>JARFIW010001660.1:1497500-2995000 GCA_036346225.1 Platerodrilus igneus
CAAGTAATAAAAAAGATATGTTATTTTGAAACCATTATCCAAAATTCAATGGTGTAGTGGGCTAAATTCGATCAGCGTAATAAAAAATATAAAATATAAAATAAAAATATAAAAATAAAATATAAAAAAAATATAAAATATAAAATATAAAAACCATTCAAAGGGTAGTTGATAGTGAGGTTAGACTTCTTCCTAGTGCCACTGCACAAACTAGGGGAATTTTAAACCAACTAAACACTTCTGAATTTTATATACTTCTAATAATTTGCTTTCGCATTTTGCAAGAGTTAAATACTTTGTCACAATATTTCAAACAAAGGTGTATTATTACATTTGCAGCTACTAAATTATTAACTAATTCCAAAAATGAGATTGCTTCAATCAGAACTGAGGAAAACTTCAAAAGTTGAAATTGCACCAAAAGAATAATGTTCTAAATGTTAAATTTGCTCTGTCTATACTATATCACGAACAAAAAAAGAGAAACTTTTGACGAGACACGTTCCCGAAAGAAAGCAGCAGCTCTTTCGGTCTTTTAGTGGCAGAGACCATAAGAGTCGGTATAGCATCCTAAGTCACACTTATGGACCTCTCTACTTAGGACATTAATCTCGGCCAGAAACCTGTGCATATTTTGGCGCTGTATTCCTAGTTCGCGACTTGCCACTAGGGAAATATACGGCGATTTTTACATGCAGTCTTATGGAACATCCGTTATTTTTCTCATAAATAATTATAAATTCGGATTATATTCAAAATTCCAGTCATTAGAAGTTGAAATATACACAAATTCTCAGCAATTACCAATTTAATACTCCCGTATTCCTATAAAAATTTCAAATTATTAAAGAATCAAAATAGCATGTTGAGCAATGTAACCATACATAAATAATATTTATTCAAAGCACTTTTAAAGCATTTTATGATACAAATACAAGCAGCTATAAAACAACAGGGGATGTCGTTCATCCGGAGAAACCATACATAAACAATATTTATTCAAAGCACTTTTAAAGCATTTTATGATACAAATACAAACGGCTATGAAACAATAGGGGATGTCGTTCATCCGGAGAAAGAATGTTTTATCTCTGGTAACACTAGTTTTCAGGAGATCAATTTAAAGTTATGTAGTTAAAGTCTTATACTTTAAAAATTAGAAATTTTAAGACTTTAAAATTATTTAAATGTTTGGAGTCTTAATTTGCGAGAATTTGAAAAATAAACTGGTTTTGAATATAACATAAAACAAAGATACCATACAGCGTTATTTATTATATGCAAACATTTTGGAATCAAAATCATCGGTACGTAAAGCAATATTGGTATATTTCAATTTGTAAGTACTATCGAGGAAATTGCCGTTGATCCATTTAGCAATCAATTTGCTTTGAGCTCGGCTTAAACAATAACTCCAACTACTTTTATTGTGCAAATCATATCATAACTGTAGTACGACACATCCTGACACTATTGTGCAGAATAAATACTTCTCCTTATGTGTTTGAATGAGTTATATCCCCATTGGCACCCAGGAACAAAACAACACTTCATATTTTATATCTATAGATAAGTTATAGGCCGCAAGTTTTACACACTATTGACTATCACAACTATAAAGTACCAAATATGATGATCTTGGTCTAATTAGACCTCACAATTTTATGAAAATGCGATTACAATACTAATAAGCCATAAGACACAATAGAAAATTAACCCTACTTTTCCCTAGCGCCAATATTAATAACTAGAGATTATTTGTCACACTTTTATAGTATTGCAAAGATAGGAAGATTAACGTCCTATGTAGTGGGGTTCATATTCACACTACTGCGATTTAGAGGGAAAAAAGTAACTTCTAAAGTACACAGCGTACCACAATTGCTATTTAAGAAGATGGCATCCTCTGGGGTAAAAGAATCCGAAGCTAGATTAGTTCCTAATTCAGATCTCGAGGGGGGATCTACTTCGAAGGATATGATCGGAAAGAAGAAAAGGGGACATTTTGCGAGTTAAAGCATGGGATGTCAAAAAATTGAAGCGAGTGGGTAAGTTAGAAAATTAAAAAATAGAAACGGATAAGTTAGCATTAGACATAGTATGGATTAGCAAAGTTCGGTAGTCAGAGGCGGGAATTTTCGGAGCGAAGTGTGTAGAGTAAATCATACTAGATCAGAGAAAGGAAATTTGGGTGTGGCGATAGTTATGCGGAAAAAGATAGGACACTGTTTAGAAAACTACTTGCAAAAGAACAAAAAAGTGGTCAAGGATAGTTTAGAATCCAAACCGGTAAATACAGTAATGATACAAGTATACACGTTCACCTCTAGGTACAGTGAGGAAGAGGTAAAAGCGATCTACAAAGATATAAAAGGCATTCTAAGATACGTAAAATAAAATAAAAATTTAATAATTGTGGCAGACTTTAAGGCAGTGGTAGATGAGGGTAGGAAGGAGTGGTAGTAGGTTTATTTGGTTTAAGCAGGGGAAATGGCAGGGGAAATAAGTTGGTAGAATTTTGTAAGAAACACAATTTAACCATCGCAAAAACACAATTATAACACCTTACTAGAAAACGATGCATGTGGAAGTTGCCAGGAGGCATGGGAAGATACCAAATAGACTACATTCTTAGTAGACAACGGTTTAGGAATCGAGTAAAAGACCGTATAACCACCAAGCAGATATAGACCCTGACACAACATAGTAATTGTAAAAGACGCGTTTAAATTTAAAAATTTGAAAAAAGGAACGGAAATTTGAGAAAAAGACAAATGAATTGCTGAACTTAATTCAAAACGCCTCTTCCAACTAGTAAGCTATATGTATGAGACAGGAGCAATATACAAAGATTTCAAACGTATCATCTGGACAATAATTATTGATAAATTAAATAAGAATCCGGTGCCCTTGAATTGGATTTAGTTGTCACCTGCAAACTCGTGCTACATCAGGATGAAGGAGCGTGCTTACTTTAAAGAAGCCTAAGGGTATTGTGCATGCGCCGATTCAACCCCCGGAGAGTCGGGTAACAGCGGTCAACGCGTAAACATCTAGTTGTGTTAATATGTAAATTTACCTTGCTTGATTACTATTACAATAACTTGTATATCAGCTTTGCATTCCAGTGTGATCTTTTGTTTAATAAACGTGATTAAGCACAGCGATTATTATTACAGCCCACTATATCGATAGCGCCTAATTTGGCATTTTAAACATCATCAAAGTCACTATACCAAAAAAGAGGGGTGCAGATAGATGTAAATATTTTTGAACAGTAAGTTTAACAGCATGCGTCTCAAAAATATTAAATAGAATTGTGCAAAGACGGATGGAACAAGTGTAGGCTAGCTCAGAATAGAAATCAATGAAAGTACGCGTCCAATCAGTTTTAGGACAGATGAGGAAAAATAATTGCACTTAAATTTAATGATTATTATAAACAACTACAGGTGTTGATTTTGAAATATTTTCACCTAATGTTGATTGTGTGAAAGGGTATATTGGAAAACTATTAATTCGGCAAATGTTCAAGTGTTGGGGATCTTGGTAGCGCAGGCTGCTTAACCCCCTTCACATACCACTAAATATTGGGGAAGTAGCGTACACATTTGTCAAACAATAGAAGGGGAACTGAACTGCATCTAACAAGAAAGAGGAGCGGCTATGTTCGAAGACAGCAAACATACAAACAAGAAGAAAATTGTTGAAAGCGTATGTGTGAAGCACAGCACAGTACGTCTATGAAATGGGGGCAGTAGGAGAAGCAGACAGAAAAATAGTAGAAGCTTTTTGGAATGTTGTTCTTCAGATGTATGAGGATGATAGTATGGACAGACAAAGTTAGTAACTAGGAGGTTATAGAAATAGTAGAGGAATAAAGATATCTGTAGAAAACAAAAAAAAATGGGAGAAATAGAGTGCAAAATACATTCTAAGGCATCTTTGGGGAATAGTGCGGGATAAATTACAAGCAGAGAGAGGAAAAAGAAGGGTACAGATAGACCTAGATCAGACTATTGCACGTAGATAGTGAAAGATGCAGACTGTGTAAATTTCAGGGAAATGTGTAGGTTAGCTCAGAATAGGAAACAATGAGGGTGCGGATCTAATCAGTTCCAAGACTGAAGATCTAATGATGATGATATAAAACAACATACATAAGGTCGTTGCTTGAGAAGACACTCACAGAGACTCTTTAAGTTATGCACATCGCATGACGGTTGGTATGCGGAAACTTATTGTTAACGACCTATTCATAGATATATGTTTAAATTTATGTTCCAATTTTGAGCTTAAATTACACTAAAGAATGATTTATTAAACAAATTCATTTTATATTAATATAAAATTTGTCTTCTCGATCGATAGAATAATCAGCTATTCAATTAAGTAATCAATCAACCAATCGACTGAGTAACTACTGAATGTTCGGTTGTCTAATTAATTAGTTGCGAATATCCACTAATTCGATTATTCCACGAGTTAACTTGTCGCAAAATTGATCAAGCATTTCATTTCAAGTATTCTGTTCAAACCGGTGCGATGTATATGGTTGTATTATAATTTTCAAGTGCGAATAAAATATGGGCTTCATATTTTGTCGAATTTAACATTCATTTAGTATGATTCAGTATTCTTTATAAAAAATTTAAAGTTATTTGCATCATAAAAATACCCCGTATTGCCGAAATTTGGGTTGCCGGTATTCGGAAGTAGGTTAGCGTATTAAGGGTAATCGCGTCTTCTATATTTTAATAGAGGCGCGTAAAGCATACGTTTTAGTTGTCCTTGTTTGTTGCAAATAAGGTCTCGGACATTCTCGTACGAAATCTATAGTCCTTAAGGTGCCAAAGTTGAACTCTGTATGGGAATTGAGAGTTGTAACAGTTCGTTTTAACTGTCGCGAATCTAGAAGTTAGGCAACTTTGTTTACCGGCATTTGGGTTATAAGTTAAACGTAGAAACAGTCTCCTTTGTCTTATTAGTCGAAATTATGTTGGGTGGGGATCAAAAGGCGTATTCTGGTGTTCTGCGCAATTCCACTTGTTGAAGTCGGGCTATCTTATTCAACTTTTGGTGATGGACACGAGCAAGCGTATTATTTTTCAAATGTTAGTTTGGTTGTGGGAAGCTTTTCCTATTAAAAATAAATTAAATCGCCGGCTAGAGGTAAGCTGATTTTATTTATTATACAATAATTTTAAAATAAGGTTATCTGTTGTAGCAAATTAATTTAATTTCTAAAAACATGGTTTTTGTTATATTGCCATTTAAGTGAATTTGAATACTTGTTCGAGTACGGTAGAGTGAATAAATGGGTAAATATCAGCAAAAATATTGAGTTGGTTTACACTGTTTCTACATCTTGGAAGACTTGCTTTTTCTGGATTAATATTCTTTGGTTTAGAAGATCAGGTGTTCGGGTGTCTGCCATGAGGTCCACACCATCCGTTGTTAGTTCAACTGATCGTGTTTTGTCTTGACGTGTGTTGAGGTCAAGAACTTTAAAAATACTTTATTCACGTATTTATGTATATATCCGTTTACATTTTTATAAAAGAAAAACCTATAATAATTGTTTGTTTCATAAATGTTTGAATACTAATAGCACTGTGAAGATGCAATGCTTTCATTAATATTTGAATTAATACGTTGTAATTTTATCTTGTAAGAACCCCGAGACATGAGCTCATATCACGTCGGTATATTTTTTTAACTTTTTGATACTCTGTAATTATTAAAAAGAAAAGAAAGAAAATTTACTGAAGTAAAATTTACATATTTTGCTAGAGTTCTAAGAGAATTGAAATTGGTTAAAGATTAATTTTTTATTTTACTAAAATAATCCAAAGTTTAATTACTTTTGTTAGTACAATTACAATTATTATACCTAATCATATCACCTGTTGTTGTCTTATTTCAAACTGAATCAGTGAAGTACTTGTGAGATAAATTATTTTCATGTGTATGCTACTGCAGGGATAAAACAAAGAACCCATTGTTAAGCCCTGATGATAAGGTCCCTCTGGAGATTTAAGAAAAAAAGATTAAATAAGTACAATAGCCGAGAGTCATTCATTCACACGTTTCAAGCAAGTGAACGTCACACAGAAAACCGCAAGTTACAGAGTCAGATTGTAAAAGTGCCCGTAGGCGCAAACTCCTTCGAACCAAAACCCTAAAGCACTTATTGAAGTTAGATAGTCTTAAATTATGTTGCAAAATTAATCTTGGTACTTACAGCGCAGCAAAGAACAGCTAGATTAAAGAAGAGGTTTTGATCACAAAGGCGTCGTAGAAGGATTAATTAGAAATAACAGGAAAATGTTCGTTTGACTTAAAAGTTTATTAATATTGAAAATGCGGCCATACGCAAAATTTGGTTTGGCTTCGTGATTGAAAAGAGATGGTTCGTGGTCACTTTCAATTTTATAAACACGAGTATGTGAATTCAATCTTAAGTGAGTAGAAAACTTGTCTTTTGGGAATTTTGGTGATATTTTGTTTTCTTTTTAAGCGAAAAACAAGTGGTTTAATTACTTAAATTTGTTAAAAACACTACAACCCTCAAAAGTATTGATAATTGTTGGTTAGATTTGACATGTCTTGGTAAGATTAACCTGTTAACGTATATAATACCTTATGCTGAAAAAGTTTTATAATTGCAAGCATGTCGATTGTACTTGATGTTCTATTTTGGTAAATTTGTTTGTATTACAATTAAAAATTTATTTAAAATTATAAAATTTAGACAACTAAGCAAAAAATAATTTAGAGTTGTTTTTGAAATATAAAGAATTAGTTAAATTATCTTGTGAACCACATAAGATATATAACACTTTTAGGGGCCAAATTATTGACTAAGAACTATCGCCTTTGAGTCACGTATGTTTATTCAGTTATATTATTGTAGGAAAGCATCAATATTTTATGTTTGACAAAATTTAATGAATTTAATAAGAACATCTAATTTATTATGTTGTAAATGCTTAATGAAAACTGGACTAAACAAATGTTTAAGTGTTGAAAATATAATCAGTTTGAAATTTAGTTATCCTTATTTCTTTTCAGTCTCATAAAAATACTTAATGTTGTATTGATCTAACTAAAAAACGTAAGTGGATTTAAACAGAAAACAAATAACAAAGGTGTATTCTAATAAAGTACTTTTATAGGGTTTGTTATACTCCTCTCCCTTTCTCTTCAATAACCTCGTAACTTTTTAATTTAAATTCTTTTTTCTTTTTTAATTAATAATAATAATTTAATTAAAGATAGAATGATATGCCACGACTATATTTAAAATGAAACTTTCTTTCTCTCAGGGTCAACTGTGGGTATCACCTAGTTTGAAACCTTAATCCTTTATATATATATATATATATATATATATATATATATATATAACTAGTACACCTACACACGTATTTACAAGAAAACTCAAAAATCAATTTTAATCATAATATACTGAAATAAAAATTAATAGTGCAACAAAAGCAAATATGCAGTATACCAAAACTTAACCTAAACTTAGTGTACCATGATAGAGTTCAATCTTAAAATAGATCATGAATTTTTTTATTAGCGCAATTTAAAAAGTTTTATATATTATTAATGAGCTCACTAACCTGTAGCTGGTGACTTCATGTAACAACCGTGACGATTTGTGCACTTTCAATCTTTTCCACTGTGATACTACTTACATCAAAGTTATATTTTGATCAAGATAGCTAGCTGCACTCTACAGTGCATCATTACTAAATTGCATGCGGTACATTCAACTTCGTGTGGGGTTAGTCGAGTCACCTCCAATTTTCACCCGCACACGTCGACTTGTACTACCCGTCTGCCTGAAAAATTGTTACTCCCCACTATTATTCACTGCACTAACGGGACTTTTTCCGCCCCTCGATGACACATACACAGCGCGGCATTCTACATTCTAACATTTTCAAACGCTAATATAATATTTTACAAATGTACATCTTCATATAAAAACATTAGGAACATTAATAGTCAAAATTTTATAAAGGAAATTTCGAGAGTAATTGAGTAAACTTAAATTACGATCAAAATTTTCAACTGAAGTGGTTTGGTTATCAATAATTAACTTATAAAACTTATCTTATTCTACTACGCTACATGTCTAGAAAATTTCACCCAATAAATACAGTTGCTTTTCAGTTTTGAAGTTGTACAGGTTCACTAATATACTTTTTTAGATTTACAATATTTTGCGTGCTTTTATAATTGTTCGTACCTGGGTGATTCAGAACATATGCATTATTACCTATTTCAGTCACTACTTCATAAGGACCTTCATATAGTTTGAAAAACTTTTTAATAGTTTTATCAGCAGCAGATGATTGATAATGAGTTTTGACTAAAACTAAATCTCCAGGATTAAAATTTACAGGTTTTATTTTTTCATCGTGCTTGTGTTTGCGCTTCGCCGCACAGGAGGACATACGATTATTTGCCATAATAATTTTAGTTTCGAGACTGACATCTTTTCTCTGTGGAAACTGTACTAGATTTTCTATTAAGTGTGTAGGTTTTCTCCCTTTTAGCAATTCAAATGGCGTAAACCCCGTTGATTCATGTTCAACGCAATTTAACCAATTTTCTACGCGCCCTATGTGCATCGGCCAACTAGTATGTTTCTCATGGCAGTACGCTCTAAGCAATCTACCAATTTCGCGCATCACTCGTTCGACAGGATTTGTCTGTGGATGATACACTGCCGAATATTTAACAACAATATCTAGATTTGCGAGAGAGCTTTTCCACATTTCGCTTACAAATTGGGTGCCATGATCTGATAATATTGCTTTCGGTTTTCCCGTAGTTGGTATGTAATTATTTTTTAGTCGGTTTAAAGCTGCCCTAACGGTCGCTCTCCGAAGGGGATATAATCTTACATATTTAGTCAAAATATCACAAGCTACAAAAACGTATTGCACGCCCCCTCTTCCCATTGGTAACTGGCCAAATAAATCTATGGAAACTAACTCCAACGGTTGTGTAGCTGTTACTGGTTTCATATATCCCTCACGTTTTTTATTATCTCTTTTAGTTTTTTGGCATAGATCACAGCTAGCGATTATTTTGCGAACTTTTCTCCGAATATTAGGAATGTAACAATTCTCTTCGATAAGCGCGGCGGATTTTTTGCTACCAAAGTGCCCGTTCATTTGGTGGTATTCCCAGACTAGTTCTGTCACTAGTTTCTTAGGAATACAAATTAACCACCACTCTTCTCCCTTTTTTCCTTTTCTGAATAGTAAGTCTTCATTTATCCTATAATTTCTTTTGAGATCTCCCGCTTTACCGTGGGTATTATTTAATATTTCATTCTTTATCCAATTTATATTCGCATCCCCATCTTGATCCTCCTTTAAATTTTTTAAAATATTTTTTAATTTATTTGGCGGTGGCTTGTCTAAATTAGCAATAATCAGAGGTTTGTTCCGAGCAGTTCCTTGATAATTGTATCTCGACAAAAAATCAGCTATTTGATTTTCAGACCCTTTGCAATATTTGATTTGCAATTGAAATTCTTGTAGATACATACACCAACGCATAAATCTAGAGCTTAGTCCCTTACACGTAAAGAGAAACTCTAACGCGCGGTGATCTGTAAATATAATTGTTGGATAACCAAGTATATAAGTTCGGAATTTTTTACACGCAAAAACTATTGCTAGTAACTCTAACTCTGTAATCATGTATGCCTTTTCCGCGCTTAATAATGTTCGACTTGCAAACGCTATAGTTTTAATTTGACCGTTGTGTTTCTGAAAAAGGTGTGCGCCTAACGCTTGGGTTGACGCGTCTGTTGAAATACAGAAAGGCTTTGTAAAATCAGGGTGGGCCAATAAAACGCTATTTATAAAATTTTCTTTAATTTTATGAAAAGCTTCGCTGTGTCGCTCTTCCCAATGCCATTTTGTTTTGTTTTCTAGCAAAGGAGTCAACGTACTGACGTGCTCGGAATGGTTGCCTGCAAATTTCCGGTAGAAATTGCAAAATCCTAGAAATGATTGCAACTCCTTTTTATTTTGGGGTTTTTTAAAATTTTGAATTGTTTCAATTTTGTCAGGGTCTACCTGAATACCTGCTGGGGATATAACGTGTCCTAAGAATTTAATTTCACTTTTTAAAAATTCCGACTTATTTAATTTCACTGTCATTCCTGCTTTTCAAGTTTTTAATACAAGATTCAATTGGTTTTTGTGTTCTGCAAATGTTGTAGACGCGATTAGAATATCGTCGACATAAATAGTGGCGAATTGTTGAACCTCGGGTCCCAGCACTTGCCCGAGGCATTTGTTGAACGCGGCTACTGAAATATTCAAACCAAATGGTAATACTTTAAATTGGTAACTTTTACCGTTTACAAGAAATGCCGTGTATTTTCTACATTCTTCATCTAGTTTTAGTTGCCAGTATCCACAACTTAAATCGATAGACGATAAATACTGCACCCCATTAAATTTTTGTAATAATTCCTCGATTATTGGCGGTGATTCGCGGTCCGGTACAATTATTTTGTTTAATCGTCGCGCATCTAAACAGATTCGAATATTTCCATTTTTCTTCGTGACCACTACAATTGGATTTGAAAAGGGAGAATCGGAACGTTCAATAACCCCCCACTTTAACATACGATTAATTTCTTCTTCAACGGCGGCGCGTTTGGAATACGGTATTGGATACGACCTTTGCACAAATGGTGTTTGATTACTAATATTAAATTTACAAACAAACGTCCTACATAATCCTGGTTTGTCTGAAAAACATGGTCGTACTCGTGCTTAAGCTGGTTTATAAATTCCTCGTCCGTTGGTAATTTGTAAAATTCCTTAACACCTGTAACACCTACGGAATGTCTTTGCGTGTGCTTTAAAAATGCGTCACGAAACGGCAATACCGCTGTGCACTGTTCACACTGAAAATTGGTTTGACATTCTTCTAACTTTTCGTCATAAATCCCATCATCAGTGGTATTTTTAGATCAGTTAGCAAATTTAATAACTCCGTATCAGGGTTTTCAGTTTTGTTTATTTCTAGCGCTGGCGCGTTTTGTGCATAAACCTTTAAGTCATCATATACCTGCAACTCGGCCGATTTTGTTTCATGATCACCGTCTAAAAATGTAATTCTATAAGCGTCATTATCGTGCACGAATTTTAGTTCATTGTTTCTGAAATCGATTTCAGCCTGCTTAGACACCATCCAGTCTACTCCTAAAATACACGAAATATTCAGATGATCCGCTACTAAGAATGGAATTTGTTGATTTGTATCCCCTAATTTGGTTTCTATTAATACCTGCTTTTTTATTTTTTCGATTTTTCCGGTAACGCCTTGAATTGAAAGACCTACGGTCGGTAGTATTAATATATTTTTATTTTTTGATTGCAGTAGTTCAAAAACTTCACCTGAAATTATGCTGACTGCACTGCCAGTATCTAATAAAACCTTTTGTTCAACGCTTTCCAATTTAACACTAATTTGCGGTACGTAATTATTTTGTACTCCGGGCTCGTGTTCCGTCTTAGTATTTACCTTTTGAGTTTCAATATTATTTACATTTAATCTTAGTCTATCAAAAAATAATTTTACAAAATTTATATGATTTAATTGCTCCGGGGTTCCCGATCGTTGTACAGTAGGAGCGCACTGCCTCGGGGTTATTAGTTTTCCGACGCCGTATCTTCAGCGCGTCGGGAATCGGTGACTTGTTCCGTAGCCCTGGGCTCAACTGCTCCTCTCACGCTTCCGTATCCCCCGCGGTTCCTGGCAGTAATTTGACCTCCGCGCCCTGAAAACGTTTGATTAACTCGATACGAATACCCGCTAGGATCCTGACGGTTCTGCCTAAAATTATTTATGGTTTCGCCGTAATTATTACTATTATTACCCTGATGTCGGTAATCGCTACGTTCTTCGAGTCGTTTAATTACGGTGAGTAACTCGTCAATAGTTCCCACACGTGCTGCAATTAAACTAATTTCAACCTCATAGTTAAAATGTTTTGTTATCGCCTTTACTAATAGAATTTCTGGTATCTTTGGTTCTAAGAATTGAACCCTGTCTACCTGTTGCCAAACATGAGAGGCCATACTACCTGCTCGTCTATCATAAATTCGCGGTCTATAAATTTCACTGCGCCTTTTTTCTTGTTCTTCTTGAGACCAGAATTGCTCTAAAAACTGCAGTTTAAAATCGTTAAAATTGCACCAGCCTTCTAATTTACATTCTGCCCATATTCTTACATCTCCTTGCAAACAATCTACTGCTGTGTACAAGCGTGATTTGCCTGTAGCTTCAAACTTTTCTAGATAACCTTCTAATTTTCTTAGAAATTTCACGGGGTGTAGTGACCGTTTATTGTTATCAAATTTAGGCTTTTCTTCGGATATGTTGAGCACAGTGCTGACCGGCACCATTCCAAAATTAGCTTCGTGTTTTACAGCAGCTAAATTATTAACTTCCGCCGTGATGTGTTCAACGTTTCTATTTAAATTACTAACTGCATTACTTAAAAATTTGACATTATTTTCGATATAATGCTTTTGATGGTCTAAGTTACTTTCAACCCGTTCAAATTTATTTTCGAAATTTTTACATTTGAATTCAACCGGCTCAATTCGGTTTTTCAATTCACTACTAAAATTATCTTCGATTTGTTCTATCATTTGTTCTTGGCGTACCTGATTTGCCTGCATTTGCACCTCTAGTTTATTTACCTCTGAATTAATTTGTTTCATATTTGTGTCCATTTTAAGATCGATTTGCCTCAACAAATTCATTAGCCAGAATTAAAAGTCCCGTTCGTTTCGGTATTTCCTTCATTGTCGTTCCCGGAATTTTTTGTAACATTTGTTTCCCTTGATCCCGTTGCCATGATTTTCAATTCTTTACCCGAACGCAAAATCATTAACCTATTCAATACCTATTTGAAAAGATAACAGTAATCTATTCACAATTATGACCCGGCCTTCAAAGTCGTGCTTTCATTTTCATTTCTTAGGTACTTATTTATTTCCTGTCAACTGACACAAACACAAGCAAGACTTCTGGCGCCAACACCTGACCCACAAGCTTCTATTATTTACCTCAAATTTACTAAATTTAAAATTTCCGCTTGGATACAGCCTTTCAAATTGTATGATTCATACCATAACCATTTCTTGCCCTTGAGTACAATTCCACACTTACAAAAGATACCCTAAAATAGCTTTACCTGACCTATAGAAATGAGGATTAAAAGCTTCAACTAGGCGACATCTCGAGCGCCACGGTGGCGGGCCAACTGTTATACTCCTCTCCCTTTCTCTTCAATAACCTCGTAACTTTTTAATTTAAATTCTTTTTTCTTTTTTAATTAATAATAATAATTTAATTAAAGATAGAATGACATGCCATGACTATATTTAAAATGAAACTTTCTTTCTCTCAGGGTCAACTGTGGGTATCACCTAGTTTGAAACCTTAATCCTTTATATATATATATATATATATATATATATATATATAACTAGTACACCTACACACGTATTTACAAGAAAACTCAAAAATCAATTTTAATCATAATATACTGAAATAAAAATTAATAGTGCAACAAAAGCAAATATGCAGTATACCAAAACTTAACCTAAACTTAGTGTACCATGATAGAGTTCAATCTTAAAATAGATCATGAATTTTTTTATTAGCGCAATTTAAAAAGTTTTATATATTATTAATGAGCTCACTAACCTGTAGCTGGTGACTTCATGTAACAACCGTGACGATTTGTGCACTTTCAATCTTTTCCACTGTGATACTACTTACATCAAAGTTATATTTTGATCAAGATAGCTAGCTGCACTCTACAGTGCATCATTACTAAATTGCATGCGGTACATTCAACTTCGTGTGGGGTTAGTCGAGTCACCTCCAATTTTCACCCGCACACGTCGACTTGTACTACCCGTCTGCCTGAAAAATTGTTACTCCCCACTATTATTCACTGCACTAACGGGACTTTTCCGCCCCTCGATGACACATACACAGCGCGGCATTCTACATTCTAACATTTTCAAACGCTAATATAATATTTTACAAATGTACATCTTCATATAAAAACATTAGGAACATTAATAGTCAAAATTTTATCAAGGACTTACAACTATTATAATTAAGTGCCATTACAGGTTCATACTGAAGTTGAAGTTTAGGGAAGCTTTGCCTCACGTGGTTATTGAATATCGAAATTGAGTTTTAGATGATTACGAACTAAACAGTAAGTTGACTTTAAACAGAATTTTTCTTAATCTTCTTTAGGAATTAAACTATTGATAGTTGTTAAAATCGTTTTTATTTACGTTTCGATCCATGACCTAGGATCGTTGTCAAAATAATAAAAATTTCAAGTTTGACATTTATTACATAAATTAAAGGTGACTTTGATTTATTAATGTTTGATGTATTTGTTTTGAATACATTAGGTGAAAATTTTAAAGTTTAGAAGAGTGAGTGCCTTCAGTTTGTGTTGCGACCTGGGAGCGACTTTGAGGTAGCCAATACGCTTAATGCGAAATCAGCTCATTAATTTTTATATAGTTAAATTTCTTGTAAATTTAATAACTTGAGAATTGGAAAACATTTTTTAACATATTCTATTTATACAATTGAGAGGATGGTTATTAGAGAAGTGTGCAATTACGTTAACGTAAGGCCTAAGCAGCCGTTTTTATATTTATCTTGAGGAGGAAAACTGATTATGATTTAGGCTACACCTCTTTGGTAAATTTCAACATGGTTCTGAGGCGACCCTAAGGCGGGTTTACACTAGTCAGATATCAAGAAATCATGTATATAGGCTGTATGTCATGTTAATATCGCAAGGAAAATCCAGGAAAAACTTACAATGCTACCTAGATATAGGGGGCATTTAATTTTCATTTGTTATTTCTTTTAGTAATGGAATCCATTGTTTACTGAAAGTCACGGATTCATTTGTTACTCAGTTATTTTATGTAGGTGGACCGGCGTCCTGTATTAAATTTATCAGTTCCCGCCAAGTTGTTAGTGTTGATCAAAAACTTTAAAGTGATAGTGCGCTATGAACATAACAAGGTTAACAACAATTTGGACGATTCATTATCTAGTGTAGAATTTCATCGTAAATTTTTAAAACTTTTATTTTGTTCTGCTAAAGAACAAAAAATACATACCAATCAATTTAATCGTCTGTTTTTTGGACTAAAACCTAGCCTATATATAGCATTGCGCACTATTCATTAGTTAAATTCTGAGGAATGTAGTCGATTTTCAAATGCAGCATTACTAGCTACCTCTAAACTATGCATGAACGACCTGGTTTGTTCTATGAGTGACTATGAAACCGCTATTGAGCTTTCGCGTGAGCTTATTACTTTACTTAAATCTGGAGGTTTTAATTTAATTAATTGGGAGTCTAATTCACCCGAGTTGTTGCCTAGCCATCCAGATTCTCACCACGCTTCTGTAAATTTTTCGGACGAATATAAAAAGTTTTAAAACACATTTGTTTTGTGTAATGAAAAAACAATTATTATCATATGAAGAATTTCAAACCGTGCTCTTTCAAATAGAAAATTTGTTAAGTTCTTGACCGCTTTGTTTATTATCTTCAGACCCTCACCCTGAAGTTCTTACCCCAGATCAATTTTTAATATCTATGCCTTTAAAATATTTGACCGCCTTTGATTTGCCAAATGAAAAAATTAATTTGGTTAACTGCAAAAAATTATTAAATATGTTGGTCAAGTCTTATTGAAAAAAATTGAAGAGAGACTACATGCATACGCTTCAGACGCGACAGAAGTGGTGCACTCCTGATAATTCCGTTAAGGCGGGGACTTTAGTTCTTGTTAATCAAGACAATGCTCCTCCTCTTCGGTGGCCATTAGACATAATTCAAGAACTTTGTCACGGCAAAGACGGCGTCGTACGAGTTGCCAACGTAAAAACAAAAAACGGTTCTTTTAAACGTGCCGTTGTAAAAATAAAAATACTCACCCGCATTTTCTTTTCAACCGCATATACAAATTTTAGTTTTAGTTTAAACGCACTAAGATGTACCGCTTAGCAAATTCTCTCTTGCAATTTGTTTATTTTAACCACGCTATTACTTTTTCCCCTTTCTCTTTTTTATGGCGTATCCTTTTTACCATTTCTTTGAATGTTTTTCCACTTTCAAGGCGGGGAGTATGGACCGGCGTCCTGTATTAAATTTATCAGTTCGCTCTAAATTGTTAGTGTTAATCAAAAACTTTAAAGTGATAGTGCGCGATGAACACAACAAGGTTAACAACAATTTGGACGTTTTATTATCTAGTATAACTAGCACATGCATGATATATTTTACACTATTATTCAAGTAAGTATTCGCGACAACTAAACGTATATACGTAAAGTTTGTGACCTTGCTTTTACCGTATAATAAAACATTTACCGCTTGTGTGTAATTCGCGACCAGTGCGTGCCGAGATAATCCTGCAGCATAATCTGGTAAGTTTCTTTTATTGTTGACTTTTTATAAAGTTAATTATTCATCGACTACCGCCTTATCACGCACATATTCTTTCCTGAACAATCAATTTTAAGTTCCCACTTTTTTTCCCAATTTTTTGGTTATCACCTTCTGTTTTATTTTTTACTGCACCTTGATTCCTCCTATTTTATTTTATTACTAAGACTCCCATGCATGTTGGCAAATCATGGATTTTTCAAATTTTCTATTTTTATATATAATTTATTTTCCTTTAATCGAACTTCAAATGGTCTGGATCTTTCCCTTATATAAAACTTGTTACATTCGCACGGTATTTTGTAGATACGGTATTTTGAACTTTGTATTGCGTTTTTAGGTTTTGTTTTTGTTAATTGTGCTCTTAGTGTATTGTTGGATCTAAATACTGTTTTGATTTTGCATTTGTTTCCTATTTCTTGGATTTTTTTGGAAAATCCTTTTATGTATGGTATTGAGAGCATTTTTTGGTACATATGGTCCTTTTTGTTTTCTTCTTTTTTATTTTTTAGGACTTTATGAATTTCTTTCTCTATTATTCTTTTAGGATACCTATTTTTTATTAGTGCACATCAAATTTGATCAGACAAGCAATAAACTATCAAGGATTCTTAAAAGAGCAAGTTATAGTATGATGAGAGAAAGACTACAAAACCACTGACACATTATTTATAAGTTAAAACAAGATATTGAGGGCATTATAAATTTCATACGAATAACGGTAACAAAAGATGATTTTGATAAAATTCCCGTTAGTGCAAACACCTACTACGAATCGGAATTTTCCATGACGAAATTCACATAAAGAAATTTAATAAGCTATTTATAGAGAAAAACAACACGCAAACTAAAACGTTAGAAAACAGCAACACCATACTAAACACCGTTATAAATTTATCAAACAGACCTTATACGACCCAGAAAAATTAATGCTATTAAAAGGCCTGAACTTTGCAGTTACATTACATTTGATTTTCCAATGCTCCACCCGAAGGTACTACATTGGCCAGGAAGCGAGTTTTTTTTACCTGGAAAATTTGGAATTTTGCCGAACCCTTGTTGTTCCAAGCAAGGTAGGGATTTTTAACGTGCGTAACAACACTCACACGGGACCTCCATTTTACCTCTCATCCGAACGAGGGTGTATTTTTGTGAAAATGCTCGCCTAACATTTTCAAGCGGACCGTGTCGGATTCGAACCCGGGACCTTGGGCGTAGTAGTCACACACATACCACTACGCCACGGAGCCGCCTACTTTGCAGTTACACCAAAATCAACACCGACATTTGAAATAATTAGCTGTATTGAGAAAACAACAAACCAACTCGAAGAAGATCAAGCAAACAAATTTAGAGTATGATGCAAAATCGAAATAGAAAAGAATTATAAAACCAAATGTAGTAACGAAATAAGAGCAATCCGCAATTTAAAAAACGTTAACTCAATTATAATTCTACCTGCCGACAAAGGCAATGCAACAGTAGTAATGAATAAAAACGATTACACCGCAAAGGTCGGCGAACTGTTGAACACTGAGAATTACACCAGTTTAGAAACGGACCCAACAAAATCAATTGAAAATAAAATACACAAAATTTAAAAATGAGTTTGACAACAAAGAAGAAGCAAACCGGTTCCACATTCAGGTAAACCACTCCACTTTTACGGTCTACCAAAATTCATAAAAGAGACATTCCTTTGAGACTTATCGTAAGCATCATAGATTCACCATGCCATAATTTAGCAAAATCTCTCCTAAAAATTATAAACCTTTAGCAGGCAAAACGGACTCTTTCATAAAAAACAACCAACACTTTTTAGAAAAATTATCAAACATAAAAATTGAAAATACACACACAATGGTATGTTTTGACGTAGTAAATCTCTTCACAAATCTCCCTAGAAACAAAACGCTTAATATTATAAAAAAACAAACTAGGAAAAGATGACAACCTTAAAGAAAGAACATAACTAAGTATATCATCGACCCTGGAATTACTTGATTTAGCCGTCAATACCACACATTTTCAAATAAGCGACCAATTCTACAAACAGAGCTTGGGAAATGGCGATGGGAAGTCCACTATCGTCAATCTTTAGTAATATATTCATGGAGGAATTCCAGAAAGGTGTAATATTCACACAAGAATTGAAACCACTAATCTGGCGGAGATATGAATTAGAGCAACATATTATAGTTAGCAAAAACGATACAACAATTAATACATCGGTAAACAGAAAACCAACGCACACAAACAGATGCCGAAACTTCGATTTAAACCATTCACACTGTGTCAAATGCGGAATTATCAAAACCATGTATGATAGAGCAAAATTAATATCATCAAACGAAGAAATTTTAAAGAAAGAGAATGACCTAATCACACATACACTAATAAAAAAACAAGTATCTTAAAAGAATAATAGAGAAAGAAATGAATAAATAAAGAAAAAGAATACAAAAACAACGATACGCACCAAAAAATGCTCTCAATACCATACATAAAAGGGTTCTCCAAAAATCCAAAGAATAGGAAACAAATTCAAAATAAAAAGAGTATTTAAACCAAAATACACTAAAGGTACAATCAACAAAAACAAAACACATAAATGCAATACAAAGTTCCAAAAACTGCATCTACACAATACTTTGCGAATGTAACAAGTTATATATAGGGGAAAGCTTCAGACCATTTGCAGTTCGATTAAATAAACATAAATCATATATAAAAAGTAGAAAATTAAAAAAAATTATGATTTGCTAGCATGCATAGAAGTCCAGTCATAAAATAAAATGGGAGGATGATGCAAAAATTATTGACAAAGAAAACACCACCAAAAACGCAAAATCAAAGAAGTTGCTTTTACAACAATGGATTCCATTACTAAAACAAATAACAAATGAAAATCAAATGCCCCCAATATCTAGGTAGTCTTGCAAGTTTTTCCTGGGTTTTGTTACATTCCAAATTAAAAAATGTACATTGTTAAATATGTGAGTAAATTCGCGCGGATATTTTAAAATAAACTTGTTAATTTCCGCCATTCCGGACAGTTGCGTATGCGCAAAAGAATGCGCAGGCGCGGAGTGAATGGTGCAAGTGCACGGTGTGACACGACATCAGTATACGACGAGGCCTGAAGCCGAAAACAGCTACTTGTGTTGCGTGTCTGTCTTTTCTCTTTTTTTAGGATGTAGGTTTCCTTATCTTTACCTTATATCGTTCCTTACACCTGGTTGCTCCTATCGCTCCGCTACGAAGGGAAAAGAGGATGAATAAATCTGGAATCAACAGTGGCGCATCCAACCCACCCTAAATCAACAACAAGGAGATGGCCCTGAGATATAACTGCAAGGCGCGTTTTAAGTGAGTACATTGTTTTATTTATATTACAGATTAAGAATTGTATCACTTGTAAACGTGTTTGGTATTTGATACAATTTGTCGCGTAATTATGTTATAATATACGATTGCGCAATATTGTGAAACGCAGACGCGTATCAGTTTTCCTTAAGATATTAACATGAAATAAAGCCAACATACATGATTTCTATTTATACATACAATTACTAATTACCTAACAATAAGCATATTAGCAACCCCCGTAAAACAGCATTGGTATCTGACAAATGTAAACCCGCCATAGGGTCGCCTCAGAACGATGTTAAAATCTACCAAAGAGGTAGCCTAAATCATAATGATTTTTTCCCTCAAAATAAATATAAAAAAATGACTGCTTAAGCCTTACGGTAACGCAATCGCACACTTCTTTAATAACCATCTTCTCAATTGTATAAATAGAACCATGTCAAAAAATGTTTTCCAATCCTCAAGTTATTGAATTTATATGAAACAACTATATAAAAATTAATCAGCTGATTTCACGGTAAGCGTATTGGCTTGCTCGAAATTGCTCTCAGGGCGCAACACAAATTGAAGGCGCTCATTCTTCCAAACTTTAAAATTTAAACCAAATGTATTCAATACAAATGTATCAAACATTAATTAATTAATGTCACATTCAAGATATGTCATAAATCTCAAACTTGAAATTTGGATGATTTTGACAACGACCTTAGGTCATGGATCGAAACGTAAATAAAGATGATTTCAAGAACTATGAGTGGTTTAATTCCCAAAGGAGATTAAGAAAAATGCTAAACTAACCACAACAAACGGGGAGGATTTAAACAGAATTGCTGTTGTGCTGAAATGTTGTCTTGATTTTCATAACAGTATTATATTTCTGCAACAATTAACAAATGTTGGTCTCTGTTGTGTTAAATATTTATTTCTTTTCAGGTGTAGCTTGTTAAGGACTAGACAAATAAATTGCTTTTGTGTTATCGATTATATGCAAATTTATTTTTGAGGTCATGGGTTTCTGCGTCTTCACGTAACTTGTGATGTTGGACTTGTTAAAGTTTAAACTCCGTAGCACGCTTTTTTTGAGTTCATTGAGCAAAACATAATCATTTTGCTACCACTTTCATGTTCCTAACTTTGCATTAGCATTTAGAGTTGATCGCATTGTTTGATAGGAGTTTTTTTTCTACTGATCGATTTTATTTTAGTTTTCCCTGGGGCACCATAACTTTTAGAAAACCCCAGATTTAGTTATAGGATGCGATCCTCCAGTCATTAACGAAGCCGAAGAAAAAAGCGCCATCATTTCTTCCACGGCATAGCTTCTTATGTTTATCCATATACAAAACCAAGCCTATATGTAATACAATTATATGCTATTAAATAATAATTTATATTTCTAATTAAAATCTAACGATTGATCAAATATATTTATTATTTAGGGCAACTTGAAGCTTAAGCTAGAAACAACAATTACGAAGGTAGGCTGAAAAGTGATGCAACATTCTTGTACAACAAACAAAAACAAATAGCAAAATCTTGCAAAATTAAATCAAAGTACAATTCTTAAGGTTAAAAATCATATATTTATTTTTCAACAGTCACAGTTAAGACTAACACATTTTTCCAAACCTGGAGCAAGTTTTTTATGCCGTCATTGAAGAATTCCTCCGACTCTCGAATCCAAGACGCGATAGCTGCCTTCAGCTCATCGTCCGTGGTGTAATGATTACCATTGAAATCTCTCTTAAGTAGAGGAAAAAATAAAAATCGCACGGCGCGAAATCGGAGGAGTAAGGAAGGCGTGGGATCGGTTCAAATTTCAGGATTTGTTGTGCATCTTCGGTTGCGTGCAAGGTGTGCGGACGAGCGTTGTCATGTTGCAAGGTTATTGACGTCAGACTGCCACTAATCCGATAAACTCGACGTCGAAAATATTTTAGTCACATGAACTCGGTGAGCATTCCAAAACACAGTCAGAAGAAGCTCTTTTCCGGATGGTTGTCCGAGGACAAAAGTTGCTCGCAGCTTTCCAATCGACGATGTTTGTTCTCGTCTGTGAGACAGCTTGGTACTCAGCGTGCACAGGCTTTACAGTATCCCGGTTGTTCAATAATGAAGTTGACACGTTCCTTAGATATTCCAGCATGGTTCGCGATACGTTTTTGAGTGATTCGTCGATTATTTTGAATGAAATCGTTGACGAGTTGGGGATGTTTATCGTGTGTGGCAGCGATAGGACGTCCGCTGCGTGTTTTATCAACAATTATGTCATTTCCAAGCTCGCAACAATGAAATTTGAATACCTGTCGATTTACAGTAGATCTATCAACAGTATTGTCACAATAAATAGCATTTAAACGGCGATGAATCTCAGCAGGAGTCACATTTTCAACAGTTAAAGACTTGATAACAGCGCGCTGTTAAGTTCGCCTTGACATAGCACTATAACACGTCTTCGCACTTTCGCTACTCAAAATGAACTGGTGAACATAACGCCTTCAAAATGGATATGCGTATAGAGGTGGATTGTGACTTTCGAATGACACCATGTGTTCTACAAAAAAAAATTTTCCTTACAACTATTTTTCTTAGTATCTGGGCACATTTTTACACAAAGAAAGTGTTTTAAGCCACTCGATTTTCAGCGGGTTATATTTTTAGCATTTTACTTCAGTATTATCTGAATCTGATGTTTATTCCAGATAAGTAGACCCCTTTTTGCATTTTAATTTTATATTCTTGGCATTACAGCAAAAATTTAATTTAGTATTTCATTGTGACCCAAGGCATTTAACGAAGTTTGCGCCTTTTATGTAATCTCAGTCCTCGCATTTAGTTCTTAATTAGCGGACTTTAATTGTTATCACGGCTAATAAACGTTTACTTTGCGTTTTCTGCGAGCAAAGCTTTTTTATATAGTTCCACTACGTAGAATAAAGCTGAACTACGATTTGTGTTATTTAGCTTGAATAATGATAAGTTAAAAAGCTTACTTCAATCCAATTTTTACTATTATTTTTAACAAGAAATATTTTCTAAATATATTTTCAAATGCAACTTTTCATAGATTATAATGTATTTAAGACTAACTGAATAGACACAGCGGTTGACATTACCTCACTATTTCCTAGCCAGGAAAAGTACAATATATTGCGGTGATGCGTACATATGAGTAGGAGCGCTACTAATTAATGTTGTGACTCAGGTATAGCGAACTGTATTAATGAGAATTCAATAGGAAATATTAAATTACTATCTTACCTTCCTTTTCCTTGCCTGGCTAGCTCAACAGAAATAATGCTGTGGAATTTACGAAAATTTAACAAAACACACAAATCTCAAGATACATCCATGCATTCGAAAACATTTTTCTTTCATACAAAAGAGTTTATAAAACAGTTTACAGCTTAAGTTTATACAGAAAACTTTTCCTGAAAGTTAATTAAACATATTAAAATAATCCTTACCTAATCTTTGTTAACAGGTACAAAATCAAATCCTCTTTAATTTATATGTGAATATTTTGCTTATCTTTTATTACCTTGTGTGTGAATGTATTTGGCCAATGACGGTACACAGATAATTTAGTAGAACACAAAATGCTTCGAACTTTGACGTCAAAATTTTGCTAAACATTATCCTCTTTCAGAAATTTTTTTAAAAGCTTAAGAACTTATTCTAATTTAAATTAAAATTTTTAAATATTCTTATCAGTTACAAACAAAAAAAAATCAAAACTTTATACTTGCAAGAATAGCGCTTATCCGAATCTTATTTCCAACGTAATTATTTATTATTAGTTGATTAAAATTATTAGTTGTGATCTTCTACCAAAATAGTTCCTATTATCTTAAATCTCCATTTGATGTTAAGACATCAGTTTGCAAGGAACATCTTTATTGTTATTTGTGGAGCGCCCAGAAGATTGATTACAAATTATTTGAAACCTATTTGTTTCAATTCGTAAAGTAATTTAAAGCATGCAGCTCTACTTTGAATCTTACATGTTCGTTTTACTTAAAAAAGAATGAATTCTGAATGTCGGAAACTGAATTTCAAATTCTTACATATTGTTTCACTCAAGAAAGAATGATCCCTTAATGTCGAATACTGAATATGCGAATGTTTTAATTCAGTTCTAGCAAAAAAATCAATGCGTCATGTTTCAGATTTTTCCCGATTTGTTTTGTAACATTAGTCATCCTGGGTGATGTAATAATTCCGAGGATGTCGGGTTTAATGATCTGATTAGGTGCGGTGTATATCATCTATGAATATTGTAAAGAGTCGTTTATTCTTTTCTAACGCACGAAGGCAATGGGCTGCCTTTTTCTTTATAATACGTAAAGCTATTAAACCACAACATCTTATCTAACTTTTATAGCATTTTAATGCGCGCAATTCTTTGTATCGGGACGTTTATTCATTTCTGGAAAATAATTGTCTTTTAAAACATTTCTAATAAAATGACGTATTCTCCTATTAAGTAACCAAAAATTTTAGAATTAATGTGTTTTCTTTGAAACTCATAAAGTGTTATTTTATCTCAATCTAATGAGGGCATCGTTCTTATGCTTAGTAAATGCAAGAACACTTGTTCTAGCGAATATTTTAAACACGGAAAGTATGTTTTATTTGATGAAAATGCATTAAAGCTCGCAATTAGCTATTTATTATAATATTCTTAATAATTAATTTGCTTCTAATGAAGTAGGGATTTCAGCATCTTTAAACGCGTTTTAAGGTATTCAGGAGTAATTATTTTTACATACGGCAGAAATGAATTAATTTAACAACTGGGCTTTTAAGTTTAATGGTAATAAATAGGCTGATATTTATACAGGGTAGCGAAATTAAATATAGAGAAATTTTAATTTTTCCCGTTTCTTTCTCTTTGGGTGGCAATTTTAATAGAATTTGGGGTTCAATAACCTCTAGTGATTTCTTTAACACATACACGCACATGCACTTGCACTTGCATCCGCACACGCACGCCCACGCCCACGTACTCATGCACGCACGCATGCACGCACAAACACACACATATATTGATGTGAATTGATTAAGGATCTAGTTGTGTGTCTCAAAATAATGATAGTAGTAGTTCTTTGTTGTAGTCCATAAAATATATTAGTACTCTACTAGTTTTGAAATGAACATTAAGCCCATAATTTGTAATACTCGAAAATAAAAGAAAGAAACAAACGAAAATTACAGTTCACATAATATTTTCTTACAGTCTTGTATAAAGTTTTTCCAGATAATTACCAATAACGTATAAAAAAATTAATTACAGAAAACTAGCGTTTCTGTATGTTTACTTGAAGTTGGTAGCCTATGTGTTTCTCTCGGTAGCTAAGTAGGTTATTTATTTATTTGTTCATATACAACTTTACACCGCAAATAAAAAGTTATGGCTTCCAATATAGATACTACAAACATATAATAAAAAACTATATAATTGTAAAGTGTAAAACAATACCACTAAAAAGGAAAATTGATGGGTTTGTCGTTTTCTCCTTAAATAGAAAAACAACTTTAAAGAATCACTGGAGATAAGTTTAAATAATTACGGGAGACCACTCTAAACAATTACGGGAAACAAATTTAAATAATTACTGGAGTCCAGTGTACATAAATGCGGGAACAAGTTTAAATAAATGCTGAAGCGATTATGCAACATGCATTTACTTCAATGATTAATGGTCAAGGAATTTAATGGAGTACGCTAGTGTATTTAAGGCGATGCTATGAGGGATGCACACAACGGTTGGATCAGAGACTGATTTAAGCTAAAAAACAACAGGTTAGCCAATCTGAATGTTTATTATTTTATTATTTTATTTGTGGATATTTCATTGCACTTTGCCAAACTACATAACTTAAGATTTACATGTAATTAAATATTACTAATTTAAACAATTTCAAAATTGCTTTCATGATAATTTATGTGAGGTGTCGGAAAGATTTAATTTTTGAGTAAACGTTGTAAATTACTTAAATAACAAAAGAGGTTAAATGAACGTTCATCAGGCTTCAGTTAATAATTAATAATAATGGGGATGTTGCTGACTTTTTTGATCATCTTTGGAAATGATAATTATTAAAATTTTTATTCAATTAATAGAAGAAAATTCTAGTTAAAGAATTTTAACCATTTCATACGTTGTAAATATTTTTGAGAATATTATAATAATTTGTGCTTAATGGTGTTTTGATTTAAAGATTAAAACAGGAAGGAGAGGTAGATGGTAGGTTTAAATGCATTGTTTGTTGTATTGTCGCAAGCTCCGTGCGTAATTCAAAAACTGAGCTAGCCGACGCAATTAAAATTATATATTAAAAATCAAAAATTGATAGATTAAAAACTTTTACCTTTTAATTCACAAAAAGGGCGCAAAGGGGTATTGGTACAGTATCACAACATATATATATATATATATATATATATATATATATATAGGTGTATATATATATATATATATATATATATATATATATCCTGACTGAAGCAAATAATCATTGCCCCACTATAAATTAACGCCTTGACTTTTTTAAACTTTCAACATTTGCGGTAATTATAGGTACCATCCCCGTTTTTATTTCAGAATGGTTTTCTAATAATAGATCAGAATAACTGTCGTTAAACAAAGTACACTAGTTAGCCATCATAGCTACTATTCGGTGTTCCGATTTCCTATCTCCTGTATTACCCCGTGTCTCATCATTATCCCCATTTTCCCTTCTACTTTCCTAATTGTTTTCTTTCCAATGATTCTGATTATTTCCTGCGCAATGTGCTCTCTCCCAATTTTGATTAATATCCCTCTCATAGATTCTAATTGCCTTATTAAAATGATTTCTCGGAATCGCTCCTCTATTTCGTGGATCAAATGGTTCGTTATCGGCTTCTGACGTGTTGTTAATTTTCCTCAAATAAACCTCTACCTCATATATTGTCATCAAACCTAAACTAACTATTCTCTTTTTCATTTCCCAATTAGCAGCTCGACAAATTCTTCCTCGCCAAAACTATAACTTAAATAATTCGCTCTGCAAAGTTGTAAGAAATAATCAGCTCTAGAACCATGCTCAGAAACACCACATTCTAATCTTCGAAACGCTTTCCGTTGCGTCTGACGGTTCCAATCTCTATCCAAAAATTTAATTTTAAAATTAGAAAAACTGTTGCAAGATAATCGCTTTATGTCCCCTCGATCTAGAGCTAAGCCCCTTAGTGCCCTGCCGCCAACTGCTTATCTTTCGGCCCATCCGCCTCCTAAAGTAAAGAAATTAATTTATTAATAAACATTACTGGATTAACCCCTCCTAGAGGTCTAAACTACACTGACCTACTCCCCAATTCCTTCCACATTGACATATAGTTGGGTTTCCCCCATTCGACAACGCCACTGGTTTATCTGATTTATTATCGGTTTTAGTTTTCTTTTTTAATTTGAAAGTGGAATTCGGCTCTTCTCGGGTATCTAAAATTTTTAACTCCATGCAAATTTTTCATTAATTGGCTATTATTGTGCGCCTATATAGAAAATTTTGACTCAAGACTACAGTGTTTTCTTTCAAATTCCTACTAATCTCTTTCATTATAGTAAGCCCCGCAAGAGACTTAACCCGTTTATCATCCGAGTCTACTTTAATTTTCTTACTTTTACGCCCTGCCATAAATGCAATTCATTCACAAATTAAACTTTTATACACCCTGTCATATACAAATTTAACGTAATTGCCAAGTGTCCCTCCATTCAAAATTTTGAACCCTCTTACCCCTTACGTGCAGGCGTCAATGAATATGACGTGGTGAAGCAGGATAGGACAGGCTATCAAACTTGTGCGGTGAAGGGAATATTCAACAATCGAAATACAAACAGAACCTTGGACATATTTAATAAAGTACTAAATCAAAATAAGCACCATTGATCTGTTATTCTTTCCTATGGGGGCGCGGTAACCCTGGGTAAATTACACTGGTCTCTTTCTGTGACTAAGGGTCACTAAAAAGAGGTTTCTTCCGGGCTAACTCGGGGTCTATTCCTGCAGAGGCATGAAACATGCAGGGCAGGGTCTAAATTATATTAAGCAAATATACCGCTAACCAGATTGACATAAAACTTATATGGCGCCACTGCGTCGGATTCAAATATTGATAATTTAAGGGAGAACACAGAAAACCCTCAAATATTTCCTTTAACACAAAAATTTCAAATATCAATGAATAAAACACTGCTGTTATTACCACAGGACCTCTAATAAATGCATGATTACAATTATCAAAAAATAACATAATAAGAGCACTCTTTGTGTCCTCAAACAAAACACAGGCAATCCTTATTAAATGATGTCAGCAATAGGTAAATCACTTGATCTTTGAACCAATAATTTCAATGTGACTCCTTAAAGAAATAAGGACGCAAGTTTAATATTTCTCTGTTAATTTCTAAGGTTATTTATAATTACTTTTCATAACGTTTCATATAGTTATATACAAATGGAATTAATCCTATCCTTGTGAAATGATTCCCCCTTTTTAATATATTAATTTATAATCTTTATTAAACAGACCATTGAGTTGTTCATCAAAACTTTCTTTGCCTTTAATGTTTACAAAAAATTATAGACTTCAATTATACAGTTATCAACCCTTTATACAAATCAAGTAATGCTTTCCACTAAATTATTATTGATATACTAATAGTTATTGGCCCTGTCTGATCAAAGATCTTTGATGAGGGTTCACACAACTACAAAAATTTAAGCAGTGCAATATATATAAATATTGTCAAAGCTATTTCTTAAACAGATTCCATACATGTGTAATTTAAGTTATCAACTGACAGTTATTAATTGACAAAAGTGGAATTCGCTTTTAAATTTTCTTACTTTTATATATTCAAAATTTTTGTGAAATGTACGAATTGTACACACATAATATTATAGACTCTGGACAATTAAAATTCCAAAATTAAATTTTGTACAAATTGTTGAACTCTGCCTTATCAAACAATATGTAATCTCAGAACACAAAGATACGCCTGCTTTCTATCTTGTAGACGACGAAGAATTCATACCAAAAATAGCTTTGTACTCACCATAAATTTCTTGTAAGGAAGTGTTACAGATGTCGACATAGTACCTACGTTGTAATAGAAACGGACATTTTGTCCTCTGCTTGTGCATCAAAACATGTGT
The DNA here is from genome assembly GCA_036346225.1 of Platerodrilus igneus. NCBI lineage: Eukaryota > Metazoa > Arthropoda > Insecta > Coleoptera > Lycidae > Platerodrilus > Platerodrilus igneus. The sequence goes on from JARFIW010001660.1 coordinate 1,526,647, forward strand.
TTTCTTTGTAGTGGAACTTTACCAAATAATTGTATCAATTAGCGAGAACGAAAAGTTTTCAGCATCTCATATTTAATTTCGTAGTATTAATTCCCAGAAATATTAAAACTAGCAACTAGATTCGTATCAGCTGATAAACTATAAGACAAACAAAAAAACTTGCCTCAACTGATGAACTAAAACACCAGCAAAATTAAACTCGCAATTCTAACTTACACTTACACATATTATGGCATCACATCACCATCATATTAATGGCAATCCTCATTGCCCAAGCCAAACACAAAATCATCGTGCTTTTATTGCATGATATTCTTATTCTTGTCCGGACTACATCTGGCAAGCAAGTCTTCGAAACTAAAAACCTTATGGTCGTGTTATTTCCTGTATTAGTGGGGAATAAGCTATTTGCAATATTGGCAGAAGAGTAGAATCCTTTTATTTATCTTTTGTCGCCACTCAACGAAGTCGCCGATAGGAAATTGTAAGAGGAAGGTTTAATTCAATGTATATAACCCCAGTTGCAACTGGCCGTGTGTAATTATTTCTGTAGGCACAACAAAACACCCAACTTCTGTCTACTGTTGAATAAAGCAGATCACGTGCGCGTAAGCTGAGTCAAAACGTAAACAAAATACCTCAACAAAAAGTCGTTGGCTATCAAGTGCTGATATGACTTCAGCTAACATATAAAATATAGGGTTCGATGCTACCGTACTTCCCCGGATAACTTAACACTTTGTTTACAATACACTCCCGAAACATCTTAATTAAATTATCGTTTACCTTTACTTAGCCATAAGCATCCGGCTGCACTACTTACGGTCTCAACGTTCAAGCAACCAATAACTTGTCTGCGCAGACCAATCTTGTCTGGGCCCTCCCCAGTCGCAAAACTACGTTTTTTTATAGTGATAAAAGATTTTATATCCGTTGTGTGGGACTCTTCCTTGCCGTAGCAAGGACATACCCACTAAAAATCCACTTTGGTGTCGGACTCGAGATCCCTTGTCATAGACGTTTATAGGGATCCCGTGACTAGCGTACCTGGACTAGGTCCTTCACCGCCGTCGCAAAATGGAAAAAAACATGGTGTTACGCGCGGTTTATTCCCTTTGAACGTTTGATGAAATCGCAACGAAGATCATTCTCGGAATATCGCCCTGGGCTGTCTATGTCGCTGCCATAAGGCATCTTAATACGCTCCCAAGGTTCTTATGAGCTGGTTTTCGTGATCTTCTAGAGATCCGTAAAACGTCTCTGCGGAGCCATTCCTTGACGGTTCGCAGATTTGCCTCTCTGTGAAGCTGAGCATTTCGAATGAACCAGGGAGCTCCAAAAACTCCCCTTAGGGCCTTGTTCTGGATAACCTGGAGTTTCCGCATGTGAGTTTCCGCCGCGTTCCCCCCCCCCCACCGCTGATGCGTATGCAAACATCGGTCTAGTTATCGCCTGGTAGAGCCTAAGCTTGTTTGAAGCGTTCAGCATACTTCGACGATTGGTCAAGGGGTATAGCTGAGCCATAACTCCCTTGTCCTTGTTTGTCGCATACTCGATGTGAGCTTTCCAAGTGAGCTTCGAATCAAGTATCCCTCTAGATACTTGACGTTTGAACGCCAAGGTATTCGGTGACGTCGCTTTGAGAAGAAAACTGCCGTGCTCTTTTCTGGATTGACCTCGACTTGCCAGAGTCTTAGCCACTCTTTGAGAGCGTCCATCGCCATTTGCAGTCTCTGCATGAGGTGCGGAGCACGGGACCTGGCTAGAATGGCTGTGTCGTCAACGTATAGTGTCATCCTGGTGTCTGTCGTTTTCGGTAGGTCGCTCATGAAGATGTCGAAGAGTGCCGGCGAGAGGAGAGAGCCTTGCGGGAACCCAGACCTGATTCTCCGCCTCGTCAACCGCACTCCGTCCAGCCTGATGCAAAACCATCTATCGTGAAGATAGGATTTCGTCAGTTGGACGAGAGCGCGTGGTAACCCCTCTCCAGCATCTTGTAGAGTAGGCCGTAATGCCAAACCTTGTCGAAAGTTTTTGACACGTCGAGGAACACTGCGCCTTTTGACTGTCGTTAGTTGACGCCTTCCGCGATATTCTCCACCACTCGCCGTAGCTGGTGTATGGTGGAATGCCCCTTACGGAACCAAAACTGCTCGTCCTCGATTACGTGGTGCTCCTGCATCGCTGCCTGGAGTTTTCTTAGAAAAACGGCTTCCGCTATTCTCCCAATCGCCGACAGCAAGCTAATTGGCCGGTAGTTCTATGGGGAATGTCGCAGATTTGCCTGCTTTCCGGGGTACTACAAAGTCCACCGCCTTCCACGTGGATGGGAAGTGGCGGAGTCTCAACATGGCATTGATGATTCCGGTTAACACCTGGAAGGCGTCTTCTGGCTGCGTTTTCAGTGCCCGGTTGGAGATTCCGTCCGGTCCAGGAACCTTTCTGACCCTTAATGCCTTGATAAGGTCCTTGACTTTTTCAACTGTGGTGGGGTCGAGTTCCTTTAGGTCATCGTCTTTTAGCCTCCGTCGAATGTCGCGGTGAACCTGTTCGATATGCCGAAGGTCTGCATGAGCATAGTTCGGCTCGAACTGACGCTCCATGCTGTCTGCGAAGACTTCTGCCTTTTCAGAGACTGAATAGGCTAAGCCTGTTTCGCCATGGATAGGAAGCATTGGGGACGTCTTGTTCCTCAGTGCTTTCGACATCCTCCACAGAGAGTTGTCCTCGGCTCGGAGGTCCTCCAGTCTGGCTTCCCAGGCCTCGTTACGGTGCCGCCGAATTGCTAATCGCATTTCGGCGACCAATCGATTATACCGGAGTCGTTCCGCAGGATCCTAGGTTCTTTGCCACTGACGGCTGGCACGATTCTTCTCTCGGATGAGGTCACGGATGTGCAGAGGTAGGATGTCCCTCTTATCCGCTACCGGTCTCATAGAAGTGGCTCTACTGACCGAAGTCTGTATGTACTCCACGAAGCGGTCTACTTGCGCCTCTAGCGCGCCAGCCGTTTGGATGTCGTTAGACATCCCTTTAAGCGACATCGCCAGACGGGCGGTAAATGCCGGCCACGAAACCCTACGAGTTTTGTTGATGGCCGGGGCTGTCGCAAAACTATAATACTATACGCTCTTTTCAACCTTAAGTTCTAATTTACCTACCACAATGCAGCGTATTTATGCGGTGGCAGAACATACGCATCGCAAACGTGAATGATATAGTGATAACTTTATACTACTAAAATACTACTAATTAATATTATTAAAACAGCATGTGCCTGGCACATCATGCTAAATTAAATACAAAACTTATAGTTACGCAATTTTCAAGCTTGTCCTATGAAGAGAAGAAACAACAAAAAAATTAAAAAGTTTTTTAAGAAATTCGGTATCAGAAGAGAAACTAAGTATATTTACAATATTACCGAGTGAGAAAATGTTTACAAATTCTATTGAGAATTTTAAGGGAGTGATTGACTTATTTGCGACAACGAAAAATCGCCGAAAAGACTCTTTACTTAAATCATAAACTACTCACTTGTATGTCTTCGTCAAATGTTCTAATAAATTTAACATTTGTACTTCACCTAATTTTAGAGGAACGAGTTTTAACTGTTCCTTTGAGTTGTAGTTATTTTTTGATGAACACGACTAAGCGGTCATGGTGCATACTTGTTCTGTGGTCTCAACTCGCTAGTCGTGTTTTACTTTTAATTTTTAAAAATTGATAAATTATACCGCATTACTTCTCCAAACTTTTAAAGTTTGCATTTAATGTGTATTGTACATTTTTTGAAAAACGTTTGGTGGCACTCAAGTAGAAATCCTTTTGCCGATAGACAGTTAATATGTTAAGGGGTTTTCTTGTTATGAAAGAGTTTCAGTTTTTTCTACTAACTCGGTGTATAATTTTAACCATCCGTCAGGATTAATACAAACTTTGCTGAAGTTGACAAAATAATAAACTTGATGCCGTTGTGATGTATATAATAATGGAAATTTAATTAAAAGTTCGCGTTCCCAGAGTGGATTAAACAACACGAGTGTCCAATAGGATATTGCACATCAAACTCATTAAAAAGCTATCGGAAGCTTGCAACTCATTTAATACAACATCCCTTTTAATTAGATCGTGTTTGCTTGCTGATGCATACAGTATGTATCGATTATTATATTGTGTTATTTTCCCTAAATCTTTCAAAGGTACTCTATTTTGACAAGGAAACGCTGTTTTATTTATGAGTGCTCTTAATGCTATACCCTCTGAACGGTTTGGGTAATTCTAGGTACAAAAGTATTAGAAACAGGCGTAGAATTGAATGAAACTGGTAATTAAATATAAGTTATTTTTTATTTTAAAGTTTCAACTATCTTATTCTCGTAATAGTACCATACCATCAACGTTAGACCTAAGTTAATTATTAAAAAATGTAATAAACTTTTCACGAACACCATAGGCAAAGTTTGGAGCTCTTCTGGGGTAGCTTTCAATATTTCTAAATGCTTTCAATACTCAGGGACTCTAAAAGTTCAAACTATAGAGTATCACATTTTTTTATGTCAAGCAGTTATGAAAAATACACGTTGTTTTTATAAGAAGTACTGTAGATTCTACTGAGACTTATAAAGCTCTGTAAAAATTCTCCACCTTTGAACTAAAATACCAAATGCAGTTTCCATCACTTTTCGTATCCGACAGAGTTTTGTATTATATTCCTCCTTACAGATGTCTGATCTGTACTGTCTGTAAGGGTATGGTCGTATTCATTATGTTCTAAGAGCAAAAGCTTCGTTGCCAATCAAAACATGGTCTTTTAGAAATTTATAATCAGACCCAACAATAGAAATGAGAATAATTAAACATTTTTAAGTCATCATTTTTTTGTTTTCGACCTTACTTAAGGTCGGTTTGACGCAGCTCTAACTTGTTTTCTGTTCTGTGCTAATCTAAAAAGTTCTACCTACCCTTCAAAACCTAAATTTCTAATAATTTTACTAATATAGCTTGGTCTAGGTTTTCCTATACTCTTCTTATCTACCTGGCTCTACATAGATATTAGCAACCTGATGGTTGTTAAGAAACTCCAACATGTTTACAAGATTCCCCTTTATAAGGAAATGAAATAATACCTGGTTATCCTCTCCAAAAAAGGAAAAGTGTTAAACTATATGTTATGGTAAGGCTTAAGCAACGAATCGCTGTCAACATGCCAGACCGCTAACTAATTGTGAGTTATGTCATTCAGACTTTCATTTTATTTTTTAAGTAACAAGAATAATTTGATCCGTTATTTACACAATGAAAATTTGCTAAAAAAATTTCTAAAAAATGGAAAATTGCCGACTACCTGGGAGATATGTATACAAACATTGTTCAATGCAAAAAACCAGAAATGGAGGAAAACTATTATAGAGGAGCTGTATTCGTTTTTTATGACTTATTTTACTGTTACTGACAAACCAGATTCCGAAACATATAACTTTGGCTCGATCAGTACATTACTTGACTACTCAAGAAATTTGATAACTATATTGAACAAGTTTGGTCATTGCATCAGTTATAAAGCATTACAAGAGGTTATTTCGGAAATCACAATTTCAATTGCGTATGAAGATGCTGAAAAAGATTTTCTCATTCCTAAAAATATAGTAAGAAATCCATTGTTATTTCTTCATAGAGCTATTGATAACAACGATTTTAATCAAGAAACATTAAATGGTAAAGATTCTACACAAGTAACGGCAATGGTTATATATGAACAAAAAAATACTATTGAAAACTAAATAAATCTCATTAAATTTGTTACGTACCTAGACGTAGCCGGAAGAAAAGTAATACCAGGCTAACTATCAAACGCGGAAAGTGGGGGGATTCACCTACATATCAAGAAAGAAACAAAAAAACACATCGCCCACGATTATCTATTAACAAATAAAAATAAATATAGGATTCTGTACAAACAAGCAAAAGCAATAAATTAAGCGTTACTATTTCAAAGCAAACAATTAGGTGATATAAACAATTTCGTACTTTAGGTACGAATGCTCATATAATATTTTACACAAAATAAAATTAATCAGTAGTAAATAAACATGTGAGAGTTTTTGTCAAGCGTTTTTGAAATTGCACCTAATACTTTTTGTAAAATAAACTAATCAGTAGAAAAGAATTAACGTGTGAGAGCTTTTGTCAAACATTTTTTTAAAATTGTACATAATACCGTTTGTAAACCAATCAGTAGAAAAGAATAAGCGTGTATCTGTCAAACATTTTTAACAATGGTACATCACACCTGTAGAGCGATAATATCGATTCGCAGCAACAACAATAGTTCTACAGTGTCACGTTTCTTATACGTAACTACACCAAACGCTGACACGGAAAATGCCATTGATACACACAAAAGAAAACAAGTTGTATACCTGTATGTGGCTGGATACTTAGCTTGCAAGCGTCGGGGTGAGTCAGCACAGCACCGCCACGGTTGTCGGGATCTGCTAACCCTGTTACCATAACGGCACTACCGACCTACATGCAACGGCAGTTGATCTGTGGCAAAGAACAGTTGGGCCTACCTACAAAGAAAGAACTAATTTGGCGTCCAGCTAAGAGCTAAAAGGAGAATTTAATTAAAATGGGTAAGCGCGGGAACGCTCACAAATACACGCAAGATACCTCCTACTTGTCGAACAAAAAAACGTGCATTGCTTTTGAAGTATTTTGACGAATAATGTAGAAAATATTTCAACGTACAAGCTGCAGAATCAAATTCAAAATGGGTTCAAATAACACGAGTTTGAACTGGAATCTTCGCGTTATCGAAAGCGCGATTGGCAAACTGGAAAACACGATATCAACTAATAGTAGGATCCATATTTCGACAAGTCTTTAGATGGGAAACACAAAAAAAAGCAACTAAACGTTATTGGAATGTTTAACAAATTAACGGATACTTAAAACAAGATATTGACTATTTAATTTATCGAATAAATTTTCGTTTTAGAATGAATAGATTTGGAAGAAATGTTATGATTGCGCGTACTATTGTAATGAGGTAAAAATACAGGATGAAATTTTGAATAGAAACAGAAGTCAGGGGGTGACAAATGAATTACCACAAAAAGGACGTATTTGAATCTATCGTCAAAAACAAACGTAACAAATTGAAGCCTACAGCTGATAAGTATTAGTACGATCCGAAGATTTTAAACTAACCAAAAATTTTTCACCTCAAAGCTAGTACATAGCCATTAACATCTGCTAATGTTTACAGTAGCTCTTTGTTAACTGGTACAATAACTTACAATTTAATAATTTGCTCAGAATTTTATGTAGATTGCAATATGATCCATTGAACTTCGTGTACCATTGAAACGCCAGGTGTGCGACCTTCGCCTGTTCCTGAGATTACAAACTGAGTTTCCTCTTACAAAGAGTGTGCATTTATCGTTCACGATAAGGATACTTTTATAACATTTTTACTCAGAATAAATAATAATCGAAAGTTTTGCAATGCTCCCAAACCAATATTTAAAACTTCCAATATGCCATAACTAAAATTTTTTGAAACTTCGTAACACGTAATTATACTTGTAATATAAAAACCACGGAATTAATTTAAATACAAAAATGAAAATAGTTACCTACCGTTGATGATGTTCTTTAAACCTACTACAATTGTTTTATCTTAGAGGCCAACTGCCCTGGTGATGATCTGTATTTCGTAAAAGGCCAAGCAATCCTCCGGGACCAAGCCATCTGCTTGCCGGACAACATCTTGAAACAACCTTTCGGCTACGTCTCAAAAACTTGTCTGTCTTAATTACATCCTCCTGTTAAAAGTGGAAACAAGCATTCCTCTGTTTTACTACACGGGCAGGCTCAATAAACTAAAGACTCGCATCAACGCGGATAACAAAGTAACTGAAATGTCATTTTAAAACCATGAACACAGATGGAGTTCTATGTGACGAATAAATATTATTTTAATGAAGTACAAATAGAAAATTCCAATACTGTTAAGGATTCTTGTAAATTAAATAATTATAACTAATGTGTATATTAATGAGGGGCGTTTGTTACAAATGGTATATTTAAAACACCGACAGTATTCTTAAAAATTCCTGAAAAATGTCAGATAAGGAAAAACTTTATTAAAAAATTGGTAAAATGAACGTTTCAATAACTCTCTGGTGTTTTAGGCAGTATACATAAACTATACACGCGATTGATATTATCGACGTTCGCCGTATGATTGAAATTTGAAGTACATACATATACATAATATAAATCGTGCAAACCTTTGAATTATGAATAAATCACCTAGTTTGATGTTCCTGGGCAGTTTTTACTTGCCTAAAGTACAACATGAGGGACATTAAATAGGACTAGAAAAAATATTCGGGATAAGATGTGAGTTTTAATATTACGTCTCCTTTACACTACACAAAACAAAAAACTGATTATTAATGGGTTCATGAAGACACTACGTGAAAATATAATTAAGAACGTTTACTTACTCAATGTGAGATAGAAGTACAAGGACAGCGGAGTATCTACTTATGCGTTTTTAGGCTCGAAAAATTCGGGTCGGCCCGAATCGTTTGGCCCAGCCCGGCCCGAAAAAAAGATAGGTCCAGCCCGGACCCGGCTCGAATAAAGTAGTCCACGGTCCAGACCGGATTCGAGCCTGAAATCGGGCCGAGTCGGCCCGAAAGCCCGAGCCCGAGTCCATCCCTAAACAGGACCCAAAGATCAAGCCTCCAGTAAACGAAAAGACAACAAGGGAGAACGAGAGGAAAAGAGGGAGAGCGCTAGTAAAAGGAAACGATGTACTACCAACTGTGGTAACCAAAACCGGAGAACCAAAGAAAAGAAATGATAACTAGTCCTAAAGTCGACTAAGTCGTGGTTTCCGAAGAAAGAAAAATGGACTAGAAAGCACCTACCACAGGAGCGGATGGACGAAACACAATCGGAGTACAAACCGACAGCAAAGAAGATCAGCAACAGGAAAAAGGAAAGGAATGTAAAACGAAAGGAACAAGAAAAAACAAAAAAAAAACCCAAAAAGAATAACACCAAGCACCAAGTACAAAACCAAAAAAAAAATTAAGAATCGTACAAAAGAAAATAAAACAGAATCCCAGTGTAGTTATGTATGAGTAGGTGTGTGCGTGTGCGTGCGTGTGTATATATATGTGTGTGTGTGGGTGTGTAAGAAGTGTGTGTGTATGTGTTGTGCGTGTATAAAGTGTGCGTGTGTGTATGTGTTGAGTTGGCCGCTGTAGTTGCCTCTTACGACAGGCAGGTCGTACCATGGGGCTATTCTATTCCCGAACCCACACGGGGAAAAGGAGTACAAGGAGAAAACGAAAAAAGGGAGAACCAAGTAGAACTGTGTGTTTATGAAGCGTGTGTGTGTATGTGTATGAAATGTGTGGGTATGTATTGGACGTGTATAAAGTGTGTGTGTATGTGTTGGACCTTACATGTGATTTTCCAATGCTTCACCCGAAGGTACTACATTGGCCAGGAAGCCAGTTTTTTTGACCTGGAAAATTTGGAATTTTGCCGAACCCTTGCTGTTCCAAGCAAGGTAGGGATCTTTAACGTGCGTGACAACACTCACACACGGGACCTCCATTTTACCTCCCATCCGAACGAGGGTGTATTTTTGACAAAAATGCTCGCCTAACATTTGTCAAGCGGACCGTGTCGGGATTCGAACCCGTGTATGTGTTGGACCGCTGTAGTCGCCTGTTACGACAGGCAGGTCGTGCCATGGGGCTATTCTATTCCCGGATCCACATGAGTTCAAGGAGTACAAGGAGAGAACGGAGGAAAGAAGAACCAAAAAGAAAACGGAAGAAAGGAGAACCAAGTGGAACTGTGTGTTTATGAAGTGTATGTGTATGTGTGTATAATGCGTGTGTGTTGATGTAGTATGCGTGTGTGTAAGTGTTGGATCGCTGTAGTCGCCTCTTACGACAGGCAGGTCGTACCGTGGGACTATTTTATTCCCGGACCCACACGGGGTAAGAAAAAGCAGGAAAACGAAAGTAAACCTAGCAAAATAGGGAACTAAAACGATATCGTAAAGTCCAAAAATAAAGGCCGAAGGATAGCAAAGTCGGTATAAGAATCTGGGGCGCGAGGACTAGATATTGGGCTTAAGACGTTTGCGCGGCTAGAAGGAAAACAAAACTAGGTCAAGAACATTAGGACTTCGCTGACATACCTCTTCAGGTTCGGAAGAAGCATAGACAAATTTCTGCCTCTTATGGGCAGTTTTCTGCAAAACATGAATAGCAGGGAGTGTCGTAGTGGTAGCATGCGATATAGGAGGTGGCAAGGGTAGTTTAGAAAACTCAAAACGCGTCATAGAAGAAAGTTGTTTGTTTTTAGAATTGTCGGTAAGCAAGTCAACGGTAGAAAAAGAAAAAGTATTGGCTGTAAAAGAATCAACCTTACAAAAAGGACACAAGCAGAGCACACTTTAGTCACGTAAGATAGAGGGACAAAAGTAGATAAAATTTTAACGACGTTAGATAAAGGACTAGAAGTATCACAGTTAGGAAAGAAAATAGCATTGGCTGTAGGAGTATCTACCTTAGTAAAAGGAACAGAATCTGATAATACTTCAACCATGTTACATAAAGGAACAAAATCAGATAGAAGTTTATCAACGTTACCCGAACAAACAGTATAAAGTAGAACTTCACCAATGTTAGATAGAGAAGTAGAATAAAGTTTATCAACATGAAACAAAGGAGCACAAAAAAATTAACTAAAGCAAATTCGCAGCCCTACGCTAGGGCGTCAGAATTTATGCTACGTACCTAGACGTTGCCGGAAGAAAAATAATACCAGGCTAACTATCAAACGCGGACGGGGGGGAGGGGGATTCACCTACATACCAAGAAAGAAACAAAAAAACACATTGCCCACGATTATCTATTAACAAATAAAAATAAATAAATGATTCTGTACAAATTTGTTACGTACCTAGACGTAGCCGGAAGAAAAGTAATACCAGGCTAACTATCAAACGCGGAAAGTGGGGGATTCACCTACATATCAAGAAAGAAACAAAAAAACACATCGCCCACGATTATCAATTAACAAATAAAAATAAATAAAAGATTCTGTACAAACAAGCAAAAGCAATAAATTAAGCATTACTATTTCAAAGCAAACAATTAGGTGATATAAACAATTTAGTACTTTAGGTACGAATGCTCATATAATATTTTCCACAAAATAAAATTAATCAGTAGTAAATAAACATGTGAGAGTTTTTGTCAAGCGTTTTTGAAATTGCACCTAATACTTTTTGTAAAATAAACTAATCAGTAGAGAAGAATTAACGTGTGAGAGCTTTTGTCAAACATTCTTTTTAAATTGTACATAATACCGTTTGTAAACCAATCAGTAGAAAAGAATAAGCGTGTATCTGTCAAACATTTTTAACAATGGTGCATCACACTTGTAGAGCGATAATATCGATTTGCAGCAACAACAATAGTTCTACAGTGTCACGTTTCTTATCACGTAACTACACCAAACGCTGACAAGGAAAATGCCATTGATACACACAAAAGAAATAAGTTGTATACCTGTATGTGGCTGGATACTTAGCTTGCAAGCGTCGGGGGTGAGTCAGCACAGTGCCGCCAAGGTCGTCGTGATCTGTTAACCTTGTTATCATAACGGCACTAGCGATCTGCAGGCAACGGCAGTTGATCTATGGCAAAGAACAGTTGGGTCTACCTACAAAAAAAGAATGAATTTGGCTTCCAGCTAAGAGCTAAAAGGAGAATCTGATTAGAATGGGTAAGCGCGGGAACACTCACCAATACACGCAAGATACCTCCTACTTGTCGAACAAAAAAACGTGAATTGGCTTTGAAGTGTTTTGACGAAGAATATAGAAAATATTTCAACGCACAAGCTGCAGAATCAAATTCAAAATGGGTTCAAATAACACGAGTTCAAACTGGAATCTTCGCGTTATCAAAAGCGCGATTAACAAACTGGAAAATGCCATATCAACTAATAGTAGGATCCATATTTCGACAAGTCTTTAGATGGGAAACACAAAAGCAAGCAACTATACGTTATCGGAATGTTTAACAAATTAACGGATACCTAAAACAAGATATTGACCAATAATTTATCGAATAAATTTTCGTTTTAAAATGAATAGATTTAGAAGAAATGTTATGAATGCGCGTACTATTGTAACGAGGTAAAAATACAGGATGAGATTTTGAATAGAAACCGAAGCTAGGGGATGACAAATGAATTACCACAAAAAAGGACGTATTTGAATCTGTCGTCGAAAATAAACGTAACAAATTGAAGCCTACAGCTGATAAGTATGAGTACGATCCCAAGATTTTAAACTAACAAGAAATTTTTCACCTCAAAGCTAGTACGTAGCCATCAACATCTGCTTATATCGACAGTAGCTCTTTATTAACTGATACAATAACTTACAATTTAATAATTTGCTATGGATTTTATGTAGATTGCAATATAATTAGTCGATGAACAACTTCTGTCGATCATTGGAGAACACAATATCAGGATCGACTCCATTCCAACAATTACTGTCATCTGAAACTCCAACTTCAAATGCGATGAATAATTTGGTTTACTTATCTCTATCACTACATAAAAATATATGTGCTCTTTCGTGCGATATGTCCGTATATCTCATAGCAAAAGATACCTCAACCCATCAAATAAAGGAGTTAATTATTTGTCTTCAAGAGATAAAAGAAATGACAGTAGATCAAGGTCATTCATATTTGAGCGAAAAATATAATCAGCATAAAGCTATAATTGAAGATATCTCGTCAAATTTTTCGAAACTTTTAAGTGATATGAGTTCTGAAAACGAACTATTTAAATAATTACTGTGAAATGGTAGAAATTCTTTTGAATTTAGTTATGGCTGACAGAAGTAATAATTTTGAATTACATTTATGTACTACTCGACAAATTTTACCTTTTTTTTGTTATGAATTACACTAATTGCATTCTTTGAGTGTCACTTTATTTACAGGACATGATAAAATGACTCCAAGAAGTCGTAGACGATATGGAAATAGGAATGCATTCGTCAAGCGTACTGTAGGTACATTCAATGCAGTATGGTGCGATTTAGCACTAGAACAGTCTCAGAATCGATATTCTGCAGTAACTAGAGACTTAATTGGTATCACTAAAGATGAAGAAGAAATGCAAAGATGTATCCTTTTAAAAATAACATTCATTCAACTGTTTCTTCGTATCGTGGAATACAATCTGACACAACAGGTGACATTAATACTCATAATAAATGGACACAATCCAGGATTAATACGGACGAAAGAGATATTGAAAATATCATATAGTGTTTCAATGCTTGTAATCTATTTAACAGTGGAGATTGTATACTTCGCAATATTTTCACCGGTGCACTTGCTGAAGAATATACTTCGCAATGCTTACTCAATGTTAAGGAAAGTGGAGAGACTCTATTAACTACTTTTGAACATGAACGATATTTAATGAAAACTAAGAAATGATCGGATCCTATATAAAAACGAAATTTAACAACTTTGAAAATACCGCCAAAACAAGCAAAAAAGCTTCTAGCAAGAAGCTGCATAACGTAAAAGACGTAACAATTTTCCAAAAATCATTCGTGGTGGCTTCAGATTGTGGATTTGATACAAAAATACTAGCATCGTTTGAAATATTACACTACTGCAAGTATCATTTTGACAAAGGCGTTGTAACGTTTTGTTTTACCTCTCCAGCAATAACGCATATAAATCCTGTATTGTGTTACAAAAATTTTAGATTCCCTTTTTAATTCGATATAATTTGTATGTCAAGAATTTATAAATAATTAAAAGAAAGTTATCATAATTTTGAAGCACTTTATTTATAGTCCTTTTATTCTAATTATGTAGTAAACAAATGTATCGTTAAAAATACTCCAGTTTTGTGTTTAACATTATGTTACAAGTCGTACGTGCTTGTTAGAAATTCCATAAATTATCTTCAAGGCGATGTAATTTAGAGCGATCCTGCGCACCTGTTGTTTTGAATACTCAAGTGTTGAGGCCCCGTTTGTTCACGGACTACGACAGTCGACCCTTTACCGTCCTTGTAATAAGATGCAGAAGTTAGTATTGAAGGGTGACTTGCGACTCGTATTTCAGTTATGCAGTAAATCGATCCAAATGAGTTAGATAGTTCTGCGTGGTGTGTATTTTCTGCTTTTGTATAATTAAAACTAATTTTAATTGGTTTCCTTTAGCGCAACACGGAAATTCCTAGTCAACACTGAAATTTATAATTAACACGGAAGTTCCTAGTCAGCACTGAAATTTTTAGTCAACATTGAAGTTTTTAGTTAACACAGAAATTATTGGTCAACACGGAAAGTTTTTGGCTATGCGTAACAGCTAATTTATAGCGTACAAATTGTATACAAATGGAAACCTAGAGTTAAGAAATTTCAACGATGGCTCTCGCCTAAGGTGGATTCCATTTTCTTATTTTTATGGTTTTGATCTTTAGAATATTGCCGTAACCAAGTGGACAACGAGTTTTTGCCGTCATTATGCAGTATTAGAGGCGTACACATGTTTCGAGTTTATCTATCCCAAGGTTTTATAACTTTAGAAGTGGTTAATCATACTTTAAGAAATACTTAAGAGGTTGTGTTTATACTACCACACACATATTTTTGGATTCTATAAATCTTATATGAATCAAGGGTGCATAAATTTAGCAAGTAGAGTATCCATGCACCAATGGCCATTAGCAAAATCTATAAGTACATATAAGTTGTCTGATTTAGTGATTTTATTATTTTGGGACGCAAACTGCTGTCTCCAATGCATTTTATTTAATTAATTTTATTTTAGGATAAACGTTTGTACCATCTATGAATACAAAATCTTGTATTCAAATAACAGAATATATTCGTTGAGGTTCCTGTATTTTTCTTGGCGATATTCCTTGTTCTTATATATTACATAAGTACAGTGGCGCCTGACCCATCCGTATTTATTTAACGACCCCCCTGATAGTCTCTTGAAACCGCTGAAGTTAGAGTTCACAGCTAGTACGGAAGTCTACAAAAGTCAGTTTGTGTTAATACGGATAAATCAATATCTGCAAGACTTTTGTTAGAAATATGTTTCTCTGTCACTGATAAGGTGGCTAGACAACTCTGAAAAAATAAATAAGTATAGTTCAGCGCATCTTATAGGAAAGCAACAAAAACACAATTCGCCCTTGAAATTCAAAACAATTATAAGTGTGGTACGAACTCGAAGCAAGACATTATAGATTTAAATACTCCAAAAATTTATACCGTTGATGGTTGATGGTTGATGGTATGGCACCAAATTCAGTTAAAAAAGTTTAATACTGTTGTGCTTTTATATTGACCTAAATGATAAGCAATTAATATTATAGTCTCGTCGACGCGGCACATGCGACACAAATGGCAGTTGGTAACGATATTACATAGTTTGGAAATTAGCGCGTCAATTGTCAATGACGTCACACAATATGCAAATTATGACACGTAATTTACGAAGTATGCAAATTATTACAATACATTTTTTTTAATATAGAAATTATATAAAAACTCCCGCGGGGTACTTACATGAATAGGCAAGCTTCCTTCAGAAGTACTTCCTGATGGCGGCTCGTGGCTTCCTTCAGGATTATTTCATAATGGCGGCTGCAGAGCTCCGCGAATTCGTTAATATATCTCGGGTCGTGGGCTGCTGTTAGACCAGGTTGCGTCCAAATTCGCTGGTCTTCTTCCTATGTAGAGGTACGATAAGGAACGGGTTGGAGGAACGATAATCAAAGATAAGGCAAGGGAATATACATAACACAAAGATACGATAAGATACCAGACCAACTACCTTTGTTCGCGTATCGAAGCCAAGTCCCTCCGCGTCTTTCGGAAATTCCCCACTTTTCCTTCGTCCACACGCGTCGGCGCGAAGTCTCGCGCAACGCACTTCTGAAGTGACGGAAATACGCGCAATAAGTCTTTTGAATTTATGGCGCGAAATCCTCTCATATTAACACTTATTTAAAAATGTCTAGTGCCAACATTTTGGCACGTAACATTAAAACAGCTAGAAATAGTTTGCACATAGTTCTTTCCAAAAGAATAAATTTAGAGATGATGATCTTTGATATAAACTTATTTCTTAAAACATTGTTTTCGGTTTTAAATTAATGAAAGTGATATGCACATCAGATGCTTTGCATTTGCATCTGTTAAGGGCTACAGTACAAATATTTATTTGGAAAAATGCTCATCAAACACAATTGCAACCCATTAATTATTGTTTATTTGGTTATATGAAAATCTTAATGGTGTCTTATGTCCAAAATAAATGACTAAGCCGTCTTTGCGAGGGTCATTAATTAACCCTTGTAAATGTCTGACAAATTGTTTAACGTCTTGCAGTTGCAAAAAGTCAGGTTCATTTTGTATTTCATTATTTAAATGTATCAATTATGATTGTAAAAATAAAAATGAGTAACTGTTTGTCTTACTTGCATATATTTCTATTTAAATTCAGTTTTTTCTTTTATGTATTTCTTTAAACAATAAAAAATGTTTTTTATGTATTTTATTTTTATTTCTAATATCATTGAACAACCGTTCATCATTTTTATCATTAGAATAAACTATAAAAGTCATCATTAAGATGACTTTATTGCATGTACTCCATCGATTTTTTTAACAAAAATTAGGGGAGAGGGTAAAAAATTGGATCAAAAAATTAACCGGCAAGATTCGGATTATTCATCTATGACCTAGTCTCAACTAAAATTTATTGGTGGAATTTGATTCTCACATTTTGTATACTCGCTAAACTCCAGAGCTTGATCTGTAAGTTATCTGAAACTTGTGTTGTGAAAATTTGGGCTGTTACTGATATTGAATAGCAAGTCTGAATTTTTGGAACGAACTCCACATGATTAAGATTCCTTTATCTTGCAATATCTTTTAATTCTGTTTAGAGAGCAAACTGGTGTCTCGTATTTACGATTAATATATTTTTTTAGGTTCAGGTTTTGTGTAATTTTTAACATAAAGCATTCGTGCTTTTTAACATGTGTACACATTGAAGTTCTACACTATTCTTTTGTGGTGCTTTCTGGTTTATATACGTCGCGAAAGGTGTAATGACGCCTGGTCTATCTGTTGCTTTACTCCTCCCGCTGTGTCTTATAAGACTCCACGAAAGTAGAGTTCCGAGTTAGTCTGAAGTCTCCGAAAAGTCCCTTAAAACGGATAAATTTACATCCATTGCTAACCTTTCAAAAGACGTCTTAGAATAGGAAAAGATACCATATAGTCCAGTAAAATGACTCGAAATTTTTTTATTTGGAGGGAATAATACTGACTGGGCTGAAACTTTGTAAACAGGCTTGTTATAGGGTACTATTCAACATATTAAAAGTCCTCACATGTAGACGCTATGTTGCGGGTAGGGGAGGATCCAAAAAGTCCAAAAAATTAGTTTTTCGCAAATAACTCGGGAAATATCAACTTTACGGAAATTTATGTAGATAACAAAATTGTAGCTTACAAAATCCCGCACACTTTTATTTTTATTCAAGTCTGTACGACCAAGGAGCAGAGATATAATTTTTTTAAACACCGGTAGTTTAGCGACGCAATGAAATCGCATACGCGCGTCACCCATTTTTCGCTAATATCCCGAAAATGGACTCTCGAATCGAGAAATGTTTTAAATAAAAGTTGCAGAGAAATCTAATTACGAACAGTTTCGTTTTTTATTCAGTTCTGTACGGTCCAAATTCGCCTACATGAACAATAATAAAAATAAAATACTCACATTTTATTAATCAATTGCTATTTTATTGCTTCGGACCCTTCTTTAGTGCTTACGTACAGTACCATCGGTCCTAAAAATATCGGCCTACCACCAAACGATTCAGAAAGACCCCAATAATAACTTCTGACACCTCAATTAGTACAGAAAAATGGTTAAGGATACATTTTTCCATCATTTCAGGCGACTCATAGTGACGATCTGCTATATATACGTATGCTTACCTGTCTTTTGAAACTCCAGTTTCCCAACACGATGCATTCAAAATTACATGTCACAAACTTTATTTTATAGGAAATGTTTTCAGCTTTAATTTCGGTCTCTTGAGATTTTTTCGTAAAGTTAAGAGAAACGAAGATATTAAAAAAAAAGAATGTTAATGCAATTTTTCCATAATTTCTCAAAAATACAGCGATATTCATAAACTTTTTTTTAAGTAAAACATACTTTGCGAAGCACTTAAGCTACTCCAGCACGTTCATATATATATATATATATATATATATATATATATATATATATATATATATATTGCTATGAACTGGAATTCTCGAGCCCCTTTGTTGTGCGCCTTATTAATTTTGATATGTACTCTAAATTAATCGCGCTCGACCATTTTAATATCTACTATGAATAAACAAGATTGTAATTATCTCCTCCTCCGGCTGTCTTATTAATATTGCTATCAACTTAACTGGATTTTATCTTGAAGCAACCTTGTCTGCCAATAGCAAAATTCGATACGTGACCGCCTACTTGTTATCAATTTCTCATTCAACTCGTAGCCCCTCCTTGAACTATTTAAATATGACCTCGGCTAGCATTTATTTGGAATTATAAAATTCAGTTAATTTCGATTTTATATAATGAACCCAATATATTATGTACAGCTTTTGTAAATTATTTGAAATACACTTTTCAATTAGTTAATGTTATAAATCTCATTTATTAACAATCATCTACTATTTACTCAAAACCCAAAGTCACCAAAAAAAAACCTATTATCCTTATCAACAAAGTGTAAAATATTCTAAACCTGTTATCATATTACTCATTTTATACGTATGCAACTTCTTTTGTTGACTTTTCACAAGCATATTATATTAAGCAAATTCAATATTCAAAATAAAAAAATATATAGAAAAACAAAATGTCTTATAACTAAAAATCTGACCTGGTTTATTTTCTTCACATCGACGCTTCCATTTGAAATAAAAATTATCTTCCCCAATTCAGGATTACGTTGCCATTACCCTATGGACTATCATTATTAATTTATGCACCCCCAATTTATTGTCGTTTCATATCTGACTTATTACTTCTTATCAATCAATTTCCTCAAACTTAAAATTGTATTATTCTTTCCCCAGACATCAAAATTGTATTACTGTATTTTCCCCTAAACTTCAAAATTGTCGTTTGTTTACCCCGGACATTGAAATCGTAGTCTATTTCCCTCAGACTTCGAAGCCCTATTATTTTTATGTTTTAGTTTAGTTTAAAATAAATTCATTAAAACGTACTTACGTTTAATCGGCAATTATAATCTTCATATTAGCACTTGTTTTATCTTTCACTTTTCAAATTTACGTATTATTTTATTTCATAACGACGCACTTCGGCCTTTGTTGAGTTCAAAACTAACCTAGTTATCACGGTGCTTGCTAATATATTCTTCATTTCCCACTCCATCAGTGGGTATGGTCTAGAACTCGTCGCTTATTTGTGACCAATCAAATAATTACATTTAAAGCAGTTTCTGATGTAATGCTCCACGATTCCCAATAATCATAACCTGCTTGCAGCTGTCTTTCGTTATCAACATGCTGTGTTTTGATAGATATAATTGCCTTTCCATAAACAACTGATGCAACTCGACTTTTAATTAACATATTTACATGCTGTTCACGCAATTTTTAATCATTTTTCTTATCAAAAATGGTTAGCTATTTGTACGCATTTATATTAGCTACCTGAGGCTCTATTTCTATCTCCGTATTAATCTAATCGTTTGGTACTCTTTTGAATGCGTGTCTAATTACACTTTATCGTTTATTTATAAATATACGCGTGCTTCCACTAAAAAATATCATTACTTGCTATACCTAAATTAACTAAAACTTTATCTACAGGGTATTGACTGCTTACTATCTACAAACTATGTCTATTTCTCAATTATTCTCTAAATAAGTGCAGTTTTCTGCTGCCTATTGTAATTACTCATTCCTAAATGACCTTTACTATAAAGTGCACCCTTAAACAACCCCTTATCACAGCATAATATATATATATATATATATATATATATAGCTTTGATAAAAGGGTAGTTTAAGGGGTCATAAAATATATGTATCGATAATTAACGTTAAGATAACCAAATAATTCCACAATTAAACAGAAGTAGATCGAATATTTTACAAAAGATCAATTGCGAGTACACTGTATATAAATTATATTTAATTTAATGCATAAGAAGGAAATCCATTTTGCAATAATTATATAATATTTAGCTAAAGTAATAATGTGTACGTCTTATAATACGCTTTAACTTAAAAAAACGAACCAAGATAATGTTTTAAATACATCAAGTTTCATCAAAATAAACATGTAATCGGGAAATATAAACAACCTGGCATTCTAGTTATTTAAGAATTTCATTAAAAATATCAACGCATAAATAAGAAAACTCATTCAAATACAAAGATAAGTACGTGACTGGAATATCATAATTACATGAAAATCCAACATATTTGAAATAACAAACCATAAATAACAGGCGGTCCGCGATATGATAAAAGTTTGGACTATAATCGACAAACATGAAAGACTTGACAAAATTGCAATTAATGTTTGGAAATTCTAAGAATATACTGTGATATACATAACGCTTACGTGATCGGCAGAGCATTTCATCGAGAATTAAACTAGTGAATTTTGAGAAATACTGGGTTCTACAGAGATAGGCGCAAAGTACAAGCCTTGATCAACAAACACGCCAATTAAAACGTTGGAAGAAGGAGCTTATAAATACCATAGAAAGCTCGAAAATAGACAGTATATCTTCAACAAGACACGAACTACATCGATTTAAAGTGGAAAATTACGTACCAGTAACGATTAGTAAAAATCAATAACTTAATAAAAGTGAAAAATTGAAAGTGCTAATATGTGCAACGTTCTACGCGTAAACGTAAGATAAACCATTAATTGAGTTGTATTTTAATATTTAACAAATTTAGGGCTCCAAATAAAGCTCCAAATAAAGATTCAAATAAAGCTCCGACTAAAGATCCAAATAAAGCTCAAAATAAAGATCCAAATAAAGATCCGAATAAAAATCCGATAAAGATCTAAATGTAGATCAAAAAGTATACCTAAAGATCTAAATGTATCTCTAGATGTACCTATAAATGAAAATCCAAAGATACTTCAAAAGTACTTACAAGTACATAAACGTAAAAATACTAAAAGTTACTCCAGAAATCCTGGGGGAAAAATACAAGCAACCATTAATCTATCATTCTAGCCAACAAGTGAAGCAAGTCGAACTGTAACAATTAAGAGATGCTGACCACTGATACTAAGAGGCAATTCCAGTGACAAACAAGGAAAACGCGGGTTAGAGATCTTAAATTTTTCATTAGTTAAACTGTTTCAATTTTAATATTTGCTATATATTATATATTTGTAAGGGTCAACAAGAAGGTCAATTAAGAATTTGAAAAATAGAGAAAGCATTTTTGAACGTTCGAAAGGTACTTAAGGGTAATTACAAAGATATTTTTGCTTGTTTTCAGGAAAATTAAATTTGGTGAATTTGAGTAATTTATTCAGGGGCTAATTTTTGAATTGGCAAAACTGTACATATTACCAATCATTATACTGTGTAATTTTGGATTGCTTCATTTAAATTATTTCAACAGAGAGAAAGAAAAGGGGTTGAACAATCTTCATTGTTATGAAGTAGGACAATATAGTTTAATAGGTTGAGCTAAGCGTAGAAAAACAAATTCAAGAAATCATAGGATTTGAAAAGGGGTTGATATTCACACCAATGAACACCCAATCGTGGGGCTTAAAGGCAATAAGAGTTATATCACAGAAAATAAAAAAAGAGCACACCAACGTAGGGGTTATATCACAGCAATATATATGTATGAAGTAATGAAAACAAGATAAAATAAATTTTTGAAAAATTATTATCCACATATTTTTGGACTAAAGTGTTAATTTAACAAAAATTGATTGTCTTTCTTAAATATTTAAACGCATGTAACTCATCAACGTTTCAATAAAAAAAGCTCTACGACGTCCCATTTGAAAAATAATTAAAATATCTTCAAGAAAATACATAACGTTACTGCCTTCAACCAATCAGAAAAGTTTATTTCCAAAATTTTTTTATATTTTTTGCTCTTAACTTAAAGTTATCTTTACCAAAATGGATTTGTGCATACATCAACATGTTCAAAATTTTATTCTCTCCTACTTTCATTATACATACTATATGTGTACGACCTATTCTTTCAGAGTTAATACTGATTTTTACATGCAAAACATACACTATCAACAAAAAAATGTCTTTTAATTAATAACTTGGTGAATTTGGCCCGTACGGAAATGAGTAAAAACGAAATGATTCGTAATTAGATTCTCTACAACTTTTATTTAAAACATTTTTTGATTCGAAGATCCATTTTCGAGATATTAGTGAAAAATGCTCGACACGCGTACGAGTTTTCGTTGCGTCGCAAAACTACCGATGTTTAAAAAAATTATTTATCTACTCCATTTAGTCGTACAAACTAGAATAAATTATGAAATTATGTGGAATTTTATAAGCTACAATTTTGATATTTACATAAATTTCCGCAAAGTGGATATTTTCAGAGTTATTTGCGAAAAACATGGAGACTTTTAATATATTAAATAGTACCCTAAAACAAGCTTGTTTACAAAGTTTCAGCCCAGTCAGTATTATTTCCTCCAAATTTTGTCATTTTACTAGGCCAATACTCATTTCTCCTTATACATAAAAAGGATATTCTGATACACTGAAGCTCCATTTCACACTAGGGACGTAGCATCTAGAATGAAATTAAAACAAATTATTAATACACTACAACAAGTTAATGAATGTTGTAACGAATACAATTACCTGCTTCATAAATATACGTTTTTGTTCTAAATATCTATTTAACAAATATCCATTATTAGACAGAAAATATTAAATTCCGATAGTAACAATATATTTACCAATTCATACATAGGGCCCCACCTATATTTAAAGACTCGAAGTAAAATTTAAGATTTCTTCTATCTACATGTATATTAATAGAATATTCCCATTTTGCGCGTGCTTGGATAATAAAATTGCCTCGTGGCCAAGGTTCATTTTTTATCATCTGAATGTAGTCAGCGAAACAAGTGTTGAAACGTGGGCTAGCAGGTTTGAAAAAACATGCTGTCCCGAAGAGAGGTGCAATAGTGTTGACGGATACCATGGCCTCAATTAGTTGTTGCATCGACCTAGAGTGACTAAGAAATATATATCTACGGTAGGTGAATTATTTTCAAGTTACATCCAAATCATTTTCCACAATTTTTTTCAGCGCAAGTAAAAAGTAGCAAGTAAAAGCAAGTAAAATATGTCCAATTTTGAAACGCAAGTAAGAGTTAATGTAAAATTAGAAGTACAAGTAAATTTCAAGTCCAATTTTGAAGCGCAAATTTTATAGTATTGATACGCAAATTTTATGTAAGCATGTAATTTATCAAATTGTGGAGCGATAAGTCTTTCGTATATAATTATTATAGAACACAAAAGCACAATTGGTTGTTAGTTGTATGGAAAATACAAAGTCTTAAATGTTGCTATGCAAGATGGTGAAAGTTTTGGCAGATGTTGTTTTTGTATAGAAGTCAAGCCGGTTCATGTGCCAGCCGCACGCATCTGCTTTTGTAAGTACTCAAGATAGTTAATGAACTCGGACGCCTATCAGATTGTTTGTGGTGAGTCATCTCCAATTTTAGATCAATTTTCATTTCATAGAACCATTACTTAAAATGTACAAATAATTTTTGTAAATTCTAAATGCTCATTTAAATTGGTATACATAATTTTTGTAAATTCTATATGCTCATTTAAATTGGTACACGAAATTTTTGTAAGTTCTATATAGTCATTTAATTTAGACACGTAATATTTTATTCAGAATTTAATAGTTGGATATTTCATGAATGCTCTTATAAACACAAAGAAATTTCAATATGATAATTTTTGAATCTACAAGGTTATACTAAAATGTATTCGTAACTAAACACGTGACACGTTGATATTTGTTTGTCACTTTATAAAATATAATTTTTTTGGCAGTACACCTTCTTACGCGTAAAACGGTAGTTAAAATTTAAAGTTCGATATTTACTACACCGGTAACGTGGTGTAAGAGACACTATCACAGTTGGCAGCGCCGACTCTTATACGGATTTCGGCGCGTCAACTACTGGTGATGTCATCGATATTGCACAATAATTTGCAATATAAAAATTAAACAATTAAAGATAAACGAGAGTCATTTTAACAACAAATTATTCCATTTTAACACAAAATAAGCAAAGGAGTACTTACATAAGGAATCCGGTATCTGGCGGGATTGCGCCACAGTTCGCTTCTCTGATGTCCTCGGGCTCTTCCCGGCGGAATTAGAGATGATGCGTAAGGAACAGCTCGGCTAGCTGAGGTGGACATGAGGCCTCTCCATCTACAGATGTGGAGGTCGGTAGGCCCTAGGCGACGCAGATTCTTACCTATGTAGGGATTTGACAGGAAGGAGGTATAGGTAGACAAACAAAAAGATAATTAGAGAAGGGATTTCTACATAGGTAACCCCTAAGATACGTTACCAGACAATCACGTGCACATAACTTCACGATCAAAGGCAAAATGGCCACGATTCAGCGCGTCACCACAACTCCTTGTCTAGTATTGGTCTAACCCTCTAAGGATAAACACACAGCGCAAACTCACTACTATTACGTGCCGGAAGCTCCGCCTAGTCTATTTAAAAAGTTCCCGCGTACCGCGTATTTGAAAATTATGGCGGGAAACTTCCGTACATTAAAAACTAAACTACTAACAATGTTAAAGTGCAATGGCACGTAACAACCTGAAGTATAGTTAAATTCAAACAATAAGTGTTTTTGTCCTTTGATCATTAATTAAATCAATTAAAAATATAGTTCTGTAATCTAGCGAAAGTCAAGACATGTAATTTATTGATTGTAAACCCGAAAAGGATCCTATTCTGGTATTATATATAAATTGTAGAATAATAATGAAACACTATAAATACAGTTTTAATTATTAAATTCATATAAATAATCAGAGACTAATACTAGACCGTAATAAAAGTAATTATCTCGAAAGTTTCAGTACGTATAAAATTGTACAAATGATGTATATATTTTTTTGTAAATCAATAGAAAGAATAATAAGTTGTTTTAAAGCCTTCATTCATTGAAGTCATCAATAATTTTTTTATAGAAGCAAACAACCACATTTATAAATTTTTTGTAGCGAAAGATATATTATTGGTGTTGAGTTTAAAATTTTTTTTAAAGTATAATTTTTACTAGTTGACCTTTCTATACTTTATTTTTTTGTGATAAAGTGACTAGGCTCTAACGTAGCCCTAGTTTAAAAATGTTTAGAAGTGATCGAATTTTCAGATAGTACGAGATCGTTGTTCCCATTCCAGTTTGCAGAGTCATAAGTAAGTATTATTTCTCTGTGTTACTCGTCAAGGATATTTTTTTCTTTTCGAAGATTTCCGTATCTGGTCTTCGGATTGATTCATAGTATATTAATCATTAAGATACGGTGGCGTCCATTAAAAATTCTTTTATTATCGTATACCATCCCACGACCCTAGCTCATAGCTCTGCCCTAAGTTGAAGAAGCTTAGCTGTCTGGAAGATCTCTTTAGAAGGTTTTTTTTTACTCAAAGCCATTTACCGTCCTCTTTACCCTGGGCTTAAACCTTAAACAGGAACCCCATATAATCTATTGAGGCTCTGCCGCCTATAAGGTAAAGTAAATACACTAAATAAATCTACAGAGAAAAGGTGTTTAATAATGTATTGCAAGTTTAGACTGGTTTAGTGTGTAGGGGTATTAATTTTGGATGAGCGATTAACTAAGGAGACGATTTAAGTTAACTCCTTTTGTTCAAAACACTTATTTACTGTAAATAGACTTATTTAAATATTAGTCTATACGCTCATTTTAAAAGTACATATTTTGCTTTGCAGCAAGTTTGTAAAACATGAATGATGTTAATTTATGAATATCTCCTTTTGCATAGAAAGAAAATGAGAGTTGACAAGTTAATTGTGGTTTTATATAGTCTATAATCCATTAAACTGTACTTAAGAACTTATCAACTTAAACAAAGAACTACTAAACGTTGAAGCACAAACCCTCTCCCCAAGTGTTTACAGTTTTAACACACGGGCCAACGCTAAGTGCTAATTATACAATTTTACTAGTTTTACAGATGTAAAGTTGAGTTACAATATTTCAAAAAGTGTTGTTATAGAACGTGTTACAAATAAAATTGAGAAATATATGGAACAGCGGTTCTTTGTAACGAACTATATTAAACTCACGCTCGGGTGGTATATGCAGTGATGCATGCGAATAAATTTTTTGTGAGCACTGTAGCGCATCAAAATATCCCTTAAGCTGTAAAAGATTTTCAAAAAATACGTGACAGTTAGTTTAATATCGAAATTTTGATGTCTTATCCATGGACTGCGGTACATCTTTGTATTTCAGGGATATACCTAATAATAATAATATCGCTGCTGAATCGCAAATTTAAGTCAAGCGAATGGAAAGTTAGTGGTGCGGGTAATGCATTTACAAAGCGTATTCGTTTTTCAATCTGAGGCTTATCATTACATATAATTTAATATCCTTCGTTAAATCCTGATGTTTCTATGATTTGTTAGAAACGATTATAAATTATCAATCGCAGATTCCAAGTAGCACAACATAACTTATAAGCGGGCATAGCGCAGTTTGAACTTTCATAACGTTTTCGGAGCTTAGGTTTTGCTTTTAATTGGTTATTCTATAAAGTTCAAGCTTTGGTCATTAATTTTAGCAATGCAACTATTTTAGTTGCCGTATTTATAGTCAATTAATTGTTTGGTGTTATCAAAAGTTGCAAAACAGTTTTTATGTATATGTGGCCGACTAAATGGATACTACGCAAGTTAAGGTTCGTGGCTGGATCCTTTTTAAAAAGACATTTCCAACTTCTTCACAAATTTATTTATTTTTATACAGAGTTGACTTGGAATTTTGACAAATTTGTTTAAATTTTACTCTAAGTCGAAATACATTAATTAATTGTAAAAATGAGTAATCTAACGAACTGCAAGGTTAAAGCTGAACGATGGATTGACTGTCGTCGACTGAGGCTCCCGGGCCTTTTATAATATCCCTACCCCCTCACATGGCTGTGAGAACTTGCAGATCTCGTGTCTGCTTATTCTCTACTCTATTCATTAATACAATGTTGCGATCTTAATTCTAAGTAATCTTGGTACGTGACCGTCTGCGACTGCCTGTGACCTGACATCTGCAGTGTCACTTATCGTCTGTGCTACAAAGTAGCGTTTCCGTTCCCATGAACGTTAATAAACTGTATGAATTGTCCTTCATTTACAATGTTGCACATCACTTAGCGATTTCTTAAATTTCTAATAATTTCTTATATATATATATATATATATATATATATATATATATATAAAGTGAAAATAATAACGACCTAAATATTTGTAATAGAATTGATTCGTGGGTTCGAGGTCTCTGAATTAAAATGAAAACTCTTTTTTATGGCCTAAATTTTCGAATTTATTTTAAATTCTTGATCACAGGCTATCTAAAATTTTTTTACGCTAGATTATAAATATGGTACATAAATTAAAAACTTACAAACTTTTTACTAAAACTAAAGACAAAATACCTAAAATGAACCAGAGAAATTTAATATATAAAATAAATTGTTTAAATTGCGTTCACTCCTATATTGGGCAGACCTCTCAACTATTAAAACAAAGGATAGCCCAACATAAGAGTGATATAACTATAAAACCAAAAGCATGTGCATTAACCACACACGTAATAGATACAAATCACAGTATGGATTTTGAAAATCCAAACATCTTAAAAATAGAAAGCAACAAATCAAAAAGAATTTTTTTGGAAATGTATCATATTTATAAAACTAAAAATACAATAAATAAGAAAACAGATATTAGTAACTTAAATTCCATATACACATATTTATTAAATTTTGAACAAAATTAATGACAAAAATTAAACTAATCATACACACACATGCAAACACAAACTTTCATACACTACACACTCACATCACATAATATACAAGCACACTCACACACACGTACACAAACGATACTCTGTCATCAAACAAATTAGTCATCGTATATCCTATAAAACAAATAATTTTTACATCAAAATTTATGACATCAAATTGATGTATACAAGTTTAATGTTTATAATTTTTATTTAAAATTTTTAATTTTGTTAGTTTGACAAGTTTTTCCAAGATTTTTTATTATGTTTGTTATGCTAGTTTTCAACTAACCTCAAGTTGGTAAGTTTTTAATTTATGTACCATATTTATAATCTAGCGTAAAAATTTTTTTAGATAGCCTGTGATCAAGAATTTAAAATAAATTCGAAAATTTAGGCCATAAAAAAGAGTTTTCAATTTAATTCAGAGACCTCGAACCCACGAATCAATTTTATTATATATATATATATATATATATATATATATATATATCAATTGGGGGATTACATAACTCGCATTTGATTATACCTTGGTTATTTTATATACTACATGTAGCTTTCTAGTTTGTCTGGGGTCACCTTGTTAATGTTTCGTAGCAACAAAGATTGTAAGGGATCGGCTTGATGAAGCTGTCACCTTATATACGAGAACACAACGGTGTTTAACAAACGAGATATTTTCTTGTATATTATAAAGAATACACAGAGAACTAGGTTTGAGCATCATTATTCTCGGGCGAGTACAAGCATACTGAAGTTTACAGCGAGAGCACATGGGCAAGCAGGTCGTCTCAGACTTAGAACTATCGGAACATTAAAAAGAATTCGCCGAAGCATCCAAACAAATACAGTCGCAAATCGAGGGACGTAACATTCCGCCTCTCTTGAAATTAGTAATTTCAAAAAACTAAAAAGCTAAACTAACACTAATTCTTACACTTCTAAAAAATTTATTATTTTAATCCAACGTGAGTTAAGTTTCGGGCCTTGGAAGCTGTGTTTTAAAAACTACTTCCAGACTTCTTAACAATTTAGTTGATTAGTACAGAATTGAATGTGGAATTTTACGAACTTGATTAAATTAACTAAGTCCGAAAAAAGACATTAATTGTACTATTTTGAGTAGCCTAAGCAACTGCAATGTTAAATCTGAGTACTTGGACTGACTGGCGGGTCTTGGGGCTCCCGGCTATTTATAATGTCCCTACACCTCACAATTCTGTGGGAACTTACAGAACTCATGCTTGCTTATTCTTAATTCTATTCATTGTTACATTGTAATAATCTTACTTTCTAGGTAATCACGGTATCTTAACCGTCTGTGACCTGCCATCTGCAGTGTCACTATCGTCTGGATACAAAGTATTGTTATATATGTAAACAAAAATTATAAATTGTACTACTTTGTATACACTTAAACTAAAAGGTTAATCTTGAATTACCTTGTATTCTTAAGATTTATCACGACCTACTTGCAATATGGTTTTCTTTTACATTCAAGCTGTCCTAGTGTAACATCCGAGAATTAGATTATCTAGGTTACAGATACCACAATCAAGACTAGCGGTTTACCCAAGTCTTTGATAGTATGTTTCAGATCAGAGCTGTGCTCATTTCAATATCCTTTGAGAAATTTATATAACTCGGTAGATGCTGCAAAAGAGTATCAGTATTATTTAGCATTAGTATTAGTATTGATTAGTATTAGTTGAAGAGTCAGTGAATGCTTGGTTACTAGTCAATGTAGATTCAGTCCTGGTCCAACAATAGTCACAAACCAGCACGACAATGTAAGTCGAAACTATTCTTTGATAACTGTTATACTAGGTTAAGTTATGTTTATGTCCTATCATGTTCCATTATATTTTAGTAATATTTTATTATACTTGTTAATTGTTGTCAACGTGTTCTTTGGTCTTTTTAATTTCTAAGTTGTATTAACTCGATCCTATGACATAACCAGTCATTGTTATGTGCGACCTCTGCAGCCAGCAGTGGTTAAACCTGAGACTACGTTTCCCCAGCAGTCATCACGACTCAGGCCGAAAGCGTACGTAATATTATTGTATCCGTTCTCATGAACTGTTAATAAACTTTATTGATTGTCCTTGTATTACATTGTTGCACTTCACTTAGTAACTTCTTAATAATTTCTAATAATTTCCTATTAGATTTTATTTTATAATATATACATAGTTTGGGGGATATATAACTCGTGTTTCCGTTAAAAACACAAACGTGTTCCTTATTATTAAGGAAAAATTCATTAGATGGTGCATTAAACATTAGTCATAATCGATCAGTAGCGCACATAATTTCACAGTAGGCCTTTTGAATACACCACAAGACGTGCGAACACTAACTACCCGCACCTCACCATCAATTCCTGGATGCATTTCGGTTATACGACCTAGTTTCCACATACGCGAATGCACATTGTCATCCGAGATGACAACCATCTGACTAGGAATCAAAGGAAAACCTTGCGAAACCTTCCATTCTAGACGCTTTTGCAACTCATGAAGGTATTTCTTGTTTCATTTCAACCAAAAACCTTGCTGAAAGCGCTACACGTATTGCCATCTTGATAATTTATTAATAGGCTCCATTGTTAAATCCACTTTTGGAACTGCCATTAAATTGTCGCCTAAATACAGGGAGAAGTAGTTATTGTGCGTGACTACCGTCACAGTCAAAACAAACCGTCCTGGATCAAAACAGTGGTTGCAGAAAAATTGACGAATCCACTTATCTAGTGGAGGTTCCCGACCTAGAAGATGTGAAATGGAAACGGAATGTTAATCAAATTAAAAAGTTTTTTATGCGAGAACCCCTAAGCATAGAGCAATTGAATAAGGCGGGAACAGAAAGTAGAATAGTGGATCGGCCACCGAATGATGAAGTTATTATTAACGTAAGGCTTAAAAGATTTGTAAAAACAATTGACAGATTGATTTATACTTTACAGGGTTATATACAGTTAGAGTTTGTTTCACTAACTTTGATTTTGTGGGGGGATGGTGTAATGTATCTCACCTCTAATGTAGCGTAGACATTTCCTATTTATGCAACGATTGTATGCATTGCGAACGTACCATTCGTTGTTTATACAACAAAACCTTTAATACAAGTTATATACTTATCTGTGTGTATCCGTACCTGCAGGCATATTCCGCAACGACCGCATTCGGTAAGTACATCACAAATCTGTAAAGTGTAAAAGTGTTTTACATACTCTCTACATGGTGTTTAAAAAACGTTACAGCAACTGTAGAAAGATACCTCCGATCCTTACACATGCGCCTACTCTTTTTCTCATTGATGCCCGTACTCTTTCGATCACCCCTGGAGTATTTCTTACGGTTTCAAATGCTCAAATGCATCTATTATTTGATTTCCTAATTCATCAAGTGTATTCGCTGATGTTGTGTACGCTAGAGATTTGAAATGCACACATAGGAAAAAATTTAGGCTATTAGTCAGGAAACCTAGAAGATCATGACTGAGGTCCACCGCATGCTATCCACTTTTTCTCATACGCTTCATTTAAATACTGCCGGGTCAAAATAGGAAAATATGCTGGGGCGCCATCGTGCATATACTACACTTGATTTCTTAACCAAAAGAGGTAAGTCTTCAAGTATTACAGATAGTTCTTGTTGCAAAAAATTCCTGTATGAGTAACCAACAAGTCGACAAGGCAAAAGGAATAAGCTAATCAAGTATTCCCCAATTATACTATTCCATACATTTAATGAAAATTGCCCTTGAAAATGCGTCTCTACAATTCCATGTGGATCTTCTTCAGTCTATATGTGGCTGTTGTGAAGTCTATAATAGAATTTCTTCAAAAATTAGATTTTCCGGTAAAAACAATTTTGCAATCAAAATTGGAGTATATTGCTAGCCTATTATGGCACCACCTGCAGAATTTAATCTATAAAGAGAAAGCAGCGCCAGCGTGCTATAATTGTGATAAGAATGTAGCAGAGAATTGAGTAGTGTACGGAAAGCAACTTGACGTGCTAGCGTCTGAATATTCTTCTATTCATTTAGAACAGCTTCTTCGATTTGTAGTGTTCTAACAGTAAGTGGTCTAATTGCATCATGAATATCTTTTATTAAGAGTTTCAGTTTCTAAAAGACATTTACAAATATCTGAAAATACTCATAGATCTGGTATCATTCTATCAAAAAAGCGCTGCATGTACAGACATCGGACTTCTGTTGCATTTCCATTCGCAAGGCCGTAGATGAAATGCATCTCAATCATTTCAGAATTCCTAAATTTTGTAATTTTTATGAGATTATAACAAGTATTTAAAACATTTTTACTACTTAAAGTTTAGAACTTAAACCTTTAATTTTATAACCATGGCCAGACACAAGTTACAATTTCAAATGCAAACTGTTAAAAATAATAAAAACACGAGATTATTTATAAAGCGAGAGCCTATTAGACCATAACAATTTATAGAAAGTCATTTATAATTTTTTTTGATAACGATGGCAGGTACGAAAAACTACAAGAGATTGAAACATTTCTAAACAAAACAAAAAATTTATTTGCATTTTAAAATCCACCAGTGGTGCACCGCAAAATAGTTCAGAAGTGAAATGGAGCATAACCCCTGAAAAATATCACTACGTAGATTCTTTCAACCATTTAACATACCCAATGATGTAAGGCCTAGAGGGTAACCTATGTGCTAAATTTGATCTAAGTATTTCAAAACTGAAAAAGCCATACGGAAAAAACAAAAAATCTTGATACTTTAACGTCCTGTAGCTAGGAAACGAGGCGTTTGCAGATCTATGTCTATATGTGCCATTATTCATGAAATAAGCCAAAGAATTTCACCCTTCCAAACACACTGTATACTAATTGGTCAAAATACAAAGTAAATTTTAACTCGTAACTTGCTCGAAGGTTGCCATTAATATTAGCACAACCTACATGATTGTATATATAGAAACGTAATATATATTAAATTTTGTATTCAATGAAACTTGCATTAAAAGGAATATGGTTTAAATTAAATGTAAAATAAAGCCTTAAGTATTTTTATAAAAATTAAATTGCTAATAATCGTTTAAAACTATCTTACAAAAATAAAGCATCAATAAGCAATACATGAAATAGACAGAGAAGATAAGTAAAAATCTACATAGTAGCGCAACCAACTCATATTTAAGTTCATGAGCAGGTTAGAATATTGAAATAAATTTACGTAAACATTACGATATTTTTATCTATTATTTGGTAAACCTATCTATTACCTATTGCTCGAATTTATCTAATGCTGCGCACATTCGACTCGAATTTTACGTAACATCTTTCTCCATTTACTAAAGACAACGTAATGTTTATTTATTTATTTGTTAAAATTTAAATAAACATGGCAAATCCTAATTTTATTTTTATTTAAATAATTATTGCAGTAAAAATAATATGAGTGCGCGCGCATGTGCATGTATGTGTAAGCGTAGCGCGCGCGTGTGCACGCACGTACGTGTGCACTTGAGCGCGTGCTTGCGCGTCACGTGCGTGTGTGTATGTATGCGAGTGTCTTCGCGTGTGTGTACGTGTTAATCACTAATTAATTTTTGCAATATCTTTTTAAATTCGTATTCATCACTTATGAATAATGATAATAATTTGTTTTTGTGATAAGAGTTATAATTATGCTGCTAGTACATTCCGTACTTGCGAATTGCGCCTTAGTTCGGTTCTAAATGTCAGAATATAAAATAGATATCTAAGACGACCAGAAGTAAGGGGACAGAAAAGAATATTTTATTCAATATATAGGGGAAACCAATTTGATTATTTAGGATTTAATGTTAAAAGGAAAACCGTATCATTGTTCGACGTTCGGAAATTTTATTGACCGCAAATATTTGTGGAGCATTACTGTACGAGTTGAATCATATATGTGTATTAAAGTTTTTATAATAAATTTGTTGCATATCAATTTATCGTTAACATGGGGTGGGGGCATGGACAAATACGGTGAGCTGCATAATGAAAACAAACTTTAACTGTCCTTCAGCTCCCTGCAGTCGCGACGGGAGTGGGTAGTTGTAGTTAGGGGGTAGTGATAAATAGTGACGATTGTCTTAAATTGGGGGAAATAATTCGGGCACCACCCTTATCTTAATTAGGTTTTGCCCAATAGGGCACGAATTCCTTGTCTTTACCGGATATTTACAAAATAAGGGAAAGCTCGACTTCCTTGTACAAAAATGCCCGGACAGCGGAATAACTAAAATATACCTAAAGCTGAAAAAAACAAGCCAAACGTATATGCAGTATAGTAGTATTATTATCTCATAGCGGGTGACGTCACATGCGCAATAGGTTCAATTTAAACTTAAATCTCAAGATTCACAACGCTACAGTACAACCCACAAACATCTTGCTAGCAATGTGGCTTTAATACGTCGTCACGAATATCCCATTTATTACGTTAAGTAAAATATTGTTTGTAAGAACCCCGTTCATGCTGGCGGTATCTAGAAATTTATAAATATATAAAATAAATCTAGACCTCCATATAATATCGGAGCTTTTACTTGTTTTTACTTATAAACAATTCTAGGTTCGTAGTTTTTTTATCCGTAAATATTTGCTGTGGCAACAGCGCACATACTCAGGGGATCCCAATACTGTATATACCGAATGTGAACCGTAACTGTCATTGTCATTCTCGCTCTTATCAAGGTCTTATTGTTTCCAGTTTTCCGTTTTAATATTTGTATCAAGTAATAGTCATCAAAACAGTTTTTTTCAAAACTAACTGATAGTTAATTTCTTCAGCAATGTAAGTATTTAAAAAGAATGTTCGTTCAATGATTAATTATGATATTTTGTAGAGTAATATTATGAATAAGAAGGAGGTGATTCATAGTCAAGGACGACAGATTGTTTTTAATGTGTTTCAATATTTGAAACACATAAAAGATTCGGGCGCCTCCAACCTGAACAATTTGCAAGAGTGCGTGGCTGAAGCAACAGGTGTGTCATTGCGGACGGTGCAAAGAATTGTAAAAGAAGGTACAAACAAACCACCCTGCAGCAAGTTCAGTTCACCAAGGAAAACCGTAAATAAACCAAGCCCTAAATCAACAGTGAATGGATTTGACGAAGAGATTCTAAGAACCGTTATGTATCGGTTTGCAGCAAAACATAAACGTAGACCGACTTTGAAGTTAGTGTTTGAAGAATTTAAAAATGATTGCCCTCATTACACGGAAAAATTAGGTTCGTTCAGAAAAATTGTTGAAGAGCAGGGTTTCGTTGGAAGAGAACTGTAGATAACAGGAAAATTCTTGTTGAACAAAGCAATATAAGGGCAAAGAGCACTATATTTTTGAAAAATCTTAGTAAGTATAAAGAAAAGGGCAGAAGCATTGTGTATAACGATGAAACATATCTGCACAGTTCTCACAGTGTAACAAAGTGTTAGGATGACGGCACCACCTAGGTTTGAAATCGCCAGTTTCAAAAGGGAAGCGTTTGATAATTGTTCATGCACGTGGAAAAAAATTGGTTCGTTCCAAATGCAGAATAGATATTTAAGTCTGGTTTGAAAACTGGGGATTATCACGATGACATGAATCATTGCAATTAAAAAAAGTGGCTGCAAGAAAAGTTAATACCAAATTTGGAACCAAATTTAGTGTTTGTGATAGACAATGCGTCATATCATAATGTTCTTGTGCATCCAAATCCTACTTCAAGTTGGAAGAAATCAGATATGCAGAAATGGTTGAAAGAACGAAATATCCTCTTTGAATGTAAGGAAACCAAGCCTGAATTATATTCCAAAATTAAGGCACATAAACCTGTTCATCAGCTGTTTGTAATTGACCAGCTACTGGCAGAACATGGTCATGTAGTATTGCGTTTACCTCCATATCACCCAGAACTAAATCCTATCGAGATGATTTGGACGTTACTTAAAAATCGTGTCGCTGCATGTAATATAACCTTCAAAATAGATGATGTATGGAAGTTGGCAGAAGAACATAAAAAATATGGGAATCAACGAGTGGACTAAAGTATGTCTGCAGGTAGAGAAAATTGATAAGGATTATATGGAACGAGAAACTTTAATAGACTAGGTTCAAGACATAATTATACGGGTTGATGATAATAGCGATAATTCAGATGGATACTTATCCTCAGGCGATGAGTCTGATGATGGGGATGAAAGTTTAGGATGTGAACCCATTTAAAATATAATTTATGTAAAATAGTTGAATGATGGTCTTTATTTAGCGTTGTAGAAAATATGTGTCATAAATACATTTGTTTGTACATTATTGTTTATTACTGAGGTGTTGAAATAAAACTTGCTTAAAGAGGGAAGCAGTCTTTATATCAAATTATATTCAGTAGTGCTGTGACAATCGATCACTTTTAAAGCTGAAACAATCAATGATTGGCTTTCAAAGTGATTGAATCATTTTACATTTTAATCCAATCATAATCAATTCTGTTAAGCTGTCCATTCTTTGTCTCCAAAAGGGATTCTTATTGACTGTATTTATCTCGGCGCTTCTATCCGATCGTGTTAATCCGTTTCAGTTTGGCAACATAAACCAGTTTTCGATCCGATGCAGCGTCTCCAGTCAATCCATTAAAACAAGTGGATTATACTACTCAATCGGATCTGAATTCCGCATTTGACGACATTATCCAGGCTTGACGATTTAAATGATCTATGATTATAATATCAACAGCACCTGATCAGGCCGGTGTAGTATATCTAACTTCAGTCGTATAAGCAATATTGCTTTTGTTTAGTCAGAAAGGCTAACATTATTAATTATTCAAGGAATTATTTTATAGCTAGATTATCGATGAAGTGCGTAAAAAATATATTAATTTAGCAAATATTTCTAAACTATAAATGAGGTTATGTAAAAAATATATAACCTGACAAGATGCGACCCTTAATTACCTTTCTTTTCATACTATAACTGTTCCTCTTCCTTCAATTCTACAGCACTGAATTGTTGATTCTATGATCCATTAAAATAAAGCACGAGATATATGCAATTTATAATAATATTAATATAACAAATGATATAAAAACCTTTTGGTATTAATTAAAAATTGTTTTTGTTTTGTTTTTGTTAGTTACAACACCATGAGTGTCATTGTGTAAACATATTCTTAAAACGTTTATGTAATAAATTTTAGTAACATTTTCGAGGTGGGCATTTGACATTTTTATAGTGTTTATAGTTTATAGTGTGTTTAAAACAAAAACGTCTATCGATTTGAAAAAAACGAATATGTAGTACTACCAAATTGTTTTTGTTCTACTAGTGACTATAAGTGATAAAATATCTTGTGTACACTGATCCAATCAATCAATAATCTGGGGTATCACATCTAACAATAAGCTCAGATCATTTTTATAGAAGAACAAAAATCAACATAAAACTATTTAAAACACATTCCTTGGTTGCTCGACATTTTTTGCTCTGGCAACACTGGACGTGCAGGCAGTCGATGTTTTCTAGTCTCACTTTTCAACGAACTTTGTTCGTTTATAAAATCTATTTGTCTGTGTGTCTGTCTGTTTGTGTGTCCGAGGCCTTTTTAATGGTCGGACATCAATGTGTGATACATCAATCGATTCAGCTCGATGTCCAGAGCTTAAGTTTTGATGTCAGTTAAAATCGGGCCACGGGGACGCCGAGCCCCCGGGAAAATCCACAGGGATAATTAAAATTTTAAATAAGTTTAAAATCAATATGCGACACATATTTGAACAATTTATGGCATTTCATGCCAATTATTCCAATATTATAGACATTGTTTAAACTTAAATTTTGATTACCGAAAATAATTAGATTCATATTAAAAAAAAAAAAATTCTTATCTTATTGATGAGAACTAATATATAGCTTTTAAAATATTTATTCAATAAAATAAAATATATTAAAATGTCTCTTTTATTGTTTATAAATTTTTGTTTTTATCTGAATACTTATAATTATTACAACATAATAATTTTAATTTCTTTAATTTGTTTTAAAGTAAGTCTACATTTGGAAGTTCGTTGCGACAATGCCTTGCATTTTCAACTTGTTTATTTTGATTATTAATATAGCTCCTCCTCGCGCAAGTTTTTTCAAGGTCACCCGCCATGAGATAATAATACTACTATACCTGTCGAAAATAACGTACAAGAACCTTAAAATATGTTAATATGTGCTTAATGCTGAAATAGAGTAAGTCGTAATTGTACTATAGCATTAAATTCAAATAAGTAAATAATATTCTAAAAATTTGATTCACCGAACGGTGAATTTCTGTTTACACTACCGTAGAACTCTTACCTAATATTTTACTCTCTTAATCAATTTCAATGTAAGCACGTAGATTAACACAATGTCCTACTATTTCGGAACCATCTCTATTTAAATTATGTTACTTTTCAATAATATGGTTTCTATTTTATAAATCAGAAGAATTGTTACAAACAAAGTATTTACATTATATAATAGAGATAATAATTAACCTGTGCCTTAAGGATCCACCTATCTTCGTGATAATCACATACTGATAATAAATTTGAACTAAGATGTACATTTTTCTGCAATTTCGTAGGAGAAACATATCTCCATATATCAAATAGTACACAAATAACGTGTATGGTAACAAATTTTACTTAAAGTACGGGTGTTGTAAACTAATCCAGGAATTCAGCCCACTGTTTTTTTAGGGTTCTATAGTGTGTTTAATGAACAGATTCAGTAATTAAAATAATAGGATGAGCATTAGTTGCCCTGACAAACTGAGCACAAGCTTGACTCTGCGACAAATTAACATAACGTACAATTACGTGTGAGAAGCTATTTGATATTTTGTAGGTTGTGTAAACCCGGCCAACCAATACAAAATATTTGTTTAAACTTGGCGCTCATTTATGCGAGGAGTACTTACTGAATCTGTTCATTAAACGTACTATAGAGGTATGTGGAAACCAGGACGGCAACATAAGTAAATGGCAAAAAAGTGTATGAAATCTTGTAACGAATATGATTTCGTTCCCAATTAATTTACGCCTTTTTATAATTATTAATTTACAAATATCCCTTACGATATTGAAAGCGTAAATTTCTATTCCATTAATATAATATTTATTCGTTACGTAGAGCTCCATCTGTATTTATAAATTTAATGTAGCATGTCGGTTTTCCTGATATTTGCAAACGTGTAGATGCAATAATTCGGTCCCCTGCGCTTGCTCGCGTAGTAAA
Source organism: Platerodrilus igneus (assembly GCA_036346225.1). NCBI lineage: Eukaryota > Metazoa > Arthropoda > Insecta > Coleoptera > Lycidae > Platerodrilus > Platerodrilus igneus. Next base: position 1,566,226 of record JARFIW010001660.1, read on the forward strand.
ACACTTTATTGCTTTAGTCTATTTTAATTAGAGGCTGTAATCAGACAGTTTTTCGACGCGTGCTCGAGTAGAACTTTTTGAAGTCACGGAGTCCAATAGGCACGTGGCTTGGAGAAGGAGAATTCCTTTATATTTTGAAGTAAAAACCATCACTAGAGGATATGCTAGAGAATCGAAAAGAAATTTTTGTTCAGTAGTCTACTTTGATTAGCCGACCCTTGAGATGATTTATATGGTTTTGAAGTAACATCATCACGGTATGTAATTATTTTCTTTTTGAATGTAAATTAATGTTCTTGATTTTTGTAGTGCAAGGTTTTTGTTATTAAGTATTTCAAGTTGAAATATTAAGGTGCCCTTGTTGAGAACAAACAAAAATTTAAGCGTTTATTCTCAAACGGAAATCAAGTTCGTAATCCTAGGCATATGTGAAGGACTCACATCTGTTGTAGTTGTACACGAAAATTGATGGGCCAGAGTACAAAGTTCATTCTCAGATAAATTGGTAAATGGTTGCTACCGGAGTTATATAGATACCATTCAAACTTTTGTTGTGAGCGATTTCCTTATTCAGTTCTCGCTAAACAAAGAAACTACAGGAAATTTTTTTGTAAATTTATGCAGTAGTTTAAATTGGTATAAATATTTTTTTGTTCAATATTTAACAGTTTGATTTGTATAAATGTTTGTAAGAACGTTGAAAAATTAAAGATAAGTTTCAGAGAATCAAAAAGGTTAAACCAGAATTTGTGTGTAACTTAACAGGTGACATTTTAACGCTTATTTGTCACACTTTATGATCCAGTTTTTTTACTCGAAAGTATAATAATACATAGATTATTTTATACCACAAGGCTATTTGATTTTTCGTTCAAAGTATAAATTTTTATAAATATCAAAATTCAATCTTACATGAAATGAGTCCAAATCATATATCATAATTGTATGAAAACCAAAAAAGAATACTTTTTCGGTGATAATTAAACAGTTGTTACTTATTATTAAAAAAATCAATATTTTCCTTAAAGAACTTTAATAAATAATTAAGTTCATTGAAATGCTCTTAAGTAATGACAGATTATGTATAATTACTTTGATAGCTTGATTACAAAAAAAAACAATAGTGTATATAAAGTTGCATAAAAGATGTATATATATATATATATATATATATATATATATATATATATATATATTTCTTTAACCAAATTGAAAATGGATTATGTTATTCTAAATCTTATTTTTATTAAAGTTAATAATAGTTACTCACAATTAATACAAACAAATTCATAAAATTCATTTTAGCGTTATATATATGAATTGCTAATTTCTGAATTTTTTTTTGTGATAATTTGACTAGGCTCTAGTGAAGCCCTAGTTCTATGAATTTCTTGAGGTGGTTATATTTTCAGATAGTACGAGATCATCGTTCCAATTCTAGTTTGCAGTGTTAAAAGTAAGTAAGTAGTATGTTTAAACTTTTGGGTTGTTCAGAAGATGTTCTTTTCTTTTCGAAGATTTCCGTATCTTATTTTCGGATTGTTAGACATTACAGTTATTAGTAAGATACGGTGGCGTCCATAATATTCTTTTTTTTATCGTATACCAACCTACAACTCCTGCTCATTGCTCTGCCCTAAGTTGAAGAAACTTAGCTGGCTGGAAGATCTTATTCGAGGATCCTTTTGTACGAAAGCCGCTTTTCATACATTTTACCTTGGGCTTAAACTTTAAACAGGAACCCCTCCACTGTTGTGTAGTGACTCTGACGCCTATAAGGTAGAGTAGTTACATACAAAAATTAGGTGTAACAACCTAGCGAACTGCACTTCCACGCCTATGATTTTGGTACATACTTGAAGATCCTTTCTGACACGGTACCGTGTATTGAAGAAGATCATCCTCGGAAACTAATGTTTATCTTCTGAACAATTACGAACTTATTAATAACTAAACCTTATTTTAATACCGTAAAAAAACGATAACTTGTCTGTTGGTTATGGGTTGCACAAATACACGCATACCCACGCACGCACGCACACACACACTCTCTCTCTCTCTCCAACGTAAGCTTAGATTTCCGTTTCTATTAAGAAAAATTGAATTGTATAGATTATTAAAACCAATTTTTGTGAACGCGCTCAAATTTTCCACTATAAATAAGGAGTCACAAATCCGTTCAAGAAAGCAGGATTCTGACACGGATTGCGTTACCTGTAACTTCCGCGCACGTGACTCACTGTCAATACTTGCCTTCCGACTGTTACAAATTTGTCACATCTTCACCCCTTTAAAACCCCATGTCAACTAACTTAATAGTACGGCGATAAACCTCCTTCCCCTTTCGCCGGTCTCTTGCATTCCCAAGTAGGTGAAGCCAACAAGCCTATCACTGTCACTATGGGAAATATCAAATAGTTAGAACGTTCGGAACTGGACATTCACTGGTGGCGTGATATATTTTTAAATTTTGACCATCTGTCTTAACGAGGATAAGATAATGAACTTTAATTTTTAGGAGATTACCTTCTAACATTTTTGCATTGACTATGGATTTTAAAATAAAAAATTTATAAGATTAACAATGTATACCGTTAAAATAAACCGAAGGTTACAAATCTATGACATACATCTATTTTGAATAGTTTCAATTAGATGTGTATGAATTGCAGTTCCAGGATCCTAAACAATAATAGAAAATTTTAGTCTGTCTACTTATGTATACTTTACGTTATCACAGGCGATTTAAAATTAGGTAAAGTTTACGTAAAATTTAAAATGTGCTACTTGGACATGCTCTAGCCGCAACTGACTTTGACGCTTAAAAGTGACAAGTTTTGCCGTGACGGCAGGCGCAACAGGATTAATAGATTTCTCTATTATATTAGCTTCAGATATGCTTAGGCAAATGTGTTTGTTTTGTCCTCGACACGAGGTAAGAACACTACTATTAGTCATATTTACCACGGACATTTGAAAAAAATTTGGAGTGGGGCCTGTAGGTTATGTGGAGTACTCGCTCTCTTTCCAAGCATCAACAAGAATAAATAGTTTAACGATTCCGGTGTTTTGCTACCTCTAAATTACGACTTATTGTCGAATGCATGACAGATTTTCACTTAGTACCTTCAGTTTGGGGTAGTGAGTTGTCTATTAAAACACTGCCCAATTACGAGGAACGGCAGTAACTGCTTGAAATATACTATATTTTCCTCGTGAATATCAGATAGCAAATTGGACCTCCATATAACATTAACGACTATCTTACCTGAAATCACAAGGTCGAGAATTTCTTATTAATGATGGAGGCCCAAGGTAAAGTTGGATAGAAAACGGCTTGAGGAAAAGAAAAACTCTTTAGAGATAAACGGCTAGTAGAGTGTTAGCTCTGGGTAGATCATGAGCTTGGGTTATGGGTTGTCTGTTGACCAAAAATATAGATAAGGAGCGCCACCGTATTTTTCAATACAACAACATACAAAGATACATGTACTTGTATTAGGGGAATGCGGAAACCTTAAATCTACACCGCTTATATAGCCACAAAACCTGTATATCAACCTTGCAAAGCACTTACCAAAATATCAATTGCCAGATGAGTTACAGATGTCTCAACTTAACCTGTGAACAAACAAATGCACCACATGGACACCGTTTGTGTCCTTAAAAATATTCATCAAAATTAATAGAGTTTAATTTAAGTTTCAAGAATATATACACCCAAAGTATTTGTTATCATAGGACCTCTTGCTTATTAAGATTCTATAAATTTCACTTGAATTTGTAATAATAAACGAGTTAAGCAAAAATAGATTCTATTCAATTAAAATCTCTTGGTTTGTTTCAGCATTAACTTTTTCAACAAAATTTACATAAACAGAAACTAGTATGGTTCTGTCTTCAAAAAAAAAACTCAAAGATCTCTAAATTGAATACTTCTATATAAGTTTACTATAAAGTATATGTTTTCTTAATAATTCCTCTTTCATATTTTAACTATAGTCATCTGTAGTACTACAGTCGACCTTACAAAAAAATTGATTATTTAACGTCTTATAAAATTGCATCATTCAATAAAGAGTTAGCTTTACTTCATATCATATAAAAAAATTCATCATGACCTCAAAATAACTAAAGGTATTTTTAAAGTAACGCAAAATTACATGTGGTATTTATATTGGATAGCTAGATATTTTTGACATCATATGTCAATAACAACTTTTTCAGTGTTGTCGCTACTGTCTACTTGTGAAACAAATACGATAGGCAAACTACATAGCCATCTTTAAAATGTTGTAAAGTAACAAGTTTAGTACGGGATCCTTCTTTTTCTAAATGAATTTTAAGATAACTAAATCAAGGTAAAATTTCAACCTTTGATCATTCGTAAAACATTTAAATAAATATAACTGGAATTAACGATTAAGTGTCACTCACGTGCTGAGGTACAGTTTAATCAAAAAAATTTGAACTTTAACTGTAACCATATAATATCAGATGTGGACTATTCCATATACATCTGCGATGCGCGCAACAGGAAACATACCATTACGACTGAATTTAACGCTGGAATTATAAAAGATCTTCTGAACAAAATATTATCTAACCAAACCAAATCTCCATTAAGTATGTCCTATTATTTTCTTGTATTTTAAATCTCAGACTAAATTTTCATTTCAGTAGTATTTATGGTATTGATGATATTGTACTACGAGGAAAGCATTAATAAAATTTAACTAATTAATTATACCAACTGTTTTAATGATAGGGGAGTTCTATCTTCTTTTGCCTGCAGGAATCAACTAACTCGCTAAAAGTGGAATACAAAATAAAACCATCACCCAACAGCTGCCTGGAACCACATTCAGACACAAAGGTTAAATTAATTAAAGCTTTCTTACGGACCTTTTGCAGGCCATGTGTCTGGATACCATTTTGACCTTTCTACGCTGCTGAGAGCAGCTTAACTGTTCAAGCGCTGATAGAAAAGTGACACGAAATGACAGACTGACGATTTTTATTATAGGAACTTAGACCTCTAAAGCGAAGGAGCGCATATCCCATTATATATTTTATGAATTATTTTAAGTGATCAGATATTTATAAATTATATTATTATTTTATTGAGACATTATATTAGATTAATAAGGAAAGTGTAACTGAGTAAAAAAAATGCGTTACATGCTAACAACAAACTTATCGGAAATTAACGTGAACTCTTCTAACGTTAACCAAAGACTTTTCAGCACACAATGCGTATAAAAATATTTTTATGTGCAAAAAAGAAAAGTCAGAAACTTATTTTAATAAAAACACCTTAATGTTTCTAAATTTTCCAATTAAATAAATCGGATGCTGCCTTTTTCTGTTGTAACAAATGTACTTTTATCAGGATTCAAAAAGCAGTAAGTGCGATTATGTGTTGCTTTTGGTAATACTGTTTTCTATCATTGTAAAACAAAACAAAATAGACAACAAAAAAAATAATGAGCTAGTTTAAAACAACATTTTATTGAGAACATTTTCTTTTATTAACCTTTATTTTTATAGTAATTTTGGCACTATTGAAATTACTGCATATACTGGTAAATCTCTCCAGAAGTATTTTTTGTATTCGTCCATAAGATCCAATACATTTTTTATTATTGACTTTTTTTTTCGGATACCCAGAAACAACCATGTGGCAAACTGGATCCGGAATTTTCTTCGTTTTGTATATGTCGTTTCTGAGGATAATTAATGTTGTATATTCGCCACTCTCTAAATCACATATAACATGTAAGTCAAAACAACCACAAAAAGCGTTTACGTGAGAGACGTTAGCTAAAAAAATTTTTTTGTTATTACTGGAATTTCTTTATCACTTTGATTGTAAACTTTCCGTTGCTCGATTTTTGCACGGCTGTGACAATGTCACTAAAATCAGAAGTTTTTTTTTGGCGTTTCAGTGAAAGTTCAATACAATGATGTAGAGAATCGACGAACATAAAATTATTTTATGTCTCAAAATAATATATTTCCAGCGACTTAGCCGCCACTTTTCGAAGAATTTACAATGTAAGTCAGGAATGTCATAAACGCCCAGTTTTTATTTTACACCGAACAATTGCTTAGACAAAGTATCAACTGTTCAACGTCTCGATTATGGAACAAAAATTGGAAGAAAGTGCTTTTTCTTTGCTTTGATCACGTATAGATTCGTGCCAGATTACTGAGAAAGGGAGTTTATCTTTATTTTTGGTATCAAGAGAAACGAAAGTTTCATTATAAACAACCAGTCTCTGAGTAAACTAAACCTTTTTAAAAGTCTCGAATCGAGGAAACATAATAATCTTTTTCCGACGACCACTTGTGAAAACAACAGATTACATACTACTTATTTATGTAGAAAGTAAAGTATATCACTCTAGAGTGCGAAAGTACATATCACTCTAGTGTTGAAATACTTTTCAACTCTAGAGTGATATGACTGATGTTAGTATGCTAGTTACCTAGGCAACCCAAACGACTACCGGTTTCTACCTTTTTGCATTCATTCGTTTCGTTTTGGCTAATAACAGTTTAAAATACCCATAGTTAAATCGATACTAACAGTTTCCGTTTTACTTAAAGATGTAATTACTCATATTAGTTTGTAATTGATATGATTTCTTCAATAAAAATTGAGAATGCATACGCTAAAAGCAACAGATTCGCGGATTTTATAAAAACAAAGTAGGTGTTCGAATTTTCAACATCAAAACATCAAATAAATTTTATAGGTGTCTGTCTGTCTTGTATTATTGCGTACACATTTATTGCAAATAAGCATAAAAATAACCATTTCGTAATTGTTTTTAGTGGTTATCGTCGGAAACATAGTGTACAGTACTCGCGTGGAAAGTGACATTTCACACTCGTGGAATAGTCGCACTCGGCTGACGCCTCGTGCGACAATACTCTTCCACTCGTGTGAAATGGGTCACTTTCCACGCTAGTAATGTAATATACTATTTCAAATCTGCAGGTACCCAAGTTGTTTTTAAATCTTATTACATATCTACATGTTTCCTGTCTAGCAATTTTTGCACGGTATTATGCTCACTCCAGTTTTTACATGAGGGACATTCTAGGTTATGATTTTCACGTTTAAGGTCATGAAGAATCATTATTTCACAATTTTCACACTCTTAGGGTCTTAACTTGGTAAAGCGAATGTTTTCGGAGAACAACATTTTCCTGTTGGTTTTATAGCCACATTGAAATTGTGGAAACTTTTCTAAAAAATCTTTGTGCATCATTGCAATTGCCATATCACTCGGTAAGCACCTTACTCTAGGAGCATGTTAGGGTCTGTAATGCAATATAGTTAGATGAAATGTATACATGTGACTTAAAATAGCTTGTCTGTCAATCTTATTAGGTTACCCACTTATATACAATTGGTGGAAAACGTTAAAAATAACTTTATCGTTTTCGGATGGTATCCCAGCGTTATCAAATAAAAGGTCTTACATCAATATGTTTTCCACTTTCTTGTACCAGCCGGTAGCAAAGTGTCAGGTTTCTTTGAGAATTAGCAGGTAGCGTTCTTTTCTCAACTGGCATTCGATAAATTTTCTTTGATCTTCCAAGATAATGACCAATAGTTTTTATGAATTGATTTGCGTTGTTCAGAAGGTTTCAACTAATGCTTAAAGTCGAAATGTTTTACTACTAAGACCATATCATCGAATTGGCACATGTGCAAAAGCAATGGTGGGGTGAAAAAGTGTTGAAGTGAAAATATTGTTGAAGTTTCAACCCAAATTAATACTGGATATGTTTTAAATCTAAGGACAAATCAATAAACGGGTACATTGTTACGTGCCAATAAATTGGCACTTAAACATTTTTTAGGTTAATTTTGATGTGCGGAAGTTTCGCATCATAAATTCAAAATACTCGGTGCGCGTATTTCCGTCACGTCAGAGTGCGTTTGCGCGAGATCGCGCGGGAACTTCGCGCCGACGCGTGAAGGAACAAAGGGGGGAGAAGTGTTTCTGTGAGACTCTGTAACGTGGCTTTTTACCTCTGACTTCGTGGAGAGCGGTTTTGTTCATTTATCGTATCGTGGCTTTATCTTTATTTATGTAGATATCCTTGCTTGATTATCTTTGTTTGTCGCCCTTCAACCCGTTCCTGTCTTTCCCTACATAGGTAGAGGTAATTTGCAGCCGTGGCTGAACCGCATTCCACGCCGGAGCACCATCTTTAATCACTCCGGAGTGGAGCCCTGAGATCGAGTCGAAGCTATTTGGACGTAACCCCCGTTAATTGTCTTAAAAGGGCCTCAGTAGCCCTGATGGATTTCAGCAGAAGCCAACTTTAACCCAGGAGCATATTCATGTGAGTATTTGGCTGTATAAACTATTGTCTTAAATTTGTATTTTTCGTAAATTGCGTATTAAATTTGTGCATTGGTGACGTCATTGACAGATGGGCGCGCCAAAATCTGTACAAAGGTTAGCGTTACCAACCGCCCGTGGCGTCGCTTTTTTATCGCGCTTGCGCGATGTATTTATGAACTTTTAAGTGTAAGAATTTACGTTGAAACCGTAAGAATTGGCGCCCAACGTGGGGCTCGAAGTTGTGATCGTCTATCATTTTGATTAGGGGCAGGGGTAATATTTCTACACTCAATCTCGTAAATGATCTCGAGGGACTTAAGATGTGAAATATTCATCTTGAATTTATATTTGAGACACGATATATATAAGATACACAATACTGAGGTAATTCAGAAGGTAAAAAACGGTAGAGCTACTTCAAGTCAATACGGTAAAGATATTTAAGGGTAAAAACTTCCTATAAAAGTCATTCGTAAGGAATAATATTCAAATTTAATCACGCTAAGTATCCAAAACACTAAAGAAACACGTTTAGAACTGTATGAGGGCAAGATTAGTGTTTAATCAAAGAAATATATCATTGATAAACTACAAAAAGACACTCCAAATTATAAAGAAAAGTAGGTAATGTGTTATTTAACAAACAAAACCAATGCAACAAGATCCCGTTAATCTAGCATTTTCAAAAGATATTCTAAAGGGGCAATTCACTACAATAAACGTCTTTAAACATAAGGTTTCTTTAAAAGTAAGTTCGAATATCATAATCAAACAGGTAAATGACTAAGGCACTTTTTTTTAAAGTGTAAACGCACAAGATAGTTTATGTACGGTTTGTTTTTTTTTAAAACAGCAAGGGTTATGTTTTAATCTGATATACAGTAGATAATTTTATTGTAACGTGTTTAAGACATAAAATTATTTGAATGCTTATTTATTTATATGTGTACTCACGTGTAACAAGTAGGGTTAAGCGATTGATCCTAAAAGTTCATACTTGCATCTAAAAACAAACTAATCACTTACAATATAACTGAAGTTAACAAACACATCCCACATTGAAAATTGGAAAAACATTATATTAAAACACATTTTATAATCAACAGCTAAATTTTAATTTCAAAATGGCGGTACCCCTCTAGTACCATAACAATTATTTTTGACATCTAGGAATGGAGTGTGTTCCAAAACACGAATATAAGATTTTAACGTCAACAGATGTTAGATAATTGATTTTTTTAGTGAAAAAGCTATAAATAATATTAGGTAATACATTGTATGTTTATAAAGGAAGTATGTATTATAACCTCACACGTTAAGGCGCCAATTCTTACGGTTTAAACGTAAATTCTTACACTTAAAAGTTCATAAATGCGCAAGCGCGATGTATTTATGAACTTTTAAGTGTAAGAATTTACGTTTAAACCGTAAGAATTGGCGCCCAACGTGGGGCTCGAAGTTGTGATTCTCTATCATTTTGATTAGGGGCAGGGGTAATATTTCTACACTCAATCTCGTAAATGAGTTCGAGGGACTTAAGATGTAAAATATTCATCTTGAATTTATATTTGAGACACGATATATATAAGATATACAATACTGAAGTAATTCAGAAGGTAAAAATCGGTAGAGCTACTTCAAGTCAATACGGTAAAGATATTTAAGGGTAAAAACTTCCTATAAAAGTCATTCGTGTTATTAGTCCCCTTATCTACGAACTTCAGGATGCTGAAGGAAAACGCCAAGGCAGGTGGCATATTAAAGACCTTAAGCCATTCTCTGCTGACCCAAATGCTACTTAAGTTTTTCACGTTCCATTCTCCTCACCATTTACCAAATATTTTTTGTTCTCACCATCAATTAGTAACTTTAATTGCTTATTTCCTCTCTTGTACTGTGTATATTTCTTACTCGTTTAACTTTACTTACCCTAAATTAGCTATCTTTTTCCTTTTGGTTGACTTTTCCTTGAACTTACCGTTACTTATATATCACTTTATTCTCTACACCTTCAAATATAACTCTGTCGTTTCATTTAATTAATCCTCGAACTTTTCCTACAGCATATTATTTGGTTTTTAGTATTTTTCTTACGTCATTTAATTTTGTGTGGTAATTGTCGTAACTTTGGTTGCAATAACTCATTGAATTTTTATGATTCGTTTTAGCCGATGTTGAGTGAATGTTTTTCTTCTTTGGGCTCATATAGGACACGCGCAGCCTATGCCATTGTAAGAAATAGTTTATATTCGCGGTTGCAAAAAACTAGAATTGTCTATTCCATGTGTTTTTCTTCTGAATTATTGCAGTCGCCCACAATATACTATATCATTATTTGTTCCTTTTTCTACTAAATCAACATAACTTATAAACATTTTTTCATTGTTTTTTGTTGAACTTCGTGGTGAGACGCTATTGCTTCTTATTGATATCTTATTAAATTCTCGGTTGTTTTAGCATAGTGGGACAGTGTACCTGTATTTAACTGCTTATAATTAGGCATTTTTGTGTGTTTAGGGTGCTACCGTTTTAAAAAACTACCTTAAAACAGTTTGTTTTGTGTGAATGTATCTGTGTTGATACTTTTAAGTTGTTGTGTCAACTTTTGTCTGATTTTCTTATCGTAGTGGATGCACTCGTTAGAGCCTAGAAATTTTTTTAAATGTATGTGTCTTATCTTACCTATATAACGGCTCCACGAAGCCACTCTATTACCTTTATCTATTGTCCTTGATAATGATTAAGCTAGTATCTTTGTCTTATTTATTATCTTAGATAATACCCTTAGTTTTAATATCGTTATCTTACCGATTACCTATAATAATAACCTTAGTTTAGTATCGTTATCTTACCGACTACCGTTAGTAATAACTTTGGTTTAATTTCGCGTTATCTTATTTGTTACCTTTAGTAATAACTTTTGTTTAATGTCACGTTACCTTACCTACTATCTCTAATAATTACTTTAGCTTAATATCGCGTTATCTTACCTAGTATGTCAAATAATAACTAAAGCTTAATACCGTTATCTTATCTATTACCTTTGAGGATAACAATTTAAGGTTAATATCGTTATCTTATCTATTATCTTTAACAACAATTTGAGATCTTGTCTTATCTTTTTATCTTTCTAACGTTTGGTATTTATGACCAGACGTGGGAATTATTTTTCTTAAAATTTAAGTGAAAAAGCTAACCTGATGTAGAAATGTAATTTGTTAGGTTAGCCACATAAGGATTTAGTAGGGTGGTACTTTTGGTAAATTTGTTGATTCACAACTATGTCATGGACAAGTTTTGATGTGTATCGTTAGTAAACCAAAGTACCAGTAACAAAAATTTGCTAGAGTGTAGAGTGACTCACTCTGTGAACATTTTTAAATTTGGGCACTTTTTGCCAACAAGGAACAGTTTTGATGCAACGCTCATGTGTGTTTGCACGTAAAAACTTTAATGTTAGCTTTAGTTTAGATAGGTTAGACGTATCCGTTTTAATTTAAGGTAGTGTTTCTTGCTCCCCGACAAATTTGTGCTGTCGATTATTAGTGTAGTCAAAAACAATGGGGCTACATTTTCCGTTTCCTGGTACTTCGGTAGACGTGTTATCGGTCGAAAAAACCAGGTGGCGCCTTATATAAACATTTTGTAGGTTTTAAGTTAGGTTTTATGTAGGGTAGTTAGGACTTAGATTTTAAGCTGTTACTGTGCTAACAGACTTTTTCCTTTTTTAAGTTTTTTCTTTTGTGGCTTTGTCGCGATTGCTACGTGCCAATAAATTGGCACTTAAACATTTTTTAGGTTAATTTTGATGTGCGGAAGTTTCGCACCATAAATTCAAAATACTCGGTGCGCGTATTTCCGTCACGTCAGAGTGCGTTTGCGCGAGATTGCGCGGGAACTTCGCGCCAACGCGTGAAAGAACAAAGGGGGAGAAGTGTTTCCGTGAGACTCTGTAACGTAGCTTTTTACCTCTGACCTTCGTGGAGAGCGGTTTTGTTCAGGTATCGTATCGTACCTTTACCTTTATTTATGTAGATATCCTTGCCTGATTATCTTTGTTTGTCGCCCTTCAACCCGTTCCTGTCTTTCCCTACATAGGTAGAGGTAATTTGCAGCCGTGGCTAAACCGCACTCCACGCCGGAGCACCATCTTTAATCACTCCGGAGTGGAGCCCTGAGATCGAGTCGAAGCTATTTGGATGGACGTAGGCGTAACCCCCGTTAATTGCATTAAAAGGGCCTCAGTAGCCCTGATGGATTTCAACAGAAGCCAACTTTAACCCAGGGACATATTCATGTGAATATTTGGCTGTATAAACTATTGTCTTAAATTTGTATTTTAAGTAAATTGCGTATTAAATTTGTGCATTGGTGACGTCATTGACAGATGGGCGCGCCAAAATCTGTACAAAGGTTAGCGTTACCAACCGCCCGTGACGTCGCTTTTTCATCGCGCTTGCGCGATGTATTTATGAACTTTTAAGTGTAAGAATTTACGTTTAAACCGTAAGAACATTTGCAAAAATAATGTTGAGGCGAAAATAGTATTCTGGCGAAAATAGTGTTGAGATTTTAACTTAGATTAGTAGTCGAATTGTGTTGCTACTAAGACAAAAACCATCAAGTGCAAAAGTAGTGTTGAGGCAAAAATAGTTCGTGGCGCAGTGTTGAAGTAAAAATAGTGCCAGATTTTAACTTAGGTTAGTAGTTGAAATGTTTTACCACTAAGTCTGTTGCATGTATATACACGGTAGCGCTTTTAAAGATGAACATTGGGGTGCCATTGCCAAAGCACTGCCATCACATGGATTCGTCAATGTACTCGAATATCATAGAAGAACCTAACACCAACATTATAATCCACTCCAATAGCCTTTAATTGGGTTCAACCAAACTTCTGTTAGTGGAAGCAGAAAAAACATTTGATGGTTTACCGTGTGACGAGGGTAGCTCACGAAACCTACATCTTTGTATCCAAATTGTACAACGTTTCAGTACATGGTCACGGTATATAGCACTTGAGTTGCAGCGAAACGATCTGTTACGAAAATATCATAAGCTGCCTTTGTCCTGGTATCATAAATACCCACAACCCAGCGTTGATTTCCCAAACGTGCCCTGTGGGTTGCCTTGGAACATGTGAGAAGCACGAAAGTTTGCAAATACTTGAACACTGTCACCATTAAAATAGTGGGTCACGTTAGCGATGTTCTCGAAGTTTATTTTCAACGCACTAGCTTGATGAGCAACACCTTTGATAACTAAATGACGGAAGAAAAAAAATAAAGCAGAGTCCATGGTAGGTGGCGTTTTGATCTAATATGCATCTTTCGTATAGTATTCCTACGCTCTATTGTGACGTTTGACGTTACTTGCTTGGGATTGCTTACTCTTGCTTTAAAAAAATATAAATATTTTTACAAAACACACGTTTTCAGACCATTTCCGATTATTAATTTTTTGTATTTGACTGTTCTGTAATACTCCACCCGACTCCATAGAACTATTTTATTCAATAGAAATAGCTCTATCTGCAATAACTATAATTTAGGAATATGTGTAAGTTTTGCTTATAATACATGACGTTCGACGTGACGGTAATGAATCATGCGTTAGTAAACGCTAATGGTTTTAAAAATCAAGCAGACTTTGCATTTTAGTTAGGAACCTATGAAGTCGGGGTGATGGCTCAACTATGCCCTTTTAAAACAATAAAGGGTTGCTTGAAATTAATAAATTGCATTAATATGGAAGCACAGTGATATTCTCCATTGCTTTGAATGTCACCGTTTTTATAATTGCAATAACGCCAGGTTCTTGTCGAATTCTGAATTTTAATCCAACAAATGTAGCACGATGTTTATTTCAGTGCCAATGGAAAACATTTAATTGTTTGCAAAATAAACTTTTAATCTAGAGAAATCGTTTAGCTAAAGCTAGCAGTAATTTCAGAAAATGAGCTTACACAGACTACGTGAGAGTATAAAAATGGATCAATACTTAAATACCAAATAAGTGATAAGTTAAATGGTTTAAAAAGCCTTTTTCGACTGCAACATACATAATCCACGAGACAAATTTAAAATGAAAATGGTATAAATATTAAATTATTGGGTTTTTTTAATAAGCTATATAAAAATTATTCGAACGATCACTAAAAGTCTGTAAGGTTTTCAAACAGGTAAGTGAAAAGTTGAACAAAGTATTTAATATTTAAAGCCTTTGTATCAATTACATCAATGTCATTAAGCTTAAAGCTGCCAAATGAACTTTAATATAAAAATCAATGGCAGGCGAGGCTTTCTAAATGCTTAATGAACACGTACAAAGGTGTTACACCGCAACGATCGCAGGCAACGCGCTAATTAATCCTAGTTAGAATGGGAATTTATTTTGGGATTTAGACCATAATGGCAGAGCAACGGAGAACAATGTGGTTTGGTCGCAATATTTTGAGTGTACTGAGATATCAATTGTAATAAATTCGACAAATATGTAATGCTTCACTTAAGGAGCTTTACTACGAATAAAAAATATTGAATGTTAACAGATGCTTGTACTTCATTTAATACCTTGTTATGCCACTTGCGCTCAATATAGTGCAACTACAATAGGTGAAATGCAAGACAACTTTCTAATAAAAATCATTGCGAATCTTCATCGACGAAAATAGTAACATACTTTATACGAGGGAAGGAAATAATTGTCAATATTTGACAAAGTATTGACCTAGGCGTAGGAATTTAACAAAATTAAACAATTCTCAGACGCCCGGAAAAAATAGTTGCCATTAAGACAACATAAACGTTTCGCACTAAGTTCACGAAAGAAATACTTGTAATTAAATCAATTCTACCAATCTGGCTTTGCAATGATGGAAAATGCTACCGACAAATAGTTGAAATACGAAACGTATGCGAAAGTGCTGAAAATTACTAATCAGAAATATGAAGAATTAAACAAATATTTCAATAGCTCTCATTTAATACTCGGGAATTAGATTTACAAAGGGGCAAAAATCACAGTTGAAATTAGAAATTTATAGAAAGAGTCGGGTATGTATGTAGGTGAGATTTGTCGTGTATGTAGAACAATGGGACATTGTTCTACTTGTACCAGGCCGTGCTCATAGATATAATAATAATTATACCAATTCCTTTATTGGTTTTATATTTCATAATAATCTACGCCTTTGGTATTAAAAGGTAAGGGTTGTAGCATAAAATTTAAGATAGTATTTATTTACGTTACGTTGAGGTTAGAACAAGAGGGGGACGAATGTAGGGTGCGTGATAGACTTGGGTAATGTGAAAGAAAGACGTACTTCGGAGTTGGTTGCAGTTAGACGTATAAATTAGCAGCTGCGATGTAAAATACTGTTAAGTGCCTGTCCTTAAATGAATGTTTTAAGGTAGGATCTAATATAATTATACTTGCAAGCATGATGTTATTGGTTTGAGGATTTATCCGAACATTCAACATATTATTAAATATTATAACGTAATATCATTACGATTGATAATTGTAAAGGGTGCAAAAAAATCCACTGTGGTTATCATTCCATAAATTTTATACTACGTCGTCGAAATAGCAGTGGTGCGTTGTCCTCGTTAGAAATATTGGGTTGTATCGTACATTCAGGTTTATGAAACGGTAGAAAGGGTTCGTGCACTAACTTTTTTTGGTTAGTTTGAATAATCGAACTTGACGGCTACGTTACCTACCGTCGGTAATATTATTTAGTTTATCCAAGTAAATTAGTTTTAGAAGGACGTTGTTTCTCTATTTACACATTAAGTATAAGGATTTTAATTACTTTTAGTATTTTCACTTTATATAAAATGGGAATTGATGTAGAATTAAGTTTAATTACAGCATTGATCATCATTTACAGGGCGTTTCCTAAAGTGGATCTGCTGCATTGCGTGTAATAAATATTATATTCATTTATTAAAGTTTGTTAAGTTCTCAATGCCTTTTTATTGTAGTTTAGATTTCAAATACTCCTCCGACCAGAATCCCTCATGAGAAAGAGCCCGTTTATTGGCAGTGTTCACTGGCGTCCAAACTACGTGAGGCGGAAATATTTGAAATTTTGAGTTGCAATAGAAGTGGTATTATGCTGATGCGAAAGATTTATGTTGTAGTAGAGTGGAACATATGATTGAATTAGGCAGTAAAATTGTATAAAGATGTCGGGGCGAAAGACGAAAATGAATAAAAAAAAAAAAGGGGATTTTGTGGAAGAACGCGATGATTCATTGATGATTTTGACGAAATTAATGAAAGAAATTAGTGGTAGTTTACAAGAAAATAACAGGATGTTAAGTGAGAATTTTGCCGCGTTATCTCAAAATGGAGCGCAATTAATTCAAAATATGAGTGATGTTAAAAGGTGTTTGGTGAGTACAGAGGATGCGAATTTTTCTTCAAAACCGGAAAAAGCATACGAAAATGAATACAAAGAAAATAACCCAGTGGTATCGAGTAATGTGGGAAATCCTCATTATTTAGCAATGCGCAAGGAACTGGGGTGTGGTTCGATTCAATTTAGACCGGATGGAGGAATGAATCCCGTGATGTTTATAAATAAATTAACATCAATATTCAAGGAGGCGGATGTGCCCGAAGGGAAATATTTAGCGTTAGTCGTTAGTGCTTTAAGGAGTTCGGCGGTTCATTGCTGTCAAATTAAGCAGGAATCCTGCAGCAACTTTTCAGCTTTTAAGAGCATATTTTTAGAAAGGTACTGAGAAAAACATAAACAGAGGGAAGCGTTGAGAAAATTAGATTATGGGGTATTTGATTACGGTTCAAAAGCAGATTACTTTCTTAGGCAGGTATGTGAGGCTGATTATTTGGATTATTCCTTAAGTGAGGATGAGATTATTAAAATGTTACTTTGTCATTTTGATGGTAACGTTAGACGAAAGGTTGTTAACTTAGGTTTGAAAATGATAGATGAGGTCGATGCATATTTAAGAAAAATGGCTAATTCTGAAGTTAGTGAACGGGATTATAGGAGAAATTGAGGGGCTGTTCAACGGGTTAACACTGATAAAGTGATAAGGTTGGTAGAAACGACGATAGGGACACCAATTTTAATGAGAATTAAGGAAGACCAAGTGGTAACATACAAGAGATAATCGGGGAAGGGGGACGAGAAATGACGAAAATGCTCAGCAACCTGGGGACAGTGGAAATGGTTTAGAGGATCGTCGAGACCGGGATCAGAAGCGTCGAATCGTAGCTACAGCAGCGCAACAATATACGTTGTTTAATGATAGTTATTTAGACCTATTAGAAGAAACTCAACCGTTAACAAGGGTGGATGTTGTACCAATTTGCTACATCTGTGGTAGAAAACGTAAAAGTGGTGGTTTTAGTAGATAGCGGAGCCATGATGAGCTGTATAAATCCAGAATTGTTGAAGAAAATTGTGGAACGGGGTGATAAAATACCAATATTGCCGGTGAATGAAGTAACTGTGGTAGGTGCGTTTGAGAAGAAAGGTCAACCAATTAAGGTACAGGTTTACCTAAATTTTGCAGTTGATGGAGTAAATTGAGAGATGAGTTGTATGGTTGTGTCAAAATTGATAAGAGAGGTGATGTTGGGTTACGATTTCTAAAATAAATTTTCAATAACACTAGATTCTGATCAAGGTAAAATGATAGGAAAGTTTAATAAAACTGAAAAGATTTTTAAATTTTAAAGCTATGACAGGGAAGCATCCGTTAAGGAAGTATATGAACTGGGGATACGATTGAAACCGTTGGAAAAAGTTAAAATTGTTGCAATCGAAAGTCACTATTCAGAAGTAAGAGATTACAATGCCTATATTACAAAAATTGTCGCCGATTCTGATAGGTTAGACGAAGAGGAGAGTGAGGAAGACATTGTTGAAGTTTTCGATAGGTCGCGAGCGCTCGTTTTTGAGTTAAGAAAGGGGAATGGGCAAAGATAATAAGAAAACAGTTTAAAAATATTTTTCAAGAACAGGAGAATGACGAGTGCTGTCAAAAGGTTAAGGCGGGTTGGAAAGGAGGACCGATAAAAAAGATAGGTTTTCCGATTGGTTTGTAATATATGAGGGATTATTATTTCGGAAAGGTTCGGTGGCAAACCCAGAATATAAACTGTGTATGTCGAAAAGCATGGTGGTGACATTGGTATTGGAAGAACATGAGGAGCATGGTCATTTTGGTACGGAAAAGCGCTTCCAGTATCTATTCAAATATTATTATTTTCCAAAAATACTGAAAACTGCGAGAAAATTGATTGGTGGGTGTGATTTATGTAAAAAGTCGAAAGAGTGTGTCAGGTGTTACGGGGAGATGCACAGCGTTATATCAAACGAGTCTAATGAAATAGCATTTATTGATTTGATTGGTCCATTTCCTAGAACTAAAGGAGGAGCGACGCAAATTCTAGTAGTAACCGATGGTTTAGTAAACATGTCAGTTTACATGCTCTTAAAAGGAGAACAAACCGCAAAATTTTGTGGTGGTTGAAGAACAAATATTTTGTGGATATTGTGGATATTTTGTAGGTAAGCCAAGAAAAATCTTGACTGATAACGGTACGTATTTCTCGAGACAACTCTGGAAATCTACATTGAGTAACGAGGGTGTAGAAATAGCACATACGTCGGTGTATTTCCCTCAAGGAAATTTAACGGAGAGGGCGAATAAAGAGGTTGTTCGATTAGTGAGAGCTTTGATAAGCACACTACATGGAGCAATGTCCTGCAGGAAGTTGAAGGTTGGCTTAATGAAGTAATACACGAGAATACCGGTTTTACACCCAATGAAGTTCATTTTGGACGTTTCCGAAAGAATAAGTTTTTGTCCGATATTAATTATCCGAGCGAAATTAGGGTACAAAATTTTATATTTTTAGCCAGAGACTAATTACGTTTTAAAGCAGAGAAGCGAGCTCTGCGTCATAAACGGAGAAAGCGCCAGTTTACGAAATTTAGTGTTGGGGATAGGGTGCTAATCAGAACGCACCCAATTTCTAGTGGGGAAGGGAGAGAAATTTAGAAGTTTTTTTTGTTATACGGTGGACCGGCCACTATAACCGAAGTGGTCAATCCTAATTCTTACAAAGTAATCGAGGATGTAACTGGGTTGTCCGACGGAATTCAAAACGTGTTCAATTTAAAACCTTATTTAATGCCAAGTCATGACATATAAGTAACTGTTGGAGTTAAATTCGTATCTTTGTATTCAAATTTAACTGGGGGGCGATGTACCAGGCCGTGCTCGTAGATATAATAATAATTAAACCAATTCCCTTTATTTGTTTTATATTTCATAATAATCTACGCCTTTGGCATTAAAAGATAAGGGCTGTAGCATAAAATTTAAGATAGTATTTATTTACGTCACATTGAGAAAATTATTACAAGAGGGGGACGAACGTAAGGTGCGTGATAGACTTGGGTTATGTGAAAGAGAGACGTAGTTCGGAGTTGGTTGTAGTTAGACGTTTAAATTAGCAGCTGCGATGTAAAATACAGTTAAGTGCCTGCCCTTAAATGGATGTTTTAAGGTAGGATCTAATATAAACATATTTACAAGCTTGATGCTATTGATCTGAGGATTTATCCGAACATTCAACATATTATTAAATGTTATAACATAATATCATTACGATTGATAATCGTGGAAGGAGCAATAAAATCCACTGTGGTTATCATACCATAAATTTTATACTATGTAGTCGAAATAGCAAGTGCGGTGCGTTCTCCTCGTTAGAAACATTGGGTATATGAAACGGTAGAAAGGGTTCGTGCACTAACTTTTTTTGGTTAGTTTGAATAATCGAACTTAACGGTTACGTTACCTGCCGTCAGTAATATTATTTAGGCTATCAACGTAAATTCGTTTTAGAAGAACGTTGTTTCTCTGTGGACACTTTATGTTTAAGGATCTTAATTACTTTTAGTATTTTCACTTTATATAAAAGGGATTTGATATAGAATTAAGTTTAATTAGAGTATTGATCATCATTTACCGGGCGTTTTCTAAAATGGACTTGCTGCATTGTGTGTAAAGAATATTAAATTCATTTATTAAAGTTAGTTCTCAAGGCCTTTTTATTGTAGTATGGATTTCAAATACCCCTCCGACCCGAACCCCTCATGAGAAAGAGTTTGTTTATTGGCAGTGTTCATACTCCAAACAAAATTAGTAACACGGAGTACAACGTCCTAATGCAAATTATTTAAAATATGTCGAAAGATAAGCTACATGATCAATCGCCAATGTAAAAATATATGCTTGTTAATGAGCACTTACGAGCTTTCATTGCTTTTTTTAGATAATGAAAACTTTTGAACAAAAGCTGGTGTTATGGATTTAATTAATCTTTCTAGGGGCATAAAAAACACAAACTGTCAAAAACCCATAAAAACAATATTTTATTTTACGTGTAGTAAGGAAACAAAACAATCAAGTTCAATTAAGCGGTGAATACCGACGAAACTTTCAGAACAAAATGAAGTGTCAAAAATAAATATGCCTTAACTAAGACCATTAATTGTATTCGCTTTTGTGGTGCATTTGAACTGGCATTAAAGGGAAATAATGTAAATACGTAGGCAACTGTCCTGTACAGGTGGTGCCAGTTAGAAAATTCTTCTAAGTCTATCAATCCCAATGACTTTTGCCAATGAACTAAAAACACATAATTTGGTTTTGTATTTTCTTCTGACATATAGAATGGGTTCGGATCTTTCGGCCAATCGTCTTCGCTTTCATATATAAACTTGAACCAGCAGACCATCGGCTACTGCTATAACCATTTTGTATCGTCAGCCGCAACATTTAACTTAAATGGAACCCAACGCCAATCCGTCTGTTGCGTCGTTTTCAAGATCTCACTTACGCCAAATATTACAAATTGTTTGTATTTTCTAGGATCCGAGTTTAACCAACACAATACCGTCCGAGAATCTAACCACATACATTTTTTTGCAATGTGAATTTGGCAATCCTTACAAATACTATCTGCTAATTTTGCTCCTAACAAAGCTGCCTGCAATTACGGAGGATTTTAATGCCGTGGTAGGTGAGGGTAGGGAAGGAGTGGTAGTAGGTTTATTTGGTTTAGGCACGAGAAACGACAAGGGAAATAGGCTGATAGAATTTTGCGACAAGAACAATTTAATCATCACAAACACGTTATTTCAACATCATGCTAGAAGCCGATATACGTGGAAGATGCCATGAGATATAGAAAGATATCAAATAGATTACACTCTTGTTAGACAACGGTTTAGGAATCAAGTAAAAGACTGTAAAAGCTACCCAGAAGCAGATATAGATACTGAACACAACATCGTAATTATGAACGCCGCACTTAAATTTAAGAATGTGAAAAAAGAAACGGAAAAAGGCACTTGGACTTAGAGAAACTAAAAGATAAACATATTCAAGAAAGATTCGAAAAAAAATCAAATGAATTGCTCAAAGATATCGGGAAAATATCTGATACTAAGGAAGTAGAAACAGAATGGAATAACATTAAATCCAGCCTAGACAAGGCGGCCAGAGATATTCTGGGGTATACACAAAAAGAAAATAAGAAACCATGGATAACAAAGGATATCCTGAATTTAATAGAAGAAAGACGAAAATACAAAAATAAATCAGACGAAACAGGAAAACAGAGATACAAAGCCATAAAATGGGAAATTATTTGAAAATGCAGGAAAGCTAAAGAACAATGGATTGATGAAAAGTGCAAAGAGGTACAAACGAAGATGTAAATAGGAAAGACAGACGAAGCATACAAATTAATTAGAATAAATTTTAGGAATATAATACCGTATAGCAAAAATATAAGGGACGCACAAGGAAACGTCATCATAGAAAACGTAGAGAAAGTGGGTAGATGGCAAGAATATATAGGGAATTTATATGCAGGAGAGGAACTAACTGCATTAGAACAGGAATCAGACATTGAAAATGATGACTTGGGATATCCTATACTTAGAGATGAGTTTGAATTAGCATTAAAGATTCTGAAAAATGGAAGGCGCCGGGTACAGATAAGGTGCAAGCAGAAACTCTAAAAGCCGCTGGACAAGCAGTAACAGAACGTGTCTTCCAACTTGTAAGCTATGTGTATGAGACAGGCGAGATACCCAAAGATTTCAAATGTAGCATCATAGTAACTATACCAAAAAAGAAAGGCGCAGATAGATATGAAAATTTTCGAACAATAAGTTTGACAGCACACGTGTCAAAAATATTAACTAGAATTGTGCAAAGACGAATGGAAAAACGGGCGGAAGAAATACTAGGAGAAGACCAATTTGGTTTTAGGCGAAACAGGAGAACACGGGAGGCTATTTTAGCTCTGAGAGTGATAATGGAGAAAACAATAGAAAAAGGGGAAAGCGTGTATATAGAGTTTGTAGATCTGGAAAAAGCATTCGACATTGTAAAATGGAAAAAATGTTTGAAATACTCAAAAAGATTAGAATGAGTTATAGGGATAGACGAATAGTACATAGCTTATACAAAGAGCAAACAGCAGTAATAGAATTAGAGCAGGAACGTAGAGAAGTAAACATTAGGAAAGGGGTGAGACAGGGATGTGCCCTATCCCCATTGATTTTTAACTTGTACATAGAAGAGGCAATGAATAAGGTCAAATGCAGAAAGACATTTGGAATTACTATGCAGGGACAAAAAATTGATATGCTTAGATTTGCAGATGATATAGCGGTATTAGCATCTAGCAAGGAAGAGTTAGAAGCTGCTCTTAAAGAAATGGAAACGGTTCTAACAGATTCGGAATGAAAATTAACAAAACTAAAACTAATGTTCTAGTATGCAAAGGTGGGGAAAATAAATCAAAAACAAGAATACAAGTATGTAACACGAACTTACAAGAGGTTAAGGATTTCTGCTACCTAGGAAGCCAAATAACGCAAGATGGGAAAAGCACAAAAGATATAAAACAAAGATTAGCACAAGGTCGTGCTACATTTTTACAAGAAAAAGCAACTACTGTGCTCTTTGACCACAAACATAGAAACAAAGAAAAGATTGCTTAAAACATATGTGTGGAGCACAGCACTGTACGGCTGTGAAGCCTGGAGAATAGGAGAAGCGGACAAGAAAAACGTAGAAGCCTTTGAAACGTGGTGCTACAGACGTATGATAAAGATATCATGTACAGACAAAGTTAAGAACGAAGAGGTACTAGAAATGGTAGGGGAAGAAAGAAATATGTGGAAAACGGTATAAAGAGAAGAGATAGGATGATAGGCTACATACTACGGCATGAGGGAATAGTGCGCCCTAAATTGCTCAACAAGTTCGATTTTCTACAATTTGAAATTATTGTTATTTAATAGAATTTCTCAAGTAATTACTTTGTACAAAAGTTTGCTCTATAAAATCCAACATTTACTTAGGAAACATGTTACGTGCCAAAGTGGCACTTAAACAGTTTTTTAGGTTAAGTTTTGATGTACGGAAGTTTCGCGCCATAATTTCAAAAGACGCGGTGCGCGGGAATTTTTTAATAGACTAGGCGTGTACTTCCGATACGTCAGAGTGCATTTGCGCAGATGGCACGACACTAGAGGGGTAGACGAATAACTTCGCGCGGAGGTGAAAAAGACAAGGAGTGGGGACAAAGTGGTGAGAGGTTTTGGTGACGCTCTGAAACGTGGCCTTTTGCCTTTGTTCTTCGAGTGAAGTGGTCGCTTTGAGGTATCGTATCGTAGCTTTACCTATGTAGATTTCCTTTGCTAATTATTTTTGTTTGTCGCCCTTTACCTGTTTTTTCCTGTCTATTTCCTACATAGGTAGATAAATTTGCAGCCACCTCGAGGCAAACCGGACTCCATCACCCGAGATGATGAGTCACCATCTTTGATTACTCCGAGATGGAGCCCTGAGGAACCTTGATAGAGGCCAACTTTGGTTCAACCCCGCAGAACGTTCGGATTTCCGGGGTAAGTAATACCGTGTTTAATTTGTTCACGAATATGAACTTTTGCTTAAATTTTTATATTTCCGATTATGGCGCAATATAATTTGGGGTAATGATGACGTCATGGTAGTGGCAACGCGGAATCTGTAATAAGGTTCGCGCTTCCGGCCGCCAGGGCGTTGCATTGCTTTCCTATTCATTGCGCTTGCGCGATGTATTTCATGAACTTTGGTAACTGTAATATCGGCTTTTAACTGTATTACCGACTTTTAAGAACTATCACCATATAAATGTATCACCAATGAAAAGTGTATAATAAACATATGTTACAAAGTATTTGTAATACTTCCTAGCACCTGCAGTGATTACATTTTAATTTAAAGGTGCATGTAAATGCACAGCTTTCTTCTAAAAGATAAGACCTTACCACCTGCCTACATCTGCTTACAATGGACTTGTTATCTGGTATTCTGCAGCTGTTAAGATGTTACAAAGTAACAAAATTGTTCTCCTTTGTCTAAAAATCTTTTGATAATTGCGTTATCTGCTTGTTCGCAAGCTGCTACAGTTTGTATTTCGGCAGCTGTTTTCTGGAAATTCTGCACACATGGTTCTTCGGCGATACCTTTGAAAGTCAAATATTCTACCCCCATCCCCGATTCTGCCCTTATAAGATAGAGACCGTGCTTTGAAAAAGATTATTAAAAATTAACGATTAAAGATTAAAGATTGAATACAACATTCTCTTACCGGAGATACCTGTTGTAAAGTCGCGCTATTAGAAATGCTCTCTGTGCTTGTATAAGTGAAGTTGGTGGTTCCAGCATGCAGCCAGCCCATAAAGAAATGCAGCTGCATTTTTCTAGCCTTAAGATGAGACCAGCACAAATCTGATTGTGCAAGGTACAGTTTTCTATTTCCATAATTTTTTTATGCTGCTGTGAAGAATAGACTTTTCATTTGCTGCTATTGCTTATAATTATCCGATAAATTGGCACCACCCCGTTACAAAACTTACATGCACGATACACGAACAACTATGTTATTATTCTATTAATTAAAAATTAATTAATCAATGTTTATATTGGAATCCGTATTTACTGTTTCTTTTGTCTTTTTAACGTAAACCACTTACTTATAAATTTAAAAGTAGTTGACACTTGAGTAATTTAAGTTATGGTGTCTAATTTTTATGGTGTACTATTTCTTGAGGAGTTGCACTCCGCAAAGCAGCATATATGTATATATAACTTATGTATATTTCTTTTCCTGACGTACTGTATAGTTTGTTTTATTTTCTTTTATATGTATTTAAGGTGAACCATTAAGTAGATATTTAGATTATAAGATGTTATATTTGCTTACCAATTTTTATATGTTATGACGCTTTGTTTACAATCATGATTACGCAACTTATTTGTTTTATGGGTTTGTAAATATTCTTTCAAAATTCGATGTTAACAATATAGTTTTAAAGAGGTTTTCAATGTGTTTTTCTGTTTTCACCCACGCCCCTCTACGACGTTTTTGAGCTAGCCTCAAATTCTACCATTCTGTCCCCGTTTTGTTGCGGTGTTCGGCGTAAACGATTTCTCTACTTACTTTTACTGTTTTCTTTTGTGTTTGCGCGGAATACCGTAACACATTATTAGTGATAAATCATATGGATTGATTTATGAAAAACATTTTTTTAAATGCTTTTCTTTTTTGTAAAGAATCATGTAAGAAGAAAGACTAAGTGTACTGGCAATTGTGGAAAAGTATTTATAAATTCTATTGCCAATTTTAACTCATTCGTAAGAAAGGAAAATCGCCGAATGGACTTTTTGTCTTAGTCATTATAAGGTAGTAATTTTCGTTTTAATTAGATATATATTTATAAATTTGTGCTCCATCGAATTTCAAATGCATAAGCTGCCACTACTCTACGTTAGACTTACAAGGACTCTTGTAATTATTTTTATTGTATTTATTAAATTTAGTTGAATTTATGAATTCAAAATATTTGGACCTTTGCAAAACTGTATCGATGTAATGAGCTGGAATATGGTGAAACGGTTCATAGATTATTCTTTACGAGCAAAATGCCAACATACTAAATTCATATTCCAATACCAACCAATATACATTTCAAAATACATAATTAATTTGTATATCAATCCCTTTTCTTGACACCTACATCTACAAAAGCGGTGGCATGAAAGCATAAATATTGACGGTTGTAGATTTTTAATCACACCTCACTACTACTAAAACAAGAAAAATAATATTTGGTTATAGGTGACCATACACAAAATCTCATATAACTAGAATAAGCAATAGCGCAAGACTTGTTACAGTCTAACCAGACTTGCTCTGATATACACATATTTCCTGAGGTAATTTTGAATTTTACTGTCAAACTTGAACTATTTGTTCCGTACCCACGAGGACTTTGTGATGGGTGAAATTCCTTAAAATTTTAATGATTAGTTTGACGTAAGCAATTCCAAATAATTTTTTGTTTATTTCATTAATAATAACTTACACTACTATTCATAGTGAAATGAAACAACAAAGGGATTATATTGAAACGAAAACCTGGAGTACTTAAATTTAAAAGCAACTCAACGTGATTCACAATCATCCAATCTTAGTCAACAAACCTATATTGTGACGTTAATATCCAATTTCCTACATTTCCAGATATATACTTGTATTTGATTAGGATTGTTGACAGTTCCTTTGTAAATAAGGGAACAGTTAAATCACTCTTCCGGAATGCAGAAAATATATGAAATTAAAATATACTGTGTGATATTTATATAAATATTTACCTACAATATAACAGTATAGGGCTATCTTTAAGTAAATGGTAAATAAAAAACCAATTTGTATGTATGCATATATTTTAAAACTCTATAAAGTGCCTTCGGGTGGCTGTGCTTTATATAGATGATTTCCGTTTGTATTATCGACTAAATAGTTCAATTTCTAATTAGTACGTTAGTTACTAAATTTCAGTAACCTTATCCCTACTTTATTTATAATCTGCATGTAATAAACCAGTTAAATGTATAATTATTATACAGCATTAGTATACTACAATTGTTCGAACACTGCGTATAGTTGAGTAGTTGAAGACAATTCTCTACGTAAGTGTTTAAGAAAGTTATTAGTTTCTGAAATTGGCAGACATGAAGTATCGATACATCTGTTGAAATGTCAATTTCTTTTCACTTGATATACATATATCTATATATATATATATATATATATATATATATATATATATATATTGCTGTGACAAGGCCGCACTGAGAGCGTCGCTGAAAGAGTGTATGAAAATGGCCTCCCGTTGGGAGCCACTAAAAGAGTGCTGTGATACAGATACAGCAATTTGTTTAACTTGAAATTGTTTACTTACCTTCCTTTTTAACTTTGTCTAGCTAGCTCAACGAAACTGACAGAGCTTTCAAGATGAAATCAAACACAGCAATATTATAAAGCATTTATACAGTATTAAATATTCTCTCTCATACAAAAGTATTTAGAACATGTACAACATTATTTCTTTCAAACATAAAATAATTCCTAAGAAGGATATAAAAAAATATGTTCCTTAGCTTATTTTAATTTACAGAATTAAACTTATTCTTTTGAGAATGGTTTACCTGGTTAAAATTATTTCCACGATTGTAAGATTTGTTTTGGCCAGAAAAAATCCTTGACAGATAATCTATTAAAAGGTCAGAGTATTTCGAACTCTAATCACAAGTTCTCGTGGTAAAACCCTTTTACATAAAAAATATTATATGATTTAGTCTTATTACTATGTCTTGCATTAAATATAAATCAGTTAAAATAAATCTAAGAGTAATATTTGCAGAATTCCCCAAAACGTTCCTCGTAATAAATTATCTTCTTATTTTAAATTGACGTCAAATCAGTTTACAAGATTGTCCATAAAAAAATTTCTCATTTTAAACAACGATTATCAAAGTATATTTCTGGTTAAATCTTCCTCTCGATTATTTAGTAAAATCTCTAAAAATAGCGTTATCTTGAATAACTTTCCCTCTTGCAATTAATAATTTTCATTTTTCGTTATAAGTTACATTTAAAACATTGCTTATTTATTCATTGCAACCTCGCCACTATTCAATTACAATATGCTTACTGCATACTCAAATACTATTTCCGCGTAGCAACAGCTTGTGGTTAAATCACAATAACATTTCGTGCTCGCATGAATGAAATGGAATGAATGAATCCCAATGAATAAACGCTTCCTTTATATACAAATTTATCTGTTTCCTGAAGCTTGCTAAAAAAAAGTGGGACATTTTGTTGTAAGGGTTCTTCGAATAACCAATTAGCGTCTAAAATTGTCGAGTTTTATAATCTGGTTCTAGTTATCCATGACGCGCGCTGTTCTTTCTTGTTTAATACCCAAGGTTAATGTGTCGCGTTGCTTCTTTCTAACAGTAAATGCAAAAGATAATAAATATTTCTTATCAGTTATTCCTGGGATTTTGTAGGTTTTTGTGTTTCGGCCGCTTCTAAGAATAAAATGTTTATTCTTTAATGATATCTACGTCGTTCTAAAATACCAATGGCTCATCGTTTTATATTCCAAAAAATTCTCCATTTAGAACAAATTGCTATAATCCACGGAGTAGTTAATTTAAACTTTAATTGTTTTTTAATGCAAAAAGAGTTGCGTTTTTATAGAAAACACTCCCTTTTGTGTTTGCGTACACAAAATTAATGTGAAAATTTTGGGGTTTTAAATACACATCGATTGTAGTTTCTTAAAATAAAAGCGGAAAGCTAGTACTCTTTTATGCTATTTACAGCAAATCAAATACATTTTTATCGAAAATTTATTGATAATTAATAAGTAAAATAAGTGGCTTTGTATTTATTTTAAAACGATCGATTTTTACGTTCGCATTTAATGCGTTTCACGGTATCTTACAATTAATTATTTTTACATATACGACTTACGTTACTTGTTATTTATTTACAATACACTAATATAATACAGACTGATTATTTACAAACACGCAATTTGCGTTTTTAGCTTGAATATCAATGAATACAAGTACGCTTTTATTATACTATACAGGGCGTAAACATGAATTTACGGAAAATTGCATTTTTTTCTGATTCTATTATATTTTGATGGGATTTAGTTTTAGAATTTAGACTACAATCACCTATTATGACCCCTTATATATATATATATATATATATATATATATATACATACTTACATACATACACACACACACACGAGAGTTCGTAGAAAACACACGTGGTTTGCTAGCACTCCAACGTTTTCGCGTTTATTTGTGGTTAAAACTTTAGTTCCGCTATTGTGTTTGATGTCAATACGCGTAGTGAAACGACGTCATCGTCCTGTAGTAGCAAGTTTTTATCTTCATATCGAGTTTGGTGTAAATAATTTAAAATAGTACATCACTACTATAAAAATACGAGCCCATAAACTAGTTTTATTATAATTGATAGATGTCAGGTGCACGTTGCGGAAATAAAAAATCAAAAGTTTGCTTAAACTATTGCTTCACTACAGGACAACGAGAAATACCACATGCTTATAACTGACAAAAAATTCGCATGTTTCATATGCAATAAAACTGGTCACATCTCAACACGTTGCTCTAACAAAAATACTTGACAGACAGAACAATCTGTTGAAATCAATCGTCTATAACAAGAAAAGACCTTACATGTGCTTTTCCAATGCTCCACCCGAAGGTACTACATTGGCCCTGAAGCGAGTTTTTTTTACCTGGAAAATTTTGAATTTTGCGAAACCCTTGCTGTTCTAAGCAAGGTAGGACTAACGTGCGTGACAACACTCACACACGGGATCTCCATTCTACCTCTCATGCGAATGAGGGTGTATTTTTGTGAAAAATGCTCGCCTAACATTTTTCAAGCGGACCGTGTCGGGATTCGAACCCGGAACCTTGGGCTTAGTAGTCACACACATACCACTACGCCACGGAGCCCCCCCCCTTCACAACCACTGAATGTCGGTGAAATAGGGTATATAATTGTAAAACAATAAAAGGGGACCGACCTGCATCTAACAAGAGAGAACAGCGCCTATGATGAAAAACAACAAACATAGAAACAAGAAGAAAATTGTTAAAAGCATATGTGTGAAGCACAGCATAGTATGTCTACGAAATACGGTCAGTAGGAAAAACAGACAGAAAAACGGTAGCAGTCTTTTGGAATGCTGTGCTTCAGATGTATGAGGATGATAGCATGGACAGACAAAGTTAATAACAAATAGGTTATAGAAATAGTAGGGGAAAATTTTTTTATGAATAAGAAACTTAAAGTTTACGTAATCAATAGTTAATCAAATTAAATATTTATTTAATGCTTACTTGGAATTTATTCTACGCTAAAGGTTAATGCATTGAATCTTTAATTAAACTACTCTTATTTAAAAGGACGTTTTTATGTCCAACTAGCTTTCAAAAGTAAAACCGCCTTACTTGCACGACAAAAGCTTTTTAATTCAACACTCACCATCTGTTTCTACGTTATGAACTTTGGCAAACCTTGATAAGACGTACAAACCAGGTAACAACTGTATCTCATTAGAGCCCCTTAGCATCAATCTCGTATTTTAACGAGAAGGGTAGGACGTATCTTCAGACCAGTACCAACCAAGGTCATTGAAATCCACTCCAAAAGATGTGAGATAAGAATTTTTGTTTCATCCAAATCACCACCTAGATACGCCTACATATAATTGCCATCGTAGAAATTTTATACGGTAAACCATATTTTCAATTGAAGTATATTTTAGAAGCGTCTTTTAGTTGTAAAAGTTTATTACACTATTAGTTGTAAAGATTATGAATTTTACAGCTTAGATTCATTTGCTATAAATTAAAATGGCTTCATATATTTTCGTATAACGTTGCATAATTCTGTTCAATTTCATATAACCTCATCTAACTGCGCGGCAAGAAAAATGGGAAGATCAGGCAGGACCTTTAATTAAAATTATACGAACCATTGATTAACATCACCCCTGTTTTCTACGTAAATACACTTACAGAGGTCGCAAACTTAATGCGATTTTCCAATCGCTTACTTTAGAAGATGGAAAAGACATCTTTTTTTTACGACGATTAAAAAGCGACCGCACGATATTTCAAGTGACTTTATTTGAACTTGTACAGAATTTAATCGTAAATTGAAAGTTTATGAAAGTGAAACTTTGTTTATGAGGGACAAATTACACTGGGTATTTTATAATTATATAAGTTTAAATATTTTACTCAAACTAATATTTATGAAACTAAAAATGATTCTAAATCAAAAGTATTCAGCTAAAAGCGGTTCTGGAAAATAAACATGCTTCAACAGTATTATGCTCTCTAATAAACTTTTAATTTCAGCTCCAACTTAGTTGGATTTACCGTCTCGCTAAAAAAATATAACATGATACTTTTACAACATATTTTAAGGTGCGTTCTACCTGTTATACTTTGCAATAAGGATCACTTGGTAATTTAATAGGTTTAACGTGGTTGTTACTGGTTTTACCAAATAAAACGGTCACTCCCTGTAAATGATATTATATTAATCGCAACAAACACAATGCACGTATATTTACAAATGCACGTTCAATTTCCACTAGGAATATTATATACAA
The DNA here is from genome assembly GCA_036346225.1 of Platerodrilus igneus. Classification (NCBI taxonomy): domain Eukaryota; kingdom Metazoa; phylum Arthropoda; class Insecta; order Coleoptera; family Lycidae; genus Platerodrilus; species Platerodrilus igneus. The sequence continues at coordinate 1,598,245 of JARFIW010001660.1, forward strand.
AAACTATTTATGTCCACTATATGAAAAGAAGCAATATTATGCGACAGCAGTATACTTAGTAATATAATAATTTAATAAAGCAATCAAATTGATAACTGTTATGGGCAAGAACATACTGACTACCCGTTATAGTAAAGCTCACTTACCAAAGCACGGTGTAACATTATAGCAAAACCAAGTCCACCAAAAAAACACCATAATGCAAGGGTTGAATTTCTAGACATTTAACAATTGTTTGTTTACAAACAATTTTAGGTTAAATCAAGCTTTCACTTTTATTGAAATCGCACTATAAAATTGAACCTAGGTAATATCATTCTAAGCTTTGAACCCGATCTAAGATATCATAAATACCTGCAATGTTAGGTATCAATACGAAAACGAACATCTGACTGAAATAGCCTTTTACGTCACTACTTTAATCCTCCAAGGGCGCCAAGTGCGAGTTTAGAATGCTATCCTGCTTCTAATATAAGATTAAGGCCGCTAGCGTCTTTGATGCATTGTTGTTCGTCAGCTAGTACCAGTCTTTGGAGTGCAAACTGCTATACGGACAACGTTGGTAAAATTGGTGCTTTGTGATAAAACCGCTAGTAATTCCAGTCACTCTGATTTGTTAAAGGTACGATTAATGTCGATTAATCATCGTATCTCACACCGATATTCATTTCTTACACTCGTATCTAAGTAAAAGCTAAAATTAATAACGCGAGTTATGTATCCCCCAATCCATATATGTACAAATAAATAAAAATTACTAGAAAATCACTAAAAAACCTAAGTTGGACGCAACATTGTAAATTCATGGATAAATCAGAAAGGTTATTAAAAGTTCACAAGCAAGTTGTGAGAACGGATGTGAATATATTGTAACTGACACTGCAGGTGCAGGTCACACACGGTTAAGAAACCGCAATTACTTAGAAATTAAGATTGTTACATTGTATAATGAATAGAATTAAGAAATAAGCAGACATGAGCTCTTTAAGTTCTCACAGACATCTGAGGGGCAGGGACAACATAAATACCCCGGGAGCCCCAGATCAGTCAGTCAGTTTACAGTATTTCAGCTTTAACATTACCGTTTACTTAGGCTACTCGCCCTAGTATTAATTCAATTATTATTCTATTTCCACTTAGAATAATTATATCAGTTTGTTAAAATTTCGTATTTAATATCTGTTTGAATAATAAAATTTGTTACAAGAAGTTTTGGAAGAAGTTTTTAAAAGACCGCTCCGAAGGCCCGAAACGTAATTCGCGCTCGTTAGCGAATTTTTAATTATGACACGTTCCACTTCCCACTAGCCTACATAAAGAACAATGTTTAATAAATTAAAAATTATTTAAGTCGCACCGCTTCTTGGCAAGTACAAAACTAAAAATGTAGAGTCTGCATTCAACAATCATGAACAAGAGCTGGTTTCAAAAAGGAAAGAACAAATATCCGAGCGGCCAGCGGAAATCACCTTCGTATCTTGACGCCCTGCCACAGTAACTTAATTTTAGTACGACCACCTTTAAATCGTATCTCATCTAGATACGTAAGACGAGTATACAGGGCCACCTAACTTTTTAGTTTGTGGCAGTAATTTATACTGTTACACTACTAAAACAAACTTTGTACAGGACTCCACTAACCACTCTTCTCTGTACTTTATTTCTTCTTAATCCACGTGCTTCTACAATTTGAACCTCTTTTGCTTTGCCGATTTTAGCATTCAAATCTCCCAGTATTATTAATTTATCACCCTATTTAGCGAATATTTGCATTTCCTTTGTTTCTTCATAAACGAGGTCCACTTCATCATCACAGTCAGAGTTGTTAATATGTTGAGATACTCTATCGTATAGTTGGTGCGAGTTTTGTATTAATTCTATTCATCATTATATTAATAAAAAAATTATATTTTCATATCTTTTCTGTCCACCTAATCCGATTTGCCTTTTATTTGATGCTGTAGAAAGGATCAGATTTTCTCTTGAACAGAAATCGTTTTTTCTTCATCAAACGTTACTTATATTCACATTATCTATCTCTAACATGCTTATCTCATGTTTTAAATCTGTAGATATTGATTGAACTCCTAATATCCCACGTTTCTTACTAAATGGTCTAAGTAATTGATTGGCTAACTGTTGAACGTACTAGGGCTAAAAGTACACAATGGAATAGCTACAATTTCACTTTTGTAGAACTTCTCTAGCGTAATAAAGCAAATGAAAAGTTTGTTAATGACTAACCCTTTTGCTTTCACCCATTTCATTATCACAATATGAAGTGACATTTCTGGTGTCAACGAAAATGTACGGAACACCTTTGTTGAAACCACAAACACAATTAAAACTTCTTAATTGGGGATTGAATCTAGATGAAAATTGTATAAACGACCGTAACTCAGTTTAAGTGCTTTCAGATTAAAATCGTGATATAGTACTAATTATAAATTGGATTTTTAAACTATACAGACTTTATAAAAACGTCAACTTTTACGAAAGCTATAGATCGGATGTATGTACTATAAAGTGCGTACAAACTGGTATTTGTAAGAAGTAGAAGGCAACGTATGCAGTAATGTTCCCCAGCGGGTTTAAACAAATATATCGGTCTCTTGCTTTTCGTCTCAAGTTATCTATTGAGAAATTCAAAAGATATATATTGTTTTGTGATTTGTCTACACGCCTACCCGCCCGAACCTTAACAAGTAACTTAAGCCCAAATAAATAAGTAATTGAATCAACCGTCGATTTAAGAACAAGTAAACAGCAGCAGTGCTTCCTATTGGAGTAAAAAATTATGATCCCTGACTTTGCAAACTCGTTTCTTCAAAAATATTTAATCAACTTTGATAAAACAAGTTGCATGCTAAAGCCATTTTTTTCGCACATAACGTGATAAATTTCATAGTTTTTAATAAGACGTTAATTTACCGGAGCCATTTATATGATAAATAACACAGTCTTGTGTCGAATTTTAATATTCCTCGAATGTGAAAATTAAGTACAAGGAAGTATTGACCAAAGAAGAAGCTACTTACGGATATATGAAACAGCACAACTGATTATAAACTAATTGAGGTTTGATTATTTCTTATTGAGTAATTCAGTCGTAATTAAAAAAATTCTTCGCTTCCTACAAGTCGCTTATTTAAACAGATAGGCAAAATATTCTTTGCTACCTCACGAGATAATAAAAATACACTGATGTGATATCGTTAATTGAAATCAATATTCTTTAAGTGCCCTATGAACAAAAAACCAGTGGAGGATAGCAGTAGGGTAAAATCAAGAAACCCACCGCCTCATTTCCCCCAGAATCCCTCATTTCCCCACACATCTGGACCAAAAAGTTTTCTTCGACTAACCATTTTTCATCTTTCGAGATAAATGAGCATCCACATTTCACACACGAGATAAACCTATTTTAAGATTTTTTTACCGCTAACATTCTGGACCAAATAGTTTTCTTCGACTAACCATTTTTCATCTTTCGAGATAAATGAGCATCCTCATTTGCTCCCACATCTAAACCAAATACTTTTCTTTGTCTAGCCAATGCATCTTTCGAGATAAACCTATCTTGTTTGGTATCAATCAATATTAGAATTTTCTCAGCTACCCAAATCTCTAAGAATTTTTCAGATATCATCACCCCAAGGAGCTACCCCAATTTTAAGATTTCTTACCTGTAGCGACTTTTGAGCATTTTATAAATTTTTTAGTCATGCGATCCATCTTCTTAGTCTACAATTTTATGTAGAATCCGAATCTGTAAACAGATTTAAAATCGGGCCACGCCTTGCAAAGTTACACTTTAAGCTCTCAAACCTCTAAATTTTGCTCTTTGCTTTATAAGCAAAACTAACAAATACTTTTCTTTGTCTAACCAATGCATCTTTCGAGATAAACCTATCTTGTTTGGTATCAATCAATATTAGAATTTTCTCAGCTACCCGAATCTCTAGGAATTTTCAGATAGCACCATCCCCAGGAGCTACCCTGATTTTAAGATTTCTTACCTGTAGCGACTTTTGAGCGTTCTTATAAACTTTTTTAGTCACGCGATACATCTTGTTAGTCTAAAATTTTACGTACAATCCGAATCTGCAAACAGATTTGAAATCGGACTACTCCTTGCAAAGTTACCCTTTTAAAGCTCCCAAACCTCTACATTTTGCTCGTCTATGACATATGCTTAAACCAAACAGCTCCAAAAATCTAAAACCGCAAGGATTTTAGAAACGACTCCTTTATAAGCCATAAGTGCTTAGTATTTAAAATCATTTTTTCAAACAGTAATGTGCTTTTCTCAGAATGTTGCAAAAACCCATGACTTAAAATTTTTTCTGGTTTTAACATAATTACATGTACAATGCTAAATAGTTGGAAAATACATAGACAAGGACAAACTAATCGCTTTACAATTATGTGACGTATAGTGAAAGGTAGCGTAGAGGACAAACTAATTGCTTTACAATTATGTTACGTAAAGTAAAAGTAGCCTTTCTTTTATTAATTAGCAGCTATGTGATTTGAAAAATACAATAGATATGCTCAATGCTAAATGCTTGGAAAATACAAGTCGTTTCAAATCAATTTCTTAACGAGCATGTGAATCACATGTGAAAACTGTATATAATTTCTTTTCTTGGACTTTCTATTAATTATGTTTGTGTATTAGAAATTGATTAATAATTGCAGGATACAAATTTTAAATAAACACTTTGCTAAGGAACACCGAACTTGTTGTATACAGAATACTTACTAATAAAGCAATTTAATTTTAAATAACTTCTACGCCATATTTTTCGAAAATGGCATGCTTTGAAACAATCGAAGATTACCGAAGACACTCGAAGAGTGCACAAACATGATCAGTAAACCATAATTAATAATCGCCTTTATAGGTTCCACATTTCGACCATTTCCCAATGACTTTAATTTCTTATTAGAGAATTCTTATTCTCCCACGCACTGCTACGTAGTTGCATGTCCATTCCTTTTGAGTATATGCTCGTTATAGGTTGTAACACCCGCGGTTTTACTTAACTACACTTTGAGATCCCTTTAATCTTTTTTAATCGTGTCCTTCTCGCGTACAATACAGTAGGACTTAGCCTTACTACCTACAAATTCTAACACCAAGTCACCGTTAAACTCGTCTTTAAATTTCCCCACAACTTTTTGTTAACATGCGGTATATTGTGTTTATTATTTCCGCGTACACCACTTTAAACCTAAAAATAAAAACAGGATAGTTTAATACGTCTATTAATAATTTATGGTAATGTTGGCGATACAAATATGTAAAACAAACTTTATCAAGAAATATGTTTTAATAGAATACATACATGTATTGATAACATCTATAAACCGCTGTGGTAACCAGAGTCTGGCGAATCTGGGATAGCCAAATCTCTAAACATTTGCGCAAGCGATTGCCTTGCAGTTGCATCTTTTAAGTACTGAATGGAAACATTTAATAAGTTCCAACACTGTCAAGTAATTTAAATTGCTGCAATCATTAGACAGAGAAATACTGGCACTGCTCTCTCCCTCTAATAACGTTTGAACCCTTTCTTCCTCCGTCGTATTTCCACATACTTTTTATATCACCAACAAATTTTCGTAAAATTCTGGAAAGTTTCTACACCTTAACTCACCATTTAAAACAGATCAATTCTCAAATTTAATAGCTTGATGCACTCGTACGCAGGTAGCACAATAACATTCCATCTTTCGTAATCTCCATATTATATAAATTCTCTTTTCAAAATTGTTCAAAAACCATATACTTCTATTAAAGGCTGTGCTCAGCTGCAATTTGAAATCTTGATCCAATTGTATCTCAACAACATCGTTTCCAGTAGTCAGACCATTTAATCGTACTTGTTTTGAGTCTTGAGCAAATTGGTGAATTTGAAATTCCACTTGAAAAGTACACAATTTCTTCCAATCGAAGTAAGAGAATGTTATCGTAGAATCAGCACACATACCACTACAGCAAATCACTTGGATGGCAGGTTGAAGACCACCATATAAATCAAAACCAACTTCTAATATATGGTGGTGATAATTTGGAGGAAATTCGCCTAACCTATAGGTTGACTTACCAACTAGTTGGTTGATATTTAATTGTGGTACTCGCACATCACTTGTAACGTCAACACAAGAAAAATCCATCTTTTATTTATAATTTTAATCAAACTCGACGATACTTTGACGACTAATGCACTGGAACATGGCTCTCGCCTTTTATGCCGATGGTCGAGCGTGCGCAGCTCTTATTATATTAGTTGGCGTTATATGCAAGTCTTGACTGGAAAAGTGACGTCTATAATTGTTTTATAGTGGGTTTTACCTGTATGTATTTAACCACCAACGCCATTTTTAGAATTATTAAACAAAATTACTCTTAGCAGTATTTTTAATATACCATCGTGTAAGATTTCAATTATTATTATGTTTTTCCTCAGGTTTTCAAATCCCTCGGAATTTTTTCCAAATCGAATGACACCTTACTGATTTGCAGAATAACCTTTTGCAAGCACCGTATATAATTCATCTTTAATCTATTTCTAAACCGTATCGCTCTGTCTTTTGAGATAAATCCCTGGTGTGTCCCACAATCGACTTCCTTTCCACCCCAAACACGTTGACACTGATGTTGTTTAATTCCTCGAACCGGGGTATATCCTTTATGGATATCGGGAACTGCAGTCCTGTCAAATTGAGAATGGTGCTGTAATGGGGTAGCTACCGACCCTTTGCGGATTGTGAGCACTGAGTGAGCGCAGCTATCACGCACCAGGCAAAGCATGCGTTGTCGTCATTTTGTATATTAATAACAGCTCTGGTGTTTCGAACCCATTTGGGAGCTCGATGTATGAGGATCCACGCAAAGGGTTGTACTTGTTTACATTAATCTCCAAGTACAACGCCTGTTTCAAGTCCATCCTAAAATTTAAAAATTAGAAAAATAAATTATTGTGAAACTAACCAGAATCTCGTTCTTGGAACTCCTCTGACTTAGCTGACATCCTCTCCACAAAGGTGTAGATCTCCCTAGGTTACTGGAGGAGGTGAGCACAACATTTCAGTGTTGAAAGATTTAACATCCTCTACACTGTCCATCTTAATGTAGCCACTAATTAGGTAGTTTACTTTTAAATTAGGAGAAACCCAGCGTCGTTTAACCTTGAGTAACATTTCATACCAGTCTATTCACGTCGGTGAAAATCAATTAACTTCTTGCTTACGCGCTACATCTATAATTATCGGATGTATCAAACGAGAACAAAGTTAGACGGGGTAAATATTTATACATATTTTTCGAAATTGTGAAATTGGAATAGTCTGCATTTGCATTTTGATAAGTAAACATCGTAATAAAAATGAGCGGGAAAGAATTATATCCTTAGATGCTATAAAATTTTAGAAGAAGTTGTCAAGGAGATGAAAACAAGTTTATCAAACAATTCAACTAGCCAACATTTGAATGGTATGTCTAATGAATCTCTGGTAAATACTAAAATAGTGCAAGATAAACCTACACATGATAATGTTGATGCGAAAGATCAGAACATAGACTCCAAGTCAGACGTTTCTGACAGAAAAAGAAAGAGACAACTTAAATCGTATACTAAAGAGGTTTAAATAAAGCCCTTGACGAAATAAACAAAGGATGGATTACTGGTTCAGAAGCATCCGAAATCTACAATGTTCCAAGCTACACTCTATACGAAACTCAGATCAAACGAAAATCGTGTGCAAAATTTGGATATGTATACTACATTTGCCAATTAAAAGGAGGAAAAAGTGACTTTTGTGTGTGTGTGTGTGTGTGTGTGTTTTAATGAATAAAAATATATTTCTATGTGAAGTGTACATGTTAAGTATTTAAATTGTAATATAAATATTGTTTCAAACGTTTTGGTTTTATTTATATATAATGGTATTGTTAGGATACAATTACTCGGAAGCAGTAGCAGAATTTTGGTTTATGTAATATCATAGAAGTTGAAAAAAAAAAAAAACTAAAGGTATGTTTGAAACACGTAGTTGTAGTCATTTCTATTAAAATTAAATGTAGCGCTCTTTGTTATAATTCTTTTCATAATTACTTAGATACCCATTTCAGTTACGTGAACATTTGAAAAATTAAACAATACCAATGTATGCTTTATATTTTAAAACATAAACAAGCTAATATATACAAAAATAATTTCTAAATTCACATCATTCATTTCTTATGATAACAGTTGTGGTGGTTAAATTTTTATTTTAAAACTTACAATTTAGTATATATTCCATTTGAATATCTGCCAACAGTTTTATAAACCCCATCTCCTCGATTATTTCCATAAAATCATCCAGATCCTCGGGCAATGATAACACTGCAGTACAGTGCTGTATTGCTTCCTCGTATGACTGACACATAAGACATTTTCTCCTTCTATCGAAAAGCGTTGCCCACATTCTGCTTTTTACTCGTAGAGCATTGCGAAATCTTCGAATAACCTCTCCAAAGTTTTATACATATTTATTATATTGTCTCTTTAAACCGTACAATCAACAAATAATAACTTCTACGCGAACAGTCCTTTTATATGAGCTACTCCTATTCGGATATGTACCGATTGCACCCGATTTGTGTGCACGCACGAAGCAACCGGTATGGAATGTATTCTATGAACAAAATCATTACATTTCTTAAGAAAAATGCTAAGGACTTTAAAAATAATTATAACTCTTGTTAGACCTCTAGTCTCTAGATAAACGTTATTATTTTAGGTTGTGTCACTGTTTTCTAAATCAATTTCCTACATACTTTTCCTAAACTATGCGTATCAATTGACGGTTATACTTTACTCCATAACCGACTTGTATATATTTTCGTCTTCGTCTCTAGCTAACACATCCGCATAGTAAAGATGGAACGGTTCTTCTGGAACGAGTTGCTTAATTTTCTTTATAGGTACGTCCATGTTTTCGACTTTAACCTTTGTTGTAGGTATGGGGATTTTTCGGTGATCGATTGCAACTGGGAAGCGGTTGTTGCAGTGGATCGATCAATTGTTTGTGCACCTCTTTGAATTTTGCTGAGATGTAGCATCTCCCTTTTTGTACCTATTAAACTTTTTCGTACAGCATCCTGCATAAGATGAAGACTGCGTTTATTTGCAATAAAATTGTTAACGTCCGTCATCATGAAACTTTGGATGGGAACTAACTTTTTTGAATAATATCAAATATTTATATACTCGTCGAAATTCTTCCTATATCGACCATTATCCAAATCAAAATCTTTAACAACAGTTATAAAATTATGTTTTGAGTCACCCCAACACTGTAAACACATTTCTTTAAATTTCGGATATATCATGTCACCACTTATATGATCCGAAAAGATATGTCGAGATTGGTTTCATCCTGTTTCCATAATGCGATTACATTGGCGTTATCTCTGAGTCTATGTTTTAAGGCACTAGCGTAAGTTTGACATAGATAGAACGAATCTATTGCTTTATGTCGACCGAACGAGAAAAACTGAGTGATTTTACTTTGCTCGTTTGCAGGTATATCATCGAAAACCATAATTGAATCTTCTTTGGTATCTCCGGGTTCGATCAAATCATCGCAATTTTCAAACTCATGGTAACCAATTTCTTCTTTTAATGGTGTAAAACGTTTCTTAACAATTCGTATTTCGGTTGATACAAACTCTTCGAAAATACATAGACATTTTGAAATCTAAGACCGTTCTCGTGCAAGATCAGAGATATTAAAGCGTTGGTCTTCCCACAACTCGATGGTCCCACGAATATAGCTCGTATGTTAGACGGGACAAAGGACCATGTTTACCATCCTCTTTTGCATTAGCAATAGCAAAGTTATCATAATTCTGTATAGGTATTTTAACTTCTGGTATAACATCTCTGGATGCATCGTTGGAATTATGTAATTTCTTCACGTTCTGCAACCTTTTAACATATCTGCATAACGTTGTTCTAGGTATATTATATTTTTACTAGCAGCGTAGAAACTCGAGCCATCCAGGATATCCTCTGCTGCTTTTGTAATAGATTGTTTGGAGCACCACTGATTGCTTGAATGCGACATCTTTCGAAAAATGTCTTACTATAACTAAGCTCTAACCCAAAACTACTTCCTTATATACCAAATTTAATCTCCCTGCTCACATAACCACATGACCATATGACCATATGACCACATGACCACATGACCATATGACCACATGACCACATGACCATATGACCATATGACCATATGACCATGACCATATGACCATATGACCACATGACCACATGACCATATGACCACATGACCACATGACCACATGACCACATGACCATATGACCTATTGTTTTAATGAGTTTTCTCATTAAAACCCATTACTAATTGCTTTTAATGAGTTTTCTCATTAAAAACCCATTAACACTAATTGCTTTTAATGAGTTTTCCATTAAAACCAAGTGTGGACCTAGGTTAGATAAAGGAAAAATTAATAGGTTGGGCCAGCGCCGCGCTGCTAACTTTTCGCTGTCAACCTGGTCGCTATGGAAAACTCGTGCTGGTGCTATGGTTTGAAAACTCGTGCTGGTCATTGTCTGTGTCGTGGTCATGTCATGTGGCTGTCTGGTTTGGTCGTGTCATGTGTCTGTGGTCGTGGTCGGGTCGTGGTCATGGTCATGTGTCTGTGTGTGTGGGCGTATTGGGTGAAGATGGTGCTTTTTCGAGATGTCTGGTGTGGTCTGGCTGGATGGTTCGCTGTTAATGTCGTGTGGGGGGCGGTGGCGTCAGATATCAGGTTAAATCTGCTGATATGATGCAGATGTGGCTGTGGTCGCTGTTCGTCTGCTGACTTGGACCACGCTGTCTGATCTGGGGCTGTGTCTGTGTTCGTCATGTGTGTTTCGATAAATTGGTTACCTGGTTTACGATGATTGATCGGGAAGACAGTTGGTTCGATGGCAACGGCATCGTCGTTCGTTCGTCGACTGTCGTTTCTGTCACGCTGCTTGAACTCGAGATCGATGTCGTATGCAACTCGGAATATCTCGGATCATTATGATGATCGGTGAAATGTGTGGGGACTCAACTTGTTAACTGATGACATGATGTATAACGTTTTGTTCAAAGTAGTTATCAAGATGATGACGGACGTTGTGATGCGATTTGCGGATGTGCGTGGAGATGCTCAATAGGTGCTGCTTGATCACTGCTGCCCGTGTCCCCCCAAGTTAAAGTCGTGGACAGAAATTAACTCGTTCATCGTTCATGCGGATGTGAGAGACGAATGTCGGTTGTGAACCGTCGTGACGCATGGTTGGGAAAAATGGTGTTGAACGGTGACACAATACGTTTATCTGAGACTGAGGTCTAGTTAAATGCGCATCTGAAATGTGTTTGTTCATGACATTCATCCGTGCGGTCTGGATCTATCTATAAGGACTGTTCGCGTAGTATTGTTGATTGTAGTTAAGACAATGTGTGAGAAGTCGGTTCTGCTACGGTGCGATGAACGCTGTGAGAATGCGTATGGTCTGCACGGCTGCGTGTCGAGATGCTGCGGATGTTTTGAAATCAGAATGGTTTGACGTTGACGTATTAAATGAATATGTGGTTTAAATCACACTGTGTGAAAGTTAATTGACGTATACGTTTATGTTTTAACGGATGTTTCTCAAGTGTGAAAGTGTTGGTGATTTGATGGATACGTTGAAAGCATGTTGTACTTGAGATTACATGTACTGTATCATGCGCTTTGTGTGCTGGTTAATACTTCGATTTGATGTGTTGATTCAAATTGTAACATGTTAGCTGTTATCTGACATCATGTCGCACGCACATATCGTTTCATGTGTTGCTGGTACGATTTGACGGTTCTGCATGTCTGTGCTAATCGAATCGCAAACGCTGTTTTCGGTGTCTGACTTGCATGCATCTATGCTGTACAATTGACGTCTGTCTGTTGACTGGTCGCATAACAGCGATATTACTGGTTCGTGAATACCATCAGTTGAACTGTTGTCGGGTGAAAGGATTCGTTGTGGTTCACCGGTTTATTAAAGACAGGGATCGGTTTAGAAATAGATTAAAGATGAATTATATACGGTGCTTGCAAAAGGTTATCGGCGAAAGGATTTGAAAAGGGCTGTTAAAGTGTGAAATATGTATTGATAAATTATTTTTGGGTTATTTGACGTTAAATGTTGGAAAAGTATTTTAACGTTGGTTATAAGTGGATTTTACGACTTTTAGAATGGTTTTAATGGTGTTACTCTCGATGGTATGTATGTGCTTTGTAAATTCTATCGATGGAGAATGAATTTCAGTCGGTTAAATCATTTGAGTGTCAATGAGACGAAATGTAATGGTGATGTTGTAGTAACCGTTTCAATGTAACGCATTGAGTTGATGGTAATGAAAATGTTGTAATGAATTATATAGAATACGAAAATGGAAGTTTGATCTGGACGAGTCTAGTCAAGTGATAATTGAATTTAAGTTATCGGCGAAATGTGTATTGTTCAGAAAATTGTGTCGTATAAACGTTGGAATCGAGCAGGTAATCATAAGTATAGGACTGTTCGCGTATTCGTATTATGATTGAGCATTTAAATTGAAGTTGAATTTTAAAGTTTGCTTGTTAAAGTGCAACGAGAATCGCTTCGAAGTTTGATTGGCATCGATTGCGATCTGGTTACGTTATGTACATGAGCTGTAGTTTCGTAATACTGATTGTGAAGTTTGTGAATGATGCATTCATAAATGTTATGACGTTATAAATGTTTTATTGTGGTTTAAATGGTAAACAACAATGATGTTACGAAATGGTGTGGGGTTAAGACATTTAACGTTATGTTGTAGAATTGAGGTGTAGTGTTGTATTGATCACGAGATAGTTAAAAGTTAAGGTTAAAGTGAGTTATGAACGTGGTGACTTAAGGCATTACTAAAAGAATGGTTGACTTATTGGTGTTGCATAAGATTCAAAAGAATTAAAGTCTTGGATGGTGAAATTGGACCTAGCGTTATATTATGGTTACTGACGTAGTGTCCGGTTTGGTAATCGTGTTTCAAGTACCGTTCAAAATTGGCGTTAGTTTAAAAAAATTTATAGTAAGTTTCATGCAACGTCTCTGTCTTAAAGGTTGTTAGATTGTTCGCAATTATCATTTGTAACAAATGATTATGAGTCAAGAGATGATCTGTTCAATGTGATTCGCTGCGAAGATGTACGCTTGTTTCCAGTTAATTGGTTCTTTGAATTTTACGTCTGAGATCTGTATTATAGAATCTTTCATTGTACATGTTAAGCAATAGTGGCTTGTACCTCATAACTAATGTAAAGTCGACTGTTGTGCTGTATGATTTTCCATTGCTGTATATGTATTTAAAAAAAATTGTCATGGTTTTGAACATTCTGAAACTCGTATTTTGAAAATGTTGTAAATGCATTAGCTTATAATGTTTCTAAAACTGCGTGTAGATTTGGCTGTTTGGTTAACATTGTATAGCGGAAATGTGAGGTTGGAGCTTTAAAGGGTAACTTTGCAAGGAGTAGTCCGATTTCAAATCTGTTTGCAGATTCGGATTGTACGTAAAATTTAGACTAACAAGATGTATCGCGTGACTAAAAAGTTTATAAGAACGCTCAAAAGTCGCTACAGGTAAGAAATCTTAAAATCAGGTAGCTCCTGGGGATGGTGCTATCTGAAAATTCCTAGAGATTCGGGTAGCTGAGAAAATTCTAATATTGATTGATACCAAACAAGATAGGTTTATCTCGAAAGATGCATTGGTTAGACAAAGAAAAGTATTTGTTAGTTTTGCTTATAAAGCAAAGAGCAAAATTTAGAGGTTTGAGAGCTTAAAGTGTAACTTTGCAAGGCGTGGTCCGATTTTAAATCTGTTTCAGATTCGGATTCTACTAAATTTAGACTAAGAAGATGGATCGCATGACTAAAAAATTTATAAAATGCTCAAAAGTCGCTACAGGTAAGAAATCTTAAAATTGGGGTAGCTCCTTGGGGGTGATGATATCTGAAAATTTTAGAGATTTGGGTAGCTGAGAAAATTCTAATATTGATTGATACCAAACAAGATAGGTTTTTAAATGCATTCTAGACAAAGAAAGTATTTGGTTTAGATGGGAGCAAATGAGGATGCTCATTTATCTCGAAAGATGAAAAATGGTTAGTCGAAGAAAACTATTTGGTCCAGAATGTTAGCGGTAAAAAAAAATCTTAAAAATAGGTTTATCTCGTGTGTGGAAATGTGGATGCTCATTTATCTCGAAAGATGAAAAATGGTTAGTCGAAGAAAACTTTTTGGTCCAGATGTGTGGGGAAATGAGGGATTCTGGGGGAAATGAGGCGGTGGGTTTCTTGATTTTACCCTACTGATAGCGAATGACTTACATGTTCGAAGGGAAGGTAAAACATTCACATACGCTTCTTATTTGTATAATATTATACTGCTTTATCATACACTAAATTCTTATAACCTTGTAAAAGAAATAAGATTCTGTTCCTGTTTATTTGCTCTAAGTGTTCCAATATCGTAATAGGAATTTTGTATATTACTTATATGAAAGTAACATGTAACACATGTATTCGCTTAAATTTTGTTTACTTATGCATATTTATTTGCTATATAATCATAAACAAGCTAAATACTCCCTGTATGTTTGTTGTGGTTTGTTTAGCATTCTTCTTAAGCTTCTTTGGGAATTAAACCACTCATAGTTTTTAAAATGATCTATATTTATATCCTAGGTCATGGATCGAAACGTAAATAAAGATCATTTTAAAAACTATGAGTGGTTTAATTCCCAAAGAAGCTTAAGAAGAATGATAAACAAGCTACTTATATTTCGATGATTAACAAAAACCCGTTTTTAAAAACGATTTTATAATTCTCCCGTAAATACAAGAAATAAAATATATGTTATTATATTGAATTCCGACTACAAACTACTGATTAAAGTTCGAACACCTCTTTTAAACACAACCGTTAGAGAAACTATTCAGCCAATAGCATCACATCGGTGTTAAGGTATAAATCAGAGTACTGCCCCAGGTTTTGAATATTGAATGTCTCCCACCCTTTCTGAGCATGTGCATACTGCTTCTTAGTAATTGCTCTACCTTCCAGGATGTTGTAAAACTCTTGTTGACTAGGTAGTGAAGTGTAATCCAGCTTTTCAAACGAATCGACAAAATCATTGAGTATACATTTTTTTAGTTAGTAATTCAAACTTCTCATTTGTCAATCCACAAAATTCATTTTTTAATAATGAGTATTCGTTTAGATATGAAGCCAATGTTTCTAAGGATGAGCTTATAAAGCGGAAGCTATCGATGAATCTATAGTTGACCAAGATTGCAGGAATATATTTTGTAAAAGAGATATATTTTTCCTTTCTTACTGGTAACACTTCTACACTTCATCATAATATTGGTTATGGATCATTAGGAGATTCACATGATTATTTTTCTTATTCTCCGATATTAATATAGGAACTGTAGTCAACTTGTGTTTCTTTAATTTTAATGTATGTATATTAATTTATATGCCATTTTGCAACTCAAAGTTTTTGATTTGATTAAGAGTTATTGGAAACTGGGTTCCTTTTAAGTTCGATTTTTCAGAGTAGTGCGGATATTTGGACACTGTTTGAGGGTCTCATTCGACTGGATATAACGCTGCCATTAAAGACCACGCGAAGGAAGCTTGATCGTCATTCTTCACATTGATACATGCATGTTTTTGTTTAATCTTGAGCGGCAGCTCAATATACGAAGATCTTCGTAGGGGATTATATTTGTTGATGTTGACACCCAATATTCTTTAAACTCCATGCGCTATCTCCCTCTTGGAATTCTTCCAACTCAGTCATTATTGGTTTCATAACTTTTTCCATAAACCATTTATGTAGATCGGTGTCTCTGAAGATATAAGGTGTCTGTATTAAATATTACAACTTTGCTACTCCTGCCCTGATGAGCCCCAATTAGGGCAAAACTCGTCGACAGGATGCCCTCGTGGCTGAATTTGAGTCACTTGCCAATAATTCTTTTGTACTTTTTATTAATTTAAGACTGATTAACCCTACTTTTCTTTTATATATATATATATATATATATATATATATATATATATATACAAAGAGACAAGTTATTTGCAGTCCGCAATAAGGAATTTGTGTAGAGCAATATAACAATAACAATAATAATAATAATAATAATAATAATAATAATAATAATAATATATATATATATATACAGGGTGTCCCAAATTGAGTAGGATAGCATGGGTATCTTTCTTATTATTAATGATAGAGATCTGCTTAAATGGGCAAAGTTATGTCATTTGGATAGCTTATTTAAATTCCGCATAGATACATTCTAAATTCCAAACGGTTTAGAAATTATTTAAAAAAATACTGAAAACTGCCAATTTCTTCGAAGTCGAATATTTTTGTTATAATAAAAGATACGAAAAAATGTTTTTTATGAAAGTTACTTAGTTCAATTGTGTGCACTTAAAAGTGATATTAAAATTAAATTCAAGATGGCGGTTATCGAGATATTAGCATCAATTTTCATATTTTAAATAGACGCCATATTGGATTTTTAGATGGTGAGATAGCATATTTTTTTTCTCTTTTCAACGATGTATTACAACATATGTTTAAATGAAAAAATTTACTGAAAATAATAATTTTAGTTTTTTATCCAGTAGGCATCAACACAAATGAGTTTTAAAACAAATTAAACGAAAAAAAACATTAGAATAACATTAAACACCAACTAATAAATCATAGCAATTGTTCAAAATTTTGACCGATATTATTTAAACACAATCGGCAACGTTTTAGAACACTTTTTGTTACGCGTCGTAATGTATTCTCATTAAGACCGTTTATTGCCTGCATAACCGCTTCCCGTAGTTTATCTACATTATTGTACTGGAAATTACTTCCATATACATTATCTTTTAAAGTGCCCCATAAATAAAAATCCAGGAGTGTTAAGTCTGCTGATCTAGGCGGCCATTTTACAGGTGTATGGGTCGTGATTACCCTGCCATCAAAACGGTTACTTAAGTAGGTGACAACATCTCTAGCGTTGTGTGGAGGTGCGCCATCTTGTTGATACCAAATTTGATTATTTTGTGCCAAAGGTAGGTCGTCTAATAAATCTTATAAAGATGTTTGAAGCATTTCCAAATAACGTTGAGAGGTAAAGGTTCCATCGAATATTATAGGACCAAGTAAACGGTTTCTCAATATACCACAAAAAACATTACATCCAAATCAAATTTGAAATGTTATGCGTGGGTTTTCCTGTGCCCAATAGTGTTCATTATGACGATTAAATATTCCACAGTTAGAAGAATAAGACTCATCGGTCCACAAAACGCGATTGATAAAATCATCATTCTCCCTAACTTGATTGATAAACCATCTGCAAAATGTTGATCTGCGGAGATAGTGGTTTGGTTGTAAGTTTTGAGCAATGTGAAATCTGTAAGGGTGATATTTATGCTTTTTTAAAATTCTTGATGCTTGAGACTTAGATGCGTTTACTTGGGTTTCTATTTCCCGTGTTTAAATGTTTGGATTAGCTTCCACACAGGCCAGTGTCAACATCTCATCTTCAATGTCTCCATTTATGTTTAGAGTAGGTTTTTTTAAACGTCCATACTGCTGCATATTTGTGTCCAATCTTTGAAAGATTTCAATGTTTGGCTGTCTTTTTTCGGGAAAGTTTGTTAGGTATGTTTCGGCAGCAAGGCGACTGTTCTTATTACATTTTATGTATGTACAAAACATATGATATTGTTCGCTTGTTGAAAAATTTGCCATTTGAATATTTTATAGAATAAGTATATCACAACTTATAACTGGAAAGAGAATACACAAATGCCAATTATTAGTACAACAGATACATTAATTCAACATGACAGTTTGTTATAATTTCATTTGCTTAAGAGAAATCTGATGATGCCTATACTTGATAAAAAATTAAAATGATCATTTTCAGTAAATATTTTTATTTAAACATATGTTGTGATACATCGTTGAAAAGAGAAAAAAATATGCTATCTAACCATCTAAAAATCCAATATGGTGTCTATTTAAAATATGAAAGTTGATGCTAATATCTCGATAACCGCCATCTTGAATTTAATTTTAATATCACTTTTAAGTGCACACAATTGAACTAAGTAACTTTTATAAGAAACATTTTTTCGTATCTTTTATTATAACAAAAATATTCGACTTTGAAGAAATTGGCAGTTTTCAGTTTTTTTTTTAAATTTCTAAACCGTTTGGAATTTAGAATGTATCTATGCGGAATTTAAATAAGCTATCCAAATGACACAACTTTGCTCATTTAAGCAGATCTCTATCATTAATAATAAGAAAGATGCCCATGCTATCCTACTCAATTTGGGACACCCTGTATATATATATATATATATATATAGTGTGTGTGTGTGTGTGCGTGCGTGTGTGTTTGTGTGTGTGTGTATAATAAAAAATAAGATGTATCTGTAAATAAATTCTCATGAAAATAATAAGAGCTTATTCACCTATACAAATCAAGCTAATAGTTGTATAGCCATTAACAAAACAATAGCTTTATTATTTCACAAGGGGAGAAAACATCCACTGACCGGTTTCACCTTCCTTAAACTCTGACGAAGCTTAAGGAAGCTGAAACCGGTCAGTAAATTCTTCTGACAAAGCTTAAGGAAGCTGAAACCGGTCAGTGGATGTTTTCTCCCTTGTAAAATAATAAAGCTATTGTTTTGTTAATCTATCAACCATTAACAATTTGTATAGGTGAATAAGCTCTTATTATTTTCATGAGAATTTATTTACAGATACATCTTATTATTTATTACACACACACACACACACACACATATATATATATATACATATATATATATATATATATATATATATATATATATAAATTGCAGTGGATCTTTTTAAAGCGGCTCGCTAATTCGTGCCCCTCACTTGGGGCGTCATACTAATTGCTGTAGTTCCCTTATGGAATCGTGCCCTACTGTTGGGCTGTTATAATAATTGCAGTGGATCCTATCTGTATAAGGTGCTACTTACCTTTGGAAGTGCCCCTCTTATGAATTTCTACTTACTCCTCCAATCTTTACCTATATTAAACAATTTATGCTTCCCAAAGCTAATCTTTTACGGCTACTCATTCTCTCAACACCTTTATATTAAAGAAAAATAAAAAATTCAAAATACAATTTTTCGACAAAACATACACCCTTTTATTCATCTGACATAAATTATGATTCACACAATCTCAATATTTACAAATTATTTACAATAAAACATTTTAGACTTCAGTTTAATCTAAATTCTCGTGAATTTTATGTTCCTCTATACTTCTACATTTCATTTAAAAGTAGATGGGCCGCCACACAATTCCACAAAATTCGTTCGTACAAAACAAATAACGAACTTTCAAAACTAAGAATTTCACCACTCTAGCGACACTTTATTCCGAAAAACCAATTAAACTAGTCAACCGTACGTACTTTCCGTGAATACCGTCCCTCTACAATTCCCTCTAACAAATTCTAAGCATTTCTCTTATGTCCGCGTCTATACTCTTATTGCACTCACGCTCTAATACCTACCGTTTCTTGTCTTCGTCTTGTTTTCCTACTTACAAACTCGACGTTATTTTCATCCTACTGCTATCTTTATCTACCCCATATTTTCCGTCCTTCTTATAGTCCCACTATAGCCATGTCGTCTACGGTTAGTACCCTTCCTACACGTGCGTTTTGATAAATTAATAACGTTCACAAACATGTTGCATCTCCGTCCCGCTGATTTATTGCTTAAAATACACTCTTCTGTCACGCGGTTAAAACTGTTTGTCATTTAGCCACCTGCTATATTTTCCATCTTCTTCTGTTACTTTATAACGACTCTCTGTCCCTTAATTTTATTGAATTGTTTGCTAACTAGTTGCTTGTTTGTTAACCTTGTATCTTTCCGTTGGACAATACTTTGAAATGTTTTCGTACGTATTCTAGTTTTTACTAGAATTGCTTATCTCCCCTAAGCTTTTATTCTCTGAACTCCTTGGCTGTTTTCAACTTGTATTCCTGATTCAAACATTGTAGCATTCTACGAATTTAATAAATGTACTTTACTAAACTATTGATTTTTACCCTGCAGAGCTTTAAAACTGCAAATTTTCGTACGCAATTTTCAACCCTGCATAAAATTAACGTATATAAATTATTAATTTAAACCTTCATTAAAATATGCCCTTTTATCCCAACTTAATTAATTTAAAGCGTAATAAATAAATTCTTGTTTTCTATATACAGGGTGCTTACATAAACATATACTTGACTTATTTACACATGGTTAGCCTTACCCATCACAGTAATATATATATATATATATATATATATATATAAAGACAAGTTATTTGGAGTCCGCAATTAGAAAATTGTATAAAAAGTAAGATGTATCTGTAAACAAACTCTTATGAAAATAATAAGAGCCATTGACAAATACAATAATTACCAGCCCAATTTGTATTTGTCAATGGCTCTTATTATTTTCATAAGAGTTTGTTTACAGATACATCTTACTTTATATATATATATATATATATATATATATATATATATATATATTATATATAAGCAACTTTTTTTGCAATTTGCAGTTTGAATATGAATTACCGGGCAAAATAAGATGTATCTGTAAATTGTTTTTTGTAAAAGCCATAAAGGAGGATTTACTTAAACAAATTGACATATTACTTGCATATCCATTAACTAAAGAACTACTTGATTGTTTGATAAGGGGAAGAAACGTCGATTGACCGGTTTCGGCCATTTGAAACTCGTCATAATGGAGTAGCCTTAATGCCTATTGTTATAAGGGCAGGAAGCGAACAATGTCATGAGATATATGTTACTTTTTATGCAGCTGACTATGCTTGTAACATAACCCAAAATCTAAACATCACAACACTTTTTGTTGCCATCTATAAAATTGCGGTATGGATTGGAATCAACTTTCTATATCTTCATGGCCTAGTGTACGTATGCAAGCGCGCAAGCGATTATGCGCGTATACGTTTACGTCTACTAGGGCGTGTGACGTAATACGGATGCACGTATGTGCGCGCACTAGTGTGTTTGAGTGTGTGTACATGTACATTCAGATGTACATGCGCGTGCGAGTGTGCGCTGCGTATGTGTTTGTACGTACACAAACAATCCAGATGCCTTGTTTTAATAGTAGTAGGAAATACTTTTAGTTCAGTTTGGTTAAACCTTGGTTATAGCTTTCGTCGTCTAAATTTGTGACCTAAGTAAAAGTGACCCGTTCAGATCCAATGATGCAATCTTTGTTCGAAAATAAACAGGGCGTTTACTAACTGCCTTTTTGGGAAATTACCGACACAAACTGGTACATAAAGTTGGATTCAAAATATCTAATTTACATATAAACCATTCTAAATTATGTGACCCAGTTAGCTTTTCATTACATCAAAGTTTAGGAGGCATCATGAATATTAGTTACCGTGTTATATTTTAATTTAAATGCAGACCAAAATTGTAATCAATCATTTAAGCCGCAATAAGTGATGGATATTGTGTGCTTAATATCCAATGTAGCGCTTTTCTGATGAACAATTTTGTTTAATCAAGCACTGTTGACATTTGCCTTTGCAAATACGTACACTGTTAAATTAGTCATTCGGAAATATTAAATATTCTCCAAATTAGAATCCCTTGTTCAATGTTTACATTAAATACATATTCTTTTGACAAATAGATGTTGTAAACTCGACAGACTTAAAATATATCAAACCGAACATAGCTCCAATGATTCTGAGCACAATCTGTACTCTAATAACAGTTTTTTAGCAGATTTGACTCTCATTATTAACGTGCTCTCTATTAAATGTGTAATATTCTTTTCTTGCTTTCCGTGAGTCAGTTAAATTAAACACACAGGGAGTACAGACTAGAAGTTGTCGATTTATTGTGTTAGTTAATTAAAAATGCTTTAGATATTTTACAAACCTTTAGTTTTAAAGGTTTCTTTGGTTAAGAAATATCGAGCATTGAATTTTTTTAAATTTTAGATAGCTCCCGAACCACCTAAAGAATCGAAAAAAAATTAGTCACGACGATAGGTTTGCGATTGAATTAGATTGATTAACTCGAATTGAATAAAATCATAATCGGAAACTTAGCCGAGCCCTTTTCAAAGAAGGGGCTTTAATGCGTGATAACACACACACACACACACAAACGGGATTTACATTTAATTTCTTACCCGATCGGACGCGCATTATTCTGAAAAATGCTCGACAACATTTTTCAAGCGGTTCGTGTCGGAAATCGAATCCATACTTATTCATTAGTAGTTATGCGCAAACCTAATTAGTTTATAGAGCCATGGAATAGTGACGTCTGTTAAGATTCGGAAAACTAACTTCTTATGAGTTTTTTTAGACAGGAAATCAGGTTTGTCATTTGTTGTGTCCCAAAAATCCGAAAACAGTTTTGTACTAAATGATTCTAGATCGATTGGGCTACTAGCTAAGAGTACTACCATTTATAAATATTAGAATTGATAGCAGTTGGTCTTGCAGCTAACTTCAGTATTCACGTCTTTGTCTCTTACATTTACTTCAATTTCTTAATTATTTAATGTAATTTCAGTTGCTTGCTTTTGGAGATATTTGCAACAATTCCGTTGTCCTTATATTTCGACCATATTGTTCCACTATCTCAAATAACATATTTTATTCGATATTAACAAATGCAGTTCTAATTTCAGTGTCAAATGGATCGATTTATTCTTTTTCATGATATCTTGTATTAGTAACGTGACTGCGTTTCGTGCACGCTTAACCAAATTTGTTTTCTACAAACTTATCTTTTACCTTTTTTCACAAAAACTTAAATCTTTTAATGCTCTTTCATTTCTAATCTTGTCGGGTGTATTTTTTATCCATCTCAAGGTCGTATTCTTTTTCTAGTACTCCAATTTTAACTCATTTGATCCATATTGCTATGCAATATAGCCAGCCCAGCTTGAGTATTTAGTTTTTGTTTATTACTATATAGTTTTGCCATTCTTGCTTAACTGCTTTACATTTTTCAAAACATTCTTTTACTTTTTTATATGCATTACCTATCCTTACGAACAATTATTTGTCTCTCAAGTTTCGAACACTTTTTCAATTTACTATACTTTAAAGAAGTTTATACATTGTATTCTCTGTTTACCTTTTACAGTTTTTACATTTCCTGCGTTCATCTACTAGTTTTAATATATTCTCCTTTATTTAGACATTTTCCACCGCTTCTATGGTTCAGCTAGCGCTTATTTCTGCCGATGCATGCATTTGATGCATAATGCTTATCCATTTCTTAGATACAGTTCTGGCACTTCCTTTGAAACTTAAAGCGTTCGAAATACTGGTCTAAAAATATTTTTACCTCTCCTCTTCAAGTTTTTTTAAATTACACATTTTTAATCTTAATTTTTTTCTTCATATTTAAATCTGGATTGACATTTTAGCACCACCGTGAAGACCACTATCTGGATCTGTTCCTAAAAATGCTCTACAATATTTTGTTTGATTTCAAAACTTCTAATTCACCATGATTTAATCAATATCACTAACGTGCATAATCTTCTGTTGTGATTTTTGAAAAAAGTGTTTCAGATCTAGCTTATACTTAATGCAGAATTTGATTAGTTTCTTCCTCCGTGGTTTCTTTCATTCTGTAAACTTACAATTTGGGCCTCCCTTTATCTTTGCTAATTTTCATACCAATCTTTCATTATTATAAATTTTCATCTTTTTAATAATATTTAACAATTCTTTTATTTCTTAATAAGCAGTTTTACTTCTTCATCATCACGGCAATTGTCCGCACATAAACAAATACTATTGTAGTTGGTGTGAGCTTTGTTATAATTTTAATTAAATTAAATCCATCACTGTGTATTCCATCTTTTCGTACTCTACATACCATATTCCTTGTCTTTACTTGACGCTGTGGACACAATCCTATAGTCCTTTAGTAAAAGGGCCTATACCTTTTTTATCAAACCCCACTTATAGTCCAATATCTACCCCTAATCAACTGGACAGGTTCAGTGGAGGGAAAGCACGATGGAAAGCGAAGACACAATACAATGGCTTTGACGTACGCCCTCTCTGGAGAAGTGAACTATAATTGTAAAAAAATTGTTCTGAAAGAGAAGATGTTGAAAACCTTTGATTGACCGGAAAAGCACTGTAGACGAGTGTGCTATTAAAAATGCAATACAGGTTTATTAGATTGTTTAAAGTTTTCCACAATTCGCTATACAAGGCAATATATTCCAGAAGGCAAGGACATTACGCTAATGCCGTTAAAAGTACAAGAAATGATTTATATTTATACATCCACACCACAACCTTTAGATGACTGTTATAAAGTATAATGATTGTAATAATTGTCTACATCAATTTACTTTTCTACGGTTCGAAAACTCATTTATTAATAATACAAGAAATAATTTTAGAAAGCCGTTTGTTGACGCGGCACGCCGAAATCGCTCTTTTGTTTAGCAGAATGAGAACTCTTGCCGCACTTCTATAAGCATTTTGAATGATTTTTACACAAAGATGCACGTATAGAGAAAAGAAGTTACTATGCACTGAACAAACCGGAACAGTGTCACAAACCAAAGAAACTTTATTAAAGGAGGATTTCTTTATTTATAAATTATTTGGAGGGTTGTTACCCGTTATACGAGCGGACAAGTAGGAAAAATGAAATCAGTAACGGAATTT
This sequence comes from Platerodrilus igneus, assembly GCA_036346225.1. Lineage (NCBI taxonomy): Eukaryota > Metazoa > Arthropoda > Insecta > Coleoptera > Lycidae > Platerodrilus > Platerodrilus igneus. The sequence continues at coordinate 1,623,162 of JARFIW010001660.1, forward strand.
TCGCCTGTATTACGGGTAACAAAGGGAGGGAGAGAAAGAGCAAAAAAACGAGTGTCGCACTAAACACAGTGTATGATTGGGAATCTAAAGAACGAAACGACAGTAGACATCAAACAATCTGTACCTGAAAGAATAACTTAACGGGAAACCCAAAAAGGTGTTTCTGTTGCAAATTTATACTTACTATTAACAAACTAGCCACATATCATCGATATCTCTTTAATTCGTTTTCTAAAATAGTTCCAAGGTCCCTCTAAATATTTCGGAACACTATTGTGAATGGTATAGATAATTCCTTAATTAGCAATTAGGCAGGTCGTACCGTGGGGCTATTCTACTCGTTGCACCCCGTGTGGGTTCGGGAATAGAATAGCCCTACGGTACGACCTGCCTGTCGTAAGGGGCAATTACAGTGGTGCAACACATACACACACACACACACACACACACCCACACACACTTTATACACGTCCAATCCATACCCACACAAATACACCCACACACTTCATAAACACACAGTGCTACTTGGTTCTCCTTTCTTTCGTTTTCTCCTTGTACTCCTTACCCCCGTGTGGGTCCAGGAATAGAATAGTCCCATGGTACGACCTGCCTGTCGTAAGAGACGACTACAGCGGTCCAACACATACACACACGCACACTTTACACACGCACAACACATACACACGGACTTTTTATACACCCCCCCCCACACACACATATACACACACGCACGTACATGCCCACACATACTCATACATACCTACACTGGGATTCTGTTTTATTTTCCTTTGTACGATTTGGTTTTTTTTTGGTTTTGTACTTGGTGTTGGTGTTTTTTTTTGTTCCTTTTTTCCTTTTTTTCTCGTTCCACTTTCCTTTCTCTATTCTTTTGTTGGTCTTCTTTGCTGTCAGTCTCTGGTCCGATTGTGTTTCGTCCATCCGCTGCGGTGGTGGGTGCTTTCGGTTCTTCAGTTTTAGCTACCACAGTTGGTAGTGCATCGTTTCCTTTTGCCGGCATTCTTCCTTTTTTCTTTTCATTCTCACTTGTTGTTCCTTTGTTTACTTGAGACTTGACCTTTGGGTTCTATTTTGGCGTACACTGTTGGTTTTCCTCTTCGTTCCTTTTCTTCTCTTGAGGTTGATAACCTTCCGGTTTCTTTGCTAGAAATATCCGTCCTCCGACGACTTTTCTTCAGTGTCGATGCCGTTTCACCTTAGTTCTCCTTGATTACTTATTACCCGTCTTCCGTTCCTTTTCTTCTCTCTTCTTCTTCTTTCTCCTCTTCTATTATTGGCCCCACTTTAGGCGCCAAAAATTATGCTAGGTACAATAACGCAGCCTGAAGAAAACGTAAATATACCAGGCTAACTACCGATGCAGAGAGAGGAGGCGTTCCTAACAACACAAAAATAATACATCGCCAACAATTTTTACTATAAAAAACACAAATATAAAATTTTTTATCGAAACAGCAAAACAATTTAACTAAGGTTACTCTATTTAATAAAAAAAATTTACTAGATGGACAAATTTACTAATTGTTCGACGAAGTGCGCAATTCGTAGCTAACATGCAATAAATCTACTCAGTATTAATAAGAATAACGCTGATACTTTCGTATAAGCGGATGGGTTAATTAAAAAAACATTAAATTTAGAAATCTTTCTAGTAAGGATTTTACCATACGAAGTATTTTTTATAACTCTAATCAGTAAAAAAAGAATACTGCTGATACTTTCGTATAAGCAGATGGGTTAAGTACAAAAAGCAAAAGCATTGAAGTTCAAAACTTTTCTAGTATGGATTTTACCAGAACAAACATTAGCGTATCTAATTTCAAATTGGGTTTACCCCTAGGTATGATAGAAAAGGAAAACAAGTCACATACGCGCGTCGGGATACTTATCTTGTCATCCCGCGGAAGCGAATTGACACAGCATCGCCGCGGTAGTCAGCAACAACCATGCTACTACCGTAATTGCAACGGCGGTCTACATACAAGAGCAGTTGATCTACATCAAGAAATAATCGGGCTACGCAACCAGCAAGTTAGCCTTCAGCTAAGAGCTGAAAAAGGAAAATCTTACTAATATTAACAACTCAGGAGTGCTTACCGATCCACACCAAATCTACACATTTGATAGTGGAGAAACGTGCATCGCCCTTGGGATAACAGAACGAGTAGTTTTTACAAGTGCATTAACGCACAAGCTGCAGAATCAAATGTTAAAATGAGTTCAAAATAACACGAACTCGCAAAACAAACATCCGCGTTATCGAAACGCGATTGTAACTGGAAAACATGGTTTTACCGGAGAATTGTAGGATATATTATTTCGACAAATCTTTAGATGGGAAACCCTCTACAAGGCAATTATACGTTATCGAGAAGTATAACGCGTTCACGGATGCCTAAACAGGATATTGACTTATTTAAATTTTATCATACATTTGTCGTTTCCAAGCAAATAGATTTAACTTGAGAAATTATTCGAAAGCATATTTATTGCAGAAAAATAGAATATACAGGATGTAAACTATTTAATTGTAGCATAAACTTGTCATTTTTAAAGCAAAAGGGATTTGAGTTGAAAAGTATTAGACAGCGTGTTTATTATTAATTAAGTTGACGGATGTGAGAATTGCAACGTAGTTGATTTAACAAAATTATCGTAAAGCGGACTTATGAATTAACAAGGGAAATTTTTAAAGCAAAATTGGAGCGTAACATACTGATATAAAAGATATTGAAAGGGGAAGACGACAAAATTTGTTTTGCACATAAATAAGATTAGTAGTACCAAGAATACGAATTCAATTAATCAAAGACAACTAAGGGTTTCGGATTTTTCTTAGTAATAGTACTAGAGCCAAATTAATCCACTTTGTGGTAACCGAGGAGATAAATCAAAGCACGTGTAACCACCACTGCAAACGTAACCAAAGTGCGGTAATATCTTGACAAAAGCATTCAATTTAGATGTTAGTGTAAGCAGTAGCTAAGGGTTCAGACATTTGTAAACACAGCAGAGTAGAATAATGTCAAGGGAATTATGTCATTCAAGTCTGTGACAAAAGCATACGACTGCTAGTCGCAATGGCACTTAAGTTTGTAAAACAAAAATCACTCGAGGTTTACATATATCAATTTCTACCTTAAAAGCTGAGGAATATTTTATTATATTTTGATTTCATGCAAATTTGTGTGAAATTTTGACCAAGTTACTGATAAAGCTTCTAACTATAAAGTAGAAAAGGAAATTTATAAAGTATGTAATTTCTTATTACTGATGGAGGTTTAAACCTATATAATAATATTGTAGTAGCAAAACAAATGCTATGTAAAGAACTCTACCAAGAGCTAATTGACATTTGAAAAAGAGAAAGAGCGGTGAAGAGGCTCGGGCATTTCTTATAGGTACGAGAAATTGTTTACAATATCGAATGAGCGTCTTGTGTGATCATTAGCATAAGGCCGCAGAATAAAACAGAAAATCACTTCATTAAAGATAGTACCTTAAGAAAATACAACTTTACAAATTATAATTAGTGAAAAACAATTGAAGTAAACTTGTTTGACATTTAAACCTACCGGCAGGGAGTAGAAAGGAGTTATCGGACGAAATATGAACAAATTTTGTAACACTTAACTAATCGATACAGCCTTAGAACTCCAAATAAAATTGATAGATTAAACTGCAGAGGTGGGTAAGAGTTTGGATTTCGCAACCAAACCTCTAACGCTCAAATTATTTTTCATGGTACAATTAAATTTTTGGTTAACCTTTGCACACAATTAATATGCTCTTGGATAACTAGTTCAAATACGAAGATAATATCAATTCCTAGCAGCAAAAGCCGGCTATGCCGACTACTATTTTGTCTTGTATTTTTGTTCTAATTCTTTTTGTATCGTATTCTTGAGCGTGTGCGGCTGAGAATCGACAGACTGAATTTTGTATAATACACCCTTATCAACCAAAATACCGTTCAGCACAAATAAAAACAGTCTTATCAAATAATGAAAGAATAATATTTTGAGTGCCAAGGGCATTTAGAAAATTTCGGCCTGTTCGTTTTCCTCTAGGCCTGCACAGGAACATGATACAGAAATGATTAGAATAATAAACTATAAACAAAAAAGTTATAGCGCCGCACTGAAGAAAATAGTCATTAAGAACTTGTCCAACATGCGAAAATATACACTGAAACCAAAATAAAATATTTTTCAAAAATTTATCCTATCCATGTTTATCTATACGCATCCAGAAGCACAATACCAAAAGTATCAGAACAAAGAGCAATATACAGAAAAAGTTACAGCGCCCGCACAAAAGAAATCAGTCTAAAGAATGTATTCTCCTTTGCGTGCGCTGAAACTTTTCTTGCGTTTTGTTTTTTGTTCTAATTCTTTCTGTGTCGTATTACTGGATGTATGTGGATGGAAATTGACAGGCTATGTTTTTAGAAAATGCACCCTAAACAGTCACAATAACGTCTCTCACAGAAGACAACATTTTAAAGAAATAATAAAGGACAACATTTAGGTTGCCAAAGACAATTTCAAAACTCATACAAGAACACGATACAAAAAGAATTAAACAGTATACAATAAAGAAAAAGTTACAGCGCCAGCGCGGTACACAATATTCCTCAAGAACTGGTGCAAAAATGCACGCAGGCATCAAAATGAAACATATTTTAAAAATTTAGCTTATACATTTTTGTCTATACATACCCAGGGACACAATATAAAAAGTATGAAAACAAAGAACAGAATACATAAAAATTTCCATCGCGGGCACGGACATTTAGGATTTGCGGGTGCTGAAACTTTTTGTATGTTTAACTTTTAGTTCCAATTTCTTTGTATCGTATTCCTGGGTGTATGAGGATGCGAATGGACAGGGTAAATTTTTCAAAATGCCTCTTCGACAGCCACAATGCTATTTCTCACAAAAGAAAGCATTCTTAAAAACTATAAACAAACAATATTTTGGCTACTAAGGCCAATTTCAAAAATCCTGTCTGCCTATTCTCCCCTACACACCCATAGGAACGTGATACAAAAAAGAATTAGAACAATAAACAATAAAGGAAAAAAGTTCCAGCGCCCTTACGGAAGAAAATATTCTTCAAAAACTTGTACAACATGCAAAAATACAAACAGACACAACAACAAAGCGTTTTTTTTTAAAAAGCCCATGCATTTTTATCTACTCACACCCAGAAACACAATATAAAAAGTATCAGAATAAAACACAGTATACAAAATAGTTACATCACCCACTCGAAAGATATCGGTTTAATTAAGAATGTTCTCTCCTTTGCGGGCACAATAACTTTTTTGTTTTGTTTCTCGTTGTAATCCTTTTGTATCGTGTTTTGGATATATATATATATATATATATATATATATATATATATATATATATATATATATATATATATATATATATAAGGGAAACCGGCAGGCCCAATTTTTAAAAATGCCCCATTGACAGCCACAATACTCCACACAAAAGAAAAAACTATTAAAAACAAAAAAGGGACAATATTTTGGCTTCCAAGGGCATTTTCAATAATTCAGTCTGCCCATTCTTGTCTACATATGCGCAGGAACGCGATACAAAATGAACTAAAACAATAAATAATATAGAAAACAAATTAGAACTGCCGCACGGAAGAGAAAATATTTTGCAAAAATTTGTCCGATATGTAAAAATATACACAGACACAAAAATAAAACATTTTTTAAAAATATACCTTATCCCTTTTCAGTTATGAACACCCAGGAACACAATACAAAAAGTATCAGAACAAGGAACAGGATACAAAAAAGTTTCAGCGCCCGCACGGAAGATCGGTTTTATAAGGAATGTTCTTTCTTTTACGAGTGCAGTAACTTCTTTTATGGTTTGTTTCTTTGTTCTAATTCTTTTCGTATAGTATTGTTGGGTATATATGGATATAATAGACATGCCAAACTTTAGAAAATTCTCCTTGGTAGCGAGAATACTGTTCCGCACAGAAGAGAGCATTGCTATAAAATAATAAAAGGGCAATATTTTGGGTTCTAAAAGCATTTTAAATAATTTAGTCTGTCCACACTTGTCTACACATCCGTAAGAACGCGACACAAAAAGAATTAGAACAATGAAGGAAGCATTTTACAGCACCCGCACGGAAGAAAATTTCCTCAAAAACTTGTCCAACATGCAGAAATACACACAGAGACTAAAATAAAACATTTTTCAAATATATAACATATACATTTTCATCTACGCATACTCAGGAACACAAAACAAAAAGTATCAAGACAAAGAACAGTATACAAAAGAAGTTACAGCGCCAGCACTTAAGATATCTATCTTATAAAGAAGTTCTCTCCTTTGCGGGAGCTGTAACTTATTTTATGTTTTGGTTTTTGTTTTAATTCTTTTTGTTTCGTAGTCCTGGGCGCATGTTGATGAAAATGGACAGGCCAATTTTTTCAAAATGCCACCTTGGCAGCCACAATACTGTTACGCACAGAAGCAAGTATTTTAAAAAAATAATAAAAGTATAATATTTTGGCTTTCAATGGCACTTTCAATAATTCAGTCTTTCCATTTTTGTCTACTCACGCACAGTAACACGATACATAAAGAATTAGTACAACAAACAGTACATAAAACAGTTACAGCGCCCGCACCGCAGAAAATACTCACCAAAAATTTGACCAACATGCAAAAATACACACAAACACCAAAGTTAAATATTTTTCAAAAATATAGCCTATCCGTTTCTATCTAGACACACACACAAACACAAAGCAAAATGCATGAGAACAAAGAACAATATACAAAAAGTTACAGCGACCGCACGGAAGATATCGGTTTCATAAAGATTGTTCTTTCCTTTGCTGGCACAGTATCTTTTTTATGTTTTGTTTTATGTTCTACTTCTATTTGTATCGTATTCCTGGGTATATGTGGATGAAAATCGGCAGGCTATATTTTTTAAGATGCTCCCTTGGCAGCCATAATACCGTTTCTGACAGAAGAAAGTTTTCCTAGAGAAAAATAAACGGCCAATACATTGGCTGCCAAAAGCATTTTCAAAAATTCAGTGCCCATTCTTGTCTACGCATACACAGGAACACGATACAAAAAATTAGAACAATAAACAATACATGAAGAAAATCACAGCGCTCGCAACGAAGAAAATATTCCTCAACAGCTTATTCAACATGCAAAAATACACGCAAGCACCAAAATAAAACCTTTTTCAGATATTTAGCTTATGCATTTTTATCTACACATACACCTAGGAACACAAAAAACAGTATCCAAAAAAAGTTACAACGCCCGCACGGAAGAAATCAGTCTAAAAAATGTTTTCTCCTTTTCGGGCGTTGTAATTTTTTGTCTTTTGTTCTAATTTTTTGTATAGTATTCCTGGGTGTCCGGGTGTATGCGGATGAAAATGGATAGTTTAAACTTTTAAAAATTGCCCCTTGGCAGCCACTATGCAGTTCATAAAAGAAGAAGGTCTTCCCATAAAATAATAAAGGTCAATATTTCGGCTGGGTATTTTTAAAAATTCAGCCGGTTTATTCTCGCCTACACACGCACAGAAAAGCTATTCAAACCGAATTAAAACAATTCACAAAAATTCATAACAAACGCCTACCTACACTTACACAAGTTTAGAAACATTTCCGTTTTGAACGAACCTGCACATGCGTATTTCAGTGAACTAAAGAGTCAAACTACAGGATTAACCAAATTAGTGGGATGTCTACTAGACTAAGACGGGTCTCCAAATAAGGCAGCAGCTCTTTCGGTACTTAGAATGGTAGAGGCTCTAGAGGTAGGTATGACATTCTATACTACTGCAGTACAGAACGCAACGGGAAACCACCACGTCACTTCCCAAGTACACAGCATACCAAAAACGTTTTTAAAAACGATGGCAATTTCTAGAGTAAAATGGCCCCATTTTGATCTCCGAGAGGAAAATACCTCAGACGTTGTGATTGACAAGATCAACAAGAAGAAACGAAAAACCGAGAACATTTTGCCAATCGGGGCGTGGAATGTTAGAAGCTGGAGCCTCAGCAGATCAGACAAGTTTGCGTATGTAGGTCTTGCGTGTGAGTGTTGTCACGCACGTTAAAGATACCTACCTTGTTTAGAAAAGCAGGGTTTTTGCAAAATTCTAAATTTCTAGGTAAAAACTCGCTTTAGCTTAAAAGGTGAAAATGAAGAAAAGAATAGAGAAAAGGAGTAGGCGTGTGAGTAGGGTTTGTAGACCTGGAAAAAGCATTCAACAATGTAAAGTGGTAAAAAATATTCGAAATTCACCAAAAAATACGATTGCGTTATAAAGATAGAAGGATAATACATAGTTTGTACAAAGAGAAAACGGCGGTGACAGAGTTAGAGCAAGAGGCTTATTAAAAAATGGAAGAATGGCGGTACGGGTGTACGAGCGACTCCGTGGTATAGTTGGTATGCATGTGACAGGTCCGTTCTGGGTTCGAATACTGACACGGTCTGCTTGAAAAGTGTTAGGCGAGCATTTTTCACAAAAATACGCCCTTATTCGAACGATGGGTAAAATGGAGAGCCCGTGTGTGTTGCCACGCACGTTAAAGATCTCTATTTTGCTTGCAACAGCAAGGACTCAGCAAAATTCAAAATTTTCAGGTTAAAAAAACTCGCTTCTGACCAATGTAGTACTTTCGGGTGGAGCATTGAAAAATCAAGTGTAGGTTATTGTTCCGTCTTTGTAAATAGTAAATACTTTATAGTTTAGGATTTATTATTTACGTGGGCTTGCTTGCTGTTTTCAATTCGGCGCGGAAATTTAAATTTTGTTTGTTCAATTTTATCTAATGCGTTTATTTGATGTATTTTAACCTTGTGAATGGTGAACGTTCATTCAGCGCGCGGACGCACCAGATTATCAATTTGGAATATCCAAGAAACTTGCTCAACGAAGTCGCTCAACGAGCTTGGCAGTATCAAAGTATCGCAGTGCCCGCATTAAGCTTGAAGTATCGCAGAACCCGCAGATAGTAAAGTATCGTTAGAGACCGCATTATTAGAAGAATGTTATCGAACCGCTGTAGCAACAAGTCTTTATACCCAAACCTAAAAAGACGGATGCGTCAGATCCGGGCAGCTATCGTCCAATTAGCTTGCTACCGGTGCTGGGGAAAGTTTTAGATCGCGTTATGACTACGCGTGTTGAACACCTAGTGCGAGACAGCGGCGGTTTTAATAACCGACAGTTTGGTTTCGTGGAGGGCAAGTCGACTATCGACGCGTTAGAGTTCGTTGTCGGGGAAATTAAGCAGGTAAGAGATGCCAAAGAGTACTGTGTCGTTGTTGCTTTGGACATTTCAGGAGCATTTGATGCTGCCTGGTGGCCATTAATCGTTTGCGAGTTAGATCGTAGGGGTTGTCCGCGAAACTTGATGTCTTTGGTCAAGAGCTATTTCTCGGGGCGATTAGCACAGGTTGAAATTCCGGGTGAAGTTCTGTCGCGTGAGGTGGAAAAGGGATGCCCGCAAGGGTCATGTTCTGGTCCCACATTTTGAAGTTGTTGTATGAGAGCATCTTTAGGGTCAAGTTGCCCGCAGGATGCTCAATCGTTGGGTTTGCAGATGACACACTTTTAATTGTAAGATCGAGATTGTTAATGGATATGCGCACAAAACCGAACGAGGCGCTTAATAAATTACACGAATGGTCGCAGGCGGTAAAATTAAAATTTAACACGGCGAAGTCAGAGGCGCTTTATTTCGGCACGAAACCAGGACAGAGACCTCCTAGGTTAGAGCTAGGAGGAGAAAATCCGTTTAAAGATTGTATTACCTACCTCGGCGTCAAGATCGACAATAAATTAAATTGGAAAGCGCACGTACAATACGTAAAAAGTAAGGGCGGCGAAATATCAAATAAAATGATGGCGGCGGCTAAAATAAAGTGGGGTTTCAGGGGCGAATCGCTGAGGACGGTTTATGCCGGAGCAATTGAGCCGGCAATACTGTACGCAGCTTCTGTATGGGCAGAAGGTTGTAAAGTTCGGGAGATGCGTCAATTGACGAGCGTACAACGCATAACCGCGGTAAAAGCGGCGAGGGCGTACAGGACTACCTCCACGGAGGCTGTCCTGGTGATCAGTGGGACTCTCCCTATCGAATATGTCGTTAGGGAGATTAGAGATAGACGATTAATAAATATAGGAAAAGGGCGCGAAATTATCGAAGATCTTAATCTTGGTAATGGGGAAATTGCAAGAAAGATTGTTGTATCTGAGTTAGGGCACCCGGCTGATATTAGAGGGATCGAGTTTGTCGAAGGTGATGAGGACGCGATGGGTATCAGAATTTATACGGACGGTTCACGTATGGACGATGGGCAAGCAGGCGCGGCGTTTGTCGTGTATAAGCAGGAAAGGGAGGTGTTTCGGTTTCAAACCAAACTCGCGAGCTGGTGCACTATCTTCCAGTGCAAATTGGTAGCCATACGAGAGGCTATCGATTACGTAATAAACCATACGGGCAGAGACGAGTATTATATAATCAGTGATAGTAAATCGGCGCTAACGGCTTTAACAAACATGAACACCTCGACAGATCTCCAAGCGGACGTCTGGAGGATAGCGCGTACGGCGCTAGAGTTTCGACGTTTAAAGTTCTGTTGGGTCAGGTCGCACAATGGTAACGTAGGAAACGATAGGGCTGACAAATTAGCTAAAGAGGCCGCGACGGGCGACTTTCGAATATCACATTCGTCGATACCGAGGTCTTTAATCAAAAGAAAGCTGCGCGAAAAATCAATTCGACAATGGGAAGAGAGGTGGAACAACGCTGCCACGGGCAGGTTGACCCACAAATTCATACCGAGCATAGAAGCCAGAGGTAAGATCGAGGTTAAGCTCGATCACAAAATGGTGCAGTTGATAACAGGGCACGGCGCCCTGAAGGCGTATTTACAAAGGTTCGGTCTAACTAACAGCGACCGCTGCGAATGCGGTGAGGGCGCGGAAAGCGCAGAGCACGTGCTCTTCGACTGCCCGCTTGAGGCGGGAAATCGAGGGTTGGCTGATAGCAAACTAGCTATCCTAGGTCTGGCATGGCCAAAGAGCCTAGAGGAAGTCGGGAAGTGGTTAACCAGAAGGCGTTCTGGACAGCCTTAAAAGAATTCGCGGGAAGGGTCGCGTGATTTGAAAATCAATGACGCCCGCGTTTAAAAATGCGGTGGGTTGGGTGGGAGGATTTAAAAATTTTAGATTCACTTGTCTTGTGTAAGGATACGAGTATAACCAAAACCTGATATTAAATAAAAAAATAATAAAAAAATAAAAAAAAGATAATTATACCAAAATGTCCAATATGCACGAGAAACCCCACTCCATTAATACAATCACTGCCTATCTTCATAATTATGTGCGGAAAATCGGGAATAAATAATACCAAATAAACAATAACAAATAAATCATAAACCCTCATTAAATTAAATCAATAAAGTAAACAAGGATAATAAAACAGAGCGCAACCGCGCATCCCCAGGACTTGAAAGTGAAGTGATAGTGATAGTGATTGTGATCCCCCTAAGAACATTTAGTGCATACCCACCAGGACTTTAGCAGTGCACCCCGTCCCACCTTTAGAAGTAAGTTACAGACGACCAGATCTTCGGATGCTGGAGAATTTTATTATCGAGGTAAGACTTAAATTGTGGCGGCTGTACTCGCACAAGCATTGATTTACATTAATTAGTAGTTTTTGAAATAATTTAAGAAGCACGTTTGGTGTGTAAAGGCGCTAGCCGACATAATGCTTGTGCGAGTGCACCTGATAAATGGGGTGATGCTTTCGCTATTTTGTGCACTGCTATATGCTTTACGCTTATTAAACATTTATTTATATATTTATATAATTGTATTTATTTATATTTTATATTTACACTTTATATTTATTTATTTATTAGCATGCATTGTAGCATTTTGTGGCATATTTATTTTGTTTGACGGTGTGTCGCCATTTTGGTTGCAGTATATATTTGGGAAGGACGAGCAGAATTGCGAAGATTGTAATCATAATGTAAATCAGTTAGGGAACGATAGGGAAAGCTAGGGATGGATTTAAATTAGTTAGCTAGATTTGGATAGTTTTAAGACGACCCTTCAGGTCGCACTGGTAAGCAGAACCGGCGTCTGCTATCCGGTATTACGGATCCCTCCCCCTCTCATTTTTGCTTGTTGATCGGGTACACTCGAAAGTCAGCGCTAGGGATACCATTATTTACAACCCTGTTTTTAGTTTTGTTTTGTTTTGTTTCAGTTTTTGTCAGATTTTTAGGTTTGTTAGATTGTTAGAGTTTGTTAGGTTTGTTAGATTTTTAGGTTTGTTAGATTTTTATTTAGTTTTTATTTAGGGTGAATCAACTATGAAGTAAGAATAAATTAGGAGTACGACTATTTTTCGCGTTTAAACCCAATGTAGTACATCCGGGTGGAGCATTGGGGACGTGGCCGCAAGTATAGCGGCCCTAATTCAAATTATAATGTAGCAACAAGTCGCTCTAGTTTTTTGAAACCGCTCAAAAAAATATGGTCGAAAAAACCGCAATCGTACTTTATAGTGCCGTTTTGTTTGTGAATTGTTACACACCGCGTTGGTGTTCGCATCGTTTTGTCCATGTGCCGCGTCCTGTGTGCACGTGTTACATGCCGCTAATAGGATATTATACACTTTGTTTGCACCGCCCTAGTTCGTGTGCTGCAAACTATTAATTGGTTACAACTTCTTTCAGCGTTGCCGTCGCAGGTGAGTACAAAGAATAAACGCTACTTTGTTTCTTTGTCATGTGCATAAACAGTAATTAATTGTGTTGCTTGTTTGAAACACGCTATAGAAAAAATGCAGTCCACTTTTAAATCTCTACTAAGTTGAGTTATCAAAACTTGACCGCGTACAGTTATGGTTGTATGAACAAAAATTTTTTAACCGCCAAACACCTCATCACTTATTGTAAATTTAATAATTAAAGGAAGGAATGCAGAAAGTCAAATAACTACAAGAACTTTTCGTATCGAAGAAGCGATATTGAACAATATTTTTGAGAAACCGTTTTTAAGTAGGTAAAACATTAAAGGTGAATAATAGTATTGTAAGGAAAGTTTTGCTAGAACAATTGTTACAGCCTTTCAAATTTACTAAAGTGTAAGCGTTAGAACCACACTATGTGTAGAATTTTTTTGTTGGTTTAATGACAAATGTCTCAAGAACTATAATTGTTCAAAATATGTTCTTTCCACAGATGCAGCAAAATTTACGAGAGAGGGAATTTTCAACTCTTGCAACAGCCTGAAAATACCCCTCAATGTATTCACCAACATGGATTCCAAAGTAAATTTTCAATAAATGTATGGGCGGGTATTGTAGGAGATTGTTTAGTTGGGCCATATAGTTTATTAAATGAGCAGTTTACATGCATTTTTACAAGAAACACTTGATGAACTTTTAAAAGATGTGCCGTTAAATATTAGACCTAACTTAGGCTTCAGCATAACGAAGCATCCATTCATTACAGTAGATCATCTGCCCGAGACTACTTAGACAGGCGGTTCCACAAAAAATAGAATGTAACGGGAGTGGGGGAGGTTGTGGCCTGCGAAATAACCTTATCTAAACTCCATGAACTTTTTTTAATGGGAGTACATGAACACAAATAGGAAACGACAATTTTACGAGAGGTTAAGATCTGTTACCCTGAAAGTCAATTAACACAAGATGAGAACAGTGAGATAGGTATAAATCAAATATTAACACAGGGCTGTGTTACATTTAACACGAAAGAGCAACTACTATGTGCGAAAACAACAAACATGGAAACAAGTAACCAATTGCTGAAGCATATGTGTGGTACACGGCGCTGTAAGACTGTGAAACATGGACAGCAAGAGATGTACATGAAAAAGATAACCTTTGAAATATGGTGCTACAGACGTATGCTGAGGATTTCATCAACAGACAAATTTAAGAAGAAAGAGGTACCAGAAGTAATAGGGTAAGACAGAAATATGTGAAAAGCAATGAAAAATTGAAGAGATATGTTGATGGGACATAAGAGAATGGTGTGCGATTTATTAGAAGCAAAGAACTGAAAAAAGAGGGATGGAGGTAGACCTAGGTTAGATTATTGCACACAGAGTGAAAGATTAGGTTGTTGGAATATCACGATAATGTGTTGGTTAACTCAGAGTAGAAACCAATGGAGGTATGCGTCCAATCAGTTCCACTACTGAAAACCTAATGATTAAGAGAAATATTTGTCGCATCAAACTTAATTCTGAATTTTAGTAAACAGTAGTTTGTAAGTGCGAAAAAAGTACCAAATATAATTTAGTATTCAATGGCTTTTATAGGCTAACGCTTGTATAAAATTCGAAAACCAAATCAACATTAAATCGTCAGTAGAAGACACTGGTGCGTTACGGAACGAAGTGATAAAACGAAAGCTATGCAGGTTCGTTCTTTCTTTGAATCAAAGAAAATTTTTTCTTTAAATTTGAACAATATAATATCCTTTTCATGCGTAGCTATAGATATGTAATAAATTATTACAATTATCCTTGAATGTATTGATTTTTTGATTGTAATTAAATGATGAAAGTGAATCATATACCGTAACCAAGAGGATATTTGCGGCCGGTAAGATATGCCTTTTGCGTTTACTGCACCCTTTGCACACATGCTTATGGGAGCTCTGACCACATAGAAGTTAATATTTACATTTAAAACGCTTTATACGACCAATTTACTGCTTTTCAGTTATAGCTGCAATATTATAAAGCTAAATAATCTTTCATGAACAATAAGTGGAATCTCTGCAAATAGTTCGGGCTTCGCTTTTATAAAATAGTGTTAAATTTAATATATACCCCAATTTCAAGTACACAATCGGCCTAAAGCACACCTTTTGAAAGCAATTTCGTTTGATATTAATGTAGAGCTTGGCCTGCGCGCTACATTTCATCAGCACGGGCCATGTAACTCATTTTGTCGTTTTTCAATTTTGTCACACGCCAAGCTCTTAAAGGTAGGTACTTGTCAGCATGAGCTTCTAAAAAGACGCTTATTAGGAACAGGTTTTCCATACTTCTGTACTAGAGTACTTCGTTTACTTAATGCTATTTTAAAAGTGAATAGCTGAGCGAAATCAAAGCTATAATATCTTAACTATTTAATTTGTTCAGATTGAGATAAGTTGTTATGCAACACAGCTGAACATGATATTTAACGTAGGAATGATTGAATTTGGAGAGGTGCGTGAAATAAATTGCATGTTACAGCTTCTCGGTTGTTACGGTATTGCATCATCACTTCCTTTTGTAGCTAAGGCTATTTATTGATTAGATACGATGAAAACTCGCCTTGTAATTCCCTGTTCCTGTCAACGTGGTAGATGTATATAGATAGGAGATAATCCCCTAAGATTTATTTCATGACTATTTAGAATTTTTGACAAATCGAGTCGCAGAATGGATAATAAAATACCGCACAACACGCTAGCCGAGTTTGTGACACAGGCCATAAGTTTCACACATTTGATAGGCGTTAGAAAGATTATAAGGTTATTAATCTTGGTAGAACACCTGCCGCTTAGACTTTCACATCCAGTTTTAGCACCGTTTCATTACATATTAAACTGGAAATATTGACCAGTACTTGCACGAAGAGTTGAGAGAATACTTCAGTCGAAAGTAAGAACAATTGTACATTATTTAATACGTAGTAAAAAAAGAACATATTTAGATTTAGTGGAAGTTCTTAAATTTGTGACAAACCGATGTGAAGTTAGTGACCAACAGTTGGCAGCCATTTTACTGAAAAGTAAGATTCTTGGAAATGTATATGTCATCATGTAAGACAGATATCTGGTTAATTTCGACATCCTCTAGTAAATGATGACATTCAACAAGTAGCTTTATGTATGTCCGAAAAATTTGCCAAATATCATCGTTTCTCACACCGGAGAACGTGGGTAATCAGTATGTACTGGCAGTGATTGTCGAAAAAATCATATTTCAACCTATTTTAATTTAAACAAGATAGACATGTTAAATTATGATTTATTATAAAAAAACATAATAGGAAATGGTTTAAGTAATACCATACTATTGAACTTAAAACAAACAATTCACTCATCAAGAAAGTCTGAAATAATATCAATTGTAATCTATACGTTGGTAATTCTTTTCAAATCTGAAATATATTAAAAAGAAAATGAAACTTGTTAGATGTAACGTTTAAAAATCTTATTTGTTGCAACAACTTAAACTGCAATGTCACTTTGAATTGCACAAGTTTCCTTTGCTTTTCAAGCTGAATTTAATCATTTAACACTTCTTTTTGCAATTACAGCTTGTATAGCCTTGTCCTCCAATTTTCGAATTAGTTGAAGCTTCTCACAGGGAGTAGAAATCTCATCCAGGAAAAGTGACTCTTCCCTGCAAATTACGAAGTGATTAGATATTGTTACGGTATTCCGAGCAGAGCAAAGAAAGCAAAGAAAGTAAAGAAAGCAGCCCACACCTAGTACCGCAACAACAAAAAAAGAAGAATTAAGAACTCAACTCGTAAGAACATACCGTGCTGTCTACACAGTCGAAGAGTGGTTCGGGTTAAGGAAAAAGGAGAAAGAAATCTCAATTTATAAAATTTACAACAGATAAAAGGAAATTCAACAAAAAATAAAACGAAAGAGGTTTTTCGCATTTGTCCCGACGGTTTTATAAAACATGAAAATTAAAATTTTTACATACAACTACATAAAAAATTTTTTTAAGTATTAACACCTAATTTTAAATACCTCGAAATTAATTACATACCAAAAGGAAAATATTTGCCAATGAAAAAACCATTATCGTACGGATTTTGTAATAATCATCTGCAAAATATTCCCCAAAATGAAATATAGATATTCTGCAGAGTGTCTACCTACACTTCTCAAGATTAAAACCCTGATAAGTAAACAAAAAAAAAAAGATTTATTACTAGTCGATAAATAGTTAAAAAAAGAAACCCACACTCGACGAGGTGCACTTCGGGTAATGGTAAACAATTTTATAAACGTTAGCCTATTGCGGCCAAAATGTAAACATCATATTTCTAATTGATTATTATTTAACAAAAAACGTCCTAGGATAGATGGAGGGTATTTAGGAGCTTCTCCAAATTATATTTTTATACCAAGAAGTATCATTGTCTTATAAATTATAAAATAAAGGTAAACAAATATTGTTGCCCTAACGCTTGTAAGTATGACACGATACGACCAACTACATCAGCTGATTTAACAACGTATAGAAAGTAGATAAAACAAGTTCAATTACGTACAGTTTGTAAAAAGATTCGGACAATGCACTTTGCGAAAGCCTCGTTCTGCGATAAGTTTGAATCTTGAGATCATCTGCTTCATCGTCGACTTACCATCCAAGAAGGAAAAAATTCAGCAACAAACCTCGCTGGTGATTTCCATATGATCGCCGACCCATCGGAGCACGGGTTTGAAGTAACATTATTAGTCAGGAAACTCCTAGCATCAAATCTAGGATAGCGAATATCTATCTGCACGGGTTCATTCGGCACGCAAACACTAATTCCACGTTATAAAAATATGGATGGACAGTAATGTTCTAAGCTTTCTTCGAACCGCAAACCACATCCCAATCCAATAAACTTTAACCATCAAGACACCGACAATAAGCACAATTCGCTCACTTAGTGATCATCATTAGGTCTTCAGTCCTAGAACTGGTTTGACACGCACCTCCATTGTTTCCTATTCCGAACTAACCTACACATTTCCCTGAAATTTGCACAGTCTGCATCTATTATTATCTGTGTGCAAAAGTCTGATCTCGGTCTACCTCAACTTCCTTTTTTCTATCTCTGCTTATAATATATCCCATACTATTTGTCAAAAATGCCATTGAACGTATCCTGCCATCCTATTTCTCCAATTTTTTTTCCACAGATATTTTTATCCCTCTACCATTTCTATAACCTATTTTTTATTAACCTTGTCTGTCCATGCTATCATCCTTATACATTCGAACAACATTCGAAAAAGCTTCTATCTCTTTCTGTTTGCTTTTTCTACAGCCCTTATTTCATAGACGTACTGTGCTATGCTCCACACGTATGCTTTGAACAATTTTCTTCTTGTCTCTATGTATGTCGTCTTTGAACATATCCGCTGTTCTTTCTTGTTGCATGTAGTTCGGTTTTCTATTGTTTTACAGCTATATACCCTATTTTCCCGATATTCTGTAGTATCTGAGGGGGGGGTGCTCCCGTGGCGTTTTTGGTATGCGTATACGTATGCCCAAGGTACCGGGTTCCAATCCCGACGCGGTTCGCTTGAAAAATTTTAGGCAAGCATTTTTCACAAAAATACGTCCTCGTTCGGATGAGAGGAAAAATGGAGGTCCCATGTGTGAATGTTGTTACGCACGTTAAAGATCCTTACCTTGCTTGGAACAGCAAAGGTTGGGCAAAATTCAAAATTTTTCAGGTAAAAAAAACTCGCTTCCTGTCTAATGTAGTACCTTCAAGTGGAGCATTGGAAAATCAAATTTAGGTTTGTGAAGGGGAGTAAGCAGCCTGTGGCTGCCAAGTTTCCCCAGCACATAAACATTTGTCGAATTAAAAGTTTTTCCAGTATATAATTTTACAAGATCAACGTTAGTTGAAAATATTTCACAACCCACACATGTAGTTGTTTATAATAATCATAAGATTTAAGTGCATTTATTGTTCGGTCATTAGGTTTTCCGTCTTGAAACTAGTTGGACGCGTACCTCCACTGTACTAAGCTAGCCTACTATATACATTACATTTGATTTTCCAATGCTCCACCCGAAGGTACTACATTGGCCAGGAAGCGAGTTTTTTTTACCTGGAAAATTTGGAATTTTGCCGAACCCTTGCTGTTCCAAGCAAGGTAGAAATCTTTAACGTGCGTGACAACACTCACACACGGGACCTCCATTTTACCTCTCATCCGAACGAGGGTGTATTTTTGTGAAAAATGCTCGCCTAACATTTTTCAAGCGGACCGTGTCGGCCTACTATATACAGCTCGGTTCCTCTTCTATTGTTTTATGGTCCGTTTGAAAAATGTTAGGCAAGCATTTTTCACAAAAATACACCTTCGTTCGGATGAGAGGTAAAATAGAGGTCCCGTGTGTGAGTGTTGTCACGCACATTAAAGATCCCTACATTGTTTGGAACAGCAAAAGTTCGGCAAAATTCCAAATATTCCAGGTAAAAAAAAATTCGCTTTCTGGTCAATGTAGTACCTTCGGGTAGAGCATTGGAAAATCAAATGTAAGGTATGTGAAGAGGGATAAGCATGCGTGTGACTGCTAAGGATCCCTCAACACTTAGACATTTGCCAAATTAATAGTTTTCCAGTTAATACTTTCGTACAATTAACATTGGTTGAGAATAGTGCAAGACCAATACCTGTAGGTGTGTATAATAATCATCATTTTTAAGTGCATTTATTTGTTTCGTCATTAGTTTTTCCATCTTGGGACTGGTTTGATGCGTAGCTCCATCGATTTCTATTCTGAGCTAACCTACACATTTCGCTGAAATTTCCACATCCTACGTATTTCACTATCTGTGTGCCATAGTTTAACCTAGGTCTACCTCTACTTCTCTTTTTTCCTATCTCTGCTTCTAATATATTCCGCACTATTCCATCATGTCTTAGTATGTGACCTATCATCCTATCTCTCCTATTTTGTTATAGTTTTCCACATATTTCTTTCTTCCCCTACCATTTCTAGTACCTCTTCTTAACTTTGCCTGTCCATGACATCGACATCATACATCTGTAGCACCACATGTCAAAGACTTCTACCTTTTTCTTGTACGCTTCTCCTACTGTCCAGGCTACAGTGCTGTGCTCTACACATATGTTTTAAGCAATCTTTTCCCTGTTTCTATTTTTGTAGACTTTGAACACAGTAGTTGCCTTATCTTGTTAAATGTAGCACGACTTTTAATCTTTGTTTTATATCTTTTGTGCTTGTCCCATCTTGCGTTATTTGGCTTCCTAGGTAGCAGAAATCCTTAACCTCTTGTAAGCCCTCGTTATCTATTTGCATTCTTGTTTTTGGTTTATTTTCCCCACCTTTGCATACTAGAACTTTAGTTTTATTTTTGTTAATGTTTATATCGTATCTCTCTGTTAGAACTGTCTCCATTTTATTAAGAACAGCCTCTAACTTTTCTTTGCCAGATGCTAATACCGCTATATCATCTACAAATCTAAGCATATCAATCTTTTGTCCCTGCATAGTAATTCCAAATATCTTCCTGCATTTGACAGTATACAATTCCCTCTTCTATGTACAAGTTAAAAATTAATGGGGATAAGGCACATCCGTGTCTCACCCCTTTCCTACTATTTACTTCTCTACGTTCCTGCTATAATTCTATTACCGCTGTTTGCTCTTTGTATAAGGTATGTACTATCCGTCTATTTCTAAAACTCATTCCAATTTTTTTGACTATTTTGAACATATTTTTCCATTTTACATTAGCGAATGCTTTTTCCATATCTACAAACCCTATGTACACGCTTTCCCACTTTTCTATTGTTTTCTCCATTATCACCCTCAGAGCTAAAACAGTCTTCAGTGTTCCCCTGTTTCGCTTAAGCCCAAATTGATCTTCTCCTAGTATTTCTTCAGCTCGTTTTTCCATTCGCTATTGTACAATTCTAGTTAATATTTTTGACCCGTGTGCTGTCAGACTTATTGTTCAAAAATCTTCACATCTACCTGCGCCTCTCTTTTTTGGTATAGCTACTATGATGTTACGTTTGAAATCTTTGGGTATCTCGTCTGTTTCATACATATAACTTACAAGTTGAGAGAGACGTTCTGTTACTGCATGTCCAGCGGTTTTTAAAGTTTCTGCTTGCATCCTATCTGTACTTGATGCCTTACCATTTTTCAGACCCTTTTACGCTAATTCGAACTCATCTCGCAGTATAGGATATCCCAAGTAATCATTTTCAATGTCTGATTCCTGTTCTAATGCTGTTTGTTCCTCTCCTGCGTATAATTTAACTATATATTCTTGCCATCTAACTGCTTTCTCTAGAGTTTCTATAACGTCGTTTCCTCCTGTGTCCCTTATATTTTTGCTACTTAAATTGTATGCTTCGTCTGTCTTTCCTATTTCCATCTTCGTTTGTACCTTTTTGCACTGTTTATCAATCCATGTTCTTTAGCTTTCCTGCATTTGCAAATAATTTTCCATTTTATGGCTTTGTATCTCTGTTTTCCCGTTTGTTGTGATCTATTTTTGTATTTTCGTCTTTTTTCTATTAAATTCAAGATATCTTTTGTGATCCGTGGTTTCTTATTTTCTTTTTGTGTATACCCCAGAATATTTCTGGCTACTATATCTAAGTCGGATTTAATATTATTCCATTCTGTTTCTACTTCCTTAGTATCAGAATTTTCCCCGATATCTTTTAGCAATTCATTTTACTTTTAGTTTCTTAAATTCAAAGTGCCTTTTTCCATTTTTTTCAAATTTTTAAATTTAAGAGCGGCCTTCATAATTACGATGTTGTGGTCAGGTTCTATATCTGCTTTTGGGTAGCTTCTACAGTCTTTTACTTGATTCCTAAACCATTGTTTAATAAGAGTGTCCGCTATTTGATATCTTCCTATATACTCTGGCATCTTCCACGTGTATCGTTTTCTAGCATATTAAAATGTTGAAATAATGTGTTTGTGATGGTTAAATTGTTTTTGTCGCAAAATTCTATCAACCTATTTCCCTTGTCGTTTCTCTTGCCTAAACCAAATAAACGCACTACTGCTCCTTCCCTACCCTCACCTACAACTGCATTAAAATCCCCCGTAATTATTAAATTTTCATGCCGTTCTGCCGGAACCATGCGTATACCAATTACGCCACCGAGACCGATGACACAATTGGGAAATTTACAAATTTAAATCGTGTACACAACTATACATAAACAATTACTAGCTCGATTTGAAATGATCATTTGGGCTTTGCATAAAAGTCTAAGTTATTATTTCATCTTATTCGCTATAATACGATAGTATTTATCAACTTACTTAGTGTAATTTTAACTATCTATATATTTAATACTTGACTTATAGCCGTAATTGTGAGCGTAGCTTCCTGTCTATACTGACATAAGTCAAAAACTTGACAATGTCAGATATGATTGACAAAAATGCCGAACGTAATTGAAAGTTAGGTTGATGTATCGTCGTGTACACAATTTAAATTTGTAAATTTCCCAATTGTGTCATCGGTCTTGGTAGCGTAATTGGTAAACGCATGGTTCCAGCAAAATCAGGATACAGGTTCAAGTCCTGTCCAAGACCTTATTTTTTCCATCTTTCAATTACTAGCTCGATTTGAAATGATCATTTAGGCTTTGCATAAAAGTCTAAGTTATTATTTCATCTTATTCACTATAATACGGTAGTATTTATCAACTTACCTTGTGTAATTAACTACCTATAATATATATATATATATATATATATATATATATATATATATATAGACAAGTTGATATTTTTATTTTTTGGGATACTTTTCGTTCGGATTTTTTTATTAAATATTCATTTGCTGGTTTCATAAACATAAACTACCATTCCAATCACTCATATAACCACAAAATAAACACTGCTTTAGCCCTAAAACATAGAATAGAAAATATATGTGAACCAAAATTCTTATATAAAAATAAACAAGATCTTTTTAATATACTTCATAACAATGGCTATTCAAAATCACTATTAAACAAACTTTTATATACAAACACAATAAAAACCCCTATTCAAAAAAACGAAATTCCCAACACAAAATACATACAATTACCATACATCAAAAATTTAACACCACAAATTTCTAAAATATTAAAAAAAACCTAACATCTGTATAGCTTACACATATGAAAAATCGATTCGAAATTTATTCACAAAACTAAAAGACCCCACTAATCCATTTCTACCCAGCAACCTAATTTACAAAATCACATGCAATTGCAAAAAAACGTACATAGGACAGACTTCACAGTGGTTAAAAAATAGACTTACCCAACATCGTAGCGATGCAAAAATTGGAAAAACTTATTGTGCTCTTGCTTCGCATCTACATTCTACCAAACATACAGCCAATTTCAATGAAATCGCCATATTAACAGAAGACAATAACCACAAAGGACGATTATTTTTAGAATCTTACCACATAATACAAGACAATAATTGCATCAACAACAAACAAGACATCAATAACCTCAGTACAGTGTACTCGCAACTATATAACATCACCAAAATAGACAACCATCCATAAAACTAATTTACTAATTTACTTCTACATTTCAAAATATATTTAAATCAACACACCACACCATACTATACACCCCACATATCAAAACATTACATTCATAATTTGCAGTTTCTACAAGTTACCTTATTTACACATTTATTTTTAAGTCAATGTCAAATATGTTCTATTCAAGCTGTGTATGCCAAAAACTATAATTTGAATACTGTTATTATCTTTATACTTTTAGCTCTTTGACAAAGATTTTAAATAAATCGAAACGTCAGAAACCAACAAATGAATATTTAATAAAAAAATCCGAACGAAAAGTATCCCAAAAAATAAAAATATCAACTTGTCTATATATTTACCTTCGCTAAAAAAGAATCTATATATATATATATATATATATATATATATATATATACATTCAGATACCATCAGATTTTGTTCTTATAATTTGAGGAAACACACATGTTCAAAACAAGGACAGTTAGGGGTGGATTAATTTGCAGAAAAGTGTAATATTTAACCACAGTTCTGTTTAGGTCAACACTCATTAACTTTCTTAACCCATATGCCCAGAGATGTTTAAAATATCGTAGTGGTTTTCACTTATTAAATTGTCAGATTTCCATCAATACTCGATCACAAAATTTAGTTTTTATTAATTCTACGTCTCACATTTTATATTTTTATTTAATTCTGTATAACAGATTCGTTTTAATGAATTTATTTTTGGGCAGAGAGTCGGCTTTTCTGAGTGACTTTATAATATTATTGCTACAGTCCTTGTACATACTTAACGAAAATACTCTATCTAATACAAAGCACTCTATAAACTCAGGCTCATACCAGTAAGAGCAACAATATCAATGCATTTATAATCTTATTATTGAAGAACATTTTATGTGAGCCTTATATTCGCAGCAATCTAATTTATGTGCACTTTAGTAACTACAGAAGCTCTGTAAATTTAAAATTTACTCAATAAAGATCAAAACCAAACCTTCAAACTAATTTTATATAAATTAATGTTTCTTACCATAGAATCCTTGATAGTCGGTTTTATTTACGTAAGTGATGGCCTAAATTACTTATTCAACACTTTTTATAAATAATCTAATTAAAATTTCTGCCGTTGACTTTCTTACCACCAACCCTAACGACAAACAACGTCCCTCTATGAGGCGTTTTGAGTTTTCTAAACTACCCTTGCCACCTCCTAAACCTCATGTTACAACTACTACACGCCCTGCTGTTCCTGTTTGACAGAAAACTCCCCAAAGAGGCAGTTCTAATGTCCTTGATTTTGTTTCGTTTTCTTGCTGGCGGCACAAACGTCTTAAGCCAAATATCTAGTCTTCGCGCCCCAGATTCTTATACCGTTTTTGCTCTCCTTAGGACTTGTTTTCTGAACGTTACGATTTCTTTTTACTTCCTTGTTTTACTGGCTTTTCCTTCTTTTCCTTTCACCCGTGTGGATCCGGGAATAGAATAGTTCCACGGTACGACCTGCCTGTCGTAATAGGTGACTAAAGCGGCCCAACACATACACGCACACTTCATACACATACACACACACACACATCATACATCAACACATACAGACACCCTTCATAAACACACAGATTACTGTTTGGTTTTTTCTCCGTTCTCTTCTTGTACGCCAACATCCGTGTGGGTCCGGGAATAGAATAGCCCCATGGTACAACCATGGTACAACGGTCCAACACATACACACACGCACACTTTATTCGCGCACACTATATACACACACAGTTCATACATACACACACACACGCACACACACACACACACACACACACACACACACACACACACACACACTCATACATAACTACACTGGGATTCTGTTTTATTTTCTTTTGGGCAATTCTCAGGTTTTTTTGTGGTTTTTGTATTTGTCATGTTGGTGTTACTCTTTTTGTTTTTTTCTTTTTTTTTCTCGTTCTTTTCGTTCCACATTCCTCTCCTTTTTCCTGTGACTGGTTTTGCGTTCTGCCGGTTTTCGGGTTGACGTAGTTAAATTTTTCGATAGACTTCCTATGATATGTGCTTTCTAGTCCGTTTTTCTTTACTTCGGAAACCACGACTTAGTCGACTTTAGGACTGGTTAGCATTTCTTTTTTTGGGTCTTCGGTTGTTGCGATTCTTGGGTACCACAGCTTAAAGTAATTTTTTGTTGTCTACCCAGCATTCTTGTTGTTCCCAAGCATACTTTGAGGCTTGACACTTTTGTCATGTTGGCTGTTACTGTTGGTTATTTTCTTCGCTTCTTTTTCTTTACTTTTGGTTTTTCTGCATGAAACCAAGCGTCTTTTGAGGTTGAAGACTTTCCTGTGTCTTTTCTCAAGAAACATCTGTTCTTTGACGAATTTGACAGTGTTGACGCCGTTCTACCTTTGCCTTCGTTCAGTGCTACTACCTACCTATTTTTCTCTGTGCTTCCCTTCAATTTTTATTTTTTTTGCATAGTCAGTAGTTTGGTTTTTCGAGCCGGATGAGAGTTCTGTTTTTATTTTGGGGTTTTAATTTTTTTTTTGGTTTTCGTAAACAAATTTTTTTTAGTTGTTTTCTTAAGCAATTTTTTTTTGTGTTTGGTTTTTTTGGTACTGCCCACTCCAGTACTTTTACTTTCCTACCCAAACCTTCCAATTTTGCTGGGGGGAAATTTGTTACGTTTACTTTACGATGGTCGGTTAAAGCCTACCCCTTTTTGGTATTTCAGTATTTATTTACTTAGATTCTGCTCAAATCCTCCAACAACAACCGGAATATTAGACCTTCCTATTCTAACAATAATCTTAATCTAGCCTATAATCAGTATTGTTCCAACAACCCTAGCTTACACCTTTTCTAATGCTCTTCATAATGCAACTTATACCTCTTTAGAAAAGTCTCTTTCGTTAATTTCACTATTATTTGCTGTTCCACATCTTTAAATGTCTTTTCCCGTTTTATGTTTTGAATAATTGTTATCAGTGTTACAAAATATGGAGACATAGCGAATAACAATGTGCGCATGAAGTCTACATTTTGGAATTTTATTTTCTCCAGCTAAAACGTATACCTGTCGTACAATTTCTGCAAATTATTATAGAAACACTCCTAAGTCATTGACTTTCTGCAATTTTATAATAACGCTTCTCTAGATTTTTTCACAACTTGTTTCAAGGTTTATCTTTAACCACAACTAGTTAAGCATTGAACGATAATATCTTTACAATCATTGTCATGTGTTTTCCACCTCATTCTTTTTTTGTAATATTTGTAAACTTATTTTCTTCAAATAAAGTCTACATGCTTGCCACTACTGTGTTAGGTTTTTTTCGTGCGCCACCACGTTGGGCGCCAAATTTATGCTACGTTGGCTCGTGGCCGTACGTAACACAAAGAAAAACAAAGAAATGACCCGGCTCAATCGGAGAGTAGGGGGGGTTGTAGAAAGCAGACCAACATATAAGGTACGCGGCTGTAAGGAATTAGTAACAGTACATGCAATAGAAAAATTAGAATAGTAAACCTGAAAAAAAACAAATTAGTCCTGCAAACCTGAAACAAAGAAAAAGCATAGCATACGGACCAAGTATAATTGTTCAGTACTTTGTAGAATGAAAAAAAACTGTTGGGATAATCTATATAATATAACAACGTTAAAAGCAATATAACAAATCTTTAGTACAAAGTGAGGTAATATTGGGGAGTAGCAGAAACGTTTCCTCACACACCAATTAGACATAAAGCAGATAAAATTTTAACAAAATATAAATAGGTAGACACAATTAATACGAGTAGTCCAGTGGTATTGATTTTTCTTTTTTTTCTTTTATTTAAAATAGCATGCAAGTCTATGGTAAAAGGTATCAGAACGACAAAGGTATGGCAAAGCAACGGACAGGTATTAAAAGTAAAAGCAAGTAGGAAATAGTTCAACTTACAAACAGTCCTTCAGCAACGCTTCCTCGCAATTGAATGTGGGATTCCCGATGTCCTGCACTAACGAAGCACTGCACCCTTGACTGTGAGGGTGTGGATGGAATTTCTCACACTTTACACTAATCACGCCTACGTATTTCACTCGTGTTAGCAGCAGACATTATCATGCTGGTGGAACTACGTAACATCGATAAATCTCTTGTTAATTCTATTTCCTGAGACAATAATTTTGAAAGATTTTGTAACACAAATTGTAAAGAAAAATAGTAATAAAAATTTAGAGTCACGGGCTTTCAAGGCACGACGTAATGCATTAAACTAACAGTAACGTGAAGCGTTTTATTTGCTACCTATGGTAACAAAGGAAAAGCTAATGCTTTTGCATAACCAAATTCGCGCAAACAAAGATCTATTTTAGATTCGTTGGGGTTAGAAAATTCAGGAACTACAGTACCAACTGTCTTTACAAGTGAATGAGATACCTGTTTATAAGAAGCAACCTCTTTTTTTTTCTCTACTAAACCTGCTACAACTGTATCACCATTTTTAGAAACGCTCCAGTTTTAAAACTGTGTTTGAATAAACCAAAGTATGCACTACTCTGATAAGAAAAAGGAGGCCACGAAAACTAGATCGCACACAGTTCAAATATAGCAAGACAAATCCACAACAAAACACAATTAGTAAAGCGACGGTATCACTAAGTCAATCTTCCGTAAAAACAACCACGTGCGGTCGGGTTTTCCAAGTTCTACGACTTTTATTTCTAACAGAAAAGCAACAAAAACAATTTGTCGTGCAACGCGAGTTAAGGGCCTTTGGAGCTGTGTTTTTAAAAAACAACTTCAAACACTTAACAAAATTTATTTAAATTAAAACAGAAATTATGGTGAAATTTGGAATAACTTGTACATAATAACTTTACTAAAAAAAATAATTAATTGTACTGGTGAGTAGCTTGAACAACGAAGTATGGAGTTCGAAGACTGACTGCCGGGCATTGAGCTCCCGGGCTTTTTATAATAACCTGCCCCTCACACGGCTGTGGGAACTTGCAGATCTCATGTCTGCGTTTCTCTTAATTGTACACTTTATTACAATGTAACAACTTAATTCTAAGTAATTGCGGTATGTCAACCGCCTGTGACCTGCCACCTGCAGTATCACTGCCCTCACGGACGCAAAGTTGCATTCCGTTCTCATGAACTGTCGATAACCTCTCTGGGTTATCCTTGTATTACAATGTTGCAATGGACTTATACTTTACTTAACAATTTCTAATAATTCCTATTAGATTCAATATATTCAATACATATATATAATTGGGGGATACATAACTCCTTCCACCGTAAATGAAAAATTAAGGTTTTACTTAATTTTTAAATACATAAAATTCATTATTCAATTTCATTTAAAATTCATTATTTCTAAAGGTATACTTATCGTTTCTTTATTTTTCTTTGTTTTCTTAAATCTAGAACTGTTTCCTTCATTCTTATATCTAAGGTACATTTTGTAAAATACATACATGATTACAAAAATTATTAAAATGATCAATACAATTGTCCAAACACTTATATTATTATAATGTAACTTTGGCGTTTTGAGTTCATTTAAGTGTTCTTTGTAACTTTCCACTAATTTCATGGCGTGGTTGAGGTCGTCTAAGTCTAGATGCTCTAGCTTCATAGGTTTCTTGATTATTTCTTCGTCTTCTTGTTCTATCTTGAACTGTTGTTGTCGTCATTGATTGGCATAAGTATTGGTTTGGTGTTACTTCAGTACATTTCTCGTTTGTATAACCATATCTCAGTTCATTTAGGGATAGGAATTTGGTTTTGGGTATGATTACTTGGTATGTGCTAGTAACTTTTGTTGGAAAAGCAAATAAATGATAATAATTATAATTATTACTTTCTACTATCGGGATTTCTATTAAACATATTATTTCGTTATTCTTAATGTTGCTAAAATTTGTTGCATTAAAGTAAGGGTTGATTGTGTTTTGCATACTGCCTAATTTAATTGGTAGTATACTGGGGTTTGTTTTTATATGTTATATTATTACTTGGTTGTCCGTTCTACCTGGGTGGAGGCTGACGGTAAGGGTGATGATTGTCCATCTGAAGTGACAGGGTATCTTAGGTTTTTCAAATGAATGTACTTTGTTATTTTACCGTTGTCTACTACTGCTATGTTTTTATCTGATATTTTCTTAATTTTAAATGGTCCTAAATTTCTGGGTGCTGTTTTATGTCGCTTGCTTTGAAAGTTTTTCTCATACACGGTTTGTCCTACTGAGAATTTATTGCGTCGGTATTTTTGTTTCGGGTTGTGGTGATACGTTCCTTATCGTTATCTAATTTATCTTTTACCTTGTCATAAGTTATTTTTAGTTTTGCTTTGTGGTCTTTCGCATATTGTTGATATACTTCCTTATTGTAGTGTATGTCATAGGGATTTCGTGAATCTGAATGTCCTAAGGTTAATTCTAAGGGTGTAAAATTTGTCGATGAGTGAATTGTGTTATTATAAGAGATTAGTGCGTATGACATTAAATTGGTTATATGTTCCTTTTTATAATTTATCCTTAATAATCGAATTTGTTCTAACAGGGTTAAATGTAGTCGTTCAATTAGTCCGTTTGATTCAGGGTGGTTTTCCGTTATGAAATGAATTTTTATTTTGTGAAGTTCTAAAGTGTTTTGTATTGTCTCATTTTTAAATTCGCTACCATTATCTAGAGTTATTGATTCTGGTGTTCCATAAAATGTGAAATATTGTAAAAATCCTTGGGTCACGTCAATGCTATTTTTGGATGTGATTGGTATTGCTTGGCCTATTTTTGTGAATGCGTCTACAATTGTTAGATAGTTTTGCGCTTCTACTACTAGAGTATCGGCATGTAGTTTTTGAAAAGGTTTGTCGGGTGTTTTGGTTAACATTAAGGGTATCTTTGGGGGTTTCCTATCGTATTTCGCTTTGTCACATAGTTCACATTGGTTAATAAAATCTGTGGTCAAGTCCTTCATGTCTTTAAAATAATAACGTCTTACAAGTTGCTTTATTGTTTCGTTAATTCCACGATGGTTGGTTTTTCCTTCGTGTTGATTCCTAATTACATCGTTTATTTCGTCAGGGTCGTCTAATGTTATTAATTTTCTAGTACATCTGATGAGTTCAGGGCCAGAGTTATTGAATAGTTTAACGTATAATTCTGAAAATCTTTGGTATAAATGTTCGGTGTTGAAATAAAAATAAAATCTTTTTTTCCCGGGGGTGTATTCCTTTAGAATTTTAATTATTTGTTCCTCGTTGTCATCTTTAGTTATTTGAATTTGGTATATCTTTTTGTTGTCTACTTTTGTATATTTTACGGGATTTGGGTTATTTAAAACTTCGGTTATTATAAATTGATTGGGTTTCATATCGATTGCTTCGTTTAAAATTTTAATCGCGTTTTTAGGTTCTTCGTTTTGTGTCGAATGTATCGTGTCGATCTCGTCTGGATCTTCCCTTATTTCTGTTTCGTCTACGTTTCCTATAATGGATTCCGTTTCTAATGCATTGAGTTGGATTCTACTTAAAGCGTCTGCGTTGTTGTTATAAATTCCTTTTTTGTATATAATTTTGTAATCGTACTCTTCGAGTCTGATTCTCCATCGTTGTAATTTTGAATTCGGTTCTTTCAGTTTGCATAGCCATACTAGTGGTCTATGATCGGTGTATATGTAAAATTTTCTTTCGTATAAATAAGGTCTAAGATATTTTGTTGCCCAAATTATGGCTAATAATTCTTTTTCTATGGTGCTATATTTCTGTTCGGTTTCGTTTAGGGTTCTGGATGCGTAGCTGATGGGTTTATCGCTACCTACTTTTCCTTGGCTCAATACTGCGCTTAATGCTACATTCGATGCGTCTGTCGTCAGTATAAATGGTTTTGTAAAGTCTGGGTATTCTAATACAGGGTGATTTGTTAATATGTTTTTAATTTTGTCTACGGCTTTAATAAATTCCGGGGTGTGTTCAATTTTGTTTCCCTTTTTTAAACAATTTGTCAGGGGGTTTGGTTATCTGAGCGTAACCTTTAATGAATTTGCGGTAGTAACCACTAAGTCCTAGAAATCCTTTAATTTCTTTGGTTGTCTTTGGTAATGGGTAATTTAGAACTGCATTTGTTTTGTCGGGATTTGGCATTACTCCTTGGGGTGTTATTACATGTCCTAAAAATGATACTTCTTTTTGTAAAAATTCACTTTTGTCTAACTGTACTTTGAAATGTGCTTGTCTAAGTCTTTCGAATACTTCTTTCAATCTTTCTGTGTGTTCTACCAATGATGTGGAATAAACTATGATGTCGTCAAGGTATACAAGGCATTTTTCATTGTGTATTCCTCGTAGTATATTGTCCATGACTCTTTGGAAAGTAGCGGGTGCGTTCTTTAATCCGAATGGCATTCGTTTGTACTCGTAATGTCATCTAGGTGTGCTGAAGACTGTTTTTGATATATCCTTTTCTTCCATCTCTACCTGATGGTATCTTTATGCTAGGTCTAATGTTGAAAAATATTGGCATTTGCCTAATTTGTCTAAAATTTCGGTTATGTTTGGTAGTGTATATTTGTCATCTACCGTTTTTTCATTTAACTTTCTATAATCTATTACCATTCTGTACTTTCTCTTTCCGGTTGCGTCTAATTTCTTAGGTACTATTAACACGGGGCTGCTCCATGGTGAATTGGAGTGCTGGATTATGTCTTGGTCTAATAAGTCTGCTACTTGTCTGTCAGCTTCTTCTTGGCTTGCATGAGGTAGTCTATATGCTTTTGTAAAGATTGGCTTATTGTCTGTTAACTCGATATTATGTTTTACTGTGTTGGTGAATGTTAATGGTATTCCTTCGCAATGGAATATGTCGTGGTATTCAAAACATAAGTTTTTAATTGCTCTTTCTTCTTCTTGATTGATATCGGTATTAAAGCGGATGTTAGTTAAATTTTCTCTTAACATTTTGTCATGTTCTATTGGGTTGTAATCGTTTTCTAAATTTTCGTCTATTTCCATTTCGTTAAAATTTAATTCTTCTACGTTAATTGGGTCTGTCAATGATAATTCTACGGGATAGTCGTTTGAATTTAATATCGTGGTGGTTGCATAATTATCTTTTATTTGTACTAAGGCAGTTGGGGTTTCTACTCCTTGTTGAAATGTCATATGATTTATTATTCCTACTTTTTTGTTAGATTTTACTGGGATTTTTATTTTTCTTTCCGTTCGGGGTTCTATAGTGTATTTTTGTTCGATTTGTGTGTTTTGAAATTTAATGGGGATTTTTCCGTATTTCGTCCTTAATAAGCGACTTTTAATGTCAATGTTGGCTCCTAATTTTCTTAGAAGGTCCATTTCGATTAATCCGTCATATTTGTCGTTAAATTCGAATACACAAAATTTATGTTTCATTTTAACATTAAATGTTCTCGGTAAGGGTATATTAGCTATAAATTGGTGTATTGTCGTTTGATGGACTGTTTTTATTTTAAATGGTTTTCTTTCTACATAATCTAAATAATGTTTTTGTACGGTTCTGGGGCTAATTAATGTTTTTGATGATCCGGTGTCGATTAATAGTTTGAATTTGGCGTGGGGTATTTCTATGTATGGTAGTACTAAGTGATTTATGTTATTTAAGTTTATCAAGTTTGGTTGTCTATGAATGGATCCATTTGAAAATTTGAGTTTGAGTTTTCTTTGTCGTACTCCTCGTAAGTTTCGTATTGTTCATCACGTTCGTAAGTTTCTGCATGGTTTGATTTATTGTTCGTAGGTGTCTCAATGTAATTATTCTGGTCAGTGTCAAATTTTTCTATTTCTTGATGGAATAGCTTTTCCGATGTAAAATTGCGTTTCTGATGAGGGTTTGGTCAGATATGTGTTATTTTGGTATTTTGTCTGGTGTTACCAGATGAGGTATCCATTGGTGTTGGTTTATAATAATTATTAGGGTTGTTATGATTATTATTCATTGGTGTATTTCTATTGGGGTTTGCGTTGAATGTTGGTCTTTGTTGGTTTAGGTTTTGATTAAATCTTGATTGGAATGCGGATTTCGTAAAAGTTGGGTTAAATGTTGGTTTTGAAAAATGTTTAAATTGATTATTAAAATTCGTATTGTTGAAACTTGGGTTACTAATTCGTGGTTGATTTGTTTGTGCGTTAAAGGGTGTGAATTTTTGTTGAGGGGTTGTTTGTCTTGTGGCTTGTATAGTTTTTATTGGTGAATAACTTTTATTCGCGTTGGGGTTGTATAGTCTGTTGCGGTAATACATTACATTTTCTTCTTCTATTACTAGGTTCATAGCTTCTTCTAGATTTTGGGGTCGTTGGAATCTGATTTTATCCGATAGTCGTTCTGGTAAAGCGTTTATATACGTGTCCAATGCCATTTCGTCATAAATTTTTGTTTTTAAATGTCTAACGTTTTGATCGGGTTTTTCGATTTTTAATTTGGTTAGTACTAAACTTCTCACGTCTTGGCATTTCATTCCGAATTGGTAGGGGGATTGATTGTGTTCCATTCTAAGGTTTATTAGGTCTCGTACCAGGCATTTTATGTTACGTTGGTCTCCAAAATATGCAATTAGTAGCTGTTTAAACTCTTGCCATTCTTGTAAATCGTCCCTACTGGCAATTAAGGTTAGTGCCCTTCCGGTTAGTTTACTTAATATCAAGCGTATAAGCAATGAATTTCTTTCGTTATCTCCGGGTTTGTAAAAGGTTTTTAGGAACATTTCGGCGGCTCTAATGAAATTTCCAAAGATGCACCTGCGTGCCATCAAATATCTGTATTGTCTCCAAATAGAGTCGCATGTCTGTGCTACTCATGTTGGTTAAGGGTTGTTTTAGATTTTGGGTAATTTCAAAATTTTTTTTTTGAGGTTTATTTCGCTATGTGTATTGTTATTTTTGCTTCGGATTTATTAAATTTCCGTTTGGGTTGTGAAATTTCAAATTTTGTAAAAATTGGGGTTGGTTTTGCTATTTGTAGCGTTAATTATGCTTGGGATGTCTTAATTTTCCGTTTAGTTTGGATAATTTCGAATTTTGTAAAAATTGGAGTTGATTTTCTATTGGTAACGTTAATTTTGGTTTGATTTTATTCATTTTCCTTTTAGATTGAATAATTTCGAATTTTGTAAAAATTGGGGTTAGTTTTGCTATTTGTGATGTTAATTTTGCTTTGGTTTTATTACTTTTCCGTTTGGATTGGGTAATTTGAAATTTTGTAAAAATTGGGGTTGATTTTTGTTATTTGAAACGTTGTTTTTGGTTTAGATTTTTTAATTTTTCATTTAGGTTGGGAAAATTCAAATTTTGTAAATATTGAGATTTATTTTGCTATTTTCAGCGTTATTTTTGGTTTGGATTTGTTAATTTTCAGTTTAGATTGGGTAAATACAAATTTGGTAAAAATTGAGATTAATTTTTCTATTTGTGGTATTAATTTTGGTTTGGATTTGTTACTTTTAAGTTTAGACTGCGTCGAGTTATTTTTAGAATCGTAGTCGCTGTTACTTGTGCTTAGTTACACAGTGCGGTGATGTACTTGTGAGATTTATACTCGATAATGTTGATTTAATTACCGTAGTCTTGAATTTTGCCTGTTTTTATGCGGCTTTTAATTTGTCTTGAGTTTCTGCATTCTAAAGGATCTGAAATGGATGGATTTGTTCTCGCTATATCTACTTAGCTTTGTTTTAGTTTAATTATGTTAATTTGTAATTAATACTCTTTTCGTGGGTTGAGTTGCAAGTTAAGTATTTCAAATGAATTAGATAAGGAAGTAGTATAAATAGAGGTAACGCTAGGCTTAGAGATTAGATCAAGTATGACATCAGTGTTGTAATGTTCTCACGCTAATAAAAATTTTTAAAAAACCGTTTTTGAGAGTGATAAACATAATTGGCGCAGTCAGTACGGGATTTTGGAAATTTTCGAATCGCCGGAAATTTTTCGTTTCAACGATTAACCAAAATCAAGAACCTTGAAAGTGATATATCCATATAGGCAAGCGAAAATTGCTTTGGAAATTGCTTTTAGGAAAATCAACAACTGTTTGTGCTTTCGAATTCGAGAAACGAAGATTTTTGTTAGCAGTTTGGAGAAGTAACGAAATCGTCCAATCCAGACACCAGCCCAATTTTGGAAGGAACAGAATCGTCTAACCAGGGCACTTAGTTTAAGAAGATTATGCGAACTCAATGCATCATATTAATGTAAGCTAACTTTGAATTTCTATTTCTGATATCTTATAATTGATTTTCAATTGATGAGTGATTGTGATATAAACGACTTAACAGTCTTGATAGAACGTATTAAAATAAGTAACGAGGAAATTTTAGAAGCAAGTTCAGATAACACGAACGTAGATATTTTAGGGAATAATTCAAGGGCTCGTTCAAATATTTTGGAAAGCTCAGAAAATAGTATCAGTAATTTAGATAACTTAATTAATTTAAACATGGCAACTGAACAAACAAATTATCAATTGCTAAAATTACACTTAGATTCCATCCCCCCTTACGATGGAAACCCTCATACCTTGACAATATTTATCGCAAATTGCGAGAACGTAATTAATGTATTTGCTAGTCAAACAAATATTCAGTTAAATAGTTTCTTGCTTAGAGCAATTATAGGTAAATTGATAGGTAGAGCTCAGATATTAATAGGTTCACGCATAGAGTTAAAAACTTGGGACGAAATTAAAAACGCGTTAATTTATCTTTTGGAGATCAACGCGATATTGATTACCTTATCCAGGATTTAATTAGTTTAAGACCAAATAAACATGAAACGCCATATAATTTTGGAATGCGTTGCCAAGACGCAAGGAGTTTAATAATTGCAAAATTAAATTCATTGACCATTTCAGCCGAAGAACGTACTATTAGACTTAAAAGTTATGATGACCTTTCGCTTAAAACATATATTCGTGGATTGCCAATAACCATTCAAACAAACGTTAGATTACGCAACCCTAGTAGTTTAGAACAGGCTATGGGATTAGTTATCGAAGAAGAAAATTTCTTATACTCAACACAGAGAAATAGTAACTTAAATTCAAATTCAAATTTCAAACCCATTTCAAGAATGACGCCTAGTAGCTATTCAAATCACTCTAACATTCCATTCAGACAGAATTTTAACAATTTCACTTATAGGCACCCAAACACATTTCAAAACAACCAACCTTCATATTCAAAATTTCAAACGCAAAAGCCTCATTTTCAAAACACACATTCGAACAGATTTCACACCCCTGTAAACCATCAAAGAACATTTAATCCGAGTTCCCATTTTAATAACAGGTTTGGTATGCAAAACACGCCATTTAGTAGCAAACAAAATTTTGCAAGTTCATCTCAGAGATTTGCTCAAGTACACCCAAATAACATATCCAATTTTAATAAAGACGAACCGATGGATACATCTTCTGGAAATACAACTATTAAACCTCAATTTCAATCTCAAAGGTTATACAATCAGAATATAAATAGTTCAAACTGCAATGACCCTTATTTTATAGAACGTGAGAATGATTGTAATACTGCAAACTGTAATGCTTATTGTGATAACGACGACCTCGTTCATTCTATGGAAACACACGAGACGTTTCAAACTCAGCCGCTATATAACACCGCTAGAAACTATATCCAGTTTCCTGATAACGCGTGTGAAAATATAAATTACGATGTTAATGATGTAAATTTTACTCAGCAAAATTTTCCACAGGTCATGCCTTGGAACAACGAGAGGTAATACACGTAAACACATTCAAGCAAGATTTACCATTTATTATTATTCCTGAAATAAATGCTAGATTTTTAATCGATACTGGTAGCACCCGTAGTTTGATAGATCCTGAAGTAGCACACAAATTTTATACAAATTTCATTTACCCGGAGATTTTCAATATTCAAACAGCACACAATATCAGCTTTCACAAAGAAGTAGCGCGTATACCACTTTTTCAAATCTTTAACGTAAAGGACTATTACAAATTTTTCCTTTTCAAATTTAGTAATAATTTTCAAGGTTTAATTGGAATCGATTTACTTCGACAATTAGGCGCAAATCTTAACTTAAGCCGGAAACAAATAATAACCCCGCATGCGACTATTCCTATTATTCTAAATTTTGAACCAGAAATGAAAATAATCAATTCAAAATTATTCGATAATTGTAACCGAGCGTTGCCGACAAATAATAAAATCCCAGTACAAATACGTAATGGAGTCGGAATATTAAACCACACGAATTTTGGAAATGGACTTGAAACACAAAAAGCTTTGGTTAATGTTATCGAAAATTTTGCGACCATTGTAGTCACAAATATAAATGAATATCCCGTTAAAATTTCTATTTTTCAACCTTTCGAAATTGAACCTATAAACGATATTGATGTAAATTTTATCGAAAATTTGGAAAAAGACCTAGAATTAGACGAACCACAGGATAATAAATTAAAAGGAAATTTGAAAGATCTTCGACTTGATCACTGCAATAAGGAAGAAAAAGACGCTATAAAGAAATTGTGTTTAGAATACCGTGACATATTTTATTGTGAAGGAGTTCCCCTCAGTTTTACTAGTGAAATTAAACATAAAATAAATTTAAAAATGATTCTCCAATTTTACAAAATCATATCGCCTCCCAGAAATTCACCGCAACGAAGCAAAACACAAATAAAGAAAATGTTAGATCAGGGCATAATTGAAGATAGTGTTTCGCCGTGGTCTTCCCCAATTTGGATAGTGGAGAAAAAGATTGACGCATCTGGTAAACGAAAATGGCGACTTGTAGTAGATTATAGAAAATTAAATTCCGAAACAGTTCCTGACAAATACCCATTACCTAATATTAATGAGATTTTAGATAGGTTAGGACGTGCAAATTATTTCACGACCCTAGATTTGGCCAGCGGGTTTTATCAAATCCAGATGGACCCCCAAGACGTACAGAAAACAGCATTCAGTACCCCGCAGGGACATTTTCAATTTAAACGGATGCCTATGGGTTTAATAAATGCCCCTTCGACATTCCAACGCGTAATGGATAGAGTTTTACGCGGACTGACAGATCAATCGTGTATAATTTACCTTGACGATTGTCTAGTGTTCAGTTCATCTCTTCAAGAGCATTTAGAAAAATTAAGAGAAGTTTTCGACAGATTTAGACAACATAATTTAAAAATACAGTTAGACAAATCAGAGTTCCTACAAAAAACCGTAATGTATTTAGGACACGTAATTACCCCTACAGGAGTTAGACCAAACCCAGACAAAATAACAGCCGTAAAAAATTTTCCTTTACCACGCACAGCAACTGAAATCAAAAGTTTCCTTGGACTATTAGGTTACTATAGACGTTTCATAAAAGACTTTGCAAAAATTACAAAACCTATGACGAAATGCTTAAAGAAGAATGCCAAAGTAATACACGACAAAGATTTTCTAGACAGCTTTAGAACTTGTAAAGAAATTTTGACCAACAGTCCTGTACTTCAGTATCCCGACTTTGAAAAAAAATTTATTTTGACGACAGACGCGAGTAACTATGCAATTGGAGCAATATTATCGCAAGGAACCGTACCCAATGACCGACCAATAGCGTACGCATCTAGAACACTAAATGAGACCGAAACAAAGTATTCGACAATCGAAAAGGAACTTCTTGCAATTGTTTGGGCATGCAAACATTTTCGACCGTATTTATTTGGACAAAAGTTTTATATATATACTGATCACAAACCACTGACATGGCTTTTCAACTTAAAAGACGCAAACTCAAAACTGACAAGATGGAGGATAAAATTATTAGAGTATGACTACGAAATTCTTTATAAGAAAGGAAAATGTAACACTAATGCCGATTGTTTATCCAGGATACCAGTCAATGCCTTAGAAACAGGATCTCTTGCAAATAATCCAGGTGACATAGATGACTATATAACAGAATTTTTAAAAAGTTTAGATCATGAACCGCATGACGAAAATCAATTTCAAACAGAATTACCTGAAGAACCTCAATTAAACACTCCTGAACCTGCATGGACAATACATATTCCTGACGACGACAACATATCTACTCAACATTCTAACTCTAATGGAAACACGAATAAAGGAATTGCTATTTTAGACGAAATTATAAATAACAAACCACGCCAGATTTTAGTTTACCCAAATTTGTATTACAAGACGGACGTAACGTTAGAAAATGAAAGCGACCCCACAATTATAAAAGTCAAAATCCCAGAAATTGCCAATGACAAACTAATTTTGGATTTTCTAATTCAATACACAGACCCTAGTAACACTTATTATTTACATTTCAATAAAGACAAATTGTATAATGACTTCAATGATGTATATCAACAGCATTTTTCTGAAAACAGACCAAAGTTAATTAAATGTACCAAATTGATTAATACACTTAAGGATATCGAAGAGCAGACAATAGTAATTAGAAACTACCATGAAGGTAAAACGACTCACCGAGGAATAAACGAAACCTATGAAAGACTCAAACAAAATTATTACTGGAAAAATATGAAAACTAGTATAACAAATTTTATAAATGAATGTACATTGTGCCAAAGAAATAAATACGCTAGACAGACCCCATATACCCCAATAATGCTAACGGAAACAGCAAAAAGCCCATTCGAAATTGTACATATGGACGTATTTACTTTTGATGGGAAAAATTATTTAACATTAGTAGATGCTTTTACAAAACTAGCTCAAGCTTTATTTATAAGTGGAAAAACGGCTATAAATATTAGTCAAGCACTTATAAAATATTTTACTTCTTTCGGTATACCCCAAACCATTGTGACAGATAAAGGAACGGAATTCAACAACGCTACAGTTAAAGATATTTTAGGACTACACAAAATTAATGTACATTTCACAACATCCGGACATCACGAATCCAACTCCATAGTTGAAAGAACACATTCCACACTAATTGAACACTTAAGACTTTTACGCGATATTTACCCCAAAGAAAGCGATTTAATGGACTATGCTATAATAGGTTATAATAACTCGATTCACAGTGCGACAAAATATACTCCCTTTGAATTGACGTTTGGACATACAAATTCGAGAGACCCCAATGAAATCTTTTTAACCCCTAACTTTTATTCAGACTACGTTAATAACCATAAAGAAAAATTAGAACACGTATATAATAAAGTAAATGCAAAATTAGTCGAAAATAAACAGAAAGTAGTAGATGAGAAAAATACCAATGGAGATACTAATCCAGAATTTAAAGTAGAACAAATAGTTTTAAGAAGAATCCTAAAAGAGAAACAAAAAGATAAGGTGTTTTAGGACCGTATAAAATTACTAAAATATTAGATAAGAATAGGGTAGAAATTTCAAGAGAAACAAAAATAAGGAAATTACATTAAGTAAAGAAATTATACATATTAAAGAACTAAAAGACCCCTGTTACAGATTCGCCCTCTGCACAGTCACAAGACGAATTGCAGCCCAGTTCTTCAATTTAGACGACAACCCCGCACTTCTTCCTCTTCGTTTAGGCACAGCCCAAATAAAAACCGATTTTGGACATTTATTCAAATTTATGATATTGCTAATATTACAAAAACTTTTTGACTTTAAAGGCTCAATATGAACAAATTCAAAATACACTATCATTATCCCCATGTATTCCAATTCAATCAATCATTTCACAATTCGTATCACACAGTCCAAATTTTAGAAAATAAAATTGAGATACAATTAAAACAATTAAATCCGCTTTGGAATAAACGAGAAAAACGATCTCTTTTTAACGGTGTAGGCTCAGCATTAAAGTTTCTCACCGGAAATTTAGATTATAACGATGGAGAAAGATATGACAATGCCATTTCATCTTTAACTAATAACCAAGGAAAAATCAAATCTTTAATTAATGATCAAATAACTCTATTTCAAACTTCCCTTCAGAATTTCGAAAATAACTCTAAAATATTAGCTCACAATCAATATATTCTAAAAGACCGAATCGAGGAGATTTCAAAAGAAATTAAAAATTTAAGTATTGACAAGGTAGAAACTTTTCATTATTTTGCTCTAGAAAGATTAGCTCTGCAATTTTCCACAAATTTTCAGATTCTATATGATCTATTGGAACGAATCGAAGTTGCTATTACTTTTCTAAATTAAATATTTTTCATAATGCTATGGTAGAACCCCATGAACTATTTTCTGAACTAACCACAGCCAGTAAACAGTTACAAGGCAAGAAATTCCCATTCGAAGTGACAGTACTCAATACGTTGCTATTCGAAAAATCATCAATATAAAAGCTACAGTAAAGATAACAGTATAGTGTTTATTTTGGAAGTACCAATTGTTGAAATGGACGATTTTATCTATTATCATTTGTATCCATTACCTACTCCACATCAGACTTCTTTTAAGATGATCATCCCTAGTGCAAAATACCTTTTGTTAAACGACCACACCTATGCAGTTTCTGACACAAATTGTTATGAAGTCACTCAGGCAGAATTCATTTGTCATCAACTACAAACATCAAAATTACTTCAACAGCACCATGCGAAATTGAATTAATAAGATACGCCGATAATATACGTAATTGTCACCAAATACCGGTGAAGATAACCACAAAGAAGATTCAAAAACTGGAGAAGAACAAATGGATCATCGTAGTGCCTCATAATTTAGTTGTTATACACAAGTGCGGAAAAGTGAAAAACAGTATTCCTATAAACGGTAGCTATTTGCTAGAACTTAAAGATTCTTGTGAAGTGTCAATCGATGAAGTAGTGTTAAAACTTTTGTTAATGAAATTTCTAGTTATAAGAATATTGTATTACCACGCTTAGAAGTTTACGCCAATAATTCAAAAATGCCAAACTTTGACCTTAAACCTTTAGAAATAGATCCGATACATCTCAATGAATTAAATGAGGTCTATCGAGTTTTGGAAAATGAAAAACTAGAATTAAGTAAATTAGAAAGTCCTGTAATCAATTTTAAGAATATTAGCTTTTATACGATAATTTTGTATGTCACTATTATTTTTCTGATATTATATTTAATTTATAGATATTTTTTAAAGAAGTCAATAGCTAAACATGTATACGAAGATAGCACAGAACTTGAGACAAGGAACTTTCCTGGACTTTCGAACTCTGGTTCCCCATAGTTCTCATTTAGGGCCGGAGGAGTTAAGTATTTCAAATGAATTAGATAAGGAAGTAGTATAAATAGAGGTAACGCTAGGCTTAGAGATTAGATCATGTATGACATCAGTGTTGTAATGTTCTCATGCTAATAAAAATTTTTAAAAAACCGTTTTTGAGAGTGATAAACATAATTTGCATAAACGTACAGTTCGTCTGTCTTGAATTCTAATTATAACTTGCAGATTAATTACTTTTGCACTTTATTGTTGCAATTAAATACTAAGTTATGTTTCTTAAAGGTGTATTCACGTTTCTTTGTAATGGTCTGCGTGCTGAATAGCATAAACGTTGAGGTAATTAACACTTACAGGTGTTAATAGGAATTAGATACTTTACTTCCGTACTCGCTGAATGCTTGCATAAATGATACGTCTAATTTATTTTTGGATATCTTGGTGATGCACGACTTGTAACTGAATCTTTCCTTTATTCTGTATTTGTACTGGAATAATGCACTTTATAAATGATGAGTAATTTTAATTAAAGATAGTTGCAATTTTACGCGCTTTTATGGATTAATTACTTGTGGGTATTAATGCAAAACTACGTTGCTTTTATTATGTCGTGATGGATTTATTACTTATGATGCAAATTGCGTTGTTGAAAGTTATACTTTGGTACTGTACAAAGATTCTGAAAGCGATTTCTTTAAGGTAAAAATGATATTGCGTTCGCGGACTTTGCTTTCTTAGGTGGTTTTAAGTCACCGTAGTTTTAGTTAATGCAGAATGTTCTTGCTGTAGTTTATACAGTATTATAGAGGTCAATGGTTTAAATAATCGTTCTGTAATTGCTTGTTTGAAGAATTGGAGTTAATTTTGCGTTTTGTTTTTTCAGTTAACCGGGTTGAAACGTGCGTTTGAATCGCGCTAGTTAATGTTTCTTATTTGGTGTTAGTGAGTGTGCGTCCGTTATTTTTGATTTATTTTTGAGTTTGTTTTAATAATTGTGGTAAGAATCTCTTAAATATCAAGTCTCATTTGCTTTTTTAAAAAAAAAATCTCTTTTAAATTCAAGTCTCATAGATTAATACTTTCTCAAAATAAGGTCTCTTTTTTGAAAATAATTCTCTTTGTAACTATTTTCAAAACAATATTGGCATAAAATAAAATTCATAAAACAATAATAATCAATAAAATAATAATACTAGCATATATCAATTATAGTGTATGGCTTAAAAGGTATAGAAAGGAAATGAACTTACATTAATTTCATCTGTTTCTTTTGTGGGCTCGATCGATGCTGTATATTGTCCACTTTGGTTTGTTTGTTGGATTTAGACGATTTTTGTTCTTCGTCCAACTTGGTTTGTTGCTGGATTTAGACGATTTGTGTTCTTCCTCCAACGTGGTTTGGGTTCTGTCAAAATTGCGAATTGAAATTCTTGGTCACCAATCTTCCGATTTTTGGATTCTTAGTGCCCTTTTGACATCCGTTACGACTGCGCCAG
The DNA here is from genome assembly GCA_036346225.1 of Platerodrilus igneus. NCBI lineage: Eukaryota > Metazoa > Arthropoda > Insecta > Coleoptera > Lycidae > Platerodrilus > Platerodrilus igneus. Next base: position 1,667,266 of record JARFIW010001660.1, read on the forward strand.
TTAAGGTTCGGGCCTTTGGAGCTGTTTTTAAAAAACAACTTCAAACACTTAACAAAATTTATTTAAATTAAAACAGAAATTATGGTGAAATTTGGAATAACTTGTACATAATAGCTTTACTAAAAAAAATAATTAATTGTACTGGTGAGTAGCTTGAACAACTAAGTATGGAGTTCGAAGACTGACTGCCGGGCATTGAGCTCCCGGGTTTTTTATAATAACCTACCCCTCACACGGCTGTGGGAACTTGCAGATCTCATGTCTGCGTTTCTCTTAATTGTACACTTTATTACAATGTAACAACTTAATTCTAAGTAATTGCGGTATGTTAACCGCCTGTGACCTGCCACCTGCAGTATCACTGCCCTCACGGACGCAAAGTTGCATTCCGTTCTCATGAACTGTCGATAACCTCTCTGGGTTATCCTTGTATTACAATGTTGCAATGGACTTATACTTTACTTAACAATTTCTAATAATTCCTATTAGATTCAATATATTCAATACATATATATAATTGGGGGATACATAACTCGCGTAATCACTAAGTCAATGTTCCGTAAACCTTTTATTTTACAAGAAAAACAACTAAAGACACAATCAGCAACGCAACGCGTATCACTCAAAGTACTTAATCTACCGGAACCAAGAACAAAAACCGACTACGCATCTGTTCATAACAACTCGTTATTATTACCACCGCACTTCTCGTCAAACCAACACGTTACATACAAAAGCATACCTCATTCAAAGGTAATCAGAACTACACTTCTTATCTGTTTATATTTAAACTCGTATATCCACATAAGGAACAACATTTATATGAATAGCAATTTATCATTAATTCTAAGCGGTTTGTAATTTTCACTAAGTTGGAAAACAATTTACGAATAATTCTATTTAAAATTCATTCATTGCAATGTATTTATTAATGAAAACCAATCTTCAATTAAACCATCTTTTAAAAGTAATACCCGCGAGTTAAATTGCATACAATATAGAACTAGTAGTTGCAGAAATGTAATTACGAATTGGGTAACAAGGTAAAGCTGTAAAAATGCCCGTTACAACTTGTTTTGAAATAGTATAATATTCTAAATGTCTATATATGGTACTTGTTTGAATTTAATAACTCAATATTAAAACTATTTTAATGAACACTTTCTACCGCCATTTCTTTTTGTTTTTATTCATACACGTTTATTTTCGTTGCACTGGACTTATTACCTGTTGTACTGCAGGACTGTACATTGTTACAGGCGGAAAAGCTACTAAGTGTATATTTTCCCGTCAAATTATAAAATGGGGGCGGCCTGTAAAACAAAAATTAAAGGGGGGTCACCGGCACTAGCTAGCGGAAGGACGTGGATCATATAGAGGGTTAAAATTTTGAAAAAAAAAGTTAAATTAATTTATACTATACTACAAAAGATTTGGCACTTACCTTTCATAAAATATTGTGGCTTAATGACAATTGCCAAGGGCGGCAGACAAGTCGAGAATGTCCAAATGTTCGTACAAAACCTTGAGAGACTTGTCATCCCAAGGAGGACAATTGTTTCTTTTAATCAATTCCTCACTTTTGTACTACTTATAAAAAAAAATAAAAAAACTATTGACTTAATTAACGGCAAACAAAACTATTTAATTCACAGAGCAAGAAACGTGAACCTCTTACAGTCATTGATTTTAAGTTAGAAATTTAAGTGAATAGGTGACTATGGAAATTATGAAAATTTTGAGTACATAAGTAGTTCCCAAACACTTGTATATGAACGAAAACTTATATTATAAATCTTACACTAAATTAATCCTACGGTTTATGGCCAAAACGTCCTAACAAACAAACAAACTAAAAATTGGTCATGCTATTTAACTATAAAAACTTACTAAAAATTGTCCATTGTTTGAGGGTTTGTTTTCCAACGTAAAACAGTTCTTAAATTGGGGGAGAGAATCTCGCTTGTTGCTTCTGTTTGTAATTTTTAAAAAATTGACTGGCACATGAACCCGGCAGAATCTTCTTGACAATATCACTTACTTGTGCGTCACACGCCTACAAGTTTTTTAATAGTTACCTTGTATCACTATAAATCCGCGAACATATGGGCATAACCCTCGCGAATTGGAAAAGTAATCACTTCTTTCCAATTTTTAAATATCGTGATACGAAGTGAAATATTCTATCTGTGATGCCGGAGAACGCTACCCGCAAACTACGTTTCTTTCTACTTCTTGACCACGGACAGCCCCATTGGAAAAAAACTCCGTCTTTTGGCTAAAGCCTTCAGTTATATAGACTAATTCCTACCCTAATTATTATGTACGTCATTTTCTGTTATCCAATGACTGAACAGAACCTCCCACAAAACAAGACTTCAGAAACCAAATCCAACCCCTTTTTAGATGAGAGTCACGGAAGCAATTATTTTTCCAAGGGATTAAATTATATTGTACCTTCTACGAATTTCTTAATTGTTGAAATGTGGAACCTATCTATGGCGGCAGTAGTCTGCCATTAACAAAGACCGGCTAACCTACTTGAGCCGAAATGGGTTTTAAATACAATGGATGTCTCCAGACTACTTAAAATTACTTGTAATATTTGAACAAATGAAATTGGAAATAGTTTTTGCTATTTGTAATGTTTCGTTTTGTATAACCCGCTGTCAATCAACAAAAGTATTAAGAAAGTTAAGCTTTTCAAACTGAAATTGGTTTCCTTTATTTACGCTAAAAGGTACTATTACATTTTAATTTTATCAGATTCGTTAGTCTGTAACCGACCTAAACTTTAAGAGGTTTATTGTATTTGATTTACGAGGGTAGACCTTTAAATGATGAAAGCCGCTGGAATTTAGTAGCCTGAAGCTATTTGTAAAGCTGGTCTTTTATTATAAGGGAGCCTGACTAAATATGAAGTAATTTATTGGTGGAAATTTTTGTCTATACTTTATTCAAGTTACTGAATTTTAATTAATTGATCTGTTTATTCGTTAACATTATAAAATAATGTTACAACATCAGCATTGTTTAGAGATCACAACTAACTAAATCACATTTCCAAATCATTAATTAACAAGTTAAAAAAGGAATCTATAATTAATGTGGTCATGCCAACGACAGTTTAAAATCCATACTAACTTTAATTAGAAGGAATGAAACAAGCATTGCTGCATTTCACTACACTTATGATACTATCTATAATAGCCGCATCGTTTAGCAGATTTCAAGTTGAAGGCTCTGCTAAATTAGTTTTAATTGGCTTAATGTTAAACCTATCTTGAGATTTATCAGTATTAGTCCACGAAGAAAATACTTTCTCCGATAAAAAAAATGCAAGTGAAGTTTTCCACCGGAATTATCTTCATTCTAGTATCAAAAATAATGTATAAATAATTGAGCTTATTACGAAAATTATTTATTGTTCTATTTTTCATAAAAAGGGTATATTCAAAATTTACGTGAAATACTGCTGAAAAGAATTGGAGTAAGACATATACCTCACTACGCGTTTATGTATAGTGATATGAAGTATTAATGTTCAGAAGGGTCATTTATACACACCCCACATAAAAACATGGATTATGAATTTGATTAATCTTTTATCTATTATAAGTCGTTTTCTTCTTCTTCTAATGCTTCTTCTTCTTTGTTTTACTCTTCTGTTTCTCCTATTTCTTATTCTTCATCTTCAATAGTGTCATCATTTACAACTATGTCAGCAGATACTCTTGTTATACGGTTTATTTCATCATTTTTTTCTGTTCCAAAATCGCATCATCAGATGTATTTAAAAATAACTGTCCACAACAAAAACCACATACTCTTGAACACGGTAATCTCAGTTTTCTGAACACACAATATGAACCGTAATTTTTCGTACACGTGCAGAAAATAGAATTAAGGACATTTCTGGTGCAGCAGAAAGTAGATATCAATGGGTTCTCATAAGTTGTTATTAAAAACTCACTTGTAGCGAATCTAAATCTCTTCTCACTTCTCAGCGATGATTGGATCTAATACTATATCTTGATTAAATATTGTGGTGCTGCTGCTGTAGTGGATGGAAGTAATGATAATTGTACCGGTTTATTTTATCTCGTGAATTTTGTAAGTTAAATATCCATAGTTATCAAGTGAGATCTCTATATTTGGAGTTCCATACATAGCTAAAACAAAAGATATTCCAGAATTTATTAGAATATTTGGCAAACCGTTTTCTTCTTTGAATACCTCGCTGCATTCTCTAAATCTGTTTCCTTTTTGCAATAATTTGAATGCATTTATGTTACTTTTTCGAAAGAAAGAACTTGTGTCACTACCACTATAGCGTGCAAAAGTAAAATGTCACTCTACAGTTAGTGTACTTTACAATCCTCTACGGATTATAAATTTTTGCTACAATCTATCCTTTCCAGATTTTAATAAGTAGATATGTTCGAAAGCTGTTTCGACAATCAAAACACCAGCATGGCCTTGTGATTGTTTACTTTTGATTTGAAGAGTAAGTTTTGTAATTAGTAAGGAGACACTTATTATTGTTCAATTTATTAGATAAGAATTTTTCTTGATTTTCAGATATGTCAGTATATTGTTCAAAGGGCATGTCAGCAGATATTGAAGGATTTTATACGATGAAGTTGTTCCACTACTTCAATATTTCTAGAGGCACAAAATACGTTGTCTAATACGTTCAGATATACACTAACCTATATGATTACAATGGAATGTTAGATTGCTTCAACTCTAGGACGAAGGTAGTATGAAGAAGGGTCAACTTCAAGGACATTTCAAAAAGAAAGAATTATGGATGTGAATATTTGGAGGTTTTTCTGAGGATAAAGGCTCGATATCATCAACTTACACCACCATACGTATACATGTAATGGAGAATAACACCTTACTCAAACTCCTCTTAGCCACTTAATTTGAAAATTACTGGTCTCGCGTAAATTTTGTATAGGGGGCTTTTATATGGAGAATAGAACAACAAATAATTATCGTAATAAACTCATTTAACATAGAATCAATGGTGTACGAGATATTTACAAAAAACTGATCGTTACGACCTTTGACCTTTTATATTTTTTACGCCAGCGCAATTTTGCACAAGACTTCTTGACATCATTAATGGTGTTATAATGAAGGTAGTTGTTATAGAAAATCTTCACTAGCATTTTGGAGGCTTGTCCTTTGTTTTATCTTCCTGCACTATATTTAACTCAAGGTTTAGAATTGATTGTACAGAAACTTTAGCTTCGCCTATACGGTTAGCCATTTCGGATTTTACTGCACCTGAATCAAGCCATAAGTTTGTCAACTTTTATTTTACCAGTAGTTGTGGTAAGTCCGTCAAGTTGTCTTTCCTCCCACCGTTGACCGATATGCTCAAAAACCTAGCACCCATTTGCTTATAGCTAGCACTAGCTAGCACCAAAGCTGTTTCAGAAATATGGCCAATTATAGTAGGGGGAGCTTGACGCTAGCCTCGCCCAGTGCTCCGATTTGCCCCAAAACCTGGCACCATGTAGCTTGGAGCTAGTACCAGGTACCACCCAAGTAAGAAAGCTAACACCTTAAAAACAAGATGATGGCGATTTTTAAAAAAAATTGGTCGCCCTCCAGTTGTCCGATTTGTTCTAAAATCTAGCACCTCTTTGCTTATAGCTAGCATCAGCTAGCACCAAAGTTGTAAAGCACCAAAGCTGTTTCAGAAATATGGCCAATTATATTCGGGTGGGAGGCAACTTGACGCTAGACCCCAGTGCTCAGGTTGGCTCCAAAACCTAGCACCATATAGCATAAAGCTATCGCTAGCTAGCACCCAAGCAAGAAAGTTAGCATCTTAAAAACAAGATAACAGCGATTTTTCAAAAAAAATTTGCCAGTTCCCCAGTTGTCCGATTTGCTCCAAAATCTAGCACCTCTTTGCTTATAGCTAGCACCAGCTAGCACCAAAGTTGTACAGCTAGCACCAAAACTTTGATGCCAGCTCTACAACTTTGGTGCTAGCTGGTGCTAGTTATAAGCAAATACGTGCTAGATTTTGGAGCAAATCGGACAACTTGGGGAGGCTTGCAAAATTTTTTAAAAAAATCGTTGCTATCTTGTTTTTAAGGTGCTAGCTTTCTTGTTTAGGTGCTAGCTGGTGTTGGCTCTAACCTAGATGGTGCTAGGTTTTGGAGCATATCGGAGCACGAGTTGGTCTCCCCCAAATATAATTGGCCATATTTCTGAAATGGCTTTGGTACTAGCTCTACAACTTTGGTACTAGCTGGTGCTAACTATAAGCAAAGAGGTTTTAGATGTTGGAGCAAATCGTACAACGAGGTGGGGAAGGGGTAGCAAAATTCTTTAAAAAATGGCCGCCATCTTGTTTTTAAAGTGTTAGCTTTTTTACTTGAGTGCTAGCTGGTGTTAGCTCTAAGCTACATGGTGCTAGGTTTTGGAGCAAATCGGAGCACGGGGGGAACCAGCGTCAAGTTGCCCCCACCACCAATATAATTGGTCATATTTCTTAATCAACTTTGGTGATAACTCTACAACTTTGGTGCTAGGTGGTGCTAGCTATAAGCAAAGAGATGATAGATTTTGGAGCAAATCGTACAACGGGAAGGGCAGGAGTAGCAAAATTTGTTTAAAACATTGCCGAAAGGTTGTTTTTAAGGTGCTAGCTTTCTTACTTGGATGCTAACTGGTGATAGCTCTAAGCTACATGGTGCTAGGTTTTGGAGCAAATTGGAGCACGGGTGGGACTAGCGTCAAGTTGCTCTGCACAGCTTCCGTTATCTCTTGATATCCTTTTAAACGTTTTTTCAACTGAGGGAACAGGTAATGATCTAAGGAATAAGATATGTGGATAGTTACGCCGATCAAACAAGTTCGCATATGACTGCTGAACTCAAGATCCCGGCTTCGTTTCTTGAAGAGCACCGCTTGAAAAATGTTAGACGAACGTTTTTCACAAAAATACGCTCTTTTTCGGATGAAACTTAGGTCCCGTGTGTGAGTGTTGACCAGCACGGATTAAAAGTACTACCTTTCTTGAAATAGCAAGGTTTTGGTAAAATTCACATTTTCAGGTAAAAAACTCGTTTGCTCGCGTGGAGCATTGGAAAAACAAATGTAGGAAAATAGGATGGGTGTTGCAGTCATTCGAATTGTAAATGCTGAACCGAATCTATAGCAGTTTGAAATTTGTATTGTTGTATATAGCAAAGCCATTATATTAGATTACTTTTAAAATATTACATTGTAACAGAATCAGTAAGCCGAACATCCTTTGTTCTAGGAAAACTTGCATCATGTTTATCAAATGTCATGTTCTTGAAATTACCTCACCACACTTATCTTTTTGTATATTTAATCTTGTAACATACTGTTTTAGTACAGTCGGTTATGTAAAAATAACTCTCTATTATTTCTCAAATTGATTTATTTTCTAGTTTAATTTTAGCGTCCCAATTATTAGGATAACGGTTTTGTAGCATAAATATGTCTGCGATTTTAAACGGCTTCAAAAGCTCCGTTCCCAAGTAGCCAGAGCAGGGTTCTTGAAAAATATAATCCAAAGATTTAATTAACATTCCCAAGGTACGAAGCTTTACTTGGAAGGCACTTAACGTGTCAGATTAGTAGTATCTACTAATAGATGTCAATCAAGTAGCTAAGACCCTAGTTATGTATAAAGCAGCCCGAGTTGTCTGACTAACTTTCAATTAGTTTGGGTACTTAAGTAAAATTATAGTTTCGGAGTTTTCTTGTGAGGGAGATTTTGGTTATTCTAAAGCAATTGTTAGTTTTAATTAACTTTTAAGATTTATGACAGGCTTAACCCTTTTGATTATGAGAGCTAAACTGGACTGGGTATTTTTCAATTAACTTAAAGATATATAAGGAGTTCAGTGTGGGATGGAAAGGGCTTTTTTATTTCGATACTTCCGACAGACGGGGTTTATTTCTGTACTTCTGAAAGTAAAGTGATGTGTGTTTTTCTATTTTATTCTGAGTAAGTACTTTCCCAGTTACTAAAACAGAGTATATGGTATTTTTTTAAATAATGAACTCAAGGGTTGTGTTATGAATTATGTATCCGTAATTGTTTAACTAAATGGTGGCGACGTTCTGTAAAAATACCGAAGTTCAGATTAAAGCTCTGAGTTTGGGCTTAAGTTGAACGCGTTGAAATTTTATTCCCTGTGTACTTATTTGGGGCAGACAGAGAGGCTTCAGCAGGGTACACCGCTTCATTGTTATTTCGACGGTAGCCTGAGGGCTCACGCAATAGCTTAGCAACAAAACCTACCTGATCACGCAATTTTCAGGTCGGTTATAGCAGTAAAGGAGCCCCGTAGTGATAATCTTTGTTGTACTTGAACGAGTTTCGTTACAGTAATAGTTGGCCGGTGAAAAGTTCGTCGTTTCATGTTCCGTTAGTTGAAGACACCCTTGTTAACTGAGAGCGTGGGTCACAGTAGGTAACCTTATTAGAATACTGTATATATAATTAATTATTGTATTTGGGTGTTTGAGCCCGAAATTGTTTCTTATATCCAAAAAAAAGTAGACTAGTCCTAAGGAATTTAAACATTAATTTTGTTTAGTCATATAGTGTGTAGCTAACCGGGGACTATAAAGCTCCATAGTAGTGCAGTGTTAAAATTTTTGCGTGCGTATTTGTGACAATCTTTTCCCATTCTCTAGAACAAAGTGCAACGAGTGATAATATCTTGATAAGGTCCGTAAGCCTTCCCCTCTCTTACGGTGGCGCCCTATTGTATATAACGGCAAATATTGTATATATTTTGTACTCATATGTCATTAGGTTAAGGTTTAATTAGTTGTACAGTTAATAAAATAATCTAAATTTATATCTTAGTGTGTTGTAGCTTAATGAACCTCACCCTTTCACCGACTGTTGCAAGCTTGCGAGGCAATGTTCCGAAACGTTTGGGTACTTTAGGTTCAGGGGTCATGCCCTATTATTTTATTGTTAATTTGATACCCTTACGAGGCAGGAATGTATACTTAGTTACAATCTTTTGGTCAGGACTTTACTGTGTCTTTACTCTGTAACAACCACAATTAGGTTTCCTGCAGATGTCTTAGAACTCAGGGAAGTTTTGCCTTACCACTATTAAACATACATTTGTATCGCCTGCCACAACCTTCGGCAGAAAACCCATTTCTTTTTATCAGCAGTTATAAAAGACGAAGCACCAGAGTCAGTCAGTCAGTCAGTCTGTGTATGATCCTAGTTCATCCCTTGCTCTGGAGCAAATCGGCTCAGAGCCAACCATCAGAATGGTGACTTAATCTTTTATGGTTGCTGAGACATTTTAGTAAAGATGGTCATATAAGTAATTCTTTAATTCTTTTACTGCTTCACATTTTGTTAACATGTCATTTAGCTTTAAGTTTATTTATTGTTCATTAAATATTGTTGTTGATTTCGTCATGTTGTTATTTCACTCGATACTAGATCCCTAGGTCCCTAGGACCTGAGTTAAGTACCACCTCTCGCTACTAAAGACTCTACCATCACATTACCATAGTTACGTCATCACGCCCAAAAGTATAATTAACCATCAACAAAAGTGTACTTAACTGTATTCAGCGCATTATTCTGCAAAAACAATGCACTTTTTCTTCGCTAACACGCTGTGTTTTGATTCCTTAATTTTCTCTCAGGATGGTTGATAATAAGAATGCGCCGTTCATAGTCAAGGGGTTCAAATAGATCGGATCTTTTTTAAAATGGCACATATTGATCGTCATGCTTCCACTCTCGCTTCTTTGTGTTAGGCGTCTAAGCACTTTGGAATAAATCAACGTGAACTATATGGTGAACGCGTTCATATGAAATCTTTAGTGTCTCGCTGTATGTTTCAGCCCAATTCGACGGTCTAATATTATCATGTCATGAACTGCCTCGATATTTTTAGGGGTGGACATGAGCATTGAACGCCAAGTGTATTGCATATCTACGTCAATCTCATTACCACTTAACCTCTTTAAATACAGGTATTTGGTGATGGCTCGATACCCTAATTTATCGATTTTCACATTTGCATTCGACATACTTTTTTTCAAAAGTTACTGCAGAGTAATGCTCAAGTTTTTGAAGTAAGATTACACAGTAACGGTTTCAATAAATCATTATTTGTTGCCATGGTAGCAAGATCTTGTTTTGTTCAAGGGAAATGGTCTAGGCTACCTTGATATCATACCCCCTCGTAAGTAAACATTTCGTTCTACATCATTAGCATTGCAAAATTATTTGTACTATTAATTTTAATAATTTTGTCGATAAGAATCGATTAATAAAACTCATTGAAGTTGCATTGTTAGACGAACGAAAAACTACTCAGCGAATGGTAAACAGTAGATGATAACGTATACATACAGGGTGAGTTTTTAGTGTGGCAACGGTCGATAACTCCGTTATTATAAAAGCTACGCAAACCAAATTTGGAGGCATATTAGGCATGCCTAAAGTGCATATTTTAAAAATATTTGGAAGCATACAGGGTGTTTCATAATTCCAGGACATACTAAACTTATATTTTTTTAAATGGAACACCCTATATATTATTACATTTTTGAAAAGCCCATAAAAAGAGCTTTAATTTGATATAAAGTTGTATCTGTCTATTCCTTTTAGTTTTTGAGATATTCAACTGTTTTTAGAAAAAATGACCCCGATTAGATACATTGCCACTGCACTAATACACAACATATGTTAATTTTCAAGATGCAGAAAATTTTACCATATACCATAGTATATTTGTAAATATCACTTATTTGAAATTTCTTCACAGTATACAGGGTGTGTCAGGTTTCGCAAAATGCAATTTTTAAAATTTTTTTTAAATGGCACCCTACCAATTTTATTGCTACAATGGATAGCTCATTAAGTGTCCTTTCATTTTTGTTAAGAATTCCCTATATCTAAATCCATTACTTTCTGAGATATTTTTGATTTTCTTCAAATTTTATGAATGTTTTTAATTTACATAACTAAAAATAACTTACTATTGGAGAATATTATAAAACAATTAATACATTTTGATTAACAATCAACTACAGTTATCCAATAACAATTTTCACTAAAGATATAACAACCTACAATAATACGCTATCAACAGAATTGTGCCAGATCAACAATATGCATTTTATAGAAAATGTTCAAGCAGGAAATCAGGCAGGATTTGAAAAAAATAACTATTACATGTAAAGTGTCATTTAGGTTTATTAATTGTAGTGTGTTGTCATTTAACAGAATATCTCTCTTGGTATATTCTTGATGCAAGTAGGAAATTTTTTAAACTTGCTCCCAATACTCACATCATATTTATTTGTTCTTCTACTGTAAAATTCATTTTGAAAACTCTTTTATAGATTACATTTAAAACAGAACTGATAATGTGTTAAATGACAACACACTACAATTAATAAACCTAAATGATACTTTACATGTAATAGTTATTTTTTCAAAGCCTGCCTGATTTCCTGCTTGAACATTTTCTATAAAATGCATATTGTTGATCTGGCACAATTCTGTTGATAGCGTATTATTGTAGGTTGTTATATCTTTAGTGAAAATTGTTATTGGATAACTGTAGTTGATTGTTAATCAAAATGTATTAATTGTTTTATAATATTCTCCAATAGTAAGTTATTTTTAGTTATGTAAATTAAAAACATTCATAAAATTTGAAGAAAATCAAAATATCTCAGAAAGTAATGGATTTAGATATAGGAATGCTTAACAAAAATGAAAGGACACTTAATGAGCTATCCATTGTAGCAATAAAATTGGTAGGGTGCCATTTAAAAAAAATTTTAAAAATTGCATTTTGCGAAACCTCACACCCTGTATACTGTGAAGAAATTTCAAAAAAGTGGTATTTACAAATATACTATGGTATATGGTAAAATTTTCTGCATCTTGAAAATTAACATAAGTTGTGTATTAGTGCAGTGGCAATGTATCTAATCGGGGTCATTTTTTCTAAAAACAGTTGTATATCTCAAAAACTAAAAGGAATAGACAGATACAATTTGATATCAAATTAAAGCTCTTTTTATGGGCTTTTCAAAAATGTAATAATATATAGGGTGTTCCATTTAAAAAAATATAAGTTTAATATGCCCTGGAATTATGAAACACCCTGTATGCTTCCAAACATTTTTAAAATGTGCACTTTAGGAATGTCTAATAGCCTCCAAATTTGGTTTACGTAGCTTTTATAATAACGGAGTTATCGACCGTTGCCACACTAAAAACTTACCCTGTATGTCTGAAAACAAAGAAAAGCCCTCACTTGTTAAATATGACAACCGGTAAGAGTCGTGATATTATCTGTCACGACAGAGCAGTTAGAGTTACGCTATAACTGTGCGGCATTCAAGTTTGCATTATGCACAATATTTAAATTACACTCGATGATTGATGTTTGTAAATACTATAATATTAAGTTATCGTCATGAAACCGATACCCGCTGAGGTGTTTTATATCTTGTATACGTAAGCGATGTATTTATTTCAAAATTAACATTTTTTATTATCCTGCCTGCGACCCTCCTTGCCCTAGCACTACGCAGCTGTCAAGTCTACTTGTCGAAAATAATAAAATTATTATACCCTTTTGTATAATAAAGTCTTGAAGTGAGAAGCGATTGAATTTGGAAGTGCTTCTAAAATACATCGCATGCTACAACATCCTGGTTTACTACAGGATTGCATTATTCAACTTGATGGTTAAGACCTTTTATCGATTAGTTACTACGACGAACACGCCATTCCTCTGTTTTTGAAAGCGTGCTTGGTGTGTAAACCGAACATCTAATGCCGTGATTTATTTCATAGCCAACTAGAATTCTTGACAAATGGAGTTTCAAAAAGAACAATATCCCCACCTTACGGCACGCTAGCAGAGTTTGTGTCGAAAATTTGATGAGCGTAGAAGGATTATTGTGCTATTAATCTTAACTTTCACATTTAGTTTTCGCACCGTTCAATTACAGGTTAAATTGAAAATATCGACAAACACTAGCACAAAGTAAAGAAAAAATATTTCAAGAAAAAATACCTACATTATTACTTTATTTAGTTCATAATATAAGGAGTATAATTTAAAATTAGGTAGCATAACTGAGAATGACGGCAATTTATGTTGCTGAATACTTGTCATTAGCCGCATATAATCCTTTTATGAATGAGAATATTGATGCAAAGTTGATGTTTTTACATCGCATTTAAAGGTGTTTTTCTGCTTAAGAGAGCAAGCGAGTTGAAGAGGTTGAAACTGTTATTGCGGTAATTGAATCTCAGGTGGGCTCGTTATCAGTGGCACGTGTAAATAAAAACAGAATTCAAATGCAAATTTAATGCTATATAGCATATAACATTAAAACGTGTACAAAAACAAGCTTCTACACTAAAATATCAACGCGTATGAAAACACAAAGTACCTACAACACAGGATTGTGTCGTAGTCGCACCAATTATTATAAAACCATTAATATGCTACTCTATCAACTAACGATGCCCGGACGAAGCCCTTTAGCATCTACCATCGCACACGGCCATTCCTCGACCGACCCTTTCTCTCTCTACCCCGCTCATTGTTTTCGAGTCTGGAACCACTTCAGAGTGGATAAAGAATTTGGGCCATCTTGTACTGGGAAGAGAAGTCATCCCTGAAAGTGGTTGCATCTGTTGCTTGGTTAACGACAGTGAAGATGCAGAAGGAAACGGGATACAACTGCTCTAAAGAGCTTCAAGGATGTTCTATGGAAATACAACTTTTCTCTTCTCTTTCTCAGTGGAAGTACGTGTCCAATCTGTTCCAAGATATAAAACATAATGATGAAAAACTAATTGCACTTAAACCTGATGAATACTAAAAAAAAATACAGGTGTTAGTTTTGCAATATTTTTAAATAATCCTGATTGTGCGTAAGGATTTATTGAAAAACTATTAATTCGGCAAATGTTCAAGGGTTAGGGGGATCTTGGTAGCCACAGGATGCTTAAACTCCTTCACATACCACTGACTATCTCTGAAATAGAATATATATTTACACAACAATAGAAGGAAAACCGAGCTGTATCTAACAAAAAAGAGCAGCAGCTATGTTCGTAGACAACAAACATAGACACAAGAATAAAAGTGTTAAAAGCATATGTGTGGAGCACAGCACTGTACACCTATCAAATAGGGACAGTAGGAAAAGCAGACAGAAATATGAAGAAGCCTTTTAGAATGTTATGCTTCTGATGTATGATGTTGATAGCATGGACTGTTAAAGTTAATAACAAAAAAGTTATAGAAATAGTAGGGGAATAAAGAAATCTATGGAAAATAAAGAAAATAGAAGAAATAGAAGGACAGGATACGTTCTAAGTCATTTTTGCGGAATATTGTGGGGTATATTACAATCAGCTATAGGAAAATAGAGGGGTAGAGGGGTTGACTTAGATCAAACTATTGCACGCAGATAGTGAAAAATTCAGACTATAAATTTCAGGGAAATGTGTAGGTTAGCTCACAATAGAAAACAATGAAGACTTAATGACAATGATGAGCAATGGATATAAGACAATATTTTTAAAAACGAAAAATTGATGTAAGTTAAGCTTTTTTGAACTGCGGGTTGAGTAGTGAATTGAAGGCCACACCAGATCACTCAAATATCAATAGACAACTAGAACATTCAAAAATTATACCAATGGATAGACTTCCTTCAGATTTTCATTCCAATAATCCGGAACGTTCCACAGAAAATTTCAATAAATTAAATGTTGGTCATTATATAAATTACGCCAAAATTTCCGTTGAACTTAAATACAACTTACTGGTAAATACTGCCCTATAGTAGGGGATAAAGAATACTACTATAGTAAGCCTGCTTATCGTAAAAGGCGATTAAAAGGCGCAGCAAGGGGCAGCAGCCTTGCTGGCTAAAAGATATTGGAGGAGGGTCGGTTGGTCTCGGGCGATCCTCAATAATTTACAAGCTTGTTGGGGTTGGCTGTGACGGATACAGCTTTTTGATAAAATCTTTAAAAACTGCGTTGTGGAAAGATATGGGAGCCTACCACAATATTTCCCAGGTGTGCGTGGCCTAAAACACGAAATATATATGATGGAGAGCTCACAAGTAAAATTCTTGTCCGGAGGTAAAATACCCCCTCATTCGGATCTCCGGGAGGGAATGCTTGGGGCTCATCATCGTAAGAGTTTAAAACAACAGTTTGATTTAGTGATAGGGACTTGGAATGTGAGGTCATAACTTAGAGTAGATAAGTTAACAAATCTATTAGTTGAAATGAGAAAAGGAAAACTGGACATTTTAGGTATTAGTGAGGTGAGATGGCCAGATAGTAATGACTTTTGGAAAGATAATTATAGAATAATTACAACTTCTTCAACTAATGGACAGGCAGGGGTAGGAATAGTGTTAGGTAAAAGATTAGGGCATAAAGTTAAAGAGTACTTACAATTTAGTGATAGAATAATTATGGTTAGATTGAGTACAAAACCCACAGACACTGTTTTAGTACAGGTTTACATGCCAAGAACTCAGTACGAGGATGAGGAAGTAGAAAAGGTATACGAGGATATAAATAGTATAGTGAGAAAAGTAAAGGAGATGAGAATTTAATAGTTATGGGCGATTTTAATGCGTCAGTGGGAGAAGGTAGTGAGGGAAAAATGGTAGGAAAATTTGGGTATGGCAGACGAAATGATAGAGGAGAAAGATTAGTTGAGTTTTGCCAGGAACATAGATTAGTAACTGTAAACACCCTATTCGAACAACATGTTAGGAGAAGATATACCTGGAAAGCCCCAGGTGATAGGGCTAGATACCAAATAGATTATATTTTAGTTAAACAAAGATTTAGAAACCAAGTTAAAACTGTCGTAGTTATCCAGGGGCTGACATAGATAGCGATCATAACTTAGTTAAAATGAAGTGTAAACTAAAATTCAAAAAATTGAGAAAGGGTAAAAGAGAAGGATGGGATCTAGGTAAGCTTAATGATAGTAGGGTAAAGAGGAATATAAACAAGTATTAGATAATAAGAGCAAAGAGATAGCTGTAGGAAGGAACGTAGAAAATAGATGGAAAGAAATAAAACTGACTGTACATGATACAGCAACACAGACTATAGGTAAGAAAAAATAGAAGCGAGAAAACCGTGGGTAACAAAGGAGATATTAGATTTAATAGAGAATAGAAGAAAGCTTAAACCTTTCAGAGAAGTGGATAGCGAAAGTAAGCAAAAATATAATACAGTTAGAAATAAGATAGTACATGAGTGTAGAAAAGCTAGAAATAAATGGATGGAAGAGAACTGTAAGGAATACAAGATGATTTGAGAGTAGGTAAGACAGACAGGGCATACAGGGCAGTTAAAAAGTTTTTGGGAAGATAGGAAAAATATAATGGTATTAGAGACGAGAATAATGAGCTTCTAATAAATAAAGTTGAGGTAGCAGATAGATGGAAAAGATATTTAGAAGATTTATATAAGGGAGACGATATGGATGAGTTAGAGAACGACCAAGAAGAGGATGTAGAAATAGGGTTCTCAATATTAAGAGAGGAATTTGATAGAGCTGTTCGGAATCTTAAACTAAATAAAGCGCCAGGGATAGACGATATTCCGCAGAATTAATAAAATATGCAAGTCAGAAAACTTTAGATAGATTATATGAACTAGTGAAATTAATATATGATACAGGTGAGGTTCCAATAGATTTCGAAAAAATATTATTATCGCAATCCCAAAAAGTCAGGAGCTGATAGGTGTGAGAATTTTAGAACGGTTAGTTTAACTTCTCATGCTTCCAAAATACTAACAATAATAATTAAAAATAGAGTAGAAGCTTTGACTGAGAATTATTTAGGCGAAGACCAATATGGTTTTCGTAAAGACAGAGGACTAGAGAACCGATACTAATGATTAGGGTAATTATCGAAAAAGGTTACAAAAAATAAAAGACTCATTTCGCATTTGTAGATTTAGAAAAAGCATTTGATAGGGTTAATTGGATTGTTATGTTCAGGGTTTTGCAAAAATAGGAATCTCTGATAGGGATAGAAAAATTATTTACAGTCTATATAAAACCAAAGTGTAGTAATTAGATTTGATGAAATAGAAAAGGAAGCTAAGATTAGAAATGGTGTTAGACAGGGTTGTATACTGTCTCCTTGATTTTAATGTTTATATTGAGGAAGCTTTAAACTTAGCTAGAGAGAGAAAGAGATAGGTATTAGTGTACAGGGACAGAAAATAGACATGTTACGTTTTGCAGATGATATAGCCATTATAGCAGAGTCTAGAAAAGAGTTAGGAGAGTTTTAAATATTTTAGATGAGATACTACGGAGTAACTATAGTATGAGAATTAACTCGGTAAAGACAAAGATAATGACAAGTGAGTTACAGCCTAGTTATAAACCAAAATTAAAAATAGGTAATACCGAGTTAGAGGAGGTAAATGAATTTTGCTATTTAGGTAGTATAATTACAAAGGATGGACGTAGCAGAAGGGATATAGTAGCTAGAATAGCTCAAGCTAGAAAAATGGTTTTAAAAAAGAAAAACTTACTAATAGCTAATAGTATTAGTTTAGATAATAGAAAACGTTTTTTAAAGTCGTACGTATGGAGCGTTCTACTATACGGTAGTGAGACTTGGACAATTAAAGAAGTAGATAAGAAAAGGATAGAAGCTTTTGAAACTTGGTGCTATAGGAGAATGTTAAAGATTAGTTGGACAGATAGAGTAACAAACGAGGAAGTTTATAGAAGGATAGGTGAGGAACCCTGTATGTGGAAACAATTGAAGGTCAGGAGAGATAGAATGATAGGGCACCAGTTAAGACATGAGGGACTATTTAGTAAAGTCTTAGATTATAGACTACCAAATAAAAATAGAGTAGGAAGGC
Source organism: Platerodrilus igneus (assembly GCA_036346225.1). Lineage (NCBI taxonomy): Eukaryota > Metazoa > Arthropoda > Insecta > Coleoptera > Lycidae > Platerodrilus > Platerodrilus igneus. Next base: position 1,685,234 of record JARFIW010001660.1, read on the forward strand.
CTAGACAAAGCTATATTAGTCAAATAATTAGAGATTTAGGTTGTGAAGGGTATGTGGACCTTTTTAGATTAGCTCAGAATAGAAAAGAATTTAGAGCTGCGTCAAACCGACTTTAAGTAAGTTCGAAAACAAAACAAAAAAAATAAAAATCAGTTAACTAAATGTCACCAGGACATAACTCACAATTAGTTAGAGGTCTGGCATGTTGGTAGCGTTTCGTTGCTTAAGCCTTACCATAACATATAATTTAATAAACGTCGCCATGATATAGCTCACAATTAGGTAGCGGTCTGGCATGTTGGTAGCGATTTGTTGCTTAAGCCTTACCATAACATATAATTTAATAAACGTCACCTTGACATAACTCACAATTAGGTAGCGGTCTGGCATGTTGGTAGCGTTTCGTTGCTTAAGCCTTATCATAACAGATAATTTAATAAACGTCATCATGACATAACTCACAATTAGGTATCGGTCTGGCATGTTGGTAGCGTTTCGTTGCTTAAGCCTTACCATAACAGATAATTTAATAAACGTCATCATGACATAACTCACAATTAGGTAGCGGTCTGGCATGTTGGTAGCGTTTCGTTGCTTAAGCCTTACCATAACATATAATTTAATAAACGTCACCATGACATAACTCACAATTAGGTAGCGGTCTGGCATGTTGGTAGCGATTTGTTGCTTAAGCCTTACCATAACATATAATTTAATAAACGTCACCATAACATAACTCACAATTAGGTAGCGGTCTGGCATGTTGACAGCGATTCGTTGCTTAAGCCTTACCATAACATATAATTTAACACTTTTCCTTTTTGAAGCGGATAACCAGGTTATATTTCATTTCCCTATAAATGGTAATCATGTAAACATGTTAGAGTTCTTTAACAACCATCAGGTTGCTAATATCTATGTAGAGCCAGCTGGATAGGAAAAAGATAGAAGGATATAGGAAGACCTAGACCAAACTATATTAGTCAAATTATTAGAAATTTAGGTTGTGAAGGGTATGTAGAGCTTTTTAGATTAGCACAGAATAGAAAAGAAGTTAGAGCTGCGTCAAACCGACCTTAAGTAAGGTCGAAAACAAAATGATGATGATGGTAAATACATGGGAACCACCTATTTCTTATGATTTCAGAAACGAATCCGAAGAGGAAAAGATGTATTTTAAAGTAATTGGTTAAAGAAACACAGAACTTGGCGCGTCTATTTTGTATATCTGTGGAAGGCACTGTGCGAGCCCTGTGCTATATTTAAGTCAAAAGTTCATTGAGGAGTGTAGGGCGTCATCATAAAGCTACCAATTAAAGGATATAAAGATTTTGCTGATAGTTATAAAATACACCTTAAAGGTAAGTCCAGACAGAGCTATTTTAGTTGCAATGCAGCATACAAAGTTGCGCAGTTCTTTGTGTGGATCCGATACGCAACCTCAAAGTAGCACATGTAGCACAGCTGGCTGCAGTATTTCTATACGGCGCGAGATAGGTTTTGTGCCTTTGGGAGCTTCTTTTTAAAAAGGCTTTATTTCCAAATTTACACTCCTATCAAATGTATTTTAATTTATACAGAAATTCCAAGTGAATTTAACAAATGGTTACGTTATGTTCATTAACGTTTAAATCAAAATTAATCGAAGCTACTTTCACTAATTAATTAATTAAAACTAAATGAGTAGCTTGAACAGCCAACAATGTTGAAGTTGTGAAGCTCGAGACTGACTGGCTCCTGAGGGTATTTATGCTATTCCTGCCCCTCACATTGTTTGCGAGAACTCCAGATCTCATGTCTGCTATTTCTTTATATAATACAAAGTTTTACATTTTAATAATCTTAATTCTAATAATTGCTGTCTTATTGTCTACTGTGACCTGCACCTGCAGTGTCGTATTGCGTCTGGAATGCAATGTAACTGGTTTCCGTGCTCATATCTTGGTTTGAATCTACTAAAACTTTTACTTGTTTATCTGTCCTGGGTTCAATCGTGTTTTGGTTGGTTTGAATGTCTTTGTTTTGGAATTTGATGGGAATTTGTCCGTGTTTCGTTCTCCAAATGAAGAAAAATATTGAAATTGGAAAATTTAACAAATTTATAATGTATATTAAAAGACAAACTGAAGGACACGTCCCAAAAAAATCTAAAACTTTAGAAAAAGAGCAGGTGCAACAATTCATTCTTGACGCTCCTAGTAATTTGTTCTTAATGACCAAGGTAAGCGTAACGTTTAAATTTAAATTTGTTTAATAGCAAACCATACTTTATAGGTCGTACTAATTTTTGGAATAGCAGGCGCGTTAAGGAAACATGAACTTTTAGAGTTACAAACTAGTAATATTAAAGACCTAAAATCAAAATTTCTAATCACTATCCCAGGATCAAAAACAAAAACCAAGGAAAAAAGAATTTTTACGATTGTGGATGATCATCAAAATACATTCTTAAAATTAATCAGACAATATATAACACTGAGACCACAACATACAAACCACACACGATTCTTTGTACATTATAAAAACAATAAGTGCACTTCTAACCCTGTCGGCATCAACACATTTGCCAAAATACCACCGACAGTTGCACAATTTCTAAAACTTGATCAGTCACAGTTATTTACAGGTCATTGATTTCGTAGATCATCTGCTTCAATATTGTCAGATTCAGGGGCTGATTTTGCAACAATAAAAAGACACGGGGGGTGGAAATCAACCCGGGTTGCAGAGACATACATTAAGGATTCAATCCAAAATAAAGTAAATATTGGTAAACAATTATTCTGCACAAGCGAAACAGTTACTTCGAGCGCATATCCAGCTGACATCAATATAACCTCAAACAACCCGAATAATACTCAAAATGATTTAAACCTGAATATAAATCTTGACGTTCACAAGATAAATAATGTATCTGTTCCTTTCTTAACTTTGAACAATTGTAATATTAATAGTTTCATTATGAATATCCAAAATAATTAGGTATTAAAATGTGTAATGTTGAATTTGCACTGTTTTTTTTTGTTTCTGTGCGTATCCGTATGTCTGATCTAGGTTATACCTCTAATAAAACATTAAAACGTCAAAGTCACAAAAAGAGTTACTTAATGAAAAAGAATGCATTAATGACGTCCATTAATGCATCCTTTTTAAAACAAAATCATTCGTTAATATTGACATTAATAAACGGTCGACAAAAAAAGATATTACTCAACAAAGAAGTCTTTATTAATAAGGTCATTTTGAATTTATGGGAAAACCTAGGCGTTTGTAGCTACTATTTTCTAATAAACACTTAAGTTTAAGACAATTATGTGTTTTGAGTATACAATGCCTGTGCTTGCATTTAAATGTAAATATTTTCGTTAAAATAGTAAAATACATTAAAATCTAGTCGTGTTATTATATTTAGTACGTCAAGTATTAGTTATTTATGGAGTCAAGTAGATGTGGTTGAATGCGATAGTTTATGCTAATTTATACGTATAATACCTTAAACTGAATACAGACCTCGCCCCCCCCCCCTCCCGGATTTGTTCTGAGGACACCCATGATTAAGTTTATCGGAAATGTAGTGTGATAAATTGGATCTTAATTACACTTGCAGTAATAGATAGCAATGAGGGTATAGTGATAATCAGCACCATTTAAAAAATTTAAAATAAATATTAAGGACATTGTCCTTTTTATTTATAATGCTTCCAATTTACTGTCTATTGTCATACAGGACAAAAAATTAGGAAAATACAAACTATAAATCTGTTGAAAGAGTAACGGCTCAGAACAAGTGGACGAAGAGATAAAGAATAATATGGGAGCTTAAAGTCCAATTTAAGTGATAAATGTCTGCTGAAATAGGAAAGTTAAAGAAATGGTTTGTGGTCCTAGTAACTTATTTGAGAAGTTTGCCCTAGCGCCTTTTAGTTCCTTAAAAATGTTAAGAATCAAAATAGCCAACGCGTAATATTAATTTTCTCTTTTCTGAAATATTTCATTCACGGTTAATTAACTAACACATGCTCTTTCTGCAGCATTTTCTCATATTTGTGAATATCAAAGATTACATAATAGAACATTTGGTTCGTATGTGGAAATATTGTGTTACCAAGCAACAAAACATCCCCTACAACTTTTGATGTGGATACATATTGACGACGTGTAGTTAAATACTAAATTATTTTAAGCATACGCGTCTAGGGTAAGCAAACTGAAAGATCGAACTGATTGAGTGGCAGACTTCATATTACAGACAAAATTTGAATATACCTGCTACTGACTTTTTCAGCTAAAATAGAACGAACTAACTATTAGGTATTTTATAAAGAATACTTATCAAGATAATTGGTAATTAAAAAAATTGCGGCAGTATTTTGAGTATATTTGCAAATAATTTCTAGAAACGAATTGAAATAAATTATAACTGGACGAAGATTCTATTTCATGGAACATTTTCTAAAATTTGTGAGTCATATCAGGGTAACTCAAGTAAAAAGCGGCTCCCTGGATTAGTTGTAGGTTTAAATTGATCACTAATCGTAAGATTGCGGGTTCAATTCTTGACACGAACCATATGAAGAATTTTCGGTGAGAATTTTCTACAATACGCTTTTTTTCCGGATAAGCGGCTATGGGTAGGTCCCATGTTAGGGTTGTCACGCACACTAAAGATCCCTACCTTACTTGGGGTAGCAGGGGTTCAGCTAATTTCAAAATTTCAATTATCAAGAATAAACCCACTTCCTAGCGAGTATAATACATTCGGATAAAGTACTGAAAAAATTAAATTAGCAGTAACTAATTCTAAAGATAAATTCAATAGCGTTTAAGAACAAGTTTCTGACTACATATATTGAAACATTGTTTGACGCTAGTACTTTTGGAACGTTATTGAATAACAATATACATACTTTCTTAGTCTTCAGAAGTAACCTGTACCTAATGCAATAATTGATATTGTAGTGATTAATACTTTCACATCATACATGCACATCACATTCATACATACATACACATGTACACATACACACACGTACTAACAAACAAACAGATTTAAAATATATAATCAGAAATATGCATGGACACTCATATAAATGTAGGAATAACCCTTAATATTAATTTAGTAGAAGTAAGTTAAACTTTTAAGATACACATGCGTAATAAGAATACAGAATAAGGTTGAGCAAACACCACTGCTATAATATTTACCTGACCTTAAGAACACAAATGGAAGGGAGGCTCATAGCAGGGGATCGGGCATTCGAAGTTGAGCTAAGACGAGATTAAGACGTGTGTCCTAGGGAAAGACGACCCTAGAACATATCTTAAAGACGAATGCTAGATTGAGCCGCAATCTATTTACGTGTTTATTAGCTACCTGTATTTATTAATTAAGCGTTTTCAATTCCTTATGTTATGGTTAATTTCGGTGTAGTAAAATTACATAGTTTTAAACATTAATTGTGTTTACACGTTCACGGAAAATGTATTATATCTGTTTATTTTATTAAATGCTTTATATGATTATGCGAGTGAATTATCTCAAGAAAGTATAAAAGTAACAAACCCCTAGACAACGTAAAAACAGTCTACATAAATATAACATGTACGCACACTCATGTTCATACATACACACAAACACACACACGCACACATAGGCATCCTATATTTAAAGCTTTAAATAACAAAAAGTGAAACTGAAAGGTTTCAAAATCTGACATTTTTATATTTATACAAGTTATACAATTTTTATACAACAACTTGAAGCAAACATTATTTTAAAAATATTTTTCGATTTAATATTTATGTTAATTTAATATATATCCTCATCTTGTAAGTTAATAGCAATTCATTTATATGTTAGCCTAGTTAATTGTATTTTAGAAAGACTGTGATCAAGAATTTGAAATAGATTCGAAAATTCGAATATATATATATATATATATATATATATATATATGCATTATATTATTGTGGAATTTATAGGTTAAAGAGATAAGTCAAGTAATAAATTATTGCAGGTTTACTCATGCAAATACAACTCATTAAAAATTGGAGAAGATTTCCAATACACTAGTGTAGCAATTAACAATTTTAAAGTAAGTTTCAGAGTTAATTTTGTATCGCTTTTAGCGTGTATAAATATTCTTAAAGAACGTTCAGGATGCTCGGTAGCATAATTTTTTTTATTAGTAAATATCAATTGAAAATAACAGGAGTTATAAATGTAAATATTTTAAACGTGCAGTGGAGAAGCGAGCATCTTAAATTATAGCAGATGGGGTGTATAGTAATCAGAAGCTCTTCAGATTCTTATAGCGTAAAAATCAATAATGCTAACGTCAATATCAAGGAGGGTGAAATATTAATGTTCATAAATTATTAAGACTAATAGATGTAAATATTCTTTGCATGCATTTTTTATCATATTTTAGTAGGAAGATTTAACATTTGTATAACATTTCAAAGTTTAACGATAGCAAAAGAGAAGTGGTTGCTTGCTAACGTCTATTGTTGAAAACAAGTTCCTAGTAGTAGTTTTTTCAGCGTGTTCTTGATAGAGTGGTGGTATTGAAGGTTTCTAAATAGTGCTGTAAACAAGATAATCGTTGCTAAATTTCTTGGTAGGACAGAAATTGTGCGCAAATAACATGTCTATTCCACGAATGGCAGTTAGCTTTTAAACAAGCAGGGATCGATATAAGATAAGGGGAGATTATTTTTAGGATGCATTAGAGTGGGATAAAAGAAATCATATGTTAAGGGTTCGTTTGACGTTAAAAGGACCTGTGGGACAAGAAGTTTAAGTCTTTAGGTGCAAGTGAGAGGCAGAGTGTTTGTATAAGACGTCGTTTCAAAAGGTGGAGTGAGAAATGTTTTAGTAGTGGTTGACTTCAAGGACTGGTGTAACGGGCATATGATAAATAAAGATATATTGTGTGACTACCCATATAGAAGGCGGATAGACGATAGTCGAGAAAGGAAAATGCTAGTTAGAGAACTCGTGATTGTAAACAAGGAGTAAAAAAGGGAAGAAGATATTGAATACAGGTTAGACTAAGATACAGAAAACTGGTAGTAGGAATATAAAATATAGAAAGGGTACAAAGAAAGAAATAGAAAATTTTCGTATGTGAGTTAGAGCAAGACAACCTGAATATGAGTATTATGAAGGCATGCTTTAGATGGTAAGAACTTGTGTCAGTTAAAGCTAGGTTTCGGAGAATTTAATATCCGTTGTGAAACTATAATGTATTTTCGTAGTAAATCGGTTATTTGTTTCGAAAATTTCTTAGATTTGAAGACGGTTGGTGCACAGCTGCCAGTTTTGCGTGGAAATAGTAAAGGTTATCGGAGGGGTTTTCATAATTAGCCACGGTTGAAAGTTGTTTGTGAGCATGTGGTTTGTAGAATCGTGTTGAACATTTAATAAATTTACCAAGAAAGTTTATTTGTTTGTAGTGGTGTATATTTTCAAGAATTACAACTAGAAAAGGGGGCAGGATGTCTATAAAACCACTGAGAATCAGTAAGAGGCTCTATTTTACTTCTCATCCAAGAATCGAGTAGTACTAGTAAACCAATTACGTGACAAGTGACTTTAATATTTTAATTCAAGTTAGTTAAAAAAAAACTAAGACACATGTACGCCTTACAACCAAACTTACGGAAATTTTATAAAAGCAAATTATATATTTTAAATTAAATAACTAGTACTTAAATGTTAAACGAAATTTTATTATTATAAATATAATTTAATAAATTTTATTGTTTTAATCAAGTTTGAGTCGGATTACTTAATGATATAAGCTCCCAGCACCACTCAGACAAACATAAATCTTAATTTAAACACGAATTATAATTATTATATATATATATAATGCTGTGAATCCTTCTTAAATCCGGGTACTCCGCTTTTCGAATCGAGCCCCTACGAATTGGATGCCAAAGAATGCTGTGAATCCTACAAAAAGCTATTCATTACCTTAACTGTGTTGGTCCATTGACTTTCTTCTGTTAATCGCCTCGGCTGCTCCTCTAGTTAAACCTTCATCCTCATTCATAAAAAAAAACAAACACATTCCTACCACAAACATCAACGTTAACTCTATTTACATCAATTTTCACAATACATTAAAATTTCAAATTAAAAATTCAGCATAAATTTCAGTTTTAAAAAGAATTTCAAGATTAATTTTATTATCATTTAATGTGCATCCAGAATTAAAGTCCTTGTAGGATGCCTACTAATTAATATAACAATATATGCAGACCGGAGTCTGAGTACAAAGGGAGCATCTACCACCCCTTTACGTTAATTAACCAGGTTCGTCTAATTGAGCTCAAAGACATACCCTAAATTCTCATCATAATCCAGAACATCAATACTAAATACCCCTTTCTACTTAAACAAGCAAAATTTCACCTTAAAATTAAAATTTTATTGTTAGTACAATTTCACTAATGTCCATTTAAAGTAAATCAATTATAAAGTTATTCGACACACACCAAAATATCAAAGTTCAAACAAAAAAGTATAATTTACCTGAAGTTTACTGCACTCGCAGCTTCAATGTACATCGTCCCTTTTGTTAATCACACCATTCCAACTGGGTTATATTTACGGCTTCTGATTCTCAACGTTTTAAAAATTTCCTCCATCACCATTTATTTAAAGTTGTTTCTGGGCTTTTCCGGAACTCATCTGTGTATATCTGAACCTTGTTTAGTGGATCTAGTCATATTTACGAACCATTTAATTATTAACACCCCCGAAAAATAGCAAAGAAATTCATACTTCTTTCACCAATATACGCCAAAACTGCCTACTTTTGTGTATACATTTGTCGTTGTAAATTTTACTAATTGGCACAGTGATACTAAATTTTATTACCTTGTATCTAAGTGCACTAAAGTATATTCATGTTAGCACGTAAAGAACAAACTATTTTGAATCACCAAAATATACGAGCAAACTTTAAATTATTTTATCAAACTAAAATGCACTGTTTAACATCTTGAATCAAGTCGCGGATGTAAGAGAGCTTGTTCATATTCCCCTGGGTATATATAGAAGTTAGCCTGTCTGTCGGTCGAGTCTCCAAAACGGCCAGTTTCTAGAATTTCGCATGCTCTGTTCCAAGTTCGTAGCCCGGCATGCGATTTTTACGAATTTTGCTCTCGCCCCAGTTAAATCTCAGAAAATTTCCACACGGCACGCAACGTCTGAGAATACCTAATTAAATTTTATACAGAAATGTTATTTCTACCTCTCAATTTTGCCTTTTACTTTCAACCAATCGCAACCCCATGACGTTGCTCTACTCACGCCTTTTTACTATATGTGTCTCGGTCTTGCGCATATTATCTGTCTCTATCTACCCTGTTTTTATTAGTGCAAATTGATATTCCTTATTATCGATTATTTCAGTCCATGTGGACTATCTGGGTTAAATAACCCCGTATCGCACCTTCTCGTGAATATTAAGCCACGGTTTCTCCAAGATTCTTTGAAACCATTTGTTATCTACAAAATTTTCGCCGTACATGACATTTAAACTACGCAGGTGTTCAAACATAATATTAATTCTCAGAGCTTTATTTTCTGGTATTATAATCTTGGATTTTCACAGACTTTTATGCTTATTATTAATAATGGTTTAATTAACTCCAACTAAAATTGACTTCTATCCTTTAATTTTTAGCGAATACAAATTAAATGTTAATTATTATGTGTACACTTTGTTTAATACCGGTTACTTAAAAATAGGGTTAATTAATATAAATTTTGCACGTAATTTCCATTTGTTTCTTTCTTAGGAATAATTAAATTACACGTAGAGCTTTTTAATACTGTTTCTTTTGATATAAAGCGTCTTGTACATGATTTAAATCTCTTATTTTTACTGAAACGACCGAATTTATTTATGCTTCATGGTTTTAATGAAGCGTACCTTTTCCCAAAGCTTCTACACGGTGATTAAAATTATTTGATGTGATTATTTAATTTTCTACCCTGGTCTAAATATGAGTAATATATATATATATATATATATATATATATATATATATTTAAAATTGTTAACATATATTCTGTGATTAGTCCCGGGTATTGTGATTCTTCCGAATAAGTCAGTTTGATGTACGGTTGGAATATCTTCAGCTGAATTAGGAATGATTACTTCATAGTGATCTCCATGTATCACATCCCTGCCATTTCTAGCGCAATGAACTATAGCTAAAGGCTCGCGAACTAATTGATCTTTTTTTGCACAAAAATTATATGATGTGATACTGAAGCCGAAAAGATAATAAGAATCATTTGGATATCTATTAAAGTTTATATTAGTTTGTACTTTTAACATTTTTTAAATAAATTTGATTATCTCGAAAACTAAATGAGATATCGAAAAGTGTATAGCATATTTGTAATCAGCGTAAAAACTAAACAAGGTACATATATATCATTTATTGTATCATTATGGGAATATGGCAACGAACGACGGCGGCAACGACAACGTAGCGATTATATTAACCTAACTTACTTTGTAAATTTGGTTGACATGCACAAGTTGGTGTATTGTTGTATAAGCAGGACAACAATTTGTATACAGTACATTTTGAGTATATGAAACTTGCTTCAGAACTGTAAGTAGAGATTGTTGGTGCAAGATAAGCACTTATATGGAGTAGTGTTAAATGGATCGATGTGGTGGTATACTGAGGCTAGATGGATCTGTAGATGAAATGTAAAGATTTGGAAGTACCGTAAATTGGTGGACGAGAAAATTGGATAGAAAATTGCCGTCAAGGAGGGTATGATTCTACTTGGAGATTGGTTCCTGAACATGCAGTCCTAGTCGAGAACAACGTCATCGATGGTTTAGCTGCAGATCCATGTGAGGTGGTGCTTACCAGGTAACAATTTTAGTGAAACTTTATTCTGTTGTGTGCATTTGGTGCGGTATGATATTTTTGGTGCCGTATTGGCATAATTTTAAGAATATTAAGAAGAAAAATGTTTATTTTTGAATTTTCATAGATCACTTTTGACCATATTTTTTTATATAAGGATTTATATTTATAAAATAATTTTTCAGTGTCTGTTTATGTACAAAGTAAAAGGGTCTGTTGGTGACTTTCAATGCAAAAGTTAGCACATACGTCCAAAAATGGTTTTTACTATGAATTCATATTAGACCTGGGGTTAAAGTAAGGGTATGGTTAAGTCCAGTTACTTTACTGAGTTTATTGATCGGTAAAGTTGTATCACAAATATTGGATTGAAAATAAATTATTGTAAAACGAGGATAAATGTAATTTAATCAATGTGTGAAATAATAATAACATAAAGTTTTTTTTTGTATAGAGCTTTTTGTTGGAATAAATTATGGTGAATGTTTGGTAGTCGAGTATTCTTTGGTAAAAAATAAGGTAGTATTTTTAGGTATAAGCAGCAGAGCAGCCGTGGTGAACTTCACTAAAGAAGCTATGTTTTTTTTAAAGCAAAAAGCTGGCAGTAGTTTGGCGTTCTTGAAGGTAGGTCATCTTCAGCACAATTGTTTGGCTTAGAACCCATAGCTTCGCAGCATTTATGGCACCCAATATGTGGGGCTCAAATTAATTTTAGGGTTTAATCCAGGTATCCTCACAGCATTTACTAGCAGCCCAAGCGTGGGGCTTTGATCCAAGGTAACTTCGCAGAATTAAATATATATATATAATATATACATAATATATATATATATATTGCTGTGATAAGGGGTTGTTTAGGGGTGTGTTGAGTAGTAAGGGTCGAATAGTAACTGTAAATAGCAATGGGAATCAGAAAACTGCATTTATTTAGCAGGAAAATAAGTAATTCGCACATTATGTAAGTAGCAAGCATTTAACACCCTGTATATAGACCGTAATTAACTTTAATCAATGCCAGTAAGCATATTTTCCAATAATAGAACGCGTATTCAGCAGAGAAACAATCATACATGTAATTAAACTACCTTGAGGAGTGTTCAACAAATTTATAAAACAAATACGCAAAAGATAAGATAATCCTAATAACTCCTCATGCAATTACGCTTGTAATAAAGAAGGAACAATAAACGCTTTGATAAGAAAACGCACTTTCAAAGATCAGTTTAAATAAATACGAAAACAGCATTCGTGTTACATAATTTATTTTGTACAATTCTCCAAAAGCTTTACTATACAAAACAACAAACATAAGTTAAAAGTCCGGCAACGATAACAATAGCAAATAACAGCATGATATGAAAATCCAAAATAGTTTCATCAGAAATCAGCTTGAAAATACTGGGAATATTAAAAACAAACGTGGTAGGTTGCAACAATCTGTAAGACTGATTGGAAAACCAATCCAAATGTAGTGGGAAAAAGCTATATAACGCCCCCGGTGATAAGGCAAGTCAGGCTCAACTTGAAGCACGTCGAATCCACAACACTTTTAATCAGATATTTACGCGTCAGATAAATAAAATTTATATTATAGCGAAAATAGTGCTGCGTTAAGAATACATAAAGAGTTTTTGCGGTTTTTTCAGAAAACGTGAGTAGAAATTGGGTAATTAATTTAAATTAAATATTTATAACGATATAGGGCTTCTAATTGTGGGACAATTCTAATTCCAATCCGTGTCGAAAACAATCCTGGTTTAATTCTATTCCACTTCTGGTCTAATTCTAATACGCTGCTAATTTATGATCCGAAGTCTGTAATTTCAAGTGATATTTAAGGCGTAAAAAGAGAAATATAGAATAAAGCACGAGGTGATATTGGAAACAAGGAGTAAACGTACTGAAATATTGGTTCAACGTATGTTAAGGAGTACAAAGCAGAGCAGTGGTTTTCGATTGAAGATAACAAGGGGGTGTTGATCCACAACACGAAACAACTTATCAAGAGATTACAGGTCAGACCTACCTAGTTTTAAGGAACCTTTTCAAATTTAAATTTTAACATTGAATATATTAATTTTCTCATTAATTTGTAAGGAGTCAACAAGGACCTTGAATACGTTGAAACTTATGTAATAATCATAAAAAGGTCTAGAACGTTTCAGATTTTTTTGTAAAGGCATTGTTTTTGGTGATTTTATATTAAATTAAAAAGATATAAATTTTGAGATAAATAATCCATATAATATTAATTGATTGAAGGGTGTATTCAAAGAATTTCAAAAATTGTAAAGTGTAAATATTATTTTCTTTCATCATATGAATGTTGATCGACTTCGTTTTATCAATTCAAACAGGTAATCATAAAGGGGTAAATAAAAATTGATCATCGTAACGTTGTGAACTCTGTGTAAGTTAAAAACGGCTAGCCGTGGCATAATAAAATTAGGAGATTAGAGAAAAACATAGAGGGATGGCGTTCAGCTAGGCGTTTATTACATCTGGCTGCACAAGAGGGGGGTACTACAGCAATATATACATATATATATATATATATATATATATATATATATATATATATCATTGTATCAAACCTGAAATAAAAGGAAATTAGTAGTATACTGATCCACATATTTGTAGAATACCAAATTTTGCAGTCTGTTCATATTGTATCCGATGAAAATTAATTTGAAATATATGTTTGAAAAATTTGGAAAAATGTATATAATTAATATTTTAACATACTTGACACTAAGATGAACCATTTGAATGCATCATACAAATATGAACCAAAAGTATACAGGGTGGCGTTAGTTTTATGGTATCAAATTGAGAAGGCGCTATAGGTTGGTTGGCTAAACAAAAAACATATAAGGCATGTTACTCTTTGACCGATTTTTAAATACTCGACCCAGCTCAACTTAAGTAAAAGTTCTAAGATTGCTATTTTATTACTTGTTTGTAAAAAATAGTTTACCTATGCTAGTGTTATTCTGAATCACATCATACACGTGAATTGATTTCTCAACAAGTGTTCAACATAACACCGCCCTCACGCAATTCACTAAACTACATAATTACCTAAAACCTACAGCAATAACAATTAAGTTACAACACAACGTTTAAGTGCATTACGAAAGCAGGTAATTGAATTGCATCGTTGAGTAAAAAGTGCAATCAAGTTAAAGTGGATCTTGCTGAATTGCCAAAACCTTCAAACTACGGGGTCAGAAACCTAATACGGTCCACCAAATCAGCATAATGAAGTTTTATTTTTTGTTGCGATTATCATCAGTATGTTTTAAAATTTTTTTAAACTGACTTTAGTAGCAGCTAAAGTGCATTGAGATATTTGATTTTACGGCTCACACTCGCCGCATTTTACTAATATATGAATACTGTCATCACTTGGTTGGTCGACTCTAAAAGATGATATTATTGTGTATTTCAATGCTAGCATTGCAGTGGTTCCACAACAATTTGAATACTTTTTTTGTGTGCCCGTTGATAGCTTAACAATTCATTTTACACCACAAATTGATTAACAATTTTTGTTTGTTTTATTTGTCTCTACGTTCCCTTTAAATTAATGACATAAACTAATGCCACCCGGTACAACTACATAGTCTTGATTGCATAATATTAAGCCGTGGCAAGGTTGCCACATTGCTCTCCATATCTTTGTCTACTCTTTAATCTAAAAATAGCTAGTTGATATTATTTAGGTCATGCACCCAGTAGAAAGCACGTCGTGTTTTGTGCGCGTTTGTAAATGGGAACATCTTTAAATTTAAATCCGTGTAGGTCACTATATACTGCCGCGTTACTAATAAGAGTGAAATTAATATTTAATTACAGAATTTTTAGTATGTAAAATTTGCAATGAACAATTATCAAAATATAACTGCGTAATAATGAATTACAACGAAAACTATTTGATACATTATAATTTTTTAATAAATTACCATTTGCTTACAACTAAATATTTCTTAAATAAAATTAAATAAAAACCCTTAACTTGGTTAAGGGTTTTTATTTAATTTTATTTAAATCGTGCCACAGTGTTCCTATAAATTATTAAATATTTCTTGCCATTTTTTAAGCTACGTCAAATAATTCAGATCATCCAATCGGCAAGATACATTTTAACGGTTGTTAATTAAAAGTGTGTTTTGAAGAGATTTTTAAGGGCTTCTTGCAATTTAAAATTTACATTTTTCAACTAACTTCCCTTTCCTACATCATTTGTAAGCGATTGGGCATATCACATTTAAGAGCAGAGTAGGTACTATCAGCTTATTGCATAAAAAAAAGAAATAAATCGCGATATGAATACTTCAGATCCGCATAATATTGTTTACTCAGTAACGGTCAAATTTTATTTAAATTATTATCTACAAATCTGACTCCAAAAATCTTATCATTGCATAAATAATTAACGTATGATTTAAAAAAGTTGATGCATCAGATAACACAAATACATCCCGTAATCATTTTGCGACGGCGGCATTTACATTTTGTGGTTTTGCTGTATTACGTATGGGGTTTAGTTATTAGTATTGGGTTCGCGTTCACGTACTTGACTTAAATATTACTTTAAAAATGTCGGCAAGATCGAAGAAATTGCTGCTGCTAGCAAGGAATAAAACCTTAGGTACGAATATTGATATTTTAATGAAAAAATCTTTAAACTGTCTCACAAAGTATATTAATAGAAAAGTTATTTTCAGGAATAGAATTTACAATAAAAATTGGAAATTAGAATATATATCGTAAAACGTGACAATTGTTTCGGTCGTTATAGTCTCACGAGACCGGCCATCATCAAGACGCAGAAACATTAACGTTGTAATTATTCGTTTGTCGTGTCATCAGTTGATAGTGATGACACATTTAACAGTACATTAAACAATCTATGCTGACTTTCTTTATTTGTGTTTTCGCTCCAAATTGTTTGTTGTTTTATACTTATGATATTTAATTAGTTAACTCAATATTTTCACGTTTTAATAATGGCCCATCTCATGAGATTTTATAACGGTCAGAGCAATTACCTCGTGTTACGATATATATTCTAATTTCCAGTTTTAATGTAAATCCAATTTCTGAAAATAACTTTTCTATTAATATATTTGCATTAGGTGAAGACATAGTGGATATGTTTGAACGTACGAATTTTAATTTTATACCATTCCTCCCACAAATGTATAGTATGCACAATACTAGATTATTCCTACTTAAATTCAAATGACAAATACACAAATATCAGTTATGAACAAAAATATCTAAAAGTAATGCTTGCAAAACCCAATTCTCGTAATTAACGGTTGTAAACACCTTTTGCTTCTACTGTTAAATTGACGACAAAATCCAAGTTTACAAAATTTTCCATATTATTTAATATCTCCATTTAGAACATTCAGATTGCATAAGTGCATCTTTCTTTTAATTAATTAATTTAAAATGGCTTTTGTATCAGGACTATTTATGTTGAAGATTATTAAATCCTCGCAATGTTTTAAAATAATTACGTTCTATATTTATGCAGAGTTACGTTTTCAAAATTACATCTTTGTTTACAGTTGCATCTTAAATATTAAATACTGTATGCATGCCGCATACTTAATAAAATAAATTTTTTCAAAGTAACATGTTTGCGACTTTATGAACGAATTCAATCGAATCCCTCTTCTTTAATAAAGTACCCGCTTATATACCGTTTTATCTAATTACGTCATGGTTCATTAAAGTTTTCTTTTTCCGTATGGAACATAATATACCGTAATAATGCAAGATTTCTGGGAATAACTCTGTTTATTATTCAATTAATGTCGAATCGCCGCGGCTGAATCGTTGTCTATACTTGTCTCATTCACGGGTTAATTTTACATCGCTTTCTATTCCACAGTAATGCGAAAGGTATAAAATTAATTTTTATAGATTTTATGGATAATTAATATTTGTATGGCTTTTAGAGGATTAGTGTATTTTTTTTATTTATTGTATTTTGCGCTGCTCATCTTTTTCGATTTTCAAGATGTGCGTATTTATAGAATCCTTGGAATTTAATTAAATGAAGTAATAATATAAAAAAATTTGGTTCGAATTCAATTTCGCTTTTATATTGCGTTATACACTGGCTTAGGCATGTCGAAATTTAACCAATGTATCGACAATTGCAATTGAAACAATCAATTTGATATACGACGTTTTTTGATCGAGTTTTGGAGTTTAGCTTTTAAAAAAAATCGTACCTATTATTAATAAATTTTTTCTGGCAAATTTATAGTTATGTTTTTTAAATACCTGAACCAATTTTCGAGTAAAGTCATCGATATATAGTAGTATTTTGTATTTGTGCAGAGTTTCAAAGTTCTTGCCAAGTATTACAAGGGTTTCATAATTATTACAGCAGCAATCTTGTGTATTTAGTTATTTTAACCGCTACCAAAAGTTTGATTTACAACTACTTAATTAATTTCAAAGCAAGGTGATGTAGAATTGTCAAGCTTATGTGCAATTCACTTACGCACATGAACGCACAAACGGATGCTCGTACGAACGCGTGCGCACACACATACACACACGCACACACACACACACACACACACACACACGGCTCATACAAGGAAACACAAACACACATGTAACATCATACGTTCTGCAAACTTAAAAACAAAGCTAACTATTTTGTAAAACCTGACACTTTATTATCAATACAAATTACACAACTTTTTTATATCATAAATTTTAAAAAAATTAAATAGAAGTTAATATTTTGTTTATAGGTATCGATTTATTTAGATGCTAATTTTGATAATCTCAAATTGTAAGTTATATTTAATATATAAACTTTAGCTTACGTTTAACACTGTTTTAGAAAAGCCTAGGTACCCAGTCGCACGCACATGTACATGCAAACGCACATGTACACGCACCCGCACCCGCACTCCCACACGCACCTGGAAAACGCACACGCACACACAAGTACACCCATACCCACACATATATGCGTGCGCGCATACTCGCGCTCTCGCATACACATCACATACACAAATATCCGCACGCACACACGCGCGCTTACATTCTACACATATAGAATGCACAAACACTTGTATATAGTGCTAAAATTGTCTTCGTTTCCTGCTTGAATAAATATAATTACGCTTGCCTCTGTGAACACTTCTTTATAAAGTACACGCATTAATTTTCGAATTCAGGACTTCCTGAAAAGATGGTTCGGTTAAAAATGGTTCGTAATTAAAATCTCGCTGTCACACTTCAACCGTTTACACAAATGAGTTTACACATCAAGAATTTTCAACGGTAGGAGCAATTTTAGGTTTACCTTGCTTTTGCCAATTGTATCTAATTGGCATACGACAAAGACTTTTTGATGTTTTCATCGCTTTTAAGGGCAGAAATATTTGTTCTTGCTGACAGTTAACTTTATGCTTATCAATTTTGAAATTTTCGAATTGCTATTATTCTTGGGCGAGTCGCTTTCATAATTTTATTATTAAACCCTTGCTAATTGAATAGTCACTAATCAATTAAAAGGCAATCTTATAATTTTAATTAAATGACTAACACTATTCTATAGACCATTTAAGCAATGCAGTTCGTTACATTGAAATTTTCTGAGCTTTAGAAAAGCAATTTTTATATTGGATTTTGAAAGTTGTAGATAAACCATAGATATGTTTTCTTGTCCTAAAATAAGTATGGAGAATATTTCCACCTAGATGTTTATGCTTCTAAACCTCCCCTAATTATTAATTAATTCGTTTAAAAATGAAGGCTTCGAATAAACCATAGTATATACTTGACTTGAATAAACATCACGCGGAGGAGGAGATAAATATTATAATCGAAGTAGTAGTTATGGAATAGCTCTTAGATACATATCGGTTGTTAGAGTAAATAGGGTTTATAAATACAAAACTTGATACCTTCCATACCAATCGCGTTGAATGTTTAATGCCATTGGAGATTTCATTTATAAAGCTTGCCAGGTTCAAGCTTTGTGCATTGTTACTTCTCAATTAGACAGGTATGAAAGTAATATAGTTAATAGCGTGCTCGTAGAGAGGGCGTAATGAAATTGCACAGACTTTAAAATACAAATTGAGTAATTAACTTAATGAATATATCAACCTTATCTTTATTAACCTAGATAGCTAGGTTTAGGTAGAACCAATTACTGAATTCTTGTAATACGGTTTGTTACGTTAATCGTATTACAATCGACAGAAACAACAGGTACCGCGCTCAGTGGTAGAGTAGGGGTGAGTCTTAGGAGACGAGCGACAGCCTCCGGTGCGCGACTGTAAAAAAAGTCGTATTGTAGTTGTAACGTGCAATTTTAATAGTTTAACATTTTATGTTATTTCCCAATTAACAAATACTTTTCTGTAACTACGATTTCTATATTTTATATTTATTAACTCCTTAGGCGAGTGCATCGTATTATTAATACATAAATTGTAAGGAAGTTTTAAATTGGATTATTCGTAAATTGCTTTCCGGCTTATAGAAAATGATAAACAACGGTAATTAGTTATTAGATATGATGGTGCATTCACGTTTTGTAAGTGCCTTATGTTAGGAACGAAGTCGTGATAGTAGTCGACCAGAGTTCATGGTAACAACGAGTTTAAATAAACAGATTAGAGTGAGCAGTCGTAGTTTTGTTCTTGGTTGCTATATACTAATTACGTTGAAAATACTGTTTCTTTCTGCTTTTGACAATAGTGAGAATTAATGCGCGATTAATTTTCGTATTGTTCCTGAACAAGCGCGGCACGATTTTAGTTGTCTTTCTTATGAAATAAAAGCCGTATATTAACTGTAGCAGTGTGTAGTTCTAATCCTTTTTTGAAGGAAGTATGCTATATATGTAACGTGTTTGGTTGACCACAAGTGTTGTGGTAAGGTCATTGACGGACGGGTTTTAGTGATGCGCGTTGCTCTACTAATTGGTCAATTGCTTTTCTGTTGTAAATAAAAGTGATAGAACTTGTCGTGCGTTTTACGGAACATTGTTTTAGTGATACGCGTTGCTTTACTAATTGTGATTTTCTTAGTTGATTTGTCTTTTTATACTTAAACTGTGTGTGCGATCTCGTTTCGCGGGCCTTTTCTTCTCAGAGTAGCGTATACTTTGGATTATTTAAATACAACTAACCCCAACGAATCTAAAATAGATCGTTGGTTGCGCAGATTGCGTTATTCAAAAGCATTAGATTTTTCTTTGTTACCATAGGTAGCAAATAAAACACCTCGCGTTACTGTTAGTTTAATGCATTACATCGTGCTTTGAAAGCCCGTGATTCTGAATTTTTATTAACATTTTTTTTTCGATTTGTGTTACAAAATATTTCGAAATTATTGTCTCAGGAAATAGAGTTAACAAGAATTTATCAATGCTACATAGTTCCATAAGCATGATAATGTCTGCTGCTAACGCCAGTGAATACATAGGTGTGATTAGTGTAAAGTGTAAGAAATTCCATCAACACCCTCACAGTCCAGGGTGAAGTGCTTCGTTAGCGTAGGACATCGTGAATCTCACACTTCCGTTGCAAGGAAGCGTTGCTGAAGGACTTTTGTAAGTTGAACTATTTTCTACTTGTTATTACTTTAAATATCTATCCGTTGCTTTACCATATCGTTGTCGTTCTGATACCTTTTACAAAAGACTTGCCTGATATTTTAAAACATATGAGGCAAAAATAGAGAAAGAAAGAACAATCAATACTACTAAATTACTCATACCAATGGTGTCTTATCTATTTATCTTTTGTTAACATTTTATCTGATTTATGTTTAATTGGTGTGTGAGCAAACGTTTCTGCTACTCCCCAATATTATCTCACTTTGTAATAAAAATTTTTATAATGCTTTTATCGTGATTATATTATATAGATTATCCAAACAGTTTTTTTCTTACATTCTACAAAGTACTGAATAATTTAGACTTATCATTGCTGCTATGCTTATTCTTTTTTTTTCAGGTTTGCTTAACTATTTTTCTTGCAGGTATTATCACTAACTCCTTACAGCCGCGTACATTATATGTTGGTCTGCTTTCTACGACCCCCCCTACTCTCCGATTGAGCTCGGTCATTTCTTTGATTTGCTTTGTATTACGTAACGTAACATTTTTGGCGCCAAACGTGGCTGCCACGATTAACGTAACATAGTAAATATCTGAAATGAAATAAATAGTAAAATAGCATAGCAATCATGTAGGATATTACTCCTACTACTCAGTAAAGTAATAAAAAAAAATCAACTCAAGTAATATATATAATAAGTCACAGAAGAATAGTACAATTAAAGTAATAAAAATATTTGGCAATTTTTGGTCACCAAAGGAAAACGATCTTACCATGTGCCAAAGGGCCGTAATACAAAGTTAAAAAATACTAACTATGTACATATAGAAGTACGCATTTGAAGAATAAAAACATGAAATGTTTATTTAGCATATATTGTCTCTATTGGTAATATTTTACCAGTACCAGTGGAAAGATGAACCAAATACAGAAACCACACTAAAATTTGTGTACCAATCCTAGATAAGCTACACGTTTCGGGGCGTCGTTAGATAAAACGATTTCGTTGGAGTAGGTTTATTAATATTTACCCCTTAATTTATGAGGTAGCAGAATAAATAAGTTTTCCATACAGTGACTATAAATAGGCAAGTGCCTGTCGCGTAGACTACAAGGTTAAAATAAAAGCGGTAGGACTCACCAAATGGACTTATAAAGTGACTTCGCTGCACGCATCGATAGGACGGACAGCTATACCCAGTGAATATCAACCACCTAGACGGTGGTGAAACATCCTTACGGTATCTCAGACATTACGCCCACGCAAGAAGCACATGAGAAGATTATCGCTCCAAAGACACTCACGGCCTCAACTTCCCCATGTGCAAATTCGACAGGAAACATCTATAGTAATACCATGACGAACAAGGAATTTGCTTTTGTAGAACCATTAATATTGTTCGTTATATAACTTAGCAAAAAGAATGGGGAATGTTCTTTCATCACAAGCAAAGTCTAATTCAACACGTTATCAAAACAGGTGTATGTAGAATTCGTAGCAAGTTTTTTCAATTGATAAAGTCAATCAACATTTCAAAAAGCGCAACGTAACGTAACGTAAGTAAACCATTACAAAGTATATTAATACGGCATTCTTTAAACAAGATATAGACTATAATCAATATTAACTAACTTTCAAATTCGCGGCGAAGCTGGTTTGAATAACTCGTTGAAGTATACAATCTTTCTAGTAACGTATAACTTACGAGGCCGTATTTAAATATAAGGAGCAAAATCTATACAACTAGATACTTGAATAAAGTACTGTGCAAATGATTACGCCTTTGGTGGCGGCACCTAACAGGTTATTGCTGCGCGGTAAATACTATGTATTGCACTTCCAACTGCGTACGCTTATGTGTTTGGGTTTCCGCAACCTTTTTTCAACAGATAACAGTGGAGTTTGTTAATAGCCTAAAACATTAAAACAGGGGACATATTTGGGTAAAAAGAAAGGTATGGTGATTAGCAACAAGAAAGCTCACTGCATTATAACGCACTGCTTGTCACTAGTTTTTCAGATACGTTATTCCAGTGTAGTCTGCCTATTATGGCCGTATATCGTTTTTCAATTCTTGTCGGCTATCCGTAATTCTTTAAGCGAAGCGCGTTCTCATTGACCGAACCAATGACGTATATTTGTTTCAAAGAGTATGAAATGTTTACGCATGCAAAATACAAAACAATAATTATAATTAATTTCCCAAGCAGTCCTGTGAATTCAAAACCACATTTACAATGCGTCATAACCTACTTAATGCTTCAGGGAAAGTCCCTTATAATAATTGCTAAAATAAATTTGTTGTGTAGCCAAATGAGGGGAAACAGCATAATGAGGGAAATACCATCGGAACCTAAGAAGAAAAACCTATGCACGATTAAAAAACCAGCATGTGTGTCATGCAACCTCTACTTTCACTTTACACGTATTGGCTCTTTTGCTCCACTCTTCTTTGCTACTCTATAGTTCCAAAACTAGAACGGCTCTAAACCTACCCTACAGATCTCTATTGATTTCTCATAGTATCTAACTCCGGCGACACTTATCATAGCATGTAGATTTCTTCGTATCTCTCCATAGCATGTAATTCACATGTAGCTTACGTATAGTTTGCACCTTTTAGGCGGCGTTTTTTAGTCTGTCACTCTGTAGTGGTACTCCACATTTTCCGCTACCAGTAAACTTTTCAGTGACAGTCAATGTATCACGACAAAAACTAATTATGTGACTGGGAACTCCTTCTGGACCCTAAGTATTCCGAAAAAGAATTACAATTTGTGTTGAGAATTCCACTGAAGTTGTTATCGCAACTCGCAATATGTGCCA
The DNA here is from genome assembly GCA_036346225.1 of Platerodrilus igneus. Lineage (NCBI taxonomy): Eukaryota > Metazoa > Arthropoda > Insecta > Coleoptera > Lycidae > Platerodrilus > Platerodrilus igneus. The sequence goes on from JARFIW010001660.1 coordinate 1,708,592, forward strand.
TAATCACCTACTAGTGAGACCGGTTTGAAAAACGATGGGCATTTGTGAATGAAAACAGTACTTTGGGAATTTAATTACTTCAAAGCTATGGTCAACAACTGCTTTGATTTTCACCTTACCACAGCACTTTCAATGCAATTGAAATATTCTGGAGTATAATCATATGCGATGGTTCTGTCAAACATTTGTTGGACGCCTGTCTGGAGGGAAACGTTAATTCAAGCAACACTCCAGAAGTGAAAAGACTATTCAACGCACTGAAAGTGAAATAAAGATATGATGGAATACGGAAATAGTATCAACGTATGTTAAGCTCCTCATAATAAATCCAGGTGAGGCAAATATGAGAAATGGTGAAGTGATAGGAAATAAACGAGTTATTAATCAAATGTAAGTGCATATTAATAAATTTGCATTAAAATTAATATTCACTTGTGTATTTTAATAAAAATATGTTTATTTAATTTGTCGGGTTCATTTCTTACAAAGAAAGGAAGTTTTATGGTATTAGTGCTTACTGTTAATACCAACAAGTGAAGAATACGTTAAGAAAACTTACAAAAGCATACGAAGTGTGGCTATCAAATGACAAGGTTCATGCTACATCCGACAGCTAAGTAGCGTAAACTCCTTTGCCACCTCTTCTGTGTCAGCTTATATCTTAGTCTGGTCGTGATTTTCGTTTATATAACATAGATTTTTCTTTGCCAGAAAAATGATAAGTATTTTTAATAGAGCAACAAATTGTTGTGAAATTTCGTATGAAACTTAGAAAAACCGGTATTTAAACCTATCTTTCACTAGAAATTTATGCCAATGAAGGCGTACCAAGTACGCGGGTTTTTGGGAGGTTGAAGCGTTTCCAAGAAGGCTGAGAAAACGTCGAAGGTGATGCACATCCGCGAGCCCTTCAACATAAAGAACGGGCGGAAATATTGAGAAAATTGATAATCTGATTCGCTGTGACCCCTGATTAACTATTTGAACTATTGCTGAAACTGTCGGAATTGACAAAGAATGCGTAAATCAAATTTTACATAAGAAGTATAATATGAAAAATTGAGCGCAAAAATGATGTCGAAAATTATCACAATCAAACAAATGCAAGTTTCTGTAAACATTAAGTACTTTTAAAAAAAACTCAAACTTTTGGAAAGACTAACAGCATGTGATCAATCTAGGGTTTTTGCTTATGATCCAGAAACTAAGCGGCAATCCATGCATTTGAACAACCTAGTTCACCGATAGCTAAAAACGCTTGAATGAGCAAATCAAAATTCTAGCAATGATGATTATTTGATTTTCTACGAGATCCATAGGATTAAGTATCGTCACTGGATTCCTGTAGGCCAAAGTGTTAGTCAGTCAGCATTATTACATCGAGGTTCCTGCTCAACTCCGTGAAAAAATCGGAAAACAGGCACGAATTATGGACAAGTAAATCGTAGGTTCCTTATCAGAACAACGCACTGACGCATATTGCATTGTTTAAGAAGAAGTTTTCAACCAAATATAACATCCCACTGTTAGACATCTGCCTTATTCAGCTGATCTGCCATCATCTGATCTTTATCAATTCCCAAGGTATGCATTATGTAATGCTAACGCTATATAATATAATATAACATTCAAATTTATACGGGGATAAATTTCCACCGCGGCGTTAAAGCCTCTCAAATTATAATGCAAAAACTTAAACCGTGGTTATCCTAATCCCAGTGCGTCTTTCATCTTAGGGGGTGTGAATAGATGTCCGTTGTTTAGTTGGCGATAGCTCCTTTATCGACGAAGCTAGATAAAAAGAGAGATATGGGGGAAGGGATCACTTCGTCGTCGGAACTCTGACTAACACATCTGCACTTGTGGAAGTCCGCTGGTTCCGACACACGGCTCCCACAAGCCATTGTCCCCTCCAAGATAGGTTAATGTTCTTATGCAAACTGCTAAACGCAGCTACAATTTAAGGCATGACAAACGATGTGTTGGAGGTTTTCCAAATCATAAATCAATGTCCGAACTTACGTGAGAACCAAATCTTTGTGTGGTTATCAAGTAACGTTTATATTAAACAATAATAATGGAGAATTTTCCCCTGCATAGTTTATAAATCCCATGAATCTAAATAATACAATAAATAGGTGAAGTCTTTTCAAAGAAGGCGCAACAATTAAGAGAAACAAGATAACAGACCGTTAACTCTGTGAAAGAAAAAGCGGCACACGTCATGAACGGGCTCACAACAGACGATTTACAGCAGTGTTTTGAACTATAGAAAATTCGCATGCAGCGGTGTAGGGATCGCGAGAGAGGAGGATTGTGTATTAAAGGAGATAATAATTAAATATGTAAAATTTAAAACAAAATGCTTTACAGTCTCGTTACTTTATAGTCACAACTTGTAGGCAAATGTTTTTAATAACGTTTAATGCCAAATTGGAAAAAGGCAGAAATAGATCTACCAATAATAGCTTTTAGAATTACAATAACATTATTAACATTGTGAGCTTATGAGAAAAATGTAAAATAAATTGTACCGTTACAAATTATTTTAAAGCAAATAAACGTAGTCGTATCTATAGCAATCGGACTTTATTTTAAAAAATTGTTCTCTGATCTGTGGTGTATTTGTGTTTTTCATGAAAAATCATTTCTAGTCAAGAAAACGATGAATAGATGTGGCATTTTGAAACCTACCCAAAGGAGATATTTAAAAAATTTTTAGAAATTGCGAGGAGAATTCGGTGAATATTTTCATAGAGTTGCACGCACGGGCAACCCATGAAATATTTTAAACAAGAAAGGAATCAAATAGTATTTCATATAATAGAGGTGTTCACCTTATTGATATTCCAAGAATTCGAAGTTACTATGACCATTATGGACAAAATAGCCACCTGCCAGAAGTTTGTAAACAAGAAAACCGTTTTTATTAAAACGTTTGCATTACCAAATCAAGCTTCCTAAATCATGCCATGGAAACAAAATATTCTTATTTGAAATGTTGATTTCATGCTGTACCTACGGAAAGTTTGGTTTAAATTTTAATTAATTTTTATTTTCTTGTTTTTTGCGATTTTGTTTTCTCATATTTAACCAAGGCTAATGCAACTCTTAAATGTTAGAAATAATTTACTTTTATGCATCAGAAAATCATTGCGTTTAAGAATTTAACACAAGAGATCCAGGTAAGAATTTCGGTGATAGTATATTAGGGAACTGATTGCTAACCTTGAACAGACCGGATTATTTGTAATAAAATAGCACATATCCTACACTCTTGACGAAGCAACCCAAATTGAAGTTTTTTTTTTAATTTGTCGTTTAATTACGCAAGAAGTAATGACAATGATCCGGATAGACGGATTGAGTTATGTGGATATGTGGCTGCTCAAATAGGTAATCTTTTTGCTTAAATGGGCATGTTAAAGAGCGAAACCGTAGGCAATGGTACGACATCAAGATTTATATTCTTCGGAAGGATCATACGCAAAACACAACAAAATTATTGTCTGGTCGGGTGATAAAACTTCCAATCCTTCATTTATAACGGCAAAAACCTACTAGCCAAACTGATTGCTAACTATTATAAAACACCATAGAGTTACTCATGAATTATGAAGTAGAAAGTGAGAGATATGTCAATGTTAATCTAGGTTTGATGAAACTTGAGTCCGCTTTCAGCAAGATAGTGCTTCTCACTAGTGTACGTGAGCAGTTAGATAGCCAGTATTCAAATGAGTGGATTAGTGGTATAGGAGTAGGGCATTTTGGAGGAATTTGCAACAGCACCACCCACACCGCGCCACTAATCGTTTTTTAATGGGCTTTTCTCATTAAAAACCTATTAGCACTAATCATTTTATAATGGGTTTTCTCGATAAAAACCCATTAGCACTAATTGCTTTTCATGGTTTTTCATTAAAATTTCAAAAAATAACCGCATGGGTATTTTAATATTTCAAATTTAGGCCGGACCTCTTTAGATTGTTCTTGTATATGTGTAGGAACCTGTAACTGAAAATCAATTTTTTGAATTGTATTTCAAAAGTATAAGTACTTTTTGAGTAAACTTTTATTATTTTTAAATGTCCTAAACAAGATATTGAAAGCAGTGAGTTAATCTTTTTCTGATATCATTATTGCTTATCTTGAGTCACAAATGGCTCATCCTCGTATTTACTATCTGTAGCTTTGCTTTTCGAGTGCAGTCTCTCTTAGTGAGAACCGCCATTGAGTGTCCTCGGGGTGTTTGTCTTGTTGTCCTAGGGATAAGGGTTTCTACCTCTCCCGTTATACATTGTTCCATCTAATATATAGGAGTATCAGAGTAATGGCGTCCTCTGTTTCCTCATACCCCGTCAGCTAGCCATATACCTGACCATCCTCGTGCCCACTGCAGGGATGATACTAGAGCTATGCCGCTGTGGCTTTTTTACTTTCTTTTAAGCCGTATTTCATCTGTCATGGAGACCCTTTTCTACTGTAGGTAATACTTCTTTGACCTAGCAGTGCAAAGGAAAGGTAAATTGGTTTCAGGTCCGTGTTAAATCATTGTCATAAAAACAAAGTGTAATTATTTGACATAAAATAAATGCAGAAATAAGAAGAAATAGAAACAAAAATATTAAAATAGCACTTGAACTATATTCAATAATTAAACTAAGTAATAAAACATATTAATCTAATTGTTCAAATGGCAACTATTACTTTCTAAACAAAAATATTGACAGTATCAAATCCTCTTCTGACGTTTTGAAGTCCCCTGAAGACAGTTTGACATTAACATTCTCAGTCACAGTTGTTCATCTATGTAAGTTGGGTCTTCAACACCGCCGATTCCAGACGATTTCATAAAACGCAATGTTCTGAGGATCTGAGTAACCATTCAATCGAACCTATAAGTAGGACATTTTGGAGGAATTTAAAACCGCGCCACTGTACCAGCACCACCGTCACCGCGCCACTAATTGTTTTTTAATGGGTTTTTTCATTAAAACCTATTAGCACTAATTGTTTTTAATGGGTTTTCTCATTAAAAACTCATTTTTCCTTACGTCACATCTGTCATTACCGTCATTACCTAGGTAAAAGTTTTCTTCGACTATCCATATGCATCTTATCCAGAATTTCCCGGGCAATCTAACTCTGTTTGAATTTTTAAAATCGGACTACCCCTTACAAAGTTACATCCTGTTAAAGCCTCACACCCTTAAAGTTTTTGCTTATTTATTTTAACTCGTTTTTGTTTATTTAATTTTAACTCGATCTTTAAATCTTTTTCGGTCAACAGGTTTTGTAAATGAATTTAGACCTTTTGAAGGAAAACTTAATAAAACACTTTAAACTTTTACTAAAGGTATATCATGCTATTGTCTACAGGATAGTTGCGAATAAAAGAATTTAATTTTAAATAACTTCTACGTCATATTTTTGGAAATGGTAAACTCGTATATATTCTAAATGAATCATCGAGCAAAAGTACATGCTCAGTGTCATTAAATTTAACCATTAGGTTCTCATTTTACGAGCGCGGTTAATTATTATTTAAAATCTAATTTGTTTTAAATAAAGAAATGAAATACTTGACAAGATTCAATGATTCACTCATTGGCGACTTATTAGTTTGAACAATTTGTATATCATTTGTTAACCGCTAACCACTTATAAACCTATTAACGTTGGTCACTAACCTAGGAATAATTATTCATGCTAGGTCGGTCGATTTCTTTGAAAGTAAAATTTTCGTTTTCCGTAATACAAGTACTGTTTAATTGTATTTACTGGAATTAAAAATTGCCGTCGGCCTTACTACTCATTTTGAAAAATTCCGGTACAACTTTCCATAGGTTCTATTAACTGCATATTTGGTGACGCTCAAAGGAATGCAGTTATCGGTTACAGTTTCAGTATATATAGTCAAAAAAGAACACGTGTTGTACCTGTAATTTCTGCTCATCTATATTTAACTTCATTTTTAAAACATCCGTCAGACATTTACTTTAATCTAGATAATAAACTTAGGAGAGCTACCACTTTAAACCTAAGCATAAAAAACAAAATAGTTTAATACGTCTATTAATAATTTTTTTCTGATGTTGGCGATACAAATAAGTGAAACAAAATTTATCAGGAAATATTGTTTTTAATAAAATATATACATGTATTTGATAACATCTATAAACCGCTGTGGTAACCAAAGTCTGGCGAATCTGGGATAGCCAAATCTCTAAACATTTGCGTATGCGATCGCCTCGCAGTCGCATCTTCTAAGTACTGAATGGGGTGATATTTAATAATTTCCAACACTGTCGAGTAATTTAAATTGTTGCAATCATTAAATAGAGAAATATTCGTAGGGTTCTCTTCCTCTAATAACGTTTGAACCTTTTCTTCATCCGTCGTATTTTTACATACATTTTTTATATCACCTACAAATTTTTCGTAAAATTCTGGAAGGTTTCTACACCTCAACTCTGCCATTTTAAAACAGATTAATTCTCGCAAATTTAATAGCTTGATGCACTCATACTCAGGTAACACAATAACATTCCGATCTTTCGTAATTTCCATATTATATAAATCTTCTTCTTGAAATTTATTCGCCACCGGTATACTTCTATTAAATGTTTCGGCAATCAGTTTCAATTTGAATTCACGATTCAATTGTAATTCTAAAACATCTCCACCAGAAAAACCATTCAATCTTACGCTTGCTGCTTCTTGTGTAAATTGTATGATTCTAAATTCGAATTGAGAATTGCTAAACTCTCTCCATCTAAAGTAGTATAATTTTAACACATTTTACTATTGCAAATAATTTGTACGACTGGTTGCAGACCACCGTATAAATCAAAACCAACTTCCACGTTATGGTGGTGAAAATTTGATATAAATTCACCTAGCGCATAGATGGTCTTACCTACTAGTTTGTCGATACCTAATGGCACTCTTACATCACTTGTCAACACCAGAAAAATCCATCTTCAACTTGGAATTTTGATCAACTTGACGATACTTTGACAACTAATGCTCTGGAACATGGCTCCCTTGCCTTTTATGCTGACGCCCGAGCGTACGCAGCTCCTTATTATGTTAATTGGTGTTATATGCAAGTCTTGACTGGAAAAGTGACGCTTATAATTGTTTTATAGTTGGTTTTACCTGTTTATATGCACCATTTTTAGAATTTTTATAAAAATTACTCATAGCGGTATTTTTAATATAACTCCGTCGTGTGAGATATCAATTATTCCTGTGTTCTCCTCAGGTTCTTAAATCGTCCGGATTTTTTTTCAAATCAAACGACTCCTTACTGATTTACAGATCAATCTTTTACAAACCATACGGTGTCCATCTTTAATCTATTTCTAAACAGTATTTCTCTATCTTTTGAGATAAAACCATCGTGTAACCTATCAAATTAGTATATAATTTCCTGGGGAATCAAAATCAATTATCACGTCTTTTAAAATTAGCTTTAACAAAGACCCGCATAATGTTTTAATATTCAAAAACTTAACAGCAAAACACCTCTGCATTTATATTTAGATTTAACTCAATAATAGAGTAAAACTCCAAAAATATTTATTAATATGTAGGATTGTTAAAATTTTCAATTAGTACATCCACATTCATATAATTAAACCAAAAGGTTAAATATATATTAATTCTGCACTGTCGGCTAGACAGTAGCTTGATAATCTGTTTTAAATTTAGTTCAAAATAAGACGTATTTTCTAAATAAATTTAATTAAATGTATGATCCTCGGCCTTGCATTGTTTTGTTAATGACGTCTGACTATTGATTGTAAAAGGTACTTTCCTAGAATTCTAGATAGTATATGGGTATACGCATTCTAATAATTCGATTTAAATTAGGTGAGTGTAAGGACAATTTATACTTATACTTTCTCTATGTGCATAAATACAAGGAAAATGATACTAAAAGTTTATTTTGAATTTATTTTTGTAAAACGTAAAGTTGTTGATAGTGTAATAGTGTTGCAGAATGTTCCACTTTTGAAAATTTCGAGGTAAGACAACATTTTAAAACTTGCATGTTTAAACTGCAATTTTATATTGTTATTCTGTAACTTGACCTGCAAGACATCTTTTATATTATCCACTTGTAAACGTTGAAGAAATTAATATTTATCTGTATAATTCAAAACTGTTAATCATTATTTTTTTCTAGAATGAACATCTTAGTATCTTATGCAGTGTGTTAAAAACGTTTTTACTGGAGGTAACGCCGTAAACAAACACAACGAGAAGCACATAGAGATGGTTTATTTCCAGGAGAAACTAAAAATTACAGACGATGAGTGTGAGCAAATTAAAGATTTGGAAAAGCAGTTTTCCTTGCTAGATGCTTTATTTGAAGAATTAAAGATTTTGTTACAAAAATATATTTCAACCATAAAAATACTATTCGAAGCTTAAAATAATGAGATACAGCGTTCAAATGAATGAAGAGATTGAATTATACACCAACTAACTCAATAAGACATTTCCATAGTGCGGTTCTTAAATTTGCTCTCTCTTTAAACTGGAATATTTTTTTGGGATTTCACGAGAACACACAACCTCTATGAAAATAATATCGCTTTGATTTCTCATTGCTTTTTACAAAACTTTAGTAGCGTTTAATACTTTCTTTTATTCAAAAGTATGTTTCTTTGTTTGGTTTTAAAACCCCATTCTACATGTAATAAATATTTGTGGAAATCTGTACCTAAATACTCAATACACTATCAACCTTTGGCAACGCACATAGCAAACCCATATCACTGAATTTGGCTACGAATAGAAATGTTGACGTTGCAAGTTTTAGGATCTATTTGAATGTCTGTATGTTTTTTAGAAGCATTCATTCGACTTGTTTTAATTTCAATGCCTTGCCCGAACTTATATAAAAACTAAACTTAAAAACTAGTTTGAAACAAGGTTGAGAGCATACCTTGTTGGAAATTGCATGCCTGAAATTTTCTGCATATACACCTAATACTGCACAGTCATAATTAACTGCTCGTGTTTGAAATTAAAATACTTCATCCCTTGATATTCAAGCGGGATTTCTTTAACATATCTTTGTAAAAAGGTTGAATGAGTTTAAATACAGCTTGGTTTTTCTGAAGCTTGTATTTCTTTCCAATTGCGCTTAGACCACTGCACGGAACACAGCTTCTTCTACGTTGCCTTCAGTTGATGATTTACTTTTGTATTTGTTTGTCATCTCACTTAATATTTATACAGCCGTTCTGAGCAAACAAAACGTTAAAGTGATATCAAGTTTCACATCCTTTCTTACAAAGACTATGCTGAATTCGTAAACTTACTGTTTCAAAATAATTCAAGCAAAATTTGCCAATGCTAGAGACGGCTTCGCGCGTTTTATTGTATATCTTCCATTTCAAAACAGTTGAAGCGTAGAATTACGTTGTAACTTAGAAAACAAAATATTCAATTAATTCTGCTTCCTGTAGCTATGGAAATTGTACGTAAACACTACTATTTCCTGGATTTATGTAGATATCGTTCTGTTAAGAAAATAAAGTTGTAAAGAGAATGTTTTACGTATTATTAAAACACATGTTATAAAGTTATAAGTCAGTGTTAACCAAAAGATTTTATGTAACTTATTAAATAATTCATATGCGGTTGTATTTGTTTTTTTTTCACTACTGCTTTCCCAGCTCTCACTATCGACAACTGATCGAGGTCTGAAATTTATTTGCACTGGTACTTGTTAAAAAGAGGTTTCTTACTGAGATAATATCGACCTAGGTCAATAATTAAACTTATTATTTTCAACATACGTCATTAATTGCTGCGAATCTATTAAAATATTCAACAAAATGCGAATTTATTCTGGGATTGTTACTGTTTCATTTATATTTTATCATCATCATCATTAGGTCTTCAGTCCTAGAACTGGTTAGACGCGTACGATCATTGTTCCCTATTCTGAACTAACCTACAGATTTCCCTGAAATATGCACAGTTTGCATATATAACTGTCTGATCTAGGTCTACATCTACCCCTTTTTTCCTATCTCTGCTTGTAATATATCACATACTATTCCCCAAAAATGCCTTAGAACGTATTCCGCCCTACTATTTCTCTTTTTCCCAGATATCCTTGTTCCCATACTATATCTGTAACTTATTTGTTATTATCTTTGTCTGTCCATGCTATCGTCCTCATACATCTGGAGCATTTCAAAAGACTGCTACCGTTTTTGTGTCTGCATTTCAGCCAACATTTTTTAACATGTTTCTATTTATACAATTGAGAGGATGGTAATTAAAGAAGTGTGCGATTGCATTATTGAAAGGCTTAAGTAGTCGTTTTTTTAATATTTATTTTGAGGGGGAAAATTCATTATGATTTAAGTTACCTCGTTGGTAGATTTTAACATGGTTCTGAGGCGACGCTATGGCGGGTTTACACTTGTCAGATACCAATGTTGTTCTATGAAGATTGTATATGGATCTGAGGCGACTCTATGGCGGGTTTACACTTGTCAGATACCAATGTTGTTCTATGAAGATTGTATATGGATCTTAGGCGACTCTATGGCGGGTTTACACTTGTCAGATACCAATACTGTTCAACGGAGATTGTATATGGTTTTGAGGTAACCTTATTGTGGATTTATACTTGTCAGATACCAATGCTGTTTTACAAGGATTGTTAATATGCTTATTTTTATGTAATTAGTTATTTTATGTATAAATAGAAATCATGTATGTAGGCTGTATTTCATGTTAATATTGCAAGGAAAAAACCCAGGAAAAACTTGCAATGCTACCTAGATATTGTGGGCATTTGATTTTCATTTGTTATTTCTTTTAGTAATGGAATCCATTGTTTACTGAAAGTCACGGATTCGTTTGCAACGCAGTTATTTTTATGTAGGGTTATATAGGCAGCTTCTTTGATTTTGCGTTTTGGTGGTTTTCTTCTTTTCTTCTTTTTTCTTTTCAGGAGTATGTGTATTCAGCTCGTTCCCTTTCTATTGTTTTCTAATTTTATACCCTATTTTACCGAGATTCAGTGAAGGAGGTTAAGCAACCTGTGGCTACCAAGATCCCCAACACTTAGACATTTGCCGAAATAATGGTATTCTAGTAAATCCTTTCACACACTTAACATTATTCGAGAATATTGCCCATCCAATTCTTGTAGTTACTTATAATAATCATCATGTTTACGCACAGTTATCTTTTCGTCATTAGTTTATCCATCTTGGGATTGGTTGGATGCGTACCTCCATTGATTTCTATTCTGGGCTAGCCTACACATCTCCTGAAACCTCTACAGCCTACATCTTTTACTATCTGTGTGCAGTAGTCTAATCTAGGTCTGCCTCTTCTTCTCTTTTTTCCTATCTCTGCTTCTAAAATATTCCGCACTATTCCCTCATTCCGTAGTATGTGGCCTATCATCCTATCTCTCCTATTTTTTACCGTTTTCCACATATTTCTTTCTTCCCCTACCATTTTTAGTACCTCTTCGTTCTTAACTTTGTCTGTCCATGATATCTTCATCATACGCCTGTAACACCACATTTCAAAGGCTTCTACCTTTTTCTTGTCCGCTTCTTCTACAGTCCAGGCTTCACTGCCGTACAGTGCTGTGCTCCACACATATGTTTTAAGCAATCTTTTCCTTGTTTCTATGTTTGTGGTCTTTGAGCACAATATTTGCTTTTTCTTGTTAAATGTAGCACGACCTTGTGCTAATCTTTGTTTTATATCTTTTGTGCTTTTCCCATCTTGCGTTATTTGGCTTCCTAGGTAGCAGAAATCCTTAACCTCTTGTAAGTTCGTGTTAAATACTTGTATTCTTGTTTTTGATTTATTTTCCCCACCTTTGCAAACTAAAACTTTAGTTTTAGTTTTGTTAATTTTCATACCGTATCTCTCTGTTAGAACCGTTTCCATTTCATTAAAAGCCGCTTCTAACTCTTCCTTGCTAGATGCTAATACTGCTATGACATGTGCAAATCTAAGCATATCAATTTTTTGTCCCTGCATAGTAATTCCAAATGTCTTTCTGCATTTGACAGTATTCATTGCCTCTTCTATGTACAAGTTAAAAATCAATGGGGATAGGGCACATTCCTGTCTCACCCCTTTCCTAATGTTTACTTCTCTACGTTCCTGCTCTAATTCTATTACTGCTGTTTGCTCTTTGTATAAGCTATGTACTATTCGTCTATCCCTATAACTCATTCCAATCCTTTTGAGTATTTCAAACATTTTTTTCCAATTTACATTGTCGAATGCTTTTTCCAGATCTACAAACCCTATATACATGCTTTCCCCAGTTTCTATTGTTTTCTCCATTATCACTCTCAGAGCTAAAATAGCCTCCCGTGTTCCCCTGTTTCGCCTAAACCCAAATTGGTCTTCTCCTAGTTTTTCTTCAGCTCGTTTTTCCATTCGTCTTTGCACAATTCTAGTTAATATTTTTGACACGTGTGCTGTCAAACTTATTGTTCGAAAATTTTCACATCTATTGGCGCCTTTCTTTTTTGGTATAGTTACTATGATGCTATATATATTTTATAGAATACATTTTTTGTTTATACATGCCTTTATGGCCTGCAGGAGACACTTTGCGTTCGCTAATAAATAATTAATATGTCTGGGTCTTTCCAACGAAATTCTGCATTTTAATGTCCTTACCTAAAATTTAGAAAAGAGTTCGGTTTAGAAAGACAAACATTTTTAGGGGTCGTATATATATTTCGATTCGACTTGGTCCCCTGAATCTAACGACATACGACTTTTGTTTAGGAAACGACCCCTTAAAAAGTTATGGTCAATAAACTAACCCATGTTAAGCCTATGGGATTTTTTTTTCTACCCAAAAATTGATTTTTTCGCAAAACCTAACCTAACCTAACCTATCCTATCCTATCCTATCCTATCCTAACCTAACCTAACCTAACCTAACCCAACCTAACCTAACCTAACCTAACCTAACCTAACCTAACCTAACCTAACCTAACCTAACCTAACCTAACCTAACCTAACCTAACCTAACCTAACCTAACCTAACCTAACCTAACCTAACCTAACCTAACCTAACCTAACCTAACCTAACCTAACCTGACCTGACCTGACCTAACCTAACCTAACCTAACTAACATAACCTAACCTAACCTAACCTAACCTAACCTAACCTAACCTAACCTAACCTAACCTAACCTAACCTAACCTAACCTAACCTAACCTAACCTAACCTAACATAACCTAACATAACCTAACCTAACATAACCTAACCTAACCTAACCTAACCTGACCTGACCTGACCTAACATAACATAACATAACATAACATAACATAACCTAACCTAACCTAACCTAACCTAACCTAACCTAACCTAACCTAACCTAACCTAACCTAACCTTTTTTTTTTTTTTTTTTAATAATTGGGATTGGGAGAAACTCTTTTATTACCTGGCCCTCAGCTGGCTTATTTAACATCAATCGCTGGGGGGTGTGTGGGACTAACTCTATTATTAGGACTACCCACTAAACTCCCTTCCCCCCTTCCCTCTGGTTACAAAGATCCCTGGTACCGCCGTTAAGCATTTCATCAGGGATCTTGAAGGGCATGGTTGGATTACTATGCTGTTTCTGTGTTATATTACTTGTTTTATAATTGTCCTAAATCTTGCTTCTGTCTTTCGATTTGTTCTTTAATACTTATTACATATGTCATATATTTTCCGATTGCCTTCCAATGGTTCTCATTATTCAGCATCAGGCTTGTGCAGTTTTCTACTGTGAGGCATTTTCCAAGTTCTAATTGCAATTTTATTTTTTTAGTGTGAAATCTATTACACCAGAGTAAAGTGTGTTCTGGGTCATCCTCCTCTCCACATAAAATACATAGGGAATTTCTGTACTTGCCGATAGCGTGTAAATAATTTGCAAAACATCCGTGTCCCGTTAAAAATTGGGATATATGATAAGAAATTTCTCCATGTGTTCTGATTACCCATGGTTCTATTTGTGGTATCAACCTTCTAGTCCACTGCCCTTTTGGTGCATTTGTCCATTTCTCTTGCCATTCACGCATTGTTGCAGCGCGTGCTTGCTTTTTGTCAACCATCTGCAGCCTAATGTTTGTTCTCTCTTGGGCTAGTATGTCCAATGGTACTATCCCCGCTACTACCATTATTGACTCGGCCGACACCGTTCTATAGGCGCTGGCTATCCTAATGGCTACCCGCCTCTGTAGTCTGCTCAGACTCTCTTTTCGTGCCTTAATTTTCATTTTTTCTTGCCATATTGGGGCTCCGTATAACATAATGGAGTTTACCACAGTGGCAAGGATCTTTCTTTTAGTGGCCCTTGGGCCGCCAATATTAGGCATAAGCCGACTGATTCCTTCAAGAGCTTTATACGCTCTGTCCATTTGCATACCCAAGTGCTCTTTGTATGTTAACCCTTTATCAAGCATGATTCTCAAATATTTAATATTTGGCTTGATTAGTATCTGCTCATCTCCCACATTGATAGCTATTTCGTCCATCTTCCTTTTCCCACAAATCAGCATTGCCTCAGTTTTACTTGTCGCCAATTGCAGGTCGTGTTCTTTAAGCCATCTTTGCACTAACTCTATCGCTCTTTCCGCTTTCTTACAAACTTCTGGTACCGTCTTGGCTAGTACTGTGATAGCCAAGTCATCTGCATATCCAGTTATTCTTACCCCCTCTGGGAATTTAATTCTTAACACGCCATCATACATAATGTTCCACAGGGTAGGGCCAAGGACCGAACCCTGTGGAACCCCAGCCGTCACTGCCATACTATATACTTTCCCCTTCGCTATCTATATATGTAATTGCTCTCTCATGTAGATAACTACCCACTACTCTTCGTAAGTATGGCGATATTCCAGCATACTGTAACGCCTCCATTATTTTCCTCCAGTTGGCCGCATTGAACGCGTTCTTAACATCTAACGCGATCAACATACAAAGCTCCCTTGTTCGCCAAGTACCTTCCAACGCGTATTTTGCAGTGCCAATCACCTCTTCTATAGCATCTAGAGTGGACTTGCCCTCTCTGAAGCCATATTGCTCCTGTGAAATGCAGTTACTTTTGTTAACCTCCTCCTTAAGTCGTACGTTAATTAGTTGTTCGGCTAGCTTGGCAACCGTGTTTAATAGGCAAATAGGCCTATATGACGAGGCAACTCCTTCCATCTTATTTGGTTTTTTTATTAGTACCACCTTAGCGTTCTTTCCCGGTTTCGGAAATCTGCCCTCTACCAAAATGTCATTCATGACCTCCAGTACTTTTTCCGGGATTACTTCCACCGCTATCTTAATCACCTCGCTTGGAATACCATCCAATCCCGGGGCTTTCTTGGTTTTCATTCTTTTGGCAGCATTTATCATCTCCTCTTTAGTGAAAAGTGGTATGTTTTCACATACCATTTCCTCGCAATTATGCGGTTCATAATTATTGCTCTGTGGGAACAGTACTGTCAGGATTTCTTTAGCCCTCGCCCGCGGCAGTTTATCATTAAGAGGTCCTTTCAGTTTGCGGGCCACGATTTTATAACCTAAACCCCACACATCGTTTTCAACCTCTCTGCATAGTTCTTGCCAGCATCTTCTTTGGTTTGCCCTTATAGCTTCTTTAAGCTCTTTTCTTTTTGTCCTCAGCGCCTCTCTTTCTTGTGCACATGTATTTGGTTCTTTCTTTCTTTTCCGTTGGTATTTTCTTCTGGCAGCCATAGCTTCTTTTCTAAGGTCGGAAAGTTCTGGCGTCCACCAAAAAACCTGTTTTTTGTTTTTCGGTATTTGTTTCTTTTTTGGCATTGTTCTGTTGCATGCCTCCGTTAACATTTCTATAAAAGCCATATAGTCTATTTTGTTATTAATAGTTTCAGCTTCTCGTAGAAGCTCCTTTTCCATTTTATTTTTGTCCAACCTGCCAAGTGCCCATCCTTGAGGCAAAATTCTTCGTAGTTGTTGTTGTTTCCCCATATCCAGGCAAAAAGTGATATAATTATGGTCGCTCAACGTTTCTATCTCTTTCACTTCCCATTCTCGGATATTATCTGCTATAATTGGTGTGGCCAGAGTAACATCTATTACGGATTCACTTTCACCCCTTAAGAAGGTTGGGTTATTTCCTCTGTTTAGTATAACGAGATTTAGACTAGACAAAAAGTCTAAGGTGGATTCTCCTCGCCTATCCGTCTCTGCCGATCCCCATACCGTCGCTTTGGCGTTCAGATCTCCTGCGACTATAATTTGCCCCTGTTTTCTATTAATGTCTTCCTGCAAGGAAGTAAGATAATTATTATATTCCTCCAGCGTTCTATTAGGCGAGAAATAACAGCTATAGAGCACCGTATTGTACCTTTCAAGTCTTACCCATACAAAACCGGCTTTTCGACCTATTTCACTTATATCTATTGTATTATCTCTTATTAGGATTGCAGCCACTTCATTCTCGTCTCTCAACCAAGTTCTACTCAAGTTTTTATTAGGTTCACTAGCTATAATAATATCCACATCATATTCTCTGGCTGTTACCTCCAGCAGATTATGCGCTTCCCTTGCGGTGTTTAAATTGATCTGAAGAAATTTAATTGGCTTCCAAGGTACATCCATTTACGACAAATAACAGTTAGCTGTATATGGGACTTACACAATACTTCACAATTTTAATTATCACAGACATACTCTTAAAACTATATCACAGTTACTGATCACAGATCTTATTTTAAATTCTCAATGCCTGTTTGGCGCTATTCAGAGCCTTTCGAAAAACATCGCATCTTCCTCTCCCGGCTCGATGTCCAGCCCGGTTACAGAGAAGGCAAAACTCTTGATTCTTGCAATCCTTTGCCTTGTGTCCTTCCTTGCCACAATTTATACATGTTTTGATCTATCTGGACCTACGCACTCCCTAGCAGTGTGTCCGTGCCCCCAACATCGGTAGCACGTCGTCACTTCTACCCGTCTTTCGATCAGGCAGGGGGCTAGCCCTATTCGCAGCTTCTCCTGGGTGATCTTCTTTGAGTCTAGTTTGTTGATTGTCAAGGAGATTGCTTGGGTCCCACGGGTATAAGGCCTCAGTTCCCCCAGCTTACATCCTCTCTTCCAGATTACCAATCCTTTCTTCCACCGCCGCCAACACCTCCTCGCGCTTGGTGGCAGCGTCCAGTCCTTTGATTTGGAGCACTTCTCTGTCTTCCTTTCTCAAAGCTGATCGTGCGAGGATGTTACTATCAGATTGTGTAAGTACTTCCTTAATTTTGGACATTGTTCCCGCATCCTTGTCAATGGTTAGGAGTACTTTCCCCTGTCTTGTGCTACGTACTCCCTGTATCTTTTTGATTATCTCGTTCCCGGCCAGCCCTGTCTTAAGCTCGGACAGAAGAGACTTATAGTCTGACCCCTTCTTCTCCAACACTAGCGCATAAGTGTCTCTGTCCGGCTTGTCATTTTCGGCTGTTCCTGTTCGTCTTGGAGTAAAAATGCCTACTTTTGTGTTCCCTGCTTGGTACATCCATTCCACCATCCTGCGTAACGCCGTCACACTAACCTTATCGACACTATGAAAAGCAATTTTCTCGTCAGCTTTCGTTTCATTATATACTAACTGGACACTTTCTAACATCCCCTTCTCTGTGCCATCATGTTTCACTTTTATTATCTTCTTCCGTCTAATGACCTCTGGTCCTTTTGACCGAACTTTCGTTATGTTCTCTAGTACTTCAAGTTCTTCATTTGTATCAGTAAGTTCCGGAAACCTTTCTCTAAATTTTCGCTGGATTCCTCTCTCCATTCCTATGTCTCCAGCATCCACTATGACGACTTTAGTCACTCCGTCGTCCGTATCAACTGGGTCTCCGACTACCACCCTCGTGTTTTTAAAGAGATCTTGAGCCCAGTCCCCATGTCCTATGGCCTGCCAAGTATTCCATGATATGTCTTTCGGAAGATTTGTAATTACGGCCCTTTCGTTACCTCCATTCCAGGCCATTGTTTGACTTCCTTGTTCTACCGCCTGCCCTTTCCTCTTTGCCATTTCTATTTCTCTTTGGAGCTTTTCTTGTTGTTCTTCTAGCTGATAGAT
Organism: Platerodrilus igneus; assembly: GCA_036346225.1. Lineage (NCBI taxonomy): Eukaryota > Metazoa > Arthropoda > Insecta > Coleoptera > Lycidae > Platerodrilus > Platerodrilus igneus. The sequence goes on from JARFIW010001660.1 coordinate 1,726,715, forward strand.
ACGCTTCTCGAGTGCCACGCGGTCTTTAGCTGCGCCGGCATATTCTTCCATTACCCTTTTGACTAGGTCTAGGGTTTCTCCTATACCGTTCTTTAACTCGCGGTGTACAGACCTATTGGAATTTTTAAACTCGTACATCTCTTCCACTTTTCTCCTCAGCTCTAAAAGATTTGTGGTTGATAATTGAACATCCTGCTCTGGCACCTTATCGGCTCGTCTTTTCTTCTTTTTCCTCTTTTTCCGTTCTCCTTTTTCGTCCGTCGACGGGGTTGTAGACATTTTTTCCTTCTGTCGCTTCCCCATCATGACCACTAAATTTAATTTTTTTGGCCCATCGTCCTCTGGTATTTTTTGCTTATCAACTGTCTCTATTGTTTGTTGTCCTGTTAATTGGAATATGGGACTGTGTCCCAACTCCTCCTCCGCGTACTCGCCATTATCAGCACTCCCTTTAAGCGAGGCCGTACTCGCAGTTGTCCCTTTGATCGAGGGATTGGGTGTCCAAAAACGATCACTCTCCGTGTCCTGCGGTCCCGTCATGTGGACAAACGGAGGAGTTCTCGGTAACGCCGTTCTCCTAATAGTGGGATCAATTCCCATGTCAACACGGTCCTTGTTTTTTTCAACCGATTCTGTACTACCTTGCTCATATTGACCCATCGATGTCCCATTCTTTGTCTCGTTAACTTTATGTCTTGAATTTCCCGTATTCATTCGCGCTTGATCCCTTACCGGGGAAGGCTCTTTGGTAGGGGTGCACCCATAGTGGAGATCCACTATCAGCATGATCACATGCTGCAACCAATTATGCCCTGATGGGAGGACTCCGTCAACTCCCGGGGGGCTCCAGCCTCTTACTTCTCCTTTCGAAGTTTCCGAGGTCCCACGCCTCCGACGACGTGGGCACCTCCCCAGGCGCTTGCCAAGCCGGGGGCCCAACGGACGCTTGGGGTCTTCATCGGGGCACTTTTTTTTTCTCCCCTCCGACCTTACACGCCGTGGCGCCAGCATCGTCGTCTCATCCTAGGAACTTTGTGTTCCGCAGTGTCCAAATCATAACCGTTACAAGCCAAGGAAAAAGTCCCCCCTACTAACTCACACTCGTGAGTTTTCGGAGGTCCCACGCCTCTCTCAGCGTGGGCCAGCTACTAAATGCCTGCCAAAGCAGGAGACCCTACGGACGCTTAGGGTACTCATTGGGGCAATTTTTTGTTTTCCCCTCGGACCTTACACGCCGTAGCGCCAGCATTGCAAATAATTCATATCCAAAATCATAGCCATAATCTCGCCAAAAGTATAGAGAAGTGAAGAAAGTGAAAAAAAAAAGTGGAAAAGCCCTTCTGCCCTCGGGTAACCTAATAGCCAAGAAGGGCCTGAAGTACAAGAATCGGGAGACTAGAGCATCCCCCTAATAGAAAAGAAAAAAGATGCTGAAAGGTACAGCTTTGTGTATGTGCTCGTGTAAGGGCATGCGCTCATGCGTGTTAGAAGTAAGTATGTAAGTGGTGTTTGTGTGTGCGCAATTTAATTTGTGTGTTTAGTGTAGGTGATGTTGGTTATCTTGGCTTCCCCTTTACACATGCCTGCGTAAAGAGTACTGAGCCCCCTCACCGCAACAAGGTGATAACCCACAAGGGGGAACCTAACCTAACCTAACCTAACCTAACCTAACCTAACCTAACCTAACCTAACCTAACCTAACCTAACCTAACCTAACCTAACCTGACCTAACCTGACCTAACCTGACCTGACCTGACCTGACCTGACCTAACCTAACCTAACATAACCTAACCTAACCTAACTTAACCTTTTTTTTTTTTTTTTTTTAATTCGAGGAGCAGAAAATCTTCGCATAGCCAATATATGCTATAATCTACCCCAGTAATTTCTGGTGCAGTGTATAACATTGTGGAAGACATTGTGCGGATTCGGCCAGCAACCACTAAGGTCTCTCGACCTTAGAAATTATTGGACGCCTACCAGCTAAAACTGCTCCCGCTTCCTCTTAGAGACGAAACTCCCCCGGAACCGCCGTTAGGCATTACTTCGCGGGAGTTTGAGGAGTATTGTTTTTCTTTAACGTTTATGCTCCATTCTGTAGCCTCCATTCTTCTCTTTCTTTAGTGGACATTATCTTTCGTACATATTTCTTTATTTTCCCCCATTTTTCAGTTGTTTGCAGCATTGTTGGTATCAGGTTCTCTGGTGTCAACACCGTTTCTATGTCCAGTTCTACCATGTGTCTGAGTTGTGTCCAACACTGGCATTCAAATATTGTGTGTCGAGGGTCATCCTCTTCCCCGCACATTATGCACCTATCCGTTGCATACTTTCCAATTCCGTAAAGGAAATTGCCGAAACACCCATGGCCCGTTAAAACCTGTGTCAGGTAATAGTCCGTTTCCCCATGCTTTCTATTGATCCATTTCCTCACATCCGGAATAAGTGTTTTACTCCATTCATGTCTCGAACGTTCCCACCTCCTTTGCCACTCATTTATAGTGCGTTCTCTTGCAGCACGCTTGTCTACGTTGAACATATAAATATCCTTTCTTTCTACCGCTAGGATATCCGCCGGGATGATCCCTGCCACCACCATTACCGTTTCGGCGGCCACCGTTTTGTAGGCGCTAGCAATCCTTATCGCCGCCCTACGTTGCACTCTGAGAAGCTTTTGTCTGTAGTTTGCTTTCTCCATAGACTCTCCCCATATCTGAGCTCCATACATTATAACGGAGGTGACAACCGAGCACAAGACCTTCCTTCTACTCGCTCTTGGGCCTGCTAAATTTGGCATCAATCTTGCTATACCGTTCATCGCCTTCTGTGCTCTATCGGATACCCTGCAAATGTGCTCCTTAAAAGATAGATTCGTGTCCAGGGTTATTCCAAGATAACGTAAGTAGTTTGATGTCTTGATTTCGTCCCCGCCAATATGTAGCCCTTTGATTTTAATTTTCCGTCTCCTACCAACATTATAGCTTCCGTTTTGCAGTGGCTATTTGAAGACTGTTCTGTTTCATCCAGACATTTACTTGTTCTAGGCAATAGTTTGCCTTGTTAATCAGCTCATCAACCATTTTCCCGGTCACTACTAGCGCCAAGTCATCAGCATATCCAACCATTTTTACTCCCACAGGGAAGTCGAGCCTTAGTACTTGGTCATACATTATATTCCATAATAATGGCCCTAGGACCGATCCCTGTGGGACTCCTCTTGTGACTTTCATGCAGTATTTCTCCCCTTTATTATTGTACATCTCCACTTGTCTGTTGTTCAAATAGCTTCCCACTAAACTAACCAGGTATGCTGAAATATGTTGTCTCTCTAAAGCGTCTACTATGCACTTCCACCTGGCCGAATTGAAAGCATTTTTAACATCAATAGCAATTACTATACATAGTTCCCTAATACGCCATGAACCTTGCCTCGCATTCTTTGCCATCTGTATTACCTCGTCTATGGCATCGATCGTCGACTTGCCTTCACGAAAGCCAAATTGCATTGGTGACAGTCCCCCTTGATTTTCCACTTCTAGCCTGATTCTATTAGCCACGAGATGCTCCAATAGTTTTGCTGCCGAATCAATTAAGCAGATTGGCCTATAGGATGATGACATATCTTGTGGTTTCCCAGGTTTCTTTATCAATACAACTCTAGCTTGCTTCCATTCTTCTGGGAATTCACCTATTTCCATAATGTTGTTCATTACCCTCAATACCTGCCTCGGTATAGTGCTGACTGCCATCTTCATGACCTCAGCCGGGATGCCATCTAATCCTGGTGCTTTACCGGCTCTAAGCTTCAGCATAGCTTTACTTAGCTCAACCTCGGTAAATGCTGGTCCTTTTGGTCTTATTCCTGGTCGCTCCCATACCCATCCCCATCCTGTGGGAATAATTCGCGTAGAATCTCCTTTCTTTCTGCCAATTAAGCGTATCTGTTTCCTTATGTTTTAATTTTTAGTGACGATCTTATACCCTAGTCCCCATATGTCTTCGTCAATTTCATCGCACAGTCTGTCCCAACATTGCTTTTGACTTCTGCTGATAGCTTTTGAGCGCATTCTTCTTTTCGCGGGCTGCTTGCATTTCTTCATGGCAGTTACTTGGTGTTATCTTCCTTCTCCGCTGAAGTCTTCTTCTTGCTCTGTTTGACTCCTTTCTTAGTTGACTAATTTCATCAGTCCACCAAAAGACTTGTTTTTTGTTTCTCATCTTTCCATTTTTCTTTGGCATTGATTTATCGCACGCCCGCGTTAACAAATGTATCAAGTCCTTGTGCGTATGACTCTCTGCGAGTTGCTCTTCCTCGAGCGCTGATTGAAGTGCTTCTGTTAAGCTTCCTCAATAACCACCCTCCTATTTCAAAATGTGCTACATTCTTTACGCTACTCCTCAAGCAATATGTAATATACATGTGGTCACTGAGTGTTTCTTCTTCTAATACTTGCCAGTCTGTGATCGACTGCGCCACCGTCGGTGTAGCTAACGTAATATCAATTACGGATTCAGAGTTACCTCTTCTGAATGTGGGTGAGTCTCCTTTATTAATCACTACTAAATCCACCGTAGTCATCCAGTCGATCGTGTCTTCCTCTAGAATCCGTCCTCGCCGATCCCCAGGCTCGCGCTTTGGCGTTTAGGTCTCCCGCAACCACCGATTCTCCTCTCTTTCTTATCAGGATATCTCCCATCTCATCAAGGAAACGCTGGTACTCTATGTTACTTCTGTTTGGCAGAAGTAACAGCTGTAGAAGCTGATTTTGGGATCCTCTAGCTCCACCCACACAACACCTCTACTCTGGCCATGTTCAAGTATCTTGAGCTTATCATTTATAATCCATATGGCCGCTTTACAATCTTTATCTACTAGCCAGTCTTTACTCATTTTTGATTTGGCTCACTTGCCAACACCACATCTACATTCCTTCTCTAACTGTCTGTTGCAAAAGTCTATGAGCGTCTTTGCAGTGTTTAAATTTATTTGCAACACCTTAATCTTGTAAGAACCATGCATAGCCATTGAAAAGATAAAACAAACTTTTAACTTTAACACATTTAAAAGTTACCTATTCTAATATCACATTTTAGTTTATCACAGTTTGGATTCTAATCACAGGTTTTATCACATGTGTCTGCCATTATTCTGGTAGTTTGTTTCTTATCTGTCTGTTTGGCGGCGGCTAGAGCCTTCCTAAAGCTTCCACATTTGGCACCTCCAGGTCTATGTCCTGCTTGTTCGCAGAGTAAACAGAACTCCTCTCTATCACATTCCTTTTCCCTATGTCCTTCTGTTCCACATTTGCGGCACATCTTTGATCTATCTTGACCCGCACAGGTTCTGGACGTATGTCCGTGTTCCCAGCACCTGTAGCATGTGTCTATCGCAACTCTTTTCGCTACCTGACACTGGGTAAGACCTATTCTAAGATCTCCCTTCATTAGCTTTACCCCGTCTTCCTTTCTCACCACCAATGTTATCGCCTGCATCCCTCTACCGCAAGGGCGCAGTTCACTCATTCTGTATATTTTCCCAGTCAGGTTACCTAATCTCTCCTCTATAGCTTTTATGACCTCTTGTCGATCTGTAACTGCATCTACGCCTCTAATGTCGAACGTTTCAAGGTCTCGATTTGATCCCAACTGGCGAGTTAAAATTGCTTCATCGCTTTTTCCTATTAGCGTCTTTATCTTGTCCACGGCTTCATTGTCTTTTTTTACAGTGATTAGAAGCTTTCCCTCTCTGGTACTCCGTACCCCTTTTATGACCGATATTACATCGCTGCCTTCTAAATCTTTCCTTACACCTGTCAAGAGAGCCTTATAGTCCATCCCTTTTTTTTCTACAACTAGTGCATAGGAATCTTTCTCACGTTGGGTTCTTTGGTCGTTCTGCTTGTTAGATTTTATGTTTCTACTTGGCATAAAAATTGTGATTTTTGTTTTTAAATCTTGGAAGATCCAGCTACTCATCTTGACGAGCGCTTCATTTGGAAGTCCATTTATATGATGTAATGCCAATTCTTCTCCCTCCTTTATTTCACTTTTAATCTGTGCCAACAATTCTAGCACCTTTTCCTCTGTTTCTTCGCAGATCCCTTTAATTATCTTTTTTTTTATCTGTAAAGGTCCCTTTGACCTAATTGTAGTTTTACTCTCTATCACCTCTAAAATCTCAGAAGTGATACTTAACTCCGGGAATCTATCCCTATATAATCGTTGTATTCCGTGTTCCATCTGCATATCTAGTGGTGACACTATCACTACTTTTACTATTCTGTCGTCTGCTTCTACTGGATTGCCCACTATCTCTTCCGTGTTTTCCAGTAGTTTACTATCCCATGAAGCATGTTTAATTTTTTCCCATGTATCAGTGGTAATTATCTCTGGCAGTTTAGTGATGATCGTTTCTGGAATACCTCCATTCCATGGAGTTGTTTGAGTCCCTTGTTCTATAGTATTTTGTTCGCTAATTCTTTTTTCCAGGCAGTCTTTTAAACGTATACACTCTTGTTCCAGAGATTTAACGCGTTTTTCCATCTCAGTTTGTTTTTCCAAATCCCACACGCTTTCGACAATAGCTCGTTTCACCAGTAATTGGATTTCGTCCATACCCTTTTTAAGTTCCAAATGTACACTTCTATTCTCGTTCTTAAATTTCACCAGCTGGTCAGTTTTGTTTCTCAGCCTTTGAAGACTTAAGCTACCTTGCTGTCCTGGTCGAGACGACTCAGTCTGTATTACTACTGGGCAGTCTGCAGTCTTCTTCTTTTTCCTTTTTTTCCTCTTTTTTTCTTGCGTCGTCGGGGACGGGTTGGATGTGGTCGAAAGTCCTTCATCAGTTTCAGCTTCATTCTCTGCCGTAGTACCCTTTAGATCTTCTATTGTATCTTCCGGATATATAACAACCATTGGCCTTTTTCGAGTTGGCTCTCCCACCGAGTTACATCTTTGCAGTCGACTTGTAAAATTCAGTCTGCTGTGTTTTGTGTTGTCTATGAAAGCCTTTCTATTAAACTCTATAAAATCTCCTGTGTTCACTACTTCTGTATTCACTTTAATATTTTCTGCCACGATCTCTTTGGTTGGTGTTCTCTGTATCTTTTTACTTTTTTTAAAAGCGTCCACAACATTATCAATCTCTTTATCATTTCCCTTATTTTCTCTTTCTGTTTTTTCGTTACTAATCTCTATACCTTGCCCCATTTCAGAGGATGGGTCCTCTTTCCCTAAATTCATTCAGGGGGTTAATCCCTTAACTTGAGGAGCTTTTTGGTGGGGTATACCCAGTGCAGGCACATGACGAGTTCTCCCGCCTCACCAAAATATGCCCACATGGAAGGAAAAACATCTTCCTTGGGGCTCCAGCCCCTTACTAGTCTAAGACGTTCGGGGGTCCCACGGCTCCGACACCGCAGGCACTCCTCAAGCCGCCGCCACGCCGGGGGATCCATGGACACTTCGTGCCTCATCCTGCCGAAAGCCGTAGAGGTCTCGACACTCCACGCCATTTCTCCAGCCCCATTCGACAATCCAATCAATGTCCATCATCATAACCAATATCTCGCTTTTGAAGAAAGAATAAGAAAAATATGAAAAAGTATGAAAAATAGACCTCTCTGCCCTCGGTTAACCTAATAGCCAAGAGAGGTCTGAAAAACAAGAGTCGGGGGGTTAGAGCGCCCCCCTAGTTGGAAAGAAATAGACGCTGAAAGATACAGCTTTGTGTAAGTATAGGTGTAGGGCATGCGCTCATGCGTGTTAAAGTTAGTGTGTGGTTGGCGTATGTGTGCGCTATTGAGTGTGTGTTTGTGTGGGTGATGTGGGTTATCTTAGCTTCCTCTTTACGCTAATGCGTAAAGAGTACTGAAGCCCCTCACCGCAACAAGGTGATAACCCACGGCTAACCAACCTAACCTAACCTAACCTAACCTAACCTAACCAACCTAACCTAACCTAACCTAACCTAACCTAACCTAACCTAACCTAACCTAACCTAACCTAACCTAACCTAACCTAACCTAACCTAACCTAACCTAACCTAACCTAACCTAACCTAACCTAACCTACCTAACCTAACCTAACCTAACCTAACCTAACCTAACCTAACCTAACCTAACCTAACCTAACCTGCCTAACCTCCAACCTAACCTAACCTAACCTAACCTAACCTAACCTAACCTAACCTAACCTAACCCTAACCTAACCTAACTCCTAACCTAACCTAACCTCCTAACCTAACCTAACCTAACCTAACCTAACCTAACCTAACCTAACCTAACCTAACCTAACCTAACCTGACCTGACCTAACCTAACCTGACCTGACCTGACCTGACCTAGCCTAACGTAACCTAACCAAACCAAACCTGACCTAACCTAACCTATCCCAACCCCTAAAAAACAACAAAAACAACGAGATGATCACAATTGTTTATTTACTCAAGAATGTAATTTGAATGAAGCAAAAGAATAAATGTAAAATTAATTAAGCACCTGAATCACCATATTCATGGTGAATAGCCTGAAGTAAAGCTTCGAAAGGATCTCTAGCATATTTATAATTCCAACGGCGCCAGAGGTATTCGCATAAGTGATCAGCAAACTGGTTCTCCGGAACATGGCAGCTTTTAAAAAAAGTCATTTAAAATGTCATTTAAAATTTTTCCCATAGACTTAACATGGGACAGTTTATTGACCATAACTTTTTAAGGGGTCATTTCCTAAACAAAAGTCGTATGTCTTTAAACTCATAGGACCAAAACTAATCTAAATATATATACGACCCATAAAAATATTTGTCTTTCTAAACCGAACTCCAGCCCTGATTTTCTAAAAAGCTGTTCTTAAAATTGCTAGAAAGTATACATTGTCGTACAATATAAAATGCTTAATATTCAGATTTTTCTGTGAAATATATTTTTGACTACTAACAGTATGTGGTATTTCACCTCCGTTAACGTGCCCACTTAGTTACATTCGGATTATGTAGATAGTAGTTCTATTCTAAATACTATATGGTATTCATATAAAGTAAAGACAGCATTTATAACTTATTTTCCTATGCCAGCTAGTGACTAACTGCAGCTTCAATATATAGTAAAAACTGCTATACCTGTTTGTGTTCTCACGTCCATTAATACATAAATAACTGCCAAATAAAGTAGGAGATGGTACCACAATTGTTAATCTGCAACATACAAATGAGCATTATAACAAAGCTGTCATGGTACTGTCCACTATTGAAATTAAACTCTCGCTCTGACATTAAAAACCACCTGTCCTAGTTAAGCTGTAAACTCACTTCTGTTAATTGGAACGTATAAGGTGTGATAATTATTTCATAATTCATTATTATTGGCGCATGTTTGCTTTATATGTAGCTGGAGTATCTCGAGGTTAGATTGAAGTAAAAGGATACCATTTGAGAAAGGGCGGAAATTTGAATAATATTCTATCGTTAATCTCACCACCATTATCAATACGAATTAAGAGTATATAGTAACAACAGTGATATTTAATGTATTCTCCCATTCTATTTTTAATTCCAGAATTTCCGTTCAGCTAGCTAGGCGAAGAAAAGTTATAAAAGAAGATAAGTAGGAAATTTCAAATTTTACAATTTGCTGTATCTGTATCACAGCACTAATTTAGCAACGCCCAAAGTCGGCCGATATCATAGCACTCTTTTAGCAACGCCCAACGCTAGGCGTTATCACATCATTCTTTTAATAGTGCCCAACGCGAGGCTTTGTCACAGCAGTATGAAATCATATGATAATGGCCGCACGTTGAAGGGCCGCTAAAGTAGTGTTGTGACAACGCCTGGCGTTGGACGTCGGTAAAAGTGTGCTGTAATACAGGTACAGCAAATTGTAAAATTTTAAATTACTGACTTACCTTCCTTTCTACCTTTCTTTTGCCTGACTAGCTCAACGGAAGTAATGGAGTTTACAAAATGAAATAAAACGCAGCAATAGTATAAAGCATCTATACAGTCAAAAATTTATTCTCTCGTAAAAGAGAACATTGATCATTTACAGCATAGTTTTTTCAAACGTAATCTTGTTTCTAACAATCACTTATTTACTAAAATGTTTCTCACCTTCTCTGGGTTAAAGTTTACAGAACTCAAATCTTTTCTTTTGTGGATAGTTTACTTGGCTTTTATTCCTACACTTGTAAGGGTTGTTTCGCCAAAAAGATCCTTGTCAGTTAGTCTATTTAAAAAGTCAGAGCGTGTCAAACTCTGACCACAAAGTAAATACCCTAACAAAAAAAGTATTATATGAATAAGACTTATTCTACCTTAGATTAAAATGACAAATACATACTCAAATATCAGTTACAAACAAAAGATTCTAAAGGTAATACTTGCAAAATCCAATTCTCGTAATTAACGGTCGTAAACACCTTCTGCTTCTACTTTTAAATTGACGTCAAAATCAATTTACAAGATGTTCCTTATTAATAAAATCGCCATTTAAAAATCAGTTACCAAAAGTGCTTCCTCCTTCCAATTATTTAATTAAATTTCACAGTAGCTTTTTGTATCGAAGAAATTCATATCTTTATTGTATATTAAAAATAAAAAAACTGCATATAATAACGTGTAAAGTTTGCATGTTATTTTGGCTTTGCAATCAACGTTACATTTTTAATATTATATACGATATGCATACCGCATACTTAATAACAACATGTTCGCGATTTGAATGAATTGAATCAAATTCATTCATGAAATCGAATCGAAATCTGAAGTCTACTCCCTCTCTTTAGTAAAGGTCCCGTTTATATACAATTTATTTTGACTACATCACTCCTAGATTGTACGTGATTCTAATCGAAGGATTACACACCTCTCTGACACAAGATTTCTGAGAATAACTCTGTTTATTATCTCATTAGCGTGATTTATTTCATAGTGACGTTCACTACCAGTCCTTGTTTAATATAAGGAGGTAATGGTGGTGTCGCATGCTATCATGTACTAATGCGATAGATAATAAAATCGATTTTATGACATTTATATATATTGACGTGATAAGGGGTCACGAGAGGTCATTGAACCAAAAAAGATAATATTATCTGGAAAAAATGGAATTTTTCGTAAATTCATGATTACACCCTGTAAAATACAAGCGTACGTTTATTTATTAAAGTGCTATGCAAAAACGCAAATTGCGCGTAAATAAATAATCACCCTTTATGATATAAGCATATTGCAAATAAATAGTGGCAAGTAACGTAAGTCGTAATTGTAAAAAAAATTAGTTGTAAGTTACCGTAAAACGCATTAAATGCAAACGTAAAAATCGATTGTTTTAAAATAAAACAAACAATTTATTTTAGTTATTAATAATCAATGCATTTTGATAAAAATGCATTTGATTTGATGTAAATAGCATAAAAGAGTACTAGCTTTACGCTTTTAGTTTAAGAAACTACAATCAACGTGTATTAAAACCCCTTTTGCATTAAAAAGCAATTAAAGTTTAAATTAATTACCCCGTGGATAACAGCAAATTATTTTAAATAGAGAATTTCCTAGTAGATAAAAGGATGAGTCATCGGTATTTAAAAATACGTCAAATTCGTATAAACTCATTAATAAATAAACATTTTATTCCTAGTAGCGGCAGGAACACGAAAAATCCATAAAGATCCAAAAAATATCGGATATGAATTGATTAAATTTTAGCATTAATATGCGATGCCGCAGTATTAGTATATGTGAAACAAGGACAAATAACGCGTCACGAGTAATTAGAACCAGATAATTAAGTAATAAAACACCGCAAATTTAGACGCTAATTGGTTTTCCAAGAAACCTCGCATTATAATGGTTTTTTTTCTACTAGTTTTGGAAACAGATAAATTTGAATATATAAGGTAGCGTTTATCAAAGGGGGTCATTCGATTTCATTCATTAATTTGATTCGATTCATTCGAACGCGAAATGTTATTTTAAATTGCGAGCAGTTGTTATGCGGAAATAGTATTTGAGTATGCAGTAAGCATATTGTAATTTAATAGTGGTAAGGTTGCAATGAATAATTGCAGTGCTACGATATTGAAGTGATATTTTTTTAAACGTAACTTACAACCAAAAAATAGAAAATTATTAATTACAAGAGGAAAGTTCTTCAAGATAACGCTATTTTTAATGATTTTATTAAATAATCGGAAGGAAGATTTAACCAGAAATGTACTTTAGTAATTGCTGTTTGAAATGATAATTTTTTTATGGAGAATCTCGTAAGCTGATTTGACATCAATTTAAAATAAGAAAATATTTTATTACAAGGAACGTTTTTGTGAATTCTGCAAGTATCACTTTTAGATTTATTTTTAACTAATTTATATTTAATATAAGGTATAATAATAAGTGCTAGTCATATAATATTTTTATGTAAAGGGTTTTAGCAGGAGAATTTGTGATCAGAGTTCGAAATACTCTGACCTTTTAATAGAATATCTGTCAACGATTTTCCTGGCCAAAACAAATCTTACAAACTTGGAAATAATTATAACTAGGTAAACCATCCTCAAAAGAATAAGTTTAATTCTGTAAATTTGAAATAAAGTAAGCAACAATTTTTGTTTGTAATCAATACTTCTTAGAAATTATTTTATAGTTAAAACAAACACTGTTGTAAATGCTCTAAATGTTTTTGTATGAGAAAATATTTAATACTGTATAAATGCTTTGTAATATTGCGTTGTTTGATTTCATTTTGAAAACTCCGTCAGTTCCGTTGTGCTAGCCAGGCAAAATTAGAAAGGAAGGTAGGTAGATAATTTCAAGTTAAACAAATTGCTATATCTGCATCACAGCACCCTTTTAGTAACGCCCCAAAGCAAGATCTTATCACAGCAATCTTTTAACGGAACCTCAACGTGCGACCATTTTCATATCACCTTTTTAGTAACGACCAACGCGGCCGTTGTCACAGAACTCTTTTAGAGACGCTCCAACGCAAGGCCATCTTTATATTACCCTTTCAGGGAAGCTATCAAGCGGGCCTTATCACAGCACTCTTTCAGCGTCACCACAACGTGGGGCCGTTGTCACAGCAATAAATTGCTATGATACTCTCACAATTATTCATGCCCCATCGTTTGGGCGGCCATATAAATATTGCTATGATACTCATGGAACTTTCGTTCGCCGACCTAGTGTTTTACAATAACAAAACTTGATTTGATAACGCCGTACTCGGTAACAATGGCGTATTCTTGCTTGACTCCACCTCTCTGTATTTATCTCAATCAAGTTACACTCCCACTAAGGTTATTATTCTGTTTCGACTAGCTTTTATTTTGAATTATAAAATGAAGTTAATTCAATTCCATATTATGAAAACAAATATGTACAAGTTTTGAAAATTAATAAAATACACTTTTCAATCAATCAATATTATAAGTCATATTTATCTCAAAATCATGTTTTACTATCTATCTAAAGTCACCAAAAGCTACTGTTCTTATAAAAGAAGCCTGGAACGTTCAAAACCCCTTTACTATATTACGTACTTTCAACGTATGCAAAAGTTTGTTGCTGACTCCGTTACACCAAGAGCTACTGTTCTTATAAAAGAAGCCTGGAACGTTCAAAACCCCTTTACTATATTACGTACTTTCAACGTATGCAAAAGTTTGTTGCTGACTCCGTTACACTATTTTATATTAATTAATCAACTCAATATTCAAATTCAAATAAAAAAATGTCCTCAAACTAAAAAGATCTAACCTGGTCTGTGTGTTTCTTTATTCCCTTCTTGCAACCAAAATTATCGACGCATCCATCATCAACTAACATCAATTAGAATTCTCCATGCATTATTATACCATCCATCATATTCGAAATTATTCTCCACCAATTCGGAATTATTATATACCCATTTAAAATATTATCTATCTACACGCTTGAATTATTCTCACCAGCCTCAGACTTAGAATTATTATTATCGCCCTTGGATTTATTATCGTCCAACTTAGATTTATTGTCGTCCAACTTAGAGTTATTCTATACCAGCCTCAAAATCATGCACCCCTTTGGGTCGTTAACATCACTTAGATTTATTACATCTCCTAGAATTATTGTCGTCAAACTTTGATTTAGATTTCTCGCACCAAACTTAGAGCCCTATTATTATTATTATATTTTAGTTTAAATAAATACCAAAAATTTTACGTACGTTCATCGGCATTAGAAATTTTCATATTCGTAGCACTATCTGTCATTAAACACTTTTACTATCAAAATATTATTACGTACGCGTTACCTTTTGATTCATAGTGACACAGTTTGGCCTTGTTGAGTTGAAAACTAAGCTTCGTTATCATGCTCGCTGTTAATATATGGTTGATATCCCACTTCGTTGGTGGGTTTGGCTTACAAGCCCGTCGCTAATTTTAACCACTAAGGTCTCTATTTTGTACACTTAAAGTGGTTTTCTGATGTAACATTCTCGGCCTTTCGAGTAATTGTAATTGTTGTTGTTTGCTTACATATGCTCTGGGAAAATAATCGCGTTTCCATATTATACACAAATACCTGATGCAATTCGACTTTCAATTTTCATGTATATTTATCTATTTACGCATTTTTAATTACCTTTACTTATCAAAATGTTAATTGTTTGTACGCACTTACACTACACTTCTTTAAGTATTATCTCTTATCTCCGTATTATGTTATGATTAATTCGAATCCTTTTTGAATGCGTGTTTAATTATATGAACTATGCACACTTCTAAATACGCTTGCTTCTACTGAAAAATATCGTCATTTGCCTTACTTGAAATCACTAAAGCTCTATATACCGGGTGTTAAATATTTGTTATTTACCTAATGCATGAATTACTCTTTTCTATGCTAACTATGCGTCCTATTATGTCTATTTGCGTCGCTTAAAACTACTTATACTCTATATACAGGGTGTTAACTGCTTATTATTTACAACCTATCTTTATTACTCAATTTTCTATTAAATAAGTGCAGTTTTCTGCTTCCTATTGTGATTTCTGATTACTAAATGACCATTGCTATAAAATACACCCTTAAACAACCTTTCATCACAGCAATATATAAATACATATATATATATATATATATATATATATATATATCACACAGAGTTATTCACGGTATATGCCTCGGAATATTGTAGGTAAACTAATAAATATTTTAAGTTTTGCCTTACATATGGATAGAGGTATTCTAAAATTATTTTAAAATTATACAGGGTATTCCAAACCTTAAATAAATACTTTGGGAGTTCTATATCTATTCTAACGTCATTCATTTTAATGCTACAATTTTCTGTATCTTTTCTAAAAATTTTCGTGGAACAATCTTGAAACGAACGATATAAAACTGTTAAACGAACAACGGATGGATTGATAGCTACACGCGTTAAATATAGTGCAAAGAATACAGAAGGGTCAGCTGATTTCTGGTAGTTTTATAATTTGATATATAAACCGTACGACCTGACAGTGAGGCAGTTGAAGTATTAATCTACAGATGATACAAAATAAATTATTGCATTGATTGTTAAGATAAATTAGAATATAAGTCCGTTATTGCTTGTGCAAATAAACTGACGGTGCGCAGTTAAGTTAGTACTACATATAGTGCAATTATCATGCTAAGAATGAATTTAGTGCAGTAAATGTTGTTATATTTATTATCAGCAATTTCTGTAGTCGGATTTAAATACATTAAGGATTCCCTGTAAGTATTCGTAAATAACCAGTCATATCGGAACGAATATACAAACTGAAGATTCAAGTTTGTTAAACTTTTATTGGTTCTTGCTTCGTGTTTGGAAGTGTTGCAGACGTATCGATAGATTATGTTCTGGAGTTTTAAGACGTATTTTTTGTCCGCTTATGGTATCATCTCTTTCCTAAGAATACCTGCGTTCGAAAGTTAGTGTATTAGTTTCTACGTCTGATCGTAATTCATTGCGTTTTATTAAAAAACGTCCCAGTTGATTTCGTGATTCATTAATTTTGCATGACTCCTCAGAGTAGACTATAGGCACGCTGTATTTCTTTTATGGCGTCGCCGTGGATCAATGTAGTGAGCGTAGGACTGCGGATCACAAGGTCCTGGGTTCGAATCCCGACACGGCTTGAAAAATGGCAGGTGAGCATTTTTCACAAAAATTACGCCCTCGTTCGGATGAGAGGTTAAATGGAGGTCCCATGTGTGAGTGTTGTCACGCACGTTAAAGATTTCTACCTTGCCTGGACGGCAAGGGTTTGGCACAATTCTAAATTTCCAGGCAACAAAAAACTCGCCTCCTGGCCAATGTAGTACCTTCGGGTGGAGCTTTGGAAATGTAAATGCAATGTATTTCTTTTATACATGCTAATTCAGCCTTTGTTAACCACCTTGTTAATGCCACTGTAAGAAAACATTATTCATATTCTCAAAATTAGTAATACTTGCAGAAAACCTTACATTTTCGGAAATGCTTGAAGACATTACTGTTGAAAAACATTTAGACCCGTTTGCACTGTTGGTGATCTAAATCTATTTTTTATATATTTAAAGTATAACATTAGTCTGATATTAAGTTCTGTGGTTTGCATCATATGATAAGATAGAAAGCTTTATGAAAGAGGACTATAAGTTTGGCAATGTTGCACTTTTTTGCTGATTTTATTACCTTAACTGATGTGTTTTCGGTGTGAAGCTGAAGAGTAGAAATAATAGGTGAGCTGTTTATTCCAGCACCTTGAAGGTTTATCAATAATAATGATAATTGCATGTGTGAGATAAAGGGTAAGATAGGTACACAACAACTAATAATATAGTAATACAGTTGTTATAATATAAATAATATCCACTCTAATTTAGAAGAAGATGCCCCCAAATTTGAAATTGTAAAAAAATCGACTCTTTAAATTGACCGCTACACACAAGCACATAATCAAAAATAAAGGACAAATGTTGTAACGAATAAAAGTAAACAAGAACCTAAGATTATTAGTTTCTTGATCACCTTCATTCTCAAGTCTCAAAAAACAGTAAATGGTGCGAGTTCATGCAACAATCTTATTTCACGCGAATGAAACATGTTTTTCTCAAAAATGTTTTGAACACTGGTTTGTGTAGTCTTTGGAATAGAATCACGTAAACACTTGCACATTCTAGAAAGATAATTTTTATATATAAACAGAAGTAATTTACATTAGGATTCATTCATAAATTTGCGTCAACCTACACTGGTTTGTAGAATTTCTGATGCAGTTACCACTTTTCTTCTACTCAGAATAGGGTCTATGACAACGCGGTGCAGCGCTGCTAATTCTATGTTGTTCAACGTTTCCTATTTTACTTGCTACAGATGTTGCCTCCCGAAATTTACTTTCTGAGTGATCTTTATTAATCAAATCTGTTTTTCGGGTTGCGGATTCATTACTTTTAAATAAACTAATAACTATTTCCAACCTTTACGGAAGCGAGGTAATACAATCGCGTTACTTTAGGTTTAGACAAAATAAGAATATACAAATATTTAAATTTAAACAGATTAAATGTAGACGCACCATGTATACTAAGCATGACATTTCAATTCTTTGATTTCTACAAAGGTAATTCAGATAATAAACTATAGTCTTTAAAGTTAAAATTATTTTTTTATAAAACAGAATAATGAAAAACAATGACTTATTTCAAAATCGCAGTAGGAAACATCTGAACATGACGTGCTGAAAAGACGCAAATTATGTACTTTCTATGAGAATATACTTACAATAGACAGTTGTTGCACGTCCCGACAATAAAAGAGATGCGCAAACCTAATAATTGTAACAGTAATTTTTTTGTACCGCTATCGCGTTTTTGTTGATCAAAAGCTTTTAAAATAATTAATGGATAGATAGCAGTGAGATTGCCAATATTGTGTTAAGATAAAGATACTGTCGTAAAACTACGCCGTATTTAGGAAAATCTTCCTATGCATTCCAATAGAAAGAATTGATTTTTAAATTATATTCAAACAGAAATGTAGTTATTGCTTAAATTATAACCAAACGGAATAAAATTAATTTTGATACAAAGTACAGGGTTATTACAAATGAAATAGACAGTTTGGATAGGTTATAGAAAGTTTATTTTTGAAAGTTGAGATTATTACTTATATGATTATAAAGAAGAAATGATTAGGTTTTTATTTAAAATTTTTACAAATGTTCAATGTGTGCACCTTTGGTAACACGACAGATATCAACACGGTAGTCGAATTCTTGCTTTAAGTTCGTCGATATCAACAGGAAGCGGTGGTATGAAAACTTTGTCTTTTACATAACCCCATAAGAAATAGTCGCAGCGCGTTAAATCTGGACTACGAGGTGGCTACGGTTTAAGCACAAGGTTTTCGTCACTTGTACGGCCGATCCATCGTCTAGGAAGATGTTCATCCAGATATTTTCTGACCTGTAAGTGCCAGTGAGGCGGAGCTCCATCTTGTACAAAAACAAAGTTATCACTATCTTCCTGTAGTTGACGCATTAACCATTCGTGTAACATGTCCAGATAAATTACTCCGGTTATTGACACTTCGTGAAAGAAGAACGGCCCGTAAACCTTTTCACGAGATAAAGCGCAAAACACGTTAACTTTAGGGGAATCGCGTATATGTTGTAAAGTCGCACTTGGATTTTTCTGTGCCCCATATCTTTACGTTATGTCTAATAACTTTTCCACTAATGTGAAAGGTACATTCGTCACTGAAAATTAGGCGATTAAAGAATGTGTCATCATTTTCGAGACATTGTTGCATCTCCAGACAAAAATTGTTACGTACGACTTTATCACCAGCATTTAAACTTTGTACTAATTGCAATTTATACGGTTTCATTTTCAAACGTTTCCGAAGAATTTCCACACAGTAAGTTGAGGAATTTGCAATTCTAAACTTGCTGATGTAGTCGATTGTCTTGGACTTCGTAAATAAACATCACGAACACTATCGATTTGTTCTTTTGTAACAGGAGGTCTTTCAGTACTCTTTCTTTTACACAGACATCCACTATTTTCGAAACGTTTATACGAGTCATAGATTGATTGCCTTGTTGGTGGTGTTTTACCGTATTTTGTTCTGAAATGACGCTGCACAACAGTAACAGACTTTGTTTTGGCTAATTCAAGAACACAATAAGATTTCTCCACTTTAGTAGCGGCCATTTTGCTAGACTGGTCGTTGTTTTAACAGCAGTACCAACCTAACAGTTGTACCAACATAAACTTTAAGAAATTCCCTATAAACCTATACTTCAAATACACCAGTCTGATTCTTTAAAGGCTATCCAAACTGTCTATTTCATTTGTAATAACCCTGTATTTAAAACGCGTTTCACATCAGGTGAAGCTTATAAAGATAAGATAACGTTACAAGTAAGATCACTAGACAATACAATACATCTAATTGCCAAAGGCAACAAACGCGAGAAATAACAGAAAACATAATAGACACGTGCTTGTATTTTGGACGACCAAATGAGACATGCAAGTGACGCATGAGCTTACAAAAAAGCTCGACGTAAACAGTGAAGGGTTAGGAAAAACATATAACGGTCGACAAGCACAGAAGCCAAATCCTCAATCGTAAGTCAGAAATCAGAACTTAAAAGAAGTAAATGTTTGTAGTTGTGCCGCGCACGGTTGTGGTGTGATTTTTTATTTGCGTAAAAAACAATAAAAATTGCAACCACATGTTTGTGGATGTCACTATCGCGCTGACTATAAAAGTTAATAAATGACAATTACGGCACAGTAAATAAGTATATGGGTTTAAAACTTGGGAGTTCATACTACATTATGGGAATTTTTCGTTGTGCTACGTGAGTTGGTGACCTAGGAAGCGTGAGAAGAACTAATGTACCTGGACGTCCTTATAATATTCTTTTTTTGGATAAAAATGGACTTACAATGAAACTGCGAATAACTTGTTTATAATTTGAGTCCAGAGCTTTTATTCTTAAGTATGGTGGTATCGGGAAATGCAATTAGAACACGTTTGCTTGATTAATTAAGATGTGAAGATAATTCTTAATATAGATTCGGTATGTGGTGTTCAGTGCCAGTTACGAAGTGAACAAAGGTTTATATTTTTCATGGACCATTAAATGTGGACATGAAAAGCTGTATTGACCGATGTATTTCTTTATTGCTAAGTTGACATTTTCAGAAATGAAATTCCTATAGTAATTGTCAATATTTGGAAACTAAAAAAATCGGTAGTATAGTAGAATTATTTAGCTTATTTTATGATTTTGTTTTTAGTAATGCCTGACCAGGTTGAAGTTAGAGCATTAGGATTGTTTCTATTTCTTTAAGGTCAATATTCGTGTATTTGTATTCCTTGGATTTAATGTTAATTCAGATTAAGTTTAGTTGAATTTTGTTTGAACTTATTTATATAACAGATAAAAATAGAAATTTTTGTAAAAATATATTGCCACCCGGTGATGAAGAATATGAAGTGATAGATTTAGAAAACAAACGTAAAGTAGTCCCATTTAAAATAGCCGTCTTTCGTGTTGTTAAGGTATTCCGCGCAAACACGAAAGAAAACAGTAAAAGTAAGTAAAGAAATGTTTACGCCGAATACCGCAACAGAACGGGGGATAGAATGGTAGAATTTGGGCTAGCTCAAAAACGTCGGAGAAGGGCGTGGGTGAAAACAAAAGCACATTGGAAACCTCTGAGATACTTTATTGATAACATCGAATCTTGGAAGATAATTTACAAAGCAATAAAATAAATAAGTAGCGTAATCGTGATTGTGTCATAACATATAAAAATTGGTAATCAAATATAACATCTTGTAATCTAAATACGTACTTAATGGTTTACCTTATATACATATAAAAGAAAATTAAGCATAAACTGTACAGTAAATCTAGAAAAAGAAATATACCTAAATTATATGTACATGCTGCTTTGTGAAGTGCACCTTCTCAGTAAGAATATAACATTAAAATTAGACACCCTAACTTAAATTAATCATATTTTAAATACTTTTAAATAGAGGCATAAGTTCAGAAAGACAAAAGAAACAGTAAAACGGACTACAACATAACCATTGCTTAATTACTTTTTAATTTATAGAATAATAACCTAGTTGTTCGTGCATCGTGTATGTAAGTTTTGTAAGGGAGTGGTGCCAATTAATCGGATAATTATAAGCAATAGCAGCAAATGAAAAGTCTTTTCTTCACAGCAGCATAAAAAAATTATGGAAATAAAGAACTTTACCTTGCACAATCAGCTTCGTGCTGGTCTCATCTTAACGCTGGAAAAATGCGGATGCATTTCTCTATGGGCTGACTGCATGCTGGAACCACCAACTTCACTTATACAAGCACAAAGAGCATTTCTAATAGCGCGACTTTACAACGGGTATCTTTTCGGTAATGGTCTCTTTCAAAGCACGGTCTCTGTTTTATAGAGCCAGAATCATGTATGGGGGTAGTGTATTTGATTTTCAAAGATATCGCCGAATTACTATGTGTGCAGAATTTCCAGACAACAGCTGCCGAAATACAAACTGTAGCAGCTTGCCAACAAGCAGATAACGCAATTATCAAAGGGTTTTAAACAAAGGAGAACACTTTTGTTACTTTGTAACATCGTAACAGCTGCAGAATACCAGATAACAATTCCATTGTAAGCAGATGTAGGCAGGTGGTAAGTGGTCTTATCATTTAGAAGAAAGCTGCGGCTTTTAATTAAAATGTAATCACTGCAGGTGCTAGGAAATATTGCAACTACTTTGTAACGCAATGTTTCCTAAGTAGCTGTTTGATTTTATAAAGCAAACCTTTGTTTATAGTAATTACTTGAAAAATTTTATTAAATAATACTAATACAAATGGCGGGAAATTGAGCTTGTTGAAGAATTTTGGGGCGTTTTAAAAAAAAATGCAGAAAAAATTGTTTGCAGGGTTTTGAACGTAACAGTGTAAAAGGAATATTAAAACGATTGCTGAAACGAGACGGTTTGACGCCCCTTAACACGTTGGATGCCGATGACTTACCTGTTAGGTCACGTTGGCTCCCCAGCAGAAGCTGACAACTCAATTGTTGGGTCAGGAGCAATGTAATACACTTTTATTGAGTCTTGCTCCGGCATTTGAGAGAGGAATTCGGTATTGCGTCGGCTTCTTAATAGCATATAAATACGTATTTTTACGGTATTGGTTTTTCGTTTTATGGGCAACTTTTCTGTAATGGATAGTGAAAACCCAGGGCTATCTAGACTTAAAAGAAGACTTGCACACTATGAAAAAACAAACCTTTAATGTTAGCTGAATATGAGAAATTATTGTATTCGTCTGAAAGTGATGTAGAATCGTTTGTAGAAAATGAAAGTGAGTACGAGCCGGATGAAACCATTTCGAGCGAAGGAGAGGATGGGGGTTGAAGACGTTCCTATTGTAGAGGATAACGAAGAAAATACCTATCAAATTAATCGGGGTAAGACACTGTTGTGGATTTATGTCCCGATTTTCAATAGTTTTCCATTTTTGGGTTTTTCTGATCTCAAAGTAAATTTATCATCCCATGGACCTATTGATGTTTTTCGTTTGTTTCTTACGGATGGCCTTTTCGAAAATATAGTAATGCAAATCAACAGCTATGCTGAAGAATTGTTCTTATGCAAACAAACAAAAAAGAAATCCAGAATAACTGACTGGAAGCCTTTAACAGTTGCAACATTAGAGGTTTTGTTGCGATTGTGACTTCACATGGGCGACATACCAATAAACTGCTTGCAGGATTACTGGAAAACCGACCAGTTGTATAACCTTTCTTGTGTTAGGAGTGAAAACCGTTTTTTTAAATTTTAAGATGCGTACATTTTTCTATAACCCCGGAAATGGGCAACTAAGGATATGGCGACGGATTGTCGAAGATAAGATGGCTTCAAGATTTTTTTAAACTAAAGAGTAGATAAAATACTATCCAAATAAAGAACTTTCATTAGATGAGTCAAAGGTGCTTTGGAGAGATAGACTGATGTTCCGCCAATTAAAAATAAAAAGCACAAATTTGGAGTGAAGCTATATATTTTATCGGAACCTAGTGGACTATGGACTTGTCTTAAAAGTTAGAATATATACCGGAAATGAAAAGGATATGCAGAGAAAATTAGGACATTCAGCAACTGTTGTTTTAAGCCTTGTAAAAAGATATATTGAAAACGGACACTCAATTTTCATGGACAGCTACTACAATAGTATTTCTTTGTGTAAAGAATTACTTAAAAAAAAGTTCGTTGCAGGAACTTTAAGGCCAAATAGAAAAGGAAATCCGCGTGGATATAGGTAAAACTACAACAAAATACTCTGGTGGAGTTGGAGTTGGAAAGTGGCGTGACAAAAGAGAAGTTTTATTTATTTCTACAAACTTTAGTGGTGAATTAATAAATGTACAGAATGCACTAGTAGAAGAAAAGAAAACCAAAAACTTAGAGCTGTTGAGTATAATAAATGTATATTTGGAGTCGACAGAGAGGACCAAATGCTCTCTTATTATGCAAGTGAGAGAAAGACGATAAGGTGTTATAAAAAGACCGCTATTCATTTTATATCAATAGTGCTTTTCAACAGCTTTTACCTTTATAACACATACCTCTAAGAAGAAGCTAAAGAAAGACGATAAGGTGGTATAAAAAGACCGCTATTCATTTTATATCAATAGTGCTTTTCAACAGCTTTCACCTTTACAACACATATCTCTAAGAAGAAGCTAAATTATCATGACTTTCGTCATAGTATTAGTAAATCTTTTTTGTCAAAAGCGGAAATAAACCTGCTGAAAATCTGAAAGATAAACCTAAAGACCAACCTAGCCATGTTCCTAAAAAATACTATTTTGACGATAGAGTACGTCAGATACGGAAGTGATGTAGGGTATGCTATGAAAATAAAATCCGAAGGAATACACCATTTTCTTGTTCGGATCATCCAGACCAACCAGGACTTCATCTCGGGAACTGTTTTCGATTGTATCATAATAAAAAATTAGTTACTCTGATTTTTTATAATGTTTTTATTATTTAGTAATTTTTTGTGTATGTATAGCAAATTCGGTTTGCTAATATTATTTCAACTTTAGTTTGCTCATATTATTTTCTTTTAATTTATTTTTTTAAGATCATTACTTGAGTTTGTTTAAATATTTGTAGAGAAAATTGACGAATATCAAGTTTTACAATAAATAAAAGCTTTTACGTGCATTTCATGTATATTTCTCATCAAAAAATTATTTTTAATTCCTGACTCAGGTGTTGAGTCATTGGCCTCTAATTGAGAAACAGACTCAGAAACCGGCGAATCGGCCCTTGAGTCACACTAGTTTTGGGTATAAAGGACCACCAAAAAATTATTAATAATAAAAAACCACTAAAAACACATTATTAGATTAACCTAAAAAAAATGTTGGCTATTCTGTTAGACCCAAAACCTCGTTTAGGCAGTTAACGTGTTAATTATGACAACAGGTAAAGCCTTTCAAGGTAAGTGGTCATTGTAATGTAGTTTTTTGCAATTCAACTATTCCAATGTTTACTTTTTCTTCCTATAGGAACCGACTTTCGCACCGTTGTAGTTAGGCGATGCACTCTTAAAACTGTCATCGGGTTCCCGTCCCTTCTTGGCGAATATAAATTTGTAACGTAAAGCTATTTTCACCGTAGCAGCGAATAAACTATTTTGTTTTTACTTTACCGCAAGATTAATCAATTCAGATGCTAACACAACCATAAAGTGCTTGCTAATCACACTCACCTTATCAAATAAAGTGCATTTGTCTGCTACGTTTAATCGTTTCAGCCTATTTAATCAAGATTTAAATGTCATTTTTTCTTGAATTAATAATCGGATTTGAAAATAAAGAAACTATTTAAAAGAGACCTGAAAGACCTTAGAATTGTCTGACGTTTGACATCCAGTTCTACCTAAAGTAGGAAACATCTGAACATGACGTGCTGAAAAGACGCAAATTATGTACTTTCTATGAGAATATACTTACAATAGACAGTTGTTGCACGTCCCGACAATAAAAGAGATGCGCAAACCTAATAATTGTAACAGTAATTTTTGTACCGCTATCGCGTTTTTGTTGATCAAAAGCTTTTAAAATAATTAATGGATAGATAGCAGTGAGATTGCCAATATTGTGTTAAGATAAAGATACTGTCGTAAAACTACGCCGTATTTAGGAAAATCTTCCTATGCATTCCAATAGAAAGAATTGATTTTTAAATTATATTCAAACAGAAATGTAGTTATTGCTTAAATTATAACCAAACGGAATAAAATTAATTTTGATACAAAGTACAGGGTTATTACAAATGAAATAGACAGTTTGGATAGGTTATAGAAAGTTTATTTTTGAAAGTTGAGATTATTACTTATATGATTATAAAGAAGAAATGATTAGGTTTTTATTTAAAATTTTTACAAATGTTCAATGTGTGCACCTTTGGTAACACGACAGATATCAACACGGTAGTCGAATTCTTGCTTTAAGTTCGTCGATATCAACAGGAAGCGGTGGTATGAAAACTTTGTCTTTTACATAACCCCATAAGAAATAGTCGCAGCGCGTTAAATCTGGACTACGAGGTGGCTACGGTTTAAGCACAAGGTTTTCGTCACTTGTACGGCCGATCCATCGTCTAGGAAGATGTTCATCCAGATATTTTCTGACCTGTAAGTGCCAGTGAGGCGGAGCTCCATCTTGTACAAAAACAAAGTTATCACTATCTTCCTGTAGTTGACGCATTAACCATTCGTGTAACATGTCCAGATAAATTACTCCGGTTATTGACACTTCGTGAAAGAAGAACGGCCCGTAAACCTTTTCACGAGATAAAGCGCAAAACACGTTAACTTTAGGGGAATCGCGTATATGTTGTAAAGTCGCACTTGGATTTTTCTGTGCCCCATATCTTTACGTTATGTCTAATAACTTTTCCACTAATGTGAAAGGTACATTCGTCACTGAAAATTAGGCGATTAAAGAATGTGTCATCATTTTCGAGACATTGTTGCATCTCCAGACAAAAATTGTTACGTACGACTTTATCACCAGCATTTAAACTTTGTACTAATTGCAATTTATACGGTTTCATTTTCAAACGTTTCCGAAGAATTTCCACACAGTAAGTTGAGGAATTTGCAATTCTAAACTTGCTGATGTAGTCGATTGTCTTGGACTTCGTAAATAAACATCACGAACACTATCGATTTGTTCTTTTGTAACAGGAGGTCTTCAGTACTCTTTCTTTTACACAGACATCCACTATTTTCGAAACGTTTATACGAGTCATAGATTGATTGCCTTGTTGGTGGTGTTTTACCGTATTTTGTTCTGAAATGACGCTGCACAACAGTAACAGACTTTGTTTTGGCTAATTCAAGAACACAATAAGATTTCTCCACTTTAGTAGCGGCCATTTTGCTAGACTGGTCGTTGTTTTAACAGCAGTACCAACCTAACAGTTGTACCAACATAAACTTTAAGAAATTCCCTATAAACCTATACTTCAAATACACCAGTCTGATTCTTTAAAGGCTATCCAAACTGTCTATTTCATTTGTAATAACCCTGTATTTAAAACGCGTTTCACATCAGGTGAAGCTTATAAAGATAAGATAACGTTACAAGTAAGATCACTAGACAATACAATACATCTAATTGCCAAAGGCAACAAACGCGAGAAATAACAGAAAACATAATAGACACGTGCTTGTATTTTGGACGACCAAATGAGACATGCAAGTGACGCATGAGCTTACAAAAAAGCTCGACGTAAACAGTGAAGGGTTAGGAAAAACATATAACGGTCGACAAGCACAGAAGCCAAATCCTCAATCGTAAGTCAGAAATCAGAACTTAAAAGAAGTAAATGTTTGTAGTTGTGCCGTGCACGGTTGTGGTGTGATTTTTATTTGCGTAAAACAATAAAATAGCAACCACATGTTTGTGGATGTCACTATCGCGCTGACTATAAAAGTTAATAAATGACAATTACGGCACAGTAAATAAGTATATGGGTTTAAAACTTGGGAGTTCATACTACATTATGGGAATTTTTCGTTGTGCTACGTGAGTTGGTGACCTAGGAAGCGTGAGAAGAACTAATGTACCTGGACGTCCTTATAATATTCTTTTTTTGGATAAAAATGGACTTACAATGAAACTGCGAATAACTTGTTTATAATTTGAGTCCAGAGCTTTTATTCTTAAGTATGGTGGTATCGGGAAATGCAATTAGAACACGTTTGCTTGATTAATTAAGATGTGAAGATAATTCTTAATATAGATTCGGTATGTGGTGTTCAGTGCCAGTTACGAAGTGAACAAAGGTTTATATTTTTCATGGACCATTAAATGTGGACATGAAAAGCTGTATTGACCGATGTATTTCTTTATTGCTAAGTTGACATTTTCAGAAATGAAATTCCTATAGTAATTGTCAATATTTGGAAACTAAAAATCGGTAGTATAGTAGAATTATTTAGCTTATTTTATGATTTTGTTTTTAGTAATGCCTGACCAGGTTGAAGTTAGAGCATTAGGATTGTTTCTATTTCTTTAAGGTCAATATTCGTGTATTTGTATTCCTTGGATTTAATGTTAATTCAGATTAAATTTAGTTGAATTTTGTTTGAACTTATTTATATAACAGATAAAAATAGAAATTTTTGTAAAAATATATTGCCACCCGGTGATGAAGAATATGAAGTGATAGATTTAGAAAACAAACGTAAAGTAGTCCCATTTAAAATAGCCGTCTTTCGTGTTGTTAAGGTATTCCGCGCAAACACGAAAGAAAACAGTAAAAGTAAGTAAAGAAATGTTTACGCCGAATACCGCAACAGAACGGGGGATAGAATGGTAGAATTTGGGCTAGCTCAAAAACGTCGGAGAAGGGCGTGGGTGAAAACAAAAGCACATTGGAAACCTCTGAGATACTTTATTGATAACATCGAATCTTGGAAGATAATTTACAAAGCAATAAAATAAATAAGTAGCGTAATCGTGATTGTGTCATAACATATAAAAATTGGTAATCAAATATAACATCTTGTAATCTAAATACGTACTTAATGGTTTACCTTATATACATATAAAAGAAAATTAAGCATAAACTGTACAGTAAATCTAGAAAAAGAAATATACCTAAATTATATGTACATGCTGCTTTGTGAAGTGCACCTTCTCAGTAAGAATATAACATTAAAATTAGACACCCTAACTTAAATTAATCATATTTTAAATACTTTTAAATAGAGGCATAAGTTCAGAAAGACAAAAGAAACAGTAAAACGGACTACAACATAACCATTGCTTAATTACTTTTTAATTTATAGAATAATAACCTAGTTGTTCGTGCATCGTGTATGTAAGTTTTGTAAGGGAGTGGTGCCAATTAATCGGATAATTATAAGCAATAGCAGCAAATGAAAAGTCTTTTCTTCACAGCAGCATAAAAAAATTATGGAAATAAAGAACTTTACCTTGCACAATCAGCTTCGTGCTGGTCTCATCTTAACGCTGGAAAAATGCGGATGCATTTCTCTATGGGCTGACTGCATGCTGGAACCACCAACTTCACTTATACAAGCACAAAGAGCATTTCTAATAGCGCGACTTTACAACGGGTATCTTTTCGGTAATGGTCTCTTTCAAAGCACGGTCTCTGTTTTATAGAGCCAGAATCATGTATGGGGGTAGTGTATTTGATTTTCAAAGATATCGCCGAATTACTATGTGTGCAGAATTTCCAGACAACAGCTGCCGAAATACAAACTGTAGCAGCTTGCCAACAAGCAGATAACGCAATTATCAAAGGGTTTTAAACAAAGGAGAACACTTTTGTTACTTTGTAACATCGTAACAGCTGCAGAATACCAGATAACAATTCCATTGTAAGCAGATGTAGGCAGGTGGTAAGTGGTCTTATCATTTAGAAGAAAGCTGCGGCTTTTAATTAAAATGTAATCACTGCAGGTGCTAGGAAATATTGCAACTACTTTGTAACGCAATGTTTCCTAAGTAGCTGTTTGATTTTATAAAGCAAACCTTTGTTTATAGTAATTACTTGAAAAATTTTATTAAATAATACTAATACAAATGGCGGGAAATTGAGCTTGTTGAAGAATTTTGGGGCGTTTTAAAAAAAAATGCAGAAAAAATTGTTTGCAGGGTTTTGAACGTAACAGTGTAAAAGGAATATTAAAACGATTGCTGAAACGAGACGGTTTGACGCCCCTTAACACGTTGGATGCCGATGACTTACCTGTTAGGTCACGTTGGCTCCCCAGCAGAAGCTGACAACTCAATTGTTGGGTCAGGAGCAATGTAATACACTTTTATTGAGTCTTGCTCCGGCATTTGAGAGAGGAATTCGGTATTGCGTCGGCTTCTTAATAGCATATAAATACGTATTTTTACGGTATTGGTTTTTCGTTTTATGGGCAACTTTTCTGTAATGGATAGTGAAAACCCAGGGCTATCTAGACTTAAAAGAAGACTTGCACACTATGAAAAAACAAACCTTTAATGTTAGCTGAATATGAGAAATTATTGTATTCGTCTGAAAGTGATGTAGAATCGTTTGTAGAAAATGAAAGTGAGTACGAGCCGGATGAAACCATTTCGAGCGAAGGAGAGGATGGGGGTTGAAGACGTTCCTATTGTAGAGGATAACGAAGAAAATACCTATCAAATTAATCGGGGTAAGACACTGTTGTGGATTTATGTCCCGATTTTCAATAGTTTTCCATTTTTGGGTTTTTCTGATCTCAAAGTAAATTTATCATCCCATGGACCTATTGATGTTTTTCGTTTGTTTCTTACGGATGGCCTTTTCGAAAATATAGTAATGCAAATCAACAGCTATGCTGAAGAATTGTTCTTATGCAAACAAACAAAAAAGAAATCCAGAATAACTGACTGGAAGCCTTTAACAGTTGCAACATTAGAGGTTTTGTTGCGATTGTGACTTCACATGGGCGACATACCAATAAACTGCTTGCAGGATTACTGGAAAACCGACCAGTTGTATAACCTTTCTTGTGTTAGGAGTGAAAACCGTTTTTTTTAAATTTTAAGATGCGTACATTTTTCTATAACCCCGGAAATGGGCAACTAAGGATATGGCGACGGATTGTCGAAGATAAGATGGCTTCAAGATTTTTTTAAACTAAAGAGTAGATAAAATACTATCCAAATAAAGAACTTTCATTAGATGAGTCAAAGGTGCTTTGGAGAGATAGACTGATGTTCCGCCAATTAAAAATAAAAAGCACAAATTTGGAGTGAAGCTATATATTTTATCGGAACCTAGTGGACTATGGACTTGTCTTAAAAGTTAGAACATGTACCGGAAATTAAAAGGATATGCAGGGAAAATTAGGACATTCAGCAACTGTTGTTTTAAGCCTTGTAAGAAATATATTGACTACGGACACTGAATTTTCTTGAACAGCTACTACAATAGTATTTCTTTGTATAAAGAATTACTTAAAAAAAAAAGTTCGTTGCAGGAACTTTAAGGCCAAATAGAAAAGGAAATCCGCGTGGATATAGGTAAAACTACAACAAAATACTCTGGTGGAGTTGGAGTTGGAAGTGGCACGACAAAAGAGACGTTTTATTTATTTTTACAAAGTTTAGTGGTGAATTAATACATGTACAGAATGCACTAGTAGAAGAAAAGAAAACCAAAAACTTAGAGCTGTTGAGTATAATAAATGTATATTTGGAGTCGACAGAGAGGACCAAATGCTCTCTTATTATGCAAGTGAGAGAAAGACGATAAGGTGTTATAAAAAGACCGCTATTCATTTTATATCAATAGTGCTTTTCAACAGCTTTTACCTTTATAACACATACCTCTAAGAAGAAGCTAAAGAAAGACGATAAGGTGGTATAAAAAGACCGCTATTCATTTTATATCAATAGTGCTTTTCAACAGCTTTCACCTTTACAACACATATCTCTAAGAAGAAGCTAAATTATCATGACTTTCGTCATAGTATTAGTAAATCTTTTTTGTCAAAAGCGGAAATAAACCTGCTGAAAATCTGAAAGATAAACCTAAAGACCAACCTAGCCATGTTCCTAAAAAATACTATTTTGACGATAGAGTACGTCAGATACGGAAGTGATGTAGGGTATGCTATGAAAATAAAATCCGAAGGAATACACCATTTTCTTGTTCGGATCATCCAGACCAACCAGGACTTCATCTCGGGAACTGTTTTCGATTGTATCATAATAAAAAATTAGTTACTCTGATTTTTTATAATGTTTTATTATTTAGTAATTTTTGTGTATGTATAGCAAATTCGGGTTGCTAATATTATTTCAACTTTAGTTTGCTCATATTATTTTCTTTTAATTTATTTTTTTAAGATCATTACTTGAGTTTGTTTAAATATTTGTAGAGAAAATTGACGAATATCAAGTTTTACAATAAATAAAAGCTTTTACGTGCATTTCATGTATATTTCTCATCAAAAATTATTTTAATTCCTGACTCAGGTGTTGAGTCATTGGCCTCTAATTGAGAAACAGACTCAGAAACCGGCGAATCGGCCCTTGAGTCACACTAGTTTTGGGTATAAAGGACCACCAAAAATTATTAATAATAAAAACCACTAAAACACATTATTAGATTAACCTAAAAAAATGTTGGCTATTCTGTTAGACCCAAAACCTCGTTTAGGCAGTTAACGTGTTAATTATGACAACAGGTAAAGCCTTTCAAGGTAAGTGGTCATTGTAATGTAGTTTTTTGCAATTCAACTATTCCAATGTTTACTTTTTCTTCCTATAGGAACAGACTTTCGCACCGTTGTAGTTAGGCGATGCACTCTTAAAACTGTCATCGGGTTCCCGTCCCTTCTTGGCGAATATAAATTTGTAACGTAAAGCTATTTTCACCGTAGCAGCGAATAAACTATTTTGTTTTTACTTTACCGCAAGATTAATCAATTCAGATGCTAACACAACCATAAAGTGCTTGCTAATCACACTCAACTTATCAAATAAAGTGCATTTGTCTGCTACGTTTAATCGTTTCAGCCTATTTAATCAAGATTTAAATGTCATTTTTTCTTGAATTAATAATCGGATTTGAAAATAAAGAAACTATTTAAAAGAGACCTGAAAGACCTTAGAATTGTCTGACGTTTGACATCCAGTTCTACCTAAAAATTTGTGGCGTGTAATTCACCCTTGTGTTTAGATTAAAGCTGTGTAAATAATACAAATCAGTCGGATGCGTTTGAAAGTTTTCCTAAAATTGATGTTAGCTGGCCAAAACTTCTCATTACTGTTAGTAAGCTAGTCTGAATTAGATGTAAAACAATGAGCTAACGCGTGTTTTCCTTAAGTATAACTTAGGGAATATGTATACTTTAAAGAAAGGTTCTTGTGCGGTAAGTGGAAAAATATGATCAACGATGGACATATGCTTTGCCAAACACTTTATAAAAAATCCCCAAACAACTTTTATTCTTCTAGGACACTGTATGTACGAAAATAAGTAACTGGCAAGCATTAACGTTATATATAGATAAAGGTTTACCTAAAAGCTTTTGACTATAAAGGCGATGTGATATTGCAGCAAACCCTCTAGTGTAATATTAGAAGGACCTATTAATTTTAATGGGACCCTTGTACCCTCCTGAAATTTCTCTTTTTTGTTATTAAAAATACATAGTTAAAGCGGGTATACATTATACTGTCCTTCAGTATATATGTCAATTTTATTTTGATATTGAGGACATTTAAGTAATTTTTTGTAGGAACTTACTGGGCGTGGACGTATAAGAAGTGTATACGAGTACCTTACGAAGTTTAGTAAATGTTCGTAAACGAAATAAACTAGGTGCTTTTAAAGACGTGGTGTGGTTTACAATAAGCCCTTTCGGTTACTATATTCAGCATAAAAGTTTGACGATGTGGTTTCGAAAAGCTTTACGGAATGAACACCATTTACGATGACCCATAAAACCTAAAATGGCAATATGTTTATTTTAATGGTGTCCAATAAAAATTTTCGCTATGTATGTACCTATCGTCGTTTAGAAAACGAACTGTAATTCTATAGCAGGTTTTGCGATTAACTGATATTCAGTCTTCGAAGTAAATACAGGTTTCAATGTATTACTTTGTAAAAATAATATAAACTTTTTTCTCAAATTTTCAAATATCTTCAAACACATTTTTCTCAATTTTGTTCTTTTTTGTAGTTGAATATTTGATGTCTGTGATATAAATAAAATAAGTTGGAGTATCATCATCATTTTTGGAAATCGAATTCATGATAACTGTGTCAAAGTCTACACTGTGTTCAGAAATAACTGAAAGCGTGATTGAGTGATGCTTATGATTTGTATGCCCCTGCTGCTTTTGACAATTAACTAACTTTTTACAAAATATATGCTAATATAAATGCAAAAGAGATAATGCGTATCTACGAGGGACACTATTTATGTATCGAGAACTGGCAACACTGGTATTGCCAGGTAAAATCTGAAATTGCTATCGTAAAGTTTGACATTAAGGTTATAGGTACACAGAACGTTTTGACGTGCGAACACTATTTGTGTTTAAAATTTCATCTCGGCGAAAATTTTCGAGCTGTGATTTATTATGTGGTCTAACTCAAGAAAAATGCATCAATCAACGGAATCAGCTTTTGGCGATGAACCGCCATCCACAGCCACTGTATATCGCTGATATACTGAATTCAAACGTGGACGTAGTAGGCTCACGGACAAAGTTAAACAAGGTCGTCCAAAGTCGGTGGTAGTGCCGGAAAATATCGATACTGTGCAAAAACTAATTGAAGAAGATCGTCATGTGACACATCAAGAAATCGAGAGATGTTTAAACAATCGTTACGGTATTCCGCGCAAACACAAAAGAAAACAGTAAAAGCAAGTAAGGAAATCGTTTACGCCGAATACCGCAACAGAACGGGGACAGAAAGGTAGAATTGGGCTAGCTCAAAAACGTCGGAGAGGGGCGTGGGTGAAAACAAAAACACATTAGAAACCTCTGAGATACTCTATTGATAACATCGCATCTTGGAAGATTATTTACAAAGCAATAAAATAAATAAGTTGCGTAATCGTGATTGTGTCATAACATATAAAAATTGGTAAGCAAATATAACATCTTATGATCTAAATACCTACTTAATGGTTCACCTTAAATACATAGAAAAGAAAATAAAACAAACTATACAGTAAATCTAGAAAAAGAAATCTACTTAAATTATATGTACATGCTGCTTTGTGAAGTGCACCTCCTCAGAAATAATATAATATTAAAATTAGACACCCTAACTTAAATTAATCATGTGTAAACTAGTTTTAAATTTATAAGTAAATGGTTTACGTTAAAAAAACAAAAGAAACAGTAAAGAAGAATTCCAACATAAACATTGATTAATTAATTTTTAATTTATAGTATAATCGCATAGTTGTTCGTGCATCGTGCATGTAAGCTTTGTAACCGGGTGGTGCCAATTTTATCAGATAATTATACGCAAAAGCAGCAAATGAAACGTTTATTGTTCACGCAGCAAAAAAGAATTATGGAAATAGGAAAACTGTACCTTGAGCAATCAGCTTCATGCTGGTCTCATCTTAAGGCTGCAAAAATGCGGCTGCATTTCTCTATGGGCTGGCTGCATGCTGGAACCACCAACTTCACTTATACAAGCACAAAAAGCATTTCTAATAGCGCGACTTTACATCATGTATCTTTTCGGTAATGCCTAATCTTTTCAAAGCAGTATAGGGGTAGGGTATTTGACTTTCAAAGGTATCGCCAAAGAACTAAGTGTGCAGAATTTCCATACAACAGCTGCCAAAATACAAACTGTAGCAGCTTGCCAACAAGCAGATAACGCAATTATCAAAAGATTTTAAGAGGAAGGAAAACAATATTATTACTTTGTAACCTCTTAACAGCTGCAAAATACCAGATAACAAGTCCATTGTAAGCAGATGTAGGCAAGTGGTAAGGTCTTATCTTTTAGAAGAAAGCTGTGCATTTACATGCACCTTTAAATTAAATGTAATCACTGCAGGTGCTAGGAAATATTACAACTACTTTGTATAGAGTAATTACTTGAGAAATTTTATTAAATAATACTAATTTAAATGGCGGGAAATTGAGCTTGTTGAGGAATTTTAGGGCATTTTAAAAATAAATGCAGGAAAAATTGTGTGTAGGGTTTTGAACGTAACACATTATTATGACCAGCATACATAAGATTTTGCACGAACATTTGTATGTTTGGAAGCTGTGTGCGCGTTGGATTCCACATTTGTTGACAGATGCTCAAAAAAGTGCTCGTGTCGTTTGGTGCCGTAAAATGATTTCAAAATACAACTGTGGTGCATCCAATGCGGTATACAACATCTTCACAGGTGACGAGTCGTAGATTTATGCATATGAGCCAGAAAGTTTCAATGTGAAGCAAAGCCAAAAAAGTGGTTAATTCTCGAAGCGTTAAGAAGCAAATGGTGGCGTTTTTTTTCACGAAAACCAGTCCTGTGGCAACTGTGGCTCTCAAAAATCAAAAGACCGTTATTTCAGCGTGGTATACGACCATTTGTTTGCCTGAAGTTTTTGGTAAATTGAGAGAAACCAACCTAAAATGACAAATCATTTTGAATCATGACAATGCGAGCTCACACAGATCACATGCAACAAACGAGTATTTGGACACACAAAAGATCGAATTGATGGGTCATCTGCCTTACAGCCCTGACTTGGTACCCAATGACTTGTTCTTGTTTCTAGTAATTAAAGATAAACTGCGTGGACAACGATTTTCATCGCCCGAAGAAGCGGTTGAGACCTTTCAAACGCATGTTTTAGAGTTACCATCTTCTGACTGGACAAAGTGCTTTGAAGGGTGGTTCAATCGCATGCAAAAGTGTATAGATCTTAAAGGCGATTATTTTGAAACGCAGTAAAAGTATCTTTCATCAAATTTAATTATTTTATTCTTTTTATTCTCAATACATATATAGTGTCCCTCGTACTACTGTACAGTAAAATCAATATTACTAACTTCAAAATTTGTCTTTTTCAAGAAGAAAGCATGTGATTTAATTTCAGTTGATTAATTAAAATTTTTTTAACGATTTTGGGTTTGCCAGCTTCTTGGAATATATAATAAAATATTCTCTTATGTGTTTATTGCAAAGGTAAATCTTTATTCCAGTGGTATTGCCTCGTGCCGTTTATATTACTTTAGAATCCGGACAGAACTTGCACGTGCCTCGCATGTCTCGGCTATTACTTAATAAAAACGGCAAATGAAAAATGTAACATTATTTGGCAACTAAGAAAATTTTCCAATGACTAAGTGAGAGGGTTGGCAAAGGAGATGATGGGTTTGACAGAAGAATGGGTTTGTGGATCTTAAGTAATCCATAATATTTTTCATTGATAGAATTGTTAATGGTTAATTGTTTTTTTTAATCAATGACCATACCTTTTTGTGTAATGTTTTCATGTGATCATTATCTTTTTTTTGGGTGGTAAATGTGGGGTCTTTTTCAAAAGCTTTCTAAGTAGACCGATCAGATAGAAGAGAAAAAGATTTCTTGAAATATGCCTGTTTGTTCATAATAACTGTAAAAATCCCTTTATCTACAGATCACAATAAACTTTTATTCACACATTAGGACTACTTATAGAATGAATGTTGTAACATTTTTATTTTCAGTAATAATTATTTGCATTGAATTACAAAAATAATGCGCTAAGCGTGCATTGTTCCTTATTGATCTACTTATATTAATATATCTGTGTCACATAAAGCTATTTCCAAGCGCATCTCTAGTTGTTTATTTCGTATTCCACGCCTCTAACGTCGCGACCACTCGGTTCTAGTTTCGACAAGTTAGTCGGCCGCTGGCAACAGCTTTATTAAGATGTATTTTCGGCTAGAGGCTGGCAACCTTCGCATCAATTATTAACTATTGAGATATCTTCTACTAACGGTTGGTAAAGTATATATTTTACGAACTAATTTAATTTGAATTAATTTATTTAGCGCGACACGTAGAATGAAACATGTAGAATTCGTCGTGTAGAATCCAAAAATTTAGAATTACCGTTATTTAGGAACAGTCGATTTGAAATTTGTCTAATAAGAAATTTGTCTACTAAGAAATTATGGATGTTAATTTGGATGCAGTCGTATCTAATTAGAAATGGCTGGTAACTTTGTTTGAAGAACGAAATTTCCATCTCGATTTATCGTGAAACAACAAAAGCAGTTTTGGTTCGTTATTAGGTATAAGATATTTCATGCGTGTGTTTTAAAGGTTAGAGCACGTAAACTTGCTATTATGTTTACAACATGTAAATTGTGTAAATTTCAATTATTGTTGAACTGGTTTTATAAGCCGTAGAACAAAATTTTGTCAGATTAGCTTTCTATAATAACAAGCTTTGTTCCACATGAACCTTCGATAATTTCAACGTATGTTTTCGACGTCATATTTTTTTGTTTTGCACAGTTGACAGATGTTGTCTTGAAAGCAGATGCTTTGTGCAGCTGTAATGGAATTTAAACAAAACATTTCTATTTTTGTGATCAGCTTTTATCTATACATAAATTATTAAACGTAAATATAAAAGTTCAAATCCACGTTATGTAAGATTCTAGTAATTGTAATCTACCTGAAAAGATCTGCCCCGGTTAGAACGTAATTCAGTGTGTTATGCTTACAAATTATTATCACTCAAATATTTATAACGGGTTCATGTCTAAAGTATAGTTGGTTGTTTAAAAAAAAAGTCAAAACTTTAACTTTGATGTAGTTGATAATGACAATTTTTTTCTTGTTAAAAAGTTCCGATATTTTAAAAGAGTTTTTTTTAGTACACAATTAGTTCAAATTTAAGGCTTTTATTTTGGTCAAATGCGATCAAATCTAATTGCACAAAGATAAAATTTTTCTGAGTAATAATTTAGTGCCAATATTATATTGGATATACATTTTTTATTTTTATATACTTTTATAGGACACAAATGGTGTTCTACTTTTTTATTTATTTAATCTTTGCAATTTCTTACAGGAGCTGCGTCTTATTTTGTTAAGACAGGTTTTTGTTAACGAAGGCGATCATTTTATCTTTGGGTTTCCACGTCCGCCCTTAGAACTGTGCTTTGCAATTATTGTAATTATCTCAGGACATGGTGGCGCCTATTTGATTTAGCTTGGCTTTGGTTTGCAAACAGAATTCGACTTCCCCACTTCTTATTGCTCTACCCAAGAATAGACCCTAGCTATGTCGAAAGACTTTTGGTTCACTAGCGCCTTAATGTAAAAGAAATAACGTTTCAGTGGTGCTTTCAGTACAATAGAACAAAAAGACGTTTCAGTCTTTTGTAAAGCAAAAGTCGTTTCAATGTAGCAGCACAACTTAAAAAATGGGCCAACATTACTCGAATCTTAGCCAAGTTAAATAATAGAGCATATTTTTTAGAAAGCTACAGGCGTAGCAGAATCTTACCCAACCATATCAAAGTTAAAAAGTTCTTATCTGATCACCCTGAAATCATCATCACAACGACAAACAAAGGGGCATGGGGCTGTCACAGTTATTATGAACAAACAGGAATATTTGAAGAAATCTCTATCTCTTCTTTCTGATCATTCCACTTATAAACCTCACAAGAGATCTCACATTTACCATGCAAAAAAGGGTTAATGATCACATAAAAAATTACACAATAAGTATGGTCAATGATTCAGAAAAAAAACAATTAAACATTAACAATTCTATTCCTGAAAAATATTATGGAATACCCAAGATTCACAAACCCGTTTCTTTTCTTGGACTCATCATCTCCTCTGTCAACACTCCCACTTACTAATTGGCAGAATTTCTTAGTTGCATTCTACAGCTTGCTTTATCTTTAGAAGTTTACAACTTTAAAGAGAGTTTTCACTTTGCAAAAAAATTAAAAAATTTTTGTTTACCCCCAAATTGTAGTCTTGTCTTTCTACATATTAAACCTTTATACACCACTGTTCCTCTACTTCTGATTATATCCATCATTAAAAATAAATGGGCTTCACTCGAACATCACTGTAAGATCTTAGAAACTTACTTTCCTGCCTCCGTCAATCTTGTCTTTAACAACACCTACTTTGTCTATCAAGACAAATAAATATCACCTACAAATAATTGGTACCCCGATGGGTTACCCAATATCACCGATTATGGCTCAAATGGTAATGGATAATTTGCATGATTCAGTTATACCTCTACCATCCTTTCAGATGTCTTTCCTCGTAAAATATGTGGATGACATCATCTGCTCCATTCCTTGCGAGTTTATTGATGACACTATTTCTATAAACTTCAATGAACACCTTAAATTTAGTACTGAAGTTGAAGTTAATGGTAAATTACCTTTTCTGGACATTTTAGTCATTAGGGAACATGACAGTCCAAACCTACAAATTTTGGCAGATATGTAAATTTTTTCTGAAACTACTCCCTCAAAAATGAGATTAACACAATCAAAACGCTACGCTCTCGAATTGAATTGATTTCTGATCCACATTTTCTTGCTAAAAACAAAAAATTACTTTTTAACACTTTAATAAACATTGAATACCCCATATCTTTGTTACATAAACTAATTTATAATAACATGCTACCTGACAATAGCCACAAACGTAATAATTTGATTTACAAAAAGCTTCCTATCATACAAAATTTGATTTCTCGACTATTAAGTTTGCTTAAACAACCCAACCTAGCCATTACTTATGAACCAGTTTAATAATTTGTTAACATTATATATATATATATATATATATATAGATATTATATATATATATATATATATATATATATATATATATATATATATATATATACATACACATATATTAATGTGATAAGGAGGTCATAAGAGATCATTGATCACCACATTATGTAAATAAAATCACCCCAGAGTAGAAGAAATTAAATATTCAAATATTTAATTTTTACCATGTATAATATTACGAGTATAATAAACTTGTTATTCCTTTAGACAAGTAAA
The DNA here is from genome assembly GCA_036346225.1 of Platerodrilus igneus. NCBI lineage: Eukaryota > Metazoa > Arthropoda > Insecta > Coleoptera > Lycidae > Platerodrilus > Platerodrilus igneus. Next base: position 1,766,867 of record JARFIW010001660.1, read on the forward strand.
ATCCCCTATAAAATAACATGCTCTATGTACATATTGTGTTAAAAAATACCATTTAAAATGAAGTACAATTTTTAACAAAACAAGTTAAAATCGGCGAAAATACAAGAGCACCCCTTGATTGAAAACCCGTTTTTTTCTAAAATGTAAATACTAAATAACATACAATAAAGCATCGAGTAACAGAGTACTATTTAAAAACCAATCCCATAATTTTTGAACAAAGTGTGAATAAGATATTTTTCTTTTAAATTGACTACTTTTCCAGATCATTCGAGAATCCATTATCTTTACGTTAACAAGCAATATGAATGAACAGCCCAATTAGTAGAGCGGGATAAGACTTTTTAATTGGCTATAAATTATAATAGGGAGCAATAACCATAGTTTCTATTTATTAATAACAGGTGGCAAGATTTTCATTACGCAATAAATCCAAATTGACAGATAATTTAGATAAGATAAGCATTGTAATGACCATAATTTAGATAAGATAATCGCAATAATAAGCGGGTTTGTCATTCATTCGTGGAATTGCATTAAATAGAGGACCCTTTTTATGATCGCAATAAACTCCGATGGTAGCTGTAGAATGAATAAATTTACAGTTAATTGTTACATCATGCGATAAGTCAGACCCACTTGAAAGATGTAGTAATTTGAGAACCTGTGACGTATCGGGACTTTATTATATAAAAGCCGGTAAATAATTAGAACGAGTTGGTAAAGCGTTTGCAAATTGTCTGCACTTGTCGACGATACTTGTGATCAATATAAGATAAACTGTAATGGAAGTTGAATTGTTGTGTTAAGTCGTGCTATATTATTTATTAAAAAGAATAACAAAGTTTCTTTTAACCTGATAAACTTAACCTCGACGTGTAAGAGTAAGACCCTATTGAAGTATGAAAAACTTACAATGGAACAATGGATTTTCTGAGTAAAACTATTTTCTAAATGGAATAATTTGGAGATGGAGTTTTAATCAACCAAGTATCAATTCTACAATTTAAGGGTCTAGAAACGCAAGTATAATTTGTTTGAGTCTTTATAAAGACAGTTTAGCTATAATTAATTCAGATTTTGGCATACTATTTGCGAATGAATAATTTTATTTCTATACAATTGAGAAGTTAAATTTTGAGGTGGTTTAACCCTTACAAACAGTTTTCTCAAGGTCGCCGATCAGTTACACTGAAACGGGTTGATAAAGGAGTATTTAAGTTATTCATATTACTCTCTGTTCGCGCCATTTCGCTTTCCCAACGTGGTATTCTTTATCAAGCCAGACTAAAGATAAGGAGTAACATAATTAAGACAGAGTCGATTAACAACCATCTGTGAACGCGAACGTGTTTCATTAATTCTCAATAACTTTCTATAATGTCTTCCTACTATAATCATTTCCTTACTCCGTTCCTATTTACCTCTGGCCAGAAACAGTACTGAAAGGTGCCGCGTTAGTGCTCCAGATGTTGTGCTTCGGTAAGTGCTTTTAAGTATTTATGTGACTTTGTATTCAAAATCTATGTTCCCTTCCTTTTACTCTATACAGTCCACGCTCTACATTACAAACCCTGGTTTACTGCCTACTGCACTCCAGGCAATTTCTATTTGCGTCCCTTGTCGTTCCAAGAGGCGTGTACACTCTCGAAGAAAATTTTGTGACTCATATGAAAAGTTTTAGGATTTGTAATTATTAACAATGATTAGGTGAAGAGAGTGTTAATGTTTAGTTATAGACCTAAGTTCTAAATTGCATTTATAATTATTTTATACCTATATGTGTAAGTAAATTTCTTAGATACTGTGTGTAGAGGAAAGATGTTTCTGAGTGTATCGTGCATTATAGTTTGAAAAACAGCTCCTAAAAAAATTGTGATATTAGAATTGTGATACTGAGAATTCTTTGTTTCATTTCATTTTCGTAAAGTCGACATACAGCATATTTATATCTGAGCTAGCAAGATAGTACAGGCATCCTCAGGTAACAATTCACATCATTTCATTTTTGTAGCATCCCTAGCATCTTTATTGGTTTGGGCAGCTGTTTTCATAGGTCCATTGATATAAATATTACGTACTTCCTAGTTGGGGAATGGATCAGAAGACATTCTTCTTTAGTAAGAAATTGCGCATTTAAACTTCTGAGACTAATTCTCGTCTCGTTTTGATGCCTTTCTTGAAATCTCACCTAATGATTATATAACTAAGGGACAGTGCCAGCAAACCAAAAATTAAGAAAGAAAAACTAGCAGAATTGTGATGTTGAGAATTCTTTGTTTCATTTCATTTTCGTAAAGTCCATATACAGCATATTTATATCTGAGCCAGCAGGATAGTACGAGCATCCTCAGGTAACAATTCACATCATTTCATTTTTGTAGCATCCCTAGCATCTTTATTGGTTTGGGCAGCTGTTTTCATAGGTCCATTGATATAAATATTACGTACTTCCTAGTTGGGGAATGGATCAGAAGACATTCTTCTTTAGTAAGAAATTGCGCATTTAAACTTCTGAGACTAATTCTCGTCTCGTTTTGATGCCTTTCTTGAAATCTCACCTAATGATTATATAACTAAGGGACAGTGCCAGCAAACCAAAAATTAAGAAAGAAAAACTAGCAGAATTGTGATGTTGAGAATTCTTTGTTTCATTTCATTTTCGTAAAGTCCATATGCAGCATATTTATATCTGAGCCAGCAGGATAGTACGAGCATCCTCAGGTAACAATTCACATCATTTCATTTTTGTAGCATCCCTAGCATCTTTATTGGTTTGGGCAGCTGTTTTCATAGGTCCATTGATATAAATATTACGTACTTCCTAGTTGGGGAATGGATCAGACGACATTATTCTTTAGTAAGAAATTGCGCATTTAAACTTCTGAGACTAATTCTCGTCTCGTTTTGATGCCTTTCTTGAAATCACACCTAATGATTATATAACTAAAGGACAGTGCCAGCAAACCAAAAATTAAGAAAGAGAAACTAGCAGAAGTTAACGGTAGAGAAGAGAAAAGAAAGCACAAAAAAGCAATACCGAATTAGAATTTTATAGCTTACTAAAAATAAACTATAATTTTAACTTGCTCCACGTCTTCCCTATTTCTACTATTTTATCGTCTTTTGCTGCTACGAAGATAAATAATTCTTTCGTTATCGTTTCCAGTTATCGCGAGTTAAAGTTCGGGCCTTGGGAGCTGCTTTTTTAAAAACCAGTTCTAAAACTTCTTAACAAATTTATTTTAAACAGACATTAATTATGGAATTTTACAAAACTTGATTTAAATTACTTTAAGTTCGAAAATAACTATTAAATGTACTATTTTGAGTAGCCTAAGCAACTGCAATGTTAACGCTGAATACTTTGACTGACTGCCGAGTCCTTGAGCTCCCGGGCTTTTTATAATGTCCCTACCTCCTCACATGGCTGTGGGAACTTGCAGATCTCAAGTCTGCTTATTTCTTAATACTATTCATAAATACAATGTTGTAATCTTAATTTCTAAGTAGTCACGGTATCTTGACCGTCTGTGACCTGACATCTGCAGTGTTACTATCGTCTGCGGTACAAAGTATCGCATCCGTTCTCATGAACTGTTAATAAACTTTATAAATTGTGCTTGTGTTACTTTGTTGCACGTCACTTAGCGTATTCTTAACACTTTCTAATAATTTCTTAATTATTCTATTTTATAATACATATCTCAATTGGGGGATACATAACTCGCGTTGGGAAATAATTTCGCGTGCTTGAAATGGCTTAACTTTTCTGACCGTTAACTGTAGTCACACGAACCCACAAAAGAACCTACCTAGGTGAATGTGAATTAATAATAATTTTGAAGTGGAAATAATAATTTCCTTTGATTTGTTTTTATCTTCTGCATATTTTAAATTTGAATAATTGCAACATTGCAAAACTCATTTTGAATTTGATTACATATTGGGTTTAAACCATTTTGCATTAAAATTTTTTTTTAAATTTAATTCTGAAGTATTTTTGAAGGATTTTGGGAAAAAATTCAAAACATAATGATGATTTTACGGATAAAGCAAACACAACAAGGGTACTCTTTAGCTTAGCACGGCTGTGATCAGTGTAGAAGATTAACAATCGAAGCAGACCATAATAAATTGCAATTAAATTAAAATATTATAATTGCTTAACTAATTTTAGAAAGATTCCAATGCTTGAACTTATTTGCAATAATAACCAAAATTTAAATATCTAAAAATTTCAGCCAATTAAAATAACCGACGTTTTAGTGCTTGTGTCCATCGATTTTTTTAGTATCATTTTATTTGATTGTCACCCTACAACTGCAAGTTTAGGTACAACATGGAAGCCTTTAGAATTATCTTAGATTAAGTATTCAAAACTTCTAATTGAAAATTGCACTGCAACTAATATTTGCTTTTATTTTCAGGTCATTTCAATCAAAACGTACTTTCTATACAGAAACTATGAAGCATTAAATTCAATTGAACTCGACTTACTTACAATCGGCCGTTAAAAATTTCAAAACTTCAACTAAAAACTATAGTCTTACTTATATTTAAAACTGAAACGTACCAGACTGCATAAAATATAACTGAAATTTTGGCATCAAAAATTTAAGTTTCATATTTAGAGTAATCGAAAAATTTAATTTGATGTCACCTACAGAACTAGGCGTTAAATTACGAAAACATAGGATTATGGAAGCTCATCAAGCCCTCAATTTAAATTTCTGCTAAACTAATTTAGTGAGTAATTGAAAACCAAATGAATAACAACGGCACCACAATGTCCGACTACGAGCGTATACGCTTAGTAATTTTAGGCGGCGCTGGTGTTGGCAAAAGCTGTATTGTAAAAAGATTTTTAACAAATACCTACACGGATAGATATCGAAGCACAGTAGAAGATTTATATAATCGTGAATACGATCTGGGTCACACTACGTTGAAAGTGGATATTTTAGATACCGCTGGAGACATGCAATTTCCTGCGATGAGGAGGTTGTGTATTGCAACTGCACATGCGTTTCTTTTGGTATATGCTGTCACGTCCGCACCGTCCTTTGCATGTATTAAACAATGCTTTGAAGAGATTAGAGAACAAAGAGCTGATTTTCAGGAGATACCGATCGTCGTGGCTGGAAATAAACTCGATCTGACAACAACACACCGAGAAGTTCGAATTGAAGATGTTTCAGAGTGGGTGTATTGTGAACTTCCTAAGTTGAGGTAAGTATTTGAAATTGCTCGAAAATCTCTAAATTTCCTATAGTATTAAAACACGGCGTTAGGTTTTGAATACAGATTTTATTTGTTAAAATATTTTTTCATGCTTTATAATAATTAATCAAATATGGTAGGAGTTTAACAAAACTCTGGAATCAAATCCATAATATTTCATTATTTCTGCACGGTCTGTTTTTAATAAACTTTGAATGAGGAATTTGACTACAAAATCTGCTAAATCCATTTCCGTAAAGTTCCCACAAAACGTCAAAAACGCAACCTTTCCATTCCTAGCGTTCAATGAATTTGAATTATCCGAAATACCTTAGAATGAGGAAACTTTAATAATTTTTTTCCGTTCATCATCATTAAGTCTTCAGTCGTGCAACTAGTTAGACGCGTATCCTCATTGATTGCTATTCTGAACTAATCTACAAATTTCCCTGAAATTCACCCAGTCTGCATCTATCACTTCCTATCTAGGTTTACATCTACCTTCTTTTTCCTATCTCTGCTTGTAATATATTTTGCACTATTTCATCATGTCTTAGTATGTGGCCTATCATTTTATCTCTCTTATTTTTTACTGTTTTTTACATATTCATATATTCGCCTATCATTTCTAGTACCTCTTTGTTCTTTACTTTGTCTGTCCATGATATCTTCATCATACGTCTGTAGCACTACATTTCAAAAGCTTCTACTTTTTTCTTGTCCGTTTCTCCTACTGTCTAGGCTTCACAGCCGTATAGTGCTGTGTTCCACACATATGTTTTAAGCAATCTTTTCCTTGTTTCTATGTTTGTTGTCTTTGAACACAATAGTTGCTTTTACTTGTTAAATGTAGCACGACCTTGTGCTAATTTTTGTTTTATATCTTTTATGCTTTTTCCATCTTGCTTTATTTGGCTTTCTAGGTAGCAGCTTAACCTCTTGTAAGTTCTTGTTACATATTTGTATTCTTGTTTTTGATTTATCTTACCCTCCTTTGCATACAAGTACTTTAGTTTTATCTTTGTTAATCTTCATACCGTATCTCTTTGTTAGGACTGTTTCCATTTCATTAAGAGCAGCTTCTAACTCTTCCTTGCTAGATGCTAATACCGCTATATCATCTGCAAATCTAAGCATATCAATTTGTTGTCCCGGCATAGTAATTCTAAATGTCTTGCTGCATTTGACAGTATTCATTGCCTCTTCAACGTACAAGTTAACAATGAATGGAGATAGGACACATCCCTGTCTCACCCCTTTCCTAATATTTACTTCTCTACGTTCCTGCTCTAATTCTATTACTGCTGTTTGCTCTTTGTATAAGCTATGTACTATTCGTCTATCCCTATAACTCCTTCCAATCTTTTTGAGTATTTCGAATATTTTTTTCCGTTTTACATTGTCGAATGCTTTTTCCAGATCTACAAACCATATATAAACGATTTCCCTTTCTTCTATTGCTTTCTCCATTATCACTCTTAGAGCTAAAATTGCCTGCCGTGTTCCCCTGCTTCGCTTAAACCCAAATTCATCTTCCCCTAGTATTTTTTCAGCTCGTTTTTTCATTCGTCTTTGTACAATCCTAGTTAATATTTTTGATACGTGTGCTGTTAAACTTATTGTTCGAAAATTTTCACATCTATCCACGCCTTCCTGTTTTGATGTAGTTACTATGATGTTACGCTTGAAATCTTTGGGTATTTTGTCTGTCTCGTACATACAGCTTACAAGTTGTAAGAGACGTTCTGTTACTGCTTATCCAGCGACTTTTAGAGTTTCTGCTTGCACCTTATCTGTACCCGGCGCCTTACCATTTTTCATACGCTTTAATGCTAATTCAAATTCATCTCTAAATATAGGATATCCCGTCATCATTTTCAATGTCTCATTCCTGTTCCAATGCTGCTAGTTCTTCTCCTGCATATAAATTCCCTATATATTCTTGCCATCTACCCACTTACTCTACGTTTTTTATAATGACGTTTCCTCCCGCGTCCTTTATATTTTTGCTATACGGTTTTATATCCGTAAAATTGATTCTAAATAGTTTGTATGCTTCAGCTGTCTTTCCTACCTCCATCTTAGTTTGTACCTCGGTGCACTTTTTATTAATCCATAGTTCTTTAGTTTTCCTGTATTTGCGAATAATTTCCCATTTTATGGCATTGCATCTCTGTTTCCGTTAAAAAAAAATTGTTTTCTCGTATGTAAGAGTAGGTAAGCAAGGTTACCACGAGATAAAAAACCGGTTTTCTTATGGGATTTAACATGGGAAATTCTAAGGTCCGTTCTGGTCATTTTTGCCAGATACAAAGGTCATTTACCTCGAGGTCGCCGCAAATATTCATACATCTAGTAACAAAAATCTGCACAATATTTTCTTCAACTAAGCATTTTTAGCTCCAGACATGGATCTCGCTCTCGGCACCCTGATCTGGACCACCACCACCACAACCACCACACCATCAAAACAACCACCACAACTACCTCAACACCAAAACAACCACCACCACCGCAACAACCACCACTACCATCACAACCACTACCATCACCACCACCACCACCACCACCAAACCACCACCACCACCACCAAACTACCACCACTACCATCACAACCATCACCACCACCACCACCAACACCACCACCACCACCACCACCACCTCCACCACCAAACCACCACCAACCACCAACACTACAGCCACCAAACACAACACCACTACCACCAACACCACCACCAACACCACCACCACCACCACCACCAACACCACCACCACCAACAACAACATCACCACCACCACCACCACCACAACCACCAACAACACCACCACTACCAACACCACCACCAACACCACCACCACCACCGGCACCACCACGGCCACCACCACCACCACACCACCACCACCACCACGACACAAGCAAAAAATAATCACACATCTGGTAACAGTATTAAATAACATTGTAATCTTAAATTTGGCGCAATAGTTTTCTACATTTTTAGCTTCCGGGACATGGATCGTGCTCTCACCCTGAACAAGACCACCACCATAACCACCACCACCGCCGCTGTCATGAAGACTGCCAAATACTATGTATTGTTTACTTATTGTGATGATATTTGAATGCAAGGTAGCACAGTGCATTTACGTTTACCTCATAGCCCAGTCGCTAGAATTTAGATGTTGAGTTGGAACTATGCCGCAAGCACCATGGATCTAGCTTTGGTCAGAGGCACATGCAAAGGCAACCACACACTCAATTATTACAACATATTATGCAATTATAACAACATAGTTAACCACAACAAAACCATATTCTTAACCAATCAAAATATTGCTGCATATTTCGGGAGGTGAAGCAGGAAGCATGTGTTTAGCCAAATAGTTTTCTTCGACTAGCCATTTCCACCCACGAGATAAATGTACATTGTTTGGTATCAGCTAATAATAGAATTTTCCCAGCTACCAGAATTTCTAGGAATTTTTTCAGATAACTTCATCCCCAGGAGCTACCCGCATTTTAAGATTTTGCCGGTAGCGATTTCCGACCGCCTTTATAGATTTTTAACCACACAATATATCTAATTAGTCTAGAATTTTACTTACAATCCGAACCTGTAAACAGATTTAAAATCGGACCGCCTCTTACAAAGTTACACACATATCTTCTAGTGAGCATACCGCCATCGTACCACTACTCGCTTTTAATGCCATATCATAGAGTTCGCAATAGACTTTATTGCTGTATGTTGTATTCTTTTTTCATTAAGTAATCGAATAAACCGCTCTTTCTGCTTCTAAAGAAACTCGGAGACACCATCGACGGCGCTGGCGTTCTTTATGCGATAGCCAGCCATACGGTTGATAAACGCTGTGCTAACCATTTCTACGCCATTTTCGCCAGTAGCGGTAACTGCGGCATTTTTAAGTCTGTTGCTTCTCAAGTGTGCGGCATAAGTAGTCTTTTACACCTCGAAATTGCACACTTTACACAGAATTTGTGGTTGTTTCGTACAAGATCCTTTAACAGCTGTCGGAGCTGAACGTTGACGGCTTGACATACCGTGGTGTTTTTCCTTGCGTCGCTGTAGGCTATCCATTCTCGTAAAAGCGATACCGCAAGACAAACAGTTTAAGTACTTTGCTGCCGACGGATGTATAAGCAACATTGGACGATGTTACACCACGACAATTGTTCTGGCGCCGTTTGAGAGCATTTTCCAGGTATAGGAAGCACCGCAAGGGTTGCATTTAAAACGTTTGTAGACACCATTTTAGTACAAAACAAAATCTGCACTATAGGACTTTTGGTTAAACTTGTAAGCAATCTAACCCATAACTAAAAAAGTTTACTCATGCGTACCTGCTCTATGTACCCAATAGAACGCAAACAGAGGGTTTCCGAAAACAGCCGAACGAAGTTGAGGATTCGGCGGGAAGCTAAATGACGTCATCTTTGCCAATCCATGCTGCTCGTCCAGTACATTTAGCACCAATGCATGCAAGCGGTTCGCATCGACCATGCTGCGAATGCAGCTAGTAAAAACATCGGAAACGTCTTCCATATTATACAGATCAACGATCACATCACATGCATATTAAAAATCCAAAAGGATGATAGCACACGCACACAAATTGGTTGCATGTCGTGTGGTAGAAGATGCAGTGCTACTATAAACAAAAACTTAATAAAACACTTTAAACCTTTACTAAGGGAATACCAAACTTGTTGTCTACAGAATACATACTAATAAAGCAATCTAATTTTAAATAACTTCTACCTCATATTTTCGGAAATGGCAGGCCTGAATATTTTCTTTGGAAACAAGCGAAGATTGCCGAAAACGCACGAAGAGTGCACAAGCGCGGCCACTAAACCAATTAGCATTAATACCGTGTATTCCGTACTTTTGTAGGTTACTCATTTCCTGGATTCAAATCTGACACATCGCAGTCGGCAACACGTAATTATTTCTAGAACCGACAAGTACTCGATATCGCCTAAATGGAGAATTAGATGCACGATGTCAGTCAACTTCCGATTCCCTCGTACAAGGTAGAAAAAACTCGGTCAATCATCCATCTAACTTATACTTCGACACGCTACCGTTCAGATAATTTCCAATCATTTTTCAAACGACAATGGTCTCAGAATTTTTAAACCTCCAAGGGATCTATAAGTCATGATCAATTACCCGTTCGAGCTACCCGTAAACTAGCATATTTTTTATAGTAACAGTGCGCAGTATAATACATGCATTCCCTTCTCTGAGCTACTGCTATTCTTGTAGTTGCTTGAAAAGTCAGTCGCCCTTTTACTGCCAGAACCGCTGCAAAGCACCATTCTATACTTTCTTTAAAAGTATAGCACATCGCGCACTGCCCGATAATTAAATTTTACTTATGTAGGCTTTTACACTTTCGCATATTTAAACATCTAATACAATCGATTAACCACTTTCGATTATTCTAACGGGAACTACCATACATTCCGCCGCACCGTTCTTTTGAATCCAACGATCCGACGGGCTTCCACACTAGCACCTAACGTATCTTTCCTACTATTTGTTAAACAAAACTATCGACATCGCCATGTCTGTATGTGGACGTAAGCAGATGTTTGTAGATGTGTATGAGAATATGTAACCATATACATTAATCAGTCTAAGCTATTTTATTTAGTTCAAGAAAACTACCATTTTTCTAAACCACAATTACTAATCGCGTTTATAGGTTTAACATTTCTACCATTCCCCAATGACTGGCGCTACGTACAAGGAAACTTTAATTTCTTATTGGAGAGAATCCTTATTCTCCCACGCACTGTTGCGTTGTCGCATGCCCACCTCTTTAGGGAATATATGCTCGTAATAGGTTGTAGGACCCTCGGTTTTACTTAACTACACTTCGTGAGACCCCTTTAATCTTTTTAATCGTATCTTTTTCGCTTACTATACAGCAGGACTTGATTTTGTACCAACTTTTTTGTTGACAAGCGGTATATTGTATTTATCATCTGCAGGGTAGTCACCCGTTTAAAATAACCATATTTTGTTTGGCCTCAACTAATATTAGATTTTATAGGGAGTCCAAATCTGTAAATAGATTTAAAATCGGGCCACCCCTTACAAAGTTATACCTTTTAAAGACCCAAATCGCCAATTTTTGTCCATCTTTATTTAACAACATCCTTAGAACCTTTTTTTCGCTACCCAAGACATATGCTTTAACCAACCGATTTCTGTCCATTTGGGAGGGGGCAGAATAATTATTAACCTAGACTTTAGATCCGTGTTCGTATCGGTTCGTGCATGGCAACTTCTAGAATGTTTACCAAAAAAGATCAGAGAATAATCAAATTACACCCTATGGGGCCTATGGGGGGCAATTTCACCCTATGGGGCCTATGGGGCAATTTCACCCTATTCTGATGGAGATAAATTCAAGGAACTTTGCCATTAAAGCACCCACAACCAGACTTAGATCTGATTATGCAAATAAAGGACTAGTTAAACATTGTTGCAATATCACCAAGTTATACGCAACAACAAACTTTAAATAAATTGTCTCTGAAACTTAAAAGGATTTTAGCATTACAGTGGTACTATATCTGGTCGAACCGAGAAACACTACAATTAAAGCGATGACGAGGACAAAATCGATGTGAATTGGCATAGCTCTGACTCTCAGCAGGTGGGGTTGGACCTGTCTGACCGCAGAGTCTACAAACAGAATGATTGAATTAGCGCACATACAAATATTTATAGTGTACCCCCCAAATAGCGAACTGAAGTCATCTAATACATGCAAGTCATTAAACAGACTAAATTGTGATTAATTAAAAAACAAGCGCACCGTGATGGGTACACCAAAAACAAATTGCAACAATTTAACCGAACTTGTTTAATATGTTTTAAGACCGCCACGGCCATCATGATGGCAACCCCATCGTGGCCTCCACGTTAGAGCCAGGGTCACCATGGAGACCGCTAAATACTATGTATTGTTTACTTATTGTGATGATATTTGAATGCAAGGTAGCACAGTGCATTAACGTTTACCTCATAGCCCAGTCGCTAGACTTTAGATGTTGAGTTGGAACTATGCCACAAGCACCATGGATCTAGCTTTGGTCAGAGGCACATGCAAAGGCAACCACACACTCAATTATCACAACATATTACGCAATTATAACAACATAGTTAACCAAGGCAAAATCATATTCTTTACTAAACAAAATATTGCTGTGTATTTCAGAAATTTCAACACTATCTCGGTCAAATGTTACTAATCAAGAATGTGATGGTTATACAAACCGATAAGCATACTTAAATATAATAATAATTGTCTATACAAAATATAAAAATATCCCATTTTCAAATTCTAAATCAAAACCCAAAACGGCGCTAGATATAAATATAGTAATTACATCAATCGATGTGTATTACTAAAATAATGATATAATCACAATTAAAATTTTTCATATTTTGCACCGTTTTCAAGTCATCATCAGAAAAACTCAAAACGGCACTACATACTAATACGACAATTGCCCCGATCAATGCGGTATATTCAAATATAAAAATAATTGTTTTTACAAAATTTGGTTATCTTTACCCGTTTTCAAGATATAGAGTGAAATCGAAAAGGGCAGTAGATATTAAAATAAAAATTTTACTAATTGATGCGCCAGGCGAAATAATGAGAAAATTGTTTTACTAAATTTAAATATCTCTAACCGTTTTCAAGATATAAAGCGAAATCGAAAAGGGCACTAGATATTAAAATAAAAATTTTACTAATTGATGCACCAGGCAAAAATAATAGGAAAATTGATTTACTAAATTTGGCTATCTTTAAACGTTTTCAAGATATAGAGCGAAAACCGTAAGGGAACTACGTATCAAAATAACAATTACACCGAGCTATGTAACATAACGCAAATATTAAAATAATTGTTTTTGCAAAATTTAGTCATTTTTAGCCGTTTTCGTGTTATCCGTAAAAAACCAAAAAGGCACTACGTATCAATATAACAATTACGTCGACGGATTCCTTATGCTCAGATACGCAAATAATTGCCTTTGCAAAATTTAGTTATCTTTAGCCGTTTTCAAATTATCATCAAATAAACATTTTTTAACCATAAGGTCTTAAAACGCGATTATTTCGAAAAGCAAGCATAATTTCGAAAAAATAAATCGAAAAATCTCCCTTTAATAAAACGCGGTTCTGATTGAATAACCTTGACTCATATAATAAACTTCATACCGATATCCTTATAAACAAAAAAATTTACAAATGACCCTTAAATATGCATTGAGATCAAAAGTTTATACTTACATAATAACGCTTTAGGCACTTTATAATCGATATATCAACCACTATGAAAACTGCAGCAAAATTAAATTTGCAGGTTGTAACACGATTATTAACTGGAGCCAATGGTATAAAGCCAAGTTTTTCGTGAATATTTGTTATCACATGGATGGTGACCGATCTCATTTATCCATCTAGTGGTGGTTAATGTAACTATTAGCCGGGGGTAAAGCCGGCGCAACAGTGAACATAGACTAAAATTAACATTTTGTCATTGCGGAATTTTTTGCAGATCTATGTATCTTAACTGTATGCAAATTTGTGCCATTAATGATTATTATACCGAATAAACTGTATTAACGCTTATTGCTATTTTCCAATGGGTTGTTAATACTTGTTTTTAAATAAGATGTAATAAGAATCTCATTAACGATGCCTGAACTTGACATTGTTGTATAGTTCACGTTCACTCATACTTAGCGTGAATATTGTTATTAAGGGGGTTACTAACAGGTAATTGTGAAAATCTTGCATGAAACTTATTAACATCTTTTGATTTTAAAAAAACGCGCAGGGGTGCGCACCCCTGCCCATGCGCACCCCTGCGCGTGCACACCCCTGTGCGTTTTTGAACTATACAACAATGTCAAGTTCAGGCATCGTTAATGAGATTCTTATTACATCTTATTTAAAAACAAGTATTAACAACCCATTGGAAAATAGCAATAAGCGTTAATACAGTTTATTCGGTATAATAATCATTAATGGCACAAATTTGCATACAATTAAGATACATAGATCTGCAAAAAATTCCGCAATGACAAAATGTTAATTTTAGTCTATGTTTACTGTTGCGCCGGCTTTACCCCCGGCTAATAGTTACATTAACCACCACTAGATGGATAAATGAGATCGGTCACCATCCATGTGATAACAAATATTCACGAAAAACTTGGCTTTATACCATTGGCTCCAGTTAATAATCGTGTTACAACCTGCAAATTTAATTTTGCTGCAGTTTTCATAGTGGTTGATATATCGATTATAAAGTGCCTAAAGCGTTATTATGTAAGTATAAACTTTTGATCTCAATGCATATTTAAGGGTCATTTGTAAATTTTTTTGTTTATAAGGATATCGGTATGAAGTTTATTATATGAGTCAAGGTTATTCAATCAGAACCGCGTTTTATTAAAGGGAGATTTTTCGATTTATTTTTTCGAAATTATGCTTGCTTTTCGAAATAATCGCGTTTTAAGACCTTATGGTTAAAAAATGTTTATTTGATGATAATTTGAAAACGGCTAAAGATAACTAAATTTTGCAAAGGCAATTATTTGCGTATCTGAGCATAAGGAATCCGTCGACGTAATTGTTATATTGATATGTAGTGCCTTTTTGGTTTTTTACGGATAACACGAAAACGGCTAAAAATAACTAAATTTTGCAAAAACAATTATGTTAATATTTGCGTTATGTTACATAGCTCGGTGTAATTGTTATTTTGATACGTAGTGCCCTTACGGATTTCGCTCTATATCTTGAAAACGGTTAAAGATAGCCAAATTTAGTAAATCAATTTTCCTATTATTTTTGCCTGGTGCATAAATTAGTAAAATTTTTATTTTGATATCTAGTGCCCTTTTCAATTTTGCTCTATATCTTGAAAACGGTTAGAGATATTTAAATTTAGTAAAACAATTTTCTCATTATTTCACCTGCCACATCAATTAGTAAAATTTTTATTTTAATATCTAGTGCCCTTTTCGATTTCGCTCTATATCTTGAAAACGGTTAGAGATATTTAAATTTAGTAAAACAATTTTCTCATTATTTCGCCTGGCGCATCAATTAGTAAAATTTTTATTTTAATATCTACTGCCCTTTTGGATTTCACTCTATACCTTGAAAACGGGTAAAGATAACCAAATTTTGTAAAACAATTATTTATTATATTTGATATCGCATATGATCGGTGGCAATTGTCTATTTAGTATGTAGTGCCGTTTTGAGTTTCTCTGCATGATGACTTGAAAACGGTGCAAAATATGAAAATTTGTAATTATTATTCATTATTTTAGTAATACACATCGATTGATGTAATTACTATATTTATATCTAGTCGCCGTTTTGGGTTTTGATTTAGAACTTTGAAAATGGGATATATTTTAATATTTTGTATAGTATACAATTATGTAATTATATTTAAGTATGCTTATGGTTTTGTAGAATTGAACCATCAATTCTTATTAGTAACATTTGACCAATAGTTGTTGAAATTTCTGATTAATAACATTGACAATATTTTGTTTTATAACAGCATATGATTTTGCCTTGTAAGTTGAACTATGTTGTTATAATTGCGTAATATGTTGTGATAATTGAGTGTGTGGTTGCCTTTGCATGTGCCTCTGACCAAAGCTAGATCCATGGTGCTTGTGGCATAGTTCCAACTCAACATCTAAAGTCTAGCGACTGGGCTATGAGGTAAACGTTAATGCACTGTGCTACCTTGCATTCAAATATCATCACAATAAGTAAACAATACATAGTATTTAGCGGTCTCCATGGTGACCCTGGCTCTAACGTGGAGGCCACGATGGGGTTGCCATCATGATGGCCGTGGCGGTCTTAAAACATATTAAACAAGTTCGGTTAAATTGTTGCAATTTGTTTTTGGTGTACCCATCACGGTCCGCTTGTTTTTTAATTAATCACAATTTAGTCTGTTTAATGACTTGCATGTATTAGATGACTTCAGTTCGCTATTTGGGGGTACACTATAAATATTTGTATGTGCGCTAATTCAATCATTCTGTTTGTAGACTCTGCGGTCAGACAGGTCCAACCCCACCTGCTGAGAGTCAGAGCTATGCCAATTCACATCGATTTTGTCCTCGTCATCGCTTTAATTGTAGTGTTTCTCGGTTCGACCAGATATAGTACCACTGTAATGCTAAAATCCTTTTAAGTTTCAGAGACAATTTATTTAAAGTTTGTTGTTGCGTATAACTTGGTGATATTGCAACAATGTTTAACTAGTCCTTTATTTGCATAATCAGATCTAAGTCTGGTTGTGGGTGCTTTAATGGCAAAGTTGCTTGAATTTATCTCCATCAGAATAGGGTGAAATTGTCCCATAGGCCCCATAGGGTGAAATTGCCCCTCATAGGCCCCATAGGGTGAAATTTGATTATTCTCTGATCTTTTTTGGTAAACATTCTAGAAGTTGCCATGCACGAACCGATACGAACACGGATCTAAAGTCTAGGTTAATAATTATTCTGCCCCCTCCCAAATGGACAGAAATCGGTTGGTTAAAGCATATGTCTTGGGTAGCGAAAAAAAGGTTCTAAGGATGTTGTTAAATAAAGATGGACAAAAATTGGCGATTTGGGTCTTTAAAAGGTATAACTTTGTAAGGGGTGGCCCGATTTTAAATCTATTTACAGATTTGGACTCCCTATAAAATCTAATATTAGTTGAGGCCAAACAAAATATGGTTATTTTAAACGGGTGACTACCCTGCAGATGATAAATACAATATACCGCTTGTCAACAAAAAAGTTGTAGGGATATTTAAAGACGAGTTTAATGGCTGTCTAGTATTAGAATTCGTTGGTACAAAATCAAGTCCTGCTGTATTGTAAGCGAGAAAGATACGATTAAAAAGATTAAAGGGGTCTCACGAAGTGTAGTTAAGTAAAACCGAGGGTCCTACAACCTATAACGAGCATATATTCCCTAAAGAGGTGGGCATGCGACAACGCAACAGTGCGTGGGAGAATAAGGATTCTCTCCAATAAGAAATTAAAGTTTCCTTGTACGTAGCGCCAGTCATTGGGGAATGGTAGAAATGTTAAACCTATAAACGCGATTAGTAATTGTGGTTTAGAAAAATGGTAGTTTTCTTGAACTAAATAAAATAGCTTAGACTGATTAATGTATATGGTTACATATTCTCATACACATCTACAAACATCTGCTTACGTCCACATACAGACATGGCGATGTCGATAGTTTTTGTTTAACAAATAGTAGGAAAGATACGTTAGGTGCTAGTGTGTGGAAGCCCGTCGGATCGTTGGATTCAAAAGAACGGTGCGGCGGAATGTATGGTAGTTCCCGTTAGAATAATCGAAAGTGGTTAATCGATTGTATTAGATGTTTAAATATGCGAAAGTGTAAAAGCCTACATAAGTAAAATTTAATTATCGGGCAAGTGCGCGATGTGCTATACTTTTAAAGAAAGTATAGAATGGTGCTTTGCAGCGGTTCTGGCAGTAAAAAGGGCGACTGACTTTTTCAAGCAACTACAAGAATAGCAGTAGCTCAGAGAAGGGGAATACATGTATTATACTGCGCACTGTTACTATAAAAAATATGCTAGTTTACGGGTAGCTCGAACGGGTAATTGATCATGACTTATAGATCCCTTGGAGGTTTAAAAATTCTGAGACCATTGTCGTTTGAAAAATGATTGGAAATTATCTGAACGGTAGCGTGTCGAAGTATAAGTTAGATGGATGATTGACCGAGTTTTTTCTACCTTGTACGAGGGAATCGGAAGTTGACTGACATCGTGCATCTAATTCTCTATTTAAACGATATCGAGTACTTGTCGGTTCTAGAAATAATTACGTGTTGCCGACTGCTATGTGTCAGATTTGAATCCAGGAAATGAGTAACCTACGAAAGTACGGAATACACGGTATTAATGCTAATTGGTTTAGTGGCCGCGCTTGTGCACTCTTCGTGCGTTTTCGGCAATTTTCGCTTGTTTCCAAAGAAAATATTCAGGCCTGCCATTTCCGAAAATATGAGGTAGAAGTTATTTAAAATTAGATTGCTTTATTAGTATGTATTCTGTAGACAACAAGTTTGGTATTCCCTTAGTAAAGGTTTAAAGTGTTTTATTAAGTTTTTGTTTATAGTAGCACTGCATCTTCTACCACACGACTTGCAACCAATTTGTATGCGTGTACTATCATCCTTTTGGATTTTTAATATGCATGTGATGTGATCGTTGATCTGTATAATATGGAAGACGTTTCCGATGTTTTTACTAGCTGCATTGGTGCTAAATGTACTGGACGAGCAGCATGGATTGGCAAAGATGACGTGGTTTAGCTTCCCGCCGAATCCTCAACTTCGTTCGGCTGTTTTCGGGAACCCTCGGTTTGTATTCTATAGGGTACATAGAGCAGGTACGCATGAGTTAACTCTTTTAGTTATAGGTTAGTTCGCTTACAAGTTTAACCAAAAGTCCTATAGTGCAGATTTTGTTTTGTACTAAAATGGTGTCTACAAACGTTTTTAAATGCAACCCTTGCGGTGCTTCCTATACCTGGAAAAATGCTCTCAAACGGCGCCAGAACAATTGTCGTGGTGTAACATCGTCCAATGTTAAGCTTATACATCCGTCGGCAGCAAAGTACTTAAACTGTTTGTCTTGCGGTATCGCTTTTACGAGAATGGATAGCCTACAGCGACGCAAGGAAAAACACCACGGTATGTCAAGCCGTAAACGTTCAGCTCCGACAGCTGTTAAAGGATCTTGTACGAAACAACCACAAATTCTGTGTAAAGTGTCCAATTTCGAGGTGTAAAAGACTACTTATGCCGCACACTTGAGAAGCAACAGACGTAAAAATGCCGCAGTTACCGCTACTGGCGAAAATGGCGTAGAAATGGTTAGCACAGCGTTTATCAACCGTATGGCTGGCTATCGCATAAAGAACGCCAGCGCCGTCGATGGAGTCTCAGAGTTTCTTTAGAAGCAGAAAGAGCGGTTTATTCGATTACTTAATGAAAAAGGAATACAACATACAGCAATAAAGTCTATTGCGGACGCTATGGTATGACATTAAAAGCGAGTAGTGGTACGATGGCGGTATGCTCAGTACAAGGTGTGTGTGTGTAACTTTGTAAGGGGTGGGCCGATTTTAAATCTGTTTACAGATTCGGATTGTACGTAAAATTTTAGACTAATTAGATATATCGTGTGGTTAAAAAATCTATAAAGGCGGTCGGAAATCGCTACCGGCAAAAATCTTAAAATGCGGGTAGCTCCCTGGGGGGGGGGGGTGAAGTTATCTGAAAAAATTCCTAGAAATTCGGGTAGCTGGGAAAATTCTATTATTAGCTGATCCCAAACAATGTACATTTATCTCGTGGGTGGAAATGGCTAGTCGAAGAAAACTATTTGGCTAAACACATGCATCCTGCTTCAACTCCCGAAATATGCAGCAATATTTTGATTGGTTAAGAATATTATTTTGTTGTGGTTAACTATGTTGTTATAATTGCATAATATGTTGTGATAATTGAGTGTGTGGTTGCCTTTGCATGTGCCTCTGACCAAAGCTAGATCCATGGTGCTTGTGGCATAGTTCCAACTCAACATCTAAAGTCTAGCGACTGGGCTATGAGGTAAACGTTAATGCACTGTGCTACCTTGCATTCAAATATCATCACAATAAGTAAACAATACATAGTATTTGGCAGTCTTCATGACAGCGGCGGTGGTGGTGGTTATGGTGGTGGTCTTGTTCAGGGTGAGAGCACGATCCATGTCCCGGAAGCTAAAAATGTAGAAAACTATTGCGCCAAATTTAAGATTATAATGTTATTTAATACTGTTACCAGATGAGTGATTATTTTTGCTTGTGTCGTGGTGGTGGTGGTGTGGTGGTGGTGGTGGCCGTGGTGGTGCCGGTGGTGGTGGTGGTGTTGGTAGTGGTGGTGCCTGTGGTGGTGGTGGTGGTGTTGGTGTTGGTGGTGTTGTTGGTGGTTGTGGTGGTGGTGGTGGTGGTGATGTTGTTGGTGGTGGTATTGGTGGTGGTGGTGGTGGTGGTGTTGGTGTTGGTGTTGGTGGTGGTGGTGTTGTGTTTGGTGGCTGTAGTGTTGGTGGTTGGTGGTGGTGGTGGTTTGGTGGTGGTGGTGGTGGTTTGGTGGTGGTGGTGGTGGTGGTGGTGGTGATGGTTGTGATGGTAGTGGTGGTAGTTTGGTGGTGGTGGTGGTGGTTTGGTGGTGGTGGTGGTGGTGGTGATGGTAGTGGTTGTGATGGTAGTGGTGGTTGTTGCGGTGGTGGTGGTTGTTTTGGTGGTGAGGTAGTTGTGGTGGTTGTTTTGATGGTGTGGTGGTTGTGGTGGTGGTGGTCCAGATCAGGGTGCCGAGAGCGAGATCCATGTCTGGAGCTAAAAATGCTTAGTTGAAGAAAACTATTGTGCAGATTTTTGTTACTAGATGTATGAATATTTGCGGCGACCTCGGGGTAAATGACCTTTGTATCTGGCAAAAATGACCAGAACGGACCTTAGAATTTCCCATGTTAAATCCCATAAGAAAACCGGTTTTTTGATCTCGTGGTAACCTTGCTTACCTACTTGTAAGCTAGGACGTGTCTTTATAGTTTGTATACTGCTGAACCATGAAAGGTCGATAATTTTTGAAAAAAAAAGTAACAATCAAAGTTATTCTTGAAATATGGATGGTTTGATTAATCTAAGCTTTCAGTAGATGGTTGATAGCAATACTGGCTCCTCATTTCCTCCAGAATCCCTCATATCCTCACTCTTTTGGCCAATTTACATGTAAATTCCCATAAGGAGGAAATGAGGGAGATGAATCTCCTCCTGCTCTCTCCCTGTGGAACTCCTTGTGGAATTTTTTTACCCCACCATTTTGATTACATCACACCCGCATTCTTTCCACCCGCGAGATAAATCTTTCTCCACATTTCCACACACAAGATAAACCTATCTTGTTTGGTATCAATTAATATTAGAATTTTCTCAGCTACCTGAATCTCTAAGAATTTTTTAGATTGCATCACCCCCAAGGGAGCTACCCCAATTTTAAGATTTTTTACCGTTAACATTCTGAACCGAATAGTTTTCTTCGTCTAACCAATGCATCTTTCGAGATAAACCTATCTTGTTTGGTATCAACTAATATTAGATTTTTCTCAGCTACCCAAATCTCTAGGAATTTTTTAGATATCATCATCCCCAAGGGAGCTACCCTCATTTTAAAATTTTTTACCGCTAACATTCTGGACCAAATAGTTTTCTTCGACTAGCCATTTTCATCTTTCGAGATAAACCTACCTTGTTTGGTAATTAATATTAGATTTTTTTCAGCTACCCAAATCTCTAGGAATATTTTAGATATCATTATCCCCAAGAGAGTTACCCTGATTTTAAAATTTCTTACCTGTAGCGACTTTTGAGCGTTCTTATAAATTTTTTATACATGCGATACATTAAATTAGTCTAAAATTTTATGCAGAATCCCAATCTGCAAACAGATTTAAAATCGGACCACCCCCTGCAAAGTTATACTCCTTTAAAGCTCTCAAACTTCTTTAAAATTTTTGCTTATTTATGACATATGCTTTAACCAATACAAAGAAATAAGCACGCAAAAGTTTAATAATTTATTTTATCCATTTTACAGTTTAATAAACTAATCATTCCAATGTAATGTGTTTTAAATATGAAAATGGGAAGGTCGACTTTTGGCGTAATCATCGCTCTGAATTACATGTGAAAGCTGTATATAATTTCTTTTTAAAAGTATATATCTTCTCCAAACAAATGCGGTTATTACAATAGGAAAGTACGCTAAATGCAAGTCAATTAATAGCAATTTAATATTGCTTACTGACCTACCTTAATTAGGTTGTTGTATTATTAGGAATGATGTACTTTTTTGTTGTCCTCGCCCGATAAACTGATTTTATTAATAAGCTGTGTATAAAGTTGGCGTTTACATGGTTTCGTGGCTTGAATTTATGAAACTTATTTTCCTATTGTTCTAGTTCAATTCAACCTCGTGGTTAATAATTAAGAAAGCGCATTTTTGCTTGTATGAAGTCTATGGAATTTCTGCTGTAATGAAAAGAAGAATGCATTCGTAATTGAAAATGCGTGTCACTTACCTTCAGCCTAATTATGTATTAATATAGCAAAATATTTAAATTCAATTTCGAAACTTCCAATGTAGCATTAATTTTATAGCATTAATTCATTTGTAATTATTTGTAATCCAGCATATATACAAAATGGTTGATATCCGCGTATTTATAACACGTAATCCAGCAAATATTCTAGAAAACACCATTGCGCTATTGAATGCTAATTTCTTAACGATCATGTGAATCACATGTGAAAGCTGTATATAATTTCTTTTCTTGGACTTTCTATTTATTATGTTTGTGTATTAGAAATTGATGAATAATTGCAGGATACAAATTTTAAATAAACATTTTACTAAGGGAACACCGAACTTGTTGTATACAGAATACTTACTAATAAAGCAATTTAATTTTAAATAACTTCTACGCCATATTTTTCGAAAATGGCAAGCTTGAATATTTTCTTTGGAAACAATCGAAGATTGCCAAATACACTCGAAGAGTGCACAAACGCGGTCACTAAACCACAATTAATAATCGCCTTTATAGGTTTAACATTTCTACCATTACCCAATGACTGGTGCTACGTACATGGAAACTTTAATTTCTTATTGGAGAGAATCCTTATTCTCCCACGCACTGTTGCGTAGCTGGATGCCCACCCCTTTTGGGAATATATGCTCGTTATAGGTTGTAAGACCCTCGGTTTTACTTAACTACACTTTGTGAGATCCTTTTAATCTTTTTAATCGTGTCCTTCTCGCGTGCAATACAGTAGGACTTAGCCTTACTACCAACAAATTATAATACTATACCCACATTAAAGTTGTCTTTGAATTTCTCTACAATTTTTTGTTAACATGCGGTATATTGTGTTTATTATTTGCGGGGTACACCACTTTAAACCTAAAAATAAAAACAAGATAGTTTAATACGTCTATTAATAATTTTTGCTAATGTTGGCGATACAAATATGTAAAAACAAACTTTATCAAGAAAATATAATGTTTTTAATAGAATACATACATGTATTGATAACATCTATAAACCGCTGTGGTAACCAGAGTCTGGCGAATCTGGAATAGCCAAATCTCTAAGCATTTGCGCAAGCGATTGCCTTCCAGTTGCATCTTTTAAGTACTGGATGGGGATATATTTAATAAGTTCCAACGCTGTCAAGTAATTTAAATTGCTGCAATAATTAGACAGAGAAATACTGGCACTGCTCTCTCCCTCGAATAACGTTTGAACCCTTTCTTCCTTCGTCGTATTTCCACATACTTTTTTTATATCACCAACAAATTTTTCGTAAAATTCTGGAAAGTTTCTACACCTTAACTCAACCATTTTAAAACAGATTAATTCTCGCAAATTTAATAGCTTGATGCACTCGTACGCAGGTAGCACAATAACATTCGCATCTTTCGTAATCTCCATATTATACAAATTCTCTTTTTCAAAATTGTTCAACAGCCATATACTTCTATTAAAGGCTGTGCTCAGCTGCAATTTGAAATCTTAATCCAATTGTATGTCAACAACATCGTTTCCAATAGTCAAACCAGCAAATAACTTGGATGGCAGGTTGAAGACCACCATATAAATCAAAACCAACTTCTATTATATGGTGGTGATAATTTGGAGGAAATTCGCCTAACCTATAGGTTGACTTACCAACTAGTTGGTTGATATTTAATTGTGGTACTCGCATATCACTTGTAACGTCAACACAAGAAAAATCCATCTTTAATTTATAATTTTAATCAAACTCGATGATACTTTGACGACTAATGCACTGGAACACGGCTCTCTCGCCTTTTATGCCGATGGTCGAGCGTGCGCAGCTCCTTATTATATTAGTTGGCGTTATATGCAAGTCATGACAGGAAAAGTGACGCGTATAATTGTTTTATAGTGGGTTTTACCTGTATGTATTTAACCACCAACACCATTTTTAGAATTATTAAACAAAATTACTCTTAGCAGTATTTTTAATATACCGTCGTGTAAGATTTCAATTATTGTGTTTTTCCTCAGGTTCTCAAATCCCTCGGAATTTTTTTCAAATCGAATGATCCCTTACTGATTTGCAGATTAACTTTTTGCAAGCACCGTATATAATTCACTTTTAATCTATTTCTAAACCGTATCGCTCTGTCTTTTGAGATAAACCCCTGGTGTAACCTATAAAATTAGTATAGAATTTTCCTGGGGAATTAAAATTAATTATCACGTCTTTTAAAATTAGTTCCAACAAAGACCTGTATATATTGTATTAATATTCAAAAACCTATCAGCAAAACACCTTTGCATTTTTATTTAGATTTAGCTCGATAATAGAGTTAAACTCCAAAAATATTTATTAGTGGCTAGAATTGTTAAAATTTTCAATTAGTGAATCCACATACAAATGATTAAACCAAAAGGTATAATATATATTAATTCTGCACGGTGAGCTAGAAAGTGGTTCGATAATCTATTTTAAATGTAGTTCAACATAAGACGTATATTCTAAATAAATTTAGTGAAATGTATGATCATTAGCCTTGCATTGTTTGTCGATGACGTCTGACTATTAATTTAATAAAAGCACTTTCCACAATTCTAGTTAATATACGGGAATACACATTCTATAATTTGATTTAAATTGGGTTAATGTAAGGACAAATTATACTTATACTTTCTCTATGTACATAAATACGGGGGAAATGATACCAAAAGTTCATTTTAAGTTTATTTTGTAAAACGTAAAGTCGTTTATAGTGTAATTAATAGTAATACTGAATTTTCAGTCTTTGGTTTAAAATTTCGTGTGAGGACTATCGACAAAGAAGAGTAAGTCTTAGTTTGAATTTTGCAAACGTAGAAGAAATTAATATTTACATGTATAATTCAAAACTGTTAATCAATTATTTTTTCTAGAATGAACATCTTAAGTATTGCGTGCAGTGTGTGCGAAAATGTTTTTACTGGATGTGATGTCATAAAAAAACCCAACGAAAGACACATCGAGATGGTTTATTTTCAGGAGGAACTAAAAATTACAGCCAATGAGTGGGAACAAATTAAGGATTTGGAAAACCAATCTACCGCAGCGCATAAAGAACGTATAAACGCCGCAATTCAGTTAGAACGAACCAAGTTACTATTTGAAAAACCATACACCATAACAAAATCTTCTTCCAAAATCATAATTGTAGGCCTGAACCCGTTCGACGATTACAAAATAATTTTTAGATTTGTTGACACCATTTCGCAGAGCGTACTTGATGTATCCCTCAACGTATTTAGGAAGTTTATATCAAATCTTCCACACATTATACGCACTATGGAAGTTGGCATGCGAAATCAGATATGCAAATTCGACAACTTGCGCTTTTATTTAAATAAGAATTGTTTAGTGAAGATGGTGACATTTGATGGAAATTATATGATATTTACCAAAGAAACTTTAGAGCACTTTTTAGGGGTATCTCAGATCGTTCTCAACCATGCTAATACTTTAAAAGAACTAACGGAAAAGGGTACTCCTAATATAGATCTGTTTCTGTTAGATGTCGCAATGGAAAGATATAATAGGAATGATGTGTTACAGAATCTCGCACATGATGTAATTAAAAGCAAATACAGTAATAGTGATATTGGAGTCATATTATACGAATTTATAAGAACCTACCCAAGATTGTTTGAAAACAGTATTTGTAAACAAGTTGAGTATATGGAAGAATACAACAGGTTTCCATTCCACGCATTTACGAGCGATGTTTAAATTTTAACCCAAAGACTGAAAATTTTGTAACGCTATTAATTACACTTTTGTTTTCTTATACGATTCTAAATTGTTGTATTTCAACTACAGATATTAATAGATGTCAATAAAATTATGTTATAGTTTTAAATAAAACGATTCTGATTAATAATTTTGTAAAACGTTTAAAACACCCTTTTAAAAAATAATACACATCTTTGTTATAATTCTTTTCATAATTACTTAGATACCCATTTCAGTTACGTGGACATTTGAAAAATTAAACAATACCAATGCATGCTTTATATTTTAAAACATAAACAAGCTAATATATACAAAAATAATTTCTAAATTCACATCAATCATTTCTTATGATAACAGTTGTGGTGGTTAAATTTTTATTTTAAAACTTACAATTTAGTATATATTTCATTTGAATATCTGCCAACAGTTTTATAAACCCTATCTCCTCGACTATTTCCATAAAATCATCCAGATCCTCGGGCATTGATAACACTGCAGTATTGCTGCCTCGTATGACTGACACATAAGACATTTTTCTCCTTCTATCGAAAAGCGTTGCCCACATTCTGCTTTTTACTCGTAGAGCATTGCGAAATCTTCGAATAACCTCCCCAAAGTCTTTATACGTATTTGTTATATTGTCTCTTTAAACTGTACAATCAACAAATAATAACTTCTACGCGAACAGTCCTTTTATATGAGCCACTCCTATTCGGATATGTACCGATTGCACCCGATTTGTGTGCATGCACGAAACAACCGGTATGGAATGTATTCTATGAACAAAATCATTACATTTCTTAAGAAAAATGCTAAGGACTTTAAAAATAATTATAACTCTTGTTAGACCTCTAGTCTCTAGATAAACGTTATTATTTTAGGTTGTGTCACTGTTTTCTAAATCAATTTCCTACATACTTTTTCCTAAACTATGCGTATCAATTGACGGTTATACTTTACTCCATAACCGACTTGTATATATTTTCGTATTCGTCTTTAGCTAACACGTCCGTATAATAAAGATGTACAGGCTCGTCGTCAACTGGTAACTTAATCTTTTTTAAAGGCTAGCCTTTGTTTTCAACTTTAACGCTTGTTGTAGGCGTGGAAATTCTTTTCGCTATTCCTTGTGACTAGGAATCGGTGATTTTGCAAAAGATCAATCAATTGTTTGTACACCTCTTTGAATTTTTGTAGAGATGTAGCGTCTCCCTTTTTGTATGCCACAAAGTTCTTTCGTACAGAATCCTGCATAAAATGAAGCTTACGTTTATTTACAATAAAATTGTTAGCGTTCGTCATCATCGGACTCTGGATGGGAACTAACTTTTTTTTTTTTTGAATAATGTCAAATATTTATATACTCGTCGAAATTCTTCCTATATCGACCATTATCCAAATCAAAATCTTTCACAACAGTTATAAAATTATGTTTTGAGTCACCCCAACACTGTAAACACATTTCTTTAAATTTCGGATATGTCATGTCACCACTTATATGATCCGAAAAGATATGTCTGAGATTGGTTTCATCCTGTTTCCATAATGCGATTACATTGGCGTTATCTCCGAGTCTATGTTTTAAGGCACTAGCGTAAGTTTGACATAGATAGAACGAATCTATTGCTTTATGTCGGCCGAACGAGAAAAATTGAGTGATTTTCTTTGCTCGTTTGCAGGTATATCATCGAAAACCGCAATTGAATCTTCTTTGGTATCTCTGGGTTCAA
Organism: Platerodrilus igneus; assembly: GCA_036346225.1. Taxonomy (NCBI): domain Eukaryota; kingdom Metazoa; phylum Arthropoda; class Insecta; order Coleoptera; family Lycidae; genus Platerodrilus; species Platerodrilus igneus. The sequence goes on from JARFIW010001660.1 coordinate 1,794,828, forward strand.
TCAAATCGTCGTAATTTTCAAACTCATGGTACCCAATTTCTTCTTTTAATGGTGTAAAAACGTTTCTTAACAATTCGTATTTTGGTTGATATAAACTTTTCGAAAATACATAGACATTTTGGAATCTAAGGCCGTTCTCGTGCAGGATCAGAGATATTAAAGCGTTGGTCTTCCCACAACTCGATGGTCTCACGAATATAGCTCGTATGTTAGACGGGAACAATGGGCCATGTTTACCATCCTTTCTTGCACTAGCAATAGCAAAGTTATCATAATTCTGTATAGGTATTTTAACTTCTGGTATAACATCTCTGGATGCATCGTTGGAATTATGTAATTTCTTCACGTTCTGCAACCTTTTAACATATCTGCATAACGTTGTTCTAGGTATATTATATTTTTTACTAGCAGCGTAGAAACTCGAGCCATCCAGGATATCCTCTGCTGCTTTTGTAATAGATTGTTTGGAGCACCACTGATTGCTTGAATGCGACATCTTTTGAAAAATGTCTTACTATAACTAAGCTCAACCCAAAACCACTTCCTTATATACCAAATTTAATCTCCCTGCTCACATAACCACATGACCATATAACCACATGACCATATGACCACATGACCACATGACCATATGACCACATGACCATATGACCACATGGCCATATGACCTAATTGCTTATTAATGAGTTTTCTCATTAAAAACCCATTAGAACTAATTGCTTTTTAATGAGTTTTTCCATTAAAAACCAAGTGTGGACCTAGGTTAGATAAAAGGAAAAATTAATAGGTTAGGTCAGCGCCGCGGCGCTGACCTAACCTATTAATTTTTCCTTTTAATAAGGAGCTGAGCACGCTCGACCATTTTGCTATATTATTACTTAATTAGGCTGAAGGTAAGTGACACGCATTTTCAATTACGAATGCATTCTTCTTTCCATTACAGGAGAAATTCCATAGATTTCATACAAGCAAAAATTCGCTTTCTTAATTATTAACCACGGGGTTGAATTGAACTAGAATAATAGGAAAATAAGTTTCATAAATTCAAGCCACGAAACCATGTAAACACCAACTTTATACACAGCTTATTAATAAAATCAGTTTATCGGGCGATGACAACAAAAAAGTACATCATTCTTAATAATACAGCAACCTAATTAAGGTAGTTCAGTAAGCAATATTAAATTGCTATTAATTGACTTGCATTTAGCGTACTTTCCTATTGTAATAACCGCATTTGTTTGGAGAAGAGATATACTTTTAAAAAGAAATTATATACAGCTTTCACATGTAATTCAGAGCGATGATTACGCCAAAAGTCGACCTTCCCATTTACATATTTAAAACACATTACATTGGAATGATTAGTTTATTAAACTGTAAATTGGATAAAATAAATTATTAAACTTTTGCGTGCTTATTTCTTTGTATTGGTTAAAGCATATGTCATAAATGAGCAAAAATTTTAAAGAGGTTTGAGAGCTTTAAAGGAGTATAACTTTGCAGGGGGTGGTCCGATTTTAAATCTGTTTGCAGATTCGGATTCTGCATAAAATTCTAGACTAATATAATGTATCGCATGTATAAAAAAATGTATAAGAACGCTTAAAAGTCGCTACAGGTAAGAAATCTTAAAATCTGGGTAACTCTCTTGGGGATGATGATATCTAAAAAATTCCTAGTGATTTGGGTAGCTGAGCAAAATCTAATATTAATTGATACCAAACAAGGTAGGTTTATTTCGAAAGATGAAAATGGCTAGTCGAAGAAAGCTATTTGGTCCAGAATGTTAGCGGTAAAAAAATTTTAAAATGAGGGTAGCTCCCTTGGAGATGATGATATCTAAAAAATTCCTAGGGATTTGGGTAGCTAAGAAAAATCTAATATTAATTGATACCAAACAAGATAGGTTTATCTCGAAAGATGCATTGGTTAGACGAAGAAAACTATTCGGTTCAGAATGTTAACGGTAAAAAATCTTAAAATTGGGGTAGCTCCCTTGGGGGTGATGCAATCTAAAAAATTCTTAGAGATTCAGGTAGCTGAGAAAATTCTAATATTAATTGATACCAAACAAGATAAATTTATCTCGTGTGTGGAAATGTGGAGAAAGATTTATCTCGCGGGTGGAAAGAATGCGGGTGTGATGTAATCAAAATGGTGGGGTAAAAAAATTCCACAAGGAGTTCCACAGGGAGAGAGCAGGAGGAGATTCATCTCCCTCATTTCCTCCTAATGGGAATTTACATGTAAATTGATCCAGATGAGTGAGGAAACGAGGAATTCTGGAGGAAATGAGGAGCCAGTATTGCTATCAACCATCTACTGCTTTCTTACGTAATTTAAAAGTATTTCCATTGTAAAATGGTTTGGCGTTTATGAAAAATTTTTTCTTTCAGATTGCGTGTTACTTGTGTATTTTGGAGTATCGTTAATCAAAAAGGCTCCTATTTTTACTATTTTCAAATTTCGTCAATAAACGAACTCGAACAAAGTTCTTACTAAAACTAAACTGTTTCTAGCGTAAGTTAATATGCGGAGTCTGGCGCACCCGGATGGGGTCATTAACCCTTATTGACGTCACACTGCAGGTTGATTGATCTCTGCAGGTAACGTCACCGCCCACACCTGTGATGGGTCATTGACCATTTGGTTCTTTCGCTTCTTTTCGATATGCAGGATCTAGGGCATCCAGAGTAGGTCATTCACCTTGACTGACGTCACCGTGCTTACGCTGTCCGGGTTACTCTGGAGGAGGTTATTCATCCCTTTTTTGGCGTGCGAGTTCTAGTTTTTCTAGAGGAGGATATTGACACCGCTTTTTGCTGTGTGCGAGTTTGACTTGTTGCGGAGGGAGCTGACACCGAGTTAATTTGCCTTCGTGCGTTTTTTTTTCGCCTGACGCATGCGGTTGCCAGTCGGCTTCGTTGACGTTTTACATCCAGACAGTGGAGTCATTGCAAACACTGCTTGGTTAGTGTCGGTGAACTTTGATTTCGCGCGCTCTTTGTGTTCCCGCTTCTTATGGTTGATTCTTGAAGCATGTGGTTGATCTTTGTTTTCCGTGTTTCTTATTTCACGTGACTCAAGCTACTGCAAGTCAGCGTTAATAACATATCGCTTGTGGGTTTGTTGACATTTGGATTCACGCACTTATGGTGGTTGAACCGTCGTTGAAGTGGACTCTGCTTGGTTAGAGCCGTTAACCTTTGATTTTACGCACTTTTACCGGATAACTCATTGCACCTGGCCGAGGGTGATGACACAGTTAGTGACATACCTGTGGACAGTGTCCTCAATCTAGTAACTAACCAAGATAGTTGACCTACTTCCAATTGGTGTTGACCTAATGACCTATTGATTTATGTCGTAAACTCATTGACCTACTGACCCACTGACCTACTTACCTCTGGGCAGTGGAGTCGTCGCAGACACTGCCTGGTCGGGGTCGTTGACCTTTGGTTTCGCACATTTCTGTCGGTAAGCTATTACTCCTTGGTCAATCAAAATGGTGATTTTTTTTACAGGTAGGAGTGGGTGTACAACAGAGTCTAAATAAAACTCTGGCGGGACTAGCGTCGACCGTTTATGGCTGCGGTTGATTGCAAAAGACTATATCTTAAGGGTTTAGAGAATAAAGTTAAATTTTACGCAGACAAGTTACAAGAATGCAACTTAGAATATGACAAAAGAAAATACCTTAATACAACTTATATATTGCTGTTTAGTTAATAACATTACTAAAAAAATTAAATATATACTGTTATTTTGTTAAAACTAAAGTTTCATACGATAAAATCACTAAGTGTAGTTTATTTATCTACACTCTCATAATTTTAAAATTTGTCTCAAACTCTACCAGATAAGATATCAAAATCTAAATTTATTATTGTACTTAGACACAATTTCTAGTTAAACGTTCTAACGAAAAAGGAAATCATAATTACGCTTTGTTGTATTCAACATTAGTTAAGAGAATTTTAATTAAATATTTAAATTGAACATAACCTCAATACACACTAAAAAAGGTTGCATGAAAGCTTTTCTGTTTACAACTCAATAGGTTATGTAGGAAAGCAAAGATAATATTAAATTAGTTAAGGTAATCGATAAATAAAGTTATGACTATATTTTACATGCCTTATTTTTCTGATAACTGAGGTTTAAAATGTAACGCATGCACGTCGTTCCGTCACAAAAATAAATAAGCTAAAGTCCTACCTGTATTTCAGATATATGAAAGGAAACGCATACTTAAATGTTGAGCTTACGGCTTTTCAGAACTATAGGATCTTTTTACGGTTTGTTGAGACGAACCATCGTTAATTATTTTGGTTGTTAACCTCAAACTTCGAATTTGTAAGAGCCAATCCATGTGTTTCATCAACCGACAATTAATTTATTTTAGAAGATATATAAAACGTCAACATAACATTCTTGTACGATAAAAGTTAATATTTGTAGGTAGTAAAATTAATGCATAGACTTAGATAGCTTAACACAGATACTTAGATATTTCGCCAAAGAAAATATGCTAGTGGAGGATATGCCACCAGATGATATGCTACGTGAGGACCCTAGAAAATAAACATGTTACAAAAACGAAATATTGCAATACGCCACGAGGAACAGTCTAAAAATTTATCTATAAACAGCGTACTATCCATTAATATTTTGAACGGGTTATTCAGGTAGACTTTTTTCATGAGCATTTTGCTTATATTCTAAAATGATATTTATGTATGTTAGGAAAAATAAAAGCAAAGACACCTTTTACATACCAGGTACGACATCATGGACTTAGAAAGGACATCTTTATCGGAAGACGGCATGCGCTCAAAAGACCGTTAGATATGAAGACAAACGGAAATTCGTTTTGGTTTACAGATAATCACACATTTTGAGAGATGGACAAAACAACAAAACTATCCTAATTAACAAATTCATATATACACCAGTTGTGTATTTTATGGATATTATTCAAAGGTTAACCAATAGAAAAATTACGTGTGATCTTAATTATTTATATTATTTATACAAAAGAAAGAATATTAAATTAAGACTGAAGATCAATGTATATAGTTTATTATTTAATAATACTAAAGGGAAATGTTACACAAATCAAAACTAACTTGTGATTGTAAACGGTATTAGATTAGATTAAGACAAATAATACTTCTATATTGAAGGAAATTGGACCACAATGTAACATGGTATGGGAACAGTGAATCAACATGTTACATAGTCAGCGTGACTATCCACTATGTCACAAGGGTAATCGTTGTCAAATTAACATACAAGTGTTTATGTAACAGGAACGTCCAAGGATGTTGATAAATCACCCTCTCTTAGAAGGTGGCAAAGAAAGTAACAACAACAACAATAATAATACCGTTCAATGGGGTAAAACAACAGGTTTAATGAAACCTATAGCAGTATCATTTTTTCTTAACGTTTTTCGTGAACAGGATCGTCCCAATTTAGCTATTCTGGCCAAAGCTGCTGTACCAGAATTATAGTCGCTAAGGTGTTCACGGACTAGAGAAACCCAACGGATCAAAGATTTGTGCTGTCTCTGAACGCATGCAACGGTTTGTTGTCTTGACCATAGAAGCATTTGAAATGTACAAAACATGAAATGAATGATCGAACTGCAGGATAATGTTTAATTTGCCAAAACCAATGAAAAGAATCTATTAGAATTTCAACAGATATGAAATTACACTGCTGTACATTACGCGCTAAAGTGGCTGTAGGACAAAACAGCCCGTCCGAGCCGAGTCTTTTTCAAAATTGAGAGGTTTGGACCAAGCTAAATTTGCCCTATGCGCAAGAGCTTCCAAAGTTGTGGTGATCCTATCAAAATGTTGTTAGTACCATGAGGTTGGTTGAACCTACAATCAAAAGTTTAATCTTGTGCGGAATTGCGAGGCTGTCGCATTCAACACGAAAGCTAGGCAAAATGCCTGTGATTTTTTTAAAAACCAAACACGAAACCTCTATACTCGAATATAAGCAATTAACTATCGATGGCTATTTCAAGACAAAATTTTAATAGTGAGTCAAAAGACAAGATGGAAAAGAAAATATACGAATGACCTGTTACCTACTTAACACTGGCAGACCTTCTAAGAATATACTGCATCCAGGGCTAAATGAGGAAGTTGGTCGACGGAAACCAATACGTTTCCAATTTAGATATTAATGAATAATTTTGCCTAGCGTGGCAAAGTAATTTGAGCATATGGACCGAAAATCAATATAAATTGTTGCGCTGGGTGCAATATATTCTTAGAAGGTCCGCCAGTGTTAAGTAGGTACCAGGTTATTTGTTTATTTCCTTTTAGCATCCTCGGTGCCGACAGATAAAACATGGAATGGTTTTCTTTTACCTCATACAACTTTATGCAAATTTTTTGAGGTTATGTTCTCGAAAATTTCAAGGTTTTTTTTGTTCGAAAGAAATAAAGATTTAAAAATCTACGACATTGTAACAAGGATGAACAATTAAAAAATGGTAAATTTTACTTACCCCAATTATTAATAAATGTAATTATAACACTTTATTCTTCACAGAAACTATCACATCACAGCTACTTTTAACAAAATTATGTATTTACTTAAAACACACAAACTTTTCAACTTTTTAAAATTAAATCGTCGTTATTAAATTTTATACAAAGAAAAAAAGATTATCAGTCATTTTTAATGATTAATGTTTTACACTCTACCAACTCGAGAAACGAAGTTTTTAAATTAGGAAATAACAGAAGGTTTTTATATTAATTTTAGGATAATTTTATATCACATCTGAGGTATTCATATGTGAAATTATAATATATTCTTAGTTTTTAATATACAATAATTTAATTTTATTAAATAGAAGCAAAACTTTTTTGAGAAATATACGTTGTGACATGGGTAAAATAGCAAATACTTTTTTTTTCAACCAACAGCAAATTTTTAACAGAGCATCATGTATTAAACGTTAAATTAATACCTTAATCCCGCGTTTAGAGTTAAATCCAGATGTAAATATCATGCACAAATAACCGCAAATTTACTCGTGTGGTTTAATTCAAAAACGTATTACTAATAACACTTACCTCGGTTTTTTTTGGTGGTGCATGAATATAGGTTCTCATGGCTAGTTCTGTTGTGGCATCCTGCTTTTCTGGTGTTGCTTTGCTGGTTAGCCTGTCGATACAATATAAGGATAGATAGGGAAGGAGAAAACTACTAGTCGATAAATTCGAAGCACTTGCACACGTTGACACTCAACGGAAGTCGGTAAGCAAATCCCTAGGTACGATACTTTTTCAACCACGTAAATATTTACCTCTTCCGGAAGAGGTTTAAGCGCTCTAGCGCACGTTGGTGGAAACAACGCGGTTCCAATCGTGAGAATTGTCATGTTAGCATAATCTCAAATCACAAAGATAAGTCAATCTCTGGAATATCAGTGTGAATCACAACTTTATATGGTTTTCACATACGTCGACGCTACGGTATTATCTGCTTTAGATTTTTTAATGCAGAACCTTAAAAAAGTCCTCTAAACCTAATGAATACAATATGTTGTAGCTTTATAAAACAAAGCAGAACAAAGCACGGTATACATCTTTAACGTACGTGACAACACACACACACACACACACACACACACACACACACACACACACACACACACACACACACATGCTTGGCTAACATTTAACATTTTCCAAGCCGACCGTGTCGGGATTCGAACCCAGAACCTTGGGCATGGTAGTTATACGCATACCAACTACGCCACGGAACCACCCATCGTTTCAGATACTACATTTGATTTTCCAATGCCCCACCTGAAGGTACTACATTGGCTGGGAGGCGGGTTTGTTTTATCTGGACAATTTTCAATTTGCCAAACCCTTGCTGTTTCAAGCAAGGTAGGGATCTTTAACTTCGTGAGAACCCACATACACGGGACCTCACTTTTACCACATCCGAAGGAAGGCGTATTTTTGTGAAAAATGCTCGCCTAACATTTTTCAAGAGGACTGTGTCAGGAATCGAACCCGGGACTTTGGGCATAGTAGTTACAGGCATACCAACTACCTCACATACCCGCTAGAAAATACTACAGCTATGGAACCCATAGCTGGAACTTAAGCATGAGTAACGGATATCCAAGATACAAAATCCGGAAACCGGGAGCCGAACTAAAGGCCCTAAGCACTTCCATTACTGCGGTAATAAAAATATCAGTCGCTATCCAGCTACGCAGAAAAGTAAAGGAAGTGTTTCATAACATAAGAATTCTCATAACTGCCCGTTTGAAATTATGATCCACGTTATGAATGAATACAACAACCAAACAGGACAACATGTAGTCAAAAGTGCAACCGTTCAATCCACGACGTATTGACTAGCCTCTTTATAAAAATGCTTACGAAAAACCCCTTTCCCCTTCTTGTTAACAGAACCGAACTTGTTTTTATTTCAGGACAGAATCGCGAATGCAGTAAAGACAATAACGTACGGAGATCACATTATACCATGTTCGTATTCGCAATACGAAAATCGGTATAATAAAATTATAACAGTAGGTATAATAAATTCGCTTAACATAAGGATTTTTGCAAACCCATTATAGTAAAATGAAATAAAATGCAAGCGTAATTCAAGATAACACGTGACTTTATTTAATTACGATTTAAACGAAGTTAATTAATTATAAGGAATATTGAACGGTAAAAGTATTATAATCAGGTCGTATGATTTATTAATATTTATGGCCGTCATGACGAATATTGACAAAAATGGATATTTAATTAGAAGAATACAGGAAAGTTCTAGCATAGGGAAATGGACGTAACAATGTAGAGTGCATTACGATGAGATAAATGTATTGATTTCTTAAAAACGTCCTATTTGTATCCGCTTTGAAAAAACACGAAAGACCAAAAATGTCGGCTATGAACCGAACATGCAGGACGTCTAGACGGATGTTGTGTTGACGTTGAAGTTCTTCTGGAAGCCACTCATCATTATCATTATGTCTTCAGTCCTGGAACTGGTAAAACGCGTACCATCATTGTTTCATATTCTGAACTAACTTACAGGTTTCCCTAAAATTTGCACGTTCTGCATGTATCACTATCTGACCTAGGTCTACATTGCAGCGATTTCTCACGTATTAAATTATATTGCGCAATCGTTTAATATGACATAATTACGCGGCAAATTACGCGACATTTTTATCAAACACCAAACACGTTAAAAGTGATACAGTTCTCAATTTACACTATAAATAAAGCAACGTACTCATCCAAATCGCACCTTAATTATATCCCACGGCCGTCTCCTTGTAGATCCATTACGCCGCCGTTGAGCCGGATTTATATACATTCATCCTTGTAAGCGAGGGGCAAGGATAACCTGGTAGAAGGAACGACAAAAAGTAAGAGATAAGGAACCTACCACCTGAAAAGAGAAAAGACACACCACGACACAAGTAGCTGTTTTCGGTTTTAGGCCTCGTAGTATAATGGCGTCGTATCACACACCGTGCACTTGCGCCATTCACTTCGCGCCTGCGCATTCTTTTGCGCAAACGCAACTGTCCGGAATGACAGAAATTAACAAGTTTATTTTAAAATATTTGCGGGAATTTACTCACATATTTAATGTACATTTCCAAATTTGGAATGTATCAACATCTACATCTTTTTTTCTATCTCTAGTTGTAATGTCTCCCATACTATTCCCCAAAAATGCCTTAGAACGTATTCTCACCTTCTATTTCTCCTATTTTTTTCACAGATATCCCTATTTCCCAACTATTTCTATAACCTATTTGTTATTACCTTTGTCTGTCCATCCTTATACATCTGAAGCACAGCATTTCAAAAGGCTGCTACCGTTTTTCTGTCTGCTTTTCAGACTGCCCGTATTTCATAGGCATACTATGCTTTGCTCCACACACGTGCGTTCAACAATTTTTTTCTTGTTCTATGTTTGTTGTCTTTCATCATAGTTGCTGTTCTTTCTTGTTAGATGCGGTTCGGTCCCTTTCTATTGTTTTACAATTATATACCTTATTTCTCCGAGATTCAGTGGTTGTGAAGGGGGGTAAGCAGCCTGTGGCTGCCAAGTTCCGCCAGCACTTAAACATTTACCGATTTAATATTTTTTTCAATATATCTCTTTGCACAGTCAATATTAGTTGCTGATATTTCACAACCAACATCAGTAGTTGTTTATAATAATCATTAGATTTATTTGCGCTAGTTTTTTCGTCATTAGGTTTTCGGTCTCAAAAATGTTTGGACACGTACCTGCTCTTATTTATATTCTGAGCTAGCCTCCAATTCCCTGAAATTCTCACACAGCATGTATACAGCTCGGTTCTCCTTCTATTGTTTTCTAATTTTATGCCCTATTTCACCGAGATTCAGTGAAAGGAGTTAATCAGCCTGTGGTTGCCAATATCCCCCAACACTTAGACATTTGCCGAAACAATAGTTTTCCAGTAAATTCTTTCACACAATTAACATTATTCGAGAAAATTGGCCAACCAATACTAGTAGTTGCTTATAATAGTCATCATGTTTAAGTACAGTTACTTTCTTCGTCATTAATTTATCCATCTTGAGACTGGTTGGATGCGTATCTCCATTGATTTCTATTCTGAGCTACCCTACACATATCCCTGAAACTCCTACAGCCTATATGTTTCACAATCTGTGTACAGTAGTCTATCCTTGGTCTACCTCTTTTTCCTTTTTTTCCTATCTCTGCTTCTAATATATTCCGCACTATTCCCTTATGCCGTAGTATGTGGCCTATCATCCTATCTCTCCTATTTTTTACCGTTTTCCACATATTTCTTTCTTTCCCTACCATTTTTAGTATCTCCTTTTCTTAACTTTGTCTCTCCATAATATCTTCATCATACGCCTATAGCACCACATTTCAAAGGCTTCTACCTTTTTCTTGTCTGCTTCTTTTACTGTCCAGACTTCACAGATGTACTGTCTTTCATACATATGTTTTATGCAATCTTTTTGTTGTTTTTAGGTTTGTTGTCTTTGAACACAGTAGTTGCTTTTTCTTGTTAAATGTAGCACGATCTTGTGCTAATCTTTGTTTTATATCTTTTGTGTTTTTCCCATCTTGTGTTATTTGGCTTCCTAGGTAGCAGAAATCTTTAACCTCATGTAAGTTCGTGTTACATATTTGTATTCTTGTTTTATTTTTATCGCCCTCCCCCCCCCCTTGCATACTAGTACTTTAGTTTTATTTAAGAGCAGCTTCTAACTCTTCCTTGCTAGATGCTAATATCAGTATATCATCTGCTAATCTAAGCATATCAATTTTTTGTCCTTGCATAGTAATTCCAAATGCCCTCCTGCATTTGACAGTATTCATTGTCTCTTCAATGTAAAAGTTAAAAATTAATGGGGATATGGCATATCCCTGTCTCACCCCTTTCCTAATGTTTACTTCTCTACGTTCCTGCTCTAATTCTATTACTGCTGTTTGCTCTTTGTATAAGCTATGTCCTATTCGTCTATCCCTATGACTTATTCCAATTTTTTTGAGTATTTCGAACACCTTTTCTATTTTACATTGTCGAATTTCCAGATTTACAAACCCCTATATACACGTTTTCTCCTTTTTCTATTGTTGTCTCCATTATCACTCTCAGAGCTAAAATAGCCTCCCGTGTTTCCCTGTTTCGCCTAAACCAAAATTGGTCTTCTAGTATTTTCTTCAGCTCGTTTTTCCATTCGTCTTTGTACAGTTCTAGTTAATATTTTTGACACGTGTGCTGTCAAACTTATCTGGAAGCTTCTGATGTTTACAAAATGTTTGATGTTTTACATAATAAGAAAATATTCATTTATCACTTTTTATTAATATTCTTAATATTTGGTGGCACCTAGGAAGTACAAAGAACTTGCCTAATTAGACCACCGGTGTTCTACGTTTTATTCGATGTTAAAGTTGTACCAGTCCTACTTATTATCTAGTCGCATTTATATAAAAATAAGCGGGGGAAAATGTATTCACGGATTTCGTACCTTGAGCACATTTTAAACTCCAGTTGTACAGATCTAACTCTTACATTGTCAAATAAGCATACATTTAACCCGATTCTATTCGTTACTAGTTTATTTGTGTTTGTTACTGTATTACATTATTAACCTAATGCTCTGCTTTTGTCATAACATCGTTCTACTGCGTCTTAAATTCGTACAATAATTATTACATTACTATAGCACGAAAATTGCCTAGTATTCTTATGAAACTTCATTCTATTTGCTCGAATAATTTGTTATTTCCTTTTGGTGTTAAACCCCATGTTTGAAGTTGATGCGAACACTGGTTCAGCGAGAATGTTCGGAGTAATTCCTTCAGGAATATTGGCTACTTCTAAAGACGTATGTGGTAATTACCACAATAAATTAATAGTAAATATTATGCTACCTGCCATTTGTAACACTACAAGTAGGGTGACTATGGACAAAAGAAAAGGAGAATAGGTTTTGCCACACGTTACCGTTAGAAACACTTCTGAATATCAAGAGTAAGCTCGTTTTCATTTAAAAGTAAAAAATTGAAAATGATAGATTAGTAATATATAATTAATAATTAGATTTCGTTTGAAACGTATATAACATTTATTCTAAAATTTCTGTAGTGTCTAGAACGTGGTCTCGACATGTATACGTTTATAATAGTTTCGACACGACTTCTGCTCGTTTTAAACGAAGTGAGCGTGCAATCTTTTTGGAACCTAATTCGAAAAATGGTTCCGAGTTTGTTTAATATCTAATACCATGTATAGAAAATTAATAATCTCTGAAATAAGCAGCATTAAGCAATTTAAACTGGTGTAAACTTTTTGACCTATCAGCGTGCTTGAATGGAAAAATTTGTTAAGTTACACTAGATGTGTAGCACTACTGTCTAATACGTTTTTTACCTATTGGCTTATAAGACTCGATGACCAATGCACATTTGAAAATCGTTCTTTTTCTTATACGTTTGCGGCTAGTGAATTTTAAAATGGGTAATTGTGTGATATTCGTAGTGAAAATTACCTTTTTACCTAAACCTTTACTTAAAAAAAATTCAACCTTTCGAAATATTGACTGGTCCAGTTCGAAGTTCGGTTTGAAAACAAAATGTCTGGTTCGGTTCGGTTTGGTTCAAAAATTCGAACCGACCGAACATAGGTTCGGTTTTGCGCATATCAATATCTTAAAGTATTGCACTGCAGCAAATCATACGTTAATAAACATGTAATTGAAACCACTGTGAAAGCAGCACCTATAAAATGACGGCAACAATTACGAACACGTCTAAATGCGGGATTTGCGGCATCAACGTTGCTAATTGTAGTGCGGCTAATGACCGTTAACTTATAAAGTTAAGGGGTAACTTTCCAGCAAAGCCGATAGACAATATCGAACCAAGAAGCGTCTCAGCCATTTGGTCGCAATGGCATTTAGAATATTATAAAAAAATATTGCTTTATCGCGTTTGTTAGTATCAATGCACTACATGCAGTGGCACAAAACCCATTTTCTGAAATTGATTGTGCACCTCAGAGGTGACTGAAAGTTAATATCGAACTTGGTAAACTCCAATAGAGTGTTATAGATGACTGTTTGTTCGCTATACTATTTACCAAGTTATCAAAAAATATTGCGCAATTACGCTTATTAGAATGAATACAGCACATTTAGAGGCGTAAAACTTATTTTTCAAAATCGATTGTACTTTTTAGAAAAGGCTGAAGGTTAATATCAAACTTCATAAATTTCAATTGTATTTTATACAGGACCCTTTGGCCGTTATGGTATTTACCAAGTTATCAAATAACATTGGTTAATCTCGTTCCTTAAAATGAATACAGCATATTCATAGGCACAAAACCTATTTCTTCAAATTAATTCTACACGTCAAAAACGGCTAAAAGGTTAATATCAAACTTCAACAATTTCCATATAGTATTATATGCAACCGTTTGTCCGCTTTGGGGTTTAGCAGTTGATAAAAAACATTGCTCTATGATGTTATAAAAATGGATACAACACATTCAGAGATACAAAATTTCTTTTTCAAAATTAATTTTGTACCGCAGGCAATGCTAAAACTTAGTAGTATCAAACTTCGAAAATCAAAAAACCTTGCTTTATGGCGTTTGTGTGAATAAAAACAACACAGTCAGAGACACAAATTCTATATCAAACGCTATGCAGCAATGTTTTTGATAATTTAATAATTGTCATTGTGTCTAAAGGACGCACAGAATACTCTATGGGACTTTACGAAGTTTGATATTATTTTTCAGTATTTGCTGGGAGTACAATCAATTTTGAAAAATGGGTTTGGTCGCGTATGGGAAATTTACGAAGTTTAGTATTCACAATGATAGTCTTCTCTGAGAGGTACAATCAATTTTGTAAAGTGGGTTTTGTGCTCCTGAATGTGCTGTCTGCATTCAAATAAACGCCATAAGGGAATGCTTTTTTGATAACTTGGTAAATGTCATAGCATTCGTACGATCGTGCGTAACACTTAGTGGAAACCTAAGGATTTTTATATTAATCATCAGTCTACTCTAAGAGGTTCAATCAGTTTTGAAAATTGGGTTTTGTGCCTCTAATAAACTCGATGACGCAGTAGTTTTTGATAACTTGGTAAATCCTATAACGGCCAAACGGTCACTTATAACACTCTATTGAAATGTATAAAGTTTGATATTAATCTTCAGCTTCCTCTGGTGGTATAATAAATTTTTGAAAATAGATCGTGAACGTCTTAATGTGCTGTATTCATTCTAACAAACGCCACGAAGCAATGTTTTTTGATAACTTGGTAAATGCATTCGAGGCTAAACGATTGCAATATAATTTTTACTATTTGATATTTACTATCCTACTATCAGCCTTTTCTGAGAGCTTCAATCTATTTTAAGAAGTCGGTTTTGTGCCACTGCATGTGGTGTATTCATTCTAGCAAACGCTATAATGTAATGTTTCTTGATAAGATAGTAAATATGCTATAGCGGCCAAAAGGCTAAGAAGCTTCGTGGTTTGATATTGCCTATCACAGATTTGCTAAAACGTTGGCCGTTGACTTTATGAGTTGACGGTCATTAAACGTGCTTCAATTTGGCAACGTTGATGCAACAAACCCCGTATTGGAAATTTTGGCTACTATCACACCTATCGATCAATCCTATAATTATTATGATTGTATTACGCCAGCCTTAGACCATACTGCAACCTCTCTGTTGTCTTTGTAGACTCCTATCTCGCTAGCCTCTTCCCATCATAACGTCTTTTACTACTTACGACTTGCTATCTCTCTTAGAACTATGTTTAGTCATAAAGTTTACCACATACAACAAATAACTCTTATGCTTCCGTAAAATAATTATTACCTTTTATATTACAGGGTGAAACTCCTAGAAGTATCAGCAAAAGACGACATCAATATTAAAGAAATCTTCCGTACATTTTTAACATTATCTCGAATATTTCCAAAAGATACCGAAGATACAACCGGATTGAAGAGACGTTCAAGTGCCTACGTCTCTGCAACTAAAGGAGGCAGACGAGCAGAAAGTCCTGCAATTGAAAAAGACAAGTCAGCGGCTGAAGGTAGTCATTCTTTAGCTAAACCCCGTTCAAGGTCTCTTATACGAAGAGCTAGTAGGAAGACAAAGCAGCAAATTCGAGATGTTCCCAATAACCCTGACGAATGTATTGTATCGTAAGACTGTTTAGTTTAATGTTTATAGTTGTACAAAAATATCATATTTGAAAAACAAGGTATGAGGATGGGGAGGCTCGAAACGTTAAACGTCCAACCTTTCAGTTGTAACAGGTGCGATCATTATTTAGATTTTTATGTAAAGCCTAAATAAACATATTAAATCAAGTAAGCTATAGAGCTAAGGAGAGGATTTGAACCTATAGCCTTTATATAAGTATGAATTGCTCTCCATTATGGGCTCTCGTGAAAGGTAACAATTGCAGAAAGGAACAAGTTTGAATTCCGTACATCATATTATGTCGAACTAGCTATTTCTGTTGAAGTGGCAATCAAGTTTAAATCGATAGGATAGAGATGCATATTCCGTCCGACATCTTATGTTTTTTTCCTTTCAATTACAAACTCGATTTGAAAAGACTCTTGAAGCTTAATAACTAATGTTTATAACATTAAAATTAGTCTCTCCATGCAACTATTATACACTAGCTATTAGCTAGTAACCCGAATTTGCGTGTCCACTCTTGTAAATATTTGAGTTGCGTCAAACTTGACCTGGTTAAAAATGGTTATCAAAAATTCCAAACATAATTGAAAGTTAAATTGACATAGTGGTACCGACAGGATATAAGTTTGTCTCTCTTTGCGAAAATAATACATACCACGGTGGCGCAGCTGGGAGAGGAGTAGATTACTAGTTGAAAGGTTACAGATTCAAATTTAATTCCCAACCTTATCTATTTCTGAATTATTAGCTCGATTTAAAATATTCACTTAGGTTTAACATAGCAGTCTTAATAATTGCTATATCTACAAAAGCTTTCCTCTAACTAACAATATCTTACATAAATCTCTAAGAAAATCACTATCATACCAATATTAAAACCTAAAAGTAAAGTACAAAATTGCCACAATGGCTTTGTCTTACAAACAATATCTTAAATCTAACAAAAATATAATTTCTGAGTAATTACTCACTTATACAAAAAATAGAGTCCAAAGTCTCTCTTATAATCAAGATGAGCACACTCTAATCTTAATTTCATTTACGAATAACTCCCCAGTTTAATTATTATTTTGTACAAAATTTGTCAAGATATGTCAGTCATTCCTCTACAATCGGATTTATACGTATCTGATCAGTTAGGTTTAATTACTTTTATATAATGGCAAAACCTTACCAAAGACTGTCACTCTTCAAATCAATTATCGACTTGTACATACAACTGTCACACAAAGATCTGCATAGCTAAACCAACACATTACCGACGACTTGCTCTCCCTCCCTTTTTTAAAATCGAATTGTCCACCTGTATGCACACTCTACTCTAATTTCAAATATTAGCACGCAAAAATACTCTTCTCATAGAATTTAATTAATGAACAGAAATGTCCTTCTTTGAAATTTAACAAAAAATGTAATTTTGTTTCACCGAGTAAATTATACTGGTCATAGTTGCTTTTGTTTAGCACGTAGTCAACGACCTATGTCCAAAATCGATAAAATTGTTAACAATTTTCCAATTAATACCAACAGAATTGTCACTCCGATCTCAAATATGCTTCTATTAAAATTGAAAAACCTTATCTTGCAGTAATCAATCACTATTTATTCATTTATTCTCCATTTTAATTCATATCACGTAGTTGCAGTAATCTCACTTACCTTTGAGTATTTAAAATAGTTTTCCTCTGCTAATTAAAAAAAAATTAACCACTAAAACTGTGGTATTATTACTACGTGATATATTATCGTTATTTCTAGTGCATCGTGACGTCTAAAATAAGGACAGAACAACTCATCAACTGATTTGATTTCCATTGGCTTATATATAAGCAAGCCTTCATGTGCTGCAGGAATCCAGAAAAATTTTGTCTAAATACCAACGTATGTTTGGTATTAAGAGGAAAACTCGATGCATATTATACACGTTCTTTATAAAAAATGAAATTCAACACTCCTTCTAATCTTGTGGAAACGTTTGTTTTCTTTGAACATCAACACGATCAAATAAAATATTTTATAATAATTAAGCAATTACACAAGTGATTAATTTATAACAAAATGTAGATGCTACTTTTTGAAAAACGTCCTTCAACTCGCGAAATATACCATTACACTTATTTAAAACACCATTTCTTTGTCGCTAAGATTGAAACTTTTTAAATCATGGGTTTTCTACGTATTTATTTTCCATATACCGAGCGTTTTAACAAATGCGCTCGTCTATGAAAAGAAACATTTACATAAATCAAACTTTTTCGTAAATTTATTCGAAATTGCCTAGATTTGTGGCGTCGTAGGTTTATGAAATGATACTAGATGACCTTTTAATGACCCTTAATCGTATCAATATATGTATATATGTGTATACATATATATATTACTGTGGATCTCTAGAACAATCGGGATCGCCTTCGAGTCCCAGTGTTATTAGGACGTCATAAAATTTTTTGATAATTTAATAATAAAAAAAAACAAATACCTCTGGAATGCCTCCTTATTTCTGCACACCTCGGCTAGCTCTAAAATCTGCTTCTTCTTGGATACTTACCGTTCTAAGTTCATTCTTTTTTCACAAATATAGTCAAATGAAATTACCACTCAAATAATCCAACAAGACATATAACCTTTTTATTTACACATATTAGCACGAAAATATTTACACATTTGTATATACAGTTTTCTAAAATGTTACTATCTCAATCCTTAAATCTTTTAAAATTTCACGTTCCTGTGGAATCTCTACTATACTCACATAAAATGAGTGTTCGATGGCAGTTTCTCGCAGTCAATTTCAATTGTCATCAATGTACAATTGTACAGAATCAACATTTTAAATGATGCTTAACAACTAAACGTTACTAAGATTATGCAACGGCATAAACCACATAAGAAACCTCTGTTTGAAAATTCATTCGCTTGGGGAATCTCCAGATTTGAATGGAACTTCTTTTATAGGGGTACTTTAATCTTCATATTGCAATTGTGAACGATTTTTTGCGGAAACTGACCTTTTCTAAGTATTTTCAATCTTGAGGATTTTCGGATATCAATAATTTCCATTATTTTTTATGAATCTACGAAGAGGAATATTATTAAATAACACAAAACCAACTTTAGTTGCGTACCTTAACTAGCTTTGAAATGTTTCATTCACCATTTACCTACCTTATCTAAATTTAACCAAACTTAAACAAAATAAAGTTTTTTAAATGCAAATATATTTTTTAAGCTAAAAATTATTCAACAAATGTATTTTTAAAATATCTTATGCTATGTACTTCGACGAAGTCGGAAGGACAATGAGAGAATGATTGGGCTCAATCGGCAAGTAGGCGGGGTTTCACACATACAAAGATAAAAGAAAAAGAGGAAGGCCCGAACATGAAACAAAAAGAAATTAAAAGTGCTTATTAATACTTATAATTATTATAAATGACAATTTAGAGAGACATAAAAGCGCAGTGTAACCAAAAACAAAAAATTAATAACCACAATGCACATGTATCAGGAAAACAAAAAAAAACTTAAAATTGCGAGCTGCAGTTTTAGGTCACTATGATATAATAATTAACAAAAATTTACAACTCCAAAAACAACAGTTCTAAATCACCATTGTAAGCCTAAAATTAAATACATATAAATTGTCACAACAAAAAAAGGAAATCAGTAAATAGTACAGTATTAATAATAAATAATACATAAAAATTGTCGTAAAAAAAAGAAAATCAGTAAATAGTACAGTATTAACAATAAATATCATCTCACATAAAGATAATCATTTTATCACTACAAAGTTTAGTAAGAAATAGAATCTTATAAATATGCTGTTTCACCGATTACATAGGATTTATCAAAGAAAATAGTGAATAAGCACTCACCCGCTTGTTTACGGTATGAGATAGATTACACCCTCCCTCATGACAGAGCGGGACAGATGAACCTTGGACCACGCAGTTCGGATATCCTTTCTACCAAAAAAAAGCGGCAATTGCCTCATCAAGCAGGGCCAAGGTAATAGATGGTTATATTCACCGGAAGAAGCACACAACGGTGTGCAAGAAATTTCTTGGATAACAAAAACGACAATTATTTTGAGTCGTATGTAGAAAAAATCAAAATGAGCTCGTTTGATAGCACGAATTAACATCAATCCCGGCGATATCAAACGCAAGTGTTAAATAGAAACTTAAACTATCTTAACAAATAAGTACGATCTATTATTTTAACGTGTCTTTATGATTGGGTATTATAAGAAGTAATTATACGCTATAGTAACGTGTATGAAGCCAACGGATACCTCAAACAAGTCACCGACTATTTAAATTATAGAGAAAACTTTCTAATTCGCAGCAAATGGATTTAAATGAAATTATAGTAAAGCGCACTTATTGTAGGAAGGTAAAATATAGAGGATGGTGTTTGAGTATTGGAAGGGTTTAATTTAATTTAATTTAATACACTATCAGAAGGTGAACGTAACACATTGCTAAATGACAACAATAATGTTTAAACCAACGGTTCTCACAATGATAATGCGCGAAGTAATTGGAATTCCTAACTTTGTCTCTCTCGGGGGAATTCTTCAATTGTGTGCATTTAGCTCCAATGATATTCGCGTGAACACGTCCATCATTAAGAGAAACAAAATTACTTCGGTGGTTGACATTATAATAGATATATGTTTCTTTGGTCGGACTATACGAGTTTCTACTGATCTTAGCAAATAACTAGCTTCCAAAACTTTCTTGATCAAGAGAATTAGGGTATGTCCATTTCATTTGTTGTGGGGCCATATCTACATACGAAAGATGTTTAGATTTTTTCCTAAATTCTCTTGAATATCGGATAATCCTCGACTAACTTTTCTTTATCATGTTTCCTCGTCCCAACTTACATATAAATAAACAAAAAACCAGAAGTTTAAATTAAGCCTTAAAGTTTCACTTACCTTTGACTTATCTATCTCAATAGTGTAATTATATTCTTCAATTTTTCTATCTTCCTTAAAACGATTGTCTAGATTAAACAGACAAACACCTTCGGCCCAAACAAACGTCGCCTGTCAGACAAACCGTTTTACGCCTCAAAAAGAAGTATTTTGAATTGCATCTTTATAAAATGTCCTTCGAACAATGTATTACATTATAAAAGGACTTTTCGGCTGAAGATGTTGATTTTTGAACCTTACTTTTTAGCATCGCATTACTATACTCTAATAGAACTTCGATTACTTAGAATTATATTGAATACCCTATGATTCATTTTTAACTGAAAAGTCAAACTTTTACCTTAACTACAGTGTCAGAATTGACTTTCATATTGAAAGTATTTTCCACAAGATATCGCATGTCTTACGTTTTTTCATGTTCAAACTATAAGGTTCTAAGTGTTATCACGTGTTGTCGCACATTCTTGGCTTTTATACTACGTTATAATTACATTTAGTTAAAAATTTTAATTCCCGAAGTTGGTTTACCCGCCTTACGTCAAAAATCTCTTGTACTCTTTCTTAGAATTGGACCAGTTCCATCTAAAGAGTTTCACGCATGAAAGTATTTACCGATATTACTACAAAAAAAAAAGAAAGAAACGCATAAGACCTATATCCGCAAAAGCAAATCTTTAGTACAAAGGCACTATGAAGTTTAAACTTGTTGATTATTTTTAACACAAGTGTCTTTTAAGCAAAAATTGTTTTTCTAATTTTTCTACTATGAGATGTATTTTATTGTATACGGTATTGTAATACTATATATGATTAAATTGAAGCAAAGGTCACAGTTGAAAATGCATTTTTTAAACATATTGGTAAAAAAACAAGAAAATCAAATGACATTTCAATAATTGTGGAAAGTGCCCGTTTTGAACTTTAGTGCGAATATTCCTTGACGCGTTCAAATATTTTCGAAGTATTTCTTATTTGATTATAGAAATCCTCAATTCGTTGGTGTAATATTTCTTCATCGTTGAATGGTGTTTTGTAAATAACCGTATTTAAATCATTTAAGAAAATGGAATCCAGAGGATACAGATTCGGTAATCTGGAAGCATGTGGTTATGGCCCCACACTGACAAATTACTGCTCTCTATAATTCACACGGAGAAACTGGCATGTTAGTATGCTAAAGGGCAGCGCGGCATTGAACCTGAACAAGATTGAATTTCTTTCGGCCAGCGAAACATTTAATAATTGAGGTAACTGAAATTCTAAAAATGAAGATACTTTTCACCACTTAACTTTGGCGATAGAAAATGGGTGTCCCATGAGCGCATTACGTTTGATGCCAATTATAATATTTACAGAAAATGTTGTTTGGAATTTTGTTTGACACTTGCTTAAATTTTCTTCAGTCCAGATATGATTGTTATGAAAGTTCAAGGTGGAGCTTCGAAAAAGGTACGTTTTAACTATTAAATAATATTCTTAACACAAATCTCAGAACAACGATCTCTTGTTGCAAAAACCAAGTGCAGAAAGCTGTTCGCTAAGAGATATCTACAGTAAATAACATTCGAAGACGACGATACATGGTAAGAACATAGTTGATGATCCTTTAGTAATGTTTAATGCTGCAATTTATGTTACGGTGACCTTTAATTTCATGTAAAACTATTTTTCCAACTTCAATGCAGGTCTCCCAATATCAGCAGCAGACTATTTAAAAGTCAGTGATTTACTCAGAATTTTATGCATTCTGACAAATGTTTTTCTACTTTGTAACGGTGGTGAAGATAAGGTCCTGGGTTCGAATCAAGACACGGTCCGCTTGAAAAATGTTAGGCGAGCATTTTTCACAAAAATACACTCTTGTTCGGATGAGAGGTAAAATGGAGGATCCTTGCTTGGAACAGCAAGGTTTCGGCAAAATTCCAAATTTTCCAGGTAAATAAAACTAGCTTCCTGGCCAATGTAGTACCTTCGGGTGGAGCATTGGAAAATCACATGTAAGGTGGTGAAGATATCTTACCTGGTCGCTCTTTAACTTACCTGAATCAATTCGTAAGCAAAATACTGAAAGAGTCTGTACGAAACCTCAATAGTAAGAAATTCCAAGCAGTATAACCTAAAGACAGTGTCAAGCTTATTAACATCATAAAGTGTTTTACTTCAATGACATTGTTATATTCCTTATATTCCTTAACTATACTGTACATACTATATCAAATAACCATGAACAAAAACAAAACTAATATTTACACAAGTAAATTATTCTAAAGCAGCTTATTTAAAGAAGACATATCAACCCCAAAAAAAAAAAGATCTATAAAACGCAAGCTCAAAAAAAGCGTGCACTCAAATGCACTTATTCACCACGAAGATGTCCCTACTTAACTTAACATCACCACTATCAATACGGTAAGATCACATCGAAAGAAGAAACAGGACTGAACTACTAGAAAACGAAAAAGCGATAAAAAGTGTTTCCTTGCGAACCATCTTCTGGAATTAATAAAGTGAAAACATACTAGTTACCATCAAAAATATATTCTATAAGACCAAAAAATTTTAACTAGAACAAACAATAAATAGACAAAAATGTTTCTTATTTCTAATCAAAACATCAAGAGCATTGCTTAACCTTCAGGAGCGTCATTTGGATCTAAAGTAGAAAAAGGCTTCAAATCTTTAATATGTCATCTACCGGCTTTTGATCCATCTACATTATTCAAATCATATACTACACTTGAGCACTTCTTTTTGACAACGCTATAAACAAACTTTGCTGCAAGTTTAGCTGTAAACTTATCACCTGCGCTAGAAAGCACTTTGTTCATTCTCCACACTTTATCACCAACTTTAAAGGATATGTCTCGTTTGCTCAAATTATATTGTTTACTGAAACGTTCATAGGCTAAATGTAAATTTGCACGAACATCTTTAAATATCTTAAGTAGACCTAGACGATCTGAAACATACGAAAGACGACTATCAGGAACGACTTCAATATCTCCCTCAGAAGTAACATCATCACCAAAAAATTTACCACTGACTGGAACATGCCTTCCGAAAACTAAAAAATTTGGGGAATAAGTCGTAGACTCATGTTTAGCGGAGTTTATCGCATATTGGATCTGTGGCAGCTCAAGATCTCACGAGTCATGCTCATCAACATATGAACGGATAGCGGTACCAACAGTTCTATTGAACCTTTCTACGAAATTACACTGGGAGGAATACACAGCAGTATTCCAAATCTTTTGAACATCATATTTGTCACACAGAGATTTGAAATTTTCCCCTTTCGTTAAATTTACCTTTTCTAACAAATTTGCAGACACTGATAACTATAGGCGTAATCAATTTATAGATTCGCTTACTTTTAACCTTCTATTGAGAATAACAATAAATCAATGTTCTGGTACACTCTTATACTACTCAAAATCAAACTGTCAAAACAAACAAAAGTGCTTCACAACGCATAAACTTGCTAGAATGACAGACTCCTCTATGAGCCTCACCTAGACTTATAAACAAAAAAAAATTACATCATAACTAACCTCAAATAATGATGCCAAAACTGCTAGAGCGACAAACTTACCACGAGTCTCATTTAGACTTATATAATGCTGAGCGACCAACTCTTCCTGAGTCTCGTCTAGACTAACATAATGCTACGCGACAAACCACAACGACAAGTCTCGCTTAGACTATATACAACTTAACATACTGCGTTGCACTGCGGATGTAAATAAAAAAAAATTGCTACCAAATCAAATCAAAACAAAAACTTGCCTATGCACAAGGAGCAATTTTCAAACGATATCCTGACAGCAAAAACTAGTGTATCAAATTATTAAAGCATCATTTAAAATTTTACTCATGTATGACCACATGACATAAGGCTTCTTTCTAACTGGTTTCGCATTGTCTGTATCAATATCCATAACTATTTTATCAGTTCTACCCAATCTATCTACACTACTGATTTCCTTAAAGGAATTTACAACAAGCTGGACTTTTAATTTCTGAGCATCTGAAAGGTCATCTAAGTCAAACAAATAATCTTTATATTTCAACGGCACTGAAAAATGTCCTATATACGACAATTGATTTCCTATTTCACCCTGTACATACCAAGAATTTTTTTTAAAATCAGCTGTAAGTCCAAATAATTTCGCAAAATCGCTTCCAAAAATAATTGCATAAGGCAGAGAAGGGACTACTAAGGCATTAAAGACTCGGCACTGGGTTCCTATGCAGATTGGCAAATCAACTACGCCTACCGCAACTGTCTACTTGATTTTATATCTTCCCATATTTCATCCTCACAATGAGCAGGTAAAAAATCTTCCTTTGATCGACACACTAGAGAACTCCAATCAGTCAATGAATTCCTCACACTTCAATACCAAAGGAGTCATTCTTTCTCAAAAAACTCAACTGAACTATTAAATAAATCTACTTCCGACACCTTACGAGACTGAGCTAATTCATTTAGTCTATCTAAAAATATGTACAGCTCCTTAGGGTCTCCACTAAATTTTACGGACCAAGAACTAAAAGGTATTGGCGGCGAAAGATACGTTACTGTGTGCATAGGCACACTGACTGTTGAGGAAGATGCATTAATTATATCATTATGGAAAGTGGATTCTGAAATTTTCTCCACTTTATCATATAACTCAGCTTCTAAAATAATGACAGTAGCTATTGTTTCATTTTTAAATGTTATAGCCTCTTCAGGATTTTTTAAAGGAATTTGCATTCTCTTAACGCGACCAGACAAATGAGTCAACCTAGATTGAACCCTCTTAAAAACAGAATCCGAAGTATTTCCTTTAAATTCAGGCAAAATATTTCTTATCGAGTCTATAGTGGCATTAATTTCGGTACATTTCACAGAAAATTCTACTGTATATTCTGAGAGATCAATTAAACAACCTGATTTTCCAATTTCTTTTGCCAACAAATGACCTAGAATTTTTCTCTTCTCAGAAACAGACCTAGTACTTCTTATACCACGAATATTTAATTCATATTCTAGTTCCTCTTTGTGTAAGTATACAATCTGATAAACGTCTGTCATTTTTAGATTCAGTACGAAAAAGTTTGATTAATCCTTACTAAAATTAACGTTCAGTCACGACTACAAATAAATTCATCAACATCGACAAAATATACTAGCTCAAAATTTACTACTATAATAAAGAATTTAATACTTCAGGTTTAATCAAAATTACTTCACTAAATGTGAACTAACAAAGACAAGTTTAATTATTCAAACGACAGTGAAATTAGTCGAACAACAGTAAAATTTAGTCAAGCTCCACGTTGGGCGCCAGTGTTAAAAAAATGTTTACTTTTTGGTTAGTATAATACAGAGGGTGGCTTCAATTAAGATGACATAGAGCCAAGCAATGTTTCCAAAAAGAATTGTATAAGCTCGCGGCCTAGTCTCGGGGTCTATCCCTGCGTAGGCATGAGATGGGGGGTCTTTTCTATTAATTAACCTGTCTTTGTACAATTTTAGGGCGCCACTACGTCAAACACATAAACAAAAAAATAATCTTCTTAAGGAAAGACGTAGATAAACCTTAAGGTAATCAACTTATGCCTGAAGATAGATACTCAACAACATAACTGTGTTTCTTTTACACTTAAACCTTGTAGCTAGAATTTTCAGAAATAAAACTATTACCTTAGTTTGCAGATATGTAATTATATTATTTGAAGTTTTTGTATATACAAAAAAAATTAATAAAATAAATTAAAGACAATCAAAATTGTAAGAACATGTGGAAAGGTCTTATCGATGTTGAATTAAGAAATTAGCAGTTACTAGTGGGTGAAGCCCATCATAAAAATAATATCTCATTACATTGAGCAAACGCTTCAAACCTAGCGATTGTTAATGGGTAAAGCTCATCAAAAAAATTATTTCATTACATTAAACAAATGCTTCAAGCAAAGATCTTTGTTCTCGGCTCACAAGGATAAGTCAAAGATTAGCTTATCATATAATTCATTTGTACAATATACATTTACTTGTTTGAGTAAACATGCAAGTCCAGATGTTTATCTAACAGATGTTAAACCAAGATGTGCCTTAATCGACTATTTAAATTTAACAATTAATACAAAAAATTTAGCCAAATTATCTAATATATTTTAAATAAAGTGTTTTTTTTTTACCGGAAAACATTCTAATTCTGTAATCAAAGAACAGTAAACTATTTTAAATCGTTAAGCAAATTATCTTGTATATATTCAGTGGCACATAATTTATTTTAGTAAGAAAGCTTTTATACCTTAGTATATGAAAATATGCTACAATTTTAAAATCGTTTAACAGAAAACTGTAATATATTTAATTATCATAAAAGTATTGAACTTTTAAAAAAAATCATTTAGAAAATTATTTATCCTCTAAGTTGACAACGTTACTCAATAAGCTTAATTCTTGTTTGGGTCGATGTTTGATACAACAAATAATAACGTACTCACCGAAGGAAAGTGTTCAACACTTACAACACCTGCAGATTATAACCACGTGCAACTTAGCTACATTACGAACGAATGAGTCTACGTCTCCAAAGCTTATCGACTTCCATACGGACCAAAATTATGCTAATCAATTCAGAAATCCATTGATTCATTATTAAAGGTGAAACTTATAGAAGAAACTGCTTGCGTTTTATCGACCTTGTTTATGTTGTTGATTGTCTTCAATAATAATAATCTATGCCCTCTTCATGCACCAAGCGACGTGTCTCTCCCATGAATCGAATTTTAATCGACCCATCTTGATAGGGTACTTCCTACCAAGTTTCTTTAATATTCGTTTTTAGCTGACTACATCTGATACAATAATGGATCAAGTACATCGGGCAGATGCCTTGAAGCCCACGCGCATGACGGCGCGGATCGATAAACAAGTCGACTACATATTCACGCCTGGATCGCGGCAATCCACCAAACATATAGCAGTTTGGTAATTGCCTATATATGAAATGTTACAACATCATTTTCAAATATATATTATTTTCAACTCTAAAAAAAAATATTACTTTTCTTTCAAAAATTGCTATTGCACTCGTTAAACAATAATGATAACTTTTATGTAGTTTTTATTGCATAATCATAAGAGAGTATGAGATTAAAATATAGCTGCGTACAATTTCTTTAACGTTAAACTTGTGATATTACCACTATGCAAGCCTAGTACAATTAGAAAAACAGTTGCTTCTTTAAAAAACTTCCTTTAGGTGCTAAATGATCAATAAGCTCGAACTTGATGCTGCTTTGCATTTTCTACTTATTCAGAAAATAAGAAAATTTGAATCAAAATTCAATATTCTCGAAAACGTTTAAGAGCTATGTTTATAAAAACCTTTTTCCTTACAACTGAGCAACAAACATTGAAAAGATTGGGCAGGTGCTTAATTAAACCCTTTATAAATAGCTGCAATTGTTATATAAATTGTAGCTATTCAATCGTTATCCAATTGCGAATAGTGGAGATGTAGAAGCTAAGCCGTTATTTGTATTTCAAGTTCAACTCAAAATACATCACTTAAAACTGTTTTTAATTGACAATTGTTCTATTCTCTCCGCTTCTCCAAGCGGTAGTAATTAGAAAATTATTCATAATCAATAAAGTGTCTCAAAAGATTAATTGTTCAAACAGACTAAAAGCCATAAAGGCTCTCAAGTGATTTACATAATAAATGATATACTGCATCGACATCAACTATTGTGCCAAAAAACGCATCAATGGTATTAGTGTCCAAAATCTCTAATTCAAGTTGATCGAATATTGAGTGGCATTCATAGTACAAGGCTAGAATTAATCAGTTTGTTGATGGAAACTGATATTTAAATTCGATTAAATGACCTGCTACCTCTTCATCCATGTACAGGACTAAATATTCTCTATATTGTAATATATGCATTACATTACATGGCGTTAGAAACTCTGTTAAATTAATAACTGACCTGTCAGTGCATGAAGGTAATAATTCAGATTCTAAACAATTTAACAATTGACGTTCAAATTAATTGTTTGGACCTTTTTTGATTGGAAATAAAATGTTTGGGAAACGGATTTTTTAATTTGAGAAAATGATTGCCTTTATAAATATATGTGTAAAAAAATTGCATATTTTAAAAATTTTTTTATCAAAAATATGAGTTAATACTTTTATGCGGGATTTTTAATGCTACCGAAAACAATTAAACAACATGAAATCGAATGAAACGAGAAACTGAACATACATACCTAAATATTACAATTATTAATTAACGTCCTACGTGTTAAATTAATAAAAATTAAATGCAACTGCTCCAAATCTTTGTCGATTTTTTTAGTTGCAAAAGATAGCTTCTTGTAAAAGGAGTAAGAATAGTTTTTTCGTGCGCATTGTTTGGAGTTGTTTTATAGTTTATAGTTTCAATCCTTTTCGATTCTTCATGTGGATGTAACGAATATCTAATGCAAATTGGTTCACTTTAATTCATCGTTCGTTTCGTAAAGTTATTCCTTAACCTGCTTTCTGCTTATCAAATTCAATTTTCTAGGTAACCTCTTTACATAAATAAATTTGTTTCTTATTTCCGTTATAACATATAAATTTCTTCTTTATAATTCCCTAACAACGCAACACTGATCTTTTGCGCTTTTCGAATAATTTTTACACCTCACAAATGTCTCTGTCCATGTCCATAAATCTTTATACCTTTTCGGGAAACTTGTGTTCTATTACTTTAAACCTTTTTTGTACATAAGCTAGGCTCTTAAATACGTAATATAGTTCGTTTCAGGAATCACTGAAGTTACGTCACACCTGCTAAATTCTGCTATGTTGTCATACTGTGCCAATATATACATCTTCTAAAGATTCGTTTCTCATTTACATACCTAACTTATCTTTTGAATAGTAATAATATTTAATATTTTCCTTTTCAGTCTTTCTATTACTTAAAAAATTTAGTGGCTGTATATGATTAAAACTATATTAACAGCTTTATAAATCTGCTGGATATGCTAACGCTTAATGTTAATGCATTTTATAATAAAGGAAAAGTAACACTAGGGAAAATTAACTTAATTATAATTTTCTAGGGAATAATATGCTACCTACATACATAACTGTTTACGCCTGCCATTCAATTCCATCTATTTCCCCTACGGGTCTGTAGACACAATCTACAATCACTGACTGCTTAACCTTCAAGTTGCATCTCTCGAGTGTTCATTCAAGTACGTTACCATACGCGTCGGTCTGGTGAAGTGTTTAAAGTTTCCCGGCAATTCCTGAATTCTTTCCTTCCTTAAACCCTCTGCCTTAATTGCAGTGTGTGGCAGTACTGGAACGTATGTAAGTACGGCCTTCAATTGTCATTTCTATAAATTGTAACTTATGCATATCTATCGTTTTCGGGTAAATTTAATTACAACGGCCAGCCCCTTGCTCTAGCTATCGAAGTTCTATACAATCTAACATTTGTATGATGATACATAACCTAACATTTGCATGATAAAACATTAAATATTATATTCTTTCAGTCTTTTCACTATCCACTAAAAGCTTCGCATATGCTGGTCATTATTACAAGTGTCAAAAAATGCTTCATTATGTAGCTGGTAATATTGATACCAATTAAAAAAATTTGTGCAAGAGCTAGAATCAGTTTTTAACTCGTAACGCTTAATTAAAGAAAAGGTAGTACTGAGTAAAAGATATGTAACACATTTTTTAACTATTTTGAATATGAATCGCTTAAATAGTGATCGTCGTCATAATCTGTGTCGACGTTTATAATTAAAGGCTCTATTTATATCGACGCTTTTAGATACAATTATCTATCCCACTACCTTTGTATTTCAATTTGATGTAGAGCCTCCGTCCATGTAGCTAAACTTTTATCAACAGAACCACCACTGCTTCCAACATAAGCCTTGGAATAACTTTTTCAAATTCCCATATCTGCTCGATAGCATTAAACATACAATGATATGGAGGAAAACCAGAGCACCATACGTCCATATTGTTCAGCTAACGCTTCCATAACATACACTGGGGGGTGGATCATGTCTAAAATTAGAAAACAAATATCAACTTTACTAAAAAGTAATAAATATTTACTTTGTTACGGTATTCCGCGCAAACACAAAGGAAAACAGCAAAAGTAAGTGAAGAAATCGTTTACGTCGAATACCGCAACAGAACGGGGACAGAATGGCAGACTTCGAGCTAGCTCAAAAACGTCGTAGAGGAGCGTGGGTGAAATAGAAAAAATACATTGGAAACCTCTGTAAAACTATATTGTTAACATCCAATCTCAAAAGACTATTTACAAAACAATAAAACAAATAAGTTGCGTAATTGTTTGTTACGTGCTAGTAAACAAAGCGTCATAAGCATATAAAATTGGTAGGCAAAATAAATATAACATCTTATAATCTAAATACTTACTTAATGGTTCACCTTAAAAATAAGACATAAATTATACAGTACTTCAGGAAAAGAAATACACATAAGGTATCTATACATGCTGCTTTGTGAAGTGCACCTCCTCAAGAAATAGTATAACCTTAAAATTAGACACCCTAACTTAAATTAATCAAATATTAATCTACTTTTAAATTGATGCGTAAGTTCTTTACGTTAATGTTTATACAAAAAGACAAAATAAACAGTAAAACGGACTCTAACACAAACTTTGAATAATTAAATTTTAATTTGAAGGATGATTTTTACATCGTCGCTTGTGCATTGTGAATGTTTTTGGTAACGTGGTGTTGGTAATTTAATGGATAATCATGAGTAGCAGCAAATAAAATATCTATACTCCACAGCAGCATAAAAGAATTGCGAAAATAGAAAACTGTACCTTGAACTATTTGGCTTCGTATCATGTTGTAGATGAAAAAATGCGACTGCATTTCTTCATTGGATGCATGCTGGAACCACTAACACAACTCATGCTAACACCGAAAGCATTTTAGTAGCGCGACTTTACAACATGTATCTTCGGCAAGAGGATGTTGTATTCAATCTTCTCTTTCCAAGCACGGTCTCTATTTTATAAGGCCAGAATTATGTAGGGGGGTAGGGTATTTGGCTTTCAAAAATATCGCCGAAGAATCATGTGTGCAGAATTCCCAGACAACAGCTGCCGAAATACAAACTGTAACAGCTTGCCAACAAGCAGATAACGCAATTATCAAAGGATTTGTAGACAAAGGAAAACAATCGTGTTACTTTATAATATCTTAACAGCTGCAGAATACTAGAAAACAAGTCCATTGTAAGCAGATGTAGGCAGGTGGTAGGTGGTCTTATCTTTTAGAAGAAAGCTGTGCATTTACATGCAGTTTTTAATTAAAATGTAATCACTACAGGTGCTAGGAAATATTGCAACTACTTTGTAACGTAATGTTTCCTAAGCAGCTGTTTGATTTTATAAGACAAACTTTTGTATAGAGTAATTATTTGAAAATTTTTATAAAATAATACTATTCAAAAGGCGGGAAATCGAGCTTATTGAGGAATTTTAAGACGTTTTAAAAATAAACGCAAAAAAAATTGTTTGCAGGGTTTTGAACGTAGCAACTTGCATTGGAACCAAATGTAGTAATTCTGCTTTTGACATGGCAGAACTCTAAGAAACATTGCTACTTGTAAGCTATTCTTAAATATTTGCTTCCTTAAAAGATGCTGTGAGCATTTTTGGGAGTACGATGCTATGGTAACTATCATTATCCATAACGATTATATTTATATATATATATATATATATATATATATATATATATATATATTATAAATATAATGAATTTTTATAAAAAATCCACACGCACTAAAGCTATTTGTGTAGTTGCAATAATCCACGACAAAGGTGATCGCGATACTCAAATGTAATATTCATAATAATTCTCCGCAACGACGACTTCCTTAAAAATTTTACGATCGGCAAGCGTTTGCCTCAATGAATTTGCAGTGGTGTGCTTCACTAAAATAATTTGCAATTATTTAATGCAGTACGCCATAAATAACAGATCGAATTATTGTTTTGTTACAAGAATCTATGTCGACTACAAATTTGGAGCGTGATCTTTCACGTGTAGGGCTCGTTGGATGTTCTCCTTGAATGACTTTTGCTAAAATATTGTGCACTGTAGCAATGCTTATGTTTAATGCTGCACTCTCGCTTTTCAACATAATAAAGGGTATTGCTAATTGGATTGGGCCCTTTAAGACATACTTAACGTCATATTTTACTAAATAATTACAAATGATAAATTAGTTAGAACAATAGATATACTGTGACAAATATAATAGACTTACTTCAATCTCGGGTAGCATGTAAAAGAAGTAATGGACCACCATTATTAAGTTCAATTTCAAAATATTTCTGAAAATCAAAACTAACAATTGCAGCTGATATATACAATAATATGAGAACTAAAAAATTAGCAAAGGTAGTTGTTGGCGTTCTCACACATTACTTCACTTCAGAAAATTGTTTGCAGTCAGTTCATATTGAAAGACAGCGAGTCGATATTATTTTATTACTAATAAACCCGAAGTTGTAATTTTCGTTGGTTTTTATAACCTTGGAGCTTAACGTGAAAAATAAATTTTAATACATTTTTTGTCTTTATCTTTATGCCGCCCTTAAACTAACTGGCACGAGTTTTTATAGATAAATTGCTTTTTTCGTTAAATTCTACGAGTAAAAACAAATTTATTCAGTTTAGCAGTTCAATTGCTTCTCTTAAAGTATACGGTTCTACGTTTTTCTTTATATGACAACGATCTTAATTATTCTTTCCGAACTGGGGTTTCCTTTTTCTAGTTGGTATAATTAAGTATTAAACCTACAAATTTTCTATTAAAAGCGCGTTACTTGTGCGATAGACACAAAATTACATAAAGCACGCCGTTGCGTTATAAAAGTTTTGGTTTCAATTTAAATGTGATCCTTGTAATTTCTGGAGCTTCTTTACAAGCTAAAACCTATAGTGCTGTTTAGAAATCAGAGCTTTAATACACCTAATTCAAAACATACCGATCCCTACTTTACACCGAGGAGAGACCAACTTCTTGGCTATCTTTTCCCACCGAACCAGGACTCTTTTTCCTCCATGGTTTTAGATCTTCGACGTCGGATTTTCTAAAAGTTCTGGAGAGTTAACCACTCAACAAAGATAATGATATTTATTCAATGCTGTGGTGAAGCCCCAGCAATTAATTGGATAAGATAATTCTATTTGTATTATTTTTTATGTATAATTTTTGGAAAAAGTGCCTGAAGATTAAAGTACAATCTTTATTCTTGTGAAAAACATTATAAATAATTCTAAAGTTTCAAAATGAATACATGTAGGTTCTTTTTCGTTGTCTAAAGTACAAATTCTTCACTTTATTAAAACACCACACTATGAATATCTTTTTAATTAATTATCACCAGCTTTTCTACATATATTTCATTTTTCGACCTCTTTCATAATAATAATATTAAAAAATTCAAAAGCCAAAGCGTCCTTATTTTTTGCTTGCATCAAATGTGTTGCGTACTACCCAAACTAAATGAAAATTAAACTGTAATGAAATCCTATACTCGGCCATCTGACAAAGATTCCGCCTCGGAATCGTTTGTATTATGACTCCAAGGTTTCATAAACTCTGCACATGAGACCGTTCTTATCGGACCCTCATTGTATCCTACTTTAACTACATCATATCTTTCAGTGCTTCTTACTTTCACCACCTGGTACGGTCCTAAATATTTTCTGTTAACTTTTAACCCTACACCAAATTGTGTGTGTTTGATAGCTACCAAATCTCCGTTGTTTTAAATTCTTGCCTTCTTTCTTCTCAAATTGTATCCTTTTCTATTCTCCTCTTAAACACTAAGTAATTGCGTTTTACACGATCTTCTAGTTTCTTCTCTACTCTCACAAAATAATGATTTCGCTTCTTCTTCTATTAGGTCATTGATTAGTATTTTCTTTTACTTTTATCTTCACGCCAACTAACACTTCAAATGGAGTTGTGTTAATACTACGCTGATAAGTTGAGTTGAGTGCTCTCTGTACCTTATCAACATACTTGTACCATTTCGTAGAATCCTCAACGCTTAGCATTGTGAGCACAGGTATAATTGTTCGATGAGCTCTTTCAATTTATCCATTTCCGCGAGGGACTGCTGTTGTAATTATTACATGATTAATTTTTTCCTCGTTGCAATAGTCTTTAAATTCGCTCGCTAAAAAACATGTACCCCTATCCCTAATAATTCTATTTGGATTCCCGAATGTTTTTTTGCTGTTTTATTAAGCAACCTATCGTTTTTTTCGCTGTAGCGGTTTTCGTTGGATAAAGCCAAACAAATTTAGTAAAATCGTCTATAACTGCAAAAATATATTGATAGTTTTTATTCGTCGAAGTATTTGGTCCTAAATGATCCACATGAGACGTATGTAGCGGTCCATTCATCTTGGAAATCAGATGTAGCATTCCTTTTTGTTTTCCTTCTTTTCAACTTTCTAAAATACTCGGTATACAATTCAATATAACGCTTTGAATTTTGTCTTTTAATTTAGGTATATAAAATTCTCGTCTTATTGCCTCTTCGGTCTTTTTCACTGCAAAATGACCTTGTTCGTGCGTTCTTCTGATAATTTCAGTTTGCATGGGTTTTGGAATAACCAATAACTCTAGTCTATTGTCGTATTTGTACACAATATCGTGTTTGGTAAAATATCCTTCGTGTTCGGTGCCAGAGTCAATAATTTTTCTGCCACTAAAAAGTGATCTTTATTCTGTGCCAATTTCACTTTCTATAAATCCATCTTCTTGCTCAATCGTCATCACTACTGGAGATCTACTTAATGCGTCCACATGCGGCAATTTACCACCTTTTCTGTGTTATATTGATAATCATAGTCCTGTAATAAGAGAGCCCATCGAGCAACTCTTGTAGTATGATCCTTTTTCTCCATCGACTTCTAAAAAATTGAACAGTCTGTAACGATCTTAAATCTTGATACCAATAAATAAACTCTAAACTTTTTTACTGATGTTATTATGGCCAATACCTCCACCTCATATGAAGTATATTTGTCCTCTGCCTGTGAGGTCTTCCTACTCAGAAAATACATTGGATGTGGCTTCGAGTCTTCGTTAGATTTTTGTAGTAAGCTAGCACCATATCCATGCTGACTAGCGGCTGTATGTAATTATGTGGCAAGACCTTTTTGAAAAATGTGTAACACCGGAAAATTTGTTAACAATTTTTTTACTTTAAACTGTTGTCTGCCCTTGACCAAATATGAACAATTTGTTCTTTTTCAATAAATCACTTAATGGTTTTGCTATTACAGAATAACCGGAAATAAATATACGCAAGTACTCTGTGAGTTCTAGAAAAGGATTGTAATTGTTTCAACGTCGTTGGTTCTTTAAAAATTTTATAGCAACCGATTTTTGTATTGAAGGTTGTATTTCACCATTTCCTATTATATACCCCAATAATTCTACACTTTCTTTAATCAACTGGCACTTCACTCTTTTTACCTCTAAATCATAATCTCTCGCTACATTTAGCACCAATTGTAATCCATGTATACCTTCTTCGCAGGTTTTGCTCGGTATTATCAAGTCATCCATACAGTACACTACAATATTTTGCGTCGTGAGCGGTCTAAAAATATGACTTATAAAACGCTGAGATACGGCAGGACTATTACAAAATCCGAAAGAACACTTAAGGAATTTATATTGGCCGCTTGGCGTAACGAACGACGTATATTTAATACTGTTCGCTTCGATATCTACGTGAAAAATCTATTTCTCAAATCAATTGTTGAAAAAATTTTAGCACCCTCTAATGCATCTAGAACGTCTTATATTAATGGTAATGGAAATCTATCTTTTATAACATTACCATTGAGCTTTCTATAATCACAACATATTCTAGTTGAGCCATCCTTTTTTGTAACTTGCACTATAGGACTAGCAAAATCTGATAAACTTTCCCTAATAACTCCGTCGTTTAGCCATTCGGTAATTTGTTTATCCACTTCCTCCCTTTCTGGTCCCGACAATCGTCGTGGTCTTTGATAATCAGGCTCTTCGGTATTTAATAAAATTCTCATTTGAATGTCCGTCGTTTCGATTTTTTGTGGTTTGTACTCTTTAATCAACTTTGTTATTGTCTGATTGTGTCCTAAATTTTGTATGTGACGTCAAGTTCGTCGTGTTTTAGTGTTGGTTGGTCTGCAGTGATCCGCATTAAAAAATTTTCATTTTGCTTTTTACACACAACTCAGCCATCATCCCTTATTTGAACGTTTGCTTGTACTAGTAAGTCGCTTCTTAACATAACTTGAAAACCAGAATTCTTTGTTGGCACTACATGAAATAGGATTTCGAAATCTTCACCATCGATTTCAACAATTTTGTTAAACGATCCTAACGTATTAACCTAGTTTCCGCCGAATCCCCGTAGAGTTGAGATATCTGTAGACAAAATATCGCCTTGAAAGTGTCGCTCATAAACATCTTGCATAATTGAGCTTATATCACTACCTGTATCGAACAACGCGGTTATCGTAAATCCATTAAACTTTATAGTTACTGCATTTTTTGGTATAATACTAATTGTAGTCACGCCTGTAGATGTGCTGGCTCTTTGAAAGTTTTCATTTCTTTTTACACACTGTGTTGATACGTGTCCAAACTCATTGCATGCAAAACATTTAATTCCCTTACTTTTATCCGGACATTCCTTAGATTTGTGACCATTATTTCCACAGTTAAAGCAATTTTCAAAACTTTTTACTTTATTTTGACTTGCAGAACGATCACTTTCTGTCTTTACATTAACTTCTACCTCATGCTTCTTCCATTCGTTTTTCAGTCTGTACTGATTAGATCCTGTAGTTACCCGTTTCCTTACAATACCTTCATAAATTTTTACTTTCTCTTTAAACTCTGGAAAATTTTGAGCACCATAAAGAATAATTTTGTTAGCTGAATCGTTCTGAATTCCAACTATAATGTATTGCAAAATTACCGCAGTTTCTATACTAGCGCGACTTACTATTTCTTTCATAGTTAAAACATACCCTTGAACACTTTCGTCGAATCTTTTTCTTCTCGTCATCAATATTTTATGATTTTGGGCACTATTGACTTCACTAACTGATTCTTTAAAATTGTCCACGTCTTAACTCCTTTTAGAGACTGAATACACAACTTTGAAAGTCCCGTCAACAACTTCTTGGTAAAAAGGAATTTCTGTAATTCATTCATCCTGTAACTTCAGTAATTTCACCTAAATTTTCTATCCACCTTTTGATCGGATACTCGTCTTTTCCACAAAATAGTCAAATACTGTCTTCTACGTCTTTAAATGTTAAAGAAAAAACACCACTTAATAACTCTCTTTAGAATTTGTGGCAGCTATTTCTAGGTCCTCGTCTTCAAATTCATCGTCATCATCCTCATACTTCAGCTTAGTCAAAAAAGTACATATTTGATTCATTAGTTCTTCGAAAGAGCCATCATACTCTAAACTAAGAATACTACATATTGCAATTAAATTGAAGAGTTTCAAATTCTTTGTTATTTCTTGTAGCTTATCGGCATATTCATTCGCATTTTTGTCAAACTCAAAGCCAGAAAATTTATGCACGGTTTTTCGTATTTTTCTGGTTCTCCTTCGTCATTAAAACAAATTATGTGTAATGCCTTTATCGCAGACAATTTAGCATTCCTTATACCATTCTCTATAATAGAATAATCTCCTAATTTCGACATTACTGAAAACTAAATTTGACTGCAAAATTTAAACTTTTAGTTTTTCTTGAAACTTTTATTCCGACACGAGCCCCTATCTTGTAGGTTCCTTTTCGTTGTCTAAAGTACAAATTCTTCACTTTATTAAAACACCACACTATGAATATCTTTTTAATTAATTATCACCAGCTTTTCTACATATATTTCATTTTTTGACCTCTTTCATAATAATAATAATCAAAAACTTCAAAAGCCAAAGCGTCCTTATTTTTTGCTAGTAACAAATGTGTTGCGTACTACCCAAACTAAATGAAAAAGTATAAATAAAAACTAATCTGTAATGAAATCCTACATACAATTAGAAAACGACAGGGCTTCTACTAAAGGTTCTCTTACACGAATTAAATCGTGTTTTTTCAAAATAAAGGCATTTGTACTAAACCAATTGAGTTTGGAATTTCGATTGATGAGAGTGTGTTCTTTATTTTGCGCCAATAAAAAGGTTCAAGATGAAATTGAATTTTTTTCAACAGAAGAAAATCTAGACACTGAAGACAGATCGCTAATGGAAAACAAATATTTTTTGCTAATTTTTAACTTTACTGAATATATTGAGTAAAGTTAAAAATTAGTAAAAAATATTTGTTAGAAATTAACAAAAAAGATTTGTTTTCTATTAGCGATCTATCTTCAGTGTCAAGATTTTCTTCTGTTGAAAGAAATTTAATTTCATCTTGAACCTTTTTATAGGCACAAAATAAAGAACGCACTCTCGTCAATTGAAATTCCAAACTCAATTGGTTTAGTACAAATGTCTTTATTTTGAAAAAACACGATTTAATTCGCGTAAGAGAACCTTTAGTAAAGGCCCTGTCTTTCTCTAAATGTTCGGTATTCATTTTAAAACTTTAGAATTATTTATGTTTTTCACAAGAATAAAGATTGTACTTTAATCCTCAGGCACTTTTTGCAAAAGTTAGACATCAAAAAGTCTTTATAAAAAATAATAAAAATGGATATATATCTAGTTTAAGAAAAAAAAAACTAGTGCATGTAAATGAAATCTCAATAATAACTTTCAGTCACTTTCAGTTGGCTCTCAAGCTATGGTATTTAAATTGCCGGAAATAGAAATTCAAGTTTTATCAGGTGATGTTAAAGAATTTGATTGAATCCATCAACTTTTTAAGGCTTTAATTATAAAAGATCCTCAGTTAACTGATATTCAGCGGATTATATCTCAAAGGTTATTTAAGAAATGAATTTTTATAATCGAACGATTCATTGGAAATTACAAATAAAAATTTTCAGATAGCTTTAAATACTTTAAAATGTAGATTCTTAAACAAATTTGTCATTGTCAATTCTTAATTACCAACAATGCTAGATGTTCCTAGCTCAATAAAATGTATTCCAAATTCACTGCATAAGTTTACAACCACTATTCTCAAAAATATTCAGGCATTAAAAAATTTAAATTTTTTTTATGAAGAACTATGGAATATAATCTTAATACTGTATTTTCAAAGAAAATTAGATTTGAATACCAAGCGTGCTTATAAAAGGGAAAGAGATCATTTGCAAACTCCTAATTTGGAACATTTTATAAAATTCTTAGAAAAAGGTCTCCTATTTTAGAAAATATTGACAGTTCAATTCCAAACTCTCAAAAAAAAATCTGTTACCGCTAATGTTTTTACAAAAGTTATTACCATTCAACTATCGAACATTAAAAACCTTCTTCAAAATTTAACTGCTTTTTTTTTAATAAAATGAGGCATAAAATTTACACTTCACGTTTCAAAATTTGCCACATCAAGAAAAAGTTAAGGTTATTCAGTCCAACAAAGTGTGCATTAATTGTTTGGACAAACACAAGTTTGACGATTTTTCTTCGACAGTAAATTATTGTGTTTGTTCTAAAACTCACAATACTTTGTTGCATTTTCACTTTCAATTAAAAATTACGATCTTAAATCCAACGTTTCTCCGAAACTCAATCCCCAAACGAAAAACTTTACGCTAAATGAAAAAATATCTACGGCTGATAATAATGGCATTAGCACCTTGACGTCAAAAGAGATTTCAAAGGTATCAACTTCGGGAAATTACGAAAATTCTTCAAACAGGATGAGCTACTCAGCTCTTTCTATAAAAAACTGCCATGTTTTTCTAACCACGGTCAAAGTATCTTTATGGTGTGAAAGAGGCAATTTATCTTCGGCGAAAGCTTTATTAGACATAGGAAGTCAAAACTCAAAATCTAATAAACAGATTACAGTGCAAAAGTTATGGCACCAATTCGGGCATCAACGAAAGTCCCACAATTGCTAATAAAATTGCAAACATTAAAATCTATTCAATGTGCAAGTAATCTAAAATTTTAAGATTTTGTGTGTAGCTTTGCCTGACATTACGTGTAAGCTACCTCAATATCAGGTTAGGACAAATGAAATAAACATCACTAAAAATCTCTTCTTGGCAGACAATGACCTTTTCAACAGTCACAAATTGACATTCTGATATGATTAGATTATTATTACGATATAATAATCGACAGTACAATTAAATTTGGCAAAAATTTTCCTGTGCTGCAAGAATCTCATTGGGTTGGATAGTTGCAGGTACCAAAAACACTACTGTTGCAAACGCATCTGTGTCTCAAGACACCGATTTTAAAAATAGTTCTAATTTTTTCTTCCTCGCAACTTCTAAAATTGGTAACAAAAAATTTTGGGAGACAAAAGAACTGTCCGGATGAGCTACTCGTTCGGAAGATGAGCAATTAGAAAAAATATATTCACCAATACAACAAAAATTTTAAAAAAAAGACCTCGTACTTAAATCTCCTACAGAACCAAGAGAGATTAGTGACTCTTGCGTTGTAGCCAAACGATGTTTCCTAAATATAGAAAAAGATTTAAAGGAGACAATAATATATCATGAATATAACAAATTTATACAAGAATATAAATTCCGTTAGCGCATGCTGATTTTGTCCCCATCACACTACAGAAATATAATCATGAAAATGAATATTTCATTCCGCAATTATACGCTATTCGCGACTCGAGCGCATTTAGAAAACTGCGTGTTGTGTATGACGCTAATTGTAAAAAACTTTCTCTGCTTATTTTCTGTACGACATTTATCCCAAAGGTTATCAAGCCCAACTAGACCTTTTTGAAATCCTATGCAGATTCAGAATGTTTTCTTTTGTCTTTGCCACCGATATACAAAAAATATTTAGACAAATCCTAATTAACAAACTTTCCTATAAAATATTTTATGGCGTGAAAACACTCACGATGTCAATTGAATACTATTATGTATGTATGATACTAAGTGTTCCATTTCTCGATACAAAAGTACTAATGGAAATGGCCGAACAAGGATGAAAATCAACTTGCTTCTGGGGCAATATTTTTCAATTCTACATAGATGATGGACTATGCGGAATACATGATCTAGATTCTCTTCTAATACTTCACTCGGAGTTAAATCTTGTGTTAAACAAACAAGGTTTTCAAATAAATATTGTTCTAATTTCGAACAATTTGTAATAAATATTTCTGAGATATCATCTCCTGCGGAGTATGATATTAATTTTGACGGCGTTTCTAATAAGCTTTAGGACCAAAACGGAACACTACAACTGATTTCTTTTGCATTTCAGTACCAGACTGTATGCAAATATTTCCTGTAACAAAAAAAAAATTCTTTCTGTTATTGCTCAATGTTATGATCGACTTGGACTGATAAACGCTAAAATTGTAAAAGAAAATATTCGCATGCAAAAATTATGAATTAGGAAAGTGGATTGGGATTATCGTCGCTTAAGATCAAAATATTCTGGACGACCCTAACAATTTTGTTAAAAACCTGTTGCATGCCAAATTGTCATAAAGTTGGAAAGGGGGGAGGGCATGAACAAACGAGGTAAGTCTGCTCCTAGGAGTAAACTATACCGCGGCTCGGCTGGCTAGTCGCGATGGGCGTGGGTCGAAGGGGAGGGGATTGGAAGTAATATTATATTGCCGTTAGTCTTAGGTCAGGGTAATATGAGGGCACCACCCTTATCTTATTTGAGTTCCGCCTAAAATGGCACGGATTCCTAGTCCTTCAGAGAAACCTACAAGATGAGAGAAAACTCGACTTCTTCAGACAAGAACCCGGATAAGTCCTACCTGGCCGTGAAAATGTTTAATTCTACAATTGTGCCAAGCTGTTTTCAGTTCCCGGTCTTCGTACTTTATATGCACTCTACTTCCGGTTGAAATATCTAAGGTAGTAAGTCGGTCTTACCTATAAATTCCTTAGGTAACTAAGGTTTCCACAAAACTATCAGTTTCAGGGATTAATTATAACTTTACAGAGATCATGCAAAGCACGGTTCTTCTGATTTAAGCACTCACATGCGTTAATTTATTAATAAGTCACTTCTCCTTAATATCTTATTTATTAAATGACTATCTTGGATTTAATTACGGTCAACAGTATGGATATGTATATATATATATATATATATATATATATATATATATGACATCGAGAAAATTCTTAACTTATGCCCTAGAGGACCCTCGCGCTAATCGAATTATACACTACTAACTAGATGATTGAAATTAAATCATGGCGTAACTTTAAAATTTCATTTCATATGCTACAAGAAGTAACGTCGAACAATGTATAAACAGTTTGTATTTAAATAAAACAAATTACTCACAGTTTACTGGTATAGCTACCACAGGAATTCAGCCCGCGGTTCCCCTGATGTTTTTGGTTGGTTTGTCGAAGTTCCAGGATAGCGACATCAGCAAGCGGTTCTTTTTAATTCAGCAATGAAGTCGGTGATATGTGCGGAAAACTGAATTTGGATACGATCACACGAAGAATATGTTCCTCCCACTAATAAATTCTAATTGGATGAGTCACTAATCACGACCACCTTTATAAAACAATCTAAGCTCACTCGAAACTCACTACTAGCTAAAACATTAAACCTAAACGTAAAACTAATTCCGTATTTAATAAGTCAGTGTTTGTTGGATGGGGGTTTACACTATATTACTTCGGCGGCTCTCCACGAATTATCAATTTTCGAAATATCTAATCCGTCCTATATAAAATAAAATAGGATCGTTCCGGTTATAACAAAACCTATATTGTCACGCGCCACAAATCCTTCAAAACTATTGAAGAGTGTTAATTGCGTTCAAAGAAAACTGACCTTCGACACGAATTGTTAAATTAGTCCCGCGCGTGACTTAGTTTCACTTCTCGTCTCTTGAGCAACCACCGAGCCTTCACATCTTATCTCTTTCAGTACCCAACGAACACTGCCCGTCGCATAATTCTTATTCACTATTTCCGACCATCCCTTACCCTTCCAGCAAATGAACGAGGGTGTAACGGTGTTGCCAACTAACGCTAGTGTACATTATCATGCCCGTGCCATGAATCAGGCACGTGATACGTCTTTGTCCCTCGCTGCTAATTCTTGGAAAAACCTAACATCTGCCGTAGCAGGAATGCGAACAGAAATGTGAAAGTCAAAGCTTGTCTATACAAAACGGGTTGTTAGGAACGAATATACCTGAATAAAATAACTGTTTAAATGTGGATTCTTTAAAATGATTCGTATATCTGATGGGGTTTCGACAACCGGACTTACTAAGAATACGCTAAACTAATTTAGAACTACCAACCCTTGGTTTTTCCCTTGAGAATTAGAATGTAATTTCTTTACCTTCCTAAAATATGGATTTTAAAATGAAAATATGCGAAATGGTTAATGTGTATTTACAAAGATAAAAACCGCAGGTTACAACCCTTTCAGAGTTAAAAGTACTGCACATTTTAAGGTTTTATTTTCTGAGTAAAAATATTTTAAAAGTCGAGTTTCATGGGTTTGCTGATGCAAACTTAGTAGCATCTGGTTGTTGTATATATTTCAGA
Source organism: Platerodrilus igneus (assembly GCA_036346225.1). NCBI lineage: Eukaryota > Metazoa > Arthropoda > Insecta > Coleoptera > Lycidae > Platerodrilus > Platerodrilus igneus. The sequence goes on from JARFIW010001660.1 coordinate 1,839,319, forward strand.
GCTATATACACGAATGGTAAAATCCTCCTCCTCTGTATTAATTTCCTGGAAATCAAGAGTAGCTCGCGTTAAATCAACAAATCTTCCTTTGTGCCATGGTACATCTTTTAAAACGTTTACAAATAATAATGAATATTTTTAAAAAAATTTCTCTTGGAGTAAAAGTTGCTTCTGAGGATTTTTCAATACTATGCGGAACACATGATCAGTTTTCCTGTCACTTTGCGTTTCTTAATTGCAAAAGATCACTTCTAATTTTACATGGCGACATGTAAAAACGTTTGAAAACAGAGCTGATCTTTTATCAAGTAGCATAAATGCCATTAAAATTCTGAATAATAATTTTTGGCGGCTTGATCGGGATATCTTACTAAATACTCGATTAGATCTATCTGTTCATCAATCACCAGGTAATCTGGAAATACTATCCTGCGATTCACTATGGCCCGCAAAGCTGTTGCTTATATAAATGAAAAAATTCTTATGAATATACTTGTCGAAAACAAAAGGCCCCACATGTGAAAAGCTTTGACAGCGGTAATGTTTCTACATTCACAGTTTTGCTAAAAAATTTTGTTATTTTGTTGTTTTTCAAAAACTGGGTTATATGTACGAAGAGGATATATTTATTTTTCATAGGATCACAAGTGTTACAATACTCCGGTTTGGGAGTTTTAAAACCAAGGTTAAATTCTGAGATAAAAATCTGGTTGTCTAGTGGTTGTAACGAGGTTACTATTTTTGGAAATACAGTTCGCATATTTTATTAATCAACTACGATGATGAAAAGTAGAAGAAGTGATTTTCACGTTTATTTCTATTACGTGATATTTCCGTTGTAAGCGATTTAAAATGCGTACGTATTATTTTAAGGTTCCTGTTAGATTTCCAGTCATGGTGAGCGTTAAAATCTTTATGTGATGTGTATTTTCCTTCTGAAGTTTAGTTTCGAATAAAATGTAGCTTTATAATTTAATAGTGAGTAGTTTTTGTACTTCACTTTTGTACACATTATGCCACACTTTTAACTTTAGGTCGTGGACAAAACGTTTAAATGATGAAATTTTGCCTAAAGGTGTGTCGAAGTGTTAATGGGGGCTTTTTCTTCTGAAGTCTGCCCATGGATAGAGGAGATAGAATTAATAGCTATCGTAGATAGAAACAATCCTAAAGGATTGCGGAGGCATGAGCGAGGGGGTAAGAATAAAAAAAGACATTATAATTTGAATTAGGGCCGCTATACTTGCGGCCACGTCCCCAATGCTCCACCCGGAGGTACTACATTGGGTTTAAACGCGAAAAATAGTCGTGCTCCTAATTTATTCTTACTTCATAGTTGATTCACCCTAAATAAAAACTAAATAAAAATCTAACAAACCTAAAAATCTAACAAACCTAACAAACTCTAACAATCTAACAAACCTAAAAATCTGACAAAAACTGGAACAAAAACAAAACAAAAACTAAAAACAGGGTTGTAAATAATGGTATCCCTAGCGCTGACTTTCGAGTGTACCCGATCAACAAGCAAAAATGAGAGGGGGAGGGATCCGTAATACTGGATAGCAGACGCCGCTTCTGCTTACCAGTGCGACCTGAAGGGTCGTCTTAAAACTATCCAAATCTAGCTAACTAATTTAAATCCATCCCTAGCTTTCCCTATCGTTCCCTAACTGATTTACATTATGATTACAATCTTCGCAATTCTGCTCGTCCTTCCCAAATATATACTGCAACCAAAATGGCGACAGAACGTCAAACAAAACAAATAAGCCACATAATACATGCTATATATAAATAAATATAAAGTGTAAATATAAAATATAAATAAATATAATTATGTAAATATATAAATAAATGTTTAATAAGCGTTAAGCATATAGCAGTGCACAAAATAGCGAAAGCATCACCCTATTTATCAGGTGCACTCGCACAAGCATTATGTCGGCTAGCGCCTTTACACACCAAACGTGCTTCTTAAACTATTTCAAAAACTACTAATTAATGTAAATCAATGCTTGTGCGAGTACAGCCGCCACAATTTAAGTCTTACCTCGATAATAAAATTCTCCAGCATCCGAAGGTCTGGTCGTCTGTAACTTACTTCTAAAGGTGGGACGGGGTGCACTGCTAAAGTCCTGGTGGGTATGCACTAAATATTCTTGGGGGATCACAATCACTATCACTATCACTTCACTTTCAAGTCCTGGGGGGATGCGCGGTTGCGCTCTGTTTTATTATCCTTGTTTACTTTATTGATTTAATTTAATGAGGGTTTATGAATTATTTGTTATTGAATAAAAAAAGACAAAGTAAAAGTTAGAGTGAGCGAAATCTAACTACTATTAAAGCGAAGAGAGGGATTGACGCCTATTGGATAAAAGGATAAAACTGGACGGAAATTACTAAAGCACTTTTCAAAAATTTTACATGAAATACATTAGTTCCAGTTGAACACTCAAAGTACACGGATTCATACCTTTTTAAACTTGAAAACCAAAAATAAATTAAGCAGGCTTATTTTCTCAATGAACTTTACACGCATAAAACAAAATAACTTGAAGCAATTAATCGACTGAAATTTTGATAACTCATAAAACTTATGCTTCATCATCATCATCATCATTAGGTCTTCAGTCTTGGAACTGGTTAGACGCGTTCTTCCATTGTTTCATATTTTGAGCTAATCTACACATTTCCCTGAAATTCCCACAGCCTACATCTTTTACTATCTGTGTGCAGTAGTCTAATTTAGGTATACCTCAATTTTTTCCCTTTCTCTCCTTTTAATGCATTCCCACTATGTACTCATGCATAAGAACGTGTTCTACCATCATATCACTTCTACTTTTTTTACTGCTTTACGCACATTTTCTTCTCTTAATGGTTCTTCTACCTCTTTTGACTTTGTATGTCCATAATATCTTCATATTATGTCTGCAGCACCACAATTCGAAGATTTCTAATTTTTTCTTGGGTGCTTTTTTTACTGCCTTGTGGTAATGGTTGTTTTATATCTGTTGCACTTTCCCCATCTTATGTTATCTGGCTTCCTAGATGGCAGACACACTTAACCTAATTAGTTTATATGCTTCATTTCTCTTTCCTATTTCTATCTTAACTTGTATCTCTTTGCATTTTTCCTCAATCCTTGTTCTCTAGCTTTCCTACATTTGCGAATAATAGCCCATTTTATGACTTTGAATCTCTGTTTTCCTGCTTCGTCTGGTTTGTTTTGTATTTTAACCCTTTCCACTATTAAATTCAGAATATCATTTGATAAACGTGGTTTGTTTATACCCTACAATATCTCTGTCCGCCGTGGTTACGCAGCATTTAATGTTATTCCATTCTGATTTTACTTCCCTAGTATAAAAAATTTTCCGGACGCCTTTTAACAATTTGTTCGACTTTTCCTCACGCCTTTTGAGGGCATAATTATTTTTTAGCTTCTTCATGTCAACGTGTCTTTTTCGGTTTCTTCTTTTCAAATGTTTAAATTTTATGTTACATCAAACAACAAAAAATCAAATTGGAAGCTGTTTATCAAATATTAAAATAGAAATATTTTATTGCCTTCGTAACCGCTTATGGAAGGACTACCAAACCTGATAGTGGCAGCTCGGTGCCTCTAAATTTATGAGTATGTCAACACCCGAAAGAATTAAGCTAGAAATCGTAAATATAATGTATTCTATGTTCTTAACTAGAAGTATAAAAGTTTTTACTTACATGAAGAAGATGCTCCAAAACTAAATTTTTAAACCTGCTGAAGGCTCTGATCATAGGTTAGTATTTTTATATATTTGCCTACCAAAAAAAAAAAACTCTTAATTAAAGTATTTCGTTATCTGAGTGAGCTTAAGTACTTTAAACAGAAAAATTAATAATTTCCTACCTTCACAAAATCTTATTTTAGTATAATTACAAAAATAAGGTTCTGCTTTTTCATAATTTTGGTAAATACTTACAATGAATGTTAATTCATTCTTTTAGGTTTATAAATCTTAAAGGATAAGTATCAGATATAGAAAAGGTAATATAAATTGGACATACGTGTTTACTAAAAATAATCAATTTTTTAGTAAAGCGCAATTTGTGCCTAAAGACAGAATGTATATGTACGACAATCTATAAAACACAGTATAGTTTCGAATTAACTTCTGAACAATTTCAGTCTAAGTGATGGTTGTAACCAACCGATGGCGCTATATTTATCTTTTAGCCAACACACAGAGGTTTTTTCGTGCATATAATTGAAGTTGTTTAATGTTTTGCTGGAGTTAAAACTAGTCCATTCTGACGAGACCCAATGAGGTCGAACATTTTCAATGAATGTTTTTCCCCTTATACAACGATCAAATAATTGTTTTGTAGTGGTTATGTAAATACCACTTTGAAATGTATAAATGAATTCACTGTGTGTATTTACAGATACATCTTATATAATTAATTATATATATATATATATATATATATATATATATTGCCGTGGAAGTTACAAAAATTCGGGAACTAAGCTTAAACATCGATCCTTCACCTAAATAATACGAGCCCCACGAATTGGGCGTCATAAAAGTGCCGTGGAAGTTCTGGACAGTCTCAGGATTCTCTATTAAAATTCGTGCCCCACCAGGGTCAACATAAAATTTTTAAAAATTCAAAATAAAAATTTCTTACACCTCTTAATGTGATCGCTTTCGAATTCCTTCAGCTTCCCTGGCTAGCTCAGCTGTGCCTCTTCTCGAATACCTAAATTTACAGACATACCTGTTTCACACTCGCACACCATTCAATAAAACTACCAAATAATACCACAACCATACAATCTTTTATTTACACCTATTAACAGATAAATTATATTTACACAAGTGTTATAACAGTTAGATACAATAATTATAAAACTCAAATTATGGTATGTTTTTAAAGTCCTTGATTTTTCTAATGATTTTTACACAAATTCAATGAGATATGAGTAGATGGGCCCCACATGTTACCCTAAATTAACTTCACACTGGAGTATGGTGAGCTCATTATAACCCAGTTCAGTTTGTATATGCCTTTGAAACCTTGCATAAATTAAAACCAAAATTTACAGACCCGTTTACCCTTTACAATTCAATTTTTATCCTGACTAAATTTTTGGATGTACTAAATACACCCTTTTCAATCTTTAAACCTCAGTAAATTGTCCAATACATGTATCTTTTACAATAAGTTTCTACAACCATAAGTATGCCACCAAAAAAAGTCAACCACACAGCACAAAATTTTACAAATGTTTATAAATCAACAGAAATTTCAAATAAATTACCTGGAAAATTCTTCAGGCTTTCTTTCCGTCGGAGATGTGTGCCAGAACACCCCTCGGCGTTGTTTTGATTTACTGTGCTGCTCAGCGGATCTCCAGGCCTCTACCATCTGCTACCTCTGTAAGCTATGCGCCTCGTCTCACAGTACCATCCCATATATCATGCATACAAACTCGATTACTCGTGGTGCTTACCCCTATATAACATGCTTCCATTTAATGATTTTTGTGTTGTAATAGCCGGACCTTTATTAATTTAAAACGCACTACTCGTACTTCACGTCAATAATTAGAGGTCCGCTACTACTGTTTTATACTTGCACCCACTATATTTATGGTAACATAATCACATACATAAAATACTCACAAAAGAACTTTATTTTATGCTGGTCGGAATCGGCATTCAGCACTTTATCGAAGTATTCGAAAATAGAAGAAAAGAGAACGTTAATAATGTAGCTAGGATATTTATATCTTTCTAAAACCCCCCTAGTGGACGCGCTTTCTTCGAAAAGCTTATTTTCAAATCTAATTCCAAAAATTTCGAATATAACCGTCTCTAAATTCGTAAAATTTGCTCCGTTCTACGTGTCGTATACCCCGAATTCGCTTTCAACCTTCGCGTACGTTTGAAAAGCTGTTTGCTTTCAGCCAATGACAAAATTCTCTGCCGTCACAAACTCTGCCTAAACTCTATTTATTTCTGTCTTATGCATGTTTGCTGTCTCGTTCAAAACCCCACTTGAGTTACAGAAAATCGATATTGATGACACTCTTTCTCGACACCACGTGTATATTGTACGCGCATTTCAATTCCTTGCTTGCTTTATATCTGTCTCTATCTGTTGTATATAACCGATTGTGCATTTCCCTCGTTCCTTAAGATGTTCGTTACCCTAGTTGTTTATACCAAACTGACTGTTGAAAATATTTTCTATGAAATCTTATCTTAACATACGCTCGACTTCTTTGAATGTAACCTTTTAAAACGCAGGTGTTTCTGTTACTTATCGACCGTTTTGAACATAACAGTTCCTAGACTTTCTACTTCTTCGTATCTGATAAACCTGACGTTGGCTTTTACAACGAATACAATTGCCTTGGGATTATTGATTTTCTTACGCAGCACGTTCCCTTTTGCTTATATGTGCTGAATTAAAATAACTTATGGTTAATTAAGCATATCCTTGAACTTCTAGTTGCTTTGAAGCCTTCTTCCTTCCTGTGATCCTAACATTTCAATTATTAAATATAAAAATACCTTAATATTCGTCCGTTCTCCCTAAATGAATTAAATTAATTTTTCTCGTTAATAATTTGCTCTTTTCTATATACAGGGTTGTTGAAATTTTATTGTTTCACACTGATTTACCCTTTTGAATCCACAACAATATATATATATATATATATATATATATTGTTGCGAAGTCCGTATACTCTAATACTAATTCGAGCTTTACCTTTGGGCGTCAAAAATATTGCGTGCTACAAGCCCCTAAAATGGGTGGCCATTAATGCTACGTGCTCCGTTGCTGGTTGTCGCTGAATAATACTAAAAAGCCACACTTTCTGGGTGCCAAAAATACTGCAAAAGCTGCTCTTATATACCTAAAAAGCTTGAAAATTGTTGCTTTGCAATGAAGTTTACCATAGCTGCTCAGCTGCTACAATTCAACCACTAAAAATAATAGCTGCTACGGTAAATCACTTACATTTATTACATTCTCAGAGAAAAATATACGCCAAATCACAAGTAAACTCCTCGTTCACACATTATTTATACATTATATACATCCCTTTTTAAAATAATACATTTCGAGATCAGTAACTCCCCAGATTAATTATTTCCAATTGATTAACCAAGAAAGTAACAGGAATTTACCACATGTTTGACATTAACCGTGGTTTAATAAGAGCGCCCGCCTCTCGTGCTACTTTTCGCACATCAAATAGCAAAAAATCCCTTTTACTTTGTACAAACAAAACAAATATTACTAATATCCTACACCTTTTTTTAACATAAATTTTCCCATAAAAATACAGTAATACAATAGAAAAAGTTCAATCTGTAACTCTTTCCAAGTTTGTCCTTTTTGTTCATAAATTATACCCACAATGCACAAAAGTCATTACACCAGTTTATACACATAGTCAATAAAAGCAACAGTTACCTGAATACTATCCCTGCATACGGCCTGCTATCGTTTCCTCAGCAACTGTGTCATACAGAAACACCTCAACCTGACTTGCAATAACCATAACTGCCAGCGGCCACCATTTCACCAGGAAAACGACTCATCTACCAGTGTGAATGTACCTCCAAATTTCCCAAGCTCTGCTATTAATACTATTGACTGTTGGTACACAACCAAATTGACCAACCACCGACATCTACCCCATTTCCATTTGTATACTTTTGCGTAGTGCAAATTAAAATTAAAACAATCTTTACTTACGTAGAATACTCTTTTATTCAACTCATTAAAGTATTTTACTCTTGTAGCCATAAGCTGGTTGTAGACTAAGAGAAAGCTTTACGCTATTCAAGCTCGGAGACTAAGAGAGTTCCACAAGCATCTCTTGGTGTTTATATATTCTTCTTCCCCCTTCAAAGCATGTTAGAATTCTTCAAACTTTCTATAATACTAACTAGTCTCAGGGGTTCGCTAACTCGTTTCTTACGGGTTGTTTTCGGGGGTTCTTTAGGATCATGAAACCTACAACCAAAACAAACTCGACTTTATCTTAACTGATTTTTAATTCAGTAACCAAAATTAGGACAGATTACACAAAGTTAAAAACAAATACCTCCCAGCTAATGTTTCCCACACTAAACTAACACTAGAATAAAACTTAATATTAATTTCGATAAGGTAACCAAAACAGTTACTAAACGCACTTAGCCTAACAACTCCTATTTCTAATTTCTATTAACGTAAGATCGCAATGACAAGAAAGGATTCATTAACCCTGCGATTACAAAAGGTAGTCTTAAAAGTAAATAATATTTAAACTTACCACCCCACTAAATTATCCATTGGTACCAAACACGTGATTTGGGGTTGAGTAACGTTCTATTCACCGGGCGCCCAGTACACCTACACAAAATCTCGTAAACAAAATGTACAATCGTTCCCTCCAACACAGCTTATGTAGTAACAACGAACCAAAAGCACAATAACGTGTCAATTTGCGTATCTACGTTATAGACAAACTCCCTGCTTAATAAGCAATTACTTCGCGACCAACACAGATTCAAACTTATCAATTATAAAAAGGCAGAAATACATGCATCCGCGTTCCTTTGAAATTGCTCGTTACTTATTCCAAGTGGCGCTATTTCCTTTATAAATTCTCAACCCCTTGTTCAGAATCACTAATAATTCTCGAACACAGCACTTACATGATTACTCGATAACAATTTAGAACTCAAAGCTAAAAGTAGAATGCACTCTACTTTATCACAAATCGTTACTGCTAAACAATTTTACACGCCACACCCGTGATGATTTTTAACATCCCCTTCTCTTAACACTAAATGTTACTGCCCCTCCGTACCCTCGCGCTCATCCAGACAGATGACCAACGCTCCACATTAAAACCGCCAGCCTGGGTTTTCCGACTTAAACTCTAACGTATTATCTATAACGAGCCTGCAAATTCCAATGTTAGTACTCGAGGATAAAAATATAATATTAAATAACTAGATTATAATCCAGGGTCAGGCCTGGCTTAATACAAACATTCAATTCTACGTACCCAATTCTTAAAACATTCTCACTAACGTACACAAACAACTCCAACCGCCACCGAAATTCTAGAAATTGACCCTTACACCAAAAAGCTCACGTAGACCTTTCTCCCGTATTTCCTTTCCAACCAAAACTCACTTCTTTAAAAAACTACTTGAACATAGCAAACACGCACGCCTAACTAACCGATTTTCGTCAAATTTCAACAATCCCGCTCTTGTATATTCATCCAACTGACAAAAGTTAATGTTTAAATACGTCCTTACTGCAACCCATGTTATACCTATTTCACTCTAACCTACATACTAAATCAACTATCCTTTTACCTTGTCCTAAAACTGCGTCGTAGAACGACCAACCACTTACCCCCTTTCTAAACAACGTTTAAACTATGCCTATGTTAATCCCTGCTATACTTAACTATACGCTGTACCCTCAACTATCTTTTACTTTGTTGTCACTCCACTAAACCTTGTATTCACTCACCTAGGCCAACGAACGTTAATGTTCACCTACACTTATCTCACATGTACCTATTCTAATAATCTTTTCTTGTTTCTTTGTTTGCAAGCCGCATTTGTAACTGAAACGGCTGTTTACCCATTCCACCTAAAAATATATTTGATTGACACGATAACCAACACTACCTAGAATTTTCTATTGTTTATTCAACGTCATCTACGGTTACATTCGTTTATTAATTTAATACTAGGAAGGCTGTTTCACAACAAGTTCACAACTTCTCGAAAATAATCTAACGGCCAACTTTGCTGGTAAACTAAACGATTTGAAATCTTAGAAACGCTTTTGAAAATATACTTCCACCTTTGCTATAATTTCACCATGAAGGTTAAATTGGTTTATAATATGAAATTTAGATGCTGGCTTCTGCACTTTCACGTTCTAAAACCTTTTGGAAAATATTCTTATACTTAAATATGACTGTTAAAATATGTTTATAACTATAAAATTTGAAATGCTATCTTATATACGCTATACCTTATGTGCGATATACAGCGTGTAAATAAACTAATATTAGCACTTACTGTTTTATTTGCTACCATGACATTACCATAGGTCATGAACCATTCCAAAATGTTTATAGCGGACTGTATAATGATGGATTGATGATGTGCAATGCTTTGTTTCACACACTCACTAATGAAAACACCACGTACGCGCTTCCGTTGATTACGGGTGCACTTGCGGCTTGAACCAAAGTCTGAACGACACTCTCGTGACTGTCAGTGTTCCATACCGCACCTTGCGCTATATAGGGATTGAAAGATGCAGGTAGTGGAAATACGGAATGCCAAAGGGTTAACGGTAAAAGCAGCTTTAAAACGCCTTAGCATACCGCCCACCAAAATAAGATTGATTACCTTATTTTTAAACTATGTACTAATGAAAATAAAACGAATACTACGCTACATTTAATATTCATCTTAAAACTATTGAGGTGTGCTGTCTACAGGTAGAGGACCCAACTTGACTAAATGTCTTTTAATTGTACCATGCATAGTTTTTACCCTAGCCACTCGAATAACCCCATCGCCTCCAGAGTAGAAATAATCGATGCGGCCTAGTCGCCATGACAGAGGAGGAACTTGATCCTTTTTTCTATTCGTTGTAACGGCAAGAGGGCCACCCTAATCCACACCAGTATGCAAAAATGCCTTTCCGGGAGTTACCCTCGAAGTTGGTAAATCGCCCAAAGGAGGGCAGTAAGCAATAGGGTTTATGCGAAAACAACGGATGCATGACTTCAAACATTTATGAACTGCTCTTTTAGCAGATAGAATCTAAAAATTGTGAGTCAACAAAAATTGAGTAGTACGAAGTCCATGATGTAAGTGCTTGTTATGGCAATCCAGAATGATTAAGTCTGTTAACCGATGCTATGATGGAAGTAAAATTGGAAATTTCACCCCATAAGGTAGGTCTGAATTTCAAAGCCGACCGCCCACCCTGAGTAAACCATGTGTATCCAGAAAGGGGGTGAGAGGTCTGAGCGATTTGTTAACCGGTTTACCATTGGCTATATTACAAATATCTTGATGGAAGACTTCTTGTTGAACCCTTTTGATCAAAAGATGAAGAGAACATTGCTGTTCAACCATAGAAGCATAATGGGGCGCGTCTCTGCGTGCTTCCAATAGTGTTCGAGTATTGAAAATGAAGTGACGAACACATGAAATAATTCTACGTATTTTTGCCAAATTTGAAAAGCGAGTAGTCAATGAGTCTAAGAAATTGTACGAAACAACAACATTTAATGCTAAAATTCTTCTTTCCGTTTCGACCGACAACGGATTTACTGAACGAGACACGTTAAGCGATGGCCATTCTTCTTCTGGAAGTTGAAGCCAATGAGGCCCTTTCCACCATAAATGATGTTGTACCAATTCTGAAGCTACCAGACCTCGAGAGGCACAATCAGCTGGGTTTTCTGAAGATTTAATATGAAACCATGATGCTGGAGGAATGCGGTCTTGGATATGTGAAATTCGATTGCTGACGAATGTTTTCCAATTATACGATGATGATTTAATCCAAGCGAGTGCAACGGTTGAATCGCACCAGGCATAAATACTATCGAATGACAATTGTGTTTTGTAAGTAGTCCGAACAAAATCTATCAAGTTTGACAACAGTAGTGCACCACATAACTCCAAACGAGGCAAAGAAATGCGATTAGTAGGAGCAACCCTAGATTTGGCACACACCAATGATGTTTTAATGTTTCCAACTGTGTCGACGACTCGAAAATAAACAGCGGCTGCATAGCCTGCTTCCGAAGCATCACAGAAACCGTGAATCTGTATACTTTTGTAATCAAAATATAAAATCCATCGAGGGGTCTCGAATTTCGATAATTCTGACAATTGTTCCAAATAATTTTTCCATTTTAATACAATATTTAATGGAGGACTTTCGTCCCAATCCAAACCCAATATCCACAAATATTGGATTAAATGCTTGGCAAAAAATACTAAAGGAGTAAGTAGCCCCAACGACTCGAAAATTCTGGCTACTTTAGACACCATACTGCGCTTCGTACAATTGTTTGAAATAGGATTAACGTGATAAAAGAAATAATCCCTTATGGGTTTCCACTGTAAACCTAAAATCTTTTGTGACAAATTATTTGAATCTTCAAAACTAAAAGTTGTCGGATAACAAGACGATTCTCGTAATCTTTCAAGAACCTTGCTGACGTTGCTGTTCCATTTACGCAACGTAAAACCTCCTGCTGCACAAATTTGACTTAATTCAAAAATTAAACGTTTTGCTGCCTCCACAGAAGCACAACCACTCACAACATCGTCAACGTAAGTATCTGATGTCAATACCTTAGCAGCACGCGGAAATGTGGCTGACTCCACTTGAGCTAATTCCTGAATGACCCTCAATGCTAAAAATGGAGACGAGGTCATTCCATAAGTGACGGTGTTCAACCGATAATCCCTGATAGGATCCGAAGAATTAAATCTCCAAATTATTTTTTGATATTGACGATGATCTGGCGCAACCAAAACCTGCCTGTACATCTGTTTGATGTCAGCAGTGAATACCACAGCATGTTGACGAAAGTGCAGCAACAAAACCATAATGTCTTTCTGCAACGGAGGACCAACTAACAAATGTTCATTTAACGAACCACCAATAGGCGCAGAAGCCGAAGCATTAAAAACCACTCTAAGTTTGGTTGTTGCGCTCTCTGGTTTGACAACGGCATGATGAGGTTATAGCCTTTCGTTATTTTTTTGATTTTTGTTTAACGAGAATTTCCAATAATTGAAAAAAGCCCACGGCAAGTTCGGATGGAAGATGGCTCAAAGTTGAGGAAATCTCAAAGGCAAAGCGGCTAGTCGAACTATATGCTCTGGGTGGAATATGAGCTGTGGGTCGGGGTGGAATTGCGACCACTAATATAAAGAATAAGGCGCCACCGTATTTTTCTATACAGGGAAGACCTGACTCAAGTCCCTTGTACAAGGCTAATGCGGAAACCTTTCTCCTATAGCCGCTATACAATTTTTTAAAGACCACATAATCTCTGAAGTTTCTTACCTTATGGCTCGACCTTGACCTTAGTAATCCTCTGCAGCACCTGTGAACAGATTAAACAAAGAATAGCACTGTTTGTGCATTCATACTCAAAAATATTTAAATTCAATTGGAATCATCTTTCATTCATCCTCAATAAAAAGAATAGTCTTTTGTTCGAAAATAAAACTCTATTCCTCTAGTATTCAATAATGTGCTTTTATACAAAATAACTTTCTTTCTTTATATCTTGATTAATTTAAATTGTGAAAAATTATTTACAGAAGGCACTGGATAAAATCAGTACCAATACCATTAAATGTGGTTTTATTTAACAAATTGACAAAGCATAAAGTTGCTTATTTATAACAAAAAGTTAATTAGGGTAGATCTACCTTAATTTCACAATGGATAATTTCAAATAAGTATTCATGAAATATCAAATATAGAAATTTAATTTTTAAGTGCTCATAATTATAAGAATTCACTTTATATAACACGTGATGACATCTTCTGATGTTTCATTGAATTAATAAAAGAATGAGGTAAGTAAAAGTTACAGGTTCCTATTGCTTAACATTGAAAAATATAATTGTGGTCTGTCCTTGACCTATTTAGAAGTTTACACAACTTGATTAAACAAAAATTATCTCGTTACTACGTCCATAGTTCAAATAACATACAAAAACAGTTTTGTTTTTACATACCAGAACTCCGATTTGTCTCAAAAATACCTGCTTGGGAGCTTACGTCAACATTGAAATACGGAATCCTCCAATTTAAACGAATAATTGTACTGCATACTGAAAATCACATTACTCGGCCTCCATTTTGAGTAATTTCATTCCGCCTGGACCACACCATGAACCAAGCGTAGAAACCAATCTGCGTGTTAATTTAAAGATGCTCCAGGTGTAATTCAAACCACGAGAATTATCAAATGTTGTTTGTAATTAAACTGAATACTTTATATATAAGATTCCATGTTATATATAAATAAAATTGCTTTATGTGATTTAGATTGAATACCATTCATAAAATTTCATATTATATAGAACTAAAGTTGCTTGTAATTTAAATTGAATACTATTTATAAAATTTCATATTATATAGAACTAAAGTTGCTTGTAATTTAAATTGAATACCATATATAAAAATTTCATTATACTTTAAGTTGCATTATAATTTAAGTTGCACTGAAAATTTTTAATTAATATCGTTACAGAAACAAATTTACTTACTGTTCCCAACGGCCCTTTGACCAACAAAATTTCACGTCATCTACGAGCTGTTCCAACAAATGGACTCTCAAAAATGCCTCTCGGAGATGACATTCTCTTATTAAACCTGATTCGCACGTGCTTCCAACACGAAAAACAGCAAAAAAACATTGTTTCTAAGAACAAATCGACCTGCTTTCACCACAGCTGTGTTAGAAGTGTCGGGTCAAGCGAGTTGCTGCCCGGTAGCAACGTTACTTCGTAATTTCCGAATAGATGGAACTCTAGGAATGATACTAAATAGAAGCTTTTATCTTGTCACCGTGGAAATTAATTCTTAATTTGAACTGAATGCTAGTACTTTATTGGGCAATAGGTAATATTTAATTAAATGGATAGATACCATTATTATGCATTATATTATTTATTATTAAATAAAGGGATTAGTTATACGGACATATTTAGGTAGAAAATAAAATTGCTACACTGCCTCTTTCTAAGAGAAAAAAATTCGAGAAAATATTCTGGAATAAATGCGAAGAATTTTTTTTTTTGAATTTACTGTTATATATTTACACTTATTATTAATTTTTACATGCTAAACAAAAATAACTTCTGAATCACTTAAGATACTGCGTACCTGAAAATGAGTGACCAGTAACTACGCGTACTATACGCCACAAGGGGACAAATTCGGGAAGACTTGATCGGTAAAGTCTCACTCTTATTTAACACATATTCGGGGTTATTATATCACTCATTTTATACTCGAAACTTAAGCAACAAAACATATAATACTGCCGTATTATGATTCCTTAATAAAGATATAAATTATCATGACAACATATTCTTACTTTACTAACCATAATTTACATATTTACAGAAGAAAAAAAGGACTCCCACTACCATTGGGATCCACGACAAACATATCTTCAAAACAGCAAACATGTCTTGAAATCACTAATGTTCAACAATCTACCGCATGTATATGCAAACAAAATGTAGACATATCTCTACCCATGAAGAGACAAGTAAAACGTCACCACATCTTACTCCTCAAAAACTTTCACTCACGCAAGAATGAACAAAATAGAACATTGCTAACTCACACAATATTCATACTAAACATAACTATTATAGTTACTAACAATATTGGCCTCCTACCAATATCTAATATGGACTCAAGCTACTTGATTCCCAATATAATTCCAAGAACTACCATTAATCTCGGTTGTCCTCTCGACTACAAAATTACCTTCAAACACTATAATCATAAATCCAAAAGAAAATAATAACCAAATATATACAACTTTAATAAAATTCATACCAAAAGTATAAATAAACATTCCTTACTAACATTGACCTAGGGAATTATTTGACCAATGGAATCATTTAACAAATGGAATCATGCAACTTTTGACCTATGGAAACATGCAACTCTTCATCTCAACTCAAATAAATAATTTGCAACTAACAATATCAGCGCAGACTAATATCAACCTTACTGCACTACAAAAATTTTTCCTTTTATACTTCATATCCAACATCTAAATTTTTAGACTACTAAACAGTATTCCAATACAATAATTAAATTCTTTACTAAAAAGATAAGACAGAAATAATTCCTATTATCAACCATTAAACATATCAACATTACTAACTAATATTCAGAAACATCACCTTTCTCAATATCATTACTGAACTCTGAATAAGGCTTTAAGTCCTTAACATGCCATCTGCCTGCTTTTGTACCATTTATATTATTCAATTCATAAATTAAATTCGAAACCTTCTTTCTAACAATACTCAAAACATATTTTGGCGCAAGCTTAGCAGTAAACTTATCACTTGCTTTCGAAAGAACTTTATTTGACCTCCAAACTTTGTCGCCTACTTCGAAAGAAATGTTACGTCTCCTTAAATTATATGAATTACTAGACTGCGTGTAAGCTAAATGTAACCTTTTTTGTACGTCTATAAAAATATCAAATAGTTCTTGATGATCTAACACATACGAAGGTCTATTACCAGAAATAATATCTATATCAACTGAGGGTTCCACATCAAGACCATAAAATCTTCCAGACACAGGAACATGTCTACCAAAAACTACTAAATTTGGCGAATAACCAGTGGCATGATGTTTTGCAGAATTAATCGCATACTGAATTTGGGGTAACTCTATGTCCCAAGTATCATGTTCTTTAATATACGAACGTATAGCTGTTCCGACCGTTCGATTTATCCTTTCCACAAAATTACATTGGGGAGAGTAAACTGCATTAAACCAAATTTTTTGAACGTCATATTTTTTACATACTGCCTTGAAATTTCTACCACTAAATTGTGAGCCATTATCACAAATAATAAATTTGGGAACACCATAGACTAGAAAAACTTTTTCCTCTAATACACGTTCTATTAAATGCGCTTTTGCACTACGTAACGGAAACATTAACGTAAATTTCGAGAACCAATCACCAATAACTAATAACCATTTGTGTCCAACCTTGGACCGTGGGAATGGGCCCATGAGATCTATAGCAATAATCTGAAAGGGGAACTTCACTTCTTTTTCCTTTCCCATTAAACCAAGGGGTCCTCTATTCGATGCCTTCTGTGCACCACACGTTAAACAATTTTTACAAAATTTCAACACATCAATACGCATTTTTGGCCAATAAAAATTCTCTTGTATGCGTGCCAATGTTTTAAAAAAACCAAAATGTCCGGCCACTGAAGGGTCATGATTTATCCGAATAACCTCTTCCTTTTGTGATTTAGGAACTAAATATTTCCATTCCCTTACATTCGATGAGAGTGATAAATTTGATGAAAGAAATTTAAATACACAATTAACTTCTACCTTCCATTGGGGGTAATCATCAGGTGACGCTAAAATCTTTTCTCGAAGAGACACATACCAGGGATCCACATTATCTAACTTGATCTCAACTAAATTATCAACATGATTTACGACTGGAACTGCACGACTAAGACAATCTGGAACTACATTAAACTTTCCTTTTCGATGAACCAACTCAAAAGTATGCTGTCGTAAACGGACAGCCCATCTAGCTAATTTACCGGTTGGGTTTTGTATATTATTAAGCCATAACAATGAAAAGTGATCTGTGATAACAGTAAAACGGGTACCTTCTACCCATGGTCGAAATTTTTCTATAGCGAAAATTACAGCAAGACATTCTTTCTCCGTGACTGAATAATTTCGCTCAGTTCGGGTAAGTGATTTACTGGCATAAGAGATAACGTGCTCTACATCATCGATTTTTTGTACTAAAACTGCTCCGAGTCCTGTATCACTAGCGTCACATTCGACAATGAATGGAACTGAATAGTCCGGTTGTGACAACAATGGAGCTGAAACTAAAGCCTGTTTGATCTGTACAAATGAGTCCTCAGCCTCGGATGTCCAAACAATAGATTGACCCTTTTTTCTTCCTTTTACCAAATCACTAATCGGTGACACTAAAGATGAAAAGTTTTTTATAAAACGACGATACCAACTACACATTCCTAAAAAACGTTTGACCTCAGTAGTGGTCTTAGGTCTGGGGAAATTTACCATAGCAGAAACCTTTTCGGGATCTGTACGAAGAGAATTCGATCCAACAATATAACCAAGAAATTTTAACGATTTCTTAAAGAATTCACACTTTTTCAAATTAATCGTAAGGTTTGCTTCCTTAAGACGTTCCTTCACCGTTTCTAATAACTTCAAATGTTCCTCAAAAGATGATGAACACAAAATAATGTCATCTAAATAACAAAAAACATGTGGCTCAAACTTGGGTCCGAAAATTGAATCAACCAAACGCTGTTGCGTCTGAGCAGCATTCTTTAATCCGAATGGCATGGTGACAAACCTATATTGTCCTCTTGAAATAACACTAAACGCTGTTTTATCCTTAGATGTTTCGGAAAGTGGGATTTGCCAAAAACTCTTTCTAAGGTCTAGACTAGAAATATAATTTGCACCTCTAAGTAAATTAATAATCCTATCGATATTTGGCAATGGGTAGCTATCATGTTTAGTAATATCATTGAGCGCTCTTCCGTTAAAACAAAATCTGTACTCGCTGTCTTGTTTTTAACTAACAGTACAGGGATGACCATGGACTCTGACATTCTTCCACTACTCCTAATCTCAACATCTCATCTAACTCTTTATCTAACATCTTGCTCATAAAGGGGGACATGACGTATGGTTTTTTACGGAATGGTTTTGCATCACCAGTATCAATATCTAAAACAATTTTATCGGTACGCCCTAGTCTCTCTTCACTACTAATTTCATTGAAGGATTCTATTGCTATTCGTGCTTTTACTTGCTGTGTTTCTAACAAATCATCTAAACTAAGTAATTGATTACTACAACTTAAGGGTACTGACGAATGACCTATATACGAAATACTATTGTTATCATAATCTTGAATATGCCATGTATTGTTTTTGAAATCTGCTAATAAACCAAAGGATTTTGCGAAATCACTACCAAAAATAAATGTGTGAGGAAGAGATGGTACAACCAAAGCGTTAACAATACGATATTGTCTTCCAATTCTAATAGGTAAATCAACTGAACCAATAACTTCTTGAAGAGCACCATCCGCAGTGGAAACTTTTCTCTTTTCAGTTTTAAAAACTTTTAAATTTAATTCTTCAAGAACAGAAAATGCTAGTGAACCAACCACGGTAGTAGTACAACCAGAGTCAAACAAACCTGTGACGTCTCTATCTAACAATTTTACCATAATGTACGGACGATTGTCCTGAGGTTTCCTTAAAAATAACGCGTCAGCTTTTGGCTTGACGTTCCCTTGACAAAAATCTTTAACGATGCCTAGCCATCTTGACCAATCATCTTTATCAAAAAAATTTTCCTGTTTACACAACATAACCGTAGCCTTTTGCATAAAAGCATGATGCCGGCCACTCTGCATCTGCCCACCTACTCGTTTTTTGAACACGACGGACAATTTATCGACTTAACTCCACTATATCCGCAACTATAACAAAATATTTTACGAGGAATCTTACACCTCCAAAATGTATGACCTTCTTCCAAACAATTCCAACATGTAAGTTTATTTAATTTATATTTATTTACAGGGACTCTACTCGAAAGATTATTATTATTATTATTATTATTGTTACCAAGAGATTGTATTTGAGGGGGAAATGATTGATTATAAAAACTACGACCAGTTCGCGCTGAAAAGTTTTTAACAGGAGCTGACCACTTATTTTCAACTTGAAATTTTGAATTTCCTAACGCTTTCGGAACATATTTCACTGGACTTTGTACTAATTTATGCTTGGATGCATAAGCTTCTTCCAATTTCTTACACAACTTTATTAATGTTGACATACTATCAATTTCCGTTAGAGCTAATTGACAAATAAAATCAGGTAATAGATTCTTTTTTACCATTCTAACTTTTGTACATTCCGCAGGTGATTGTGGTAACCTACTAAACAAATTCTCCATATGAGCTATATATATGACTACAGATTCTCCTTTTTGTTGATGACGCGACCTAATTTTTTCCCAAATCTCGTCCTCTGAGTGTGAGGGTAAGAAATCTTCCTTTAATCGAATAACCAAAGAACTCCAGTTGGTTAAAGAATTTCTAACACAACGATACCATTCTAAACCGTTCCCTGTGAACAATTCTACAGAAGCATTAAATAAATCTTCTTCAGATACTTTACGCGAGTGTGCTAACTCAGCTACTCTGTCTAAAAATTGATGAACCTGTTTTGGATCTCCAGAAAATTTTACTGACCACGAACCAATTGGAATAGGGGGTACTAAATATGAAACAGTATGAATAGGAGCACTGACAACAGCTGGAATGGTTTCTCTCATAGAAAATTCACCATACGCGTTTACATCTTCATTCTTCTTAAGCTTTTCATGTAGCTCTGCCTCCATGGTAAGAATAGTTGCTAACGATTCATTCTTAAATAAAGTAACTTCGTCTGAATTATCTAAAGGGATTTTCATTCTCCTAACTCGACCATCAAGATGTATTAATCTCGACTGTATCCTCTAAAATGTAGGGTCTGCTAATTCACCTTCAAACTCTAATAAAACATTTCTTACTGATTCTATCGAAGCCTCAATCTCATCTCGTTCATCTGAATATTCTACGACATATGTGGAAGGATCAATTAAACGACCAGGTACTGTTGTTTCTTTGGCTAATAATCGGCCTAACATTTTCCTTTTATCCTGCATCGGTCTGCTGCTAACAACTCCACGAATTCTCAATTCATAATCCAATTCATCTTTATGCAAATAAACTAATTGATACGTCTCAGCCATCATGGAATAGACTAACTAACTAATTACAAATTAAACTCAATTAAACAACAACATCAATAGACTAAATTAATCTGAGGGTAAATGATTTACGAATCACAAGTGTAAACAACCAAAGTCAATCGAAACCTATACGTTATGTGCTTATACAATTGGCACAGCAATCGAGGCCTACACGCTGGGCGCTATTTATAGCCTTTCGTTATTTTTTTGATTTTTGTTTAACGAGAATTTCCAATAATTGAAAAGAGCGCACGGCAAGTTCGGATGGAAGATGGCTCAAAGTTGAGGAAATCTCAAAGGCAAAGCGGCTAGTCGAACTATATGCTCTGGGTGGAACATGAGCTGTGGGTCGGGGTGGAATTGCGACCACTAATATAAAGAATAAGGCGCCACCGTATTTTTCTACACAGGGAAGACCTGACTCAAGTCCCTTGTACAAGGCTAATGCGGAAACCTTTCTCCTATAGCCGCTATACAATTTTTTAAAGACCACATAATCTCTGAAGTTTCTTACCTTATGGCTCGACCTTGACCTTAGTAATCCTCTGCAGCACCTGTGAACAGATTAAACAAAGAATAGCACTGTTTGTGCATTCATACTCAAAAATATTTAAATTCAATTGGAATCATCTTTCATTCATCCTCAATAAAAGAATAGTCTTTTGTTCGAAAATAAAACTCTATTCCTCTAGTATTCAATAATGTGCTTTTATACAAAATATCTTTCTTTCTTTATATCTTGATTAATTTAAATTGTGAAAATTATTTACAGAAGGCACTGGATAAAATCAGTACCAATACCATTAAATGTGGTTTTATTTAACAAATTGACAAAGCATAAAGTTGCTTATTTATAACAAAAAGTTAATTAGGGTAAATCTACCTTAATTTCACAATGGATAATTTCAAATAAGTATTCATGAAATATCAAATATAGAAATTTAATTTTTAAGTGCTCATAATTATAAGAATTCACTTTCTATAACACGTGATGACATCTTCTGATGTTTCATTGAATTAATAAAAGAATGAGGTAAGTAAAAGTTACAGGTTTCTATTGCTTAACATTGAAAAATATAATTGTGGTCTGTCCTTGACCTATTTAGAAGTTTACACAACTTGATTAAACAAAAATTATCTCGTTACTACGTCCATAGTTCAAATAACATACAAAAACAGTTTTGTTTTTACATACCAGAACTCCGATTTGTCTCAAAAATACCTGCTTGGGAGCTTACGTCAACATTGAAATACGGAATCCTCCAATTTAAACGAATAATTGTACTGCATACTGAAAATCACATTACTCGGCCTCCATTTTGAGTAATTTCATTCCGCCTGGACCACACCATGAACCAAGCGTAGAAACCAATCTGCGTGTTAATTTAAAGATGCTCCAGGTGTAATTCAAACCACGAGAATTATCAAATGTTGTTTGTAATTAAACTGAATACTTTATATATAAGATTCCATGTTATATATAAATAAAATTGCTTTATGTGATTTAGATTGAATACCATTCATAAAATTTCATATTATATAGAACTAAAGTTGCTTGTAATTTAAATTGAATACCATATATAAAAATTTCATTATACTTTAAGTTGCATTATAATTTAAGTTGCACTGAAAATTTTTAATTAATATCGTTACAGAAACAAATTTACTTACTGTTCCCAACGGCCCTTTGACCAACAAAATTTCACGTCATCTACGAGCTGTTCCAACAAATGGACTCTCAAAAATGCCTCTCGGAGATGACATTCTCTTATTAAACCTGATTCGCACGTGCTTCCAACACGAAAAACAGCAAAAAAACATTGTTTCTAAGAACAAATCGACCTGCTTTCACCACAGCTGTGTTAGAAGTGTCGGGTCAAGCGAGTTGCTGCCCGGTAACAACGTTATTTCGTAATTTCCGAATAGATGGAACTCTAGGAATGATACTAAATAGAAGCTTTTATCTTTTCACCGTGGAAATTAATTCCTAATTTGAACTGAATGCTAGTACTTTATTGGGCAATAGGTAATATTTAATTAAATGGATTGGATAGCATTATTATGCATTATATTATTTATTATTAAATAAAGGGATTAGTTATACGGACATATTTAGGTAGAATATAAAATTGCTACAAGGTATCTAGTATTCTAACACATCATCTATTGAATTTTGACCCAATCTCGAACAAAGTGTCATATGACCACTCTCAATGTAATCTTGCATAAAATCACGATATAAACTATATAAATGAGAATCTTTTTCCAAACGTCGCTCCAATGAAAGAAATCTACGAATGGCGATCTCCCGAGAATCGACAAAAACAGGCTCTGGGCCTTTGAACGGCAACCGGACCACAAAACGACCACCCTTCTCTCTAGCATGAGTCTCAACGAAATGCCTTTCGCACGCTTCTTCCGCCGAGCTCACTCTAGACGAGTCTGGAATGTTTTCTAGTCCCCAAAAGCGACGTATATTAGAATCCAATGGTTTCATTATTGCACATAACGATGTGCATGAAGAAGCAGGAGAAACAAGTTTTCCTGTCAGTGTCCAACCCAATGTTGTCTTTATAGCGACAGGTTCATCCAGCGAACCCGCACGAGATTCATTCATCAAAATATGAGCAAAAATATTTGCACCTAGCAACATATGTTTTTTGCCGGGTTTATCAAAATCTTTGTCAGCTAAGTTTAAGTCAGACGTATGCGACCAATTATTTGATGGTAACTGTACCGTAGGTAATTTTCCACAAATCTCCGGGAGCACAAAAGTATCCACATCATATTGAGGGGTTCTTTGTCCTCTAGGACGAATTTTACATGACAATGTACCTGAAACCTGAGCAGCCGATAGTCCCAGTCCTTCCACCTTTACTGAAACTTTTGATTTATTTAAAGCCAAACGTTGACGACATGAGTCAGTCATGAAACTCTTCATGCTGCCATTATCCAATAAAG
This sequence comes from Platerodrilus igneus, assembly GCA_036346225.1. NCBI lineage: Eukaryota > Metazoa > Arthropoda > Insecta > Coleoptera > Lycidae > Platerodrilus > Platerodrilus igneus. The sequence goes on from JARFIW010001660.1 coordinate 1,862,965, forward strand.
CTCTTACAGTTTGAACTCTTCCAAACCCATCTTAAACGGATACTTTAGCCGTAGCTAACAAAGTGATTGTATTTGACGATCTTGCCGAAAATAAACTACTACTGGCAGTGTAGCTAGCTTCCAATTGAGGAGTTGATGAAGACGACAAAACTGTTGCCGATGAAACCACATGCACAGAAGAAGTAACATCTTCAGTCTGCACTGCTGAGTTTCCAAAATGCAGCAAAGTATTGTGGGGTTTTGAACACCTATTGCACAACTTCTTTGATTTACAATTGCTGGCATGATGTGGGTCCATACAACAATTAATGCACAACCCTTTTCCTTTAACAAAAGTATAACGTTCCTGCGGTGACTTCCTAAGAAACATTTTACACTGATATAAATAATGTGTCGCATCACACAACAAGCATTTATTTATCTTTGACGTAGGCATTAAAGACGTATGAGATTGTGATTTTGAACCCGCATTAGGGCGTTTTTTCCAGTCCACATTCTTACTTGACGATTTGAGATGTTTATCTGCTAGCACCATACTGCTGATTTCTAGCGCCTTACAGTGCTTTTCAGTAAACGATTTCAATTGTTTGAATGTTGGAATATCCTGAGTATTTTCCAACTCGAACGTTTTAAGCAAGTCGACCTCCAATTTTTTTGGTAACATATTGAAAAGAATCAAATCCAACAAATCAATTTTCATTTGACGCAAACCAGCCAAATTTTCTACAAAGCAATTCAGTAATTCTCTTAATTCTACATGTGAGTTAGATTGAGCTTTAGAAATAGTTTCTAACGCTGAAAGGTATGTTTTTGTCAATAACCGACGACACTCGTAACGCTGGACGATAATTGAATAAGCAGTTTCAAAATTTTCATTTGTGACAGCCAGATGACGAATAAGATTTTTCGAATTTAAATCAGAAGAGTCCAGTAAGAAGAAATATTTTTCAATGGGTAGTAAATTCTGGTTATCATAAACTAAATTCTTAAACATGCTATGATAAGCGTTAAAATCACAAAACTTTCCAGTGAATTTACTTATTGATACACGTGGCAACCTAATATTAGTAACACCACTAAGACCAGTAGGCGATTCAGACCTATTTCTAAATGAATTTTGAGGTTAAATGTCCGATGACTCAAACATGCTTTCAAACTGAGCATTACAAATTTTAATTGACAGTAGCATTCTATCCAATTCGATACAAAGCGATCCAATTTCTTGAATGCTTTCTGCATTTTCTTCATCGAAAATACATGCATGATAAGACACATCAACTTCTTGTTTGATATCCGTGGCGGCTTTTGTAAACAATTTTATTGCAACCAAATTTTCACGAGTCTTTTCCAATTTATCGGTACTGAGCAATAATTCCGAAATCCTATTGACAGCATCTTTCATGTCTAAGATTAGACGATCCATAGAAATTCTAAATTGAGTCATTGTGCTGAATGACACGACTTCAATTAAAATACCAACAACAAAACCTTGCAAATCTGTCGACTAGAATTTCCTCCAATACAATTTTAACTAATCTTTCTAACAAGGACCATACCTGAAAAACTAAACCAATCAGTAAAAATATGTTCACCTCGTTAGAAGCTCCCAAGATATGAAGATATGAGTGTGTGCAACAGATGTGATATGTTTGTCTGGTGCCAAAGCAATTATAACCACAGCCCTTAAAAGCTACCTGCATAGGAATTCACCTCATGTGTTCAACATTCTTTCGGAACAGTTAAGATAAAAACTAGCATTATTATATGTCCCGTTATTTCCAAGGGGCAAACATACCAACGTTTTAGAGCTTTCCGTCTGTAATAAATACCTCAACTTTAATTGAATGAATATAATTATTGGATTGAATGAATAAAATGATAGCTACACTAAACATTAGTAGTTATCAAAGGTAATCACGAAAATGTAATAAAACAATGAGGATTAAATACGATTAATGATTAGGATTAATTGCAAGGACACTTCAAGAATTGAACATTATGAAAGGATAAGATATGAGCGCGAAGGATCAATTAATGTGCGATATACAGCGTGTAAATAAACTAATATTAGCACTTACTGTTTTATTTGCTACCATGACATTACCATAGGTTATGAACCATTCCAAAATGTTTATAGCGTACTGTATAATGATGGATTGATGATGTGCAATGCTTTGTTTCACACACGCACTAATGAAAACACCGCGTATGCGCTTCGGTTGATTACGGGTGCACTTGCGGCTTGAACCAAAGTCTGAACGACACTCTCGTGACTGTCACTGTTCTATACCGCACCTTGCGCTATACAGAGATTGAAGGATGCAGTTAGTGGAAATGCGGAATGCCAAAGGGTTAACAGTAAAAGCAGCTTTAAAACGCCTTAACACCTTATGAATATTTACACCTGCAGGATTATGAAAATTAACTTTTAGCTTTCTAAAATATTACAGTAGAATTATTCATTTCTACACTAAAGGTTTGAAAATCTCGAAATAAGTTACCAAATGAATTATTAATGCCATTTTAACACTTAAAAATAATAGTAATATATATATATATATATATATATATATATATATATATATATATATATATATATTTATATAATATATATATATGTATATATATATATAATATTTCATTTATTGTTTTTAGAAAATAGTATTTTGCGAACAAGTATTGCAGTCGCCATCGTTAGAGTTGCCGTAAGATTTTAAGAGGTGTTTTTCATTGCAAAGTGTTATTCAACTGCAGAAAATTATTCTTCAATTTTTCGACCTTTATAATCTATTTATGTTTTGAAGTAAAATTACTTATCTGCATTTGCAAGTTCATCTATTCTAAAAGAGTCCAGCCATATTCATATTAAATCCAGCAAAACTAATTCAAACGTAAAGCGGATAAAAACGTATACCCAAACGTAAACAATGCAAGAACGTGTTAACTTAAAGGTAGACGCATTTTTGAATACATATCTATCGAGATTAAACGCATTTTTACTGAGAAAGGTTGATTTAGTTCCTTTCAACAACTTGCTTGTGAGACAGCTAACGACATCTATGAATTATAATATTGTTAAAATATAGGAATTGAGTTAATACCTTATTATAAATCAATAGTTTATAATAAAGGATACATTTATGATTTAATTCCTTTATGCACTACCAGCTTCAATTGTCCTATTATACTTCAGAATCGATGTATTTATTTATAAAGTGCCACTCAACAGTCCCTCAATAGCATCATAATTTTGTACGACCAATACTATATCTAGGTACGTTTTAGTGCATAACTTAATACGTTTTGTAATGTAAATACGAATTGAAGGTATGCAACAAACCAGCTGTAATGTTTCATATCTATGTAAAAAGTTTTATGTATTCATTTACTTGTGTATTAACGTAACCGTCCCAGGTGTTATATCCATACATATGTTGTTAATATATATTGGCGTAGATTAGCATTTTAGGATTAAAGGTTTACAGTACAGTTTTCCTACTCTTATATGAATTCCACAGTGTATACGTGTAAAGGTATTTTACTAAACTGTTTTAAATTGCAATATTTAAGCACTTTTGAATAGTAAAATCTCAAGTGCTGTCTCCATTTATGATTCTAAATCAATATTTCAAATTACATCAAAAATTCTTTAAAAGTTACAACGTTTGTTAAATGCTATAAATAATATGTTGATTTGGTGGTGTGCAGTTTATTCAAAACATGTACAAGCAAACTATTTGATTTTGATAAATAGTACGTTTTAATACATTTCAGATCACCCACACATTTATGGGAAACGATAATAGTTAAAAAATTTAATAAATGAATATTTCTGGAGAATATAACTTTCAAAATTTCTATTCACTAATGTATATACACCAGATAGGTAATTGTTGCGTCTTATATCATAAAGAATAGATACCACATATTGTGTTTAATTTAACCATATCATTAACGTTTCAACTTCTGATTGAGAATAATCAATTTCAAATTCTAAGTACTGTAAAGAGAAGTAACTTGTAACACTTTTGAATTTCAAAGGCTTGTAGTTTTGAACAGGTTAGACGTTTTTGTTCAAAAACCGATTAGAATAATCGGTCTTGGATCAAAGAACATGTTTTTACATAAAAACATATATAAAAATACATACACATAATATATCTATGGTTGTTTCAAGTTATCCAATAAGGTGGGGTAATTTAAAATACCTTCTCAAATCAACTGTTTATATCAAATTAAAGGACTATGAGGTAAGAAGAAACACAATATTTTTTTAAATAAGGTATACAAACATGTAAAATGGGTACTTTACAAAAAACATAGATGGTTATGAAAAATCGTTTCATTTTTAATAAAATACTACAAGCTTATAAATACATATGGAACTTATATAACTAAAGCTTTAAGGCTCATAATAAAAAACATTATAAAACTAAAGGAACCTATTTACAAAATGCACATAGGTAGGTACTCTGCGAAATTAAAAAAAAGATTTTCCAGTCTAAGATTAAATTACATATCTGATTCAATAAGGAAATAATATCGACCTCTTTTTGAGAATTGTGGCGATAATTTTTGCAAAATATTAGTCAATTTTACAAAAGCAGTGTCTTCTATATTTGGAACAACATAAATGTTTTTGGCTTTACTTGATTTGCGCATAAATTTTAACAAGAGCTCTTAGGAAATGACTTTGATATATAAAGTTTGAGCAATAAACGTTTTCGTTGTATTTTTTTTAGTATTTTTATCATAAACTAGTGTCGCTAGTACAAATTCATCTATATTGAGATCATTATTATTGAAGTCTGTAGTATTATTAGTGCATGTTTTAGATCCTGCATCATTAGGCATATCATGATTGAACTCTTCATCGTTAGAGCACTAAAATAGTTGATCGAAATCAGATTTATTATGAACAGAAAAATCATAATAACTGCAGTCATCACTATCAGAGATACTTGAATATTTCTGAGTTTTCTTTCGTTTAAAAGACGAACAGCCTGGGCCTAGGTTATTCAAATCAGATTCCTCCCTTTCCCGCTCTTTCCTTTCCTGTATCTTTTCTTCTGTTATTTTCATTAATTCTGGTAACAAAGTCTGCTGAGCTGACACTTTTATTTGGTGTAATGTTTGCCCTATCTTTATGTTGCTTGACCGTTGATGTGGTTTCAGTCATTCTACTTTGTTGTCAGTGTTCTACACCAAGCTGTTCCATTTTCATCCAGATTGTTAATGGCTTGCGGCAGACGCTTTAAAACTTGTTCAGCATCAAGTGGATATATTCCAGAAGCTCTAAAGCCACTAATTAAATTCCTTGAACAAGCATCATCAATATTCAAACTAGCTAAGCACCGTTTTTAAGGAAATGGAAATTTGTCCTTAGGAATGTAACCTCGATTTTTGGTCTTTCAATTATTTAATGTTGCACGCCATTTCTCTTTCATCGGTCGAAGAAATGCCACATCCAATGGCTGGCATAAGTGAGTACTGTTGGTAGACAAAAGCATAAACTCAACATTATTTCTTTCATATTCTTCAATTATTTTGAATGAAATGTGGCTAGCAAGATTATCGCCCAATAAAATTATACGCGAATCTTTAGACATTCTTCTGAAGTACGGTAGAGCAACAGTCATAGATCAATCTTCAAAGATTGTACCATTAATTCAATAGCTTTCTGAACGATTGTATCTAGTTCCTGGAGGCTCTCCTTCAGTCCATGAATCATACATGTACTTGGCTAATAACATACGTATACTGGCAAAAGATCCCATGAAGCTGATCCACAAAACATTACGGAAACACTTGCTTTATAATTGTCTAAAATTCTGTTTTACATGACCAGGGTAGTCTGTTAGATTCGATTCATCATTTGTTGACGATTGCGCCTGCCAATGAAATCTTTAATTCTTCAAAATACCTCACGACTAACTTTAGCTCTTGTCCTTTTAATATTATGACACATTCGCTGTGATAAAATCTCCTTGTGTCTACTTAGAAACCCTCGCACCCATTCAATTCCAGGCAAGTTACGAGTGAATCTAGGTTCATTTATTCCTTGTGAATCTAAGTAAGCTTTAATCACCAAGCGTAAATCAAATGTGGTGAGAGGAAGCCCCCATTCACTAGCAAGCAAAATTCCATCGCTCAATAATTTCTCATCTACTGATGATAAAACACATGGGCGTCCGATCCTCTAATCTTCCTGCTTAACGTTGACGGTGAAATACCATACTTTTCTGCTGCTTTGCGTATGGTTACGGTATTAGCTCTTACTTCTTCTATCGCGTTTGTTAAAGTTTCATCACTATAGTCACGATACTTTCGTGCCCCTGGCTTCCGCTGCTGATTTCTTACCATGTTCAACCTAAAACAGTAAAAACGGAACTTAAATTATAGCACCTACGTGAACATTTTGTCAAAAATGTTATACATCAAGAAATTTGCTAAAAAAACTAATAGAAAATTAAATACTAAAATAAGTGCGGTAAATTGAAACACTCGTTTCAAGTTACCTCACAAGGGCATTTAATTTACTGTTTTTGTAAAAACCAATTGCACGAAAAGCATAACCTTAATTTGTTCACTTATATACAATCACAAATGCACAAGGTTATACTATACTACATATCACATGTTAAAATTCTTAATATTACTTACATATGAAGTTTTTCAGTACATGTTATTAGGCTATAAGTTACTAATTTTTTACAAAATAATAAATTATGCTTATCTTTGATCATAATATCCAATTTCGGTTTATATATTAGGCACCAACCTTCCAATATAAGGTCCTTCTGTCAAAAGTTCCATATGTATTTTGCAGTGCTTCTAATACCACAAACCTAAAATTACTTCCAAACGTTTCAAGTTACCACATTGTTTCAAGTCATCCCATTTTACAGTAATCAATTTCCAATTAATTTTATTACTATATAATTTGTACTTGTTAAGAAGGTATGGTACGACTTTTAAATTAAGATTACACTTAAAAGCTCTTTAAAACTGCAAATTTTTATCGCCGAAATCCTAAGAATTTCTTTTGAAATTATTGAACAAGTTAACACTACTTTCCACTATAAATTTTTCTAATAAGCAATTATTTCAGCTTTAACTAATTAAATATGGTATACCTAAAATGATGAAATATAAAATAAAATAACGCGTTACCATTACTGACTTCAACTTCTGAACCTACTTAATTGTACAATCTTTTTCTTTGTGTACGCAATATAAAAGTTTGATGAAAAAAATATATACTAACTTTATGGAGATGGCTTGTGGAAACGCTAAGCAGGATGTTGACCGAAAAGTTTACCTTTTCATATTGATGCTTTGTATTAACAAGATTGTGTGTTTCTTCTTATATTTAATACGGTAAACTCAAAATTTATTTTTAGTAATCGAGTGAAATATACAATGCTATAAACAAAACATTGTTGTACATGTCAAATATACAACACTGCACATTAGAGTGGAGTGAAAAAGATAAAAAAATGTTTTTTTGTTTCAGATTTCTAATAGTTATAAAAAGTTGCTTAGTTGTGTTGTCTTTAAAAAAGCTTTCGCAATTTAACATAAAAAAAAATATCTTGAGGGTCCGCCGGGCCTTTAAAACTCAAATTTTAATGAAAAAATGCCATTTCCTTTTAGACTTTTTAAAATATATTTTTAATACTTTTTGTTTACTAATAGTGAAAAAACCTTTAGATTATACATATCACAACATAGCAAAATTACAGTTTATAGAAATATTAATGTCTGCAAGGTCCGCCATAATTAATAAAATCAATACAAAATCGTTATTTTACACATCTTAACCCTACGACCTTAAAAATTGTTGTTTGTTCTTAAAGTTTATATTCCTTTTGGTTTCAAAAGTTGGCATTAAAATTCGTGACTGTGATTTTGCTTTTATAAAGCCATCTCGTCTACTGAGTCCACTTACCGACGAAGAAGCCTCAGTTACAAGCTTAATGCTCCGTTCCCCTGCTTGTGTGTGGTAAGGAAAATTAAAGGATCTTAAACATTTTTTTGACCTGAATCGCGTCTTTAAGATCTTCGTTTGTAATATTACAAAAAACCGGTGGTTCAGTTATTGTTACGCTTTGCCAATAAATCATCTCCATATACTCATTTGCGTCAAAGTTAATTGTTGGTATTTTGAAAGTTCTGACACTTAATTGACTTCCTTGTAATGCTTTATTTCTTGCTTTTAGTATCCTTCGCAAACCCAGTTCCCTAATGTGTTCAAGAGAATCTGTTACCATAGTCAAAAGAATGTTTTCTGCATGTGCAAAATAGGCATTGCGCTGAATGACAGGATCTATGACCTTTTAAATATTCTTTGTTCATAAATCTAAAATATTTAATAATTTGTCATAGATTTTGTGAACCACCAGAGCATAAATTGTTTTTCTTTATAGTGAACCAAACTTTCACAACATATTGCGTTATAATTACTAAATTCTGTGAAGGATTTTCAGTTCCGACGTATAATCTTAATATACGGTTTGCAAATGTTAACCAGCGAGCGTGATTTAGCTTTCCAGGAGATCTATTGGCTAAATCAGTTGGGCACACGCCGTTAACAACTGCAAGACAAATTTCGAACAGGATTCTTTGGTCAGTACTTAGATCTTTGAAATCTAAAGAACACAATTCTAATTTAATTTCAATTGATTTGTATTTAATTACTGGAAAGATTTCACATTTATGTACTAATACGCCAATTGGTTCGGTAAAACTGTTTGGGCCTGTAGTTTGTTCATCTAAATACTGAAACAAGTGCCGGAAAGGAAGTTCGTTTCCATATAACTGACACACAAACCAGTGAAGTGATCGTGCTAGTGTCGACTCCATTATACGAATTATTCCACCATTTATACCTGTATTTGTAGGGACGTCATCACATTCTATAGCCATAAGCTTCGATAAATCAAAGTTATCTGCCAAATAATCTAGAATACTTGCCGCACACTGCAGGCTTGAATCGGGGACAATGTGTCCTATATGTTTGGCAAGAGGTTCTTCAATGAGAACTAAATGTTCTTCGACAATACTCCTTTTATGAAACCTGCCGTAAATTTTTTTCATCTCTAACGTCTGGTGCTTCCGCCCATCAAAGTAAAGTAATTTCAAAACAGCCGATTTTCCTGCTTTTTGTAGTGAATCTCTAAATTTTTCTCTTTCTCTTCGAATTTTGGATCTATTTATTACATTACTAATATTCGTTATGGATATTAAATTTAAATCTGTTAAAACCGCTCTTGCTATTTTGGCTGCAACACGATCAGATACTAGCGCCCTATCGCATTCCTTAGCAAGAGTTGACAAAGTTGTTTTCATTTGTACATTTGAAGTAGGAGGGACTTCCTTCGATAGGTTGGCAGACTTATTCGAAGTTGATGCTTCATGCTGTTTTTTTCTGTAAGACAACTCTTTGGTTAGGTGATATACTCCTCTCGAGATCATCATCTTTAGGATTAGAGGTAACTTCCCTAATATTATTGTAGTCTTCTGATTTAAGAAAATCTTTTGTTGTTTTGTTATCCGCTTTTTCTCTTACTTTTCGTTGCCTTTTGACAATAATTTTATTGTAGTTTTCTGGTCAATACCGCCAATAACCATTTTTCTGACAGTTCTCTGATCTTCTACAAAAGCTTTTTCGATGTTTGAAATTTTTTCATTTTTTCCACAATGACAAGCAGAAAAATCAGCACATTTGCAGCTGGCTAAATCAAAGAGCTTTGTTTTTGCTTCACTTATAAAGAGTTCTGCTTTACGTTCAAATAAATCTTTTCGATGACTGGATTTTTTCAAGCTCATATATTTCTTGTGGTAGTCTTTTAATATTTGATTAGCACGGTTGAAAGTTACAATTGGAATTGAAGCCGTTTTCCATATCTTTTGAACTTTGGTTACGACAATTGGAGCAATTTCGTTTAAGATTGGTTTTTTCGAATTAACATCGGGCATAAGTTCATCACGCGCATTGATATAGCACTTCATAACATCGAAATATGTGGGTAAAATGCGTTTATCAAAGTCTTTGCCTGGTCCAAAGATTGTCATGAAGTTTTTGCTCCAGTTTTTACGGCACTAGCCATTTAGTTTACTTTGAAAAACACTTATTTCCACCCAATCAAAGCACAGTAAGCGGAGAAAACAAACTAATATGTATTATGTAAGGTACCCGTACGCAGGCACGTACGTTTTAGTATCACAACGTAGACAAAACACTTAAACAGCAGGAAATAAAACACACGACACTGGCAAAGCAGTAAATTATTCGGTACTAATCCATATCAGAGTAAAACAACAGTCCAAGCGTCTACTCACTCCCACTCCTTCGCTTATGATAGGCACAGACGAAGCGCAGGTCTCGATTGAAAGTAATTAAACGAGGTAATAGAACGTTCAATTGAAGGTTGCGACAGACCCTCTAAATGATTGATCGCAGTAACCACTTTTAGTGGTATTGTTAATACGACTAACCTTAGTATAATTTTTTGCCATTAGTATCATTTTTACGTAAAGAATTCAGTTATATAATAATTTTAACAGATTGCCATTTTCAACTTCTAGCATTAGTGTGTCCGGCGGACCCACTAAAAATAAAGCGATTGAAACAAAAATTGGAATGAGTAATATGTGACCCTAAAGGAAACCTTTGTAACTATTATATCAAAGGAATAAAAAAAAAAATTTCACTCCAGCCTACTGCACCAAAGAAATATTGTAATTTGAAATAGACGAAAAAGACTGCATTAAAATGAACTACTGATCTGAAAATTAAATTAAACCTTTACTTACATTCAAAATGTAATCAGAGCTAATTAAAATTTTAGAAAATTGTCTACAATAAGTACTATACGCTGCATTTTAAAGCTTTTATTTACTTTAACTGTATTATATCGATGAATGTACATCTTAAAATTATGTCTTTCTCGATCTTGGGAATGGCATTAGGACCTGCGTTCATGTCGGTAGACGTGAAAATGTTGTTATTTATGCAGATGTGGCTAGTGTGCAAATGGTGAGACACGGTTGAGTTTAGAATGGCCTTTATTTGGGTTCATAGTGATAGGCTGTGTTTGTTTCGGATTTTGTTTCTCATGTTGATAATTGGCACTTTTGTTTCAACGGCTTAATTGCACGTGTTCACCAATACATAAACGTCAATGACTTGAGGTTCGATTTTCGAACTTATACGAAACGATTCGTATGAGAATAATTTCGGCTGATCAATTCCATATATGAATGACAAACCCTATTTTGGACCACTAAGCGGAACTGCTTTTGTGCGCGTATCTATGTATTCGAATGTAAACGTTGAAATACTGTATCATTCCCCTCTATTAAGCTATTTCATTAATAAATCAATGATTAAGTGGATCTTACAGCTCTCTAGCAGCGGCAAGTCAAAGCGTTTGTATGAAAATCTAACCTTAAATTGGATATCAAATCAAGTTATTCACAAATCACATTTAATATTGTTGTTGTTTACTACGTGGAATAACTTAGCAGCTATTGAAAATATGAGTGTAATAAAAGATAAGCGTTGTGGAAATGTAACGGTTGATCAAAGGAGGGAATTGTTATCGTTCATTGAAGAATGAAGATTATCCGGAATTAAAATATAGAAAATTTTCTGCCGAATTTACTTTTAAAAAAGCACAATGTTTGTGGTGGCAAGAAGTTACTGCTGGTTTAGTTTGTCTATATAATTTTAATAACGACAGTTATCAAATGGAACTATAAACTTGTGCAACTGTCTAGAAGGTCTAATAGCTAAAATCTCAGCTTGTTCAATTAAATTAATAGCATTTTTATGTAAATAATAGTTTAATCCGGCCATCTTTTACAAAATTTTCACGAAAAATGATTTGGGTTGATTATAACCCAGTTCGATTTCTTTTAGACGAAAAGATCCATATGCGAAGATCATACGTACGTTCGAAAATGAGGCTAAAAATATTTCATGCAAAAGTTGGTAATTTTCGGATACGAATCGTTTCGAAAATCGAACCCCTGATACTACATTGACCGGTTTCGCTGCGTCGTGTTCAAATATAGGGTTAAACCAGCGTTAAGAAGTCTTGAGCGGCTTCTATGGTAATTGTTTCCTTGTCACTGCTGCTCAACTTCTAATACATGTACTGCTTAGGACTGGTCTGCGCGATCCAAGTGAATCAGGAATGGTTTTTATAAAATGGAGGAACTCACTCTTTATTATAGTTTACTATCGGATGTGTCGTCAAAATGCGGATCCGATATATTCAAAATGAAACTAGTTAGTAACAAATAAAGATACAACTTGAATACGCTTAAATATAATCTACATAAATCGTGGAGTTTATCAATGAGTCCGGCCGAGACGATTATTGAAGCAAGTGTGCGCGTGTGTGTACATGCGCACGCACGCGCGTGCGTGTACGTATGTATGTGCGTGCGTGCGTGTGCGTGTGAATGTGCACGCGTGTGTGTGTGTAATTAATTGTTGGCTATACTGATACAGGTTTATTTGGAGTTAAAGCTATTATTTTTCAGTTCTTGTATTATTATGCATTAGCGTTGCATGTGGTTTTTAACCTAACAATTTGTTTATCTGAGTTTTTTTAATTTGGGTTAAGTCAACTGCTTTAATAAAATGAGAGCATTCAATCATATTTTGCTTTTCTTCACAAGGTTTGTTAGAATTGGTAGAGCTATTTTTATTTGCTTCTCTCTGTTTTCTATGTTCATTCTTTTTATTTTTTTGTATTGTGATTTAAGTTGTATTGATTAATAATCGAATGTGTATATTGTTTTTCATTTTCGTAATCGATTGGTGTTACATTATTGAGTTTTTTATTAGAAATTCAAATTTTGTAAAATTTTGTTTTCGCAAAATTGTAATTTGGAAAATATTAAAATTTATCTAGTTCTTTTGATGGTGGAGTAGTACCAAGGATTGAAATTGCGTTTCCTCGTTGAGTTGTAATGCTAATTCTTTGTAACAAGAAGGAAGTAGCCCTGTTATCATTAGTGTTGATATACGTTGATATACGTCTGCCGACTTCTTTAAGAAATTGGAGAGCATCAGCTCCGAGAACACCCATTGTTTCAATCGCGATAGGATAGAAAAGTAAAGGTCTGATAGTGTAAAATATTTTTAATTTTAAAATTTTCTCCGTATTTTGCTGCGGCTTCAGGGTTATTGACACATGCTAGAGTGTCAGAAGGAGTTAGGGTGTCAAGGCAAGTAAAATCTCACATGATAGCTTTGCCACGGTTCCACAGGACTAATCTGATTCTATCTGGTCTTTTTTGTCGTCTCGAAAGATATGATTTAGTTCTAAAATAGACGGGGCGTCTGCGGAACTTAAAATCGTTTAATAATGTCATGTAATGCTCCGTGCCGGGGGGTGGGTCCTGCACTGAGCAGCCAGCTTAGACGTGAATTCCTAATTCGTCTACGAATGTACCGCAAATACATGTATGTGGGATACATAATTTTATTCTCAGTCTTAAGCCGATAGCAATTCTGAACGATTGATTATCTAACAAAGTTCCTAGAGAAGAAACTGGTAGTGTTTGTAGCCAAGTTCCAGAGTGTATGGATGAGACTGCTCGAATACGGACTTTGCTACTGAATTTGGTAGCTGTTGAAAGCAAATTGCTAAAAACGAAGTCCAACAAAGGTAAGTCCCATTCTTTTTGATTGGATTTATCATGATTTAAGACAGACTGATTTGTTTTTGAAATCCAAAGAGATTCACCTCGAAATAAATCATTGTATGGGGCGCTTAAGAATTTTGAGCAGGTTTTCTGAACAAATGGTGTCGATTTTTGAAAAGAAGATAAGAAAGCTGGCAAAGAAAGGGAAACAGTTGAGCGAATACCTAAATCACCTTTTTTTATAGGAAGAGTGGCATGTAACCATTCTTTTGAAGTGAGTTTAATATTGATCAGTTCTTCCAGCATGTCGCGTAACACATTGTCGAATTGGCATAAGATTTTTTCATATTTCTAAGTAAGTAAACTAGTTTAGGAATTGCGAGACAATTTTTTCATGAGGACATACGATATATGAATAGAAATTTGAATACTTGTAAACGAGATGAAATACGTGACAAAGTCTTGATCTTTTCGATTATACAATTTGGAATTGAAAATTTAGTTAATATGTATGCAAGTGTTAGTAATTATTATCATTAACTGTGTTTTAAAGCGTTTAGGTGACGTTACATTCTTGTATGTACGCCACTGGTCGTGTTTGACTTAGTCTGTCCTTGCATCTCCATGCTAGTGACGTTCTGGTTTTGTAGTGCAATCCTAGCCTTTTTAAATTGCTTTGGGCGTGGTTGTAACTTTGTGCGGTGTCAACTGCTATTTGGTTAAAATAACCTGAAATTAAGTTTTTACAACGATTCCTTCAAATCTTAAGTAGGATTCGTTGAAGTTGGAATGAAATGGGTTTCCATAATAATTCTTGGAGAGTATGGTGTGATCTGCCAACCAGTCCGGAGTAGTCTAAGTCCAATGGAGCTTTAAGACCGTTGATTGTGACTTTTCCATTTGGGATTCTTCATTTAGTACCTTATTTAATTACTGATTCCGTGTTGGATGTGCTGAAGTTGCACGGTAAGTCTGGATATTTCGATTCTGGAATCTTCGCAATTATGCTTGGGGGATATGATAGCTGGTATTTGAATTCTTGGGTGCAGTGGAAATTAAGGTAATTTTACTTACTATCTCAGTTTAAAGTAAAACTTGATGTCAGCTTAGTACAATAAAATATTAGTACCAACTCTATTTATTTATGAATTACATTCTGATGCTGCACTTTGTGCTGAAACAATTGTGTTAATAGGTTTTATCAACAACATTTGGTATCATTTTGAAGATTCTTTTAAAGATCTTCCGTTTGTAGATCTTTTCGTGGATCTATTTGCAGATCCTAGCATCGATCTGTTTGCAGCTCCTGTCGCTGTTACCTTCACATTTGCTGTTGCAGCTCCTTTGATGTACTCATTTATGGGGGAAGTGAAATACACATTATTGCAACATTCCTTAAATATTACAACTGATTTTGCTTGACTTCCGCTCCTGTCAGGTTTCACTAAGCGAATGTAAGTTATTTAGTTTAAGTTGGATTGGACAAAGAAATTTTAAGTTTCGGGTTTGCATGAAGTGGTGTAGATAAATTTCAAAGGAGGCGAATTTTAAGGATTTAAGATTCTGCGGTAGTGGAGGGGTTGTTAGGGTATACCAAGAATCAACAGCGTAGCGGACAATAGGAATGATAATGTTGTTTAGGATGTCTTCTTGTAGTTAGAGTTAGTTGGATGGATTATGGTAAGCACTGTTGGATATTATAGAGGATTAGTTTGATCTTGAATTGGGTTTTCTGGATCATATGCATTTTTAAACAGGTCTCTTGGTTGATTTTGTCGTAGGAAATGGATTCAGAAAAAGTAAGAGGTGTTCCCAAATTATGTGCAGTAGGACTTCGGCGGAGGTTAAGCAAGCGTTTCAGGAGTAACATTTTGAATTTAATGGAAGAGGTGGGTTGTTTGTTTCAGGTTGACGATTGTTCTATATGTTGGATTGGTACATTTGCAGATGTTTGTAGTTTCAGATGGGAGTTGCTAGGGATAAGGAATGTAAAAACATCTGCATATGCGTAAGTATCTATGTTTGGAATGTTTAGGATAAGGAGAGGATTAATGGATAAGTTTCAAAAGGTAGGTGATAGGACGGATCCTGCAGAACAGACTTGTGATAGGTTTGTGGTAGAGGAAAAGTAGTTTGTCTGCAGGGTAGCTGTCTGGGAAGATAAATAAGATTCGGTAATTTTATAGATATTGATGGGTTAGTTCAGCATTTTAAGTTAATTAAGAATATTGGATGCAAAAGCGGAATGAAGATATAGAAAGATTACAAGATCATATTTGAAGTTTGATGATTGGACTTTGGATATTAAGGAATGGATGGTTTGTTTGGTAATGTGACCTTGGCGGAAGCCATGTTGGTTATTAGAGATCAAGGAATTGCTATCGATGTGGGATTGGAGTTTATTCAAGATTAGTTTTACAAGAAGTTTATCGATGGTTGAAAGGAGGACAATTGGTCAGTAGGAGCGTGGAACTTCAGAGGGTGATATTAACGTGATTGAAGGTATTAGGGAAAATACGGCTGATTAAACATTTACGAAATACGCTATGAACTGGTTGACGGATTACTGGCCATGCTTTTGGAATTATTAAGTTGGAATGCTATAAGGGTCTGGGTATTCATAAGGGTTCAATTCTGATACAATTTATTCTAGAAGGTCGGTGTCAAGGAAATTATCAGGAGGTGTATTTGGAGATGTTGCGCAGTTATTATTTATTTGCTCTTGAAGGAAAGAAGGGACATCATAAAAGTAGGAGGGATCACTATGTTTAGAAGAAGTGTTAAGGTATTTTGGATGGTGGGGTTTTGTAGAGATGCGAGAGTTGTTAAGATATGAATTGGATGGGATTTAACTAACCTGCGATAAGTTTTCTAGGGATCAACACAGGGATGGTTAATGATATTCCTTAGATGTTATTTTTAGCCTCGTAAACGTCTTTCTTTGCAAGAAACTCGCACCTGTCGGTATTCAGTGTTTTTAAATGGAACTGCTAGTCATAATAAACGCTGGATCTTGTGGAGCAGAATATTTAGGCGTCTTTTCGTGTAATGAAGCGTAGAATGTCACCAGGGTGTTGTGCGTGTGACGTAGTGTCTCGTAGGTATTGTAGTGGCTGCGGCACGGTGTAAGGATTAGATGATAGAGTTTGCAAGAGGTGTAGGGTGAAAGTCTCTTGGTTGAGGGTTGGAAAGGTGGTTTTTTGAGGATTTCAGGAAACGGGACCATTCTGCTTTGTTTGTGTTATGGGATGTGGTTTTATGGAATTGTCGTGGTAGAAGATTAGGGAGAAATTTAAAGATTATTGAACTAGAGTTTATTAGTCGCACATATTCCAGGAATCTATCAAATTGCTGGCTGGTAAGGAAGCGAGGATGATGTTAATATTGGATTAAGCAAGTCGTGCGTGAGTACACACGCGTGCGCGTGCATGTGTGCAGGTGTTTGTGCGTTCATGTGCGTACTTGACAGTACGTGGGCGCCGCTGTATACACATGCTTGTATAAGCGTGCGAAATAGATTAAGATGTTCGACTGCCCTCGGCTTTTTTTTTTACAGAAAATTCGAATTATAGCGTCAACAGTTACAGAAAATATTGAACTTAAATTAATTGTGGCAACGCTATTACATCTATGTATAATATCTTCATTGCAATAGACTAAATCTTCTAACAACTTTTACAAATGTATATTATCCGATTTCAAAGCACACAAACAGTTGCCTGCTATAATTTGAATTAACAACCAACCTGAAAATTCTACTACACAAGGAAGAATTATTTTATTTACTCAAGAGCACCTGATAATGTAATGTAACTGCAAAGCCATAAATGTCAAATATTTCGTATCTCCTTTTGAAATTAAGATTCAACTAATTACAAATTTAATTAACACAGTAAAGAACACAGTGTTTCAAAGTAATTTATACACTTAAGAGTTTGAGACAGCTCATCCTAAAGAATAAGTTTGTTTTACTTATTAAATGATACTTTTTCGATATACTAATATTGCAGCGTTCCGTATAAATAAGAGAGTTTACGGATTAAATTGCATCTTCGTCTAGTCACATTTAGGGCTAACAAAGCATACTTGGTCCTTCATAAAATAATAATAATAATAATAATAATAATAAAACACAGACATACACCAAAAAGCAAACAGAGAAATGAAGCGAAACACAAGAATACACTAAAACACATAATAATTAAAAAGAGAAATAAATAAACACAACTTCCACACGAAATAACACAAGATACAAACAAAAAATCACAGAAATAGAAGAAAAATTTGAAAGAAAACGACAGGACAGGTTAATTAGGAAAGACAAAACAAAGATAAGCAAAGCAAGGGAATCTACATAATAAGATAAGATACGATACCGGTACTACTACTTCACTTCATAGTTTTAGGCAAATAGCCACGATGCCGAGCGTCACCAAAACTCGTCCCCACTCTTTGTCTAGTATTGGTCTACCCCTCTAGGGTTGTGCGATCTGCGCAAACTCACTACTATGACGTACGGAAGTACCGCCTAGTCTATTTAAAATTCCCGCGCACCGCGTATTTGAAATTATGGCGCGAAACTCCCGTATATCAAAACTTAACCTAAAACAATGTTTAAGTGGCAATGGCACGTAACACAACAACAGACAAATGTAGACTATGTCAACAACAAATAGAAACCATAGAACACATTGCAAGCGAATGTCCAATACTAGCAAACACAGTATACATCAAACGACATGACAAAGCCGCAAAAATAATACTCCAACAACTGGTCCTACAACACAAACTCACAAAAGAACACACACACATACAAACGCACACCGCAGAACACAAGCTATACTGGAATAAAAGCATAATAACCGACAATACAACACCACACAACAAACCAAACATTACATTTATCCACAAACGAAAGAACATCACACAACTAATAGAAATATCTATCCCAATCACATCCAATTTACAAAAGAATACAGGAGAAAAAAGGAAAAATACATACAACTAGCTGAAAAAATCAACATGCGGAACCAGGATATAATAGAAATAATACCGATCATATTATCAAGTACAGGAGTCATACCAAATAACCTACACCAAATCATCCAAAAAGTACAGTTACATCCAGACACATTTAAGCATATTCAAAAATCAATCATAGTGCACATGTACAATAACTAGAACATTTCTAAATGCATAATATAACTTATAAATAAAAAAAAGCACGTTTGACAACAGTCCACGTGCTTATCTACTAATACCAGATAAAATATCTTAGAAGAAAAACAAAAACAATAATAATGCCTTTAATTTGCTAAAGTACTATCTCAAATGAACCCGTCTCAACAGAATATTAACAAATGTATAAACATTAGAGAAAAGAAAGAACGTGTACTATATATTAGTTGCAACTTAAGTACAATCCGAACACATATTACTTCGGAAAATCACACTAAGTAAGTTCAAATAGTATCTATTAAGCTACTCATGCTTTACTACTAAATTCACGATTTAAAATAGATTAAACTCAATAACTATACATACCGACAAAATTTTTGTTTCCTAATGTCTAATTAGTGTGCGTTTTATGCATTTTTGGTCACTGAAACCTTATCTGCACTCAAAAATTTTGTATCGCCTTCAGATATTATGAAAATTGCTAAAAATGTCGACTTAAGATAGATAAGCGCACCAGACTTTTCAATTTATCTTTATATTTATATTAAATATTCAGTATTTAATCAAAATTAAAGGAATGTTGTTATACTCCCGGCGCAACTGTTATATCCCCGCGCGCGCGTGTTCAGAGCCACTTCCACAGTTGGCAACATGGATACTATCCACGTTCACATTATTGCACAACAAAGATATTACGCCATAAATGCGTGTCAAATTGTATCACGTACCAAATATGTTTACAGTGATACAAGATGCACACTAAAAAAATATAATGTACTTACTTATAAATGTGAAACTCTTCACGATTTTACGGTCATCCTTGCGCAGGGGCCATGTTGATTTCCATGGATCTCGTTTGGGTGTTGTTTGAGCGAGGGTTACGTTATGCCATCGTTGAATCCAGATTTAACGTCTTCCCTTTTCTTCTGTTTGTAGGCAGGACGAAGGAATAAGGTGAAGGCAACGATAGATGGTAGAGGTAAAGGAAAACCTACATTCTGAAAGAGAAAAGACAAAGGAACGACACAGGTAAACGTCACTGTTCGACGTCTCGTTGGCTAATAATGTAGTGTCACCCACCACGCACTTGCGCCATCACTCCGCATCTGCGCATTACTTTTGCGCAAACGTAACTGTCCGAAATGACGGAAATGCACAAGTCTATTTTTAAAAATAATGGCGGGAATTTGATCACATATTTAAAACTGTAAAATGCAAACTTTGGCATGTAACAAGGTACTATGAATGACAATATATAGTTGAAATCAGGAAAGAATGAATGCACGTTATCAACCGTATTCGTATGCATCAAGATTAATTAATTGACTGTTTAGTAAAGATTTCAAGTGATATTCCCATTGGAAATCAAAAATAATTTAATGAAAACAACAAAATATAAAAGCAAACCCAAATATAAAGGCACAGTTATAAGTTATGGTTATGTTGTATTAAAAATGACATGTGTTAAAAAACCCCACAAATCAACTTAAAGACTTCATTAATATAAGTGTAATATAGTTTGGACATGCGACAGTTTACTGTTCCCATTCTTTACGTATCATAAACTCCACAGCGTAAGTCGTTACTAAGCTACTTTGCTCGAAACACGTGCTACTTGTATTCTTTCTTTCTCTTACATGTTAAATACGCCCATTGTATATGCGGAAGTATATCTTGGATTGGATCAGAAATTAATGACGTGCCATTTTTAGGTGTCTTTAAGTTTTTAAATTTAGACGAAGCAGCGCTTCACATGCGTCAGCCGACAAGCCGTCATTGAAATTTATTATCAATAGAACGCCATACCTTTGCACGTCTAAACTGTTGAAATTCGTTTACTCGCATACTCGGGGTAAGTAAAATGAACAACACATCTGTTTATGTATATAGTGTTGAAAATATTTTTAATATACATTTAAATTTTTATGGTTATCTTTTTTCTAATGTTTGTGTCATTGGCACTTAAAGTCATCTATACGGATATAATGTAAATAGCGTACCTATATTTATATTAATCTGTATTTTGCAAACTTATTGTACGTATATCAGTAATATAAGAGAATTGTTATTAATTAAATGGTTATATTGATACTAGGCTAAATTCGCTGAAATGGATAGTCGAATAAAGCCGAACTTATCCGAATTCTTAGTTAAACAAATACAGTAACCAATGGTATATAATTCTAGTTAGCAATTTAGTTAGTGCTTTTATAAATTAATTAGTAATCTTTTTAGTTAATCAATAACCGAAAATATTAATCGAACTATTGATATATAGATTCCTGGCACAATACCCTGCATTTTTGTGTGCACACTCTATGTAAAGTATTTGTATCGTATTCTTAAGTGATAGTATCGTAAATTCAGTATTATATAATAATTAATGAAATTACTGTGATGTTGAATAATATGTAAAATGTAACTTTCGTTGTTTTTGAAGTTATCAAGTAACTTTCCATTGTGGACCTGTAAATCTTTGAAATTTATAATAATTTTTGTAAAATGTATAGGGTCCAGGCAGCTTACTGCATGTAATATTTGAGCTTGTTAAGGTATTGTTGTTATTAGTTTTGAGACTGTATTGTGTTATTTGTAAAGTTTGTAAATTTCGAAAAATATTAAAACAAACAGAACATGAAATGACTGTGTAGTATACCAAATAAATTTCGTTTTTGTGTATGGATCTTGCTTTATTTTATCATCAACCCCCCCCAACACGACAGCAGTAAATACTTGACTTACCAATAAAGAATTAATTCCTTAGAAGGACAAGACATTTCCAATGATGCGAGTTATGTATCCCCCAATCTATATATGTATAACAAAATAGAATTTATTAGGAATTATTAGAAACTGTTAAAGAATGCTAAAGAAACTTAAGTGTATGCAACAATGTAAATCCAAGGATAAACCAGAGAGATTATTGAAAGTTCACAAGCAAGTTGTGAGAACGGATATTGCATCCGTATTCCAGACAGTAAGTGATACTTCAGGTGCAGGTCACAGACGGTTAAAAACCGCAATTACTTAGAAATTAAGATTGTTACATTGTATAATGAATAGAGTTAAGAAATAAGCAGACATGAGCTCTGCAACTTCCCACAGACATGGAGGGCAGGGACAACATAAATACACCAGAAGCCCCAATACCATCAGTCAATCTTGTGTATTTCAGCTTTAACATTGTTATTTGCGTAGGCTACTCACCCTAATATTAGTTCAATTATTAATTATTTTTTGACTTAATTTAATTTTAATCAAGTTGTCAAAATTCCGCATTAATATTTGTTTAATAAATAAATTTTGTTACGAAGTTTTGAAAGAAGTTTTTAAAAAGATCACTCCCAAGACCCGAAACGTAACTTGCGAAGCTAAATATAAGTCTAGCGTATAATGACTTTGTAAATAAAGACGTATAATTAATTATGATATGGCAAGCCATGGGCCATCTAAATAAACTTACGTTACTGCCAGTTTTGGCAAGTCATGCTGTCATCTTATACCTTTCATTAATATAAGCTGTGAATCTCAGTTAATGTGAATTTATTTGATTTTATTCATAAATTGACATTTCTTACATTCGTTAAAAAAATTGGACTATTGCAGTGTGTTATGTGCTAAATAGACGCTAGTTACCTGAATTAAATTTATTCTACGAACGTAAAGTAAAAATAAATAATCCACTAACAAGCTTCTAGTAGTGAGGGGTGGCTTCTATAAAAGCAATTGCAAATGTTTTTTGGAGTATACAGGTAGTGTATAGTGCGGGTTCTGGCGCCTCCGGTCAATGATCCCTAGTAACGTCACAGTGCGGGTTCATTGACCTTTGCGTGTATCGTCAGGAGTCGCGCGTGTGTTGGGATCGTTGACCTTTATGTTTAGATGTGGGTATTGGTGGTAACGTTATCGTGCGGGTTCATTGACCTTGGCGTTCGACTTGAGCGGTCGTAGTTGAGTATGGATCATTGACCTTTGCGTTCTGGTTGTTTTGGTGGAGGAGATCGTTGAACTTTGTTTTGACGCGTATCTTTGCGTGACTCACGTTGCTGCAAGTCGGAGACAATGACATGTCCAGGGTGGGTTTGTTGACCTGTGGATTCCCGTGCTTATGATGGATGAATCGTCGCAGCGGATACTGTTTGGTTGGCGTCGATGGTGTTTCCTAAATCAATGACCTACTAGCCTGTTTTTGTAAAATTGTAAAATTAACCTACTTCTAAATGGTGATGACCTAGTAACCTACTGTCTTACTGACATCGTTCCACTTCCACTAATTTCTATCAACTTGTATGTACAAAAGCTGAGGTCTGTTGTACGAAAGTATAGTGTATTTTTTACTAACATACGATGGCTCCCCGTACAAATGACTTAAGAGTTAGCAGTTGTGTACCCACTGATACCTCCAGCAATATACCGCTGCGGTCTGTTTTAAACCGTAACTTAATTAACAAATTGATGGTATTCACCTTGCACTTATGTGTGGTGTATCCCTTCAATTCGTGGTATCTGGAATTTGGTCGAACTAGGGATAACGACGCGTTGATCCAGATATCGCGCTGTTATTTCTAAACGATCATATTGACGAATTGACACAATGGCAACCAACACAGATTCACCACGAGCTTCTCACCTACATGAACAATAAGCGACACCGCGTACATTCGAGGTGTAGCGGTGTTGTGGAAGTTATTTTTCTAAAGGAGGTGAGAAGCAGGTTGGAAGTATTCTGATTGCAACGTCATTGTCGACAACTGGTTGGCCGATCAAATTTAACATGTTCCGGTTTAAATGGTTTTTGGATAACCTGGAGTAGTATTTTTTGTAGCCAGTACGATCTGATGGCTGACGAATAGGTGGTGCTGGCACGAGATGGTAGTGGTGGTGACAGAATAAATGTTGATGGTGTAAAAGGTAACACCGGGATGCGAGCGATCATTTGAAGTAGAAAAATCGCTATTGTAGTTCTACCATCCGGAAAAAAGTTTAAAATATTAAAGCCGTATGAAGTGATACAGCTGACAGACGTATTAAAAGCTGTAGTCCGTGTTAAACACGCTATCCAGATACTGGAAAACAATTGGCGACTGGATAACGGTGACGGCGTTTACGATATCGGTTTGGTTAGCACAACTGCACTTCCTGTGTCGGAAATGGGTAGTTACGTGGAGGAGATCGATTTGGTAACGTTTAAGAAAAGAAAAACAAACGTTAAAAAAATTGAAAATCGACGGAAGAGGTATCGTAGTAGGGTGCCTGTAAAAAATATAACAACAACAACACGAACACCAACAAGGAAAATGTTAGTAAAAGTATTGTGGAATTACTCGACAAAGTGTGGGAGCAGAGTGCCCAAGGACCGGAAGAATGGGAGAGTGGGTTGAGAGGGTAGGTCTTGTGAGTAGCGATGGTAAATCAGTGCAAAGTTAGAATAAGTTGTTTATAACAATAAAACGTCTTGCGAGGCATTTTTTGTTTTAGAAATATTATCTTACTATACTTTTAACGAATATTTATGTATGTATAAATAAACAAATAAAACACTACTTACTGTAAGTGTGTTGATTAACATTTGCCTTTATTAGCGGTTATATGTACAAAACCAATATTTAAGTGCACTTACATTTGTGGTTGCGCAATTGAATGGTGAATGTCATGTGGTATAGTAAAAACGCTTAGGTGAATTGCTGTTTTAATTTATACAGAAGAAGACACCCTAAATCTTCTAGGTTAATAACATTAAGGTATGGAAATTCTTTTATTAACCACACCCGCTTTTCTATACTTTTAACGTAGACACATGTTGTTCTGGTAAATATTGAGTCCAAAATATTATGGAGACAGCTATATGGTAAGTCGTCATCTTCCAACGATATGCCGTAGAAATTTCTGCTTAGCCATACGTTTTGGCATTTTAAGAGAACTGATAGATTGACTCAAGAATACGGTAGTTTCAGCAGATATGTTGCTACAACTCCATCTGATGACAATAGTGGTAAAGGAGCAACTTCTTTAAACACAAAGTTATTATTGGCAGTTTTAAAACTCTGAACGTCGACAACTAATGGACTATTCATTTTAGACTTCACTTACAATATTGGTTGCAGGATTGTACCGAACCAAACGATCGTGTAGAATGAGGCAGTACGCTGTAGTGTGAGCTTTAAGTGCTTCCTTCATTTGAAATTCTAATCGTACGTCAACCGCTCCCACTTTCACTATTTCGTTTTGATGGGAACAATCGATGACCACAAGCGGGGCGTGCGTTTAAAATTCATTGGGCGTTAATATGGGTTCGCTGATGCCCCCGTAATACGATTGTTGAAACTGTGCATATACTTCATATAGTATATAGCGATTGTTATGGACGTCAGTGTTAAGATTATCGTAAGGATACATGGATGAACCCAAATGTAATTTCATATTGGTCAACTTGCAGTGGTCAAACTGACTGCGCCCTTTTTTACGCGATGTACTGGTTTGAAAGCAGACAACAACAAACTGCGGTTTTTCCACTTGAAAAACCGTCGTTACAGCCAACGTATACATGTGTGTTATATGTAATTCTGGGTATTTATCCATGCTGGCATTGCGTTGAATATGTTTCAGTAGTTTTAAGCGCTCTGCATCTGCAACGGTTATGTGTGGAATTCGCCACGATATATGTGTAATGGAAATTTTGATTGACTCCTTGTTATCAGAATTCGATATAACTGTGTCGTCGGTACTACTCCTAGTAAGAATAAGCTCCTGCTTGATATTCAAAAGAATTTGTTGGTAGTCCTTGGTAAGCGCTAAAATTATACTCAAAGAAATACTTACGTTGAAATGACCATTAGCATCAACAAGATAACAAGATCAAGCATAACGATGGGGTACCAACCGGCGTTTTTAAAGCGGCGGCTCTCACTATAATTGTAGGATAGGAAATTTTTTGTAGTTGTTGTTATACCGGGATTACGAACGCGGTCAATAACCTTTTCGCCAAATTAATAACGGATTTCATCAAATAAAAATAAAACGCCGTTGTTGACAGAATCGGCTGTAGTTGAAACACCAGCATATGACTTATTCATTGTACCTTTAACATAAATTACGCTGTACCATGGTAATGTATGAACATCTTCATTTTCTATTGGGATCCGTATAACGATGTTCTTCTCATACGTCGTATTGGAGTATGGTGTGTGCGTATGTTTGGCGGCATTGACGATGGCCGCATCAAATATAGCATGTAGCGTAAGATTTAGTATATTCCTATCCATTTTAACAACGTAGCACTTTGAGTCCTAACGTTTGCAGGAGTTTAACGTTTTACGATGTTAATCGGTGCATGGGTGGCATGCGACTGGTATAACTGCTGACAATGCGCCCATTAATAGGTTTCTGTGCTTATGCCTGCAGCGCAGAACGATCGCTTAAAGACTGTTTAGGTAAAGTCTGATCGTGATGGTTTCCCAACGAAAAGTGATGAGATCACCGTTTTGATCGACTATTTTAACAACGATGCGATCTATTAAGTGGCATACAGGTGACGTTCATGAGATTTTTAACAATCTAGTAGCCTGGAGCAACTGCAGGAAACAAGATGCAAAATGTGTTCAGGCTTGCTATTGCGATACGATCTTACCACTAGATTACATTCTATGCAAATATAATTGATTGGAATGACTTGTGCTAGATAGTCCGATATAGCAGGAATGCGAGCCAGCAGCTTACGTTTGTTAAAACCCATCAATAAAGCAAGTGAATTTGGTTGTATAGAATTCACTATACCTGAACGGCTCAAGCTTTTGGTCGCCTCGCAAGATGCGGGTAACACTGGTTACATCAACGAAATTACATGGATTATGGAAGAATTACGCGAATTGCGTATAATAGCGTAGATCACGTGTCCTGTTATTCATTATCGCGATGGTTATCGACGAGTTTGAACATGTGTCTAACTGCGCTTCGTATTTTTCCTTTGATGATGATTACTAGGATTTCGACAGGAAGACGATGATGCAGTCACAAAAGTGTACTTAGAAACGTAGTACATTACAAGAGCGGACTTTAACCAGTTTGAAGAGACGATGAATAAACACTGTTCCAATCCCTGTGAACGCTAGCGTTGCACAGATCATAACCAAACGGGTAGATAATTCTTAGAATAGCAAATATAAGACATTAGACGCTGGTATTCAACAAGTGAAAACACAATTTAGAATAAACATTGCAAAAGTACAAGCGAAAATTCAACAGCTGCAAGAAAAACTCAAAAAAGTACACGTATTAGCAGCAAGCAAACACGCATACTAACTTATGTCCGTAAAGAAGCAAATTGTTCAAAAATTACATAAGCCTGTTCGAGTTAACTTTCCTAGAAGACATGAAATCACAAAAGGATTAAACGAATTGGTTCAAGCCAAGTTGGTGGAAATGATCCCATACGCAAAAATGAATAAAGGATTTAGATACATTCTAGGTGTTATTGACGTATTCTTTAATTATCATTGAGCCGTATCGGTTAAGTGCAAGATGGGAAAAGCTGTTTCAAACGCTCTACAATCCATTTTCAAAAAAGATCACCGTATTCGTTTTGTAATGTTATCGCATCACCACCTGCTGGTACTAACACAATATCCTCGTATATAATTAGAGGCATGATAGTACGATTTTCAAACACAGACTGCATCAACATCGTCCGACGCCTTTTTATTACCATCCGCGGTAACCTTTGATTAGGGGGGGCTTGGTATCTTAGTTGGTATGCGTGTGACCACTACGCCCAAGGTCCCGGGTTCGAATCCCGACACGGTCCGCTTGAAAAATGTTAGGCGAGCATTTTTCATAAAAATACACCCTCATTCGGATGAGAGGTAAAATGGAGGTCCCATGTGAGAGTGCTGTCACGCACGTTAAAGATCCCTACCTTGCTTGGAACAGCAAAGTTTGACAAAATTCAAAAATTTTTAGGAAAAAAAACTCGCTTCCCGGGCTATGTAGTGCCTTCAAGTGGAGCATTGGAAAATCATGTGTATAGGTAACCTTTGATTCACCACTCTTTCGCAAACTTTACTTATAATATTAATTATGCAATTGATGACATATATCACTACCTTGACTCCTTACTTCCCGTAAGTCGGGATCTTGGGAGGACACTTTGGCGTTAAGAAAATTCTGGAGAATATCTAAGCAAATTTCTACTAGTGATGCCGCAAGTATCAGCTGTGCACCATTGGCAAACCGAAAGGCTTCATTGAAGCAATACAACGTGGGAATTCCCTTTGGGAGAATGGAAATCGATATTGCTAATCCATTTCTTGAGACGGACTTCGGGATTAAGTACATCTTGGTGATGATGAACTATTTAACGAAGTGACCGAAACCTATGTTATACCAAACTAAGAAACCTTAACGTCGTTGACGTGTTAATGCATTTTTGGAGTTCGTATCAAGTTGCACGCGGAATCAGGACAAAAACTTTGAGTCTGTGTTATTCCAAAAAGTTTGTCGGCTACTGTGGGCGAGAAAGATCCAAACAACATCATTATACTCACAATGCGATGCTATAGTATAGCTTACAAACCGAGCCTTTAGCAAATACCTTTTCAAGGTGGTCTTTTAACATCAGAAACTGTGAGCAATATCTACGTACAATTTTTATTGGCCTAGTAGTGTTCAGGGCAGAAATTTTGAGTTTGTGTTATTCCAAGAAGTTTGCCGGCTGCTGTGGACGAGAAAGACCCCAAACAACACGACTGTACCCGCAATGCGATGGATGGTAGGGCTTATAACCGAACCTTTAGCAAATACCTTTCCAAGGTGTGCTACGCTGGGACGCGAGATACGTTTACCGTATTATCTCGAGTGTGGGCGTAAGCCCGAAGGTGACATCAAAAAGCTCTAGGGCAGAATGCATGAGATCCGTATGAAGATGTTAGAAATAATATCCAGATCGCAAGCGATCGGATGAACACCGGATATGACATCAAGGTTCAAGATTCTGGTTTTCAAGAGTGAAACCGCCTTATTGCTTAACAATTCCAGACGGAGGCGTGAACTGCGCCAAGTTACAAAGAAAATGCGAGAGTCCATGCTAAGTTGTGTAAAGAACTAACGATCTAGTGTATCGGACACGAAGCTCCTAATGGGAAGGACAATAGTGGTGCAGATTAACCGGCTACCACGGTGATGACGCAGGTAATGTTGATGAACTGCAATCAGTGAGACAAATAAACAGTTACGCTTACGAGGATGAACAAAAGTCTGGATCGTACTATGATAGGGTAATGTTTCTGTACAGTGGCAGAGGTAAAGCGAGATTCGGTGCTACGGAACAGATTCAAGGTGATGTATTCAATGTGACATCGGCATACTTCCCGGCACATTGCGTAGCGGCAGATCTCGATACGTTCCGAGGATTTGTTAAGCTGAACAGAACCAGAGGTTGCAAAAGCGATACGTCTAATGGACCGACATTGTGGCATCCATTACCAAGTGACTAAACAATGGTCTTGCGGTAAATAAAATTATCGAGATCTGTGGAAAGCCAAAGTGTATCTCAAAGGTCAGATAATTAAACTTGGAGATAGCAAGTTGGCTATACCCAAGATCTGTGGAAAGTCAAAGTGTATCTCACAGGTCAGATAATTAAACTTGGAGACAGCAAGTTGGCTATACCCAAGATCGGTTGTGAACTCGATGGGTTGAACTGGACGTTGATACGAAATATGCTAGAGGTACTATTTTAGAAAGCCGAGGTGCGTGTTTACAATTCAAATGGTACGACGTCTGCAGTGAAAATTGTAGATTGCTAATTCCATCAAGATGGGGACTGCAGAAATTATTCCGCCTGTTCTTACCGCCACATTGACCTCTAATATCCACGTCACAATGTCTTCTGAGACAGAACAACTTTAAGAGAGTGGCACTGAATTTAGTCTACCTTTAACCAGAATAATACAGCTAAACGTGAATGAAGCATCTGCACACAAAAATAATTGATGACCGTTCTGTGAGGTGACATCTTCAGAAGGACTTGATTGACAGTTTACAAGAGGTTGCATTTAACAACTATATTTAGCTTAAATAGGAATTTTCTAGATGTTATTTGCATAATTGTAGTACGTTTTTAGAATAATCCAGAAATACTGATTATGTATATAAATTGCAGTTATAAGCATCATTTACTTTAGCTCTAATTCAAGCTTTGATTATAGTACTACTTTTTATTCCAGTCGTGATTTATAAAGTCGTGACATCAAATAAAATAGTGTTAACACAGCGTTAAAGTAATTATCTCTGTGATACAAATTGTAGTTATCGATAAAAATTAACATCTAGTGCTTCGACAGTTAATTATACTACTTCGATAGTAATTAAGAATATAGCATTGCAGCTTTAAGAAGTTAGTATTTGTACTGTTAGTGATTAGGTGGAGATAAGTGGTGGTAGGTGCTTTAGAATTTCATTGTAACTATGAGTAGCTGAAACAATTTGTTTAATCAATTAATAATAAAGAACTGCTGACATTGCAAAAGAGTTTTGCAACAATAATATAATCTTTAAGAATATTCTAGAATGTTTTCCAGAGCGAATATAATTTGGTTTGACATAACATTGAATAATTTTTATAGATATTATACACGCATGTGTAAATTTGAATAAAAGTTAAATTATTTTCCATGAAATATGTTTAAAACACAAAAGTTATATAAAAAACAAATCTGACTATTGCCGTTTGCATAATTTTTAATACCAGCTTCGAGAGATATTATGTAATATGTAAGTGCCATAAGCTTTTTGATTCTTTTAAATCGATTTGGTTAATAAAGTTATTGCTCCTACAGGACATTCAATTCCATCAATGTTGCTTCAAAATGTATATAGGGCAAATATGCATGTGAACGCCACTCTTTAAATTATGTATAGCTAAATATATAGTAATTACACATTCATTAAGTAAAATTAGGATAATTACTGAACAAGCATCTGCGTCATTCTAATATAGAAAGAAGGAAAATCTTTCTTTATATTTGTTTAGTGAACTAAATTACTCAATAGATGCAGCAATTTAGTCTCCAGGAGAGGGTGATGGCGTCAAATACTTTATGTGTTTTCGCATCGTCGATTTTCATCGTTGGTATACAGCGTATTTATCACTAACTCCAGAAAGCTTAAGAATTTCAAAGAACCCTGTGCGGTTCAACTGTGTTGTGAATATCGCTAGAACATTTGAGCTCCTTAAAATGTAGCGCTACCAAGATTCCGCCTCTAACAAATATATATCTTGTAAATATAAATAGAGGTTTAAAATACATACGCGTATCGTCTACACACACGAATTTTGCAAATGCAAACTTCTAGATAAGCTAGCTGAGTCAAGACAGTGTTGTTCACTAATCTTACTGTGAGCAATATCCTATGAATTAAACGCACGTGCTCTGATAAAGAATATTTATTAAATTTTAAAGCTTCTTTTATTTAATAGTTACAAGATACAGACCAATCAACTACATTATGTAATGATTAGTAAATGCTAACCAGCTATTATGTCTTGTAGATAAAAAATTATTTCGAAAGCTATCATATGTTGCCAACTCTATTTCCTTGCTCAAATCAATTCATTTTAAGTTATAGTACTAGCAGAAAATTAATTATCAACCTATTATTTCAGCACTGCATCTACAACTTTAAATTTTTTAAAAGTGCATCTTGGTTGATTTTTAAAATGTAATATTAGCCTAAGTCAATGAATATAACGTGTTCGTTCTTGTTTTGCCACTTTTGATCCAATCTGCTGTTAAACTTGCACAAAACACTGCTAAATGTTATTAGAAGTTAAACAAAACAAAAATTAACAAAAATATTAGTTACAATTACAAAAAATTACACTATTTTATAGCCCATTTAACTAATCAGTGTAGTGAGGTTACATAGAGTAATTTTTGTTGCCAAATGTAATTCAAAACTATGTACATGTAATATTTAGAAGAAAATAAATGTTACGGGTTGGCATCACTTTGCGCTATTGTCATTAGCAATTTGCTATATTTTACTTCATTTTGAATCTTATGGCTGTCACTTGCGATTTTGTTTTTAGCAATTTTACGTATTTTTCTTGTTTATTTTGTATTAAAACATTTTCTCTTCAGAACAAATTTAGCCTTTTGTATTGTTATTCTGAATTAACTGTAAACAGATGTCTAAAGCTTTAGCCAAACGTTCTAAAGAAATGGTATTAGATGCAATGTATGGCAACATACCAGCTGGTCCATATGAGGTTACTACACTGTTTCCTGAAGTAGACCATATCAATTTTACGTTTTATGTACAACATTTAAGCCTTTAGTGACAAATGTAAACTAACCTTAAATAGTTGGTTTCTATAGTCACGTTTATCTGGTTGTCGACTTTAAGTAGACTTCACTTCCCTATGTTTTAGCTTCGTATAAATAACACTGTTCTACCTTTATCATATAATAAAACTATTATTATTATTATTATTGACGGTATACCAAAGAATGTAATAATATTACAGTCCGTGATGTATCATTATTTGCGGGAACACAAGGTGACCCTATTTTAAAATAAATTACTAATTTGAAAAACATATGACATCTTTATTTACATTTTATGTGATAAAATTTATAATTAATTTTTCACCATGTAGAAAGCTTGCTCACACACTTGATATACAGTGCCCTTTTAAGCGATTGTTACGTTAAATTTCTACAACCGATTTATATCTGCATTCTTTATATAAATATTAAGTTCCAAATACTGCGTCTTTACTTTTTATTTAAAAACGCCTCATAAAATTTCTAATTTAGAGGACTTAACACTCTAAGTTAGTTTGAGTCATTTAAGTAGTTATTAACAAAGTCGACTACCTTATAAATTGTAATAATTACATATAATTATAACTATATATAATAGAATCTGGAAAAATGGAATTTTCCGTAAATTCATGATTACTTCCTGTATAATACAAGAGTACCTTCATTCATGGATGTACAATGCAAAAACGCAAATTGGGCGTGTATAAATAATCACCCTGTATGATATACGCATATTGTAAATAAATAACAAGTAACGTAAATTGGATGTGTAAATTGTAAGATACCGTAAAAAGCATTTCGACGCGAATGCAAATCTATATATTTTTGATAAAATTTGCTGTAGATAGCTTTACGCATTTAGCATAAATATAAATAATAACGTGTATATACTATAAAACGCAAACCCTTTTACATTAAAAAGCAATCAAAGTAAATTAATTAACCACTCGATTGTAGTAATTGATTATAAATAAAGGAACTTTCTAGAATATAAGTCTTCGGTATTTAAAACTACGAATAAACTCCTTAAATAAACATTTTTATTCTAAGCAGCAGCTTGAACATCGGAAAAACCTGCAAAATCCCTGGAATAATCAATTATCTTTTTCATTAGCATGCGCCGCCGCAAATTATAGTATATGTGAAACAAGGATTAAGAACGCGTTACGGATACCTACAAAAGATAAGAAGGTAATAAAATGTCGAAATTTTATACGCTAATTGGGTGTTCCGGGAAATCTTTTACCATAATATTCAAGATTATAATGGTGAAATTCTAGAAAATAAACAATTTATAAATAAAGGAGTGCTTATCGTTTCGTTGGAATCCATTCATTAAATTTAATCCAATGCAGTTGATGTTTAAACTAGATCACGAAATGTTATTTTAAAACGCTAGCCGTTGCCTTATAGAAGTATGCAGTAAAACATAGTTGCGAGGTTGCAATAAATATTGAGGTGATGTTTTTAAACTCAAATTACATACAAAAAAGGAATTATTAATTGCGAAGAAAGGCAAATATTCTTCAATGTAAAGCTATTTTCAAAAATGTATTAAATAATTGAAAAGAAGATTTAACCCAAAAAGGTACTTTGATAATTGCTGTTGGAAATCAGGAATTTTAATTGGAAACGCTTGTAAGCCGATTTGAAGATCAATTTAAAATAAGAAGACTTTTAATTAGAGAAGCGTTTTGTAGATTCTGCAAGTATCACTGCTAGATTTATTTTTAACTGATACTAGAGTATTTAGATCTAATTTAAGATAATACTAATAATTTTTTTCTTGTGTGAGAGATTTTTTTAGCAGTAGTTTGTGCTCAGAGTTCGATACACTCTGACCTATAATAGATTATATGTCAAGGATTTTTTCTGACCAAAACAAATCTTACCAGCGTGGAAATAATTTATAACTAGGTGAAAGATCCTCAAAAGAATAAGTTTAATTCTGTAAATGTAAAATAAGGCATAAGGCAAGCAACAATATTTTTGTTTGTAACAAAGACGTCTTAGAAATTATTTTATGTTTGAAAGAAACTATGTTGTAAATTCTTTTGTATGAAAGAAAATAATTCATATTGTATAAATGCTTTGTGATATTGCTGTTTTTTATTTCAATTTGAAAATTCCGTAAATTCCGTTGAGCTAGCCAAGCAAACTGAAAAACGAAGGTAAGCTGTTTCACAATACCCTTTCAGCGACGCTCCCAAGCCAAGACTATTTTCAGAGCACTCTTTTAGTGGCTCC
Organism: Platerodrilus igneus; assembly: GCA_036346225.1. Taxonomy (NCBI): domain Eukaryota; kingdom Metazoa; phylum Arthropoda; class Insecta; order Coleoptera; family Lycidae; genus Platerodrilus; species Platerodrilus igneus. The sequence goes on from JARFIW010001660.1 coordinate 1,897,377, forward strand.
CGACACGGGGCATTGTCATATCACTCTTTTAGTGGCACCAGGTACGGCCATGTCACAGCACTCTATTAGTGGCGCCTAACGTAGAGCATTTTCATAGCATTCTTTTAGCGGCTCTCAGTGCAGCCTTACCATCTCACTCTTTCAATGGCTCTTCTCAGTGCGGCATGTCACAGTAATCAATCAATATCATATGTATCATTTATCCCAAAATTTATATGCTTTGAATTCAATCTAAAGTCACCAAAAACTACCCTTTTTTACCAAAGAAATTTGGAACGTTCTAAACCCCTTTATAATATGTTACGTAACTTTAACGTATGCAATGTTTGTTGCTGACTTCGTTACACGTTTTATATAAATTGAGTAAATTCAGTATTAAAATTTAAGTAAAAAAATATCTTAAAATTAAATAAATCTGACCTGCTACGGCTTGTTCGGGTCGTGGATCAACACCCCTTTGTTGTTCTACTTCGTTAAACCAGTGTTTGAGTACAGTCACCCTTCGTTTTCCAAAAATTACTTCGTGCTTCCTTGTTTCATATGCCTCGAATCTCGCAACTCAAATTTGTACCAGAATTGTACCAAAATATAATTGTCGACGCTGGTTTGAATTGTAATATTATATTGACCCAGATTTGACTTATTCTTGTCGACGCATACTTGAATTATTCAGAAATGCACCACCAATTTGAATTATTATCCACAACACACATTTAAATTATTATATCTATCCATTCGAATTATTATATCTATCCACTCGAAATATTATCATCACATTCGAAATATTCTATCCACTCGAAATATTCAAGTACCATAGATTCGAATTATAAACATCACATTCGAAATATTATCATCACATTCGAAATATTCAGAAATGTACCACTAATTAGAATTATATCCATCAACATTCCAAGCCCTATTATTATTAATATTTAGTTTAAATAAATTACCCCAAATTCTACTCACGTTAAACGGCAAAAGAAGTCTTCATAATTGTAGCACTATTATCACTTGATATATTTTATTAAATATTTAAAATTACGCGTGACTTTTTGATTCACAGTGACGCAGCTTCGCCTTGCCTGAGTTTTAAATTGACTCGTCTTATCATTGCTCGGTGTTAATATAGGCTGTTCCCACTTACATGTGGGCTGGGTTTTCAACAATTTTGTAGATACCTCAACCAATCAGATCTTTAATATTCCCTGCATTTTCTGATGTAATTTATTTGGTTTTCCGTGTAACGTGTTTATTTGATACCTTATTATTCGCTATTTTGACCATACCTTGTTTTGTTTAGATATCGCCTTTTGGATAATTGAACAAAATAAATGATGTAACCTTAATTCTACCTTCGTTTATTTTTATGCGTGTTTTCAACTGCATTTTCTTATCAAAAATGTTTATTGTTTCCGCGTAATTGCCTAAAGCTTTGTTAGGTTTTATCTTTTATCTTCGTATTTGTTTTATAACTAATTAGAACACTTCTCAATGCGTGTTTAATCACCTGTACTATTATTTCTCTTAAATGCGCGTACTTTTGTTGAAAGATATTCTCACTTGCATTACTTAAAATTAATAAAGGTCTATATACAGAGTGTTAAATACTTGCTATTTCCATAACGTATGAATTACCTATTTCTCTGTTAAATACGCGTTCTTTTGTTGTAAGATATGCTTCCTTGCATCGCTTAAAGCTAATTATGGTCTATATACAGCATGTTAAATGCTTACTATTTACATAATATCGAAATTACTTAATTTTCTGCTAAATAAATGCAGTTTTCTGATTCCTATTGCAATTTATGGTTACTACACGACCCTTACTATTCAATACACCCCTAAACAACCCCTTATCACAGCAATATATATGAACAAAGAGTGTTCGATTAAAATAGTTCACTTAATTAGGCAGCAGTTTTATGAGATCCTTTATAGTTATAAAGAGTACTTTAGAAACAGAAAACTATTTTTAACGAACCTAAATGAAAACTGCTACAAGTAAGAATTAATATCAGAGCAAGCAAGTACTATACTATTTCTTTATTGGATCTTTTGCCAACCCTTATGCAATTTGCAATAAAAAGCAGAATAAGTAGTACATTTATAAGGAGTTTATTGCCTGTAGCTTTTTAGATGTAGAAGCAGCACGGTATAAAACTGCTTACAAACTAAATAATGATATTTACTTTCCAATTCCTATGAGATAACATCATTATTCTGTGGAAACTAAACGAAATTTTTTAGTTTTTTTGGTGTTTATAGATTGATGAACAAGCTCGAGCTTTGTTTATATTTCTAAATAACCGTAGCTTTTCGAATTGTATTTATACTTTTGTACTAGAGAATTTTGTTATCTCAATTTTAATTAATAATTTATTTGTGCGTTTGCGTAACATTTCTAATTAATATTTATACAGTTGCTTGGAGAAAACATTTTACTTAAATATTATTAAGTTTCATTTATTAATATAGAAAGCTGAGCTTCAGTATTAAATTAAACAGTTGCTCCAAAATGATTCAAGTAAATTTCAACAACGCTGTAAATTCATTTTATTACATATACATGTACCTTTTGAAAACAGGAGAGGCGTGGAATTACATTGTAACTTTGCAAACTGTGTGTATTATTAATCGCGATTTTAGAGACTTGGTAGTTTTATAAATATTTTACCAATTTAAAGAAAACTTGTTCTAGTAATTACCGTAACCATGACAAAATTAAATAGTTTAAGATACCAGTTAATTAATTATTTAGGAAATGCTTGTATAACCAAACAGTTTGAAAACTGTAAGAAAATACGGTTTCCCATTATTTTATATGGATTTACGTATAAAGAATACAACCTTCAAATAAACCAGATTTTCGTGCATGACAGAATATAAAATATTCACAACAAAATAGATCCAGAATTAGGCAAGGGTTGTTGCTGGCATAAAAAGTAGTTCCATATGCTAGATCTGTGGCTACTGCAAATAAAATTCAATTCAATTCCAAATTAAAAAATATATAAAAGTTATTTCGCATTTCGGAGAAGGTCATTGGACGATACTTTATCAGGTACCTTCCTCCAGACGGTGTCTTATGACTAGCTTGGATTATTATCTGGAACAGTTGCCTTAAGAAATAAATCTTCTTTAAATCTAGAATACTGGACTTACGTTATCAAACTCAACGAGGTGGGCGAGTAGAATAGAAGCTGTGCGCCATCTATGATTTAATTTGAAAAAATGTATGATATTTCAATAGAAATAATTGAAGACGGAAATCTAATTGGCACTCATGGTGCCAAAACAAGAAGTGACGCAACAGGGATTGCTACAAAACTGAATTCCTATACATTTATATGCTCACTGCTTACAAGGTACAATGTGCTCAATGAGATTAATTTTGCTAGCATGTTACAATGTGTAACATACCATTTATAAGATACTACCAAAAGAGTTAAAAATGTTATTTTCAGTCTAAGAAAGATAAGAAACGATGAAGAGTTTGAATTGATGCTCAGTCAAGCTACAGACATTGCAAGATTGTTAGAAATCGAATCACAGTTTAAGAAAGAATCTAAAATTGTGAAGCGAAGGAAAAAGATGTTTTGAGTACGAAGGCCATGACGATTCAATATTGAACCAAAAACAAAAAATTAAAGTGGATGTTTATTTTTCATATTAGATGTTGCCCTCCAATCAGCAATAAAACGTTTTGAACAACTCCAGAAACATAAGAAGCATTTTGGGTTTCTTTATAACATAGCACAACTTAAAGATTTGAATAAGGAAGAAATACTCTTGTTACTGAAACTGTTCAGCTCCCACAGTAGCTTGCTTGTTAATTGATTATTTTATAATTTATACGCTTGGCCCTGAAAAGAAATTGAGAGTGACAAGTTTTAATTGCAGCTGTCAAAGAACTTGTTGTATATAAATTCCATAAAATAGGTATAAAGGGCACAAGTGTAAGTTAATGTTGTTGTTTATTGCAAAAGGTTTATATTGTTAATTTTAGGAAAATTTTGAACACCACCATCTCTTTTATTCAACGTACCCTTATAAATTTCTGCTTTGTAATATAAATAAACAGAACAATGAGCCAGTACATTACATTTGATTTTCCAATGCTCCACCCGAAGGTACTACATTGGCCAGGAAGCGAGTTTTTTTTTTACCTGGAAAATTTTGAATTTTGCCGAATCCTTGCTGTTCCAAGCAAGGTAGGGATCTTTAACGTGCGTGACAACACTCACACACGGGACCTCCATTTTACCTCTCATCCGAACGAGGGTGTATTTTTGCGAAAAATGCTCGCCTAACATTTTTCAAGCGGACCGTGTCGGGATTCGAACCCGGGACCTAGGGCGTAGTAGTCACACACATACCACTACGCCACGGAGCCGCCTTAATGAGCCAGTACAACGTCATTTAAGAGAAGTTCCAAAATTTGAAGCCCCTTATTTCTAAACCCAAACCGCAATAACTCTCGAGTTGCAATAATTTAGAGACTATTTTAACACACGATGATTTAAAAGATGTGAATGGCAAGGAACTCTATGAACAAATTGACCTTATCTCAACTCAGCTTAAGAACAGCGATGATCCAGTTAAAGTGCTGGATTATATAATTCGTAACCACGCCCAATGTTTGTATTCAAATTGTTTTGCGGCCCTTCGTATTTTGTTAACTTTACCATGTCAGTGGCTAGTGCTGAACGTAGTTTTTTTTTCTAGATTAAAACTGATTAAAAGTTTTCTGCGCTCGTCCATGACTCATACACGCATAACGGATTTGACAAAGCTATCCATTGAACATGATATTGTTTCTTGTATGGACACTGACGAACTTGTTACCGATTTCGCGTCGGCAAAAGCAAGAAAAGCCGCTTTCTAATAATTTACGCCAATTGTGTATATTGAAGAACAGAAGAACAAGAGTTTAGACTTTTTTGGAAATAGTTTTGGTGTTTTTACATAGGTAGTGTTATATACTGTACGTAAATAAAATACACAACGTTTAAATTTGTTCCTGAACTCAACAAGTATATGAACATTGTCAGCTACAACTTATATGGTAAGTTTGATATTTATACATATATTGAAAAATGTTATGTTGAGGACGTTTATGTAGTAAAAAAAAAACTGAAATTGTGTTATTGAAGAAAATATTCACATTCACCATGTAAGATTAACTATAGTCAATGAGTTGAAAATCTGCCTACATGTATAGCATGAGTGTGTTCAGTTGTTAATAATGTTTTTCATACTTCCTAATTTTTTAAGTCTTAGTCCAGGATTGTCTGTGAATTATTCTACTCATATTCCGTCGCGGTCACTGTGCTTGCTTTGAAGGTGGTAAACATGACGATGAAGCATCTGAAAAAGACCGGTGCCGTAAATTTTGTTATTGTACCATTGTATAAAACGACAACGTTTTTATCCGATATCCTGTTTATAGTAAATAGCGCTAAGATTCTGCGTACTGTCCTATAGCTCTACTTTTAAAATTCTTTTCAAATACTATTTGTTTTACTAAGAATTTTTCGTCGACTGTAATTGGATTGGTTAAGTTGTGGCCCTCTAAGCGTTTTTCTTTTTGATAGTTAATGTTTCCAACATCGGTGATTAAGTACCGAACGCGTCCGAACGAAATTATTAAGTAGGACGAATAAAAAAATGAGAGATAAATTTGATAGAGGCTAAGCGCATATGAAAAAGCTACGGTATGTGTACCTTTTAGAATCAACCGAAAGTCGTTGAGAACGCCTTCAAAATCGACGACCACTTGGTGTGCGGCCCACATCAACCCTAACTCATACCCCGGCATGATCGGGCGCATGCCTCAATGAAAGAGCAGAGTATTCGTACCTTAAGTCCGTTTGTGTGCCAAAAAGAAATAGTTACCTTTCGAGGGGACTATTCGCTCAGTATATACCCTATCGTACATCGCCAGCCTGCTTCTGGTACCATTCTAACAGATTTGAAAGTACGCATTTATAATTGTCAACAGACCAGACACTTCTATGAAACAGTCATACTAGTTACAAAGCTTGAACTTATAACAACCGAAACAAAGCAATGTCCCTTAAAAGAAAGCTTCTTAAGTAACACCGCGACTTTTCAGAGTGACTTCACGTTGAAAGACGCTGCATAAAATAGAATCTCTTCAGACGCTCAGCTTGTGTATATATATATATATATATATATATATATGTATGTATTTATTTATTTATTTATTATTAACAGTCATACGTTAGCATTTATCAACTTACCTTGTGTAAAAACTACTTAAAATATTTATATATATATAAATATATATATATATATATATATATATATATGTATGTATTTGTGTGTGTGTGTGTAGGCGTACGCGTGCGTGCATGCGTGTGCGTGAATGTGTATGAAAGACACCAAGTTTCCTATCGACTAAACAACCACCTGCAAAGTATTCTCAAAATACTACCTGTAATGCATTCTCAAACACCACCAGTAAATAACCGCAATTAAGGAACGAATGTCCTCAGTACAAGATCAAGAATTCCAAAAAGCATGTTTGCGTGAAAACAGCATCCGTTTCATCTATTAGTTATATATACAACCAACATTATAGAATTATATAAGCTAAGTGTATGAAAGGTGGCCTATATCCTGTATTAATTTACTATTTCTATTAATAATATCCGGAAAAGATAAGCAGGTGGACAATTTCGATTGTTTACAATCTGTGCCCGTGAACATTTGTGTGACAACGGAACGCGATAATAGTATTTCGTAGTAACTGTATTGATAACCAACATTTCCCAACTTTAAAAGGAACACAGTAAACGTATCTATTTAAGAGATGCAGGTGTTTAAGTTTATTTTAAAGGAACACATAATGCGTTGAGTTTTAAGCTTTACTAACCAAAGCAAAATTTCTTACTTCGAAATAATGAAACCGTTGGTTTAGCATTATATAAACATAGGATAGATTCAAAATATTTAACTTTATAACTTAATACTTATTAAGATTTTAGAGGGTGCTTGAATAAGAAATTATTTCACTTTGAAAGGTAGTCGATACTTTTTAATGAAAATTGGTATGACCGTGAATACAATAAGAAATGCGAGATTTAATTAGGAAATGTACGATGCAGGAACGGCATGTAACAAGTATTCTTGATAAAGATAATTTTATCGCGTTTCTGATAAACACAAAACTTCTATATCATCCAACCAATTGTTAACGCTTTCAAATATGTTATTCTCACATGTGAATTTTTGAAATTAACAGAAATTAACATTGAATTTTGACAATCTTGAATGAAAATATTTAGTTAATTGTACAAGTGAGTTATCTACGAACTGCAATGCTAAAGCTGAACGATGGATTAACTGCCTGTGAGTGAAGCTCCCGGGCCTTTTATAACATCCCTACCCCCTCACAAGTCTGTGGGAACTTGCAGACCTAATGTCTGCTTTCATTTGACTCTTATTCATAATACATTGTTGTAATCTTAAAGCTATTTATAACTGCTTTGTTGCGAACTTACTTCTTCGTAATCTTGGTACGTGACTGTCTGTGACCACCTGTGACCTGACATTTGCAGTGTCACTTATCCTTGTGCTACAAAGTAGCGCTTCCGTTCCCATGAACGTTAATAAACTGAAATAAATTGTCCTTCATGACATTGTTGCACATCACTTAGCGCATTTTCTAATATTTCTAATAACTTCTTAATTATTAGTTATATAATATAGTTATAAAATATAGTTATATAATAAATAGGGGATTACATAACTCGCGTTTTCAATGTCACCTTATTGAGAAAAATTACCAGACAACCTACTATTCTAATAAACAATTTTTGATTAAGTAGAGTAAGCGATACGTTTATCAGGAATTTTGTGCCTACAGCTGTATAGATGTAGGTACAGTATAATGCTAAAGTACTTACAAACTAAATAACGATATTTACTTTGCAATTCTCTTAAACAAAGTCACAACATCATTATTCTCTGAAGGCAAATAAAATTTTTTGGCAAATTTAGTGTTTGTAGACCGATAACTAAGCTCAGCGTTTGTTTTTTCTAAGTAATCATATAGCTTTCGACTTGTGTTTATAACTTTATTCGAGACAAAGTTTAATTACCTCAATTTTAATTGATAATTTATTCGTTTGCATACCATTTCTAATTAATATTTATACCGTTGCTGGGAGAAACACGTTTACTTCGATATTATCAAGTTTCACTTCCTTAAGTAAAAAACTGTGTTCCAATATTATATTAAACTTTAACTTTAAAATAATTCAACCAAATTTTACCAACGTTAGGAATTTGGTTTATTACGTGTACACCTTTTCAAAACAATGGAGATTTAAATTATGTTTTGCTAACCGAATATATAATTAAACGCGACTTTAAAAACTTGGGTGCTGTATGAATAATAATAGGTCCTTATTGCAGAGAAAAATAAACACACTTACAAGGAAACTTTTTTTTCTATAGGCGAAGTTCAGCTAATAGAGAATCCATCAGCTGTTCTGCCACTTAACCCACTAATAACAGTAACATCTAAATTAGCTAACGGTTGCGTTCAATGATTTATTACATATTAATGATAATAATGCAGTTTACATTTCAGTTGTGTCTTCATTTGTGCGATATTTTAAGACTCAAATATTATAGGCAGCGTTATAAAAAATAAAACAAATATAAGAATTACGTACTCCAAATCCGTTATCTTATGCGATACTTATGTGAATTTTTTAAATCCGAGAATCAAGCGTATTGTCACGTTCTATTTAATATTTAAAAAATAATTCACAGCCTCATTACTTTAAAAACCCTTTCAGTTCGTACTTATTTAAATTTACGCTAGCTATATTTCTATAAATTCTTTCTGTATAAATAGGCGACCAACTGTACTCGTCCTTTTATTTAGTTCAAGGTATGTATGTTTATGTTTATACTTTGTGGTTTTATCTATACATGCATACTTTTGAAGCAGATACACCATTCATGAGTGCTGTGAGAAGTTTGTTGGCAAGATAAAATTCGTGCATTTTTAGTTATAGTTGTCGTTGACTTTGAAAAACAAAAATTGCGGTTCTTTCCATCGTTTATTTATCTTATGTGACACCGTCAATTTTAGTGATTTTTCCATAAACAAATGTTCGTTTGTTGTTTTAAACATAAAAACAACTTTAAGTGAGATGTAACATGATGGTCAGTGTTACTAAGCAGTTTTAATACTACAATAATAGACGGAACACGAAGTGAAGCTTAACATTTAAAATGGTGGGATTATTATGGTAAAAAAGTTTACGTTTATAGACAAGGCATTTATTTCATAACAACGAATGAAGTGTTGTGGTATTTTGTATAAATTTTTTAACGGGAGACTCCATTGGAGACCGAATCAACCGCAAAATACTGTAATTAAAACGGCTGAACACTATGATGAATATTCAGAGACGAAAAATATGACAAACTTCAGCCTAAACTACTGTGTGGAATCCTACGGGGCGAATCGCTCTTGAGGTTTTCTCCTTCTTTTTTCTTTTCAACGACCCCCTCCCCCCCCACTTTACGGCTAGTTAGTTAGCACAGCCTTCTTCCCGTTCATTTTTTTTGAAGTAGTCCATACTGATCAATTACGTTACTTTCATTGCTCTTTTCCTTGTCCGCACGGTACACCGTAACAGGGTGCAAGCATTTTGAACTCTTTGTATTCTGTTTGAATCTATATTACGCAAACGTCAACTATATACTACATCACAATAATAAAGTTTTGTCAATACTAATGAATCACAAAGCGTAGTTTTTGTTTCTTTTGTGAATGAATGTCTATTAGCAACTATTAATTTTAAGCTAGCAAAGGCGGACTGAATACAGTTGGAAAAAATAGGTTTACCAAAACGCAGATCCTAATCTATTGTGACACCTAGATCCTTAACGGTTTCTGAAAGTTGTATTATCTTACCGCCCGATAGCTAGGTTAATAGCTGTAGATATTGCCTGCCGCTTAGTTTTTGGACCGAAAAGGATTGCGTTGGATTTTTTGGATTAATTTGAAGCGTACGTCGAGTAGTTACGTCTAAAATATGATTTAAGTAGTTATTAATGGGGTTGGGTGTACTTATGACATTTTCTGAATACAATGAGTAATACAACTGGGTGTCATCAGCATACAGATGATGATTACTGTGGTTGAGGATAGATGGAAATCTAAATGCACACATAATGTACATAATTGGTCCTAACACCTACCCTTACGGGACTCCTAATGTTAATTTTAAAGATGCTCACAATTGGTCACTTACTTTGACAGTCTTTTTTTCTATCATTTGAATATTCTGTAAAAAAAATGCAAGTAATTTTTGGTTAATTTTAATGCAGTATAATATGGAAAGCAAGAGTTTATGGTTTATTGCGTCAAAAACTCTGGAAAAGACTAAAAAATACAAGGATAGTGACTTTGCCGTCACTATTTGTTGTAAATATGTCATCAGCTACTTTTAACAGTGCTATGGCATTGTGCCCTGAAATAAATCCGGATTGAAACTCGGGAATAATTTTATTGTTTTGTAAACATATTTCAAAAGTCGATGATTTACTGCTTTGCCTAAAAATTTTGAAATTGTGGTTAAAATACTTATTAGCCGAAGATCCTTATAAGCGAAAGATATTACGGTTTTGGGAATCAGTATAGTATAAGCTAGTTTCCATCCTTTTGAGAATACTTTTTTTGCTAAACAGTGATTGATTATATGTGTTACAAAAAATAGTAAATATGGAAGGCATAAATTTAGCATATGCAGAAAGAACTATTCTGTCGGAGCCAGCTGATGTTGATTTTAATTTACCTGTGATTTTTAAAACGTCTGTTTCCGTAATACGTAGTAACTACGGTATTGAGATCACCCAATGGGTAATTGTAATAGCCGTACTGTAACGTATTTTTTTATTCAGTTACACTTTGTTTATTAATGTAATATAATATCTCAATAAAATAAAAATATAATTTATAAATTTCTAATCACTAAAAATAATTCATAAAATATATAATAGCATATGCGCTCATTCGCTTTATAGGTCTAAGTTCTATAATAAGAATCGTCAAGTTGTCATTTCGTGTCACTTTTCTATCAGCGTCTGAACAGGTAAGCTGCTATCAGCGGCGTAGAAAGGTCAAAGATGGTATCCAGGCGCATGGCCTGTAAGAAGTGTTAATGAGATTACTATTTTATAAGAGATCAATTAGAATGTATAAACTTTATATGGAACTATATTTCAAATGAGTAGATAGTCAAATATAGAAAATTATTAATTAAAAGCAGCGATTAATGAAATAATATACAAGTAATTCTATATCGTCTTAAGTTATATTTTACACATTCATAATAAATATTGAATAAAATAAAATGAATTTTAATATACTTCGTTTGGTTTTGAAAATTCAATTAATAATAAACCACTGAATATAAGAAATAGAACAATGAATTATATTTTGTGTTAAGAATTAAGAACAACGCGAGCTACAGTTCTCGCGCTCTTCTCTCTCTCTCTCTCTCTCTCTCTCTCTCTGTGTGTGTGTCTTTCTCTCCCCTTTCTAACAACGCATACTTAATAATAATTTGGAAAGATATAAAAACACTTAATTTTAAGTCAAAATAACATTTATTAATAACGGTATTTAAATAAAATATTCAAAGATTACATGAAAGTAGAGTTTATATTAAATTGTTAGTTTCAAGTTCATCTTTAGTCAGAAAACATCATTAAAAGACTCTAAATTTGTCAAAAATTTTTATTTGCCTTCAGAGAATAATGATGTGACTTTGTTTAAGAGAATTGCAAAGTAAATATCGTTATTTAGTTTGTAAGTACTTTAGTATTATACTGTACCTACATCTATACAGCTGTAGGCACAAAATTCCTGATAAACGTATCGCTGAATCTGCTTTTAATCAAAAATTGTACAAGTGTCAGAAAGAGGAAAAATAAACAAATAGATAACTCGAAGGTTTATTAGAATAGTAGGTTGTCTGGTAATTTTTCTCAATAAGGTGACAATATTGAAAGCGCGTTATTAAAAAATATAATCATTTCAACTGACGGCAACAATGTTAATGAGATACTCCCTGTATGTTTGTTGTGGTTTGTTTAGTATTCTCTTTAATCTTCTTTGGGGATTAAACCACTCATAGTTTTTAAAATTATCTTTATTAACGTTTCGATCCATAACCTAGGATCGTTTTCAAAATAATAAAAACTTCAAGTTTGACATTTATGACATAAATTGAAGGTGACTTTGATTTATTGATGTTTGAAATATTTGATTTGAGTACACTAAGCAAAAATTTTTAAAGTTTAAATGAATAATTGCCTTCAATTTGTGTTACGGCCTGGGACCGACTTTTTTAGGTAGTCAATACGCTTAACGTGAAATCAGCTGATTAATTTTTATTGTAAAAATTCAATAACTTGGGAATTGGAAAACATTTTTTAACATGTTTCTATTTATACAATTTGTAGGATGGTTATTAAAGAAGTGTGCAATTGCATTATTAAAAGGCTTAAGTAGTCGTTTTTTTTATATTTATTTTGAAGGGAAATCACTATGATTTAGGCTACCTCTTTGGTAGATTTTAACATTGTTCTGAGGTAACCTTATGGCGGGTTTACACTTGTCAGATACCAATGTTGTTCTATGAAGGTTGTATATGGATCTGAGGCGACCCTATGGCGGGTTTACACTTGTCAGATACCAATACTGTTTAACGGAGATTGTATATGGTTGTGAGGTAACCTGATTGCGGGTTTACACTTGTCAGATACCAATGCTGTTTTACAGGGGTTGTTAATATGCTACATCATCATCATCATTGGATCTTCATCTCAAAACTGGTTGGACACGTACCTGCACTTACTTATATTCTGAGCTAGCTTCACCGAGATTCAGTGAAGATGATGAAGATTAAGATGAAGATGAAGATGAAGATGAAGATGAAGATGAAGATGAAGATGAAGATGAAGATGAAGATCCAACGATGATGATGATGAAGCATATTAACAACCCCTGTAAAACAGCATTGGTATCTGACAAGTGTGAACCCGCAATCAGGTTACCTCACAACCATATACAATCTCCGTTAAACAGTATTGGTATCTGACAAGTGTAAACCCGCCATAAGGTCGCCTCAGATCCATATACAACCTTCATAGAACAACATTGGTATCTGACAAGTGTAAACCCGCCATAAGGTTACCTCAGAACAATGTTAAAATCTTCCAAAGAGGTAGCCTAAATCATAGTGATTTCCCCTTCAAAATAAATATAAAAAAACGACTACTTAAGCCTTTTAATAATGCAATTGCACACTTCTTTAATAACCATCCTATAAATTGTATAAATAGAAACATGTTAAAAAATGTTTTCCAATTCCCAAGTTATTGAATTTTTACAATAAAAATTAATCAGCTGATTTCACGTTAAGCGTATTGGCTACCTAAAAAAGTCGGTCCCAGGCCGTAACACAAATTGAAGGCAATTATTCATTTAAACTTTAAAAATTTTTGCTTAGTGTACTCAAATCAAATATTTCAAACATCAATAAATCAAAGTCACTTTCAATTTATGTCATAAATGTCAAACTTGAAGTTTTTATTATTTTGAAAACGATCCTAGGTTATGGATCGAAACGTTAATAAAGATAATTTTAAAAACTATGAGTGGTTTAATCCCCAAAGAAGATTAAGAAGTGTTAATGAGATTACTATTTTATAAGAGATCAATAAGAATGTATAAACTTTATATGGAACTATATTTCAAATGAGTAGATAGTCAAATATAGAAAATTATTAATTGAAAACAGCGATTAATGAAATAATATACAAGTAATTCTATATCGTCTTAAGTTATATTTTACACATTCATAATAAATATTGAATAAAATAAAATGAATTTTAATATACTTCGCTTGGTTTTGAAAATTCAATTAATAATAAACCACTGAATATAAGAAATAGAACAATGAATTATATTTTGTGTTAAGAATTAAGAACAACGCGAGCTACAGTTCTCGCGCTCTTCTCTCTCTCTCTCTCTCTCTCTCTCTCTGTGTCTCTCTCTCCCCTCTCTAACAACGCATACTTAATAATAATTTGGAAAGATATAAAAACACTTAATTTTAAGTCAAAATAACATTTATTAATAACGGTATTTAAATAAAATATTCAAAGATTACATGAAAGTAGAGTTTATATTAAATTGTTAGTTTCAAGTTCATCTTTACTCAGAAAACATCATTAAAAGACTCTTTGCTTTTAAATTTCAAAAATTCACATGTGAGAATAACATATATGAAAGCGTTAACAAATGGTTGGACGATATAGAAGTTTTGTGTTTATCAGAAACGCGATAAGATTATCTTTATCAAGAGTACTTGTTACATGCCGTTCCTGCATCGTACATTTCCTAATTAAATCTCAGATTTCTTATTGTATTCACGGTCATACGAATTTTCATTAAAAAGTATTGACTACCTTTCAAAGTGAAATAATTTCTTATTCAAGCACACTATAAAATCTTAATAAGTATTAAGTTATAGAGTTAAATATTTTGAATCTATCCTATGTTTATAAAATGCTAAACCAACGGTTTCATTATTTCGAAGTAAGAAATTTTGCTTTGGTTATTTTGGTTCAATATTGAATCGTCATGGCCTTCGTACTCAAAACATCTTTTTTCTTCGCTTCACAATTTTAGATTCTTTCTTTAACTGTGATTCGATTTCTAACAATCTTGCAATGTCTGTAGCTTGACTGAGCATCAATTCAAACTCTTCATCGTTTCTTATCTTTCTTAGACTGAAAATAACATTTTTAACTCTTTTGGTAGTATCTTCTAAATGGTATGTTACACATTGTAACATGCTAGCAAAATTAATCTTATTGAGCACATTGTACCATGTAAGCAGTGAGCATATAAATGTATAGGATTTCAGTTTTGTAGCAAATCCGTGTTGCTTCACTTCTTGTTTTGGCACCATGAGTGCCAATTAGATTTCCGTCTTCAATTATTTCTATTGAAATACAGTATTGCCCGAAATAAACAGTACTGAAACTAAGTGGGCGGTGTTTTTATGCGTGCGCTGTCACACTCAAGTTAGCTAGTATAGACCTGTCAAGTAAACCTCAAACAAGTAATTAGTAGGGCCTAATTGTTAAAAATGGTGTTAAGTACAGAGGAGAAAGTGTTTCTGGTAGAGCATTATTTTCGTTCATACGGAATCGGCCGACGTAATGGTGCAAGTTTGCTATACGTGTCTGATCAATTCACACAAAGGTTTAATAAACGTTCTCCAAGTAATGCTGTAATTTTGAAGGTTATTGAAAAGTTTAGAAATACAGGTAGTGTATTGTGCCAACGAAAAGGAAACTCGGGGCGTCCCAGGACAGTTAACAACAACAATAACCATGAACGTGTTTTTGAGCAATCCGAAAGTCAGCCAGGCAAGGACAGCGTTACAACTTGATTTAAAAAGAACTTCCTTTCAAAGAATCCTGAAGGAGCTGGGTACATTTTCGTATGTGATTCAGGTACATCAACAACTACATCCTCGGGATTATCGCAGTAGAGTGGAATATTGCGCCAGAATTCTCGCGTTACAGTATGAAAACCTGAATTTTTGAAAATGTTTGGTTTTCAGACGAAGCACATTTTCACTTGTCAGGCTATGTGAATCGTCGCACAAATCGATTTCTGGGCTTTGCCAAACCCGATGAGGTTCAAGAGGTTCCTTTACATAGTGAAAAAGTGAGTGTCTGGTGTGCTGTTTCCGGACACGGAATCATTGGTCCGTACTTTATCGAAGAGAATGGTAGGCAAGTCACACTTAATCAACAGAGGTACAGACAAATTTTAACACGATTTATCCCTGATCTATGTCAATTCTGTCGTGCACGTAACTTGGCATTTCAAAACCAATTTTTCAGCAGGACGGGACAACTTGCCATACTGCTGCCGCAATTCGTCAATTTCTTCAAGAACATTTTCCAAGCAAATTCATATCACGATTTACTGACTTCCCTTATCCTTCACATTCTCCAGACCTCACACCTCCAGACGCATACATTTGGGGCATGGCTAAAAATGCCGTTTTCAAACGGGCACCACAAACCATCGATGAATTAAAGGATGCCGTTAGAGTCTTCTTCGCAGCCCTGAGACAACCCTTATTCAATAACATGACCAGAAACTTAGAACATCGTTATGAAGTCTGTCTCGAACGAGGAGGTGCACATTTAGAACATATAATAAAGTGTCAATAATATGTATTTTTTAAATATACAAAACAATTACAATTTCAGTACTGTTTATTTCGGACAATACTGTATCATACATTTTTTCAAATTAAATCATAGATGGCGCACAGCTTCTATTCTACTAGCCCACCTCGTTGAGTTTGATAAAGTAAGTCCAGTATTCTAGATTTAAAGAAGATTTATTTCTTAAGGCAACTGTTCCAGATAATAACCCAGGCTAGTCATAAGACACCGTCTGGAGGAAGGTACCTGATAAAGTATCGTCCAATGACCTTCTACGAAATGCGAAATAACTTTTATATATTTTTAAATTTGGAATTGAATCAAAATTTTATTTGCAGTAGCCACAGATCTAGCATATGGAACTTCTTTTATGCCAGCAACAACCTTTGCCTAATTCTGGATCTATTTTGTTGTGAATATTTTATATTCTATCATGCACGAAAATTTGGTTTATTTGAAGGTTGTATTCTTTATACGTAAGTCCATATAAAATAATGGAAAACCGTATTTTCTTACAGTTTTCAAACTGGTTATACAAGCATATCCAAAATAATTAATTAACTGGTATCTTAAACTATTTAATTTTGTCATGAAGGAAGTATGCTTTATAGGTAACTGGTTTGATTGACCACAAGTGCGGTTGTAAGGTAATTGACGGACGGTTTTAGTGATGCGCGTTGCTCTATTAATTGTTTTTTTTGTTGCTTTTCTGTTGAAAATAAAAGTGGTAGAAGTTGTTGTACTCGACCTGCACGTGCGTTTTACGGAACATTGACTTAGTGATACGCGTTGCTTTATTGATTGTGTTTTTTTGTTGATTTGTCTTTTTATATTTGAACTGTGTGTGCGATCTAGTTTTCGTGGTCCTTTCTTATCAGAGTATTGCATACTTCCAAATACAGTTTTAAGCTTGAGTGTTTCAAAAAAATAAAGGTTGCTTCTTATAAACATGTATCTCATTCACATGTAAAGACAGTTGATACTGTAGTTTCTGAATTTTCTAAACACAAAGAATCTAAAATAGATCATTGTTTGCGCAAATTTCGTTATTCAAAAGCATTAGATTTTTCTTTGTTACCATAGGTAGCAAATAGAACATCTCACGTTACTGTTAGTTTAATGCATTACATCGTGTCTTGAAAGCCCGTGATTCTAAATTTTTATTACCATTTTTTTTACGATTTGTGTTACAAAGGAAATAGAATTAACGAGAATTTATCAATGCTACATAGTTCCATCAGCATGATAATGTCTGCTTCTAACACCAGTGAAATACGTAGGTGTGATTAGTGTAAAGTGTAAGAAATTCTATCAACACCCTCACAGTCAAGGGTGAAGTGCTTCGTTAGTGCAGGACATCGTGAATCCCACACTTCAATTGCAAGGAAGCGTTACTGAAGGACTTTTTGTAAGTTGAACTATTTCCTACTTGTTATTACTTTAAATATCTATCCGTTGTTTTGCCATATCTTCGTCGTTCTGATACCTTTTACAATAGACTTGCTTGCTATTAAGAAAAAAAAAATCAATACTACTGAATTACTCATATCAATTGTGTCTTACCTATTTATCTTTTGTTAACATTTTGTCTGATTTATGTTTAATTGGTGTGTGAGGAAACGTTTCTGCTACTCCCCAATATTACCTCACTTTGTGATAAAAATTTTTGTAATGCTTTTATCTTGATTATATTATATAGTTTATCTAAACAGTTTTATTTACATTCTACAAAGTACTGAATAACTTAGACTTTTCATTGCTGCTATGCTTATTCTTTTTTTTTTCAGGTTTGCTTAACTAATTTTCTTGCAGGTATTGTCACTAACTCCTTACCGCCGCATACATTATATGTCAGTCTGCTTTCTACAACCCCCCCTAAACTCCGATTGAGCCCGGTCATTCCGTGATATCTTTGTGTTACGCACGGCTACGAGCCAACGTAACATAAATTTGGCGCTCAACGAGGGGCTCGATTTTTTTTGATTTGCTCTCGATTTTTTTTTGATTTGCTCTCGATTTTTTTTGGGTGCTCTTGATTTTTTTAAAATTTTTTATGACCTTGATTTTTTTTGGCATTAATTTTTTCTGGTGTATCGGCTCGACTTTCTTTTCTGCCTATATTGGCTAGCTCTAATTTTTTTGTGGTGTAGTCTTGATTTTTTTTCTTCCTTCGCTATATAGAAGTCCTTGATTTTAATTTTTTTTGTGTGAATTATCAGAGTTGTGTTTTGCTGGTAATTTGGTTCTGGAAAACACTGGCGCCCAAGTTTTCTGTACACCACCTTTTTTTTCTTTTCTTCACGTCACTTTCGCTACCTCACTTAAATATAATCCTTAATATATAATACTTATAATACTTAAAAATCTCATTTCATAATGGCTTATTGGTCTTGTGTTTTCTCTGATATGCTTGTGTCCGAAAACACTGACGCCCATTTCGTATTCCTATTTATATTTTGTAGCTAGCCCATCCCGCGACTTTTTCTTCTGGCTAGTTCTACCATTTGGTCACTATTTGACTATTATAGTCGCTTTCTACATCCATTCCTTGAGGTAGGCTTCAGATCTATTTTCTTTTCCTTTAGGTATTTCGACTTGGTCGCTTTTGTAGGTCTGTTAGCCATACTTTGCTTGAGTAATCGTTTCATACGAATCTGTGTTACCTCAGTTGGAAGTATTCTAGATTGTGTGCTTGCTTGCCTTTGCCCTTTTTATTGTCTTGGTTCTTTCTTTGCTGCACACTTGAGTTTGACAGTTTTGTCGTCTAGTTGGTTTGCTACGAGTTTTCTTCCTCGTTTTTTTTCTTTCCTTTTGGTTTCTCCGCGAGAATCCAAAACCTTTCTTTGAGGTGGAGAACAGAAATGTCCTTTTGGGAACATCCGTCTTTTGACGTTTTTGATAGAAGCTAAGACCTTTAATCCTCATTGGGTGTTATCTTGATGCTGTCTTTACCTGTTATGTCGTTGTTGGTTACGATAGATGACTTTGTCTTCTTTTGAAAAAAAAATGTTCCTTTTCTTATACTGGTGTTGGTCTTTCGGACCGGATAAAAAAAATAATTTTTTTGTTTGGTTCCTTGTCTGTCGCTTTCTTTTTCTTTCACCCCGACGTCTTTATTTTGCTAGGGGGGAATCTGTAACGTGCATTTTTATAGCTTAACATTTTACGCTTTTTCCCAATTAGTAAATACATTTCTGTAACTACTATTTCTATATTTTATATTTATTAACTCCTTAGGCGAATGCGTCGTATTATAATGAGTGGATTGCATCGTTCTTGTCTTGCCGTTCGTATAAATTTTGTTCCTTATGTAGATATACAAGTCTAGATAAGAGACGATAAGAGGTTGTAATAGCAACGAGTTGAATAAACAGATTAGAGTGCAGAGTGTAGTTCTGATTACATTTGAAGGAAGTATGCTTTATAGGTAACGTGTTTGATTGACCACAAGTGCGGTTGTAAGGTCATTGACGGACGGTTTTAGTGATGCGCGAGTTAAAGTTCGGGCCTTTGGAGCTGGTTTTTTAAAAAGCTTTGACACTTTAACAATATTTTTATTACTAAAATTTGTACATAATAACTTTATAAAAATTAATTTGTACTGGGTGAGTAGCTCAAACAACGAAGTATGGAGTTTGAAGACTGACTGCCGGGCATTGAGCTCCCGGGCCTTTTATAATAACCTGCCCCTCACACGGCTGTGAGAACTTGCAGATCTCATGTCTGCATTTCTCTTTAATTGTACACTTTAATACAATGTAACAACTTAATTCTAAGTAATTGCGGTCTGTTGACCGCCTGTGATCCTGCCACCTGCAGTATCACTGCCCTCACGGATGCAAAGTTGCATGTCCGTTCACATGAACTGTCGATAACCTCTCTGGGTTATCCTTGTGTTACAATGTTGCATTGAACTTATACTTTTACTTAATAATTTCTAATAATTCCTATTAGATTCAATATATCAATATATATATGTAATTGGGGGATACATAACTCGCGTTGCTCTAGTAATTGGTTTTTTTGTTGCTTTTCTGTTGGAAATAAAAGTGGTAGAACTTGTTGTACTCGACCTGCACGTGCGTTTTACGGAACATTGACTTAGTGATACGCGCTGCTTTATTGATTGTGTTTTTTTGTTAATTTGTCTTTTTATATGTGAACTGTGTGTGCGATCTAGTTTTCGTGGTCCTTTTTTTTATCAGGGTAGTGCATACTTTGGATTACCCAAATACAGGTTTAAGCTTGAGTGTTTAAAAAAAAAAGGTTGCTTCTTATAAACATGTATCTCATTCACATGTAAAGACAGTTGATACTGTAGTAGTTTCTGAATTTTCTAACCACAAGGAATCTAAAATAGATCATTGTTTGCGCAAATTTCGTTATTCAAAAGCATTAGATTTTTCTTTGTTACCATAGGTAGCAAATAAAACACCTCACGTTACTGTTAGTTTAATGCATTACATCGTGCCTTGAAAGCCCGTGATTCTAAATTTTTATTACCATTTTTTTAACGATTTGTGTTACAAAATATTTCGAAATTATTGTCTCAGGAAATAGAATTAACGAGAATTTATCAATGCTACATAGTTCCATCAGCATGATAATGTCTGCTTCTAACACCAGTGAAATACGTAGGTGTGATTAGTGTAAAGTGTAAGAAATTCCATTAACCCCTCACAGTCAAGGGAGAAGTGCCTCGTTAGTGCAGGACATCGTGAATCCCACACTTCAAGGAAGCGTTACTGGAAGACTTTTTGTTAGTTGAACTATTTCCTACTTGTTGTTACTTTAAATATCTATCCGTTGTTTTGCCATATTTTCGTCGTTCTGATACTTTTTACAATAGACTTGCTTGCTATTAAGAAAGAAAAAAAATCAATACTACTGAATTACTCATATCAATTGTGTCTTACCTATTTATCTTTTGTTAACATTTTGTCTGATTTATGTTTAATTGGTGTGAGGAAACGTTTCTGCTACTCCCCAATATTACCTCACTTTGTAATAAAAATTTTTATAATGCTTTTATCGTGATTATATTATATAGTTTATCTAAACAGTTTTATTTACATTCTACAAAGTACTGAATAACTTAGACTTTTCATTGCTGCTATGCTTATTCTTTTTTTTATTTTAGGTTTGCTTAACTAATTTTCTTGCAGGTATTGTCACTAACTCCTTACCGCCGCATACATTATATGTCAGTCTGCTTTCTACAATCCCCCCTAATCTCCGATTGAGCCCGGTCATTCCGTGATATCTTTGTGTTACGCACGGCTACGAGCCAACGTAACAAAACAAAAACATTTTAAATTTATTTTGTATTTCTAGGGGTAGTAACAGAATTACAGGAAAAACTTATTCGTTTAATAAAAGATACCTGCATTTTTTGTTAATGAACGTTGGTAATTAAGTTTAAAAAAGTAAAATAAAATTTTTGGAATTTATATGTGCATAATAAAAACAATGAAGTCATCAAAAATAATCCCAATTACCCAAAATGTTTGTGTGCTACAGATTCGAGAAGTCTCGTTATGTGGCCCAGTTATTTTCAAAAAAAACCTCCGCCTAAAAAGATTATAAGAGGAATTACTTTATGCGAAGACAGTTTGGTCAAAAAATATAAAAATTTGACAGAGGAAATTAAAAGTTGATGGAATTTTAAAAGAAATAGACCCTTTTAAAACAAATTTAGTTTTAATTTTTTTTCTTCTAATGAATCATTGAATGCAATTCAGAAACTAGTTATAGAAGCACGATTTTTTTCAATAAATTTCATCTTTGAGATGGCAATCGGTATAAGAAAAATTGCTTTTTTTCTTATTCTATCCATTCGAGTAGCCAAATAAGTATGCCACATTCCGCATTGCATCAATACCCGATGAACTGTAAGTGGAGAGTTTAGTATTTAGTTTTGCACTCAGGCTATCGGTTCATAGCTTATTTGTAACGGAACTTCGTGAAACTGTGCGGTGCGCTTTAGAGTGTGTGGGAAACTACTCAAGAGAATGATGTGCATTAGCTAGCCTAATCGTTTAGTTCGTGTACAAGTGGTTTGTTACAAATATTGACAGCGCTTGCTTGTTAACAGCATATTACTTCAGTGTTTTTAAAAATGGCAGTGGCGTTAGATAGTACCGATTTAGTAGACTTTTCAATTAATAATTTAAGACAGCCTACCCACAGTCTAAATCGGCGCTTCGTTCCTTGATTGACAATTGTTTCATGGAGGTTCATAGTTTGTGCATTTTTGAATGTAATTTACTTTTGATGCGCCAACAAGATGAGTATTAAAATTTATTAAGACACTGCCTTCTCGAACCACATTCATCTAATTTAAATAAGTTGTAATTTAAAATTGCTCACAAAGAATTTAACATAGCTGGAATAACATCTGGATTATTTCTTTTATATATTACTAGCGTATAACATAGTTTTCTAATTACGTTAGTGACAAATTAAACAAACGTTAACTTTAGAAAATTAATCAACCTTAACTTTTTACCTGAAACTCTATTTCTTATTACGTTTTGCCTTACTAATGGATTTTTTGTTTTCTCCTATATTGCCAACTGAAAGGCACAAGGATAATTAACGAGGATTTATTGATGATGCAAAGAACCCGAGGTTAGTTTAGATGGAAAACGGCTCATAGTTAAGGAAACCTCTAAAGGCTAAGCGGCTAGTCGAATGATTTGCTCTGGGTAGAACAGAGTTGGGGCCGGGGTTGAATTACTACCAAAAATATATTGAATATGGCGCCATCGAATTTTTGAATACAATGATGACCTAATTTTGGTCTGTTTGTATAAGGGGAATGCGGAAACATATGCTCAAATACCGCT
This sequence comes from Platerodrilus igneus, assembly GCA_036346225.1. Taxonomy (NCBI): domain Eukaryota; kingdom Metazoa; phylum Arthropoda; class Insecta; order Coleoptera; family Lycidae; genus Platerodrilus; species Platerodrilus igneus. Next base: position 1,920,536 of record JARFIW010001660.1, read on the forward strand.
GTACAAAAAATAATACGGGAATATAACCCTTACAAATGCTTACGTTCTGGCTCGATATTGATTGTTAAAGATGCACTCCTACACCTGTAATCAAATTAAACCAAGACTAGCACTAGCATTCTGTTAATTAATTCAAAAAAGTTTATAATTACTAGGAATCAAACCTCATTCATTCCAACTAATAATCATAGACATGACCGAAATAAATTTCTATTCTCTTAAGTATCTGTTGAAAATTATTTACAAAGTTTTATCTTAACAAATTTACTTCAAAAAAATCGACTAAATTATAGTTAAAAAAGATATGTACTTATATACACGATAATCTTCTCAACACCTGTATCTCACAAAAATTTGATAGTATTGTTATTTTAACATTATAAAAATCTAGCAATGATCATTCTGTTAATTGCTTAAACTTGATCATTAAGAATGACGAAAGGTATACATACTGCAGAATTTTTTATTATTAGCCTTCGGTAGTACTACTTAGAGACTTCACATTTAAATTGCATTTTAAAATATTTCAATTAATAAATATTGTAGAGCAAAATGGAACAATTTAGTTAACTCAAATTAGATAATTTTATATTCAAATAATAGCTTCAATTTTGTTAGTCCTGAAAGTTTACCTTTATATATATATATATATATATATATATATATATATATATAATATATATATATATATATTGCCCTTTGTCATTTTTTCATTTGTACTAATGAAAAATAAAAGTGAAGTTTATCAGGTTACTTTCACCAATAACAAAGTTATCCAGAGGTCAACAACATAACGAACTAGAAAATTTCCACGTTGAACAAATAAAAAACTTACTTGTTTGTCATTCCAAATGTTACAAGTTGACGTACTTAAAGAGCACTAATTACACACCAGATGTTTATCCATGAGAAGAATAATTACGATGTACTTGAACCATTTTCGGAATATTTAACAATAATTGAAATCTTCTTGTTACAATAATAATCAGGTTAGAATTCTCCAAAGCCACATAAATTAATTAATCTTGTTACAAAATATCAAACGAACATCACGTGTATCCACGTCAAATAAATTGCATTGCAAATTTAAATTAAGAAGTGCCCTGAGGCTCGATAATGCTTACTGCTGTTCTAATGCCACCTATTTTCATTTACGTCTAGTTTATTAAAACGATTTCTTTTTCACGTGTTTCCAACACCAAGTACAACCACTTGACGCCATTTTCTTATTACAAGAACGAACGACTTTCTCAAGCAACAGCTCAGGTGAAAGTGTCGTATTCTAACGTATCCTAACGCTTGACAACAGATACAACGATCTGTATAATTATTGAACGAGGGAGTTCTTATAATGACACTTGTAAATGGTATTTTATGTCACCGCTCAACTTGTAATTTATGCTCGCATTTATGTTAGATTAAGCAATATGTAATAAATATTACGTAAAAATGTGTAGAGATATTAGGCTTGAATTGATCTTCCATAAAAATAATAACATAAATATTTGTCCAAATAATGCGGAAAAATAAACTTGTTACACAGCCTCTTTCCAAAAGAAAAAATTCGAGAAAATATTTAAGAATAAGTCCGAAGAATTTTTTTTTGTTCCTTAAATTATACTTGCAATTTACAATTTATTTCAAAATATAAAAACCAAAAAAATAACTCTAATCAACAGGGGTACTGCATGTATATAAATGAGTGACCAGTAGCTACGCGTACTACACTCCAAAAGGGGACAATTTCGAGAAGTCATAATCGGCATCCTTATATAATCTGCCAATAACATATCCAGGGGTTACTTATCACTCAATTTACACACAGATAATATAAAAACAAAATACAAAATGTTGCTGTATAATATATTATTATTGATGATAAGACTATCATATTAAACATACTTTAGTCTATTAACCATAATTACATATTTACAAAAAAAGGATCCGTAGCACTATCTACATTTACAAAGAAAACATTTCAACACCAACGAATGTTAACCATTTTAACGCAGTGGATGCTAAACAAAGAAAATATTGCAATACCAACGAATGTTAACCATTTTAACGCAGTGAATGCTAAAGCCAATATAGAAACATTTCTACATACATGAAGGGGCAACCAAAACATCACCACTACTTACTCTTCAACAGAATTCCATTCACGCATGTATGAACATACTTGAACATTGCCAATTCTATACAATATTCAAACCAATAACAGTTCAATTTATTATAATTCCAAACAATAATTGGTCTCTTACCAATTTATAACTTGTACTTAAACTTGGATTACCAATACTATCTTAACAACTACTATTTACTTCAGTTGTCCCGTGCACTACAAAAATTATCCTACAGAAACAAATGTTTTTCACAAAAATTTCATTAGAAGAAGCTGTGTTTTAGACAAATATAAACAATTAATACTCAAAACATTAACCAAGCTAAATGAATCAAATTTATTCATAACTCACTATAATTTAACATGACCATACATACTTATGACCAGGTTATTTCTCTCACCTACCAGATGAGATAAGTAACTATATAACTAAAAATAAATTTTAGTAACTAACTATATACAACAACTTATCAAAAGTCTATAGACAAAAATAAACATCTTTCAATAACGTTTGGCATTTAGAGCAACATGCAACTTACAATACATGTCATATACCACTTTGACAACTTCAAGATATTCATCACAATACCTATAATTCAACTATCAAATGGCAACCAATAATTTCAAAACAACATAATTCTAACCTTACTGTACGACAAAATTTCTTTTTTCTTTTTGATTTCATTTACTATACATCCAATTTTTAAGTTTCTAAGCTTGGATTACCAAATAGTATTATTATACAATAAATAAATTCTTGACCGAAAAGATACGACAGAAATAATTACCACCATTAACTATTAGACATTCTAACACTACTGACTAATGTTCGGAAACGTCATTTTTTTCACCATCATTACTGAATACTGAATAAGGTTTTAAATCCTTAATATGCCATCTGCCTACCTATGAACCATCTTCATTATTTAATTCATAAATCAGATTAGAAATCTTCTTTCTAACGATACACAAAACGTATTTTGGCGCAAGCTTAGCAGTAAACTTATCACTTGCCTTCGAAAGAACTTTGTTGAACCTCCAAACCTTGTCGCCTACCTCGAAGGAAATGTTACGTCTTCTTAAACTATATGTATTTCTCGACTGCATGTAAGCTAAATGTAACTTTTGATGTACTTCTCTAAAAATATCGAAAAGTCCTTAATGATCTATAACATACGAAGTTCTATCACCAGGAATGATATTTATTTCATCTGTGGGTTCCATATCAAGACCATAAAATCTTCCAGACACAGGAACACGTCTACCAAAAACTAAGAAATTTGGCGAATAACCAGTGGCACGGTGTTTAGCAGAGTTAATTGCATACTGAATTTGGGGTAACTCGATATCCCAAGTATCATGTTCTTCAATATAGGACCGTATAGCTGTTCCAACGGTTCGATTTATTATTTCCACAAAATTACATTGGGGAGAGTAAACTGCACTAAACCAGATTTTTTTAACATCATATTTTTTGCATACTGCCTTGAAATTTCTACTACTAAATTGTGAACCATTATTACAAATAATGAATTTGGGCACACCAAAAACTAAGAAAACTTTTTTTTTTAGTACACGTTCTATTAAATGCGCTTTTGCACTACGTAAAGGATACATTTATGTAAATTTTGAGAACCAGTCACCTATAACTAGTAACCATTTATTTCAAACATTAAACCAAAGAACGTCAAGCTTTAAGAACACCTTTTCTTTCAAATTTGCAGACAATGATAATTTTAGACGTAACAAATTTATAGTTTAGATTACTTTCAACCTTCCATTAAAGATAACAATAAATCAATGTTCTAGTACACTCTTACACTACTCATAATCAAACTGTCAAGACAAACAAAAGTGTTTTACAACGCATAAATTTGCTAGAATGACAAACTCCTCTATGAGCCTCACCTAGACTAATAAACAAAAAAATTACATCATAACTAACCTCAAATAATTATGCCAAAACTGCTGGAGCGACAAACTTACAACGAGTCTCGTTTAGACTTATGTATTGCTGAGCGACCAACCCTTCCTGAGTCTTGTCTAGTTAACATACTGCTAAGCGACCAACCACATCGACAAGTTTCGCTTAGACTAAATCGAACTTAATATGCTGCGTTGCAATGCGGATATAAATAAAAAATTTGCTATCAAAACAAAAACGTACCTATGTACAAGAGTAATCCTCAAACGATATACCGACAGTAAAACCTAGTGTACCAAATTATTAAACCTTTATTTTTTATATCAAAAAATTCATCAAACAACTATTGTAACTGATTGAAATGGAAGATGAACCTAAAAAAATCTCTATTATCAACTTCACTTTGAATAACCATTTACTGAAATAGTACAAACTGAGTCTAAAAGACCAGTAATATTCCCATCGAAAAATTTTACCACGTAAGGAAGCTTCTTCTAACTTCTTACGTTATTTAACTAACGCACAAACGTTTTCTATATCTACAAGAGCAAGATGCTAAATAAAATATGGCAGTAAATTTTTCTTGACCATTCTAACTTTAGCATGTTCTGCAGGAATGATAAGTAATCTGTTAAATAGACTTTCCATATTAAACAATCAAAGAATTCCAGTTTGTTAAAGAACTTCTAACAGAACGATACCACTCTAAACCGTTACCTGTGAATAACTCTACAAGCATTAAATAAATCTTCATCGGATACTTTACGCGAGTGTGCCAACTCTGCTACTCTGTCCAAAAATTGATGAACCTGTCCTAGATCTTCAGAAAATTTTAGTGACCATGAACCAATTGGAATAGGGGGAACTAAATATGAAACAGTGTGAATAGCAGTACTGACTACAGCTGAATGGTTTCTCTCATAGACAATTCACCGTATCCGCTTACATCTTCATTCTTCTTAAGTTTTTTATGTAGTTTGGCCTCCATGGTAAGGATAGTTGCTAACGATTCATTTTTAAATAAAGTTGCTTCATCCGAATTATCTAAAGGAATTTTCATTCTCCTAACTCGACCATCAAGATGTATTAATCTCGATTGTATCCTCTTAAATGTAGGGTCTGCTAGCTCACTTTCGAATTCTAACAAAACATTATTTAGAGACTCTATCGATGTATCAATCTCATCACGTTCATCTGAAAATTCTATGACATGCAAAAAGATCAATTAAACGACCAGGTGCTGTTGCTTCTTTAGCTAATAACCGGCCTAACATTTTTCTTTTGTCCTGCATCGGTCTACTGCTATTAACTCCTCGGATTCTTAATTCATAATCCAGTTCATCTTTATGCAAATAAACAACTTGATAGGTCTCAGCCATCATGAAATAGACTAGCTAACTAACTATTATTTAAACTCAATTAAACAATTTACACTAAAATTTTCAACTTCTATCGTACAATATCAATAAACTAAATTAATCTTGGGTATATGATTCACGAATCAACAAGTGTAAACATACAAAATCAATCGAAGTCCGCACGTAATGTGCTATTTGAAACCTTCCTATATTGCATTGGGTAAATCAATCGAGGTCTACACGTTGGGCGCTATTTATTAGGTTTGGGTCTAACTAATGGGTTTTTTTTACTCTTATATTGCCAACTGAAAGGCACACGGATAATTAACGAGGATTTCCTGATGATGTAAAGAACCCAAGGTTACTTTAGATGGAAAACGGCTCATAGATAAGGAAACCTCCAAAGGCTAAGCCCTGGGTAGAACATGAGTTGGAGTCGGGGTTGGATTACGACCAAAAATATATTGAATATGGCGCCACCGAATTTTTGAATACAATGATGACCTAATTTTAGTCTGTTTGTATAAGGGGAATGCGGAAACATATGCTCAAATACCGCTGTACCAAAAATATTACGGGAACATAACCCTTACAAATGCTTACCTTCTGGCTCGATATTGATTGTTAAAGATGCACTGCTACACCTGTAATCAAATTAAACCAAGACTAGCACTAGCCTTCTGTTAATTAATTAAAAAAAGTTTATAATTACTAGGAATCAAACCTCGTTCATTCCAACTAATAATCATAGACATGACCGAAATGAATTTCTATTCTCTTAAGTATCTGTTGAAAATTATTTACAGAGTTTTATCTTAACAAATTTACTTCAAAAAATTCGACTAAATTATAGTTAGGAAAGATATGTACTTATATACACGATAATGATCTCAACACCTGTATCTCACAAAAATTTGGTAGTATTGTTATTTTGACATTATAAAAATCTAGCAATGATCATTCTGTTAATTGCTTAAACTTGATCATTAAGAATGACGAAAGGTATACATACTGCAGAATTTTTTATTATTAGCCTTCGGCAGTACTACTTAGAGACTTCATATTTAAATTGCATTTTAAAATATTTCAATTAATAAATATTGTAGAGCAAAATGAAACAATTTAGTTATCTGAACTTAGATAATTTTATATTCAAATAATAGCTTCAATTTTGTTAGTCCAGAAAGTTTATCCTTAATATATATATATATATATATATATATATATATATATATATATATTGCTATGTCCCTCTAAATTATTCGCGCCCCATCGTTTGGGCGACCATATTATTTATGCTATGAATAAACAAGAATTGTAATTATCTCCTCCGACGTTGGGTCGTGTTATTAATATTGCTATAAATTCCCTCCAGAAACTTAACTGGATTTTACTTTGAACCAACCTTGTCTACCAATAACAAAATTTGATACGTTACCGCCTTACTTGTTATCAATTTCCTATTCAACTCGTAGCTCTTCCTTGAACTGTTTAAATTAACAAATCACTCCCATTAACTTTATCTTATGACCTCGACTAGCATTTATTTGGAATTATAAAATTCAGTTAATTTCGATTCTAAGTAATGAAACAAATATTATGTACAGTTTTTGTAAATTATTTGAAATACACTTTTCAATTAATTAATGTTATAAATCTCATTTATTAAAAATCATATACTTTTTACTCAAAACCCAAAGTCACCAAAAAACCTATTATCTTTATAAACGAAGTGTAGAACGTTCTAAACCTGTTATCATATCACGCACTTTATACGTTTTGAAATCCTCTTTTTGTTGACTTTCACATTCATATTATATTAAGCAAATTCAATATTAAAAAAAAAAAAGATGTAGAAAAATAAAATGTTTTATAACTAAAAATCTGACCTGGTCTAGTTTCTTCGTATCGACGCATCCATTTGAATAAAAATTATCTTCCCCCAATTCAGGATTATTACATGCCCATTCGAAATATTGTCTATCCATTGCATTTAAATTATTGCCATTACCCTCTGGACTACCATTATTAACTTATGCACCCCAATTTATTGTCGATTCATTTCAGACTTAGAATTACTTCTTATCAATTTCCCCAAACTTAGAATTGGTTTATCATCATTTATTTTTCCATTTATTCTCTATGGACTCAGAAATCGTAGTTTGTTTCTCCCAGACTTAGAAATCGTAGTTTATTTTACCCGGACTTAGAAATCGTAGTTTATTTTCCCCGGACTTAGAAATTGTATTATTCTTCCACCAGAACTCGGAATTACTTTTATTCTCCACGGACTTAGAAGTCCTATTATTTTTATGTTTTAGTTTAAAATAAATTCACCAAAATCTACTTACGTTTAATCGGCAATCGTAATTTTCATCTTTGCACTTTTACAATTTTTCACTTTGAATTATTATTATTATTACGTATCACTTTATTTCATAGTGGCGCACTGCGGCCTTTGTTGAGTTGTAAACTGACCTCGTTATCACTGTACCTGCTAATATATTATTGAGTTCCCACTCCGTCAGTGGGTATGGTCTACAAACTCGTCGCTCATTTTTAACGAATCAAATATTTGCATTTAAAGTAGTTTCTAATGTAATTTTCTATGCTTTCCAATAATTGTAAGCTGGTCGCAGCTGTCTTCGTTATCAACATGCGGTGTTTTGATAAATCTAATTGCTTTTCCATAAACAACTGATGCAATTCGACTTTTAATTTTCATATCTGCATGTTATTTACGCAATATTTAATCTTCTTTCTTATCAAAAATGGTTGACTATTTGTACGCATTTATATTATGCTTCCTGAAGCTCTATTTCTATCTCCGTATTAATCTAATTGTTTGGAAGTCTTTTCAATGCGTGTTTAATTACACTTTATCGTTTACTTATAAATACGCGTGCTTTCACTGAAAAATATCATTATTTACATTGCCTAAATTAACTAAAACTTTATCTACAGGGTATTAAATATTTACTATTTACCTAATGAATGTCTTCCTTGTTTCTACGCTAACTATGCGTCTTCCTATGTTTATTTGCATCGCTTAAAACTATTTATACTTTATATACAGGGTGTTGACTGCTAACTATTTACAAACTATCCCCATTTCTCAATTCTTTTACTAAATAAATGCAGTTTTCTGCTGCCTATGGTAATTTCTCATTTCTAAATGACCTTTACTCTAAATCACACCCTTAAACAACCCCTTATCACAGCAATATATTCTTATATCAGCCCTAATTTACTTTTTTTTATATCACCCCTATTACTTTACTTTCGCTTTGGGCTAATACCTTCTTTATTTATTACTTTTTAACTTTAAACAAAATTTGTTTAACGACTTTTGTCGTCGTCCCTAATGATTTCAAATCGAGGTGCTTTAGCAAACGTTTGGTTGGTTCTTTTTTTTACTAATTACTATATTTTTATATGCCTCGACTATTTGAAACTTTAATCTCAGGGTTTTCTCACCTACTCACCGTGAGTTCAATCGTGAGTAGATGTACGCTACCCAACCAAACTGCACCCTCGTTTGTTTTACCACTTTTTTAATGTACTGAATTTATTATGTATGCCAAATTTTAATATATCAAAGTTGCCTGATGCCAAATTAATTTATGTAACTGTTTATGACTTTAATTTTGACGTTATGATATATTTACGGTACTTACCAGAAATATACCGCGCTGAAGGCCTTCCTTTAACTGCTGGCTCAAGTTCGAAATCGCCGTACGCACTTTCACAAAAGATTCTCCAAGGTTGTCCGCTTGCGTACTGCCTCCAGGTGTTCTTAAAAACAATTTCGATGACCCAAACCTGAAATAATGTTACCCCAATTTAGAATTTAGCAATAAACCGTTGTCTACTTCCCCTGCGTTAATTCTTCCTCTTCGTATATCGATCTCCTGTTCCTCTGCTTCGTATCCCACTTAATCCTCTCTTCGCACAATCCAATTCAAACCCGCTGTCCTAATACAAATCACTCCTAGTCCTGCTATTCTAATTATCCATACGATGTTCTTACTGCCTTTTAATCTTCTCAAATCAATCCAAAATTACTTATGTCGTCGATGCCTTCTTTATCCACTCCTATCCCTTACTGCCGTTATACCAAATCTATACCAAAACCAACACCAATCTTCTCAAACAAATATCCGTCGCTTTCCCCGTTCCACTAATAACCACTTCCAAATCTTCTTTAAATACTCGTTGCCTTTCCCGTTGCACTATTAACCACTTTTAAACTCCTTTTATATATTCGTCGCCTTTATTTACTTTCACCCTTTACTAAATAATACTCGTTGATACACATATAAACTTTTATTTCAAAATATTTTACAACTTAACGCAGGTTTCATAAAAATAGGTTTTATCTGAACAAATTTGAAAAGTAAGTCCCTTATTTATTTTGCTTAGTTATTAAATCAACAAACTTAGCTTACTAGAATAACATTTTTAAACATATAACATCCAATAACAAATCATCTTTCTTTCAGTGTCCAACATACCTTCGCTACAGTCTTTATAATAATTTTAAATTTCTACTATTGGTCCAAAACACTTCACTAAACTCCAATAACCTTTTACATTTTGATTCACTTTAAATTTTGATTTACAATTCGTCCAAAAGTTTGATTCTATAAAAAGGAAAAGCCAAATAATTTATACACGGCCTGGACGCTTTGTTATATTGCAGATATCCATAAATGCGTTCGGCTTTCCGACGGCAAATGTACTCTCAACTGGCTCATGAAATATCAACTCAGTATAAAACCTCAAGTACCGTGCATTATATCAACGTCATAAAGTCATGTTATCTACCTTTTGGCATATAAGTTTCAATCTGAAATGGTACATACTTTAACGTATGTAAAGTATAGCAAAATTTATAGTTTTTAAATTATTAAATCTGAAGTATTGATCCTATCGTTTGGCATACACCCCTATTAATACAAATATACCTTTAGAAACCTTATACCCCCCCCCACTTACATAACATTGGCCCCACTGGTTTTTAATGAAATTGGAAATTTCATATGTTTTTCTCTTCCCCTGGTGTGCCAAAATTTCTGATTTTCATTCAAAACCACCCTTTCGTTGTTTTATTTTACTTTGGCAACCCGCATTCGCCTTTCTCTCACATCTTTCACACTACGCTATATTCTAACCTATACTATACTACTATAACAAAACAAAAACACAAACTAAACTTTCCGTTGCATGAACCACATTATAACCTATCCTGTTAAACCCTCTTCCTGTACTACTCTATATGGTTACAAATTCTCCAAATGAAAACGCCCGCGATATCCCCCTGTCATCCGTGACCTCCAACTTATGTGTATACCGCCTCGCAAATCTTGGCTCTTCATTAAATAACCCTATATATTTATTAAATAATTCTCCTAGCTTCATCTTAATATCAATACTCACTTTCCCTATCTGTTCATCATTAATTAATCTTATAAACATATTACATAATCGTACTTTAACCTGTCCATCATTATACTCTTTAATCATTCCTAATCCTGTACTATCTATATCATTTCCATTCCTATATTCCTCACTAACCGTAGGTACCACCCATAACCTATCTTTATCAAATATCCTAATTAACCTATCCTTTCCATCTATATTCAATCCAAAATCCTCTATAAAGTCCATACCCAATATGAAGTCTAACTGTAACCCTTTCGTAATTAAAAACTCTGCATTCCCTGCTTCTTTATTTCCTATATATATCGGTACACGGATAACATTATAAATCGTCGTTAGCTTTTGTTCATCGCTGACCATAAATTAACCCCTCAATTGTTCCTATTCTTCCTTTAAAAATTCTCCATGTTCGACTACTACCTCTCATTTACCAGCGACAACTGTGACCCACTATCCACTAAAGCAACATAAACACGGTCCCTTAAACTAATATTTATAAATAACAAATTCTTTTTATTAAAAATGTAACTGTTTAACAATAAATCCCTTATACTATAGCAAACATCAATCTTTACTCCTAAGCAGTCGGTCGTCCAAAAATTCGCGTTTTTTTTTCTTGAGGCGACTCGTGAATTTCCACCACCTCAATCCTATCCGGGTCCGTTGTAATTGCGCTCGTCGTCATATGTTGGACGTTTACGTCCCTGTCCGTCCGGCTATTTCCATTTTGTATTCCGCCCCCAGTCGTCCGGCCGTCATCCTCGCCGTTGTCGTGCCGGTTTCTGTTTTGTCCATTGTAGGCGTTATCCCGGTGGTCCCTATTGTAATACGGTCGCCTATGTACCTCGTGTCCCCAATGGTTCCTATGTCCGTAGTTAAAATTTTCCTGTCTATAATTTGGTCTGTTTTCGTGGTACGGTTGTCGTCGACTGTCTTCCCTGTAACCCCTGTTTTGTTCCCAATGGTATGTCCGCGTTTTCGCTTCCAGTACTGTCGCTAGATCAAAATTTCTCATTACTCCTAAGAATTCCCGTAGTGTTTTAACGTTTAATACCACTTGTCCTGTGAGTAGTAATACCATGTCGTCCGCGCCCAATTTCGGTGTCAAGTGCTGTGTCTGTCCCTGCAATTGTACCCGTGTAATTTTAGTCTCGTCATCTACGCGGTCTACGGTGTCTTGTAATTCCGTCCCGCGTTCGTCCTCTGTCCGCGATTCTTCGATTTCGTCTGTTAGGTCCGTTTGTAGTTCCGTGTGTGTTTCTGCAATCTGGTCTGTTAACTCCGTTTGTTTTTCCGTGTGTAGTTCCGCGTGTGGTTCCGCGTGTGTTGTCTTAACATCTGTCCGCGACTGTTCGGTTTTGTCTGTTAGGTCCGTTTGTGGTTCCTTGTGTGACTCTGTAATTGTGTCAGTTACATCGGTTTTTAGTGCCGTGCATGTCGTCTTAATATCTGTCCGCCACTCGCCAAATAGGTTCATTAAATCCTTGTGTGCCTCTCTTCGTTCCGCCCGTGATTCATTAAGCTCTGTTTTTAACTCCGCCAGTGTCTTCAAATCGTCTTTTATACTCATCAGGAGTCGTATTATGTCCGCGTTCGTCATCTCTGTTTCCTTGTCTTGAACTCGTTTCCTGTAAATAAAAAAAAAATTTGCGGGCCCCACCTAACTCGGGCTCCCGGATTCTACTCTCTTTCACTCTAACACCTTTTTAACCTTTTTCTCGAGCCTCACGTTGGGTTTGCCACCTTCTTATATCAGCCCTAATTTACTTTTTTTTATATCACCCCTATTACTTTACTTTCGCTTTGGGCTAATACCTTCTTCATTTATTACTTTTTAACTTTAAACAAAATTTGTTTAACGACTTTTGTCGTCGTCCCTAATGATTTCAAATCGAGGTGCTTTAGCAAACGTTTGGTTGGTTCTTTTTACTAATTACTATATTTTTATATGCCTCGACTATTTGAAACTTTAATCTCAGGGTTTTCTCACCTACTCACCGTGAGTTCAATCGTGAGTAGATGTACGCTACCCAACCAAACTGCACCCTCGTTTGTTTTACCACTTTTTTAATGTACTGAATTTATTATGTATGCCAAATTTTAATATATCAAAGTTGCCTGATGCCAAATTAATTTATGTAACTGTTTATGACTTTAATTTTTGACGTTATGATATATTTACGGTACTTACCAGAAATATACCGCGCTGAAGGCCTTCCTTTAACTGCTGGCTCAAGTTCGAAATCGCCGTACGCACTTTCACAAAAGATTCTCCAAGGTTGTCCGCTTGCGTACTGCCTCCAGGTGTTCTTAAAAACAATTTCGATGACCCAAACCTGAAATAATGTTACCCCAATTTAGAATTTAGCAATAAACCGTTGTCTACTTCCCCTGCGTTAATTCTTCCTCTTCGTATATCGATCTCCTGTTCCTCTGCTTCGTATCCCACTTAATCCTCTCTTCGCACAATCCAATTCAAACCCGCTGTCCTAATACAAATCACTCCTAGTCCTGCTATTCCAATTATCCATACGATGTCCTTACTGCCTTTCAATCTTCTCAAATTAATCCAAAATTACTTATGTCGTCGATGCCTTCTTTATCCACTCCTATCCCTTACTGCCGTTATATCAAATCTATACCAAAACCAACACCAATCTTCTCAAACAAATATCCGTCGCTTTCCCCGTTCCACTAATAACCACTTCCAAATCTTCTTTAAATACTCGTTGCCTTTCCCGTTGCACTATTAACCACTTTTAAACTCCTTTTATATATTCGTCGCCTTTATTTACTTTCACCCTTTACTAAATAATACTCGTTGATACACATATAAACTTTTATTTCAAAATATTTTACAACTTAACGCAGGTTTCATAAAAATAGGTCTTTATCTGAACAAATTCGAAAAGTAAGTCCCTTATTTATTTTGCTTAGTTATTAAATCAACAAACTTAGCTTACTAGAATAACATTTTTAAACATATAACATCCAATAACAAATCATCTTTCTTTCAGTGTCCAACATACCTTCGCTACAGTCTTTATAATAATTTTAAATTTCTACTATTTGTCCAAAACACTTCACTAAACTCCAATAACCTTTTACATTTTGATTCACTTTAAATTTTGATTTACAATTCGTCCAAAAGTTTGATTCTATAAAAAGGAAAAACCAAATAATTTATACACGACCTGGACGCTTTGTTATATTACAGATATCCATAAATGCGTTCGGCTTTCCGACGGCAAATGTATTCTCAACTGGCTCATGAAATATCAACTCAGTATAAAACCTCAAGTACCGTGCATTATATCAACGTCATAAAGTCATGTTATCTACCTTTTGGCATATAAGTTTCAATCTGAAATGGTACATACTTTAACGTATGTAAAGTATAGCAAAATTTATAGTTTTTAAATTATTAAATCTGAAGTATTGATCCTATCGTTTGGCATACACCCCTATTAATACAAATATACCTTTAGAAACCTTATACCCCCCCCCTTACATAACAATATATATATATATATTGCCCTTTATCATTTTTTCATTTGTACTAATGAAAAATAAAAGTGAAGTTTATCAGGTTACTTTCACCAATAACAAAGTTATCCAGAGGTCAACAACATAACGAACTAGAAAATTTCCACGTTGAACAAATAAAAAACTTACTTGTTTGTCATTCCAAATGTTACAAATTGACGTACTTAAAGAGCACTAATTACACACCAGATGTTTATCCATCAGAAGAATAATTACGATGTACCTGAATCATTTTCGGAATATTTAACGATAATTGAAATCTTCTTGTTACAATAATAATCAGGTTAGAATTCTCCAAAGCCACATAAATTAATTAATCTTGTTACAGAATATCAAACGAACATCACGTGTATCCACGTCAAATAAATTGCATTGCAAATTTAAATTAACAAGTGCCCTGAGGCTCGATAATGCTTACTGCTGTTCTAATGCCACCTATTTTCATTTACGTCTAGTTTATTAAAACTATTTCTTTTTCACGTGTTTCCAACACCAAGTACAACCACTTGACGCCATTTTCTTATTACAAGAACGAACGACTTTCTCAAGCAACAGCTCAGGTGAAAGTGTCGTATTCTAACGTATTCTACCGCTTGACAACAGATACAACGATCTGTATAATTATTGAACGAGGGAGTTCTTATAATGACACTTGTAAATGGTATTTTATGTCACCGCTCACGGTTATGTTAGATTAAACAACATGTAATAAATATTACGTAAAAAGGTGTAGAGATATTAGGCTTGAATTGACCTTCTCTAAAAGTAATAACATAAATATTCGTCAAAATATTGCGGGAAAATAAACTTGTTTAAATCTTGGTAACTATTTTTAAATTTTGGTATGTGATCGGATTAGAGGTGTAATAATTTAAAACTACAAAGCGACATTTAAAATTTTTCATCTGAAGTTTAGTATTTTGGGAGAGGATAATTAGAATGAAATTCTTTCAAAACCCAATTTTCTGAGGAAAATTCACCTAAGCAATTTGATTGTTTGACAACCTTTTAATTTGCGAGTGCGACTACAAAAACTAGGACATTTTCTTCAATTTGATGGATTGTTAACTTACTTTATATAATCTTTTTAATTTTCCCAAGTTTTATTTTAAGCCATAAAGATATACTCCGTTTTAAAACCTTTCCAGGTTTTAAAACAATCCCGTGGCAGACTTCTCCTAAACTTTACTCGGCATTGTTTTCTAACAGGGATTTGACTGCAAACGTATTTTAAGTTCAGTTCTTAGTCAGCATCAAAGTTTCGAAATATTGTGCTAACAAAATAAACAACTTATTTCTTTGTCTTGATTAAGTTCATTACACCACAGATATTTTGAAGTAACTCAAACAAACCAAGCGTTCTTAATCCTCATCTCAGTTACGCAATTCACCGGATAGTATGATCTTAGCAAACACCTCTTTATCCGCCGCTCTTGGATTTAATTTAGTTTGCAGGCAGTGTAGCAGCCGATAAGAAACTGTAATTCGTGTTTTATAACCCAAGAAGAAATTAAACAAACAATACGTATTTCATGTATCTGTGCCTTTCGCAGGATGTCAGGGTTAGTGGTATGAATTAATTTAAAGAAACAAACGAATAAGAAAAGCAGCTACTTGTGTTTTGAGCGTATATCAGAGGAAAATAATTTTAAATTAACTTGTCTTGCTAGAAGTAAAGCATTTTTGTCGGGGTCATCTATCAAATTAGCAGGCTAGCTATCAACCTAAAACCTTCTTAGACTAATTTAATTCGGACGCTAACAAAGTTAAATATAAAATTTATGGGACTTAAGGGTAACTCATACAAGATCGAAGAAAGGAAATGCGGGTGTAGGTATAGTCATGCGGAAAAGGAAAACTACTTGCAAAAAAACAAAAGAGTACTGATGGTTAGATTACAGTGGCGTAACTACGATTTTTGGGCCCCCCCGCAAAAATTTTAAAGTGGGCTCTCTTTAAAATGTATTACTTTTACTGGCTTATATTTAGCCATATTTTTAAATTATAGTACATGTAGAGAAGGAAGCAGTATAGAATTAAATACATATACTATATTAATCAAGTGCTTTATTAATTATAAAACCAAATTACATAAATTCAAACTTATAAGTTAATTAATATTAAATCTACATATTTATACGCCGCACAAAATTATTTACACCTAAAATTTGATACAGTAAAAACCTATGAGCTAGCAGACATTCCAAATCAAATTCAAAATTTTGTTTTTCTTGCATGTTTTGCTGCAAACGCGTTTATTGTATCCTCTATATTCATATTTTGGCAGTGTCATGTTCTACTGCTAAGAGGATAAATCGTCTAATCTATCTTGTGAAGTGCGGTTCCTAAGATAATTTTTAATAATTTTAATTTTGAGAAAGATCTCTCCGCACTTGCAACGCTAACGGTAAAGTTAGGTATAACATTAAGGCTGTTATGGTGTTTGGAAAACTGCTAGAACCTGTAGATTTGGAAAGTACTAGATATTCTAAAATTGTAAGATACCGTTAACATTTTTTAATTCATCACAAATAAGTCTATTATTTTTGAGTGTAGTAAGTTCTATACCTATAGCATCATTTAAATCTTTGTAGTAAAATTTTTGCAATTGTTTTGCCTTAGATAAAATATCGTCTGCAGTTAAATTCAAAAATACATTAGGTTCTAAGAAATTAAACTTTTCGTTTACATGAAAAGCGATTTAAAACGATTCGACAGCTGTGAAATTATAATATCCATTACGCGATAAAATACATTTATTTTAAATTTAATCATCATTAAATCGATAATCATTGGATAATTCATCGTAATGCTTTTTTATTTTTGGTTGCCTTTTTTTTATAAATTCCGGTTTAATATTCCATTGCCCTGCAACTTTCGCTGCTTCCTCCTTGATGTTGGAATAGTTATTTCTTGTTTCCTTGAAAAATTTTAAAGTTTTTTGAAATAAGAGAGTTATCTGATTAATATTCGCCTTTTCACTCTGAGCAGTTTGTGAGAGCTTGTTAAGCTCTTCTAGAATTTGACTTAAAAACACTTAAAAAATAAAATTAAAATTATCCATGCTAGTTAATATTTGCTTTGCGTCATTTCGTTCATCTGTTTTTTGATATCATAATAATTTTATTAAGAGACATTACTATATCTTTATACCGAATTCTTATGGCAGCTAAAGATTTTACTCGATCCGCCCAACGTGTCGGATTTAAGCGTTTCAATTGTGTGAAATTTTCTTTAAAAACAGAAAGCCAATTCCATCTTACTATACTATTAGCAAAAATGTATATATGTTTTCTAAAAGTAGAAAAACGATTCTATTTCTTTTATACCTTTAACGGCATCATTTATGACTAGATTTAAGTTATGGGCACTACAGTGCATATATAAGGCTGCAGGCTCTATGTTTAAAATTCTCTTTGCACGCCAGAATACGTACCGCTCATAACGTTAGCTCCATCGTAGCCCTGCCCTCTACATTTATTTATATCTAATTGCATGTTGGTTAAATTGCTTAATATAGTATTACATAGTCCTTCAGCAGATTGGGACTCTACTTTTGTAAAACCCACAAAAGTTTCACAAATATCTATTTTGGTTACCTCTCCCAAGCTGTCTTTTTAAAATCAATATATCTTACAATTTTACTTAATTGATCAATCTTAGTTATATCCTGTGTAGTGTCTATTATGATTGAGAAAAAGGAGCGGATCTAATTTTATTTAATAAAATATTTTTAAGTGTGCGCTTAAAGTATTAATAATATCGTTTTGAATTTTTGGGAAAGATATTTAATTGAACCTTTGGGTCGTTCAAGCACTTTTTGTAATATAGGATCATAGTTACTAATTAAATGAACTAAACTTAAGAAATTACCGTTGTAACTGTCTTTTGAATCAGAAAAACTTTCTCTATGTCCTCGAAATGACAGCATGCGCTGGGATAGTGTTAAAGTAACATTGAAAAGTCTGTGTAAAACATTTTCCAAAATTCAGTTTCTTGTTTTAATAGTAGAGTATCTTTCTTATCTATGGTATAATTTTTTTCCACATATCGTAAATAAAACAACAAGTTAAATGAGATTGAGCAAGCAAATGCTCTTTAATTTTTGATAAACCCTGCCAATCATTAATTCCGGTCGTCCAACTTGACCTTACTGAAGCAAACAGCCAACATGGTTGACAATAAACACAATTTTTAATTTAGAATAACACAACCACCCATTTGAATTGTGTGGTAAGTTTAACGTATTGCTTTTATTTTAGCTTGCAGTTATTAAGTAATAATAGTGAACTGAAAAACTTCTATTTTATTATCTTTAGGAAACGCACCATCTGGTCTACACAATCCGTAATTAATTATTTCTTTTCTTAAATTGTCATGTTGTAAAACATTGATTTTTAAAAATGTGCAAAATCGGTTGGATATTCTTTCGTCAGATCCATAGATAGTTCATTAAGTGAAAAGTACTACTCACATTTACCTCTGTAATTGTAGTGGTATCTAGTTCCAAATTTCTATCGCGGCCGTCATTATGTGATGTACTTGCGCCCTGGGTGAGAGTTTTAAAATTGTTGACGACTGCTGTTCGTCTGTAGCGGAACTAGTAGATGCTACTGTCGAAAGCCCAATTTCTTTCATAGATTGTTCTTGTTTTCGGACTCTTTAGAAGTAAAAAGGAACTTATTTTTGGAATCTTGCTCTTTGATTCTTCCAATAGTTTCCTTTTTCGTTTTTTGCAGCGCCGCTTGTAGTGCTCATTGTATATTATTTACTGCAATTTTGAATGAAATTAATTATAATGTAATTAGATAAGTAATAATTATTTAAAAGCCTTTTGAAATTACAAATAACACATACATACTTTGCTTTAAATGCTTTAATTAACAAAATATAAATGATTTTATTGAATGCTTAAAGATTTATTTATATGTATTTCTCAGCGCGACTTCAACTATGATCAAATCAATAGTAGTTTAATAAAAATAGATATAAATACTTACGTTTAAATATGAAAGACCTCCTGTAATACGAATACAACACTATTGAGTAAAACGTACTGGAATGCTTTTTACTTCCTTTCCGTTATATATAATGCAGCTAATGCAAATACGTTGCAACCAGCTGACTAGAAACCACAAAATGAATTTCTTTCTAGTATTATATTTCTAGAAAGCGAAGGTTACTAAGCTACCTGCCATCCTGTGAATCTGTACTGTACAGACAATAGCCCTTTTATTCCTATTTAAAATCCCACAAACCAAACTAACCCTACTATACGTCGTTTAATAATGCTTTACCACTTTATACAACTTATCACTTAAGAATAATATAGACATCTTTGTTATTAAAGTTTACTGTCTCTTTCATCTGTTTATTAACCCTTACAAAATAGGACAGAACGGATAGAAAGAAGAAAGGATGCAGGCTGCAGGTGGTGTTCAGTATTTATCTTAATTATTATTTCTTGTATTTCAGCAGTTCCTAGTAGTAACATCAAGAAAACGTTCGTTAACCTGCGGTTTCTGAATTATCTGCAATATTTTCTTGACCGTTTCTTACCTGCCAAATACGTTGAAGATGAATAAGTTGAGTTTATTATCGTTTGGGCCTTCTTGCACTTGGGGCCCCCCCGCATAGCGGGGGCTGGCAGGGGTGTAGTTACGCCACTGTTAGATTATCATCTAAACCGGTAGATACGGTACTACTATAAGTATACATGCCCACGTCTAGCTACAGTGATGAACAGGTAGAAGCAATCTACACAGATATCAAAAACATATAAGATTTGTAAAAGGGCATGAAAATTTAATAATTACGGGAAATCTTAATGCAGTGGTAAGTGAAGGTAGAGAACGAGCAGTAGTAGGTTTATTCAATCTAGGAACGCGGAATGACAGGGGAAATAGGCAAGTATAATTATGCGACAAAAACAATTTAACCATTACAAATACATTACTTCAACTCTATGCAATAAGACGATATACGTGGAAGATGCCAGGAGGCATATGGAGATATCAAATAGATTACATTCTTATTCGACAAAGGTTTAGAAATCAAATAGAAGATTGCAGAAGCTACTCAGAAGCAGATAAATACTCTGATCACCAACATTGTAATTATGAGAGCCGCTCCTAAATTTAAAAATTTGAAAAAAGGGAACAGGAAAGGGCACTTTGACTTTGAGAAACTAAAAGATAAAGATGTCCACAAAAGATTTGGGAAAAGTCAAAGGAATTGCTGAAAGACGTCGGGAAACTTTTTGATACCAAAGAAGAATAAAATGAAGAATGAAATAACATTAAATTCAGCTTAGACATGGCTACCAGAGATATTCTCGGATATAGAGAAAGAGAATAAAAAACCGTGGGTAACAAACAATATTCTGAATTTAATAGAAGGATGGCGTAAATACAAAAACAGACCAGACGAAGCAGAAAAACAAATATAAAAGTGAGATACGGAGCCATAAAATGGAAAAGTGTTCGCAAATGCAGAAAAGCTAAAGAACAATAGATTGAGAATGAATTCAAAAAGTTACATACCGAGAAGGATATTGAAAAAACAGATGAAACACACAAATTAATTAGAATGTATTTTAGGGAATAAAGGCATATAGCACAAATATAAGGGGCGTTGAAGGAGATATTATGATCGAAAATGTAGAAAAATTGAATAGAGGGTAAGAATATATAAAACATTTATATGCAGAACCGGAACTAGAAGCACTAGAACAGGAAACAGATATTGAAAAGTATGACTTGGTATATCCTTCGCTTGGAGACAAATTTGAACTAACATTAAAAAGCCTGAAACATAAAAAAGCGCCAGGTACAGATAAAGTGCAATCAGAAACTCTAAAAGCCGTTGGACAAACTGTTACATAACGTCTCTTCCAATTTGTCAGCTATATGTATGAGACAGATGTGAGGCCCAAAGATTTTAAACGTAACACCATGGGCATCATACTAAGAAGTTTAACAGCACACGTGTCAAAAATATTAACTTGGATAGTTCAAAGACGGATGGAAAAACGGGATGAAGAAATACTAGGAGAAGTTCAATTTGGTTTAGGCGGAACAGGGTAACACGGAGCGCAATTTTAGACTTACAACACAAAAATGGAAAAGCCTGTATGTGTATAGTGTGTCTTGGGTTAACTTCGATAACCACAGATGGCGGAGATAGTGGACGTGTAAATATGAGCAAAATTTATATAAGCGGAACCTTCAAATACTTAGACGGTGACAGGACGAGGAACTGTCGACCTTTGGTAGAACTCAAACATTAATATTTTTACAGCACCATAGCTACAATTACACAAATACAACAACTGTTGCGGTACACCACAACACAATACGCTTACATGTTAATCGCAGTAAAACAAAAGATCATACTATGCACGGCGGAAAGTGATTGACCTGGAAGCTATGCTTTATGGGATAATTAAAGTTAATTACAACTGTAATTGCAAATAGAACATAGTGTTTTTAAATCTGGAAAAAGCAGCCGACAATGTAAAATAAGAAAGAATGTTCAAAATACTAAAAAAAGATAGGAATGAGTTATATGGATAAATGGATAGTACATACCATATACAAAGAGCAATCAGCGGCAATAGAAATAGAGCAGGAGCGTTAATTTTTAACTTGTACAGAGAAGAAGCAATGAATACTGTTAAATGCAGAAAGACAGTTGAAATTACGGTGCTGAAAAAATCAATGGATATGCTTAGATTTGCAGACGATATAGCTGTATTAGCATCTAACAAGGAAAAGTTAAAAGCAGCTTTTAATAAAATGGGAAAAGTGCTAACAGAGAGAACGGTATGCAAATTAACAAAAATAAAACTAAAGTGCTAGTATGTAAAAAAGGGAACGGATAAATCAAAAACCAGAAAACAAATAGTGAACCACAATTTACAAGAGGTTAAAGATTTCTGGTACCTGGGAAGTAAAATAACAAAAAATGGGAAACGTGCACAAGATACAAAACACAGATTATCACAAGCCCGTACTGCATTTAACAAGTAAAAGCAACTACTATGTTCGAAGACAACAGACCTGTAAACAAGGAAAAGACTGCTGAAAGCTTATACGTGGAGCACAGCACTGTACGATTGTGCAACGTAAACAGTAGGATAAGTGGACAGGTAATGAGGTGCAACATACGTATGAGAAAGATATAAAGGACAGACAAAGTTAAGAACAAAGATGTACTAGAAATGGTATGCAAAGAAAGAAATTTGTGGAAAACAGTAAAACATTTAACAGATACCATGATAGAACACATTCTAAAGCATGAAGCAATTGTGCGAGGTATATTAGAATCTGAGGAAAAAAATAAACATAGAGGTAGACCTGGATTAGACTATTGCACACAGATAGTCAATGATGTAGGATGTGGGAGTTTTAGAGAAATGTGTAGACTAGCTCTCTTTCAACTGAAGTCAAAGATATTTGCCTGTGTATTTTTACATAAGCGACGCTGTTTTAAGCCTATATGACTGCACATAAATATGTACAACTTGCCGTTCAGTTGTGACCTGTGACACATTTTACAAGTAGAAATCGTCATCAATAGGTCCTCACTCCTAGAACTAGTTGAACGCGTACCTCCATTGTTTTCTATTCTGAGCTAATCCACACATTTCTCTAAAATTACCACAGCCTACATCTTTTACTATCTGTGTGCAATAATCTAATCTAGGTCTACTTCTACCTCTCCTTTTCCATTCTCTGCTTCTAATATATTAATCAGTACTTCTTCATGCCTTAGTATGTGTCCTGTCTCTCCTATTCTATACTGATTTTCATATACTTATTTCTTCCCCTACCATTTCGAAACACTTTTTGTTCGTAACTTTGTCTGTCCGTGATATCTTTATCATAGGTCTGTAGCACCACATTTCAAAGGCTTCTGTATTTTTCTTGCCCGTTTCTAGCACTCTCCACGTTTCACAGTCGTACACTTCTGTGCTCCACATATATCTGTTTTCAACAATCATTTCCTCGTTTCTATATTTGTTGCCTTTGAACATAGTAGTTGCTTTTTCTTGTTAAATGCAACACATCCTTGTGCTAATCTTTGTTTTATATCTCTTGTACTATTCCTATCTTGTGTTGTTTGACTTCCTAGATAGCAAAAGTCTTTAGCTTTTTGCAAGTTGTTTCCTATTTAAATTCTGGTTTTTGACTTATTTACACCCCTCCTTTACATACTAGTACTTTAGCTTGATTTTTGTAAATTTTCTTACCGTATCTCTCTCTGTTAGAACTGTTTCAATTTTATTAAGAACTGCTTCTAACTTTTCTTTGCTAGCTGTTAGTGCCGCTATATCTTCTGCAAATCTAAAGATATCAATTGTTTGTCCCTGCATAATAATTCCAAATGTTCGCCTCTTCGATATACAAGTTAAAAATTAATGAAGATAGACCACATCCCTGTCCCATCTTTTTTTAATATATACTTCTCTACGTTCCTGCTGTAATTCTATTTCCACTGTTTGCTGTTTGTGTAAGCTATATGCTATTCGTCTATCCCAATACAACCTTCCAATCTTTTTGGATGTTTCGAATATTTTTCTCCATTTTATACTGTCGAATGCTTTTTTCAGATCTACAAACCTTATATACACGCTTCCTGCATTTTCTATTATTTTTTCCCATTACACCACTAAAGCTAAAATTGCCTCTCGTGTTCCCCTGTTTTGCTTAAATCCAAATTAAACTTCTCCTGGTATTTTTTAGTCCGTTTTTCCATTCGTCTTAGTACCATTCTAGTTAATATTTTTGACACGTGTGCTGTCAAACTTATTGTTCGAAAGTTTTCACATCTATCCGCACCTTTCTTTTTTTTTTGGTATAGTAACTATAGTTAAGGCTGGGCGATACGGGATTTTGCGTATCGAATATCGATACATATTCTATATCGATATGTATCGATATATCGAATATCGATATATATCGATACGTATCGATGCGTATCGATACGTATCGATGCGTATCGATACGTATCGATGCGTATCGATATGTATCGATGTGTATCGGTGCGTATCGATACATATCGATACGTATCGATTCGTATCGGTGCGTATCGATTCGTATCGATGCGTATCGATACGTATCGATACGCATCTATACGTATCGATACGTATGGATATATAAATATATATATATATATAGCGATTCGTATTGGAACGTTTAGATGTGTAGATTAAGTATACATATCGAGACTTAGCAATACGAATCGGTACGAATCGATACGCATCGATAATTTATCTACTCTTTCTTTGAAAATAAAATCGTTTTAAAATAATGTATTTCCTAACAATTCGATCTTTCACTTAAGATTGTTTGTTATCAAAATAATTAAAGTTTCAAGTTTAATATTTGTGACATAAATATATATATATATATATATATATATATATATATATATATGTATAGGGGTGCCGGATAAAGGATTTTGCGTATCGAATATCGATACATATTCTATATCGAATATCGATACGTATCAATACGTATCGATGCGTATCGATATGTATCGATGCGTATCGATACGTATCGATGCGTATCGATACATATCGATACGTATCGATACATATCGAGTATCGATATATCGATATTTATTTTTCGCTGTATCGGGGGGGTCGATACGGGGGTCGTATCGATACGCCGACCCAGCCCTAACTATAGTGTTACGTTTGAAATCTTTGGATATATCGCCTGTCTCATTCATATAATATACAAGTTGAAAGAGACGTTCTGTTACTGCTTGTCTAGTGGCTTTTAGAGTTTCTGCTTACACTTTATCTTCCCCCTACGCCATATTATTTTCCAGACTCTTTAATGCTAATTTAAACTCATGCCCAAGTATAGGATATCCCAAGTTATCTTTTTTAATGTTTGATTCTTGTTCTAGTGCTTCTAGTTCCTGTCCTGCATGTAAATTCCCTATATATTCTTGCCATCTATCCACTTTCTTTACATTTTCTATAACGACGTTTCCTCCGGGGCCCTTATATTTTGCTACAATACTTTGCATTGCCTGGTGAACCTTAAATACAGGTAAAAGATTTACCAGAGAATGCTATTATGGACGAAGATGAATTTGCCTGCAGTCCAGGTTCAAGAAAAACTGCATTTTTTTACAACCACTTTAATCGTTAAAAGTGAAAGCATTTACTTTAGTCTAATCTTAAACATACAATTACATATTTTGTGACGAAGCAGTGTTGCTTATGTGTCTATTCAATATAAGTATTAAATAAAATGTTACTATACATTTGAATCATCTCGGTCTAACATTACAGTGTCCCCGTCGTTAGTTACTAAACAGTTGTCACTATTAATAAATACAACATCACTCATATCTGGTTGTTCTCCATCTTAGACAATATGATTAGTGAGGGGTGAATGCTGCACATTTAAGGATTGCTCCTTTTCTCATACTTCAAGTTCTAGCTTACGTACTTGAAGCTCAAGTCTTCTCTTCTTCAGAGATTCAAGCACGAAAGTATCTTCACCACGGCGTACAAGTATTTTTTGTGAATCCTATACACAAAATTGATACATCAACTTCGCTACTACTATCTATAATTTTAATTACTCTAATAGCTAACATTCACATCAGTTTTGATTACTAGTACTAAATCAAAACATACCTCGGGGGTTAGTGACTTTATTCTCTTGCGTGGCCAGTTGGTTCTTACATATTCCATCATTTACATTGTCATTACAAGTATGTACTAAACTCTCGTCAGATTCAATAGGTTGCCGTAGACACCCCACAACCACAAAAACTGGTGATTCTTTCCCATTGATTTCAAAAACCACCAACTCAGTGTCATCTAATTTTGCATCATTTCCGCCTCTACTTCCAGTTTTCTTACGCTTTAAACCGCGAATTCTTACGGTTAAAACGTCGATAATCTACAGTTAAAAAGTCGATAAATACATCGCGCAAGCGCGAAATAAAAAAGCGAGCGACGCCACTGGCGGTTGGTAACGCTAACCTTTGTACAGATTTTGCGCGCCAATCTGTCAATGACGTCAGCAATGCACAAATTATATTACGCAATAATCGAAAATTATATAAATTTAAGACAATAGGTTATACAGTAATTACTCACATGAATATGTCCCTGGGTTAAAGTTGGCTTCTGTTCAAGTCCATCAGGGCTACGGAGGGCCTTTTTTAGGTAGTTAAAGATGGTACGCCCAACGCTCTTCCAAAGCGCTCGGACCAGCTCCGGCAGTCATGGGCTCGTTCATCCAGGGTCGTGCAGTACGGTTCGCCAACGGCTGCAAATTGTCTCTACCTATGCAGGGAAAGACGGGAACATGGTAAAGGGCGACAAACAAAAATAATCAGACAAGGAAATCTACATAGATAAAAACAAGGCACGATACTGTAACGGGCATTTTTAAGTGTTAAACGTTTACGCTGTATCCCAAGTTATAAACGCATTTCTGCAAATTGCGATTTCTATATTTTATATTTATTAACTTGTAACGTGCATTTTTGGTGGCCTAACATTTCGAGACTACTCAATTCGTATAATAAATTGCTATTCGTATAAATTTCGTTCCGTGTTATTAATAAATAAATTGCTTTCCGGCTTATCTAAAATGATAAACAGCCTGTGATTAATTGCTAGATACGATTGTTACATTCACGTTCTAGCTGTGCCTTATGTTATTAACAGTCGTAGATAAGCGGTTGCCATGCAACGTTCTAGAATAGTCGGTCGAAAGTCGTGTTTTGTTCTGGATTACTAAAGCTTGTAGTTTGCTCTTCGTTACTAAAAATTGAGTTCTGTTCTGTGTTACTATAAATTAAGTACGTTTTACTTTTTTTCTTTGACTAGTGAGTATTAATGCGAGATTGATTTCTCGAGTTGTTTATGAACAAACGCGGCACGATGCTAGTTGGTTTTCTTGGAAGCAAACATTGTCTATTAACTATACAAAAGTGTTTTTACGGAACAGGTTGACGAACGTACTGAAGTGATACCCGTGCTTTTATTCATTATGTTTCTTTTGCTAGTTGTTTTGTCCTTTGATAGAAAAACTGTGTGTGCGATCTAATTTCGCAGTTCCTTTTTGTTATTTTTATCAAAGTAGTGCATACCTTGGGGTATCGAAATACAGTGCTACTGTAGTTGCTGACTTTTCTAACGACAAAGAATCTAAAATAGATCTGACTGCCGGAGCTGGTCCGAGCGCTTTGGAAGAGAAATGCGTTTATAACTTGGGATACAGCGTAAACGTTTAACACTTAAAAATGCCCGTTACAATACGATACCTCAAACGTCCACTCCACTCAAAGGTTCAGGCAAAAAAGCCACGTTACAGAGAGTCACGGAAACACTTGTCCCCACTTTTTCCCTACTCCACTCGCGTCGCGCGATCTGGCGCAAACGCACTGTGACGTAACGGAAATACGCGCCCTGAGTCTTTTGAAATTATGGCGCGAAACTTCCGCACATCAAAATTAACCTAAAAACAATGTTTAAGTGCCAATTTATTGGCACGTAACAGTTTTAGCAGCATTGTCAACTCTTATCTTAATAAAGACAATCGGTTATTATGTACAGGTACTACTATATTTACCCACATCAATAGCAGTTTCTCTACTTTATCAAACTGCTAAAGTATCTCCTTTAGTGTATTAATTGGTAATACTTACCACTGTTCTAGTTCTAAAGTTCGGCCAAGTTGCATCAGAAATATATGCAAATTCCTTATCACTTGAAATCATGCCTATTGCCACTGCATAGTTTTTCACATCAAACCAGGTCTGTTTTTTGTGTCTTTGGTTACTATAGGAGAATAAGCCTCAAACAACTGATCTTTTAATTTAAGGGTTTTACACAAAATTTTGCTTTTACATTGTTCTCACTTCTTTTTAACCTGGCACTTTAATTTAGTCTCTAAAACTTGCACTTCTATAATGTTATTACAATGCAGAAATAAAAAATACATAATGTGTGAAACCTAACCTCTTTTGTCAACTGACTAATAATATTAGTGTGGGATATTATTATTCCTGTATTTTCTTTTATGAAACATATTTTATGCTACTAATAGAATTTTTATATTAGTCCAATGATATTAATTACTTTTATTAACGACTTTTATGATACAGGCCCTTGAACTTTTAGACGGTTCATCACACATATTGATATCAAACTTTATGTAAAGTATTCGCACAATTCACTAAAAAATGATACTAAAACACCCTTTTAGTAGCTGGTTTTATAAACACTGACCACACAAACCAGAAAGCACGTATAAAAAATACAAACAGTTCATCTGTAATTTGTCGCTCCACGGGTAGGCAACCAGTAATGCTATATCTCTATGAGTTGCCTATATTATCAATACGCCACGGATAAGCAGCTAAACGTAATTCACAAGCCAAGCGAAAACGTACTTAATTTAACCCTTATGTGGCCGAAGGTGGTACCCGGGTAGTTTTAGTGCATCAAATGTGAGATATTTTATTTTTGGTAAACCGAATCAGTGTGGGCTTCTAGTATATCTTCAAGTAGGTCATTATACACATTTCAAAATTTTTACATATAGTGGATGTATGGAGGTTGCATTTTTTTACATCCTTCAGGCGGATGGTGGTACCTAGGTACCACATGTATTTTATACAGGAAAAGAATAGAAAATGTTTGTAATAATTTACTATATTGTTATAATTACGTTTTAATATTATATGCATGTTATAAGATATAATGAAAAAATAATAGATGATTATTTATCTTGATAAGACTGAAGACATTTAACCCTTGTATGTGTGTGCTGATGACACACCGGATGTTTACAAACGCATGCTATACGAGTTTTTCTTTTTATTTTCTCTTCGCTGTGTTAGTACATTTTACATATTCCTTTTACTGCAATGCGTCCAGAAGAATACCGCTGATTTATAGAATTAGGATTATGTGAAACTTCCAAACAAACCCTCAAAAGGCTTTCAATTGCGCTTTTAGTAAACCGATTTCGCAATATTATGGCATTTTCACTTTTTTGCGTTACGGCAGGTAAACACAAATCACGAGCTAGGTCTTTTAGAAAATTTCGTCTCTTATTTGTACTATTATAGATTTGAAGGTATTTAGTTGTTCGTATATATGACGAAGGTAGTCAGAGCTGCTACATCTAGTATGTTGTAAAAAAGACCAAGAACCAGCCACTTGTTCGTCTCTTGGTTGTATATTACCCAGCATTTTATCCATAACGTCAACGCCTGACTTGGTACGGATATAAAAAGAAATAATTTCAGGTTTTTCTTCAAGGTGTCATCCACTGCATTCGTAGAGTGCATTGTAGATAATAAAACTACTGCTTTATTTACTTTTGGGACACACAACCACAGCATAAACATTATTCTCGAAAGCAAAAGTAGTAGAATAGACATTTCTCTCCTTTCTAGCTAGAAAGACCTTAGGAATGTAGGGTTTGTTTTTCTAAGGACACCAACCAAAGTGAAACCAATCGATTTCAGCATGCGAGCAAAGGGCATTGATATGAAGAAATTGTCGGCGGTGATATTACAGCTCGAATTTTTGTAAAGTTGACATAAATGCATAACTGTTTTTTCACCGATGTTCACTTCTCGCCCATTGCCAGCTAATTTTCCAGTGTAAATTGATCCTTGACATGGATAAAACGTTTTGACATCACATACCCAGAATACCTTAATTGTATACTTAACAGGTTTGGAATGCATGCACTGAGTAAACCTTGTTCGTCCACGATAGGAAAAAGTTGCTCAGCAACAGTTAGGTATTCATAAGGCGAATAACACTTCAACAGATTTTGGTTTAGCCTAAATCAAATGTCGCTTATTGCCGCAGTTTTATCAGTTTGTAATCCATCCAGTCTTGTTACGGTGTTATCAAATCTGATGAAACGTAGAATCTGTTTGAAGCGGTCTTTACTCACTGCTGCTTTGTATAATGGTAAGGCATCTGATTTCTACAATTCAACAATATGTTCAGTATTTGATTTATGAACGCCTGCCATTAATAGAATCCTCAAAAAAGCATCCAGCTCCTGAACCGTAATATCTTTCCAGACTCATGGGGCTCGAGGCGAGTTTTTGTTGAAATCATAATAAACTTTTTAGCTTTTGATTAGACTGCTTTATGATAATCGATTTCATTTCAGATGTCACTAATGCACAGAACGTAGCTATACGTAAACCCAAAGTGGTTCTTTTACTTGGATCCCCTAAAATGAAAATCAAGACATTAGAATGGGGCATAAGTTTTTACCTCGTTTTCGAATAATATTATACAACCGCGTTTGAGTTGAACGTAGTTGTTTCTTGTTTCAGATAGTCTCATCTTTAGCACGATAAACGTTATCTGATGTTAATGTTGTAATTTCTTCCTCTGGCTCTACAATAAATTCCTGATTCTCGTCACTGTCGATTGTTACTGATATTTCGATGGGGACCCTTTCTCTAGCACGAATATCATTGATATCTGAGTCTTCGTCGCTTACTGCTGGAACATACTCATCAGGCGGCTCCGTGGTGTCGTTGGTATGCGTGTGACTACTACGCCCAAGGTCCCTAGGCGAGCATTTTTTACATAAAATACGGCCTCGTTCGGATGAGAAATAAAATGGAGGTCTCGTGTGTAAGTGTTGTCACGCGCGTTAAACAGCAAGGGTTCGGCAAAATTCAAAATTTTTCAGGTAAAAAAGACTCGCTTCCTGACCAATATAGTACCTTCGGGTGGAGCATTGGAAAATCACATCTAGGTACATACTCATCTTGGCCATCATCTGCATGTTGATCACTAAATTCCTCGATGGACATTACATACAATCTTACGAGTTGCTTATCTGTTATTCCATATGCATATAAACAATATTCAATAATAATTACAAAAGCTGTAATTTGTATTCTTGGATATCTACATAAACAGAAATATTCTAAGTCAACTTACTTATCTAATTGAAGATATTCTGTTGAAATATATGGCAGGTCAGCAACAGGGGTTTTACTTCTAGAAGGTCGACTACCAGAAGCTGCATTGCTACCAGGAGTTCTATTTCTAGGTCTATTGCCAGAGGCTGCATTGTTACCAGAACTACATTCACCGCCTTTAGAAGTACTTGGAATATTATGTTGAATTCTACGCATTGTTATAATAACACTGCTAAACAGTATAGCGCACCACATAAAATCACTACTCAGACTAAACATCCGCTTCGACTGTTTCTCCTATCGCAGGAATTAATGTAAAGCTTATCTTAGTTGACGCGATTATGTTAGCACACCTAAAATCCTGCAAAATATACTGTGGTACCGGGTCACACCTGCCGCCATGTACGTAAAGTTATTTTTCGGCCTTATAAAAGTTAAAGCATACTGTATGTGGAAAACGTGTGATTTACATAGCTCCCATGTAAAACCCGCCTGTGTATCACTGGTGTACCACATAGCAGCCAACCTGTTAAAGCAGATTAATTAAAATTGCTGTATGCAAGTGGTAGTGCTAAGGCGCAAATGCACTTTAATAGAAAAATTATTTTGTCCGCATGGTATATTGTGTACAAATGCATGTTTATTCCGGTAAATCAAGGTCGCTTTTGTTTTGTGATATACCAAGCTTCTGCCTGATAAGATACAGCTAACCTTCGTGGTCTTGTTAAGTAGGCCCAACTTAGCCGTAGACATCGGAATCTTGAGTACTTGCTGGTATGACTGTTTAATAATTGGGATCAAGCGTTTTCAGTAGCGGAGGGTTTTAGGTAGTTTCGCTATTAAGTGTCATGCTAGTTTTTATTTATCTTATGGTCAAAGAGGCGTTAGTCGTTTTTATTTTAAACTTGTTTGTTGGTTTATATCAAACAATAAATCTTGTTCTCTTATGCTAATTTATGTCTTAACCGTAAAGTGAAGCTACGCTTTTATTTCAGGGGTAAGAGTGTGTCATAATTGTGTAAACCAAGTTACCTAATTCTTTAGCCCAACTTGGGCAGGCTGATCTAATGTTAATATATTGTAAAAATGACTTGAACAAAAATAAAATTATTGATATAGTAGCCTCAACCATTGAAGATTAAGACAAAAGTTGATGGTTCCGATACCATTCAGAAACCATACATCAATATACCGTATTAATTGTATTTGATATCTCTGCAATTTCATAATGCGAAACAAGTAAATTTTGTGTGGAACTATTTTATGTTTTTCTTCCAAATATTCTTTTACGCAGTTAATTCAAATATTTCATTCATTGGTTTTAGTTTCTTTTTTTATTTAAATGTAAAAAAGTTATTTAGAACTAAGGGTTAGAAGTAGCCTAGGTGGCCATATGTTTTTCTAGGGAAAGGGTCTGTCACTTATTTTGGCCGATTGTCCAGATTTCTGACAGATCCATACTAACCACAAGGGTTAATTACTATAAAACAGTTATGTTGTGCGTGACAGACAGGCAAGTGTGAGGTACTTAATAAATAAGGATATGTCCATCCCTTTTACGCTTGTTTAATGTCCAAATAGCGAAAATTATATAAGAAACTCCATAAAGCTCAAGTTCAGATCTTACACATTCAAATAGGTGAATATCATTGCCTATGTTAGGTATTTTTGTTCTTCCCATATTTATTGCACTTTACAATCGCATTAATTGAAGTAACTTTTGAAAGAAAATAAAACTTAGAAGCTAATCAGCTTTTACCAGATTTAATAAGTCAGCAAAATGAGCATATCCTTAAAATAAAATATATTTCTAAACCGTACGTCCTAAATGTTTCAGTGGTGACAAGATTCTAACACCAACTTAACAGATGTATGAAATAAGGTTAAAAATCGTGCTTTAATATTCATGCTAAAAATCATAATTTCCTTCGTTTTAAATTACATTCATTTTCCTTTACCGTCCAGAATAAAACGTAGAAAATACCTTTGTCTGCTCCTTCTTAAATTACAAATGCCTACATCGGCGACGTGGCACGTCTGTTTATTTGCCATAATAAAACAAATAATATAATTGGACTCTCTGGAATGCCAGAACCAATCCCGTAATAAATAAAGAGCGAGTTTGTAAATACATTATTCTTTTTATTTTGGATTTATTATTGTTTGCAGAAATGTTTAGCAATCTTTAGCTTTGATTCACCTATTATACTTGGTTGAAAGTATATAAATAGCATTTGACGTAGAGTTTTATTTAGAAAGCTATTTCAACAGTTAAATTCGTGCTAAGTTCTAGGTTTTTAAGAAATCTGTTCAAATCCAGGTTAAGCCCAAGCGCAAATATTTTTTTCTAAGCTTTCGTCTGAAAGCTTAGTCACGAATCAATTGAAAGATAGTACGCTGCCCACGGATTCATAATATTACTTAAGCTGTGGCGAGCCTTTAGTATCTTCTTTTAGATAGTTTCAAACGGTTTTCCAATAAATAAACTTGTGTAAAAATTATTAACGTTGCAATAGAGTTTATAAAACTTTATAGCTTTCAGATATATTATATATTACTTTCTACTTAGAGGTACTAACTAAGATGAAAATAGGAAAGACAGGCAAAGCATACAAATTAATGAAAATAAATTTTAGGAATATAAAACCGTATAGCAAAATATAAGGGCCCCGGAGGAAACGTCGTTATAGAAAATGTAAAGAAAGTGGATAGATGGCAAAAATATATAGGGAATTTACATGCAGGACAGGAACTAGAAGCACTAGAACAAGAATCAAACATTAAAAAAGATAACTTGATACGTATCGATATTCGATATAGAATATGTATCGATATTCGATACGCAAAATCCTTATCCGGCACCCTATACATATATATATATATATATATATATATATATATATGTATAGGGTGCCGGATAAAGGATTATATATATATATATATATATATATATATATATATATATGTATAGGGGTGCCGGATAAAGGATTTTGCGTATCGAATATCGATACATATTCTATATCGAATATCGATACGTATCAATACGTATCGATGCGTATCGATATGTATCGATGCGTATCGATACGTATCGATGCGTATCGATACATATCGATACGTATCGATACATATCGAGTATCGATATATCGATATTTATTTTTCGCTGTATCGGGGGGGTCGATACGGGGGTCGTATCGATACGTATCGATATATCGATACGCCGACCCAGCCCTAACTATAGTGTTACGTTTGAAATCTTTGGATATATCGCCTGTCTCATTCATATAATATACAAGTTGAAAGAGACGTTCTGTTACTGCTTGTCTAGTGGCTTTTAGAGTTTCTGCTTACACTTTATCTTCCCCCTACGCCATATTATTTTCCAGACTCTTTAATGCTAATTTAAACTCATGCCCAAGTATAGGATATCCCAAGTTATCTTTTTTAATGTTTGATTCTTGTTCTAGTGCTTCTAGTTCCTGTCCTGCATGTAAATTCCCTATATATTTTTGCCATCTATCCACTTTCTTTACATTTTCTATAACGACGTTTCCTCCGGGGCCCTTATATTTTGCTATACGGTTTTATATTCCTAAAATTTATTTTCATTAATTTGTATGCTTTGCCTGTCTTTCCTATTTTCATCTTAGTTAGTACCTCTAAGTAGAAAGTAATATATAATATATCTGAAAGCTATAAAGTTTTATAAACTCTATTGCAACGTTAATAATTTTTACACAAGTTTATTTATTGGAAAACCGTTTGAAACTATCTAAAAGAAGATACTAAAGGCTCGCCACAGCTTAAGTAATATTATGAATCCGTGGGCAGCGTACTATCTTTCAATTGATTCGTGACTAAGCTTTCAGACGAAAGCTTAGAAAAAAATATTTGCGCTTGGGCTTAACCTGGATTTGAACAGATTTCTTAAAAACCTAGAACTTAGCACGAATTTAACTGTTGAAATAGCTTTCTAAATAAAACTCTACGTCAAATGCTATTTATATACTTTCAACCAAGTATAATAGGTGAATCAAAGCTAAAGATTGCTAAACATTTCTGCAAACAATAATAAATCCAAAATAAAAAGAATAATGTATTTACAAACTCGCTCTTTATTTATTACGGGATTGGTTCTGGCATTCCAGAGAGTCCAATTATATTATTTGTTTTATTATGGCAAATAAACAGACGTGCCACGTCGCCGATGTAGGCATTTGTAATTTAAGAAGGAGCAGACAAAGGTATTTTCTACGTTTTATTCTGGACGGTAAAGGAAAATGAATGTAATTTAAAACGAAGGAAATTATGATTTTTAGCATGAATATTAAAGCACGATTTTTAACCTTATTTCATACATCTGTTAAGTTGGTGTTAGAATCTTGTCACCACTGAAACATTTAGGACGTACGGTTTAGAAATATATTTTATTTTAAGGATATGCTCATTTTGCTGACTTATTAAATCTGGTAAAAGCTGATTAGCTTCTAAGTTTTATTTTCTTTCAAAAGTTACTTCAATTAATGCGATTGTAAAGTGCAATAAATATGGGAAGAACAAAAATACCTAACATAGGCAATGATATTCACCTATTTGAATGTGTAAGATCTGAACTTGAGCTTTATGGAGTTTCTTATATAATTTTCGCTATTTGGACATTAAACAAGCGTAAAAGGGATGGACATATCCTTATTTATTAAGTACCTCACACTTGCCTGTCTGTCACGCACAACATAACTGTTTTATAGTAATTAACCCTTGTGGTTAGTATGGATCTGTCAGAAATCTGGACAATCGGCCAAAATAAGTGACAGACCCTTTCCCTAGAAAAACATATGGCCACCTAGGCTACTTCTAACCCTTAGTTCTAAATAACTTTTTTACATTTAAA
Source organism: Platerodrilus igneus (assembly GCA_036346225.1). Classification (NCBI taxonomy): domain Eukaryota; kingdom Metazoa; phylum Arthropoda; class Insecta; order Coleoptera; family Lycidae; genus Platerodrilus; species Platerodrilus igneus. Next base: position 1,956,769 of record JARFIW010001660.1, read on the forward strand.
TAAAAAAAGAAACTAAAACCAATGAATGAAATATTTGAATTAACTGCGTAAAAGAATATTTGGAAGAAAAACATAAAATAGTTCCACACAAAATTTACTTGTTTCGCATTATGAAATTGCAGAGATATCAAATACAATTAATACGGTATATTGATGTATGGTTTCTGAATGGTATCGGAACCATCAACTTTTGTCTTAATCTTCAATGGTTGAGGCTACTATATCAATAATTTTATTTTTGTTCAAGTCATTTTTACAATATATTAACATTAGATCAGCCTGCCCAAGTTGGGCTAAAGAATTAGGTAACTTGGTTTACACAATTATGACACACTCTTACCCCTGAAATAAAAGCGTAGCTTCACTTTACGGTTAAGACATAAATTAGCATAAGAGAACAAGATTTATTGTTTGATATAAACCAACAAACAAGTTTAAAATAAAAACGACTAACGCCTCTTTGACCATAAGATAAATAAAAACTAGCATGACACTTAATAGCGAAACTACCTAAAACCCTCCGCTACTGAAAACGCTTGATCCCAATTATTAAACAGTCATACCAGCAAGTACTCAAGATTCCGATGTCTACGGCTAAGTTGGGCCTACTTAACAAGACCACGAAGGTTAGCTGTATCTTATCAGGCAGAAGCTTGGTATATCACAAAAACAAAAAGCGACCTTGATTTACCGGAATAAACATGCATTTGTACACAATATACCATGCGGACAAAATAATTTTTCTATTAAAGTGCATTTGCGCCTTAGCACTACCACTTGCATACAGCAATTTTAATTAATCTGCTTTAACAGGTTGGCTGCTATGTGGTACACCAGTGATACACAGGCGGGTTTTACATGGGAGCTATGTAAATCACACGTTTTCCACATACAGTATGCTTTTAACTTTTATAAGGCCGAAAAATAACTTTACGTACATGGCGGCAGGTGTGACCCGGGTACCACAGTATATTTTGCAGGATTTTAGGTGTGCTAACATAATCGCGTCAACTAAGATAAGCTTTACATTAATTCCTGCGATAGGAGAAACAGTCGAAGCGGATGTTTAGTCTGAGTAGTGATTTTATGTGGTGCGCTATACTGTTTAGCAGTGTTATTATAACAATGCGTAGAATTCAACATAATATTCCAAGTACTTCTAAAGGCGGTGAATGTAGTTCTGGTAACAATGCAGCCTCTGGCAATAGACCTAGAAATAGAACTCCTGGTAGCAATGCAGCTTCTGGTAGTCGACCTTCTAGAAGTAAAACCCCTGTTGCTGACCTGCCATATATTTCAACAGAATATCTTCAATTAGATAAGTAAGTTGACTTAGAATATTTCTGTTTATGTAGATATCCAAGAATACAAATTACAGCTTTTGTAATTATTATTGAATATTGTTTATATGCATATGGAATAACAGATAAGCAACTCGTAAGATTGTATGTAATGTCCATCGAGGAATTTAGTGATCAACATGTAGATGATGGCCAAGATGAGTATGTACCTAGATGTGATTTTCCAATGCTCCACCCGAAGGTACTATATTGGTCAGGAAGCGAGTCTTTTTACCTGAAAATTTTGAATTTTGCCGAACCCTTGCTGTTTAACGCGCGTGACAACACTTACACACGAGACCTCCATTTTATTTCTCATCCGAACGAGGCCGTATTTTATGTAAAAAATGCTCGCCTAGGGACCTTGGGCGTAGTAGTCACACGCATACCAACGACACCACGGAGCCGCCTGATGAGTATGTTCCAGCAGTAAGCGACGAAGACTCAGATATCAATGATATTTGTGCTAGAGAAAGGGTCCCCATCGAAATATCAGTAACAATCGACAGTGACGAGAATCAGGAATTTATTGTAGAGCCAGAGGAAGAAATTACAACATTAACATCAGATAACGTTTATCGTGCTAAAGATGAGACTATCTGAAACAAGAAACAACTACGTTCAACTCAAACGCGGTTGTATAATATTATTCGAAAACGAGGTAAAAACTTATGCCCCATTCTAATGTCTTGATTTTCATTTTAGGGGATCCAAGTAAAAGAACCACTTTGGGTTTACGTATAGCTACGTTCTGTGCATTAGTGACATCTGAAATGAAATCGATTATCATAAAGCAGTCTAATCAAAAAGCTAAAAAAGTTTATTATGATTTCAACAAAAACTCGCCTCGAGCCCCATGAGTCTGGAAAGATATTACGGTTCAGGAGCTGGATGCTTTTTTGAGGATTCTATTAATGGCAGGCGTTCATAAATCAAATACTGAACATATTGTTGAATTGTAGAAATCAGATGCCTTACCATTATACAAAGCAGCAGTGAGTAAAGACCGCTTCAAACAGATTCTACGTTTCATCAGATTTGATAACACCGTAACAAGACTGGATGGATTACAAACTGATAAAACTGCGGCAATAAGCGACATTTGATTTAGGCTAAACCAAAATCTGTTGAAGTGTTATTCGCCTTATGAATACCTAACTGTTGCTGAGCAACTTTTTCCTATCGTGGACGAACAAGGTTTACTCAGTGCATGCATTCCAAACCTGTTAAGTATACAATTAAGGTATTCTGGGTATGTGATGTCAAAACGTTTTATCCATGTCAAGGATCAATTTACACTGGAAAATTAGCTGGCAATGGGCGAGAAGTGAACATCGGTGAAAAAACAGTTATGCATTTATGTCAACTTTACAAAAATTCGAGCTGTAATATCACCGCCGACAATTTCTTCATATCAATGCCCTTTGCTCGCATGCTGAAATCGATTGGTTTCACTTTGGTTGGTGTCCTTAGAAAAACAAACCCTACATTCCTAAGGTCTTTCTAGCTAGAAAGGAGAGAAATGTCTATTCTACTACTTTTGCTTTCGAGAATAATGTTTATGCTGTGGTTGTGTGTCCCAAAAGTAAATAAAGCAGTAGTTTTATTATCTACAATGCACTCTACGAATGCAGTGGATGACACCTTGAAGAAAAACCTGAAATTATTTCTTTTTATATCCGTACCAAGTCAGGCGTTGACGTTATGGATAAAATGCTGGGTAATATACAACCAAGAGACGAACAAGTGGCTGGTTCTTGGTCTTTTACAACATACTAGATGTAGCAGCTCTGACTACCTTCGTCATATATACGAACAACTAAATACCTTCAAATCTATAATAGTACAAATAAGAGACGAAATTTTCTAAAAGACCTAGCTCGTGATTTGTGTTTACCTGCCGTAACGCAAAAAGTGAAAATGCCATAATATTGCGAAATCGGTTTACTAAAAGCGCAATTGAAAGCCTTTGAGGGTTTGTTTGGAAGTTTCACATAATCCTAATTCTATAAATCAGCGGTATTCTTCTGGACGCATTGCAGTAAAAGGAATATGTAAAATGTACTAACACAGCGAAGAGAAAATAAAAGAAAACTCGTATAGCATGCGTTTGTAAACATCCGGTGTGTCATCAGCACACACATACAAGGGTTAAATGTCTTCAGTCTTATCAAGATAAATAATCATCTATTATTTTTTCATTATATCTTATAACATGCATATAATATTAAAACGTAATTATAACAATATAGTAAATTATTACAAACATTTTCTATTCTTTTCCTGTATAAAATACATGTGGTACCTAGGTACCACCATCCGCCTGAAGGATGTAAAAAAATGCAACCTCCATACATCCACTATATGTAAAAATTTTGAAATGTGTATAATGACCTACTTGAAGATATACTAGAAGCCCACACTGATTCGGTTTACCAAAAATAAAATATCTCACATTTGATGCACTAAAACTACCCGGGTACCACCTTCGGCCACATAAGGGTTAAATTAAGTACGTTTTCGCTTGGCTTGTGAATTACGTTTAGCTGCTTATCCGTGGCGTATTGATAATATAGGCAACTCATAGAGATATAGCATTACTGGTTGCCTACCCGTGGAGCGACAAATTACAGATGAACTGTTTGTATTTTTTATACGTGCTCTCTGGTTTGTGTGGTCAGTGTTTATAAAACCAGCTACTAAAAGGGTGTTTTAGTATCATTTTTTAGTGAATTGTGCGAATACTTTACATAAAGTTTGATATCAATATGTGTGATGAACCGTCTAAAAGTTCAAGGGCCTGTATCATAAAAGTCGTTAATAAAAGTAATTAATATCATTGGACTAATATAAAAATTCTATTAGTAGCATAAAATATGTTTCATAAAAGAGAATACAGGAATAATAATATCCCACACTAATATTATTAGTCAGTTGACAAAAGAGGTTAGGTTTCACACATTATGTATTTTTTATTTCTGCATTGTAATAACATTATAGAAGTGCAAGTTTTAGAGACTAAATTAAAGTGCCAGGTTAAAAAAGAAGTGAGAACAATGTAAAAAGCAAAATTTTTGTGTAAAACCCTTAAATTAAAAGATCAGTTGTTTGAGGCTTATTCTCCTATAGTAACCAAAGACACAAAAAACAGACCTGGTTTGATGTGAAAAACTATGCAGTGGCAATAGGCATGATTTCAAGTGATAAGGAATTTGCATATATTTCTGATGCAACTTGGCCGAACTTTAGAACTAGAACAGTGGTAAGTATTACCAATTAATACACTAAAGGAGATACTTTAGCAGTTTGATAAAGTAGAGAAACTGCTATTGATGTGGGTAAATATAGTAGTACCTGTACATAATAACCGATTGTCTTTATTAAGATAAGAGTTGACAATGCTGCTAAAACTGTTACGTGCCAATAAATTGGCACTTAAACATTGTTTTTAGGTTAATTTTGATGTGCGGAAGTTTCGCGCCATAATTTCAAAAGACTCAGGGCGCGTATTTCCGTTACGTCACAGTGCGTTTGCGCCAGATCGCGCGACGCGAGTGGAGTAGGGAAAAAGTGGGGACAAGTGTTTCCGTGACTCTCTGTAACGTGGCTTTTTTGCCTGAACCTTTGAGTGGAGTGGACGTTTGAGGTATCGTATTGTAACGGGCATTTTTAAGTGTTAAACGTTTACGCTGTATCCCAAGTTATAAACGCATTTCTCTTCCAAAGCGCTCGGACCAGCTCCGGCAGTCTTGGGCTCGTTCATCCAGGGTCGTGCAGTACGGTTCGCCAACGGCTGCAAATTGTCTCTACCTATGCAGGGAAAGACGGGAACATGGTAAAGGGCGACAAACAAAAATAATCAGACAAGGAAATCTACATAGATAAAAACAAGGCACGATACTGTAACGGGCATTTTTAAGTGTTAAACGTTTACGCTGTATCCCAAGTTATAAACGCATTTCTGCAAATTGCGATTTCTATATTTTATATTTATTAACTTGTAACGTGCATTTTTGGTGGCCTAACATTTCGAGACTACTCAATTCGTATAATAAATTGCTATTCGTATAAATTTCGTTCCGTGTTATTAATAAATAAATTGCTTTCCGGCTTATCTAAAATGATAAACAGCCTGTGATTAATTGCTAGATACGATTGTTACATTCACGTTCTAGCTGTGCCTTATGTTATTAACAGTCGTAGATAAGCGGTTGCCATGCAACGTTCTAGAATAGTCGGTCGAAAGTCGTGTTTTGTTCTGGATTACTAAAGCTTGTAGTTTGCTCTTCGTTACTAAAAATTGAGTTCTGTTCTGTGTTACTATAAATTAAGTACGTTTTACTTTTTTTCTTTGACTAGTGAGTATTAATGCGAGATTGATTTCTCGAGTTGTTTATGAACAAACGCGGCACGATGCTAGTTGGTTTTCTTGGAAGCAAACATTGTCTTTTAACTATACAAAAGTGTTTTTACGGAACAGGTTGACGAACGTACTGAAGTGATACCCGTGCTTTTATTCATTATGTTTCTTTTGCTAGTTGTTTTGTCCTTTGATAGAAAAACTGTGTGTGCGATCTAATTTCGCAGTTCCTTTTTGTTATTTTTATCAAAGTAGTGCATACCTTGGGGTATCGAAATACAGTGCTACTGTAGTTGCTGACTTTTCTAACGACAAAGAATCTAAAATAGATCAGTGCCTGCGTTTGTTCATAAACAACTCGAGAAATCAATCTCGCATTAATACTCACTAGTCAAAGAAAAAAAGTAAAACGTACTTAATTTATAGTAACACAGAACAGAACTCAATTTTTAGTAACGAAGAGCAAACTACAAGCTTTAGTAGTCCAGAACAAAACACGACTTTCGCCCCACGTTGGGCGCCAAAAATTATGTTACGTTCATCTGCGGACGCCACGTTGGCGCCAAAAATATCTGTTACGTTTTTTTTCGTGGCACCCACGTTGGGCGCCAAATTTATGTTACGTAACACAAGGAAAGTCAAAGAAATGACTCGGCTCAATCGGAGAGTAGGGGGGGGTTGTAGAAATCAGACTGACCTATGATGTATGCGGCGGTAAGGAGTTAGTAACAGTATCTGCAATAAAAAAAATTAAGCAAACCTGAAAGAAAAAGAATAAGTCTAGCAAACCTGAAATAAAGAAAAAGCATAGCAGCAAGGCATAGTCTAAGTTATTTAGTACTTGGTAGAATGAAAAAAAAGGAAACTGTTTAGATAAACTATATAATATAATAACGGTAAAAGCAATACAAAAATTTTTAGTACAAAGTGAGGTAATATTGGGGAGTAGCAGAAACGTTTCCTCACACACCAATTAAACATAAATCAGACAAAAAGTTAAAAAAAATAAATAGGTAAGACACAATTGATATGAGTAATTCAGTAAATAAATAGGTAGGACACAATTGATATGAGTAATTCAGTAGCATTGATTCTTTTCCTTTCTTTCTTTATTTTTTTTTCTATGTTTTAAGATAGCATGCAAGTCTATTGTAAAAGGTATCAACACGACAAAGAAGATTGTAAAGCAACGAATAGATATTTAAAGTAATCACAAGTATGAAATAGTTCACTTACAAAAGTCCTTCTGCAACGCCTCCTTGCAACGGAAGTGTGAGATTCAACGATGTCCTCCACTAACGAAGCACTTCACCCTTGACTATGAGGGTGTTGATGGAACTTCTCACAGATTGCCCTAATCACACCTACCTATTTCACTGGGGTCAGCAGCGGACATCAACACGCGAAGGAACCATGCATATTGTCTTCATACCCAACCAAAAAGCAGCGAGAAACTTCAACCACTACTTTTATAAACCGGTAATCTGTTATATTTCGTAAATAACGAAAGTTGCGCAGGCACTGATCTATTTTAGATTCTTTGTCGTTAGAAAAGACAACAACTACAGTAGCACTGTATTTCCATACCCCAAGGTATGCACTACTTTGATAAAAATAAAAAAAAGGAACTGCGAAATTAGATCGCACACACAGTTTTTCTATCAAAGGACAAAACAACTAGCAAAAAAAACATAATGAATAAAAGCACAGGTATCACTTCAGTACGTTCGTCAACCTGTTCCGTAAAAACACTTTTGTACAGTTAATAGAAAATGTTTGTTTCCAAGAAAACCAACTAGCATCGTGCCGCTTTTGTTCATAAACAACTCGAGAAATCAATCTCGCATTAATACTCACTAGTCAAAGAAAGAAAGTAAAACGTACTTAATTTATAGTAACACAGAACAGAACTCAATTTTTAGTAACGAAGAGCAAACTACAAGCTTTAGTAATCCAGAACAAAACACGACTTTCGACCGACTATTCTAGAACGTTGCATGGCAACCGCTTATCTACGACTGTTAATAACATAAGGCACAGCTAGAACGTGAATGTAACAATCGTATCTAGCAATTAATCACAGGCTGTTTATCATTTTAGATAAGCCGGAAAGCAATTTATTTATTAATAACACGGAACGAAATTTATACGAATAGCAATTTATTATACGAATTGAGTAGTCTCGAAATGTTAGGCCACCAAAAATGCACGTTACAAGTTAATAAATATAAAATATAGAAATCGTAATTTGCAGAAATGCGTTTATAACTTGGGATACAGCGTAAACGTTTAACACTTAAAATGCCCGTTACAGTATCGTGCCTTGTTTTTATCTATGTAGATTTCCTTGTCTGATTATTTTGTTTGTCGCCCTTTACCATGTTCCCGTCTTTCCCTGCATAGGTAGAGACAATTTGCAGCCGTTGGCGAACCGTACTGCACGACCCTGGATGAACGAGCCCATGACTGCCGGAGCTGGTCCGAGCGCTTTGGAAGAGCGTTGGGCGTACCATCTTTAACTACCTAAAAAAGGCCCTCCGTAGCCCTGATGGACTTGAACAGAAGCCAACTTTAACCCAGGGACATATTCATGTGAGTAATTACTGTATAACCTATTGTCTTAAATTTATATAATTTTCGATTATTGCGTAATATAATTTGTGCATTGCTGACGTCATTGACAGATTGGCGCGCAAAATCTGTACAAAGGTTAGCGTTACCAACCGCCAGTGGCGTCGCTCGCTTTTTTATTTCGCGCTTGCGCGATGTATTTATCGACTTTTTAACTGTAGATTATCGACGTTTTAACCGTAAGAATTCGCGGTTTAAAGCGTAAGAAAACTGGAAGTAGAGGCGGAAATGATGCAAAATTAGATGACACTGAGTTGGTGGTTTTTGAAATCAATAGGAAAGAATCGCCAGTTTTTGTGGTTGTGGGGTGTCTACGGCAACCTATTGAATCTGACGAGAGTTTAGTACATACTTGTAATGACAATGTAAATGATGGAATATGTAAGAACCAACTGGCCACGCAAGAGAATAAAGTCACTAACCCCCGAGGTATGTTTTGATTTAGTACTAGTAATCAAAAACTGATGTGAATGTTAGCTATTAGAGTAATTAAAATTATAGATAGTAGTAGCGAAGTTGATGTATCAATTTTGTGTATAGGATTCACAAAAAATACTTGTACGCCGTGGTGAAGATACTTTCGTGCTTGAATCTCTGAAGAAGAGAAGACTTGAGCTTCAAGTACGTAAGCTAGAACTTGAAGTATGAGAAAAGGAGCAATCCTTAAATGTGCAGCATTCACCCCTCACTAATCATATTGTCTAAGATGGAGAACAACCAGATATGAGTGATGTTGTATTTATTAATAGTGACAACTGTTTAGTAACTAACGACGGGGACACTGTAATGTTAGACCGAGATGATTCAAATGTATAGTAACATTTTATTTAATACTTATATTGAATAGACACATAAGCAACACTGCTTCGTCACAAAATATGTAATTGTATGTTTAAGATTAGACTAAAGTACATGCTTTCACTTTTAACGATTAAAGTGGTTGTAAAAAAATGCAGTTTTTCTTGAACCTGGACTGCAGGCAAATTCATCTTCGTCCATAATAGCATTCTCTGGTAAATCTTTTACCTGTATTTAAGGTTCACCAGGCAATGCAAAGTATTGTAAATCACTTCTCGAAAGATTACACAACACTACGCAGGTGTTGATGATTTCACAGGCAAATGTATGATTCAGGCGTATACAGCCACTCAGAATAGGAAATTTTTCTTTTAATAGCCCAATGGCATACTCAATAACTCTTCTAGTTTTTTATGAGTTTTCGCAAATCTCTGTTGAAACGGATCATTAATATTTTTAATTACTGCTGGAATGAGCCAAGATTTTAAAGAGTAAATAGAGTCTCCCAGCGAAACTCCACCAGCAAAAGGCCTCCAACCTGCTTCCATCCTGTTGTATAATTCACTTAACCGCAGAACTCGTGCATCGTTAACACTACCAGGCCAATTTGCACATACATAATACAATTGTAAATTTAGTCCGCATACATGCATTACGTTTAAGGAATGTTTTGCATGAAAAATCTACAGAAGCTGGTTCAAACGCAATAAGACCATCAACTCGTATTACCGTTCCATCCATTACCCCACATGCCAAAGGCATATCTCCAAACTCACTAAATTGAAACACCTCTTCTGCACATCCATTTGGCCACATCACCACATGCTTAAGAAGTACATTGTTTATAGCTGTGACAACTTTGTGCACAACTCGACAAACTGTTCCATTTAAAACTCCATGCATAACATCTACACAATGGTACTGAGCACCACTTCCTAGCCAGTGGAGAGCAATCTGAAGTTGTTGGTTTGGAGAGGGTGAATGATTTCTTGCAGTTTGATGTTCCAATGGGTTACTTGTATTATTAAGCACAAACATAAAAGTTTCATGGTTTAGCCGAAATCTCTCATTGTACTCATATGGATCTTCCATATAGTTGTAAGCTATTCTCGGTCGAAAAATCCTTGGATGACGAACACTAAACTGCTCTTCATCACTGCTGATGTCACTATCTCCTATTTTATTTTGTTTCACACTTTGTTTTGTACAGAATATTAAGTATTTTATATACCTTTCTGTAAACCGTCGACTTTGTTTGATATAATAAAATTAATTATTAGACTAAGCATGCTAATGAAATAAATGCTAATATTATAAATAAGTTTCATTAGTTGCATTGGTTTATGATAGTTTACCTTTAGCACTAATAATATTAACTAATCATTTTATATATTCCACTAATAACTAATATTATTAGGCAAATTTTTCTTAAACAGAACAGTAATAATATTAATTTATATTATAAGATAATCACTAGTACTATTAGTGTATGAGTTTTATAAAACAGGGCCCAGGCGGACCAAAATGTTCTTGTATCGATAATGCTAAAAATAGGAATAAGAAGCAAATTCTTACAGAAAAACAACTGCAGGAAATCGCCGATGATATTGACGAGTTGGAAGGTTATTCATCATTAGAATCAGAATATATAATATCAGAATCTGATGATGGTAGCAGTACCGCAGACAGCAGTGTGGCAAGCAACCATTCTCTAGACAACGACTCTATAGATAACGATCCATATGAAGCAGACTCCGACAACGTAAATGCCCTGCTACAAGGTAATGAAGTTTGGTATGAGGTTGACGGGATTTCATTGCGGTCTGATATAATTTTTTCTGGTGCACGAGAATATAGGTATCATCAAGGAATTTATTCTGGTAATAATATTAATTTATATATTTATATGTTCTAAACAAATATTTTTTATACAATACTGATAATTTACTTCATACTAATGTTTATGAACGTTTCATTGATGGCGAAATTCTTGAAATTATAGTTTTAGAAACATACAGAAACTTTTACAAAAGCCAAATATAAGGCATTCGGACAGAATCAAAAACTGAGTTCCTACAAACAAAAAAGAAATGAGAAAGTTTTTTTGCTTACTCATGTATATGGGCATAGTCGAGTATCCCAAAATTTCGGACTACTAGCGAAAAAGTCATTTGTACAATAATATGTTTGTTTCATCTGCTATGAGCAGAAATCGTTTCCAACTGTTACTGAGGCTAATTCATTTCGCGAATAATGCTGCTGATAAGATTAATCAAAATTATAAAGTGGAAGATAAATAAAAAAATTTCAGACAAAATGTTCTAATGAGGCAATTGCTGGAGAAACTTTAGCTGTAGATGTGGCCATGGTACCCTTTCGGGGACGCCTTATTTTCCAGCAATACATACCCACTAAACGTAATTGAATGTGGTATACAATTATTTAAATTGTGTGATCCAAAAGGCTATACTTACCGATTGTCGGTGTACACTGGAAAAAATTTCGAAGATACAAATAAAGATAAAGGACTTGCACACGAAGTTGTTATGGACCCTTTCGTGACTACTTGGAAAAAGGAAGAACAATAATCACAGACATTTATTATACGTCATTACCTTTAGCACTATCATTGTTGGCATCCAAAACTCATCTTCTAGACACACTGAGAAAAAATCGCAAAGGTATCTCTAAAGAAGTTATGGGCGCACGGTTAAAAAGAGGTGAGATTGAAGGAAAAGGAAAGTATGATAGAAATTGTTATAAGTAAATGGAAAGATAAAAAGGATGTTCCTTTTTTGAATACTAAGCATACACTGAAAGTTAAGGTTACGGGAAACCACAACAGAAAATGCGAGGAGATAAAGAAATCTTCTGCAATTCTGGATTACAATGCTGGTAAGGATGGTATAGATGTGTTTGATCAAACGGCCAGCTATTTTTCCTCACTACGCAAAACTATTAGATGGTACCATAAAGTAATATTCAAAATTCTACTAAACACGGCTGTCATCAATTCGCGTCACAATTACAAACACTTAAAAAAACAACAAATACAGATTAGTACTTTTAGAGAGTAGTTACTTGACAGCCTTACTCAAGAGCTACCTGTCACAGCAACTAAAGAAGAACACATTCTAATTAACACGGAAGAAAAAATAGTGACGGAAGAAAGAAAAGACGGAGATGCACTTCGCGCTATGAAAAGAAGGTCAAAGGAGGTGGTTGAAGTTTAGTCATAGAACAATTAAAATTAGTGTGCTCAATGCAATACAGATTTATGTTTTATTTGTTATACAGAAAAACATTAGTTTAGCCTTTTCCTTTTGTAATCACCGGTGATACATATGGCACTGGGAAATAATCGAGTAACTCGTGTGCCATGTAGATCTCCAGGGATTTTGATTTCTTTTGCAAAAAGAAAACATTTTTTGTTCATTGTTTTCTATGCCAATAAATAAGCCTTTTAAAATCAAGGTTCAGTAATAATTGCAGTTTAGCCCAATACAAACGACTCTGACCTCTTGTGGCAGCAGCCAATGTGTTAAACACGATTCCTGCGTCTACTCTTCTACAATACCTTCAAGAAACATGTCGTAAAACACAACACATTTAACCTGGGCTCTGCACAATGCAAAAGTCCATGCTTGATTAAACTTCTCCCCGCCCTCTACATTTCTAGGTCAAACTCCTAGGTTGTAGCAAAACTGCTATTCAAACCGTTTGCAAGCTCATCGCTTACTACAATTTGATACATTTATTATGTTAACTTTGCACTATACAAGTAAACGTACCATCCTCTATATTAATTTTTAAGCGCTACAATTATGTGTTTAAATTTTACTTTTCGTGAAGATCATAATGCCCAACTAACAACATAAACTTTATGTCTATATAATAATAATCAGTTACGATACAAAATATTAGCGGGCACGCCACACAATTTTCAACTTGGAAAAAACTTTTTACATATGCTCACGGCAAGCTCGTTACAAATGTATAAACTGAACACATTTGTTAATTAATCCGGATTGAGATGGCAACTGATATAAAACATTAACGATAAACATTGCGTGCACCCTCACTTTTGCTGATTTTGTACATCTGTCTGTTTGTTTTAGGTTTCCCTCTTGCGACTCTTCTTCTGTAGTGTCTTGTTCTTGATACTTTTCTCTTCCTCTTGCACATTTCTAAGTAAACTCATATTGCAGCATACGTTAATAAAAAAACAATAGATTACAAGACGGGGTTGTTGATTTAGTCAGTGGTCAACGACAACACCTAAAGTTTGTGACGATACGATATTAAAATTTACCGTAGAAAATTTTTCGAACTCTGTACATTCCAGCACTACAACTGATATAATTACGTAACAGGTTTCAAATAATGGTTATTATAGAACTTTATTGCGTAATCTTGTACGTTCCTAAGTTGACCTACATTACAGTTAACGTCAACAAAAAAAAAAAAAGAATCTAAGCCGCATGTACGCTCACAACCAAACTTAGACATTAAGTTCAACAAATATTACTTAATAATCTATAGGAACACTGTGGCACGACTTAGATAAAATTAAATAAAAACCCTTAACCACAAAAAATATTTAAATTACTAGATACGTATTTCGACCACTATGTGGTCATCATCAGTAGAAAACCTACAATAAAAAATAAAAAAAAAATAGCTGTTGTTCTGGAACACTTCAGAGGATATTCTCCTCACCACTTAGGCTGAAGCGAACCTTTCCAACCTATAATTTACTATATTGTTGCTTTAAACACTATCGAGGATATTCTCCTCACCCGCAGGCTGGTGTTCTCAACAACAAACAAGTGAATTGTGACATTATAACTTAAACCTACTTAATTTATACAAATTTTAAATCTACTGAAGCGTAACCAACTTAATCTTGATTTCTCATTGGTTGTTGACCAATAGGGAAAGCAAAGCAGATGACTCTATTGGCCCTTTATCGGTGTTTAAGAGGGGTCCTTTATGTTTAACAATTTTAATTGACTCATAGGCATTTAAGGAGGAAAACGTTGGTACCGCTTTTAACAATTTAACATTTTCTAGTTTAACGGGGTGGCTGGTTTCAAATATATGTTTGGCGACCTGAGACCTTTCATATTTACCATATTTGAAGTGAGCAATGTGTTCTTTAAATCTTGTTGTTATATTCCTCTTGGTCTGACCAATATATTTTTGAAAACACCCTGGCCCTGCACAACTAATTTCATAAATCCCCGACTTTTGCAATTTTTCCACCTTGTCTTTTGGATTACCTAGCAAATCTTTAATTTTATTAGTATTAGTGAAAGCAATTTTGAAATTACACTGTTTGAATATTTTATCAAGACCCTTTGTGGTTTTGTGAAACGGAAGTTTAACATATTTAACATTATCGTTAGAGGTGGTTGATTGCAAAGTCGTTGATTTACGGATGTTTATCCTATTTTACACTTTCTAAAAATATTATCTATAATATCAGAAGAGAAACCATTGTAATTCGCTATTTGTTTAATAAGAGCAAATTCCTTATTAAATCTGTTTTATTTAAAGGAAATTCAATAATCTATTAATTAAAAGTTAAATGAAGCCAACTTATGTTGTATGCTATGATTAGAGGAAGACAAAATAAAGCGATTTACATTGGTTTCTTTTCTATAAATGTCAAATTCTAATTTATTACCATTTCTAATTACTAATGTATCTAAAAGGGTAATTGTCCATTATTCTCTAGTTCATACGTAAATTTTATGCTTTGAAATTTTGAATTCATTTCTTTAAGAAAATCATCAACATTTGATTTAGAAGTGTCAAAAACTGCAAAATATCATCCACGTACCTTAACCATATTCTTGGGAAGTATTTGGAGTTTTCTTTTAACTCGGTTTCAAAACGAGACATAAATAAATTTGCTATGAAGGTGATAAGCTATTTCCCATTGCTGTGCCTTCATGTTGTTCGTACAACTTGTTGTTGAATTGAAAACAGTTCTGGGACATGCAATGCGAAACAAGCTTGATATAGTCCTCAACTTTATCATCATCAATATCACTATCTATAAGAACATCCTTTAAATATGTTAAAGTACGTGGTATTGGAACACTAGGGAATAATGAACTGACATCAAATGAAATTAAGATTTCGTTCTCTTCTAATGTGATATTTTTAATTTTATTAATGAACTCTAAAGAGTTTTGTACAGACAAACTATTAAACTTTAAATTCTTAAATTCATTTGACAGCCATCGTGATAAATAGTAAGTCGGTGAGTTGATACCTGAAACTATTGGTCTCATCGATTTATTATTTTTGTGAATCTTTGGTAAACAGTACAATGTCAATGTACCTCCTAAAAAACTGGAAATTACTTCACCTAATAATGAAGAGTTGACTTTCCTTGATCGAGGCCTAAAATTTGGAGTAGATCATTTGAAAACTCCTTTGGAGGACATTATTGCTGGCATTGAAAAATCCATTTCAAAATTAGATGACAATTCAAAAAACTTTATTAGAAACGCGTGCAAAATTCAACTATCGAACAACTTGCGCACTTGCGCAAGGAATGCCTCAGAACAAACAAGGAAAGATCATCTGATTATTAAAGATTTACGACAAAAGAATTGTTATTATTTAAAGGCTGATAAGTGGAATAGGTTGGTTATTCTGGATAAACAAGACTATGTTGATAGAGTAGAGACTTTGCTGTCTGAGGGTCCTTACAGACCAATAGTCAAAAAACGTAGAAATGAAGTTCCTTTAAATAAAATGATTAAATCAACAGAGTCTGTTTTGAAAGAATGTCCAAACCTAATTTCGCCCACACTAAAATTAAAATTAACAATTTCCAATCCTGAAATGCCAAAACTTTACTGTTTACCAAAGATTCACAAAAATAATAAATCGATGAGACCAATAGTTTCAGGTATCAACTCACCGACTTACTATTTATCACGATGGCTGTCAAATGAATTTAAGAATTTAAAGTTTAATAGTTTTTCTGTACAAAACTCTTTAGAGTTCATTAATAAAATTAAAAATATCACATTAGAAGAGAACGAAATCTTAATTTCATTTGATGTCAGTTCATTATTCCCTAGTGTTCGAATACCACGTACTTTAACATATTTAAAGGATGTTCTTATAGATAGTGATATTGATGATGATAAAGTTGAGGACTATATCGCTTGTTTCGCATTGCATGTCCCAGAACTGTTTTCAATTCAACAACAAGTTGTACGAACAACATGAAGGCACAGCAATGGGAAATAGCTTATCACCTTCATAGCAAATTTATTTATGTCTCGTTTTGAAACCGAGTTAAAAGAAAACTCCAAATACTTCCCAAGAATATGGTTAAGGTACGTGGATGATATTTTGCAGTTTTGACACTTCTAAATCAAATGTTGATGATTTTCTTAAAGAAATGAATTCAAAATTTTAAAGCATAAAATTTACGTATGAACTAGAGAATAATGGACAATTACCCTTTTAGATACATTAGTAATTAGAAATGGTAATAAATTAGAATTTGACATTTATAGAAAAGAAACCAATGTAAATCGCTTTATTTTGTCTTCCTCTAATCATAGCATACAACATAAGTTGGCTTCATTTAACTTTTAATTAATAGATTATTGAATTTCCTTTAAATAAAAACAGATTTAATAAGGAATTTGCTCTTATTAAACAAATAGCGAATTACAATGGTTTCTCTTCTGATATTATAGATAATATTTTTAGAAAGTGTAAAATAGGATAAACATCCGTAAATCAACGACTTTGCAATCAACCACCTCTAACGATAATGTTAAATATGTTAAACTTCCGTTTCACAAAACCACAAAGGGTCTTGATAAAATATTCAAACAGTGTAATTTCAAAATTGCTTTTACTAATACTAATAAAATTAAAGATTTGCTAGGTAATCCAAAAACAAGGTGGAAAATTGCAAAAGTCGGGGATTTATGAAATTAGTTGTGCAGGGCCAGGGTGTTTTCAAAAATATATTGGTCAGTCCAAGAAGAATATAACAACAAGATTGAAAGAACACATTGCTCACTTCAAATATGGTAAATATGAAAGGTCTCAGGTCGCCAAACATATATTTGAAACCAGCCACCCGTTAAACTAGAAAATGTTAAATTGTTAAAAGCGGTACCAACGTTTTCCTCCTTAAATGCCTATGAATCAATTAAAATTGCTAAACATAAAGGACCCTCTTAAACACCGATAAAGGGCCAATAGAGTCATCTGCTTTGCTTTCCTATTGGTCAACAACCAATGAGAAAGCAAGATTGTTGGTTCCGCTTCAGTAGATTTAGAATTAGTATAAATTAAGTAGGTTTAAGTTATAATGTCACAATCCACTTGTTTGTTGTTGAGAACACCAGCCTGCGGGTGAGAAGAATATCCTCGATAGTGTTTAAAGCAACAATATAGTAAATTATAGGTTGAAAAGGTTCGCTTCAGCCTAAGTGGTGAGGAGAATATCCTCTGAAGTGTTCCAGAACAACAGCTATTTTTTTTTTATTTTTTATTGTAGGTTTTCTACTGATGATGACCACATAGTGGTCGAAATACGTATCTAGTAATTTAAATATTTTTTGTGGTTAAGGGTTTTTATTTAATTTTATTTAAATATTACTTACCTTTGTGTTAAATATTTGAAATTTAATTGTACGCGAAAATAATAAATAGTAATGTGTAAAAATTCGTATTTAAAGTCGAATATCTTGATTAATAATTGAAATATCGAAAAGTGAATAACGTATTCGTATTCAGCGTAAAAAACTGGATAATAATCATATATTATATGTCTTGTAACATCACGGGAACCGTGCAACGGACAGACAGACAGACCGACCGACAGACCGACCGACAGACTAGACCATCTCATAAACCAAACGAAGTTTTGTTGAAAAATTATATTACAAAACAGGGTTGATGACCTGGTCAGGGGCCAATGTCAGTATTTAAATTTTGTAAAATCACAAGGTCGATGATATTCCAGAAGAGATTTAACCAACGCTAGCTCTACAATTTTTATAACACAATCTTGCACATTTCTTCACACACTAATATTACAAAATACACCAGCAAAATAAAATTTAGGTTTGCAGACGGAGTTGATGACCTGGTCCGGAGAAAGTGTACTTGTACTTTATAACACCACGAGGTCGATGACGTATCCGTAAAATTTAACACTTGCCAAATTCTTGCACTATGTTAGATATTATTGTAAAAGAGGTTTCAAGTAGTAATCGTTATGTACAGTTTACGCACAGTTGTTTGTTAAGATTTAATGATCTAACAATGAGCTTTGTCTTGAGTACGCTGCTGGAAATAATAGAAATATACCGCTGCAAATACTGCTTAAAAAACTAAACACTTTTATGAAAGCGTATAAACTCCTTCGTTTAATTATAACTATGCCTGATCCTCCTTTACAAAATATTGTAGCGCTGACTGGTCTGCCTTAGACCAGAATAATTGCTTGTAAGCGAGGCGTTTGTACACAATAGATGATCGATAGGCCCCAGAGGACGATGGATTTGATTGACGGATACAATAGTTTTACATTTAAGAGTTATTTAGATTACAATAGAAAATTTCGACAACATTATTTACATATCCTGATATCTTCTCGTACAATTGAAATGTATATAAACTGCCGTCATGAGTATGAGAAGTTAGTTCCGATTGAAGTTTTGACTACAATATGTTTTAGTTTAAAGCTTTGAAAATGCGATATGAATTACCATAGATATAAATTATTGTGATGAGAATACATACTTATAGTTAGTGCTTGAATAGTTAATTATAGTGCTTCGATATTAAGTAGTTTAGAAGATAGTATTGCAGTTTTAGAAGTTTACTGTAAGCGATTAGCTGCAAATAAAGTGTGAAGAGTTTTTAAAATTCCATTGTAACTACGAGTTGCTGAAAAGGTTTGTATAATCAGTTTGAAATAAAGAAATATTGTTATTGCAAATAAGAGTTTTCGTTGCAATATAAAAGAGCAGCCTAAGATATATAAGATAAGACAAAAATCTCAGTTTACGGCGGTTGTATTTTAAGAGACTTTTCGGAAACTTAAGTTCTTCATTGAGCAATAAATATTATTCTTCTTATATCGAATGCAACTCATATGCAACTATGAATGACGTTACAAAAAAATATACCCAGTAACATCAAGGACTATGGTAATGAAGATTAAATTATTATACTAAGGGTGCGTTGTACCAACTCGAGTTAAACCAGAGTTATTTGTAATCCAGGTTCAAATAGCATAAATGCGTTGTTGTAGTACTAATCCAAGGTTAAACCTAAGTTAGAATTAATCCGCCAATGTTGGGAGTTTAACCCTAGATTAAATAATTATAACCTCACTTCTTGGCTTCCATCATATTATATTTTACAGCAATAAATTTTTTCGTGACATGGTTTTAATAGGTGCCGAAGGAATCGAAGAACTTACAGATGACGAAGACTTTCTTGAATTAGTGGACAATGAGCTAAGGGAGCCTCGCGTTATACGTGAAAGAATTGATCATTTCGAGAAATGAAATGATTATGAGTTTAAACAGCGATTTCGTGTCTCAAAAGTTGTAGCTATATACAATCGATACAATTAGAACAAGAATTAAGTCAAAGAGTAACAGGTAGCTATTAAAGAGATGTGATTTAATTATTAAAGGTAATTGATTTTAGAAATGATGCTTTGTCTCCTACAGATATGGTGCTATTAAGTTTGAGGGTTTTTAACCACTGGTTCACTCTTGACAATTGTAGGTCAACTCAGTGGAGTTGATAAGGCAACTGCTTTGAGAGTAATAACCAAGGTTATAGAATCCCTTACACAAGTACAAGCAGCTTATATAGAAATGCCATCTGCTGAAGAGGAGATTTCAAACGTTCATCAAGAGTATTATAATATTGCTAAATTTCCACGAACTGTTGGTGCAATATATTCTACTCACATTAGGATACAATCACCCGGCGAAGAAGACGCTGAGCGATTTCGAAATCGTAAGGGTTTTTTTTTTCTTATAATGTTCAAGCAGTGTGCGATAGTGAATTAATAATAAGGAACATTGTATGTCGTTGGAATGGGTCTGCCATGATTCCAAAATGTTTCAAAATTCTACTTTGAAACTGAGGTTAGAAAATGAAGAATTCGGTAAAGACAGTTTACTGGTGGGTAATACTGGTTATGCACTTAAAAGCTACCTTATAACGCCTTTAGCAAAACCTACTACACCTGCTGAACACCTTTTTAACGAATCCCAGATACGTACACGAAATCCAATTGACCCATTTTGATAAGCAAAAACAGCTTTACATTTATTCGCGTATATGGTTTCAGATGCAGTCGTATGTCGGAATTTCTGCTACGGTTTTTTTTGTAGGTTTCCAATACAAATTCTCGTATATTCTGAAAACAAGTAGTGATACTTAGGCATATTAAACTACATTTTATAACATGCTCTGCTTTTAAAAATCTAGAAAACGAGAATTTTATTATTGTTGTTAATTAACGCTCTGGTAAATAAAGCTACATTCGCTGTATTCTGCGCTGCTAAACAATTGTTGCATAAAACCATGCACGTTTACAGAGGTTGAGTACTTTTGAAAATAATATGTACAACTCAAAAGCAAACTAATTTACAACACGTCGTGTGGTGGCAGGGAATTAGTCAACTGGCAAGAGCATTGTTTGGTATGATGCAGACAAAGGCCCTCCACTAACATTAATATCTGAGTATGCTATCAGTCACACGTAATTAATGTTGTTTGATTAAACTACAAACGTTCATCCAATTGCAACCTGAAGCAATTTAAAATCCAAGACTTGTTTTAGTTGAAATTTTAACGTTTTTGCCTCTTAGATTATGCACAATATATAAAACTAATTAGCAACTTTTATGGAAATCAAACTTGTGAATTGTCTAAAAAATTTGGAGATAGTTTTACGTCGGGATTTTAGTTTGATAGATGTTTGTAGCACGTGTAAATACGACGTTTTTTAATTTGCAGTATTTTTGGTCTAAATTCTCATAATCGATTACTTACATCTTCTAGGTTCCTATTATTAGTATTGAACAAATTAAAACGCTTGTAAGATATATTTAGATGTATTGTGGGTTGTGTTATAATCAAGCGCTAAACGCTTTAATTATAAATATCTTTGTGTCGTTTGAAACAGTCGTCACGGTGTTTTTTCACGCCTGCGTCTGTAACAAACGTTTTCAGAAAATGAATATTAAGTAAATTATGTGTGCTTCTATGATGCTATGAAAATGTCTAAGTCTTTTCTGAGGGCGTGCAATTTGAGAATGGCCTTTCAAATTAAGTGATATTAGTCTTGGTTGGTTCACTAACTGTTCTCTTTGCTGATGTGTTATTTAGGTACAAAATAAAATTGTAAGTTACTGTTAGAGCAGCCGTTGTTTTAATGGTTTTTTAGATACATATATAATATCAAGTACACGTTTGATTATTAAATGAAAACCTGAATATATTGGTTGTGAAAATCATCCATCGCAAAAAATTACTGTTTTGTAAAGTAGTTTCAACGTTTATCATTTTGCCGATTAATAAAGTAAATTCGGTTTTTATGGCTGCTTATTTCTAGTTTATGATCTGAATTGTCACAAACATGTCGGCAAATGTTAAATAACTTATTTAGTTGAAGTAATAAATAAATCTATGTACAAGTTAAATTTTCAGTGATTTGGAATTTCATACAGAGTTGCTGATTAGTTGTTTAATGAAATAGTACGCTAAACCTTATAAAATTTCCATATGAAGAAATTTTCATGTAATGTAGAACCAGTTGTTCTCTTTAAGAAATCGCTTTGAATAGCTAAATTGTTTGTTCCCGTAAATGTCTATTTCAGTTAAAAATACGTAAGATTATTTTGGCATGCATATGTTTATGTTGAGAATAATTAAGTCTGTTATCAGGTTTATACCAAATGAAAAGTTACCTCAAACATGTTTCTAAATTTACCCTAAATATTTAAAAAACTTTATTGCCCATCCGTAAAGTGTTCAGATCTGAAAACTGATAAAGTTTAAACAAATGATATGTGTCAAATTAATGTAAATAATTAAATGCAATAAATGAGCTCGACCCCTTATTTTGAGTCTAAAATGGACCAGGAAAAATTATTCTTGTACATATTTTATTAAGACATGTAACTAAAAATCAAAATTTAATTAATTTAAGAAATGGATAAACTTTATTTGGTAATGCTCTTATTATTTTTGATTATCCCATACAAGATATTGAAAGACAGTACATTCTAATTTTTCTAATATGATTATTGTTTATTTTAGATTGCAAATAGTAATACCATTGTAGTATTAACTGTAACTTTTTTTTGCGGATGCAGTCCCTTCTATAGGTAACCGTTATCGAGTGTCCTCAAGGTGTTTGTTGTAGTGTCCTAACAATAAGGGTTTCTACTACGCCCACAGTGCGTTATTCAATCTTTTGTATGAGTATTAGATAAAGTGGCGCTTTCCCTTCACTTATCCACTTGTTATTTAACCAAATAAATAATAAACCTCGACCACCCGCGTGCCTACTGCAGGGATCATGGCCGAGCTATGGCGTTGTAGCGTTTATACCTTCTTCTAGAACCGTTTACCATCTGTCACTTACGCGTTCTTTTGTGGTAGGCAACTGGTAACTAAAAGAGAGAAATATTTTGCTAGAATTCAAGCACTTTATGACGTAGGAAACGGATGTATTTTGTTATTAGAAAAAGAACAATCATACGCACCAGAATTAGATAGTTTCATTTCGCGTTTCAATAGAATGGAAGATGATTTAGATGCTTTTGAACGCATAAATGATAAAATAGGAATTTTAAATTTTAAGGTAGAAGAAAAGGAACGCATAGACGTTAATCAACCTTCAGTATCCTATGATGAACTTTACTTTAGTATAAAAACGCAATCCCGTAAATTAAACGTTCAAATGCGATCGACAATTGAAGGGCAAACCTCCGCCGCCACTTCGTCTAATTTCGTAAATATTGAATCTCAATCGGCAAAATTACCGAAAATAGAAATTGAACCGTTTGATGGGGTAAAAATAAGCGATTGGCCGAACTTCTACTCTCTCTTTACGTCACTGATTCATAAAAATAAATCACTTTCAAAGGTGGAAAAATTAACGTATTTAAGAAGCTTATTAAAACAACACGCATTATCACTTATTGAATCCTTATCAATATCAGATCAGAATTACGATATTGTAATGCAAACTTTAATAAAACGCTTTCAAAATAAACGTTTACTAGCTTCAAATTATTTAGATAAAATATTTTCATTTCGTACACTGTATGCAGACTCCTCGAGATCATTAAATTCGTTTTTTGAAGTATTTAGTACGAATTTAAACGCTTTAAAGGCACTTCAAATTCCCAATTTATTTGACTTTACTATTTTATACGCTGGTTTACGATCACTGTCGCCTACCTCCCGCAAAGAATTTGAATTCAAATGTTCTGATATTGATATTCCTAAATGTAACGACTTGATCAAATTTGTAGAAGATAGGATTAAAGTTGTTGAATTAACGCATTCAAACGCCAGGTCCGCGCCTCCGCAATCATGTAAGCCTGTTCTTGCAATTACAAAATCAAATAAGGGACATTTTAGCAATCCACGCAATTCATTGTTGTCTATCGCTTCCAATAAATCTGACATTACAAGAGGACATCCTAGATGCCCCTTGTGCAATTCATCACATAAAATCTACGCATGTGAAAAGTTTAAGGAGTTTCCCATTTCTCAACGTTATGATGTTGTAAAGAAATTTGCATTATGTTTTAATTGTTTAGGTTTTCATAGATTGTCTGTATGTAGATCTTAGTCAAAATGTGTACATTGTGGAAATCCCAGGAATCATAGTCTATTGCATATGATTAATGATAATAAAAATCGTTCCTCATTAAATACTATACGAGATTGCCAAAATAGTGTTTCACTGAAAGATGAGAATAATATAGTAGTGGCTGAATCAAATTCTGCACTGCAGACATCGTCCTGCTCTGTTACCGAAATTGTTTCGATGAACAATTGTTCAATAGTGTTACGTACCGCTATTATTGGGATGTGTGATGCAAGTGGTTATGTAATTCCTATTCGTGCCGTAATTGATAGTGGTTCTCAAGTTAGTCTGATTACCAATGCTTGTGTACAAAAACTAGGTTTGGTACGATACAGAAATCATATCGCGTTGAAGGGGATGTCTAATATCGCTATTGAGAAAAATAGAGGTTTTGTTAATTGTTCGATTACACCATTAAATAATTCAAATGTCAAACTTTATACTAATGCTTTAATAGTTGATCAAATTTGTAGCGACCAACCTAATGTACCCTTAGTTTCAGATGTAAGGAATCGCTTTTCTGATATCAGTCTAGCTGATCCTTATTTCGATAAAAGGGCTCCTATTGATTGTTTATTGGGCGCTGATTTATATACCGAAATTATGGCAGACTCTCATTCTATTATTAAGGGACAACCAAGTGCTATTTCTACAATTTTTGGATGTGTTCTGTGTGGCAAAGTGCCTCAACCCCTCTCACTGTCACTTAGTAACAAATCTGATCATATTTCGCTTTTTTTATGTTGTGAATCATTAGACACTTCTCTTCGCAAATTTTGGGAAGTTGAAGAGGTCAACCGCCCTCTGCCGGTTAATCCTGAAGATTCTATAATTGAATCGCAGTTTATAAAGAATTGTTCACGTGATCCTTCAAGACGATATACTGTTAGTCTTCCTTTTCTTGAGGAAAATCCAATTCTACCTGATACTAGGATGTACGCTCAGAAACGCTTAATTAATTTGGAGAAACGCTTACAACGCCAACCCTCACTTTATATTGAATATCGCAATTTTATGGATCATTACATAAATTTAGGTCATATGAATATCGCTTCCTCACATTCTAATTATATTATTCCACATCACTGCGTAGAAAAGCAGGCAGTACTACCACAAAAATTAGAACGGTTTTCGACGCGTCATTTCGCCCCACTTTAAACAGTAAATCTCTTAATGATTTTCTTTTCAAGAAGGGGTTTACAACCCAAATTCTTATCGCAATTTACCCTCTGGTGGAAGGGCCCTCGTTTTTTGTATACACCCTTTAGTACCTGGAACTTAAATTTTTGCAGTCTCCTACGGGATGATTTAGTACCAGAATTAAAGTCTAAAACGCTTATTGCCACCACCGCTAAAATATTGCCTCTATTAGAATTAATAAATAAATGTTCAAGTTTTAGTAAATTGCAAAGAAGTATTGCTTTTGTATTGAGATTTTGTTTTAATTCTCGATGTAAAAAATTACAACTTCCACGACGTACTGGTCCGCTTTCTCCGACTGAATTACAAAATGCTAGGTATCTATGCATAAAAGAAGTACAGGCATTCTATTATTCTAATGAAATACATCAAGTAAAAACGAATCAGTTGTGTTCTCCTTTGTTACAAAAGTTAACTCCGTTTCTAGATAATCAAAACTTGCTCAGGGTGGGCGGTCGTCTTATGAATACGACTCTCCCCTATGACGCCAAGCATCCCATATTAATTCCGAGAGATTCCCATCTGGCGGTCTTAATATGCGGTTATACACATAAAATAACGTTGCATGGAGGTCCGCGTCTAATGCAATCTTTCATTCAATGTCAATATTGTATTCCCGGAATTCGTCAATTAATACGTCATCGTATTTATAAATGCATGCGCTGTTATAGATTTAAGGCTCAAACCTGTGAACCGCAAATGGCAAATTTGCCAAAAGCTAGAGTTCAGCAATCGCGTCCGTTCTGGAATACGGGGATTGATTTTGCTGGACCTTGGACAATCAAAGAAAGTCACAGAAGAAATGCTCCGCAATCAAAAGGTTATTTGGCCATATTCGTTTGTCTAGCTACCAAGGCGGTAGGTACATCTAGAATTCGTATCGGGTCTATCCACCCCTGCATTTCTTGCAGCCTTAGATAGATTTGTTGCTCGCAGAGGTTTGTGCCACGAAATATTTTGTGATTGCGGCACTAATTTTAAGGGCGCGTCCAATTATTTCGCCGATGTTTATAAAATGTTAAAGGACTCTAATACAGCTATCGCTGATCACGTTTCAACTATCAGAATTAAATGGAACTTTAACCCACCATCTGCTCCGCATTTTGGGGGGTTATGGGAATTGGGTGTCAAATCCGCTAAGCATCATTTGCACAGATTCTTAGATCCTAGGATCCTTATTTTTGAAGAAATGACTACTATTATTACCCGCGTAGAGGCAATAATGAACAGTCGTCCGCTAGGTTCCATTTTATCAGATCCTCACTCCGGGTCATTTTTTAATTGGATCTCCTTTGTTAGCACCCCCAAAAATGAATTTTGAAAAGGTTAAATTAAGCGGTGTGGATCGCTACCATTTACTTCAACAAGCTACCCAGTCATTCTGACGCCAATGGTCAAGCGAGTATTTACACACGCTAATGCCGCGACTAAAATGGTATGCAAATCAACCAAATATAAAGGTTGGTGATATTGTTATATTAAAGGTTAGTGACACGCCCCCGTTGTCCTGGCCACTTGGAAAAATTCTTGAGATTTATCCTAGCAAAGATGGCAGAGTTAGAGTTGCCAAAATTAAATCTAGTACAGGAGTTTATGTCAGACCTCTATGTAAAATAGCAACCCTACCGCTGTTAGATTCTGAATAACAATTTTTTATTCTTTCATTACTCAAAGTTAATTTACCTATTTTGTTTGGAGTCATTATATTATAGTTAAGTTATTTAATTTGTGTTTTTTGCTTTTGTATTTTTTATCAAAACATTGTTTTGGGTGGGCGGTATGTTGACTGTAACTTTTCTTTGCGGATGCAGTCCCTTCTATAGGTAACCGTTATCGAGTGTCCTCAAGGTGTTTGTTGTAGTGTCCTGACAATAAGGGTTTCTACTACGCCCACTGTGCGTTATTCAATCTTTTGTATCAGTATTAGATAAAGTGGCGCTTTCCCTTCACTTATCCACTTGTTATTTAACCAAATAAATAATAAACCTCGACCACCCGCGTGCCTACTGCAGGGATCATGGCCGAGCTATGGCGTTGTAGCGTTTATACCTTCTTCTAGAACCGTTTACCATCTGTCACTTACGCGTTCTTTTGTGGTAGGCAATATCCCTTAATATGCCACTGCAAAAGATAGATAAAGGGGTTTCAATTCCTTCATAAATAACCCAAGGTTAAGATTACTGTTATATTGTTACTGTTGACGCCATCAAGGTATTTTTATTTAAAATAGAAATGCTAACATTTGTATATAGTTCATTTTATCTAGTTGATAACTCGCAGATGTTGAAAGTTAAGTTACGTATTTTAGTTGCTGTTCGTACTTTGCTTTGAAAGGTGTTGTTTCCAATATATAAGTAAAACTTGTGTCGCCGATACAATATCAGCAGCCACCTGTCGAACTCGTCCGCCGCCACCAATAGCTATATTGATTAAGGGTGCCCTTTTTGAATCTAGTAGAGGAGTGGTTTCCTGTTGATCTTCTGCAGTCGATGCTGAATTGGTAAGTACTTTTGTCTTGCACTTGCTTTATTTATGTATTTGGAACTTCCGCTAAAATTGTTGATTAAAATTAATTGCACTACCGCTATCAAACTCACTAGTTACATATTTTGGAAAACTGGTAATAGTAGTAGCAATTGCAATTCACATAAAGCTATGCATTAGGGCAAGATTGTAATTTGTTTTTCAAAAGACTGTTGCTTAAAGTCTCATTTCCGTAACCAAGCTTTAAATTAGCAAAAAAGTGTAACCAAGCTTAGCATCGTCAACGAAAAACGGTAAGACTAGTGCTTATTTAAGAGGAAAATGAGGGATCTGCGCAATGCTTACTGACACGAAAGACTAAATGTCAGTTAGCTCTCCAGAGGTAGCACTAATTTAATAGTAATGTCATATGCGTTATGTCAGTAAACTCGTAATATAAAATCTAGTGTTCGTTATGACCTCATTCTAGGGTTCAATTTCATAGATTTTGTATTACGTTTTTCTTAATTTGGCATTTGGTATCGACACTTGAACATTTACTTCCTTCTGTATACTTTACTTTGTGCCCTTTCCTAAGTAGAAAAACTTATTTACTTCTAATTGCTCAGACTCTAGCTGTCGGTCTATGGCTATTTTGTTTATTACATATTATTTTCCTTGTTTTAATTTCATCGATCTTCATGTCTACATCCCTACTAGCATTTCTTCTTCTTATTTAGTTCTATTTTTAACTTCTCATCTGTTTTTCTAATATTAACGATGTTCGCATACCTCGCATTTGAATCTTAGCTTCGTGAATTAAAACACATATCTTCTCCAATTTTGTCAATTGTTTGATTTTATTTATTGTTCTCACCATGTGCAAGCGAAATAGAATTGGCGATAAAGCACTTTTTTTAACTACGTTATCTGTTCTACTACTGCTATATGTTTTTATATAAATTATCTGTCATTTTTGTAACGTATTCTATCGTACTTTCTTTAGCATTCTAAACTGAGTATTTCTGCAGAACCTATTAGTATGTAGTTATTTCTACTAGTATTCTTTCCTAATACCAACATATGTGTTAGCATTGCTTCCCTTGTACCACTATTTCTTCTAAATACAAATTAATTTTCTGATTATTCTCTATTTTTCCGAATAATATTTTTCAATAATAACTCAGCATACTAAACTTTAGTAAAATTATTACAATCGTTTATTCCTGCTTTCGTTAGAAGCAACTCTGATTTACTCTTTACAAGGTTCAGGAATAGTTATGTGTTTACAATATTTTCTCCACAATATCTAATTACTCTGCAGGCAATTAATCTATTCCCAGAGCTTTTTAACTTTAGCTTACTTCAGGGCATTTGAAACTCCATTCTCAGAATTTTTCACCTTTCTTCCTGATTCTCCATCTCGCCTATCTTCCACATTGGCTAAATTCTGTTTAACAAAATATGGGTTTCTATATACCTTTTCAAGATATCTAATATTATGTATTACTTATCCTAATATTGTGCCTAAATCATTCTTTACTGTAATAATATTTCCTTAAAGAACTGTCGATTTTATTGTACATTTTTGTCAATTTTTCTACTTATCCTATTTTTATATTCTTCCTTGATTATAATATCATTACGTTTATCAATATCTAATTTGAACAGCATTTTATTTTGTTCAACTTTAAATAACATTAAGCTATTATTTGTAGTCACCAACTATATCTGCACGAGAATAACATTTTTGTGCTTACCATCTATATCTGCACCTGGATAATTTTTGCGACCTGTTACCTTATTTTTGAATATAATTTTAATTAATATATTTAATCTGGAATTTAATTATGCCACCAGGCATTTTGTATGCGTACAACTGACGTTTATGATTTCAAATGATCAATTTGTTTCTCATATAGAACTCAATAAAAGTTATTCTTTTTCATTTTGCACTCGCGAAACATACTCATCCACTCCTTCTTCCTTCCTGAAAATGAGTTTTATGTAGGTAAAACGAGTACCAGGTATACTTATAGTTACTATGTTTGAGTGTTTTTTCAAAGCACTTGTTTCATTATATTTATTTAGTTTGAGGGATATAATGTTGTAACAATTTTTTTTGTTTGTAAACAAAAACTTGTTAGATGAATCAAATTAGAAGTATATAGGCAAGAAAGAAGAGAACAAATTTTTGAAAAAATTCTCCAAAAATATTTGTTTGTAAAATTACGTCGATCCTCAATTTTTAATAAGTCGTTGGTCCCATATGGAATGCAACATATGAATTGCCATTTTCTAGTTTGGTTCAATTACAAGGCTACGTTCAACATTTTGTACCCACAATTTTGTGGAAAACAATTCAGCTGTTATGAAATCTGTTTTGTAAAGTCATAAATAGCAATTTAATCTTCCAAAAGTCCGTGTAAACACCTTATTGTTGAAGAAACACCTAATGGTTTCCAGCCCGTTTGAACTGTCCTTTCAAGTAATTTTTTAAATCCGCTCACTTTCACCACATCTTCGAGGCAAGTAGGTTGGAAAGTCGTTGATGGTGAGATTTACTGTCCAAAAATTTTAAGTTCCTTAATAGATTTTTATTACAGCTTAAACCCCCAGTAGAGTTAACAACCACAATAATCCTATAGTGCCAACCATGAAACTGCCAGCCAATAGGCCGTAGGAGCAGAAGCCACTCGCTAGTATTCATATACCCTCTAGCCGAGCAATGCCTTTAACATCCTAGAGCAAATCCATCACGTACAACATTAGTATAAGGCCGACGCCATTTGTTATCCAGTTGGAACCTGTGCTTAACCAGACTAAAGGTAGTCGCCAATAGCTAGTAGTTAAGGGTAATTCATTTTTGCTGGAACCAAAAAGGGTCTATTAATTATTTTTGCGAGCCTCCTTTTCCACAAAGACTAGAAATGCAAAAAAAATTTTAATTGTTTCGGTCTGTATGACTCGGCATCCCACTGTCACAAATAAGAATCTTATATTGTCTATTTGAATTTCTTATTTAGAGTAAGCTTTTTCTAGAAAGTAATATTTGTTCTAAATCTAGTATATTTGAAATTTTCAATAAGAAGCATTGTAAAATAATTTGAATTACAGTTTTGCTTAAGTTTTTACGTGATTATCAGATCTGATGCTCATTTAAATCATAGGAAACAAAGTGTTATTTAACTAATAATTCTTTTGATATCGCTAACACATGTGAATTTATTTAATTTTTTTATTGTTGAATAAGGTTAATTGCTATATTAATAAATACCTTTTAATTTTAAACGTTCCATTTTCTAAAAAAAGTAAATTGAAAATTAAAGATGATCATCTTCGATAGGGTTTCTGTATCTACCCTAAAATCACATTTTTTTATTACTTGCTAGATACAGTGGCGTCCAATTTCACTTTATTTAGTTTTCTGTGTCACGAAAAATATTACAACCTTACCCGTTTCACAATCTCTCATGGGATAATAGCTAAGCTAGCCGCCGGCGCAGCAAGTTTTTATAGCTCTATCTCGCACGCGTAAAAAGTTCAAGTTCCTATAAATTCCGAATTGTTGTTCTATCTTTTTCTTAGGGGCTTAAAGAAATAAATTTCCACATTAGCTCAACAACGCGTGCCTGGAGACAAAAGAAATATGCTACAATAGCACTCACAATGTGGGGTTAGAAATAAAAACCGTTACATTGGCACCGCATCGTGGGGTCCAAGTTAGAAAAGTAAAAATAAATTTGATACAATGTACACATAACACAAATTGTGTGGAAAACTAAACCTTAAAATATTTTTCAATGTCAACTATTATACAAACTGCCCATCGTTTTATTGTCTCCTATGAGTTATAAAATATTAAACACGAAGAGTTAGTATAACTATGATATCAGCAACCAAAAGACTCATAATTACAATTAGCTGAATGTACCACGAATGCAACCGGAAACTCTGTGCATGATTCCATATCATCCTAGGCGCAATAGTTTAAAGTATGGCATAATGGCGCATGATCTATAAGTATATCTTTCGTGGGTTGTTTACGATGTATCACATGTAACACAAGTCTGCAACTAACTCTAAAAATCGGACCCTACCTAATAGGATTAGAACACGTGATTTGCAGATTATGAGCTAAAGTTTGAAATTATTAGAGCAAAAATAAATGTAAAAGTAGAGCTAAATAAGTAATTTTTTACTTTAGAAAACATACTATGGACTAATAAAGTATACGAAGAAAGAAATCTACCTTCCAACTTTGCATAAAGTATATCAGTAGGATCAAAGGATTGGATTTGTTCAAATATTCTAACTAAAATAATACATAACAACATTGAAAATAAAATTCAGAAGTGCCAATTGTTTTCATCACAACTCTTGAGTCTTGTGATTAACGCAAATATATTTTATACTATTTGAGATGTCTGATTAGATAATCCTTAGCTTACTCTTAAAATTAATTAAAGTTTGAGTTGAAAACGCTCGCTTTCTTAATTAATAGGTTTTTAGTGTTTCAAAAACAACCATTAGTTATTTTTTAATAGGTAGGATGGTTTGTCCACATTTATTATTTACAAACATTTTTGTAGAGATTAGTTCGGTTTAAAGTGTTTATAATTGTTTTGAACAAATGTATAAATCTTATAAACACGCTACTGTAAACAATCACAAATGGGGTGGGATTAATTTAAACTATAACAAGCGTTAGCAACCGCACCGCATAAACGTAAGTATAGCTTCAGATACAAAGAGGAACATATATTTCAAACTACAAAAATGTTAATTAAGCAATATTAAATGATACTCATGAATTTGGCTTTATATCGCAAGCAACGCAAGTTACATATCCCCCAAATTAGAGTATATATGTAATTAATGAAACTATTAAGAATTAAGAATTATTAAAACTTAAGTTAAATGCAACATTGTAAATTGAAGGACATAATAAAAAGATTAATGAAAGTTCAACAAGCCAGACTGTGAGAACGGAAACAGACATTGTATTCCAGACGTAACGTGATACTGTAGGTGTAGGTCATAGTTGGTTATAAGACAGCAATTATTAGAATTAAGATTGTTACATTGTATTAAATACAGAAATAAGCAGACATGAGCTTTGCAGTTCCCACAAGCAATGTGAAGGGCAGGGATAGCATAAATAAACCCAAGATGGCCAGCCAGGTTTTTAATTTTAACATTGTTGTCAGTTCAGCTACTCACCGTAATTTAGTTTTATTAATTAAAAGGTGAATTTCAACTTAGAATTATTTTGATCTCCAACGTTAATGAACATAACGTATTTGTAAATTAAAACTAAATTTAATTTCAGTATAAGATAAACTTGTTTGAAAAAGTTTTTTGGAAAAGCTTTTTAAAAGTCGCTCCAACAAGCCCGATACCTAACTGGCGCAGTCATTAGTATTCGAAAAGGACATTAGCAGAATCCAAATTCGAGGAAGCTGGTGGTATTAAATTTTGATTCTTAATTTGGAAAAAAGAACCAACTAGGCAGAGTACAAAAGTAGACAAAGTCCAGAAGCAAAGAGAAAAAGAATAGAAATGACAAAAAAATTATTGTAAGTACCAATGTTCATTTTCCTAAACCATTTCAACTGAATAGTAAGAAAAAATTTAAAAAAATTTTACTAACAATTTTTATGTACAATTATTATCGCAATTTTGATGTTTTATCATTTCTAAAAGGAATTTACTCAGATAACTTATTTAACAAAGAAATTATAAAGACGCATTTATATGCACAATTTACTACAATTATATCAACAAATGAAACGATTTATTCAGCAAAGTCTGAAGCTTTAATATATAAATAGAACGCAATTATTCTTACCAGTTTTATTTACAACAATTATTATTACTGAAAAGATTCATTCAAACTTGACTTTCATCACATTTTACAAAGATTTATAATTAGACATTTTCAAGGCAACAAATTAACGGAGGTGTTTAATTATAAAGAAGCATTTCGTGCACTTATTAATGCAACATTCAATTAATCAGTAATAGCAATTTTATCATCACAAACACTTAATTAATCAGCACAAATACGAAACAAACGCATATAATTATGACGCAATTATTGCAGGAAATTATTACTCAGAAAAACCTCAAACTCTATACGCAACAATTGCAACACCTGCAACGCTATAAATACGTACTCAAATGCGACAGTAATTGACGTAACAATTACCAAGCAGAAATTCTCAATGTAATTACTGCACTTTCTAATTACACATAAAAAATACGTAAAGCGAGTCTTTAAATAACTGTAACAAACCAAACTGAAAAGTAACTCTTAGCTTACACAAAAATAATACAAACTAAACTGAAAACAACCGTTATCAACCATGAATTCCGATATGAAACTTTACCTCTAAAGCATTCCGCAATGCGACGGAGGTCAAGCGCTACTAGAGATCTTCATAACCGCGTGCGAGATATTTTTTAAATTCTTTTACAAACCAGGAGAGAGCGAATGCAACGTTTTACTCCTACGCCTAATAATAAACAAACTGACCGACAGAGCACTGACTCTGATTGCCAGTCGCGAAGATTTGATCGAATGGGAAGAATTTAAACGCATTCTGATTGCATATTTCGGAGACCAACAAAACATCAGATGTCTAGTCTGCGATTTAATAAACCTAAGAATGGAAAATGATCAATCACCCTATCAATTCAGTATGAAATGTCAAGACGTACGAAGTTTAATTTTGACAAAGCTAAAAATTGAAGAACCCGACCAAAACATACGACTACTGAAAACGAAAATATACGACGAAATGGTCTTAGACACATACATCAATGCCTTACCTGAACGGTTATTGGACAAAATAAGATTTTTACATCCCCAAAATTTAGAGGAAGCAATGTACATGATTGTAGAGAAAGAAAACGTTATGTACTACCGAAATAGATTATATAACCCTAACGCAAATAAAAATTACTCGCCAATTAAAACCACACAATCCGCGAGACAAATATCCACACAACCGAAATTTACACCATTTAACACACAAATGAATCAACCACGAATTAACAATCCAAACTTTAACAACACAAATTTCCACAACCAATTCGGACAATTTCTAAAGCAAATATTCAATTCAAATTTTACAAAACCCGCATTCACACCAAGATTTAATTAAAACGTGAATCAATCAAGGCAAACATTCGGCGCACACCCCATCAGAAACACACCGATGACGAATAACAACCCTAACGGTTATTACAAACCAACCCCTATGGACACTTCACCTGGTAACACTAGACAAAACACAAAACTATCACAAATCCGACCAAGCTATAACTAAAAACGAAACTTTACCTCGGAAGAACTATTCCACCAAGAAGTGGAAGATTTTAATAATCATGACACAGATAATTACGCAAATTCCAATAGAGACGATGAAACGAATAATTCAGAAAACTATGAACGTAGCGACCCGTATGAAGACTACGAAGAAGACGACGAAGAAAACGCGTGCTCAAATTTTCAGTTAGACCGATTCAAATACGACCAAACGTAATTAACCTAAATAACATCAATCACCAAATCTTACCTTATATAGAAATATCCCACGCAGAACTCAAATTATTAATTGACATCGGATCTTCAAAAACTTTAATTAACCCCAGAACAGTAAAGAAATATTTGTTTAGATTTTGTAGAAAGAGAACTCTTCAAGATAAAAACCGTCCACAAAACGACGTTACACCAATTTATAGTAAACATACCCCTACCGAAAATTTTTAACGCAAAAATGAAACATAAATTTTGCATCTTCGAATTTAACGACAAATACAACGGATTAATAGGCATGGATCTTCTAAGAAAATTAGCAGCCATCATCGACATAAAAAACCGATTACTAAGAACAAAACACGGACAAATTCCCATTAAATTTTAAAATAGCAATATTCAAACCGAACAAAAATACACTATTGAACCCAGGACAGAGAAACAAATAAAAATTTTAGTAAATTCAAAAGACGACGTAGCAATTTTAAATCATATGTCATTTCAACCCGGAGTAGAAACACCCACAGCATTAGTAAAAATTAAAAACCATTACGTCACTACGATAATTTTAAATTCAAATGATTACCCCATTAAGCTATCGTTGACAACCCCAATTGACGTAGAAAAAGTGAACTTTAGCGAAATGGAAATAGACGAAGATTATGCAAATGATTCCAACCCTACAGAAAACGACATGATTTTCAAAGAAAATTTAATTAACATTCGTTTTAATAACGACATTAATCACGAAGAAGAGAGAGCAATAAAAGACTTATGTTTCGAATATAGAGATATATTCCATTGCAAAGGAATACCCTTAACTTTCACCAACACAGTGAAACATAATATTGAATTGACAGACGATAAACCTACTTTCACCAAAGCCAATACACTACCTCAAGCAAGTCAAGAAGAAGCAGATAGACAAGTAGCAGACTTACTGAAACAAGATATAATCCAACACTTGAATTCGCCATGGAGCAGCCCCGTATTAATAGTACCGAAGAAATTAGACGCCTCAGGTAGACGCAAATATCGAATAATTATCGATTATAGGAAATTAAACGAGAAAACAGTAGACGACAAATACCCATTACCTAATATCACCGAAATTTTAGATAAATTAGGAAAGTGTCAATATTTTTCGACATTAGACATCGCCTCAGGATATCACCAAATAGAGATGGACGAGAAAGACAGAACTAAAACAGCATTCAGTACACCTATAGGACACTACGAATTCAAACGCATGCCGTTTGGATTAAAAACGCACCCGCCACCTTTCAAAGAGTTATGTATCATTTTAAGAAGAATACAAAACGAAAAATGTTGTGTGTACTTGGAAGACATAATAGTATATTCAACATCACTCGTAGAACACATACAAAGATTAAGAGAAGTTTTCGAACGATTAAGACAAGCTCATTTCAGGGTCCAATTAGACATAAAAGAATTTGTACAAAAAAGTATCATTTTTAGGACACATAGTAACCCCACAAGGAGTTATGCCAAATCCAGACAAGACGAACGCAATACTAAATTACCCCCTACCCAAAGCGAATAAAGAAATTAAAGGATTTCTAGGACTCAGTGGTTATTACCAAAAATTCATAAAAAGTTATGCACAAATAACCAAACCACTAACAAATTGTTTAAAGAAAGGCACCAAGATCAAACACACCCCAGAATTTATCAAGGTAGTAGAAAAATTAAATGTATCCTTACAAATCACCCTGTATTAGAATACCCCAATTTTTCAAAAGCGTTAACAACAGACGCATCGAACGTAGCACTAGGCGTAGTATTGACCAAACAAAAAGTAGGTAGAGATAAACCAATCAGCTACGCATGTAGAACATTAAACGAGACGGAACAAAAGCATAGTACAATCGAGAAAGAATTATTAGCGACAATTTGAGCAACAAAATATTTTAGACCATATCTTTATGAAAGAAAACTCTACACATATACACCGACCATAGATCATTAGTATGACTATGCAAACTTAAGGAGCCAAATTCAAAATTACAAAGATGAGGGATTAGATTAGAAGAATATGAATACGAAATTATATACAAAAAAGGAATTTATAATAATAACGCAGATGCACTGAGCAGAATTCAATTTAACGCAATAGAAACGGAATCAATTATAGGTAACGTAGACGAAACAAAGATAAGAGAAGACCCAGAAAAAATAGAACCAAAAACCGCGACTAAAATTTTAAATGAAGCTATAGATATAAAACATAATCAAGTTTTAGTTGCCGAAGTTTTAACAAACCCCAATCCAGTAAAATACACAAAAACAGATAATAAGAAAATATATCAAATCCAAATAACTAAAGACGACAACGAGGAGCAAATAATTAAGATTTTAAAAGAATACACCGCGAGAAAAAGCATTTTTATTTTATTTCACCACCGAACATTTATACACACGATTTTCAGAATTATATGTTAGATTATTTAATAACTCGGGCCCCGAAATGATTAGATGTACAAGAAAATTAATAACTTTAGATGACCCTGACAAAATAAATGACGTAATTGGAAACCAACAGGAAGGCAAAACCAACCATCGTGGAATCAATGAAACCCTAACACAACTCATTAGGAGATATTACTTTAAAGATATGAAAGAATTAACCACAGATTTTATTAACCAATGCGAATTATGCGACAAAGCAAAATATGACAGGTCGCCCCCAAAAGTACCCTTAATGTTAACTAAAACGCCCACCAAACCCTTTCAAAAATTACATGCAACCACTCTAGTAGTGGAAGCTCAAAACTTTTTAACAATCGTAAACGCATTTACCAAAGTAGGACAAGCGATACTCATCACTTCGAAAAATAGTGTCGATGTAACTCAAGGATTCTTACAATATTTTACATTTTACGGTACACTAGAAACAATAACTTTAGACAATGGCAGTGAATTTAGAAATGAAACAATACAAAATACACTAGAACACCATAAAATAAAAATTCATTTTATAACGGAAAATCACCCAGACTTAAACGGATTAATTGAAACATTACATCTAACTTTATTAGAACAGATAAGACTGTTAAGATTAACTTATAAGAAAGAACACATAACTAATTTAATGTCATATGCATTAATTGCTTACAACAACACGGTTCGCTCATCAATTAATTTCACACCCCTTGAATTAACATTAGGACACTCAGATTCCCGTAAGCCTTACGACATACATTATAATGCAGAAGTATACCAACAGTATGCTAAACACCATAGAAAAAAAATTAACAATAACTTACGACAACGTCAAAAATAAATTAGATAACGATAAAGAACGCATCACAACAACCCGCAATAAAAATGTCGATATAAATAAATTCTCAATAGGACAAATCGTAGACGAAAATAATTTTAAAGGTAAACGATACAAAACAGCCCCCAGAAATTTAGGTCCATTTAAAATCAAAAAGATATCAGACAAAAATGTAGCCGTAGTAGACAACGGAAACAGTAAAATATATTCACTTGAAGAATTTAAGACACCCTGTAATTTCAGATGGACTGCTATCACCTTTGCAGTCAACCTCCACCCAAGTAAAACCGACGACGACATATTAGTAGAAGGTACTAAGAACACCCCCGGTATACTACCAGTAAAATTAGTAAGTATGCAAAATACCATAGATTATTGGACATTCGCACAGAAATTTGACTTAACAGAATTAAAACAAGAATTTTATTTTTTATTAGAAACAATTACTACAGACTAAAACAATCAATGGACATAGCCACATCGGAAAATAATACGCGATAGAAATGCTTAATTATAACAGTATAATGGAAAATATCTTAAAGAATACAGAAGATAAATTTAATAGATTAATACCAACAGATCGAATTACAAGACGAAAGAGAGAACTTATTAACGGATTAGGTAGTATTATAAAAGCGATCATAGGCAACTTAGACAATCAAAATGCAGAACGATATGACGCCATACAACATTTAATTGAAAATCAAAATGACATAAAGACCGTTGTTAAAAATCAAATATATTTAACTCAATCAACCATAATAAAATTTAATGATACACTAAGAAAGCTAGTAAAAAATCAAGACAGTATCACCAATAGAATACTAACCCTTGAAAGTACCATGCAAACCACAATGTTAGGAATGCGAAATTTAATCAGATTTAACACGATATTTAACCAAATGTTATCAACCCTTACTGCAATTCAACAAATTTTAAACACAGAAAACGCTGTAACATTTGCTAAACTAACCACGTTACACGCTAATATAATAGAACCAATAGATTTATTAAATGAATTATTAAAAATTAGATCACTTATAACTAATAGCAAATTACTCTTTGAAATAACAGAATCCAATAAACTCATATTTGAAAAAATAGCCATAGTAAAAGGTTATGTAAAAAATCATGAAATTACGTTTTTAATAGGAATCCCCATAGTAGAAAGTAACACTTATAATTATTATCATTTACTTGCTTTTCCCATGAACGTGACTAGCAAGTACCAAGTTATTATTTCTAAAACCAAGCTTTTTTCCCTGAATGAACTTAGGTATGGCTTCACAAATGAAAAATGCAAAGAAGTAGCACCAAGTCAATACTTATGCCAATCATTACCGACAACAGCTATTCAAGCAGATAGCCCCCTGTAAAATACAATTGTTAAGATTCTCTAATCACTATGAGAATTGTGATCCAAAACCAGTACAAATTACAAATATGAAAATTGAAACAGTTACGGACAACAAATGGATTGCTGTATTTGCACAAGAAGTAATAGGAACCGCCCATTGCAACCAAGACGAAAATAACTTAGCAATAACTGGAAGTAAAGTAATCACCATGAAAGAATATTGTTATTTAAAATTGAAAAATGAAATTATTGGAGTATACCAAGACCCAACAGTATCAAAGAAATTCGCACACTTACCGGAACTACAGTTCAAGCTTACGCAATCTAAAGACGACGAAATCAGCAAGAAACCAATGCAACTAGAACACCTAGACCTTAGACAATCTCAACCAAGCTGCAAAACTACTGGACAACTACAAAGAACATTTAAGTGAATTGAAAGTGCCAAAAGTACGTTATGACAATATCAGTGTTTGGACAATTCTATTAGCCATTGTAATTATTTTATTAACTATGTATGTATTGTACAAATTGTATCTTATATATAGGAACAAAGAAACAAATTTTAGCAATAAGAAACAAGAAACAAAAGAAATTAAAGAAATAATAAATGAACCCTTAGGGACAATAAATTTCAAAAATTAAGCAAAACCCCTCAATTTTTATCTACGTCAGGAGGAGTTACATAGCCCCCAAATTAGAATATATATGTAATTAATGAAACTATTTAGAATTAAGAATTATTAAAACTTAAGTTAAATGTTACATTGTATAAATTGAAGGACATAATAAAAAGGATAATGAAAGTTCAACAAGCTAGAGACATTGTATTCCAGACGTAACGTAATACTGCAGGTGCAGGTCACAGTAGGTTGTAAGATAGCAATTATTAGAATTAAGATTTTTACATTGTATTAAATACAGAAATATGCAGATATGAGCTCTGCAGTTCTCACAAGCAATGTGAGGGGCAGGGATAGCATAAATACCCGCAAGAGCCCAAGATGGCAGTTAGTCTAGAACTTCTCAACTTTAACATTGTCAGTTCAGCAACTCGCCTTAATTTAGTTTAATTAATTAAAAAGTGAATTCCAACTTAGAATTATTTTGATCTCCAACGTTAATGAACACGACGTATTTGTAATTTTAAATTAAATGTAATTTTAGTATAAAATAAATTTGTTAGAAGAAGTTTTATGAAAAAGCTTTTTAAAAAGTCGTTCCAAGAGGCCCGACACCTAACTCGCACAATGCTACAAACACATACAACTTGTACAGCCAAAGTAGATAGTTCTATCAAGATGGTAAGCAGATCCAAAGATGAACGTTCGTGAAACTCCACCAACAGTATTGTAATGTAAAGGTAGTACAGTATTCTAACCATAAAATTGTATAAATTCCAAGTTGATGTAGAACTTGGAATTAGAACATAACCAAATCCATTTATACAGTACACAACTCTCCCTAAAATAAAAGTAGAGAAAGCAGAAAGAATAACAAGAACCAATTATAACAGGAAACGGAACTTTAAGAACCCTAAAAAGCCGAAGCATGTTATTTTTTTTCACTATCTAGCTTTGCATATTGTTACAGAACAACTTTGTAAAATTGAACTCGTTTTACTTTATACAACACAAGAACTTTTTATGTCTGAAACTTTTGATCTACGCCAATTAACTTTGCTAGCATATGCTTATCAATATGTATGTAAGCGCTATTGTTGTAAGTTGTT
This sequence comes from Platerodrilus igneus, assembly GCA_036346225.1. NCBI lineage: Eukaryota > Metazoa > Arthropoda > Insecta > Coleoptera > Lycidae > Platerodrilus > Platerodrilus igneus. The sequence goes on from JARFIW010001660.1 coordinate 1,998,405, forward strand.
TAAAAAATTCATATAAAAGTTGAGAAGTTTTCATTGATGCAATAATAAAGAGATAAATATTAATGAACGTCTAAAGTTTCTCAACAGAGCGCGAAGCATCGTCTATGGCCATGTAATAGTCTTTTCTTATTTCAGTAATTTATTGCAGAATAAATGTGTTGAAAGTTTTGTTGGTTAAGTTTATACAAGACTTAGCATGTGACTACAACATTAGCCCTGTCTTCATGATTTAAAACGCAATATCATCTATATTGTATAATATAGAGAGAATGATCTTGTACAATGTTTATTAGGGAATATTAAAAACTCGAACTTTCTATGTGGCATTTTGGAAGTGTTTTCTTCAAATCTATCAATATCGTTAGCATGCACAACTGAACTTTTAAAAAGCCAGCGAATTAAGGAATATTGATAAAGAATTTCATAAGCATAATTTGGTGTAATTGATAGAACGTGCAAGAGAAGTAAATTGGAGTGAGTTTGTCACGTATGAATTTTTACTAGGGATAGACTCGGGTTCCGGGTTTCCGGCCGGCCCGGTCCGGGCCCGGCCCGATTTCGGGCTCGAATCCGGGCCGGGCTGTTGACTACTTTATTCGGGCTGAGCCTATCTTTTGCCGGGCCGGGCCAAACAATTCGGACCGAAAAACGCGCGAGTACATACTCCACCGTCGTTTCACTTCTATCTCACATTGAGTAAGTAAACGTTCTTAGTTATATTTTCACGTAGTGTCTTAATGTACCCATTAATAATCAGTTTTTCGTCTTGCTTAATGTAAAGGAGACATGATATTATAACTCACTTGTTCCCGAATATTTTTTCTAGTCTTATTTAATGTTCCTCATGTTGTACTTTAGGCAAGTTAAAAATGCCCAGGAACATCAAACTAGGTGATTTATTCATAATTCAAAAGTTTTCACGATTTATATTATATATATATATATATATATATATATATATATATATTGTAATGTAAAGGGGGGGGTACAAGGATTCTAAGAGTAGATTTGTGTTAAAAAGGGTGTATGCCAAACGACATAATTCATATATAAGATCCAGTAATTCAAAAACTATATTTTGCCGTACTTTACATATGCTAAAGTATTTACCATTTTAGTTTGAAACGTATGTGCCAAAAGGTAAACAAGATGACTTAATGACGTTGATACAATGCACGGTACTCAAGGTTTTATACTGAGTTGAAATTTTATAAGCCATTGAAAGTACATTTGCCGTCGGAAAACCGGACGCGTCTACGGATATCTACAATCAACCAAGCGTCCAGGTCTTGTGTGAATTATTTTGGCTTTTCATTTAAGTAGAATCAACTTTTGGACAAATTGTAAATTCAAAATTATAAGTGAATAGTAATATCAAAGATATAATTGGAGAATTGTGAAGTGTTTAGGACCAATGGTAGAAATTAGGATTGTATATAAAGACTATAGTTAAGGTATTTGTGACACTAGAGAAAAGAAAAGTTGTTATTGGATAGTTATATGCTTTTAAAATGTGATTAAGTAAGCTAGTTTTGTTGTGCTTATTGCCTAGCGAAGTAAATAAGAGGATTCTATTTCGATTTCTTTTAGTAAAAAGACGTGTTTTGCAAACCTGCGTTAAAGTTGTAAATATTTGGATAAAATAAATGTTTTTTTGAGTTTACATAGTATGATTTAGTAAAGTGAAAGTATAAGAAGCATCGGTGTTATAAAAGCGACGATAATTGGAGAATATTTAGAGTGTTTATAGTGCGACGGGAAAGCAACGGATATTTAGTTAGATTTGAACAAGATTGGTATTGGAATTGGAACGATTTTGGTTAAAAGGCAGTAGGAGATTCGAGTGGTTATGCAAAGCGACGGCGAAGCAACGACGATATTTATAATTTTGGAGTGATTTGGATAAAGATTAAAGGCAGTAGGACATAGAGTGGACATTGAAGATATAGCAGGGCTTAGATTAAATTGGAACAGGACGGCAGGATAGGTTTGGGATTGACTACGGAAAGACGAAAGGATTAATTGGAGCACGCAGAGAGAAAATAGGAGAGCAGCAAAGTACAGGGGAAGATTCAACGCAGAAACCAAGGGAACACGGAAAGATTAACGCAGGGGAAGTAAATACTACGGTTTATTCAAAATTCTAAAATTAGGGTAAATTATTTCAGATTTGGGGTCAGCAAAATTATATTAAGACACCTGGAAGCGATACGCAGGATCATCAGTGATTGTGAATCCTTGTAAAGGCGCGTACGGCGAATAAGAACTTGAGCCAGCAACATTTAAAGAAGGCATCAGCGCTGTATAATTCAGGTGAGTACCGTGAAATATCTTAAAACGTCAGATAAGTCAGAAATTGTATACATAAATTAATTTGGCACCAAGCAACATTGATCAGTAAAATTTGGCATACACAGTAAATAATTCCATATAAAAAGTGGTAAAACAAACGAGTGTGCAGTTTGGTTGGGCAGTGCACATCTACTCACGATTGAACCCACGGTGAGTAGGTGAACGCCCTGAGATAAAGGTTTCATATAGTCGAGGCATAAAATATAGTAAACAGTTTTAAATAGATAACCAACCAAACTTTGCTAAAACACATCATATAGGAATCATTCATTGAATACTAAAATTAGGGGCGACGACAAAAGTCGTGTATCAGAATTTATAAATAAATAAAAATCAAATTAAATTATAAAAAAAAAATAAATATTAGGGCGGAGGGGTGGAGTAATAAAACAGTATAAGAATATATATATATATATATATATATATATATATATTCTTCAAATTTCAATCATGCGGCGAACGTCGATATTATCAATCGCGTGTATAGTTTATGTCTACCGCCTAAAACACTAGAGAGTTATTGCAACGTTCATTTTACTAATTTTTTAATAAAGTTTTCCCTTATTTGACATTTACACATACGCAATTAACACATCTTTAATGTTTGTACTTTATTAAAATACAGGACACCTGTATTTAATTTAAATACCCGCAAAAAATTCTTTTATATAGGTCGTCTTAATTTTTACATATACCAAATGTCTAACGTATAACCTTACATTTAATTGTCTGGTTTCTGTAAAAATATTCTGAAATTAAATGACTCTTTGTAGTGTTGTTTCAGTAACTCAATTTAGAGACATAATGTACAAGTTTATAACACGAAATAGATGTAAAACGTCAACGCTCTAAATACGAAGATGTTGTTTGGTAATGCTTTTCCTAGAGTAAAGTGTAAAAATCATTTTAAAAACAGATATGCTATATCCTTGGGAAGAAGTAAAAAACAGTGTCTTGAAGTAAACTCGAAGAGTATTCCGTGAAAACACTTTGACAACACATACAAATGTTATCAAATCAGTTAGAAATGAAAGACTCAAATAATAAAATAAAGGTTCATCTTTGTGTGAATACAACTTTTTGAACTTTTCCAATGTAGTTAAACATGTATTATAGGTCATCCTATTACAAAAGAGATTAATTGTTTATTCATTTTTAAAACATAACCTATAGATAATAGAGTACTAAACAGATATGTTAAAACAAAAACACTTGCAATAACACTCCTTTAAATTGAATGCAAACTTTTAATAAAGGATACTTTATTTGAAGTTTCTTTTAATAAAGTCTGTTTGGAATGAGTTTGCAATAACTCTTTAGTATCAAGTAGGTAGTTTTAGTAAAATTCTTTGAAGTAGGAACGAGAAAATAATTATGATAAGGTTATAAAGTACGTTAAGCGTACACTCAATTTACATAAAAGTCCAATCGATGTCAATGTGTTCTTGCAACAAATTTCTATTTTCAATTCATTGTAGGATTTACTGTCGACCCTTTTTCAAAAATTTCCTGTTAATTTCCTCACCCCATAAAATCATACGCATGTTCTATATTTTTATATGCGCAAATTTTGCAGTCACAGGTTGTCTGTAATAGTTTTCGTAGTTTAAATTTATAGTTTTATAGCTACAAGTTAAAAATGTGGTAAGGTTGTTTAAAAACATCGGGTATATTCACTACATTGGTAGTTTGCCGAAAAATTGGATCTACCCATCCCTTATAATCCCTCGTACATTTTGTACATAATATTTTCAGTGCAGATGCGGGTCCGTGTAGAAAACAGTTGGTTTTATGGTAATTGTACTTTCTGGGAATTGTTTATTGTAGTTCCTTAGATTTTTAAAAATTATGCTTAGATCTCCCAATTCGTCGATGACAACTTCATACTCAAGACTGCCTTCATTTGAATTTAATAATAACACTTATTTCTAGTATAGTATATAGACTACCGAGTATAACAAATATTTAACAAATAAATTATTATTTATCTACTTTATATATGATAGTGTTATTTGATATAATAACTATCATGTCAGACTTTGATAGCAACGATAGCTTGAAAGAACCTAATTATAACCCCAATGCATGCGGTAATAGTACTGCTGATAGTCAAACAAACCTACATTTTGATACGACAACCAGGTCGTCATCCCGCAGCAAATTTAAACAATTTTTTGAGTTTGGCGTTATTTCAAATGTTGCAAAAACTGCGTTTTGTTTGTTGTGTAGAAGGAAAAACGCAAGATGGAATTTAAAATTGAATATTCAAGCACCACCAATTTATAACGTCTTTTAAATCAGTTCATGAATTCATGAAAGTGAACATAAAGTTTTATTTTCAAATGCTGACCAGGTCGGACCAGTAACGACCCATTTTATAAGCAGAAGAGTCTAAAGGAGATGTACCAGTCAAAGGTAAGCATAATATTTACTGATTCTTATAATTAATAATTTAAAATTTCAAAATAAGGTGTGTGTATAGACGAACTGTAGATATAAATTACCTAAGATGTCTTTAAATGACATCTAAACTAAACTTTACATCGACACCAATGAAGAGGAAAAAATTGCATTATCATAATCAGTTTATTGGGGTTAATTACATATTTTATCCTTTGCAAATTAACCGTGACATATACTTTTTATTGGTTGAAAAATTTATGAAAGTAATCTTTGTTGGCACATATGCCAAAAATAATAAATGTGCTCACACCTATTCAATGACACCAATGTAGAATAAAAGCAACAGCTGTTATAGCTTCTCTGAGGTGTCCAACCCTTCAACTCTCAGGTTGATAATAGTATTTCTTCCATATAACATCACAGAGATTATGACGCAGGTGATGGTACTATGTTTGTTCGTTAAACTTTCTCAATTGTATTTAAACGAAAGTAAAAGTTTACCTCATTAAAATGACAAATAGGTACCTTACCTACACCAATTTGTACCTACCCTTTTGTTCATATCGCTCACACTATTCAACCGTCAGAAAGTTGTTTACTACTTATTCTAATTTACTTGCTTGAGCAGTTTCCAGTTTGTTTTAGAGAACTCTTATTAAAAAATCTAAAAACTTTTAATTAATTTTGATTAAGTTTTGTTAGAGTTTACCCTGTCAATCCTCAAATAAAATTACAGACCTCTCAAAATGATATCTTAGAATTCTTCGAAACCTTTTGCATAATTATAGAAGATGATTAAGATGAATTAAAACTAAAACCTAAAAACTCCCAACTCCTCAAAATGCGAATTTGTAGAGATTCATCCTCGATAGCAACAATGCTTTAAATATATGTGCTATATAGCCGTTGGTTTATATTAGATTAAATAAACATCATTAGAGTTACAGTTGTTATGTTGGCTGCCACTAACATTCATTGCGAAACGAAAACAACGTATGAATTAGTGCTGGAAACGATATTCGATTAGATTAATCGACTAATCGATTAACATCAGCTAATCGATTAGTCGACCAATCGACTAACCAGTGGTTTGATAGAAAACCTATTAATCGAAATCGATTTAATCGGTTTTTGAATATTGTAAAATTTTATTAGAATTTTTTTCAAATTTTCTCAGCCCTAGTATAAATACAACGTAAGGGTAGCAATAATATAACATATATTTTTCAACAGTTATACAAGCCTGTTTCTGTATTGTTACAGATTTCATTCCAAAAGGACGAAAATGAAGATGTCAGCGATTCTGTTATTGAATAGATAGCTATAAAATATCTTCCATTCTCTTTTTTCGATGACGAAGCTACAAAGAAATTCTTCTGGCGTGTTAATCCTTAAAAAGAAGACTCTTTCACATTTTACAACCGTTCAAGAAAAAGTTATGAAGATTTTGCAAAATAATACTTCAAAAATATCTTCTACCGTTGATGCACTGCCGTAAACGGTAAATCTTACTATGGAATAACACCCCATTTTATTGACAACAACTGGATCCTTCAGTCTATAGTAATTAACTTTGTGCCCTCTCATGGACAACATTCTGGCAAAGATGTTGTTAATATTTTTGTAAAGTTGTTACGAGAGTGCGGGATAGAATCCAAAATACAGAGTATTATTGTAGATAATGCAGCAGCTAATACTTCTTTTATGCAGGAACTTGAGCAGCTAATTTCAGACTTCGATTGTGAAAACCAGCACTTTCGATGCTTAGCACATATTTTAAACCTGGCTGTTCAAAATTTATTGAAAACATTAAATTTGCAAAAAGATAGTTTTGATGAAAACGCAGATAGTGTAGAAACCGAGGGAGAAAGTGGTACTGAAACTGACTCTGAAAGTGACATGGACAGCAATTACATGAGACTACGAGTAGTTTAAATTTTATCGATAAAACTGATTTCTAAAAAAATTAGAAAATCAGAACAACTAAAAATGAGTTTTAAAAGCGCCTGTCAAACAGCAGGTGTACCTAGTGAAATAACCCCTGTTCTAAACATTCCAACTCAGGAAAGGCTTGAAGTTGCATTAAAAATTAAAATGAGGATTAACTGCTTGTGTGATAGTGATATAATGCTTAAATACCTGAAACCCAACGAAGACGAGTGGTTAATTTTAGAACATATACAAAAATTTCTAAAAATGTTTAAAAGGGTTTCAGAAAAATTAGGAGGTGATAAGTATGTAACACTTCCCTATCTAATTGTAAGCGTTAACATGCTCCTAGATGTGCTTGAAAGTGAAACAAAAAGGTTAGACGAAAAGCCTAATAGATTACCTTCTGATAAAAATCTTGAACTAGCACTCCAGTGTGCTAGAGATAAGATTTTAAAACACTATCGTTTTGCAAACTGGATTTATTGTGCAATACTGTTTCCCGATCCACGACACAAAGTGGATACATTTGAACTGACTTCATGGGGAAAAGAATCGAAGAATACGTCGTTTTCTGTTTTCAGGGATTTATCCAAACGCTATCCAAATCAGAAGCAAATAAATCCATTTTTGAGTCCAGTCATCAGACCCAGACGACACTGAAGAATACGATTTTGACCTTGACAGATTATACAAATCAAAAAGGTTGAGAAAATGAATGAAGCCGAAGAAGAAGTAAACAAATACCTTTCTACTCCACGATGTAATGGCAAAGAAAATATTTTACATCGGTAAAAAAAATCAAGAACATTTTCCTATTCTTAGTGCCATTGCTAAGGACCTGCTTAGTACCACCTCCACATCCGTACCCGCAGAAAGACTATTTTCAAAAGCCGGGTTTGTAATAACAAAGCAAAGAAATATATTGAGTTCTGAATCAGTTAAGAGTTTCTTATGTTTAAATTCATGAGTAGGAACAAAACAATTATTTAAATCTAATTAAATTATTTGTCCAATATGTATAACTAAATCATTACAATGTGTTGGTTTAATCTTGTCATAATAATAATATGTATTAATAAATTTGAATTATAAGATTTCTAATTTACCTATACCATAATACATAGGTACATACTAATTTATCTAACTACGTTACAATATGTCAAATTTTAAATGCATTTTCGGCGTTATGAAACGTCACATTTTTTATAACTGTTAGTCACTACATCACTAGTGATGTAATGAATTTTTATGTAACTTAAAACTTAGCCTTTATTTAGAAAACAATATCTGAATCAGAAAAACTCATTTTCGACGTCATTTGAAATCAAAAATTTAGCACTGACAATAAGTATTTACTAAATATCAATTCATAGCAACGCTCAGGTAAAGCAATTAACCTGAATTTTTTACATTTGAAACTGCACAATCCTTTCCTTATATTTTAAAGCGGTTGTTGAAGATCGTGCAATTAAAAAGTGAGTACTATTATGAGCCTTTGTGTAACGTTTTAAAAACAATCTTTTGAATTTTTAAATGTCATTTGTATCTACTTTGATAATAAAACATTAATTAAGTAAAACTAATTATTTGGTTGGACTAGTTAGTTGGCATTTAACGGTTTTTTGTTTATTATGAACGAGATTTCCTATAATTAGGGATTTATGAACGTCTTATATTTGAATATGAAATCATGAAAAACTTGGAGTAACGAGTAGTTGCGTTGATGGCTCAGATTTAATGTTTTTTTTCTTAGGATCTATTTTATCAATAACCGATAAGAGTTGAGGTTAAGGTTTCTTGAAAAGTAAATTTATACACGTACTAACATTATTTCACGTTTAATAGAGTTTAAGTTGAGGTTGATCTTTATTTCAATTTATTTACGAAATAGGTGAAGCCGGCCAGTTGTAAAGGATATCCAGCTACCCCATTAATGTTTCTTCCTTGGAAGAAGTATTTTAGTTTACAATTTTATTATGACCAAAGCAATGAGGTTTTAAGTAGAAAACATGTCTTCCGTATAGAAATAACATCGTAAGAAATTGTTGTGATAGGCAGTTTTGCCTTCCTCGATTTTGACGAAAGTAGAAAAGCCTTTCGGGGTAAAGCAGAATTTTTTGTATTTAAACCATGCTATTTATTATCTTGTATTTCGGTTTCTTCCTTATTTTTTAAATTAAATGTATCCATAGGAACCCACTACCGCACCACTACAGTTAGCCGACGTACCCTTATATTATTACCGTCTTTTTAGATTCAATTAAAATTTTATTTATTTAACGCATACTCTATCTTTAACAATTTATTTTGATGTTTCAAATTATGAAACTTCATAGTTGTTAGTTGCGTTGCTATGCAACGCATATTTCCAAGTCTACGTGATTTATTAAAGTACGCCTGCATTCTTAAAATACAAACGACTTGATTGACTAACAGACCATGAATTCGAAATTGGAATTCACGGTGCGATGAATTGATATCGTTCTTCAATTAAATATCAAAATGAAATGGATATATTATTCGATAGTCGTAGAGAAAATATTTTCAAACCTATTTGTTGCGCCCTAATTTTACTATTAGAATCGTCTTTATTTTTGGAAATTGAGTTATACTGTTTTGCCCTAAAAAAGCTTATTTTGTACATATTCTATCATGGATAATTACAGATTAGCTATAAAACTCTAGAATGAGTCATTAACCATGACTTTGCTAAATAAGTTCCGAAGTAAACGTTGATTTTTCTGGTTTTGAGCTATCAATTCATGATAAATATTTTTTCACACGGTGCTCGGACTAGAAAAACCACTTTGTGCTAGACTATGATTAATATTATTTCATTATTTCTATAGACTATAAAATAGATCAGCATCCTGATTTATACACAAACCATTACTTTATATGCAAAACAATTACTATTAATTATACGAAGCAGGCTTTATTAATAGATCAAATTGGATTTTACCCAACTATACTGCATATTAGCGATGTATTGTAATTTGATGTTTAGTAATAGCAAAAACGCAATGACCAGGAAAGTTAATTATCAAGCAGCACTCAATAATAGGTTACAATATTGCAATACATGTGTGCTACGTGCATTGAATTTTGAGATAAACATATTGTCTACCGCAACGCGCCCAAAATTATGTTATCTGGATTATAATACACAAACAACGATCCCAGCTTATACCACGGTAGTTTCAAAATCATATTCAAACTTTACGCTCATTCTCACTAAACGAGAGTAGTTTGAGCATTTTAGAACATAGTTTTAGTATACTGAAATCAAAACAAAAATCAATTTTAAAATGAGAAAAACTAACAAACCGGCTTACCTACTGTGCATCGAGGCTATGATTTTATGAAGAGTGCATATTAAACGTTTCTGCATATTCGCATATGAATTACGCTTTCACAAGCAAATGCCAGCATTCATGAACCACGTTCTTACACACTATGTTTAAACATACAACTAACATTAGTTATTGAGGAATTTGTGTTTTACAGACAATTAGAGCGTGCATAAATACATTTCTCGACATTTCCTAAAAAGGGAGGTCGTTCTAGAAAACTTCACTTGTATAACTTTTTTTTTAATTTTTAATACTAACTTTTATCATACAGAACCTTTAAACTTCTCTCTCTTCGTTAACATCCATGCAATACATCATAAAAGTTCCTTTATCTTGAAGTTCTTTAGTTACCTTCCTTTCACACTTCCAGCCAACACGTGCATCTACGTCTTTCGAGGTTTACTTCTTCTTATTATACACTTACTTCGCAAAATCTCCGTCTACATTCTTTTTACACAACCAAACCAGTCTAAGTCGTTTTAGTCACATTCATCGGTTAAAATGATTTCCAAACTACACACATTCATTGCCAATTCGTTGATAACTATGCCCCTCTTAGTCTTACCACATACAATTTCATCTAAGTCCCAATGAAATAGAATCATTAGACTCTTATGCCTACCATGATCCACACAGTTTTTCTCACACAGCAACTTCGGGATTAATACACCTCTGTACATAGCCATTGTGCGTCTTTTAACAACTCTTTATTTCTCCCGATAGGCCATATTGTTACGTTGGCTCGTAGCCGTGCGTAAAACAAGGAAAATCAAAGGAATGACCGGGCTCAATCGGAGATTGGGGGGGTTGTAGAAAGCAGACTAACATATAATGTATGCGGCTGTAAGGAATTAGTGACAATACCTGCAATAGAAATAGTCAAGCAAACCTGAAATAAAAGAATAAGCATAGCATGCTGATCAAGCATAAATTATTCCGTACTCTGTAAAATGTAAAAAAACTGTTTGGATAACCTATATAATGTAATAACGATAAAGGCATTACAAAACTTTTACTACAAAGTAAGGTAATATTGGGGAGTAGCAGAAACGTTTCCTCACACACCAATTAACCATAAATCAAACAAACTTATAACAAAAGATAAATAGGTAAGCACAAGTGATATGAGTAATCCAGTATTGTTGATTTTTCTTTTTTTTCTTAATAGCATGCAATTCTATTGTAAAAGGTATCAAAACGACAAAGGATTTTGCAAAACAACGGATAGATATTTAAAGTAATAACAAGTATAAAATAGTTCAACTTACAAAACCAGGAGCACCGGAAGAGTTTCTATAGAATTGGAATAATTCGGCTACTGATAGCCTTGCAGTTGGAGTTGGTGGAGTGTAGGGTATCCATGGTTCCATCCCATTATCAACTTGAAACTTGACACTACTATTAACTGCAGATTGTTCTTTTACTTTCTGTAACTGATCTAAAGCCTCTTGATAGCTTGGTAAACCGGATGCAATGGTGTAGCTTGGCAAAGATTCACAGTCGCCGGGTCCAACTTTACCTCCATTTGCATTTCTTGTTGCTAATATCCTTCTTTTCCATTGTTGGAATTTGTGGTACAACAGACAGGAGCACATGCAACAAACGCAACTAAGAACAATTAAAGTTAGTATAATTCCGATCCAAACATCCGCCAAGAATTTTTCGTATTGCGGATCTGCTTCAGCAGAAAGAACTTTGTCAACTTCTGAAGCTAATTTCAGTTGGTAAAGGCATTGTTTGAATACGGTGAAACATTTAAAAACGCGATCACTCTCACAATCTCGTCTTTAAAAAATGTACGTTCATATTTTATTTACTTATTATTAAATGCAAGGTAAATTTAACATATCATTAATACGGAATAAGTTAAACACTTTTTCAATTTCATTTTGCAAATGTTTTAGGGAGTTTAAAACCTGACTAAAGTGGCTCCTTTAAAAATTCTGTACAAGTTTATTGCACTCACTCTGATAAAGAAAGGAACCACTAAACTAGATCGCACACACAGTAATCCTAAAGAAGAATCGGTCAAGTTTAGCAAGCAAGTTCTACAACATTTATTTCAAAAGAAACTCAACTAAAAACACAATTGGTAACGCACGTGTAATCACTAAGTCCGTCCGTCGATGTTCCGTAACGCACGTGCGGTCGAGTAAACACGTTTGCCTATAAAGCATCCTTCCTTCAATGGAATCAGAGCTACACTACCACCTGTTTATATAAAATAGTTGTTACCCATAACCTCTGATCGTCTATTATCTAGACTTGGATAATAACATCCAAAAAGTAAATGCAGCAATCATATCTAATAATTAATTACAAGCGGTTTATAATTTTCAATAAGTTGGAAAATAATTCACGAATAATCCAATTTACAATTCATTCCTTGCAAATTATTTATTAATGAAAATCAATCTTCAATTAATCTATCTTTAAATTAATACCCACGAGTTAAATTGCATACAAATCTGAAACTATTCGAAAGTATTCACTTTATACAAACGGCGATCCAAAAACGATGTAATTTAAGTACGCTAACAGGAAGGAAGCGTAACAATATACTCCTAACTACTTCACGTAAAGCATTGACACTCCTTTTAATCTTTTTCTCAAATTTTCCATTTCTATTAAAAATCTTGCTCAGATTAATAAAGAATCATGTACATCTTCCGCAGTCTTAACACTTTTGACCTTTAACCGCAAACTCATTTTTATCAAAAAACTAGCACCTTTGGTTTTGATACAACTGGCTCACTCTATTCAACATATTTTGCAAATCACTTTTATTTCCCGCCAATGAAACAGCATCGTTAGCATCTAGTAATAATTTTACATTTTTGTTGTTTAGGTAAACGCTCATACATGCATTGCCCTCCTAAAAATATTAAACAACCATGATGACATAGCACTGCATTATCTAAGTCGATGTTTAGTATTAAACCTATCGCTGAAGGGCATATTAATTCTTACACCTATTAAGCTTTTGTCATCGCGTTAACTAAGTTCTCATCTACATCATACCCTTTTAACGCGTTTCACAGTATACTCCTATTCACCTCGTCATACGCTTTTTCTACAACTTCATTTTTACCTCCACATATTTCACAGTAACCTACTGCAGAACAAACAGTTTATTTACACATCCTCTGCCTGGAATTAAATCAAGTCTTAGAGGCTATCGATCGTCATCTCGGGTACTCTTTCTATCAACGCTTTTTCAAGCTCGTTGTCAGGTGCACTAAGTAAATTAATTACCCTGAAGTTTATGCATTTATTCTTACTACCTTTACCTTTGTACAGGAAGAATCCCACACTTTTTCTAGTCGTTTGTAGTGTGTGCACAATGGATATACTTGATACACATTTGCATACTTTTTCAATAAACAATATATCTCAGCACTTAAACTTTTTGCCCGAGATACCATTTATTCCTGTTGCCTTTCCCTTCTTTAGCACTTTCGCAGTCATTAGCACTTTATTATCACATAGTCTTTTATTTCATCATCATCATTAGGTCTTCAGTCCTGGAACAGGCTAGACGCGTACCCTCATTGTTTTCCATTCTGAACTACCTTCACATTTCCCTGAATTTTGCACAGTCTGCATCTATCACTATCTGCATGCGAAAGTCTGATCTTGGTCTACCTCTATCTCTGCTTTCCTATATCTGATTGTAATACATCCCGCAGCATTTCCCCAGAAATGCCTTAGAACGTATCCAGTCCTATTTCTCCAATTTCTTTTTGTTTTCAACAGATCTCCTTATTCCATTACCATTTCTATAACCTATTTGTTATTAACTTTGTCTGTCCATGCTACCATCCTCACACATCTGAAGCACTACATTCCAGAAGGCTTATGTGTGCTTTTCCTACTACCGCTATTTCCCAGACGCACTGTGCTCCACACATATGCTTTGAACAATATTCCTTTTGCTTCTGTGTTCGGTGACCTCAAGGCCGGTTCTAGTGTTTTGAGCGCCCCGGACAAAACAAAATTTAGCGCCTTTTCATATAAGAATATTCAAATTTACTGCAAATTAAAAATAATAGTAAAAGGCAAAAATCAAAATTACACAATAAAGAATTGTGTAAAAAATTTATTTATTTAAAAAATAATACAATAGTTATTTACTTACAAGTGATGCAACATATGGAATAGCATAACGAGCGCATTTCAAGTTCGAGCGACAAAGAAGGGAGAACTTTGAAAAGTAAGTTATGCTATTCTTGTTGCATACGTGTGACTACAAGATTTTTTTGTAATGCTATTTGTCAAAAATTCAATAACATAGTTAATTGAATTAATTTTTTGAAAATCACACTAGTGAAATTTTATCATACTAATTAAGTTGGTACAATTGAATACGCCACGAATCGAAACAACATCCACAATAAAATAAACTTTACTGAATATCGTAATAAGTTTGTTATATTAACAATAATTATTACGACATATTCTACATATTAGAATGCGTAAATGCGTAAATGCCATTTGGAATTGTTATTATTTAAAATATTGTATTATTTGAAACTATAAAAAAAATGCATAAAACTTATCCCCTTCTATTTTGTTATTATAATAGATATTATTAAGATACAATAATTCCAATTTTTGATATTTTTATATTATAATATTTCATAAAAGTGTTGGTTCTCTGTTTAGTTTTTGCAGCTCTAGTTATGATATGACTTCTTGAAATACGTACCGGAAGTGCGGAAGTGATACTATAGCACAATTATATACAAAGCAGTACAAAAACAATTATTATAATCTCAAAAAAGAAATGAAATGTATGACAATTGACAAATAAAGTAAATATGTTTCATAAAAATAATTTATAGCTTTTAAATCTGCAAACTTTTGTGTTTTCGGTCATATTTATATTTTTTGCAACTTCATTTTCTATTGACAAAATTGCCAAGCTATTTAATCTTTCATTTGTCATCGTTGATCTTAAATATGTTTTAATAAGTTTTAATTTACTGAAACTACGTTCGCAAGCTGCAACGGTTACAGAAATTGTTAGCAATATCCTTACAGTTGTCTACAAATTTGGCATAATTGTATAGAGGTCGTTAATTTTTATAAAATTGAGAATCTCTAAAGGACTGGAATTTCAGGAATTAGACTTTGAAAGATATAATTTCATTCATTAATTCAGTACCATCAATTTGTTCTGATAACGTAAATGCTTCATGCCGTGCACCAGCATCTTTAGAATTTTTGTGTACTTGTAAAAGTGCATCGTGTATTTCAGATATTTGGAATCTCAAAGGTTTGATACAATCAATTCGACTTTCCCAGTAAGTTTCGCATAAAGATTTTAAAGATGAAGGCACATCGCCGACTAAAATTTTCCATCGCCTTACGGAAGCAGCAAAAATGTGTATAAACGTTGTACAACACCAAAAAAAGATGTTGATTGTGTGCAAGATATAGCTGTATCCCCAATGACTAAATTGAGGAAGTGGCATCCACATGGCATAAAGAGCACGATGATATTCTTTATAAATACAAACTTGAACACCTTTATTTTCCCTTCATGTTAGAACCGTTGTCATATCCTTGGCCTCTACAATTATTTAAGTTCAATTGAAAATCGTTCATTAATTGTTTTATTGTCTTATATAATGAGTGGCCTATTGATTCTTCAATTTTTTGGTAGCTAATAAAATGCTCCTTGATTTTTAAGTCGCTGTCACTAATATCAACAAAACATAACGTAAATAAAAGTTGTTCTTTATGAATAATATCAGGAGTACAACCTAAAATAATACTAAAATATTTCGCTTTACGGGTACGCTACAAAATATCATCACGAACGGAAGATGCCAATAATGTAGTTATCTCATTTTGTACTGTTTTACTGCAATTAGTAATTAATGTTTCATTTGATATTATTCGACGAATATGTTCATGCAAAGTAACGTCATATATACTAACAAGTTCAACCAACCCCAAAAAATTTCTATTATTTTTAGTGAAAAATTGATCGGATGAACCACGAAGAGCCAAATTGTGTTCTGCTAAATATAACACAATATTCATTAGTAGTCTAATACATTGTTCCAGTGTTCCCGTTCTTTAGCAATAACTGATTGAATATTTTTATCAATTACTGTTCAAGTTCGAAATCGTTTCCGTGCCGTAGACCATTAATTAAAATTATTTAAATGTTCAGTAGAATTTTCATGCTGTTTTAATTACTCACTTAAATGTTTCCAGTTAAAATGACCGTTGTTGCTAAGGCCGACTTGACTTTATCTGTGTAAAATAGTTTACAACAAATACAGAATACGTTATTTCCACTTCTTGAATAAGATAACAAACATGAACGTAGAAAACGTTTTCCATTTGAAGTTATCTTATAATACATTGTTTTATTAAAATTACGATTATCCGAATCTCTGGATAGGTGAAATTAGAATCAATTTCTTTTGTTATCGAAAAATCAAATGCAAGGATATGATCTCTGTATGTAGAATTTATTTCAAGTGGCCTAGTACCTGGATCATTATATTTAAAACTTTCGTTAAAATTTTGTTCGCTAACGGTAGTCAGTTTGAGATTTGTTTTCGGTTGTTAATTGTTTAGACTTGAGGGCATTTCTTCGAAACTAGATGCAGAAGCCTAGCCAGAATCCAGACTCAATTGTAATTGAGAATTGTTTTCAGTTAATTGGGTCTGGGTTTCTTCTGGTTTAATGAATCCAGTAATTTTTTTTCCTTGACTATTCTTCTCGTTGTTTTCTTTTACGATTTTGATGCCCAGATAATTTTTTTGGGGGCATTTTAATAGCCCATTTAGTCTGAAATTATATTAATATTATGATTTCTTACCATAAATTTAATTATTAATTTATATTATTTATTACCTAACCTAACCTCAGCGAAATTCATGTAACGTAAAAATAATGAAAATTAATTAATTCCACAAAGTATACGTAACAAAACTTTTTTTATATTTTACTTTAAAGCACAGCAAATGTTGTAAATGCAAAGTTTACAGAAAGACAAAATTATTTAACCATTAAGGCGTATGACAGGCGCCAGTATCACTTTGACTATTCATTATTTTGTTGATATTTGTATGTAGGGTCAGGTGGGGTAATTGTATTACCGGGGCAAATGTAATACTTCCAATTTATTATTTTGTCTGTTGTGAAACATATTGCGTCATCTTTTGAGCATTGAGAACACGTCTCTAGCTATCTCATAACCACCTGTAAAATATAGATTATCGATTATCTGTTGACAATAATAAAAAAATTAGCATTGCGACCTTTATTTGGTGTTGTTATTGCTTGCTAAAAAAATCGGTGTCTCATCAAAAATAATCAATTTTAATTTATAAAATCTAAAAAAATAATGAATGTAAAAATATATTTTATTTTTATATCGGCGCCCAACGCCCCTCAAAATTTGCCACCCCGGGTAGCCGCTCGGCTTGCCCGCCCCTTTATCCGGTGCTGGGTGTCCTTGAACATAGCTGCTGTGCTCTCTTGTTGGTGCAGTTCGGTCACTCTCTATTGTTATACTGTTATATACCCTATTTCACCGATATTCAGTGGTATGTGCAGGGGGGTAAGCAGCCTTTGGGTACCAAATTCCCCCAGCACTTGAACCTTAGTCGAACTAATAGTTTTTCTCCAATATATCCTTTTGCACAATCAACATTAGTTGAATATATTTCAAAACCAACACCTGTAGTGGTTAATAATAATCATCAGATTTAAGTGCACTTATTTTTTCATTAGGTTTTACGTCTTGAAACTGGCTGGACGTGTACCCCACCTTATTTATGTTCTGAGCTAGCCTACACAGTTCCCTGAATTTTTCATAACAGCCTATATACAGCTCGATTCCCCTTCTATTGTTTTCTAATTGTATGCCCTATTTCACCGAGATTCAGTAGTATGTGAAGGGAGTTCGAATCCCGATACTGTCCGCTTGAAAAATGTTAGGCAAGCATTTTTCACAAAAATACACCCACGTTCGGATGAGAGGTAAAATGGAGGTCCCGTGTGTGCGTGTTGTTACGCACGTTAAAGATCCCTACCTTGCTTGGAACAATAAGGATTCGGCAAAATTCAAAATTTTCCAGGTAGAAAAACTCGTTTCCTGGCCAATGTAGTACCTTTTCGTGGAGCATTGGAAAATCACATGTAGGGTGTGTGAAGTGAGTTAGGCAGCCTGTGGCGGCAAAGAATCCCTCAACACTTAGACATTTGCCGTATTAATAGTTTTTCAGTAATTCCTTTTACACAATTAACATTAGCTGAGAATATTGCAAGACCAATACCTGTAGCTGTTTATAATAATTATCATGTTTAAGTACAGCTATTTTTTTCGTCATTAATTTTTCCATCTTGGGGCCGGTTGAATGCATACCTCCATTGATTTCTATTCTGAGCTAGCCTACACATTTCCCTGAAATTCCTACAGCCTACATCTTTCACTATCTGTGTGCAATAGTCTAAGCTAGGTCTACCTCTACTTTTCTGTTTTTATCTCTGCTTCTAATATATTCCGCACTATACTCTTATGCCTTAGTATGGGACCTATCATCCTATCTCTTCTATTTTTTACTGTTATCCACATATTTCTTTCTTCCACATTCCATTTCTAGTACCTCTATGTTATTAACTTTGTTTGTCCATGATTTCTTCACCATACGTCTGTAGCACCACATTTCAAAGGTTCCTATTCTTGTCTACTTCTCCTACTGTGCAGGTTTCACGGCCATACAATGCTGTGATCCACACAATCTTTTCTTTGTTTCTATGTTCGTTGTTTTTGAACACAGTAGTTGCTTTTTCTTGTTAAATGTAACACGACTTTGTGCTAATCTTTGTTTTATGTCTTTTGTGCTTTTTCCATCTTGCGTTATTTGTCTTCGTAGGTAGCATAAACCCTTAATCTCTTGTAAGTTCTCGTTACCTATTTATATTCTTGTTTTTGATTTATTTTCCCCTTTTTGCATGCTAGAATTTTAATTTTATTTTTGTTAATTTTCATACCGTATCTCTCTGTTTGAACTGTTTCAATTTCATTACGAGCAGCTTCTAACCAGGCTTTCAATTATATTATGGAGTGTGCAACATGCAGCTACAAGTTTTGGAACAAATGTATAATGTACATCTGATCGTTTTAGAAGAGTTTTTCATTGTCCCTTGAGTCGTCCGAATGCATTTTCAACAATACCTCGCGTGGAATTTAAATATGCATTGAACGAGTTTTCTTCAGCATCAACATTATTGCCACTATATCTTTTTAACAGCCATGGTAAAAATGGGTAGGCTGGATTCCTAATAATGACATGGCGTTGTAACTGTACATTACACTAAAAGTGTAGAAATTAATATTTTTGTTATCAGCAACTTGAACTTACGGTTGGTATTAGATGTTCCTGGTTTTGATAAAAGCTCGATCCTTGTAATACGGCAGCATCATGTGTTGCTTTCGGTTGTTTTATTGATATGTTAAGAAAACGATATCTATGATCAACAATGTCTTGTAAAATAATAATAGATGGCCATGACTTTCTATTTATAAAGGTATGATATCCATCTGATGGTGGTAAAAAAATTGTATAGCAAAAATATAAGGGACGCGGGAGGAAATGTCATTATTGAAAATGTAGAGAAAGTGGGTAGAAGGCAAAAATATATAGAGAATTTATATGCAGGAAAAGAACTAACTGCATTAGAAAAGGAATCAGACATTGAAAATGATGACTTGGGATATCCTATACTTAGAGATGAATTTGAAATAGCACTAAAGAGTCTGAAAAATGGTAATGCGCCGGGTACAGATAAGGTGCAAGCGGAGACTCTAAAAGCCGCTGGGCAAGCAGTAACAGAACGTATCTTACAACTTGTAAGCTATATGTATGAGACAGGCGTGATACCCAAAGATTTCAAACATAACATCATAGTAACTATACCAAAAAAGAAAGGGTGCAGATAGATGTGAAAATTTTTGAACAATAAGCTTTACAGCTCACGTATCAAAAATATTAACTAGAATTGTACAAAGACGAATGGAAAAACGGACTGAAGAAATACTAGGAGAATACCAATTTGGGTTTAGGCGAAACAGGGGAACACGGGAGGCTATCTTAGCTCTGAGGGTACTAATGGAGAAAACAATAGAAAAAAAGAAAAGCGTGTATATAAGGTTTGTAGATCTGCAAAAAGCATTCGACAATGTAAAATGGAAACAAATGTTCGAAATACTCAAAAAGATTGGAATGAGTTATAGGGATAGACGGATAGTACATAGCTCATACAAAGAGCAAACAGGAGTAATAGAATTAGAGCAGGAACGTAGAGAAGTAAACATCAGGAAAGGGGTAAGACAGGGATGTTCCCTATCCTCACTAATTTTTAACTTGTACATTGAGGAGGCAATGAATACTGTCAAATGCAGGAAGACATTTGGAATTACTATGCAGGGACAACAAATAGATATGCTTAGATTTGCAGATGATATAGCGGTATTAGCATCTAGCAAGGAAGAGTTAGAAGCTGCTCTCAATGAAATGGAAACGGTTCTAACAGAGAGATACGGTATGAAAATTAACAAAAGTAAAACTAAAGTACTAGTATGCAAAGGAGGGAAAAATAAATCAAAAACAAGAATACAAATATGTAACATGAACTTACAAGAGGTTAAGGATTTCTGCTACCTAGGAAGCCAAATAACGTAAGAAGGGAAAAGCACAAAAGATATAAAACAAAGATTAGCACAAGGTCATGCTACATTTAACAAGAAAAAGCAACTACTGTGCTCAAAGACCACAAACGTAGAAACAAGGAAAAGATTGCTCAAAACATATGTGTGGAGCACAGCACTGTTTTGGCTGTGAAGCCTGGACAGTGGGAGAAGCGGACAAGAAAAAGGTAGAAGCTTTTAGAATGTGGTGCTACAGACATATGATGAAGATACCATGGACAGACAAAGTTAAGAACGAAGAGGTACTAAAAATGGTAGGGGAAGAAAGAAATATGTGGAAAACGGTAAAAAATAGGAGAGATAGGATGATAGGCCACATACTACGGCATGAAGGAATAGTGCGGAATATACTAGAAGCAGAGATAGGAAAAAAGAGAAGAAGAGGTAGACCTAGGTTAGACTACTGCACACAGATAGTGAAAGATGTAGGCTGTAGGAGTTTCAGGGAAATGTGTAGGCTAGATCAGAAGAGAAATCAATAGAGGTACGCATTCAACCAGTCCCTAGATGGATAAATTAATGACGAAGA
Source organism: Platerodrilus igneus (assembly GCA_036346225.1). Classification (NCBI taxonomy): domain Eukaryota; kingdom Metazoa; phylum Arthropoda; class Insecta; order Coleoptera; family Lycidae; genus Platerodrilus; species Platerodrilus igneus. Next base: position 2,019,713 of record JARFIW010001660.1, read on the forward strand.
AAGTAGCTACACTTAAACATGATATTTATTATAAGCAACTACAAGCATTGGAGGGACAATATTCTCGAATAATGGTAATTGCGTGAAAGCATTTACTGGAAAACTATTATTTCGGAAAATGTCTAAGTGTTGGGGGATCTTGGCAGCCACAGGTTGCTTAACAGTAAGGGAACAATGATATCTTTGGGAAAAAATATGAGAAATAGAAGGGCATAATACGTTCTAAGACATTTTTGGGGAATAGTATGGGATATATGACAAGCAGAGATAGGAAAAAAGAGGCGGATGTAGACCTAGATCAGATAGTGAAAGATGCAGACTGTGCAAATTTCGGGGAATTCTGTAGGTTAGGTCAGAATAGTAAATAATGATGGTACGCGTCTAACCAGTTTCAGGGCTGAAGACCCAATGATGATGATGATGGTGGTAAAATAGGAATCTGTGTACCGTAAATAACACCCAGTATATTCGGGAGATGAGATAATTGCTCAATATACGAAACAACTTCAACCGCTTCTTGCTCATTTGGCATTGTAACAAATTTTGGAGTTAGAATTGTTAAAACGGAATCTACAAATTCATGTAGAATTTTCCACACTATAGATTTGTGAATACCAAACTGGTTACCCACAACTTTATATTCACAACATTTCGCTAAATAGTATAATGATACTGCAACCTTCTTTTCAACAGAAATGTTCTTGGCTTAACTACTTAAGGTGTTGTATCGAGGTGTCAAGGAATGTCTTAATTCATTACAGATGTATTTAAAAATTTGCGTTGAAACACGAAAATTTTCATAAAAGTCTTTGTTAGTAAAATGATTGCACACGATTCTGTCCCACCAATCATAACTACTACTTTTGTTTAACCTTTTTGTAGACCGCAATGTTGTAGTTAATAACCAAAATCTATTTTACTGGATCCTCAATCTAAAAAACATAACAAACAAACTAAAACTGTGCTTTATACAATATACCTTATTCGTCTGCATTTAAGTCTCTGGTATCGTAATATCATTAACATCTGAGCATTTAAATAAGAACGGTGGGCCACATAAATGGCCATAATTGTAATGATACAACAATGTACTTGGTGCAAATGAAACCCCATAATGGTCTCTTTTATACAGTGCTTCCCAAAAGTAACGGATATATTCGATTAAATGATTATTGACAATTTCTGAGTAAAAAGCTCTGACACGTCGATTTTTATTTTTAAATTGTCATTTAATTATATAATTTTTAACCCTCCACCCTTCAACCCCTATGCGCTAGCATCCCCTATTTAAAAATTTTAAATGGCAATGTACCCTTTGTGATACCTCAATTAATAGCATTCTTCATGTAGAAATATAATTTTACAAAAAATTCTAAATCGGTTGATAAATAACTGTTTTATTCAAAAAAAAACTTATTCGCTTAAACTGCTAATTATCGGGTATGCCTGGACAAACAAAATGTTTGTAAAGTGTCGAATAAGTTTAGTGAAGGTACGTTAGTTAAGTGCGTATTGCTTGTTTAATAATAAGTCAGTTTTATTCAATAAACAAAACTTGAATAAAAAACAAAAACAAACCCAATTTAAATTAAATGTTCAAACTGCTGTCCGTTAGTAGCTAAGCAGTATCCTAATCTAGAGACAAACTCTTGTTGAACTTTGTTTACTATCTGAGGGGAAATTAAGCGAATTTCATTCCGAATTCTCTGTTTTAACTCGTTTACGTTTTGACTCCTATTCAGATACACTTTAGATTTTTAATAACCCCAGAGGAAAGAATCCAAAGGGGTTAAGTCGGGAGACCTAACGGTCCGTTCAATTTGTCCTCGTCTACCAATCCACCTCATAGGAAATACTTGATCAAAATATTTCCGTACTGGACGTGCATAGTGGGGAGGCGCACCATCTTGCTGTAGCCAAATACTGGGATGAGGTGAATCAGGATCTTCTGCATTCGGATGTAGTACCGCTAAAGCCTGAATTAATTCAAATTGGAGAAAATTTAGATACTGTTCTCCATTGAGTGTTCTCTCAAAAAAGTACGGTCCAATAACTTTATTACCCACTATCCCCGCCCAAACATAAATCTTTTGTGGAAATTGTGTATTTGCTTCCATCATCCAATGCGGATTTTCATCAGCTCAATAACGACAATTCTGCTTATTAACGGTACCATTTAAATAGAATGTTGCCTCATCAGAAAACATAATATTTCCTTCCAATCCAGGATTTTCATTGCAAAGTTCCATCAGTGTCTCACAAAATTGCGCTCATCTATCAAAATCATCATCTGATAACTCTTGTACTTATTGCACTTTGTAAGGGTGAAACTTTTGCTTACGGAGAAATCTATGAACTGCACTTTTTGATGCATTTAACTGTGAAGCGACTCCCGCAACGCTTGAATGTGGATTATCCTGCACAAATAGCAAGTCATCCAATTCTGAATCTTCATCTAAAGCTGATGGACGTCCATCTTTAAATTTATCTCGTACGTGTCCAATATTCCGAAATTTATTTTCAATTCAGCTTATCGTTGATTGCGAGATTGGTGGGAGGTCGGGATGAATTTCATTGAATAAAATTCGAACTTCTTTGTGCGTTCGAATTCTATCTCCAAAGCCAATCATCATTAAAATTTCAATCCTTTCGGCGTCGTTAAGTCTCATTTTTGCTGACTTATTATTAAACAAGCAACACGCACTTAACTAACGTACTTTCCTAAACTTATTTGACACTTTACAAACATTTTGTTTGTCAAGGCATACCCGACAATTGGCACTTTAAGCCAATAAGTTTTTATTGAATAAAACAGTTATTTATCAACCGATTTAGAATTTTTTGTAAAATTTTATTTCTGCATAAAAAATGTTATTAATTAAGGATCACAAGGGGTACATTGCCATTTGAAATTTTAAAGTAGGGAATGCTAGCGCTTAGGGGTTGAAGGGTGGGGGGTTAAAAATTACATAATTAAATGACAATTTAAAAATATAAATTGACGTGTCAGAGCTTTTTACTCAGAAATTGTCAATAATCATTTAATTGAATATATCCGTTACTTTTGGGAAGCACTGTATAAACACAATGAGCATTTGTAGGTTAAATAATTAACAAACTTGATCTGAACATTGCCTCAATGTGCAAGAGAGAAGATACTTTCTTCCATTTCCATTGGAAATCCATCTTCCCATAAAATAGCGATATAAACAGTAGAAGATTTAACTTCAATCTGATTTTCTGTGATACGATTAAAAAGCTTCTACGATATAAACTAGTTATGTGAGTACAGGACAATGTCAGTTAACTGTAATGAAATAAATTTATGATTTTTAATTATCCTAGTAAGGTAAAATTAAGAAAAAAAAGTCTCCTCGGCGAGTAATCTAACCTCGGTCGCTCAAATGATACAATCATGCGGGTTATACTTACCACTATACTACCGAGGATATGCTGGTGCTTAACCATACTTAGATATTTAACTACAACGTGTACGTTATGTGCTCTAAAACAGTATATTCAATATATAATAAAAATACTTAAAATTAATTACTATTAATTTCTTCATAAATTAATAACACCTCGAATTATCACATTTGTATTAAAAAATGCAATCAGTTTATCTTTAATGAAACGCAAATGTATAGTAAACGTACCAAAATTAGTATGCTGTTGAATAAACAAAACAAACACCATTAAATAATCGAGTTCATTGCGTCAGGATCGATTGTCATTTTCAAGTTTTAATTTAAAAGGTAACAATTTTGTTTGTAATATTAATTTTAAACCGAATGTAGTAATAGATACTAGACATTAAGTAATTTATAACAGGATTAGAATATTGCACCACCTTTTGTTAGTAATATGAATTACAATGTGTGATGATTTTAGTTAAGTAGTAATATAGTAGTAAGCAGCACTGTGTTCCTCTCCCTATGTAATATTTAACCAGAGTTATATATAAAATATTGGAAGTGCTTACTTGCTAAGATCATACTTCACAGGATCATTTCTGTAGTATATCTTCACGTACTCTAACCCAAAATTAGAGTCTGTCGCAGCCATGATGAGGATATTTGGCTTCGTATTCTGAGCGTGAGGCTTATTTAATGCGGAATTTATTCTTTGCATTAGATTAACGATGATCGCTTGCTTTTGGGCAACCATTAGCATTGAATACGAAGTTTTCTGAGTGGTTGTATTTTTAAATACATTTAATTTGATTATTTTCTTGAGTGGGTTTTTGGGGTTTGGATAATTCGGAAATATATTTGTTTTCTGAGAAATTTATTTTTGTACTTCGTAAAAATTAAATTTTTTTTTAATTTGGCCATGAAGCTCTTGAATAATAACGCATGGTTTTTCTAACCTCACTTTTTTTTACAATACCTTTTTTGCTATATATACAAAAAAATCTACTTTGTAATTGGGCTATATATACTTTGTATTTAAATTACGTTATACAGCATACCAAAAGATACTTCTAAAAATAAATCTTGCTTTGCCATAGAAAACCTTAATACATTATTTGTTTTAAACATGGTAAAATGAATTAGTTTTATGTAACTTTGTCTCATCGTTGCTGTACTATAAACTGACCATTCATTTTGGCAGAAAAAGAAATATATAAATTTAAATCAAGTTGTTCCTTATGTTGTTAGTTCCCACGATATACAGGGTGTAACAAAATAAGTGTAAAACATTTCAGGTGGTGATTCCTCATCGTAAAAGAGATAGAGTTTTTCATATAAAGAAACTTCATCGGAGCATCCTTTGTTAAGGTACAGCCCCTTAAAGGGGGTACATAAAATACGTTTATCATTTTTTTTACAAACACTAAAATAGTTACAAAATTAAAATTAAGGTGCCATTTTTTACTATCAAAAGTACACTTACTCAGTAATTTATTTGGTTTACCCCATGGTTGTATGGGGTGGAAAACGCAACTCCTAAAATTTATTTCCAATGTAACTTTTTGTCTAATTATTTGTTTGCCATTTAAAATTTATTTCCAATTGCTTATTTCATTCTAAACAAAAAATGTCTCTGGAATTTTTTGCCTGAATGACGACAATGCGAAACTAATTTATCTAGTAGTCCGCTATTAGTGATAGTTACAATTAAATTGTTATCACGCTGTCAGTTTGTAAATTTTTGAAATTGAATTAATAATTGTGTGTCGTTGTTCTGTTCTTAATTTGTTAGTTTAATAATTCACTTGTTATTAAAATGGCGTACACAAATGCGGAAATGACTGATATGCTTAACGTTTACGGTCTGTCGCAGTGTAATGGGTTAGAATCTCGTAGAAGCAATGCTGAAATGTATCCTCAATGGCAGATTTCTTCGCACAGAATATTTGCCCAACTTCATCAACGATTACGAGACTATGGTTCATTCGAAAAAAAAACGCAGGATTGTGGTCGCCATCGAGAAGTTAGAACACCACAGCTTGAAGAAGCAGAACTTAATTTAGTTGAAAAACAACCCACTAGTAGTACTAGAAAGATTGCTTTCGAGTTAAATGTTGATCATATGACGGTATTTCGAATTTTAAAGGAACAATTTTTAAACCCCTACCATCTACAACGAGTACAAGCACTATTACCGCGAGATTTTCCGAACCGTCTTGAATTTTGCAATTGGATGCTGTAAATGATTACAAGAAATCCTGACTTTCTGAAGATTATTATTTTTCATAATAACCACATATCGGCTGATGAAAACCCTCACGCTATTGTTCAAGCTAACCAATCAAGCACATTTTTGTCTTAACGTGTGGGAGTTATTGGGGATTATTTAATTGGCCCTCATTTTCTACCTCCTCGATTAAATGCTGAGGCATACACTCAAATTTTAAGAGAAATGCATCCAGTACTGCTGGAGGAAGTTCCTTGTGGTATCAGAAGGGTTATGTTTTTTATGCATGAAGGCGCTCCCGCCCATTTTAGTCAAGCAGCACGTCAGCATTTAACTCAAACATATCCAAATCATTGGATAGGTCGAGAAGGGCCACATAATTAGCCCGCTCGATCCCAGGATTTAAATCCTCTCGATTTCTCTACTTGAGGCCATTTACAGGGTTTGGGTTATCCTACTCCTGTTCGCGATGTAGAGGACTTAAGAAACCGCATCATCGATGCGTGCAGGGTAATTAGAGAGACTCCAAGAATATTTGAGCGAAGACGTGGTTCAATGCGCCGACGTCTAGATACATGAGTAATGACTGAAGGTGGACCTATTAAATATTTACTATGATTTCTACATGTTGTATGTTTTGTTATTAATAAATTAGTTTTGTTTATTCATCTTTAATCATAGTTTGATGCAGGTAGTAACTACAAAATAACAATAATAATCCAGTTCGCATTAATGACGATGTATGTATCTCTGTAGTTGTTTGTAATGGTTAATTTTGGTCAAAAAATTCAAGAAACATTTTTTGTTTAGAATGAAATAAGCAATTGGAAATAAATTTTAAATGGCAAACAAATAATTAGGCAAAAAGTTACATTGGAAATAAATTTTAGGGGTTGCGTTTTCCATCCCTTACCATGGGGTAAGCCAAATAAATTACTGAGTAAGTATATTTTTGATAGTAAAAAATGTCACCCTAATTTCAATTTTGTAACTTTTTTAGTGTTTGTAAAAAAAATGATAAACAAATTTTATGTACCCCCTTTAAGGGGCTGTATCTTAACAAGGGATGCTCCAATGAAGTTTCTTTATATGAAAGACCCTATCTCTTTTACGATGAGGAATCCCCCCCTGAAATGTTTTACACTTATTTTGTTACACCCTGTATATCGTGGGAACTAACAACATAAGGAACAACTTGATTTAAATTTACACATTCCTTTTTCTGCCAAAATGAATGGTCAGTTTATAGTATAGCAACGATGAGACAAAGTTACATAAAACTAATTTATTTTACCATGTTTAAAACAAATAATATGTATTAAGGTTTTCTATGGCAAAGCAATTTATAAGATTTATTTTTAGAAGTATCCTTTGGTAAGGTGTATAACGTTAGTGTAATTTAAATACAAAGTATATATAGCCCAATTACAAAGTAGATTTTTTTCTATATATAGCAAAAAAGGTATTGCAAAAAAAAGTGAGGTTAGAAAAACCATGCGTTATTCAAGAGCTTCATGACCAAATTAAAAAAAATTATTTTTTACGAAATACAAAAATAAATTTCTCAGAAAACAAATATATTTCTAAATTATCCAAACCCCAAAAACCCACTCCAGTAAATAATCAAATTAAATGTATTTAAAAACACAACCACTCAGAAAACTTCGTATTCTATGCTAATGGTTGCCCAAAAGCAAGCGATCATCGTTAATCTAATGCAAAAAATAATTCCGCATTAAATAAGCCTCACGCTCAGAATACGAAGCCAAATATCCTCATCGTGGCTGCGATGGACTCTAATTTTGGGTTAGAGTACGTGAAGATATACTACAGAAATGATCCTGTGAAGTATGATCTTAGCAAGTAAGCACTTTCCAATATTTTACATATAACTCTGGTTAAATATTACATAGGGAGAGGAACACAGTGCTGCTTACTACTATATTACTACTTAACTAAAATTATCACACATTGCAGTTCGTATTACTAACAAAAGATGGTGCAATATTCTAACCCTATTATGAATTACTTAATGTCTAGTATCTATTACTACATTCGGTTTAAAATTAAATACTGCTTATTACAAACAAAATTGTTACATTTTAAATTAAAATTAAAATTAAATCACGATCAATCCTGACACCATGAACTCAGTTATTTAATGGTGTTTGTTTTGTTTATTCAACAGCATACTAATTTTGGTACGTTTACTATACATTTGCGTTTTATTAAAGATTAACTGATTGCATTTTTTAATACAAATGTAATAATTCCAGGTGTTATTAGCTTATGAAGAAAATAATAGTAATTAATTTTAAGTATTTTTATTATATATTAGATGTACCGTTTTAGAGCACGTAACATAAACGTTGTAGATATATACTTAAGTGTGGTTAAGCTCAAGCATATCCTCGGTAGTACAGTGGTTAATATAACCCGCATGATTGTATCATTTGGGCGACCGAGGTTCGATTCCTCGCCGAGGAGGCTTTTTTTTTCTTAATTTTACCTTACTAGGATAATTAAAAATTATAAACTTATTTCATTACAGTGATTTGACAATGTCCTGCACTCACATCCCTAGTTTATATCGTAGAAGCTTTTTAATCGGATGACAGAAAATCAGATTGAAGTTAAACCTCCTACTGTTTATATCGCTATTTTTAGGGAAGATGAATTTCCAATGGAAAATGAAAGAAAATATCTTCTCTCCTGCACTTTGAGGCTATGTTCAGATCAAGTTTGTTAATTACTTAACCTACAAATGTGTATTTGTGTTTATATAAAAGAGACAATTATGGGGTTTCATTTGCACCAACTACATTGTTATATCATTATAATTATGGCCATTTGTGTGGCTCGCCGTTCTTATTTAAATGCTCAGATGTTAATGATATTACGATACCAGAGACTTAAATGCAGACGAATAAGGTATATTGTATAAAGCACAGTTTTAATTTGTTTATTATGTTTTTTAGATTGAGGATCCAGTACAATAGATTTTGGTTATTAACTGCCACATTGCGGTCTACAAAAGGGTTAAACAAGAGTAGTAGTTATGATTGGTGGGATAGAATCGTGTGAAATCATTTTACCAACAAAAACTTTTATGAAAATTTTCGTGTTTCAACGCATATTTTTAAATACATCTGTGATGAATTAAGACCTTCCTTGACACCTCGATACAACGCCTTAATTAGCTAAGCCAAGAACATTTCTGTTGAAAAGAGGATTGCAGTATCATTATACTATTTAGCGAGTTGTAGTGAATATAGAGTTGTGGGTAACCAGTTCGGTATTCACAAATCTATAGTGTGGAAAATTCTACATGAATTTGTAGATTCCGTTTTAACAATTCTAACTCTTAAATTTATTACAATGCCAAATAAGCAAGAAACGGTTGAAGTTGCTTCGTATTTTGAGCAATTATCTCATCTCCTGAATATACTGGGTGTAATTGACGGTACACATATTCCTATTTTACCACCATCAGATGGATATCGTACCTTTATAAATAGAAAGTCATTGCCATCTATTATTATTTTACAAGGCATTGTTGATCATAGATATTGTTTTGGTAACATATCAATCAGCCGGGAGCAACACATGATGCTGCCGTATTACAAGGATCGAGCTTTTATCAAAACCAGGAACATCTAATACCAACCGTAAGTTCAAGTTGTGGATAACAAAAATATTAATTTCTGCACTTTTAGTGCAATGTACAGTTACAACGCCATAAGCGCCCTTATGTCATTATTGGGGATCCAGCCTACCCATTATTACCATGGCTGTTAAAAAGATATAGTGGCAATAATGTTGATGCTGAAAAAGACTCGTTCAATGCATATTTAAATTTCTCGCGAGGTATTGTTGAAAATGCATTCGGACGACTCAAGGGACGATGGAAAACTCTTCTAAAACGATCGGATGTACAGTGTGTCCCAAATTGGATGTATTAAATGGGTAACTTAGTTGTTATTAAAGATACAATAAAACTATGTGCGCAATCATGAGCCAATTTTTTGAGATCAATTCAATGGTGAAATCACAAATGAGCGATCTTCTTTTGTTTTCGAGTTATAGCCAAAAATTGATATTTTTAACAATTCTATTAATTCGTATAACTCGTTTGGTTGCAAAAATATCCAAAAATACTGTAATAGTTTTTTATACGGTTTTTTACGTAGAATACAGTGGCGTACGCAAATATTTAATATTTATAATACTTTTGAGGTTATAATATAAACTTGCATTTTTTTAAATGGAAACCACAATTGGTTGTCACTTTATTTAAAAGCTCTTTTTGACAGCTTTTCAAAAATATATAGTTTAATATAATTATCTTTTCAAATGGCCGAATTATTCCATGTTTTGGTATAATAAAATAATTTATTATATTGGTAATAAATAGTTGGCCGCGAAACAAAAGGTAAACAAAAACGACAATTGTTTGTATAACAAACGTCAACGAGCTCAATCATATCTATTGCACATGCAATAAATTGTATTGTTAGTTTGTAAGTGAAGCATCAGTCTGTTACTAAAGGCAAAATTTGAAAATTACGAAAAATACGTTATGCTAGTTGCATTTATTGAGTCTGCGAGAATTCCTCTATCAGTAAAAACTTTATATTTTAACAGGTAATTGTGTAACTAATAGCAAATAATATTACTATGTCGTTTGTAAATAATACAGATACCCTGAAAGACAACAACCTAATATTAACATGTTTAAAAGGATAGATAGTAATTTACAACAGTTTGGTTGCTTTGAAAACCTAGAACGAAACAGTATGCAGTTTTAATTAAGAGCAAACTACTGTTTCAACCATAGCATGTGTGAAACAAACCCAAGAACATCATGTAGGAAAATTGAAAGGAAATGGGTGTTTCTAAATCAGCAGCTTCAAGAATATTGAAGCGTAATAAATATCGACCCTATAAAAATAAAATTATACATAGTTTGTTTCCCGACGATTTTCAAAAAAGAAGGCGATTTTGTCAATGGTATCTTCGTAAATGTGCTGCTACTAACAATTTTGGAAATAACATTATATGGTCTGATGAAGCACTTGCTGGTCGAATGAAAATACCTATCAAACATACAAGGCGTCAACAAAGTCGTTATGGTTTGAATATTTGTTGCTACATTGTTGGTGGCAAATTTCAATACCATATTTTTGAAAACAATCATTCAGCTTGTCGCTATATTGAAATTTTGTATACCAACTTGCACGAATTACTGGAGGACATGCCTCTCGAAAAAGACAAAAGTGTGGTTCCAACAAGATGGTGCACCCCGCACAACGCTATAATTACTCGTGATTATTTAAATAGAGAATATCTCAATAAATGGATGGGTACGTTTGGACCTGTTCAGTGGCCGCCTAGATCTCCTGACTTGTCGATATTGGACTATTTCTTGTGAAATTTTTTGAAAGAGGAAATTTATAAAACCCAGAACCATAGTATTGAAGAGTTGCGGAATTCAATTGAAGCAGCATTTCGTAAAGTTAAGGCGGTTTATTTATTAAATTCTATTAAGTCTTTAATAAAACGATGCGAACTTTGTTTAATAGAGAATGGAGGCCAGTTTGAACAATATCTCTGAATTATCAGTAAATAAAACTATTGTAGTATTCCCATCTGTGTTCTAGTGTTTTATATATATTATGTGTGAGGGTGTGTGTAGGTGAGGTGTGTGTGGTTGTGTGCGCATGCGTGCGTGCATGCGTGCGTGCATGCGTGGGCGCGTGCTTGTGTGTGTTGTGTGTGTTTGTGAAGGTATGAGGTGTGTGAGTATGTGTGTATTTGTGTATCCATATATGGATTATAGACTGTTTAAATGTGGATAGGAAAGTATAATTTTCAATTTAAGATGTAGTTATATTAATTTTTGTAATATATGTAGTTATGATATTGTATTCTTCTAGCTTTCAAACTTTGTTGTTTAGAGTGGTGTGGTACAATAATAAATTCTTGTTTTGTGTTTACCTTTTGTTTCATGGCCAACTATAAATTACCAATACAATAAATTATTTTATTATACCAAAACATGGAATAAATCGGCCATTTGAAAAATAATTATACTAAACTATATATTTTTGAAAAGCTGTTAAAAAGAGATTTTAAATAAAGCGACAACCGATTGTGGTTTCCATTTAAAAAAATGCAAGTTTATATTATAACCTCAAAAGTATTATAAATATTAAATATTTGCGTACGCCACTGTATTCTACCTAAAAAACCGTATAAAAAACTATTACAGTATTTTTGGATATTTTTGCAACCAAACGAGTTATACGAATTAATAGAATTGTTAAAAATATCAATTTTTGGCTATAACTCGAAAACAAAAGAAGATCGCTCATTTGTGATTTCACCATTGAATTGATCTCAAAAGTTGGCACATGACTGCGCACACAGTTTTATTGTATCTTTAATAACAACTAAGTTACCCATTTAATACATCCAATTTGGGACACACTGTACATTATAGATTTGTTCCAAAACTTGTAGCTACATGTTGCACACTCCATAATATAATTGAAAGCCTGGTTAGAAGCTGCTCTTAATGAAATGGAAACAGTTCGAACAGAGAGATACGGTATGAAAATTAACAAAAATAAAATTAAAGTTCCAGTATGCAAAAAGGGGAAAATAAATCAAAAACAAGAATACAAATAGGTAACGAGAACTTACAAGAAATTAAGGATTTGTGCTACCTTGGAAGCCAAATAACGCAGGATGGAAAAAGCACAAAAGACATAAAATGAAGATTAGCACAAGGTCGTGCTACATTTAACAAGAAAAAGCAACTACTGTGTTCAAAAACAACAAACATAGAAACAAAGAAAAGATTGTGTGGATCACAGCATTGTATGGCCGTGAAGCCTGGACAGTAAGAGAAGCAGATCAGAAAAGGGTGGAAGCCTTTGAAATGTGGTGCTACAGACGTATGATGAAGAAATCATGGACAAACAAAGTTAATAACAAAGAGGTACTAGAAATGGAATGGAGAAGAAAGAAATATGTGGATAACAGTAAAAAATAGAAGAGATAGGATGATAGACCCCATACTAAGGCATGAGATTATAGTGCGGAATATATTAGAAGCAGACATAAAAAAAGAGGAGTAGAGGTAGACCTAGGTTAGACTATTACACACAGATAGTGAAAGATGTAGGATGTGGGAAATGTGTAGGCTAGCTCAGAATCGAAATCAATGGAGGTATGCATCCAACCACCCCCAAGATGGAAAAATTAATGACGAAAAAATAACTGTACTTAAACATGATGTTTATTATAAACAGCTACAGGTATTGGTTTTGCAATATTCTCAGCTAATGTTAATTGTGCAAAAGGAATTACTGGAAAACTATTAATAAGGCAAATGTCTAAGTGTTGGGGGATCCTTGGCAGCCACAGACTGCATAACTCCCTTCACATACTACTGAATCTCGGTGAAATATGGCATATAATTAGAAAACAATAGAAGGAGAATCGAGTTGTATATAGGCTGTTATGAGAAATTCAGGGAACTGTGTAGGCTAGCTCAGAACATAAATAAGCTGAGATACACGTCCAACCAATTTCAAAACGTAAAACCTAATGACGAATGATGATTATTATTGCAACGGTAAATTTTCGCTTTGAATTCATCAACAAATTGTTTGCCGTTGAAATATATAATGTTTACCAAATTTAATACCTCTATGTGCAACTTCAGGAAATAATATGTGAAAGAACTCAAAAGCACTTACCTCGGCCACTCCTAGTTATGTACTATCTTACGATAACTGTTCTAAAGTTGAGAGAGCAGAGTCCTCTTGGTCAGGACGGGTTCATCGGCCTTTGGCTGCACTAAACTACCATTTAAAAAAATAAAGCTGAGGTAAAACCAAAGCATCTATTGGAAAAAACGTAAAGCTTACAAGTTCAGTCCTAGCTGAGTTTGAATGTAAAATAAGTTAACAAATAATTGATGGCTAGTTGCATGCAATTGGATCACAAAAGCTAGAATTTGAAATATGAATAAATACTTGTTTTAAAGAGTATATGTTTAAGTACGAAACAATATTCATATGCACTTAAAAAAGTAAATATGTTCTTATCTCTAAAATATAATACCGGTCGTTGGTAGCACTGTTTAGTTGTTTCTCCACAGGATATTGGAAAACGGATAAAAGAAAATCCTCAGGAATCCCCTTACAGCTTCTATTTTGTTTAAGACCCACAACAATGTCCACAAAATCGAAAGCAAAAATCCAGCCTTCACAATATTGTAGCGGGCTACTACTACCGCGTTTCTCTAATTTAAAACAAGTAATAACAAACGTCTTTATTACTCACTGTTCACAAGTCTAATTAACAGTATATGCCTTATTTATAGATGTTTTCAGTCCACTTGAAGCACTATTACACTAATAAATTACAAGCACTAATATCTTCTTAAGCTAAGTTCTTAACCATAGGTTTATTAACAACACTAACACAACTGTTTATTTATTATACACTTCTATCTATTTATGTATACTACAAGCTGCATGTACATTAGACACAGCATATAACATTTATGTATATTCTTAAACTTCCAAAAGCTCAACTACGTTTACTGTACACGATATAATTTATACTAGACATTCAAGTATTGACTGCCTCTTGCATTTATTAGCGGTTTTATATATACTCCGAGTTAAAGATATGACTCATCCTCTAGTAATTACGAGAAGCTTCCCGGGCCATTGAGAATAAACAGTGCTGGCAGCGTTTTGTGTGTTTGATTGCTAGAAGAATTCTCAAATCCTGAAGACTATGCAGAGCCTACAGCGCTTGTGTGTTTGACGAGTTGCCTAATAGTAGCTCGCAACAATATAAATTCCTAATAAAATTTCCTCATAAAGGATCCCGTGTACAAGATAATGATTGCGCATAAAATAAGATAAGCTATAAGGAAAAGGGTACTTAAGAAACGTAACAATTAATATTGGTTCTTAATCATATCAAAGGCACACTTACACGCTGCCCACATTCAAAGACAAAAGGTTACTATAAATTCCAGCAAAAATGCCGTTTACCAAAATAACTACGTAAATTGGTATATAAAGCTTCGACTAAATAAATCCCGACAATTTACAGTCGGATGACTATTTATGAATTGGATAAACTTGGAAATTTTAGAAAAACCAGTGACATTACAAGTCTTTTCTTCTTGAGGATCAAAATTCAACAAGAGCTAACGGTTATCAAATTTAAATTGATGGTCAAAATTAACCTTGATAGATTAATAAAATATAAGCATAGGCGGAACACTTTAGAACTAGTGCTAAAACGTAATATCAAAGTTTTACTAACTTGAATTAAGAATTCCGAATATCGAACGAGCATGACCCTCAAAAGAATGAAAAATCTGGTACAGAAATAATTTTGTAAATCATTATGAGATCAATACTTCGAATAAACGATCGACGAAAATGAATTGGTTTAACAAAACGAAACGTCACTGACTGATTCCTTCAAACAATCAGTTTAACAGAACTGCGCGTGATGGCTAGGTGTTGCACTGATATCAACATCTAAATTAGAATGAAAAATTTATTAATCTGGAATAAACTTTGAATGTATATAAATAATGGATGATTCAGAATCGCAATGTTAATCTTAAAATGCTGTAATCTCTGTACTACTTTTTCACAACGGCAAGATGACTAGAAAATCACTTTGAATAAATGAAACGAAAGTCTTGCAATTGATTTCTTCTACTTGAAAATTAAAAAGCGAATATATTCTAATATTTATTACAAGGACAGTAATAATTTTATTAATAATACAAATAAATTTTTAATCATAGATTTTATCTTTTATCTAATATTTACAGAAGAAACTACCACGAACTTACCATTTCTCATGGGGATATAGAGTTTGATGTATGCCAATTGCCCCTACTTTTACCATCTCTATCCTCTAATTCATACGTATTAATTCCCAATTTCTTTTTAACCTTTTAAGGACCAGAAAACTTTTTTGTTAACTTAGCTGAAAATTTTTAGAAGCATCTGATAGGCTGTACTCTCTCTTCCAACAGAAATTCCCTTCACTTAAATGCACGGGTCTATGACGCAAATTGTAATTATCTTTAGTCCTTACATGAGCTTCCTTAAGTTTTTCAGTAACAAACTGTCTTATACTTTTTAATTTATCACATTTCTCTACAGTATCAAGATCCCTACACTCCGTATCTGAATTTTCTACAAGAATATTTTTCTCTTCTACGGTCTTGCAATGTTCACCATTAACTATCATCTCTACTCTAAAATTAATTAAATAAGAGGTGTAATGTGTTATTTCAGACCTAGCTGTACGCATTGCACAACCTAGTTTAAATATATTTTTGTTCCAATTTTTCTTCTATATACGCTGTTAACATAGTTTTGAAAATACGGTTATAACTTTCTGTTGACGCCATCAAGGTAATTTTATTTAAAGTAGAAATTCTAGCATTTGTTATATAGTTTATTTATCTAGTTGATAACTCGCAGATGTTGAAAGTTAAGTTACATATTTAATCGCTGTTCGTAGTTTGCTTTGAAAGGTGTTGTTTCCAAAAAAAAAACTTGTGTCGTCGTTCCAATATCAGCAGCCACCTGTCGAACTCGTCTGCCGACACCATTAACTATATTGATTAAGGATGCCATTTTTGTATCTAGTAGAAGAGTGGTTTCCTGTTGATCTTGTGCAGTCGATGCTGAATTGGTAAGTACTTTTGTCTTGCACTTGCTTTATTTATGTATTTGGAACTTCCGCTAAAATTGTTGATTAAAATTAATTGCACTACCGCTATCAAACTCACCATTGGTCCTATTCGAGTCGGTTGTTCAGTTTTTTTGTGATAAAATAATTATTCTATGATAAAATATATGATACAATTCTGTTGAATTTCAACATCTGCGAGTCTTGTTGCGTTGTTGTGAAAACACCTTTAAATTTGCGATAAGTAAACTATTGAGATTAGACGTAATCTTTAAACTAATTTGTTTATGTTTTGATATTAATTAATAAAAGATTATTTACAATGAGTCATTTAGAACTTAGTTCTTTGGTAACTAAAAGGGAAAAATATTTTGCTAGAATTCAAGCACTTTATGACGTAGGAAACAGATGTATTTTGATATTAGAAAAGAACAATCATACGCAACTGAATTAGATAGTTTCATTTCGCGTTTCAATAGAATGGAAGATGATTTAGATGCTTTTGAACGCATCAATGATAAAATAGGAATTTTAAATTTTAAGGTAGAAGAAAAGGAACGCATTGACGTTAATCAACCTTCAGTAGCTTATGATGAACTTGACTTTAGTATAAAAACGCGAGACCTTCACGTTTCGAACCTACAAGTTGAGGCTAAAACCAGTGTAACGGACCGTTTACATTTCAACAGTGCGTGCACCCCAAAAGCAATTTAAATTCTTCCGCCATATGCATTCGGGTACCATCGGAGTGCCGTTTAAGTGGTGAAGGCGCGAAGTGGACAGTACGTGCTTCGGCGTGCAACGAAAGGGAAGTCCAACTTGGCATCCCCTCGATTCGTGTTGTGACCGCGCTTTTGTATTTATTTAATTAAAATTTTTGTAATAATCGGTGATACGAGATGTACTCGTGTGTTGTGTCAGTTCTATAAAGATTGTGTATATTATTGTCTTTACAATCACTCTTCGCAGTGTTAATAAATTAATATTATAACCACATGTCGTTGTTTACATAGGCGAGTAAGCCCTGTTAAATACTGTAGTTAGGAGTCCTGCATAAAATACCTCCTGATACAGCCTTCTACGTAAACCCATTTTGCACACCAGTCAGTCGATAATAAAGAGTCGCAAGGGTGCGACGTATAGCCCTGTGTTCCTAAAACGAGGCCCACGACAAAGACGATGTCATTGGGTTTAGAGCGTATTTACTAAAAGTACGTAGAAGGCGTGAAAGTGAATCGAGGCGCGTATTGTTATAATACTATATGCAATATTCAATTTATCAATATTCAAACGCGTGTCTTAGAAGTTGACCGATGATTATTTACTATTGCAATATTCAATGTTATTGATACCATTAAACTATACGTTAATTTCACCCGGTTGTAATTTATTTACAAGAAGAAGAAGCAATTATATACCCTAGACAACTAAATAAGATCCCACATTAATTTATCTTTTAATTAAAACGGGTTTCTTAAAGAATGTATTAAGAGCGGGTCTGTATATAAAAATTAAAAAAAACGTTACTTCTAAATGTACAAATGCAGTCACATATTTAAGTCTAAAGGTGTATTACGGCAAAGTAACTAAATAACACTAGAAAGTCGCAGTTTTCAACATATAAGTTTTAAAATAAATAAAATAAAAATTATTGTACTTAGCTAAGATTCAACCTTGAAAATTCTGTAATACTTTAAACACCTTTAAAAAATTAAACTTTCATGTTTGTCAAAAAATAAATTCAACTTTTAACATCGCCTTCTTTTGTATTTATATACACAGAGAAAGTATAAGTAATTACTTTTACGTTCACCTAATTTAAGCGAGATTGTTAAGTACAGTCAGGGAATATTGGGCATTGTTAAAAAATACCTTCAAATTGAGTACTAGTTAGTTTAAACGTAATTTAGTAAGCAAGTGTAACATTAATCTGGATTGTGAAAGGAAATGGTGTGTGGAGGAGGAAGACAGCGGAGGATTGAGAAAGATTGAGGAGGAGAAAGGGAAAGGATTGAAGAAGATTGAGGGGAAGGATTGATGAGCGAGAATTATTGAGGTGGAGCACGTTCAAGGTAGAAAGAAGGTTAAGATTGAGAATAATTGAAGTAGGAGGTTAAATGAGATATGAGGATGAGTGAGATGGAGGACGATTGAGATAGGAGGACGGTTGAGATGGAGGATAACTCAGATAGAACAATGATTGAGGTAGGGGACGATTGAGTAGGAGGATGATTGAGGTGGATGCGATTAAGATGGGGAAAATTGAGATACGGGCATAATAGAGGACAGAGGAAGGTTGAGGTGGAGGAAAGTTGAAATGAATGATGAATGAGGTATGAGGCTGATTGAGGTAGAGGATGATTGAGGCAGGAGAAAGACTAAGGTAGAAGTATGATTGAGGTGGAGAACAATTGAGGTGAAGGGCGATTAAGATAAGAGGATGATTTAGATGGAGGAATGTTGAGCTGGAGGACGGGGGGGGCATGAAGATGAGTGGGTAAGAGGGCGAAGGAAGACTAAGGATGAGTGAGACAGAGGAGGGTTATGAATGTGTGAGGTAAAGGAGAGAGAAGGATTGAGGATGAGTAAGGAGAAGGCGGAGGACAATGAGGAGGAAGAAAAGGAGGGCGGAGGAGGATAGACGAGAAGTTAGACGTCCTGTCGTGCATCTACTAATTTGTTTCGTAATTTAGCGTTAGTATTAAAATCTAAAATATTGGTTCAATTATTCGGGTGTTGAGGATTGTCGTTTTGATTAAGGTAATTCAACAATTTTAGAGGAACAAAAATTGATCCTCCAGCATTGAAAAATACTCGTTTCAGTATATACCGTCTAACGCTTTATTGAAGTAAAACTCTTTATAGGTAGCTTAAAGCAATGGGAGATAAAATGAGATTGCCACAAATAGTCGTTTTAGATAATCGTTATTTTTGTTGTGTTTTCTTTTTTTGTAGCTATTCAGTTATAATGCCACAAATTACACTCACCCACCATTAGTTAGTTATTCATGCATTCAACACCTTAGCTTGCTGTTATAAGACAAACCCAAACCAAGTAAAATTTTCAAAGATTACAGTTTTAGTGACTGAGATGTCTCGATTAGCGTGTTCTATAGAATAATAGGATCGTTCTATAATATCAATTTTCATACTAGAAACTGAAACTATTTTAATACCAAAGCGTTTACGTTGTTTAAAACTGAAATAGCTAAGTTACAGACCACAAACCGCCTAAGCGTTTCGTATGCTATATAAATTTACTCACAAGCCCAACATTTAAGGTATTTTACTCAATATGTGCGTCTAAACTGCTTTGAAGCTACCGGATTATTGTAATAAACCAGCTTAATTTGCGTTATTGTGCGAAGTCTTTAATTCAACAAGCATAATAATTTCCAGCTTCCGTATGCCTAACAACTAATAATGGAAACGTATCCGATGTTAAAGGCGTACTGGAGTAATTAAAATTAATTACATGTTACGCTGAAATTGGTTTAGAGAAGCTGCATCCTTCTACAACGCCTGGGACGACGAAGAGATTGATAGGAATGTAATTGGAATAAGGGTCTTAAAATAAACTGAGTTTGTCGTGATTATCATCCCCAGGGATAAGTATAAAAGACGACGTCCCTGATTTTCATTATTTTACTAATTGCTGAGAAACCCTACACACTGTTTAAAATAATGCTTTCTCGGCAATTCATAAATACAGTTTCACCAAAATAAATGGTACTGGAAACGAGATTTGTATTTATCGCTTAATTTTTGTAATTTAAATGTTCAAAACGATACGAATGAGCCTTTTAACGATTTTGCAAATCGTTGACAATATTTCTAAATAGTATTGCTGAAGTTTCTAAAAGTAAATTATTATGTTTTATCGTAGTTCTTTAATATTTAGATCTTCTGACCGAAATACTGATTTCTTCAGCATGCTCCAAATGTATGCACTACGTATCGTAAGACCAGATGAATAAGAGTAGCCCTCGAAATTTGTCCATTGAGAATTAATTCGTTTTGGCAAATTGAGGACATTTGAATGAATTGCTCGTTTCCCAATACTCTAAAAACCATCCCACCGCCTGCACGTACAGTTACAGATTTCGTGCGAAGCAAACGTGTCTTAAATATCTCACAAACGCTGAATGTCGGAATCAAACCTCACGAAATAGTAACTAGATCACTGATCACATCTGGTAGTTTGAACACAATGAACCGAGTTGTTCGTCGATTGATATAACTATAGAGATAAATGTAACATTTATCCAAAAATCATACGTATAACAAAGAAAACAAACTAAATAGTTTTCATAATTGAGGAATCAGAGGATCAGGTATAATGGAATAGATTCAGCAAAAGACTGCACAGTTTCAAATTATTCGTGGTCCGCTTTGAGCGTGATGGGCATATATGCATATTAATTAGCGAGGTATGTCTGGACGAAGGTTTGTTAAAACCCTGGATAACGAAGACTGCGTATGTATGAAAGCAGTTCTTTCTAGATTCTGTTTAAATTTTTTTCCCCGCTTAATGTGTATGTGAGACAGTGGCGTGCATATAATATAGACAAAAAGGCAATGCATACCCTAGAAAAAGTACCAATCTATATGTATATTATATATATATATATATATATATAGATATATATATATATAGATATATATATATATATAGATAGATATATATATATATATATATATATATATATATATTGCCGTGGAACTCTCGGGTTCTCAGTAGTTTCGAAAATTAATTTATATAAAACCAAAAATTTCACCAAAACTAAAAAAAATTTAAAAAAATAATTTCTATCCAGATTTCTCTCTTCCTCGGTTGAATTGCTTTCATCAACTGCTTCCGGCTAGCTCAGTTGGACCTCCTCTTGGATACCTAGATTCACTATTATGCTTTGCATCGTTCACGCACACTCTCAATAAAACCACAAAATACACCTAGTCATACAATCTTTTATTTATCACTATTTACAAATAAAATTCAATATTATCCACATTTCAGTGATCAAGTTACACCTCCATAAATCCTATTTTGTAATGTCCTGCATTTTGATTTAAATTATCAAACACATAGAATGTACCCGGAGTAAATGGGCCCTGAACAATATCTTATTTCTCATTCTTTCTTTATAATTTATTTTAAATCTACGTAAACTCTGGAGTATGGTGAGCTCATGATAACCCAGTTAATTATGAATAATGTATGCCTTTATACTTCGCATACTCTTAAAACAAACAAAAAAACAAACCCATTTACTTTTTACAAAATTTAACTTCCTGATGGAACGTTAATAAGCTTTATATACACCTTCAGATTTCTATTTAAATACCATAATAAAGTTAGTTATACGTATTATTTTCAATACGCAAAATAATGCACAATACCTTCAAAATTCACTCCCACACGTCACCCAATATTCATAGTTTCATAGTTTATAACAACAACAATTTTAGAGCGTTACCTGGAATTTCTAAAAGATTTCCGCTCCGTTGACGATGGCGTATATTTGCTTCTTTCTGCTCTGAAGGCCGCTTCTAGCTATTAGTAGAAGAACCCCATTTAAGTTGAGCTGCTTGCGCTGCCTTTACGGTGTATCCAATTTCCAAATCCAAATTAATTATACTTCTTTCATAATTGTTTAATTTAATCCACGTTACATAACTTAACTACACCAGCTTGTTAAGAAAATGTATGTGGCACCTTAATAAAAGTGTTAACTCGGCACAATCCGCGTACAATTTATGAGGCTAACACCGTGCTATATAATTTAAAATAATTTTCTATACTTACAAGCTCGTGGTAACTTTCGTACGTAGTCTGAAGCTATCCAAATACTAAGGGCTTTTATTATATTTTCAAAAGGTATTTATACATTTACGATGCCACCTCTCGGCCGCATTTCACCCGAAGTCCTTCATTTACAATATTTCTCAAAATTTTGGGGTCAACCGATTTTTAAATCCACGAAATTCAGCGCATCGTTACGATATTTTCTGAAAATTAATATTCAATATCCCCGTGTCTTGTCTGATGTGCGACTAACAATATCGACCAATAGTCCATGCATTGATGTTTTACAAATCCCGCCTATACTAACGCTGTCCCTTGCTTATGCATAATCTACGTCTCTTTCTAACCTTGTTTGAGTGGTAGAAATCGATATTCCTGTCCGCGTCCTACAACTCCATGTGGACCCCAAAATATGTGCTTTAAATAACCCCTCATTAGCGTTTAATGCGGAAACATCCGACCGTTTATCTGATATTCTTTGAAACTTGTTTGTTATCTATAAAAATAAGTGGAACTTGACATTTAGAAACCTGCAGGTGTTCAATTTTAACAAACGTTTTAAAAAACATTTCTACAAGTTGGCTTTTCAGCGTATTTCAACCTAACCGATATATTTGTTTGTTAGTAACGCGTTTCACCTTGGTATTATTGATTTTTACACGCTTTTATGCATATTATACGTGTATAACCGTTCTATTAAACTCAATTAAATCAATAAATTAATGGCATTGGCTTCTACAATTTACTTTCTTTGCAAACCTACTAAATTTTAATCATTATTTGTAAAATTTTGTTAATACCTGTTACTTAAAATGAACTAACTGGAATAAATTTCGCAAGTAAATTCTGGTTGTTTCCTTTATACAGGGTGTTTTGAAATTACTTTGTTTATACATAGATTTAGCCCTTTAAAACCACTACACTATATATATATATATATATATATATATATATATATTATGTGGTGTAACGACCTTGCAGATTATAAAATAAAGTATCTATAATAACAGGCTATTAGGTCTGCTGGTTAATGAATAAAACTCTTTATTATAAATTCAAGCTTTCGGTTTTTTTTTATTTTTAAACCTTTATCAAGAATACTAAAAATTGTGAAACATTATTAGGGCATACAATAATCAAATACTTACTAATGTGAGGTTTTTTAAAATAGAATCGTTGATATAAATAAAATTCATAAATATAAATTAATAGTGTGATAAATAAAGCTTTAACAAAAATAATGTGATATTCTTATTTAACTTTGAAAGTTACAGACTGACAAATTCCTATATAATTTTGACAGTTGTTGAGACAACTTTCTAAATGTTACTATTTCTTTTGTAAGTCGACTGAAATTTAGATATTTTTTTAATGTCTGCATGTATGTCTATATACATATATATACACATATATGCATATGCGAGCGTGTGTGAGTGTGAGTGTGTGTGTGTGTGTGTGTGTGTGTGTGTGTGTGTGTGAAGTTATTCCCAAACTAAAGTTTTCAATTCCATTTCTTAAAAAATTTGCTGACGATATAATAACATCTATACCAGAAGATAAAATTAACGAAACTCTCCAAATTTTCAATAGTTACGACGATAAAATTAAATTTACCATTGAATTAGAAAATAACCGATCCGTCCCATTTCTTGACACTCTACTAATTAGAAAAAATGATAACACTATTATTTTAGACTGGTATCAGAAACCAACCAACTCCGGCAGATATCTAAATTATCATTCATATCATCAATACAAAATTAAAATAAATTTCATTCTAGGTCTAAAACATCGAATCAAAAAAATATGCGATCCATCTCTATATCAAAAAAATCTAGACAAACTATTTATAATTCTAAAAAACAATAGCTATCCCCCAAAGCTAATAAAAAGCCTTTTATATAATCATAAAGCACCAATAAACATAGACTTATCTAATAAACACTCAAACAATAATACTACGTCTTCTGCAAATATGCCTGCATACCATATAATTCCTTACATCGAAAACTTAAGTACAAAATTCGAAAACGTATTTAAAAAATTCAACATAAAAATTGCTAAACGAAACCTTTTAACTTTAAACAGTCTTTTTTCTAAATTAAAAGATAAAATACCATCCCTTCTACAACGGAATGTTGTATACCAAATAAATTGTTTAGACTGCAACCTCACCTACATCGGCCAAAGCTCACAGCAATTAAAACAACGGCTAACTCAACATAAAAGTGACATTCGTGTTAAACCAAACGCTTGTGCTTTGACCATACACGCAAATACAAACAGACATAAAATAGATTTCGACAATCCTAAAATACTGCAAATTGAAAGTAAACGATCCAAAAGAGAATTCTTAGAAATGTGTTACATATTTAAAAACGCTAACACTATTAATAAAAAAACTGATATCAACGCACTAAGCTCCATATACACCTATCTACTTCATTTTAAATCGAAAAACAAATTTAACTTAAATGATCACATCACTTAATAAAACTCAACATAAACACACACACACACACACACACACACACTCTTACACACACACACACACACACACTCACACTCACACTCACACACGCTTGCATATGCATATATGTGTATATATATGTATATAGACATACATGCATACATTAAAAAAATATCTAAATTTCAGTCGACTTACAAAAGAAATGGTAACATTTAGAAAGTTGTCTCAACAACTGTCAAAATTATATAGGAATTTGTCAGTCTGTAATTTTCAAAGTTAAATAAGAATATCACATTATTTTTGTTAAAGCTTTATTTATCACACTATTAATTTATATTTATGAATTTTATTTATATCAACGATTCTATTTTAAAAAACCTCACATTAGTAAGTATTTGATTATTGTATGCCCTAATAACGTTTCACAATTTTTAGTATTCTTGATAAAGGTTTAAAAATAAAAAAAACAAACCGAAAGCTTGAATTTATAATAAAGAGTTTTATTCATTAACCAGCAAACCTAATAGCCTGTTATTATAGATACTTTATTTTATATATATATATATATATATATATATATATATATATATATATATATAATAATACATTATCAAATTTAATTTAAATACATTTACATTTTCAATAACGTGTAGTTTATACTAATTTTAATACATCTATTAACAAATTAATTTATTACAAATATTATTGCCAATATTCCACCAAAAATGAAAAAGCAAGCGCGCCCAAAATAATCGAATAACTGCATGCACAGGATATTATGAATGATGCAGCGTGTAGGTATACTATAAGATATTCGTGAAGGCACAAACAGAGGATCCTATGCGTTCTTGCAGGCATTCATAGGCAGTGCTTTTAGTAGAAAGCAAAAGCGTAAATCTTGGTTGCGTATTATCGGTTACCTTCGATCGCGATAGTTGCAGACTGGTAACGACTTGACTGTTCTTGACGTGTCCGCGAAGTAACTTTTTGTGTTGTATTTATTATATCAATAATACAATATCAAATACATAATAAAGAATAATAAATGCTTCTGTGACATATGTTTGTGAAATTGTGAGTGTAGTGCAGATATGAATTGCATTCAGAGACTAAAAACAAATACGTTTAATACTAAAACGTTTAACAAAAAACAAGTAGTAATTAAATTTGGACGACCTACTCCATCTTTAAAATTACAACAGAAGATATTTCATGAAGTAAGTTTTATGATAACTATAACTATACAGGGTGTCCCAAATTGATTAGACTGCCATTGGGATTTCGGAAACTATAAGAGCTACGAGGTCGGTTAAATTGGCAATGTTGTGCAGTTTTTAGTGCTCATTCAGATTCCGTTGAGAAAAATGTTAAATTCTGAACCGTTTCTAAGTTATTCAAAAAAAATTAAAAATCGCGATTTTTAAAAATTTTAAATAACTCCGTAATTATAAAAGATATAAAAAATGTTTCATATAAAACTTACACTATTTAATAAGGCAAACTTAAAAATGTTGCTAGTATAAAATTCAAGATGGCGGTTTTCAAATATTAATAGCAACCTTCTAATTTTAAATAGGCGCCATATTGGATTTTTACCTGATTAAATAGAACTTTTTTTAAACGATGTATAACAAGGTAGGTTTACATAAAAATTTAATAAGGATATTGTAACGTATTTATTTTGTAATTTATTTACATATTCTCTATAAATTTAATATTGTGCTTTAATAAAATAAAAACATAATTTGTAATTGTCTGGTGACAAATGATAGCTTGTTATGTGTAAAATGTATAATGGGCTCATTCCTCTCAGATAACTAAGTTGTTATGCTAGTTATTTATCTGTCATTTAGCAAACACACTTCGATTAGAGGTGAAAGAGAAATCAACTCGACTGGTTAAGGAGAGAGTCAAGATGGTCCTAAGCAAGTATGCTTGGTGCCGTGTTTGAAAAAAAGTTTTTTAAGCGATTAAAATCATCGTGTCATAGTCTGGTTCCTGATGGTTTTTAGTGTTGACTGATTCCACTATTTGTGAAGTTCGTTTGATTCCTGCTGATACGATAAAATTTTAGTGATCATCATTAATACAGTTAGTATGAAATAATTTTATAAAATTTATTAATTCATTTTCCGTAGTGCAATACTAGAGAGGTAAAATTTTGGATAAATTTTGGGGTAATGAAAATTGTTGGACACATCAAGTGAAGATTTTATTTAATTTGATAATATTTTATTAAAAAGGTTTTTGTGGGCTCCAACATAAGTTCAACGTTATAGTATGATATTTTTTGTGTGCATCGCAGATGTGTGTAGAATGGTCGACATATGGTGTCTGTTCTGCTAAAAACATTCTAGTTTTTTAGGGTCAACTGTACTTCATGCATGTGAGTGATTTTAACATTAAAGTATATTGGATTTACTTAGAAATCCCAAGTTAGGTGAAAGGTTGATATTTTATTGTTGTTATCTTTAAGTGGGTTTTGTAAAAACATCCCATTTTTGTTTTAGTAACTTTACAAAAAATGTTAAAGATGGCAGTATTGTTGCCTTGCATATTTATTCTTTAAGGAAACAATTTCTAGCTTCACTAAAAAGTGTTATTGAAACTTCATGTCAAAATATCTACAGTTTATAGGTACAATACCACATAGTATTTTTAATTTACATTAAAAGTATTTTTGCCTATTATTGAGGTCAATTATTTTAACCTTAAAACATGATATATTTTTGAAGGACAAAATGTTAAAGTTTATTCTTTGTCTGAATGGTACAACTTAACTTAAAAGAAATATTTTTGATTCTTAATTGTAAAGTCTATCGTAGTACTACTCAAGACTATTTTTAATTTCAAAGTGTAAAAATATTAAGATAACAAATATCTTAGAGGTATAACATGTTGAGATACTGAAAGTCTAATAAAGTTTATGTTATTGAAGAAAGAACACTATTAGTTTCCTTTCACGTAAATTTTTTTATTATGATTGTAAATATTTCCATTGAAACAAGTTAAACAAATTTAAGTGAATCGAATTTCATTTTTTTGCTTGATTCTTTTATTATTAAAACTTTAAAGGAAGAAATTTCTTGGTTCTTATAAAGCAAATTATTAATTCTGTCTAATGTCAACAAGTACACTGGGTGCATATTATTTTTGAAACTTAAAAGCAAATATGATATTTATTGGTAAATATTTTTAAGGACACAAACGGTGTCTTTGTTGTGCATTTGTTTGTTCACAGGATAGACTGAGACATCTGTAATTGGTAACTGGTATTATGGTAAGTGTTTTGCAAGGTCGATATTTAGGTTTTGTGATTGCTTAAGCGGTATAGACTTCAGGTTTCCGCATTCACCTAATACAAATACACGCGTTTTCATACGTCATTGTATTGAAAAATCCGGTGGCGCTCTAGATCTATATTTTCGGTCCTTTGTTAACCCATGACCCAAGCTCATGATCCACCCAGAGCAAATATTCTACTAGCCGTTTATCTTTAATGAGTTTTTCTTTTCCTCAAATCGTTTTCCATCCAACTTTACCTTGGGCTTCTCTCTTTAACAGGAAATTATCGACCTTGTGATATCAGGTAAGGTAGGCATTTATGTTATATTGAGGTCCAATTTGCTATCTTACATACACGAGGAAATTTTAATTACAATATTAATTATTTAAATTTTATAACTAATCAAATAGGCTTAAAAACAAATGCAAGTGAATAAGAAATAAAAACAAAATTTAACATATTTAACATATAATCTGTGGTGCCAGGCGTATATACAAGTCAAACTCACATTTAGATACTCAAATTGCAGAACTTATGTACACCTATGGTAAGTTTTTCGTTTTTAATTTTTTGCCTACCTAGCATTAACAATCGCTGCACGCCACTGATGCGAGACGTTACCATTTAAATTACTTTACAGGAAATTTAGCAGATAATAATTACTTTTTGTTTTGATATTTTTTGGTAATGTGAAAATCCTTCCGAATAATTTATAGAAAAATATCAAGAATGTATTTATTATTTTGGTGAAAATTTTTGTATTATAAATTCTTCGGGATATTTTGTAGAAATTATTGTTTCCGTCGCGGGCTGTTTTCCTTTGCTTTTGTAACATTTTTCCTAATTACAGGTATGGTCAATTTTCCTTTTGTATTACGGTTTTAACTAGAGGATTGTAAATAAAGTTTATTCCTGGAGGTTTCGAATTTTTCTTTGTGTGAGACCCACCCCACTCTCCGACGCTTTAAGCTAGCACGGCGTCAATCCTTTCGTTTATACATTATTTTTGTTGTGGTACTCGGTGCGGGCTATTGATACTTTGCTTACTTCTATTTTACTTTTCTCATGATTGCACGGATTACCGTAACAACGTACACGTGTATAAATAACGAAAAATGAAAACAGCGTAAACGTGTAAAAATCATATATATTTATCTACTAAGCGCTTTTGGTATTGTATAATACCATCATCAGAGTATTCAAAAAGAAAAGTTTCTAAAATACATTTATACCCTACACATATGACTAGATAATTATGAACTACAATATGTACTAGAATAAATACGACGTTAAAACTTCAAGTTTCAAGTTCAAGTTCTGACGCCGCATTTATTTTTAGAACATATTCTAGCTTATAAATTATTTGGTCATATGTATAAGGTAACAACTGTATTTTAGAAACGTTTCTTTTTGAATATTCTGATGATATTTTACATAACCGAAAGCGCTTAGTAGATAAATATATATATATATATATATATATATATATATATATATATTGCTTCTTTTTTGAACGTTTACACTGTTTTTATTTTTTGTCATTTTAATATAAATTACAAAACTTCATTTATTTGGATTTGATCATTCCAGTTTTTACGCTGTAATATTATAAATTTAAACAGACTCTTGAATTTATTATTCTCGGAAGACCACGTCGCATTACCGTTTTTAAGATATTTCGCAGATAGTGCAAGAACATTAATAATTTTAGTACGGTTTTGAGTTTCTTTCTGCGTAAGATCTTAGTGTACCGTGCAATAAATCGCATTATCTATTGCTGTGATAAGCCCCACTTTGATCGTTACTAAAAGGGTGATATGAAAATGGCCGCATGTTGAGGTGCAGCTAAAAGAGTGCTGTGATAAGGCCCGCTTTGATGCGCTGCCGAAAGAGTGCAGTGACAAAGCCTCGCTTTGGGGCGTTATTAAAAGGTTGCTGTGACACAGATACAGCAAAGGGTTTAAAATTGAAATTGTTCACTTACCTTCCATTTTAACTTTGCCTGGCTAGCTCGACGGAGTTGACGGAGTTTTCAAAATGAAATCAAACACAGCAATATTACAAAGCATTTATACAGTATGAAATATTTTTTCTCATACAAAAGCATTTAGAACATTTACAACATTGTTTCTTTCAAACATAAAATAATTTCTAGGAAGTATTTATTACACAAAAAAAATGTTGCTTACCTTATTTTAAATTTACTGAACTAAACGTTTTCTTTTGAGAATGGTTTACCTTGTTATAATTATTTCCACCCTTGTAAGATTTGTTTTGGCCAAAAAAATCCTTAATGTATTAAAAGGTCAGAGTAAATCGAACTCTGAACACAAACTCCTGGTAAGAAAAATTCTGTACACAAAAAAAATTATATAGACTTACTTAAACTAGATACAAATACTCTAATATCAGTTGAAAATAAATCTATTATTAATACTTGCAGAATCTACAAAAACACTCCTTGTAATTAAAATCTTATTTTTCAGCTTACAAGATTAAAGTCCTGGGCCAAAACAGCAGTTACCAAAGTACATTTTTGATAAAATCTTCCTTTCGATTATTTAATAAAATTCTTAAAATAGCTTTATATTAAAGAATTTTGCCTCTTTATCGTAACTAATTAATCCATTTTGACTGTAATTTGAGTTTAAAAACATCACTTTTTTGTTCATTGCAATCTCGCAACTATTAGCAACAGCGTGCGCTTTAACTAAACAAGATTTTGCGATCTAATAACAGAATCGAATGTATTTGAATCTAATCAATGAATGAAGAATCAATCGAATGAATGCTTCCTTATATATACAAACTATACAAACTTCACCTCGACATTTAACAACCATTCTTCCCTTTTCTACATTTCCTCTAGTTCTCTCTTAAAATAATTTGCATCTTTTTTATCTTTAACTCTCTCAACCTCATTTATTTCACTAATTTCTTTCTTTTTTCTACGCTTCCAATTCTTTCTTACATCCTACGCTTCCAATTGTTTCTTCTTCCTACACTTTCAATTCTTTCTTACATTCGCATATTTGAATGAATGTTTCGACAAACCAAACGCTACTCCTCCATATTTGTACATACGCCATTATCGATCTGATTCTCTAATCACAATTATCCCAAACGAATTATTAAGTTCTACTTTCCAAATTATTTCGTCATTGATTAATATTCTACTACCTTTATTTATTTTATAATTATGAGCTGCATTCACAGAAAGTTCCTTTATCTCTTTTTTAACACCTGTAGTTATACTATTTTCATCAGCTTCAGCTATTATTTCTATCCCTTCAACAACATCTTTTGCAGTTTCCACTAATTCTGAGTTTTTCTTTAAAAACGCTACAACTTCTCTCCTCTTCACCAGGACACTTAATACTTAAACTCTTATCTTTTTCCCTTTTCATGTGCTTCTCAAATTGACTCAAATTCATACAATCTCCTTGTGATTCTATATGGACTTCCTCGTCCCATTTAATCCTTTCATCTCCCATAATTATCACCTTATTCTCGGTAACTATTAGACCTTTCATCTTACTTATAAAATCCATTCCCTGAATGGCATAAACTCTTAATGCTGGCACTATTAAAAACTCTTGCTCAACTTCCATCTTTCCCAACTTAACTTTCAGAATTATGATACTCTTGATAACTGCAAACTTCTTATCATTTGGCAATACTAAATTATTTCTTTTAATAGTGATAACTTTCTGCATTAACTCTCTTAGTTACCTTTAATAAAACCTTTACTTACTAGTATTGCATCAGCTTCTGTATCTAACAGTAATTTTATCTCGTTTCCCTTCACTTGTAATTTTATTATAGGTAGTAAATCATTTTTTTTTATTAACTTTTTCATCATTTTCCAACTCAAATTTTATAAATTCACGCCCGTGTTCATGTTTATTAATTTCTATATTTTCGTCATTTGATTTGTCTGCATCTAAAAATCCTGCCCATTTGACGTTCCAGGCTGATTAACTATTTCTGCTTATGTCCTTCTATTTTCGTTGCTACTACTTATGCCATTTTTTTGAGCATTTGCCATACTTTTCCTTCCTTGGGTAACAGTTCTATTCTCAATGGTCCGAGATTCATTAGTTTCCCTTCCCCCGCCTCTTGTAATGGTATTTTCTCTATTCCAATTTTTTTTTTTTAATATTCCCGCTTTTTAATGGTCTGCCTTGATATCTCTCCTGTTTATGATTTCGTTGGAATTTGGAATCCTGGCCAAGGAGCCAGCTTATGAATACATGGGCTGGCTGCTTGGCATGGTATCCATCTTCCTTGATTGACCCATATCATCATAACGTTGAAGATATTTTAAAAACACGTCTCTATCAACAATATTTTGTAAGGCTATGCATTGTCTTATTTCAGTTTCGAAGTGATCTGCTAAATATGTTATAATCTGCTTGTCCTCTATAGGAGGATCAAGTTGTTTGGCAACGCTAAATTTCTTGATCGCATACAATTCCCTTGTCATGCCTGAATTGTTACTATATTTGGCCATTAATAAATTATCTGTAACTTTAAATTGCTGGTTGTCTTCCCAGAAATGCTATAAAAATTTAACCTCCAAGTTTTTAAACGAACTTAACTCACTTTCAATTAGTCCAAACCAAATTTCGGCACTACCCTTCAACATAAACCTCACAATATTTAATTTTGTTTGCTCATCACACTACTTTGTATTAAAGTTTTTAGGTTATTTAAAAATATTTTAAGGTTAAGTTTATTATCTCCGTAACATTTTGGGTGTTGTTCCAACGGAACATTGGTTCGACCCCATTTCATTGGTTCCCCAATATGAATATTTTTTACTTTATTCTCTAAATCTCAAGTTTATTCTCTATGTCTGTTTTAAGATTTCTCAAAACAATTCTAAATGTTGTAAAACCAGCTTGGCAGCTTCCTTCTATTTATTTCCTTTTCGATCCAAAATTTTAATTCTCCCATTAGTTTCCTTCTCACTTGCTTCCTAATTCCACTTTACTTGAACAATTTCTTCTTTAACATCATCCATATCCTCTAAAATTTTTACAACTTTTCCTCTAACTTCAAATTTTATTTCTTCAATGGTTATAATGTTTCCTCTATACCCAAAGTTATTCTTTTACTAATCTGTTTAAATTTCCTTTCATTCTTTTTACTTTCTACTCTTAAACTTTCCCCCAATTTTGCCATGATCTCTCCAAATTCTGCTCGTAACTCCTAAGTATTTTTATCAGATCTCTCACTCATTCCTTTTATATTCTCTTTCAATTCCTTCATATTCTCTTTTATTTCTTACATGCCTTTCTCATTCTGTTCACTCATTTTTTTGATGCCTTTCTCATTCTTTTCACTAATTTCTTTCATGTCTTTCTTATTCTTTTCACTCATTTCTTTCATATTTTGATTTAGACTTAATAAAAGAGCCATCATTTTTTATTCTTGGAACTCTCCTACACGCTTGGCCTCTGGATTCTCTTTTTTTGCTTCTTCCACATAAACGCTTTCCTGAGAACCAACTTTTACTCCCTTAGCTCTTAAGCTATCCTGAACTTCTTTCATTCTGTCAGTCATGCTGGAAAATTAATCAGATTTTACAAAAGAAAATAAACTCCAAAAACAAATCCTACGAGACAAGAAACCCCTAATTTACAGACGAATTAATCGAGACACAGGTTGCGTCGCCGCTAAAAGAGTGCTGTGATAAGGCCCGCTTTGATGTGTTGCTGAGAAAGTGCTGCAACAAAAGTCTCGGTTTGGGGCGTTACTAAAAGGTTGCTGTGATACAGGTACAGCAATTTGTAAAATTGAAATTGTTTACTTACCTTCCTTTTTAACTTTGCCTGGCTAGCTCAACGGAATTGATGGAGTTTTCAAAATAAAATCAAACAGCAATATTACAAAGCATTTATACACTATGAGATATTTTCTCTCATATAAAAGCATTTAGAGCATTTACAACATTGTTTCTTTCAAACCTAAAATAATTTCTAAGCAGTATTTAATACACAAAAAAATGTTGCTTACCTTATTTTAAATTTACAGAATTAAAGTTCTTCTTTTGAAAATGGTTTACCTGGTTATAATTATTTCCACGCTTGTAAAATTTGTTTTGGCCAAAACAATCCTTGACAGATAATCTATTAAAAGGTCAGAGTATTTCAAACTCTGAACACAAACTCCTAGTAAAAAATCCTTTACACAAACAAATTATTTTGACTTACTTAAACTAGATACACATACTCTAATATGAGTTGAAAATAAATCCAAAATTAATACTTGCAGAATCCACAAAACACTCGTAATTAAAATCTTCTTATTTTCAGCTTACAAGATTAAAGTTCTCGGTCGAAACAGCAGTTACCAAAGTACATTTCTGGTTAAATCTTCTTTTCGATTATTTAATAAAAATTTTTAAATAGCTTCATATTGAAGAATTTTGCCTCGTCATCGTATTCAATAAATCCATTTTTATATGTAATTCATCAAACATCACTTCGTTATTCATTGCAACCTCGCAACTATTAAATTACAGTGTGTTTACTACATACTCCAATTACTATCTTCGCATAGCAACAGCTCGCACTTTAATTAAATAACATTTCACGATCCAATAACAGAATCGAATGAATTCTAATCGATCAATGAATGAATGAATCAATCGAATCGACGCTTTTTTATCTATGCAAACTATCCATTTTCTAGATGGTTGTAGAATGTGCGCGATTCCATTCTAAATCATAAACGCTTATCTTACGTAATATTCTTGAAAATCCTCCTTAGCGTCTAAAATCGCCTGAGTTTTATTACCTTGTTTTCTGTTTCCAGTTATCCGTGATGCGCGCTGTTTGTCCTGCTACCACACATACTATTATTGTGGCGTATCGCTTCTCTTCAACAGTGAATGCAAAATTATAAAAGTTTTTTATCAGTTATTCCAGGAATTTTACGGTTTATTTTCAATGTTCAGCTGTTTCTTAGAACAAAAATTTATTTTTTAATGATATTTACGTAGTTTTAAATCCCAATTACTCATTGTTTTATATTTTAGAAAATTCCTTATTTAGAATAAATTGCTATAATCCAGGGTTAATTAATTTAAACTTTAACTGTTTTTAATGCAAAAGGGGTTGCGTTTTATAGAAAACATTTGCTTTCGTGTTTCCATACACAAAATTAATATAAAATGCGTAAAGGAAGTTCAATGCTATTTACAGCAATAGAAAAGTATTTTTATATGCAGCGAAAATGTATTAATAATTAATATGTAAAATACACGAATTTGTATGTATCTTAAAATGATGCGTTTTACGTTCGCATTTAATGCGTTTTACGGTATTTCACAATTAATTATTTTTTACATATATGACTTACATTACTTGCTATTTATTTACAATACGCCTATATCACACGGGTGATTATTTATACACCCGCAATTTGCGTTTTTTCATGGGACTTTAATGAATAAAAGTACGCTTGTATTTTACAGGGTGTAGCCATGAATTTACGGAAAATTCCATTTTTTCCTAATTCTATTATATTTTGATGGGGGTTTATTTTTAGAATTTGGGTTTCAATGATCTTTCGTGACGCCTTATCACGTTAATAAATATATATATATATATATATATATATATATATATATATATTGCTGTGATATACTCCTGTGTATGCGGGAACTGGGTCCTTTCAACAAAAAAATTCTAGTCCCACCGATTGGGCGTCATAAACTGCTGTGATCCTGGTTTCGCTTCAGCTGCTCACCTAATTTTATAAACCTCCTCATTCATAAAATTAAACAACACATTCCTACCACAAACATCAACGTTAACTCTATTTACATCAATATTCAGAATACATTAAATTTTCAAATTAAATTTCAGCATAAAATTCAGTTTTAAAAAGAATTTCAAGATTAATTTTATTATCACTTTAACGTGCATCCAGAATTAAAGTCCTTGTTGGATGCCTACTAATTAAAATAACAATATAAGCAGACCGGAGTCTGAGTATAAAGGGAGCATCTACCACCCCTTTACGTTAATTAACCAAGTTCGTCTAATTGAGCTCAAAGACATACCTAAAATTTCATCATAATCCAGAACATCAATACTAAATACCCCTTTCTACTTAAACAAGCAAATTTCATCTTAAAGTTAAAATTCTATGGTTAGTACAATTTCACTAATGTCCATTTAAAGTAAATCAATTATAAAGTTATTCAACACACACAAAATGTCAAACAAAATAGTATAATTTACCTGAAGGTTACTGTCCTCGTAGCTTCAATGTACATCGTCCCTTTAGTTAATCACACCATTCCAACAGGATTATATTTACGGCTTCTAATTCTCAACGCTTTTAAAATTTTCTCCATCACCATTTATTTAAAGTTGTTTCTGGGCTTTTCCGGAACTCATCTGTGTATATCTGACCCTTGTTTCGTGGATCCAGACACGTATTTGAACCATTTAATTATTGACACCCCCGAAAAATAGCAAAGAAATTCATGCGTCTTTCACCAATATACGCCAAAACTACCTACTTTTGTGTATACATTCGTCGTTGTAAATTTTGCTAATTGGTACAGTGATACTAAATTTTATTACCTTGTATCTAAGTGCACTGAAGTACATTCATGTTAGCACGTAAATAACAAACTATTTTGAATCACTAAAATATACGAGCAAAATTTTAAATTATTTTATCAAACTAAAATGCACTGTTTAACATCTTGAATCAAGTCGCGGATGTAAGAGCTTTTAACGCATCGAATAGTCAAAAGTCTAAGAGACCGAAATTCATATTACCACCGGTATATATAGCGAATAGCCGGCACTTCGCGTTGTTCCCCAAAACGGGTAATTCTAAGAATTTCTCATGCTATGTTCCCATTCCGTCGCTCGCGCGTCGGTTTTTACGAATTTTTCACTCGCCCCAGTTAAAATCTCAGAAATTCTCACACGGCACGCAAACATGTCCGAGAAAAGCTAATTAATTTTTGTACAGAAATCGTTGTTTCTACCTCTGATATTTGCATCTTATTTTCAACCAATTGTGACCCTCGTGACGTTGCTTAAATCACGCCTTTTACTATATGTGTCTTTGCTTGACGCATTTTCTCTTTCCTTTTCTAACCTGTTCGTATTGGTGCAAATTGATATTCTTTATTATCGATTTTATTTTAGTCCATGTGGACTATCTGGGTTTAATAACCCCGTATCGCACCTTCTCGTGAATATTAAGCCACGGTTTCTTCAAGAATCTTTGAAACCATTTGTTATCTACACAATTTTCGCCGTACGTGATATTTAAACTACGCAGGTGTTCAAAATAATATTAATTCTCAGAGCTTTATTTTCTGGTATTATAATCTTGGATTTTCACACTTTTATGCTTATTATTAATAATGGTTTAATTAACTCCAATTAAAATTGACTTCTATCCTTTCATTTTTAGCGAATACAAGTTAACTATTAATTATTATGTGTACACTTTTTTACTACCGGTTACTTAAAATAGGGTTAATTAATATAAATTTTGCACGTAATTTCCATTTGTTTAGGAATAATTACATTACCCGTAGAGCTTGTTAATACTGTTTCTTTTGATATAAAGCGTCTTGTACATGATTTAAATCTCTTATGTTTAATGAAACTAATAACCTTTTTATGCTTCACGGTTTTAATAAAGCGTACCTCTTCCCAAAGCTTCTACACGGTGATTAAAATTATTTGATGTGATTATTTAATTTTCTACCCTGGTCTAAATATGAGTAATATATATATGGGTGTGTCCATGCGCAAGCGTGTGCGTATGCGCGTGCATGTGTATCTACATGGGTGTGAGCATGTTCAATGCGTGTACGCGTATTTTTATATATAATTAGTTACAGCTAGCCAAATTCTACCATTACGTATGTGTCAAATCATTCTCCAAACAGATACGTGTACTTAAAAAGCAGATATAGCAATGTGCAGCAGGCTATGCCGAGAAAATAATTAAATTTGTCAGTAGTGGTCTATTATAAACTTGGAGTTCCAGTTGCAAGCACCATAAATTCATTTGTTGCTTTAGTTTTCAAGAAAACCTGCATTTCCCTTCAATTCAGTTTCTCCAACACGCGTAATTAATTCTAATTGGTGAAGAAAGCTAACAGCTTTTACACAAAGGAAGCTTATCCATGTTCGGTTCTTAAACATACAAGAACTATCGATTGGTAGTTAAGACACACAATGTAATATTACGAATGGAACTGCTGTGTTGCATCCATACCCCTGTCTCGGAATAGTTTTGATGTGGGTGCGGGTAAACGTGTCAAACCCAAAGCTTGTGCTATTTCAACAAACATAATACCAACACGTCTTAAACACTAGAACCGTCCAGAAAGCTTATAACATATGAACGATTTATAGTCAAAACGTACCTG
Source organism: Platerodrilus igneus (assembly GCA_036346225.1). NCBI lineage: Eukaryota > Metazoa > Arthropoda > Insecta > Coleoptera > Lycidae > Platerodrilus > Platerodrilus igneus. Next base: position 2,058,090 of record JARFIW010001660.1, read on the forward strand.
CAAAGCAAACTAGATGATCCGGGGATACATAAAAAATTTTACTTGTTTCAGACTATAATCAAGATTGAACATTTTTGAGGGGATTAAAATGTGCTTAAGCGAAATATATTTCAGTTCGTATTTTATATTTTTCAGTTTGTGAATTTAACTGCTTTATATCAGAAGTGTGATATAGTAAAGGGGATTATATTTTTTTGGAAACCTTCCGCTATTGAATACAATTTTCCAGTTCCAATTACTTACCCAATATACAGTATCCTCCTGATATTACAGAAAACATCAAAGATAAAAACTATGAATAACTTAAGGTTATGAGTTCGTTTTCAATACTTCTTGAGGAGCACAAGGTGAAATAAATAAATTATGATAAATATTAATAGCATTACATTAAAACAGTATTTGAATAACAGAATAAAACCTATCAAATAGATAGGTAATTGCTGTAAAAGCAAAGAACTCAGCGTGTCTTTTAAGATTTCTTTAACGCTACGACCAAAGTACTAAAGGGATCAATCACTTAGATTTTTATAACAGCAAATACTGGTATTCAGTTTTTTACGGCTGTCAAAAAATTAATCGCAGTCGAAGACCAAGTTGTCAACAAGTAAAACAAATACTCGAAATTCCTCGATTTGTATCATTAGCATTAACTGGCGCAAGTTTTATAGTTAAAAATGGTTGGGTAAATGGTTAGGTGCATTAATGAAATCTTGAGTGTGTTACCCCAAAAACTTAATACATCTTTATTGAATGGTGAATATTGGAAGATTGGATTGCTTGCTGAGACGTTAGAAAATAAACTGTCAAGTGCAGTAAAACAAACATTTACGATATATTGTCTTGCGTGGCCTAAAACACGAATTATATATGATGGAGAGCTCACAAGTAAAATTCTTGTCCGGAGGTATAATACCTCCTTATTCGGATCTCTCGGAGGGGGTACTTGGGTCTCGTCATCGTAAGAATTTAAAACAGCAGTTCGATTTAGTGTTAGGGACTTGGAATGTAAGGTCATTACTTAGAGTAGATAAGTTAACGAATTTATTAGTCGAAATAAGGAAAGGAAAGCTGGAAATTTTAGGTATTAGTGAGGTGAGATGGCCAGATAGTAATGACTTTTAGAAAGATAATTATAGAATAATTGCTTCTTTAACTAATGAACAGGCAGAAGAAGGAATAGTGTTAGGTAAAAGATTAGGACGTAAAGTTAAAGAGTACTTACAATTAAGTAATAGAATAATTATGGGTAGATTGAGTACGAAACCCACAGACACTGTTTTAGTACAGGTTTACATGCCAACAACTCAGTACGAGGATGAGAAAGTAGAAAAGGTATACGAGGATATAAATAGTATAGTGAGAAAAGTACAGGGAGACGAGAATTTAATAGTTATGGGCGATTTTAATGCGTTAGTGGGAGAAGGTAGTGAGGGAAAAATGGTTTTCTTCGACTAGCCATTTCCACCCACGATATCAATGTACATTGTTTGGTATCAATTAATATTAGAATTTTCTCAGCTACCCGAATCTTTAGGAATTTTTTAGATTCCATCATCCACCAGGGAGCTACCCTTATTTTAAGATTTTTTACCAGCAGCAATTTCTAACCGTCCTTATAAATTTTTTAGCTATGCGATACGTCAAATTAGTCTAGAATTTTACGTACAATCCGAATCTGTAAACAAATTTGAAATAAGACCACCCCTTGCCGTTTTACACACATACCTTCTAGCGAGCATACCACCACAGTACCACTACTCGCTTTTAATGTCATACCATACTTGCTGTCTTGTTTAGCTCATCTTTCGATATAAATATATCTTGTTTGGTATCAATTAATATTAGATTTTTCTCAGCCACCCGAATCTCTAGGAATTTTTTAGATTGCATCATCCCCCAGGGAGCTACCCTCATTAATATTAGATTTTTCTCAGCCACCCGAATCTCTAGGAATTTTTTAGATTGCATCATCCCCCAGGGAGCTACCCTCATTTTAAGATTTTTACCAGCAGCGATTTCTAACCGTCCTTATAAATTTTTTAGACATGCAATACATCCAATTAGTCTACAATTTTACGTAGATTCAAAATATACAAAGAGATTTAAAATAGGACCGTCTCTTACCGGTAACATTCTGGACCAAATAGTTTTCTTCGACTAGTCATTTCATCTTTCGAGATAAATATATGTTGTTTGGTATCAATTTATATTAGATTTTTCTCAGCTACACGAATCTCTAGGATTTTTTAGATTGCATCATCCCCCAGGGAGCTACCCTAATATTAGAATTCGTTGGTACAAAAGGCAAGTCCTACTGTGTTGTAAGCGAGAAAGACACCATTAAAAAGATTAAAGAGGTGTCACGAAGTGTAGTTAAGTAAAACCGATGGTCTTACAACTTATAACGAGCATATATTCCCAAAAGGGGTAGGCATGCAACTACGCAACAGTGCGTGGGAGAATAAGGATTCTCTCCAATAAGAAATTAAAGTTTCCATGTACGTAGCACCAGTTATTGGGAAATGGTAGAAATGTTAAACCTATAAAGGCGATTAGTAATTGTGGTTTAGAGAAATAGTAGTTTTCGTGGACCAAATAAAATGGCTTAGACTGATTAATGTATATGGTTACATATTCTTGCACACATCCACAAACATCTGCTTACGTCCACATACGCACATGGCGATGCCGGTAGCTTTTGTTTAACAAATAGTAAGAAAGAAGGTTAAGGTGTTAGTGTGTGGAAGCCCATCGGATCGTTGGATTTAAAAAGAACGGTGCGGCGTAATGTATGGCGGTTCCCGTTAGAATAATCGAAAGTGGTTAATCGATCGTATTAGATGTTTAAATATGCGAAAGTGTAAAAACCTACATAAGCAAAATTTAATTATTAGACAAAAAAATGCGCAGTGTGCTATACTTTTAAAGAAAGTATAGAATTGTGCTTTGCAGCGGTCCTAGCAGTAAAAAAGGCGACTGACTTTTTCAAACAACTACAAAAATAGCAGTAGCGCAGAGAAGTGGTATACAAATATTATACAGCGCACTGTTACTATAAAATATGTTAGTTTACGGGTAGGTAGAACGTGTAATTGATCACGACTTATAGATTTCTCAGAGGTTTAAAAATTCTGAGACCATTGTCGTTTGAAAAATGTTTGGAAATTATCAGAACGGGAGCGGGTTGAAGTTAAGTTAGATAAAGGATTGACCGAGTTTTTTTCTATCTTTTACGAGGGAATCGGAAGTTAACAGATATCGAGCATCTAATTCTCTATTTGGGTGATATCCAGTACTTACGGGCTCTACGTGCTACCGACCGCTATGCGGAAGATTTGGTTCTAAGAAATGAGCAACCTACGAAAGTACGGAATATTTGGTATTAATGCTAATTGATTTAGTGACCGCACTTGTGCACTCTTCAAGTGTCTTCGGCAATCTTCGATTGTTTCCAAAATGTATATAAACCATGGCGCTATCCATGGAAGCTGGTCGAAGAAAAATGTTATCCGAAAATATTTTTAATTGCAACTCTTGTGGTGTTTCCTATACCTGGAAAAATGCTCTTAAACGGCACCAAAACAAATGTAGTGGTGTAACATCGTCCATGGTTAAGCTTATACATCCGTGAGCAGCAAAGTACTTAAACTGTGTGTCTTGCGGTATCGCTTTTACGAGGATGGACAGCTTACTGCGACACAAAGAAAAACAACACGGTATGTCATTAAGCCGTAAACGTTCAGCTTCGCCAGCTGTTAAAGGGTCTTGTACAAAACAACCACAAATTCTATGTAAAGTATTCAATTTCGTTATTTAAAACAAATTAATTTTAATCTATAATTAGCCGCGCTCGTAAAATGAGAAACTAGCGGTTAATTTTAATGCCACTAAGCATATATTTTCGCTTGGTGATTCATTTAGAAAATATTCAAGCCTACCATTTCCGAAAATATGACGTAGAAGTTATTTAAAATTAAATCGCTTTATTAGTAAGTACCCTGTAGACAAAAAGTTTGGTATTCCCTTAGTAAAGGTTTAAAGTGTTTTATTAAGTTTTTGTTTATAGTAGCACTGCATCTTCTACCGCACGACTTGCAGCCAATTTGTGTGCGTGAGCTACCACCCTTTTGGATTTTTAATATGCACGCGATGCGATTGCTGACCCGTATAACATGGAAGACGTTTCCGGTGTTTCTACTAACTGCATTCGCAGCATGGACGATGTGAACCGGGCACATGCATTGGTGCTAAATGTACTGGACGAGCAGCAAGAATTGGCAAAAGATGGCGTCATTTAGTTCCCCGATGAATCCTTAACTTCGTTCGGCTGTATTTGGAAACCTTCTGTTTGCATTCTATAGGGTACATAAAGCAGATACGCAAAAGTAAACTTTTTTTAGTTATAAGTGAGTTCGCTTACAAGTTTTACCAAAAGTCCTATAGTACTGATATTGTTTTGTATTAAAATGCCCTCCGAAAACATTTTTAATTGCAACTCTTGCGGTGCTTCCTATATCTGGAGAAATGCTCTCGAACGGCACCAGAACAAATGTCGTGGTGCAACATCGTCCACGGTTAAGCTTATACATCCGTCTGCAGCAAAGTTCTTTAACTGTGTCTTGTGGTATCGCTTTTACAAGAATGGACAACTTACTGCGACACAAGGAAAAACAGCACGGTATGTCATTAAGCCGTAAACGTTCAGCTCCGCCAGCTGTTATAGGGTCTTGTGCGAAACAACCACGAATTATGTGTAAAGTATGCGATTTTGAAGTAGAAAAGACTTCGTAGGCCGCACACTTGAGGAGCAACAGACATAAAAATGCAACAGTTACCGCTACTAGCAACGATGGTGTAAAGATGGTTAGCACACCGTTTAACAACCGTACGAGTAGCTATCGCATAAAGAACGCCAGTGTCGACGATGGAGTGTCCGAGTTTCTTTGGAAGCAGAAAGAGCGGTTTATTCAATTACTTAATGAAAAAAGAACACAACATACAGCAATAAAAGTTAATTGCGAACTTTCACAGCGTCTGCATAAAAATGGGAGAAGAGACTATCGATGTGAAATTCTTTAACACAAAAAATGTGGTTATAACATCTTTTAGTAATCTGGAAACTATGTACGAAGTCTTAAGCGAATCCATGAGAAGAAAATCAAAGGAATTTGAAACACTTGGCTCCGGTTGGTCTTTGGAAAATGTGCTCTATTTAGAAATAAATATTAACAAGTATAAGCCGATGTGAGGAGTTCTAGGTTAAGAATAAAAATTGTAAAGATGTATTTAGAAATGTGGTTTACAAAATTTAAACTGAATTAGTAAAAATTGTCGGTAATAAAAAGTTTTAAGAATGGTTTTTAGGTTTTCTTTTAGGTATGAGCTGTAGGAAAGTTATAATTTAGAGGGTATATGTGTAAAACGGTAAGGGGTGCTCCTATTTAAAATCTATTTGCAGATTCGGATTCTGCATAAAATTCTAGACTACGTTGATGTATCGCATAACTAAAAAATTTATAAGGACGGTCAGAAATCGCTGCTGGTAAAAAATCTTAAAATGAGAGTAACTCCCTGGGGGATAATGCAATCTAAAAAATTTCTAGAGATTCGGGTAGCTGAGAAAATACTAATATTAACTGATACCAAACAAGATATATTTATCTCGAAAGATGAAACAGCTAGTCTAAGAAAACTATTTAGTCCAGAATGTTAACAGTAAAAAAATCTTAAAATTGGGGTAGCTCCTTGGGGATGATTCTATCTTAAAAATTCCTAGAAATTCAGGTAGCTGAGAAAAGTCTAATATTAATTGATACCAAACAATATAGATTTATCTCGTGGGTGCGGTGCCAATAGGCACCGCGAGGTATCTCGAAAATTTTAGGGTTTAGGTTACTGATTTTTTAGGGTAGGGATGGTTGGGGTAAAAATTCCACAAGGAGATCCACAAGGAGGGAGCAAGGAGAAAATTTCTTTTCACATTTCCTCCTTATGGGAGTTTACATGTAAATTTGGTCCAAATGTGTGTGTAATTGAGGATGCTGGTGGAAATGAGGTCCTGGAATTCCTAATAACCATCTACTAATGAGTTATAGAACGGCCAAGAAGAGGATGTAGAAATAGAGTTCTTGATATTAAGAGAGGAATTTGATAGAGCTGTTAGGGATTTTAAACTAAATAAAGCACCGGAGATAGACGATATACCCGTAGAATTAATAAAATATGCAAGTAAAAAAACTTTAGATAGATTATATGAACTAGTAAAAATAAGATATGACAGAAGTAAGGTTCCAATATATTTCGAAAAAAATACTATTATCCCAATCCCAAAAACGTCAGGAGCTGATAGGTGTGAGAATTTTAAAACGGTTAGTTTAACTTTCCATGCATCCAAAATTCTAACAATAATAATTAAAGATAGAGTAGAAGTTTTGACTGAGAACTACTTAAGCGAAGACCAATATGGTTTTGGTAAAGACAGAGGGAGTAGAGAACCGATACTGATGATGAGGGTAATTATCGAAAAAAAGTTACAAAAAGTAAATGGACTCATTTCGAGTTTGTAGATTTAGAAAAAGCGTTTGATAGGATTAATTGGATTGTTATGTTCAGGGTTTTACGAAAAATAGGAATCTCTTATAACAATAAAATAATTATTTACAGTCTATATAAAAACCAAAGCGTAGTAATTAGATTTAAAGAAATAGAAAAGGAAGTTAAGATTAGAAATGGTGTTAGACAGAGCTGTATACTATCTACCTTGATTTTTAATGTTTATATTGAGGAAGCTTTAAAGAGAGAAAAGAGATAGGTATTAGTGTACAGAGACAGAAAATAGACATGTTACGTTTTGCAGATGATAAAGCCATTACAGCAAAGTCTAGAAAAAAGTTAGGAGAGTTTTTAAATATTTTAGATGAGATACTACAGAGTAACTATAGTATGAGAATTAACTCAGGAAAGACAACGATAATGACAAGTGAGCTGCAGTCTAGTTCTAAACCAAAAATACAAATAGGTAATACCGAGTTAGAGGAAGTAGATGAATTTTGCTATTTAGATAGTATAATTACAAAGGACGAACGTAGCAGAAGGAATATAGTAGCTAGAATAGCTCAAGCTAGAAAAATGTTTAAAAAAAAAGAATTACTAATAGCTAATAGTATTAGTTTAGATAATAGAATGAGTTTCTTAAAGTCGTACGTATGGAGTGTTCTATTATACGGTAGTGAGACTTAGACAATTAAAGAGGTAGATAAGAAAAAGATAGAAGTTTTTGAAACTTGGTGTTATAGGAGAATGTTAAAGATTAGTTGGACAGATAGAATATCAAATGAGAAAGTTTATAGAAGGATATATGAGGAACCCTGTACGTGGAAACAATCAAAGGTCAGGAGAGATAGAATGATAGTGCACCAGTTAAGACATGAAGAACTATTTAGTAAGTTTTTAGATTATAGACTACCAAATAAAAATAAAGTAGGAAGATTCTAAACAAAGCTATATTAGTAAAATCTATTAGAGATGTAGGTTGTGAAGGGTATGTAGAGCTTTTTAGACTAGTTCTGAACAGAAAAGAAATTAGAACTGCGTCAAACCGACCTTAAGTAAATTCGAAAACAAAACAAAAATAAATAAATAAAAATCAGATAACTAAATGTCACTATGACACAACTCACAATTAGTTAGCGGACTGGCATGTTGGTATAGGGATGGATTCGGGCCGGGCCGGGCCGGGCTTTTAGATGCGGCCCAGCCCGGCCCGAAATAATTTGCTCCGGCCCGGCCCGGTGGCCCGGCCCGAACCAAAACGCATCGGCCCGGCTCGACATGAACGAGCATAAAAGTTTAATCAGTTATTTGAAAAATTGTATATTTCGTTATATAAACTTCGAGCCGGCCCGAATAGCCCGAAAAGCCCGAAAAGCTTGAGCAGTCTGGCCCGGCCCGGCCCGGGCCCGACACGTGTTTGACCCGGCTTGAGCCCGAAAAAATTTTTGCCGGCCCGGCCCGAAGCCCGGCTTGAATTTCGGGCCGGGCTTCGGGCCGGGCCGGGCCAATTCGGGCCGGAATGTAACTAAAACCTTAAGAGATGTATAGATTTTTCAACATCCAAATGGAACGTATCATTTGTTAATATATGTATTTTCAGTTGTATAAAAATACTGGCGTCGCCGTGGATCAATGTAGTAAGCATAAGACTACGGATCCCAAGGTCCCGGGTTCAAATCCCGACACGGCATTTTTCACAAAAATACACCCTCGTTCGGATGAGAGGTAAAATGGAGGTCCCGTGTGTGGGTGTTGTCACGCACGCTAAAGATCCCTACCTTGCTTGGAACAGCAAGGGTTCGGCAAAATTCAAAATTTTCCAGGTAAAAAAAACTCGCTTCCTGGCCAATGTAGTACCTTCGGGTGGAGCATTGGAAAATCAAATGTAATGTGTATAGGTCTACATTTCGAGAATGTGCTAGCATCCGTTCAGAGAACTGATTATTCAAGTCTCTCGTATCAGGTAGACATTACTTTGTTGTCTATGAATATTTTTTTATCGCATGCTTTACTGGAAATCTTAATTATTATGAAAAAAATGCCGTCAATCTTATCTATAAAAATGTTCAATATTAATATATGCAGGGTTCTTCAAAAGTATGGAAAGGCTGCTTTCGCCGTATCTAGAGAATCTGCTACGTATTGAGTAAAATAATAACATATACTTACAAAGAATCTAGCTCTTTAATATAAAAAAAAAGACGTATACAGGATATCCCACATCCATTAAAAGTATTTCAAAAACTACAATTTTACTGGCAAATTGAAACTTTGTGTAGGAGTTACCGAACAAGGCGAAACTATAGCTAAAATAGTTTTGAAGTCTTGCAAATATCTGTCATATTAATTATTTTGAATAGCACATCCTGTATTTTATGGCATATATAAATGGTGCTTTAACAGATGGTTATTTTGATTTAAGTGCATGTATCTTCAATTGTTGGGCATCCAGGAATTATTGATCTAAAAAATCGTGTTGATAAACATTTAATCAAAACGGATTGTAAGTTGTTTCCATTACACCTTAAGAAATGTTTTTCAATAAAAACAATAAAATAGTTTTTACAATTTTAGGAGGTGAAAAATTCAGAATTGAAAAATTATCTAATTTTTATAATTGAACTCCCATTTTTTTATATCTCGACATGAACGAGCATAAAAGTTTAATCAGTTATTTGAAAAATTGTATATTTCGTTATATAAACTTCGAGCCGGCCCGAATAGCCCGAAAAGCCCGAAAAGCTTGAGCAGTCTGGCCCGGCCCGGCCCGGGCCCGACACGTGTTTGACCCGGCTTGAGCCCGAAAAAAATTTTGCCGGCCCGGCCCGAAGCTCGGCTTGATATTCGGGCCGGGCTTCGGGCCGGGCCGGGCCAAAGCCCGGGCCCGTGGCCATCCCTAGTTGGTAGCGATCCGCTGCTTAAGCCTTACCATAACATATAATTTAATAAACGTCACTATGACATAACTTACAATTAGTTAGCGGTCTGGCATGTTGGCAGCAATTCGTTGCTTAAGCCTTACCATAACATATAATTTAACATTTTTTCTTATTTGGAGGGGATAACCACTAATATTTATTTCCTTATAAATGGGAATCATGTAAACATGTTGGAGTTCTTTAACAACCATCGGGTTGCTAATATCTATGTAGAGCCAGGTCTTGAAACATTAATGTCGTGTATGAAGAAAATGCTATCGGAGAAAACAGCAAGAAAAAACGATTATATCATTTGGAAGAAGATATTGTATATGCAAGAAAGTCTAGGGTGTTTGATAAACGCCGTCCAAGATGATTCACGTCATACTATCAGCAATTTGATTAATTTACGGAATTGTGACTAATTCACCATTTTGCGACATTATATTGCGTAGGTTTGGTTTAAAAATGGCATGTGTTTGCACCGACGCCCAATGCAAAAGCAACAAATAACTAGATCGGCATATCTGCTTGCTAGTAATCGGTTGTTTCGTTAGCAACACCGACCATTTCTATCTAAAATTATTGCCATTGATAGGAAATGGTGCTTTTATGTCAACACTAAGAAGTGAAAGATATGGTTGTGCTCTGACAAAATAGTATCTCTTAGTACAGCTATCTACAGAACATGTTATGCGTCTGCTATGATGTAGTGGGGTGTTGTGCACCAATAAGTGCCTCCTAGGAATATGACCATCACTGTATGTATGTATGCATGTTCGACTTTATAACCAAAAAGTGTGTAAAAACAATTGAAAGTTAAAAACTAAATTAGTTATATTACAATGTCATCCTCGAGCGGGATTGGAACTTAGGTTTCTTCTTCCATCTGACTTGAGAGCGACCGCACACAATAATTCACTACTCCGACGCATTACAAAATCGGGTAAATAAGTAAAGAATCCTATCACTCAATCACCCGACCAAACATATAGTCAGAGAACCAATGGAAGGGGTTACCGCGGTAGCAGAGTGTAAAGTCTATTACGTATCGATAGCCAAAAGGTGTTCAAGGAAGAGCTTACGAAAGCTATACCTAGTGGTTGAGTTTTCTTCTATCACCAAGTTTAAGCCATTGCATGACTTTGTAGAATGGAGTTACATGATCTCACTTTTTTTAAACTACGGAAGAAACTAACACAACCATTTTGTGCTCTTTGGACTCGTTGGATAAGCTAAGTTAAAGGGCGCGTGTAAATAATTCACAATAGTCAAGGTAAGGCATAATCAGGCTCTGGAGCAGTTGTAGCTTTAGTTTAATTGACAAAAACTGTTTAAGACGATTTAAAGAATGCTGCGCATTAAATACCACGCGACACGTATGCGTTACTTGCTTTTTGAGACCCAATTGTTAGTCAATAACAAATTCGAGGTCCTTAACACAATCGGAAAATGTTATGGGATCCAAACCAGGACTCAGAGGTAGAGCGATATCTAAATCAGCACATGCTTTTAGTTCAATCTAATTGCCTTTTGTGAAAATGAAGAAATAACCTTCTTATAGAAATTCAACATTTCCAAAATACTTGTAGGGTACGAATGTTTATAAAAGTCAACGTTTCTAAATATGAATGAGTGCTAGTGCTACCATTGTTCTTCTTTACTACTGCAAGCAGATTTACAAAATGCTTCGAAGATCTCATGATACCCAGTTCAAACATTTATTATTCCGAGATTAACCTGTTTTCTATATACGTCTGGTATCGATTGAACCTGAAATTTGTACGCACAGTCTCTAGCATTTGTAGGTTCCAAACCAATTAATTCAGGATACCACTCTAGAACCGTGACAACTTGCTCCTTAGAATTGTCAGCACAGTTAATACATCCTACTTCATTTCTCCCCTCATCCAAAGCATCCATTGTCAATGTAAAAAAAATTAACGCAATCAACGTTTTCGTTGACGCTTAATTCATCATCACACCCCATACATTCAACTTCATTTCTTTCCTCCTCCAAACCATCCATTGTCAATATAATTAAAATTAATGCAATCAATGTTTTCTTCGTTGCTTAATTCATCATCCCACCCCGTACAATAATCCCGAAGTATAACAGTTTCGTGTTTTGCTTTATTTTTAATTTATTTATTAGATTCGTATCTATTATATATTCTAACTTGAGCCGTAGTTACTATCAAAAATACATGTTGTTCTACAGCACTCTCTATTTTCAGGTTCAAAATTATCAAGGTATTAACTGTAGGAACCTATTATTATACCGCGCTATCAAATTATTCTTCTTCACAAGTTTTAGATTTTTCATTAACAATTTTTTATGCCGCATCCTAAAATTCCCTGAGATCAAAACTGGCTTCCGTCCCAGTACCAACTAACATTTTAGCCACCTTATTTTCTATAACTATGCTTGAAATTGGTAATACATTTTCTTAACCGATTTCCTTTTTATATATCTTATTAAAATTAGTTAATATCTGCTGACGTTCATACTTGTTTATGTTGAAGGTGTTGTATAGTTTGTCCCTTACTGAAAATCCGTTCTTGTCAAAGGTCCTGGCCGGTTGACTATGTTCGCGTAAGTAGGTTGGTTCGTGTCTTTTCTCGGTGTGCGTCCTTGTCTTGTGTTTACCCTAGTGTGTTCCTGTCGTGAGTATTACATTGTACGTTCATTTTCGTGTTGTATTGACTACGAATTCGTCTTTCATTAATATACACCTTTGTAATAATTATTTATTTATAAAGATGCTTTATAGTATTAAAAGCGTAAAATTTTATTTCATACAACTCCATCTGTGTTCATGGGTTTAAAATAACCTTCCAGTTACCTTGATATCCGTGTTGATGCGGGAATACGTTTCTTTGCGCTTGCTCGTGGAGTAAAGCGTTGTAGTGCTCGAATCCATTTTTAATAACAGGATATAAAAAAAGAGGCAAGTTTTTGACGCGTGGTCGATAGGTTGTTCGCAATCATGTTATCCGACCAGCATGTCCCAAAGAATTGCTTAGTCTTTTATGGTAGAAACGATCACTAAGAGTCGACTTTTAAGATGATCAACATATAGTGGTTATGAAGTGCATCATTACGGCATCTGATTATTTTATTTAGTGTTTAAATTAATTTCTTGGTTTTTGTAGTGCAAGCTTTTTTTATAACGTCGAATGGCAACATTTTAATTATTAGTAAAGTAGTACCAAAAGTTTTTTTGTTATGGAACTTTGCAACGTTTAGTTGGCAAGTAAGTTCATTATAGTTATGGAGTAATGCATAGTTTTAGTTATTATACCTTTCTAGAATGTGTCCAATTGTTTTGTCGTCCAGTGTGCATGTTTATCCTAAAATTATTTTTGTGATTGCCCCTGTTACTATTTTCTATTCGTCATACTCCCAAATTGTCATGTCTCTTAAGGTATTTTAAGAAAATACCTCTATCTGTAATGTCCGATGGTGTCACGTATGCTCTCACCTCTTGTTCAAAATGATTTACTAAGTACCTTACTATCTGTTTGTCATCTACTGCGGGATCTAATTATTTTCCTATGCTTAACTTTCTTATGGCATACCGTTTCCTCATTTGTACATAGTCGCTATTAAATCTAGCAATTAATAAGTTGTCCCTCATCTTTATTGCTCATCGTCATCCCAGTAATAGTTCCAGAATTTCCATTCAAATTCCTCAAACGTCTCTATCTCGGTCTCCACAAAACTAAAGCAAATTTCTGCTTTGCATATTAGGATAGATCCTAGTACTTTGAATTTTTGTTGCACATCCCAAACATAATGACAATACATACTACTATGCTTAACACTATTAACGTGAATTTGTCTAGCTCCTTTTTTCAAATTGTCAATTTCTACCTCCGGTCTATTAAAATTTTTCTTGACTTTATTAAATGCCACCTACGTGTTCTGTTCATTTTCCTCTACTGTTTCTTTTAAACTACTCATAGTACGACAAACACTGTCCAACCTCGTGTTAATTTCCGTTTTTACCGCTGTCATACTTGAATGGCTTACTTTCTGAATCCCGTGTCTCATGAGAAATGTAAAATTATTGAAACTATCGTTTATTCGGTGTAGTTCTTGGCTAAAATGTTTTGATGCTTTTTAAATTTCTGATCTAATTTTTGATCAAATTTTTGACTTAACGTTTCAAGATCTTGATTGGATTTTTCTTCATTTTGTTCAAATATCTGTTTTAAGATGTTTATCAAGTCTATCATACTTGGTTTAGCTTTTTCTTAAGACTCGCTTTCCTTTTACCATTCATATCTTCAATCCTTTTCATCTCTACATCTTCAATAAGAAAGCCATCACCCGACCTTATCAACACCATTCTGATCTCAGTAATTCCTACGTGATTTTTCCTTCTTCCATTTTATGAAAGATTTTAAAAGAATGTTTACTCTAATTAAAATTTACGTTCCTAATTTTAGGCTTTTTACCAAATGAACTCAAACTAGAATGTCGAATCAAGTTAGTTACAATTTGATTTTTGAGATACTTTCGTGAACTTGAGCCTCTACAGTTAAGTCGTCAATTTTTATCATGTTATTAAAATCTGACGATGAACCACTGCGAATATCACGTCAATTTGCTGCAAGATTTCTAAGCAGACTTCATTACACGAGATACGCAGAATCCCCTATTCACGTAAAAAAAACCACTTCGACAATCTCAGTTGGTTGTACATAAGCACTCTCCAACTCGAACAATTAAACCCTACAAAATTTGAGTACAAATATTTACAACTAAGAATCGCATAAGAATTAAAAATTGTAACAGTATCAAGCACATTAAGCACAATAAAATAACCAAAATATCAACTTGATATTTACATTATACTTACATTAAGATCTCAGTGGTCAGAGTGCTCTCATCTCCGTGATTGCATCTTTAAAATATACTTTTATTAAATGTATGCGCATCATTGTAAACAATTACCCAAATGAATTTTTGCATTAATTAAATCCTAAAGCTACCAAATCACAAAAAATTATTAAATATCAACACTAATTTCAAAAAATCCTTTACAGAACAACGGAATTGCTTAAAGCTAGTCTGATCCTTAAATTCAGGGCCCTCGAATTAACTTCAGATACACTGCTTCCCAATGCTTCCAAGCTTTGAAAAGAAACTCCAGTCTCAAAGATTGACGCTCGAGTGAACTTACTCAAAACCCAAACCAAATCTAAGTCTATAACCAATTAGCTACAAACCATATTTCAGCACCATCAAGCCAAATACGCTAAAGGCAAAATAATCAGTGAAGTGAAGATTTAAAAATTTGACTTGATATTTGCACTCCAATACTTGAAGTTTAATACTAGAAGTTTAACACTTGGAGTAACAATTGCAGAAATACTAGGCGCACTATTTGAAGAATATTTGGAATAATATTTGTAGCTCTAAAACAGCCCATTGCCTAACTAATTTAAAACAATCGGGGAAACTGAACTACACCTTTATAACGCATTTGTACTTTATCTTCTCAGTAGAGCAACCCTTTTTAAAATAAATTTACTCTTATATATATATATATATATATATATATATATATATATATATATATATAGCACTTACTTCAGTAACAAACCATTAGTTTAAGAAATTTCATTATAATAAAATCCAGAAATTTTAGCAAAATTCACGTAGGGCATGACCAATTATAAATCTTTTTATTTCTAACAAAAGATCACATTAGTCGAGCGCGTTGATTACTGTTAGTTCTACCTCATTTGCGATACCTAAAATCCAGCAGTTTAATTTTTCTAAGTATGTAATCAGACCGGATGTTTCTCTAGGTAAATAACAAATTATATTGACGCTGCCGTTACCATTGCCAAATGTTGGTTTTACACGAAGAATTAACTATGGCAAACGGGAGAATTCGCTAATCATGTTGTTCTATCGAGAATTGATACTTTTTTATAACATAAACATTTGGATGACTTTTTAATATAAATAAAATTTTTTCAGCTTTGGTTTAATGAAAATAACCGGGTCTTACTTATTAATAACTTTCCTTGATAAATGAATGTGTAAAAATGTACATGCACTTAATTGATATAAAGCGTATTTTCATATTACGAAAAGATGTACCTGCATAATGAAAATAAATAAATTTTTTTTATTGATGGTTATCTTAGCTAAATGCGTAAAGTGTTTACTCATTTATTAAATAATGGGTCTACCCTCATATACACGAGCATTGTGAAAAAAAATTCATGATATATTACTGAGAATTGATATTATGCCTTTGTTGACTAAGAAGGCGTCTTTTTCTCTGAAATACACGTACTCACGCACACAAGCACCCACGAACCCACGTACGCACGCACCCATGGAAGTACGCACACACCCGAGCACGCACGCACGCGTGCGCACTCATACACAAAACATTTACGCACACAAACTTACATGCGCACGCACATGCACACGTACACACAGAAATACACACGCACGCACACATGCACATGCGCACACACGTACCTACGCACACAAGCACCCACGAACGCATGCACGCACGCACCCATGCAAATACGCACGCACCTGCGCACGCACGCAGACACGCGTGCGCACTCACACACACAACATACACACACACGCACTAACACGTGCACGCACACCTACACGTACACGTACACGTACACGCACACGCACACGTTATTGCAGAAGCACACGTACACACACAAGATCTTGAAAAAGACATGAAAAGGTCACATTGCATCATCTCATAAACATCAAACGTCATAAATCCGAGAAAATTCGAGAAAAGTCGGGAATATGTAGTAAAAGGTTCAAGTGTATACAGATTTATTTGTATAGAAAAATATTTGTGAAACGCCCAGTATAAAAAGTATAAATGCATAAAAAACCGTGATTATCATAGTTTAATGGCAAAAGAACCGTGTTTTAGGATAAGAATAACGGCATCTCTTATGTTCTGCGCTTAGAAGAGCTTTTACGAAAGAGTTTCATCCGCATTTTATAAAGGAAGCATTGTATTTAGAAAAGTGCTCGATTGTATGTAAAATACGTGTAAATGCATCGACATTATATAAGATATTCATTTTGCAATTAATAGAAAAATCGTGTTCAAAGTTCACATGAAAAAGAAATGTTCATTTAATAATATACGCACGTTAGTATTTCGTCAAAAACGTATTAAATTAAGTTAAACATCAATCACATTCTAAGTAGTGAGGAGGGTGTTTATTGATCTTCTAGAACAGTCAAATGCTAAAATTACGTAAATAGTCCCGCAGCAACAATAAATCCTAGAGAATTGAGGAACTAAAATTCGTGAAAGCCTTAAGATACAGATAACGCAAGGGTAAATCTTCGTCGAATTAAAATATATCCTAACACAATAATGGAAGCTAGAAATTCAATAAACTTAAAGATCTCGAACACTCTGGGCACAAACCTAAGAGAACAAACCTATTTCTAGAACTAATTAGAACATGAAAACAATAACTAGACTTAGTGAGAAGAATCTACATGCTTTCGTCACAGAGGCTCGCTGTTTTAAAAGCCAATTGAATGTTGAGTACGTAGTTTGATCTTAAATGATGTTGACACATGATTGATGAGGTTAGATAATGCGTCAGGTATTTTAAAGTTTTATCTAACAGGTGTCGTTTTTAGTAGTGATAGTTAAACGCATTATCAAAGATAAACGATTTTAAACAATTTTAAGAATAGTGTTAATTACAGCTGACGTTAAAGTTTATTAATACTCAGATTTGAATAGTTTTTACAATGGTTATAAAAATGGAAACTAAATAGTTAAATACTAATTAAACTACTGCAAGATAAAGTCTGCTTAAATGGCATAAAACATATGTGACTGGAATGGTTTGTTAGATAGTATTTAGAGCAATTTGCATGGAAAATCACACTTTGTAAAACGATTTGAACGATTTTTGGAGCATGGATTGATGACCACGCACTGGACAAAGTTATCAATAAGAAGACCGTAATTGTTGCTTATTTTGCAAAAAGAAATCCCGTGACCGGTTTTACTGTTCTTGCAGATCATTAGACGGACGCATCTCTTTTTGCAAAACAAACAACTAAGTTTTGAAATAATACACAAATTAAGGTGTATTTATTGTGCATATGCTCCTCGTGCGCTCTCTATACTCGAATATAAGCAACTAACTATCGATGACTGTTTCCAGTTTCTGACGTGATAGTGTAGATGGCATTGCCAAACAAAATTTTAATAGCGAGTCAAAAGACAAGATGAAAAACGAAATAAAGAAATGTATGTTTCGATATGTTACTATTATAAAGGAGTTATTTTGTAGTGGTGACAAATCCCTAGAACAATTTCTCTGGTTCCGTATGGAGGAGTCATTGTGTATTGGAAAAGATCAATTTTTAAATTTTTGAATATTTAAGAATGTATTTTAATTGGAAGAATTTTTGTTGAAAAATACGCCAAGGGGGTAAGATAGGGTACCTAACAAGGGGAATGGGGAGGCAAGATGATGTACATATCCCGTTTTACTTTACGTGACTGAAACATGTTTAATTAGAATAGGCATTTCTTTTTTGAATAGTAAGAAAGTATAACCACAAAGCTCATAGAGGAAACTGTCCAGAGAAAGACTTGGAGAAGGCAGTTACAGCTGAATTATAATGAAAAGTAGACTACATCTTGTTGCAAACTCCTTTGAAATTTCACAAACTACACCAGATAGAAAAACGTGGTCAGCCTAAGAACCTGGTAACACGATGGCCATAAAAGCATCCCTAGGTCCAAAGTCAACAGTGTTTTCAAAGGAAGAGGAAGTTGAAATTGCAAGTTACATTATTGATATGGAGTGAAGGGTTTTGGAACTAACGACTACCAATTTAAAGTCCGTAGCATATCAATTAAAAATTAAAAATTTTAAAAATCGATTCGATTAATGTTAACAATGGACAGGGCGAAAAGACTGATGTTTTGAGTTTTTGAAAACCATAATGAACTTTATATTAGAGAACCGGAAAAAACCTCGGCTGCAGAAGCTGTAGTTTAATAAAGTGGTGGTTAACAAATTTCTTTAACTACTGGGGAGGAATATTAATGAAAAAAAGTTTAGGTGATCGAGTTTATAATACATATGAAACCGGTATCTCCATTGTTCCAAAAAGTAAGTTTAAAATGATTGCAAAAACGGTAAGAAAGCAAGTGGGTGCATTGTTTTTGGCGTAACGGGACTAATGATTACCGTAGAACTTTGCGCCAATGCAACTGGTCAGTATATGCCATATGTTAGTATTTTCCAGAAAACGGCATAAATCGGAACTCAACACTAAATGCTGTACAAGTGCCAGGGGTGACTGAAGGGACACAGGATGCATAATAACACAGCTGTTCATTAAATAGTTTCAAAAGTTTACAGTGTTAAGTGACGCTCTGTGTTGTTACTTTTCAATGATCACGTCACGCATACCAAAAGTATACAACTAATACGAGTTACAGTGTTAAATGACGCTCTGTGTTGTTACTTTTCAATGATCACGTCACGCATACCAAAAGTATACAACTAATTACTCTTGATAGAGTGCATGCAGTTGAAATAATTTTGTTTCTACCTCCACACAATCCATCAGCTGCAGAATGTGTTTTATATGACCCTTTGAACATGTATTATGACCAAATCGTAACTTCTTGGCTGAGATCTAATCCAGGACTTATAGTAACAACAAGACGAGTTAGTTGGAAAAATTTTCACACAAGCGGTGAACATAAGTACGTCAGTGCGGAATATGGCCGTAAGACCTTCTCTCTGCTTTTCCTACAAACGACTTTATTGTTTCTTTAACCACTGATATCCAAGTAAGCGATGACAAGCCACCTGAAATAAATTACATCCACACAGTCACAGGTAGACAAAGTGAATCCAATAATAACAATTCGAACACAAACTCGCAATCTTTGAGTTTAAATATTCTTAGTACTCAACCTGGTTACATTGGCTTAATAACCAAAAACACTGTTCACTACCATCTACACCGCTAAAGAAAACCACATTTGCATTTGTTAGTTAAAAACAATTGCTTCCAATACCCACCACAACGAAAACTAAAAGAACACCTAGAAAACGAAGGAAAACTGAGATTATCACCTCTTTGCCATATAAAGCAGAACTGAGGAGAGAAATAGGGAATTAACACGAAGAAATAAAACAAACCGACAAAACAAGCAAAAAAGAAAGATGAAAGTGTTACGTATTTCTAGTAGACGCCACGTTGTGCGTCAAAGTTATGTCAAGTTGTCTCGTAGCCGTGCGTAACAAAAGAAAAACCAAGAAAACAACAGTGACCGGGCTCAATTGGAGGGTAGGGGGGGTTGTAGAAAGCAGACCAATCTAGAAGGGACGCGGCTGTCAGGAGTTAGTACCAGTACCTGCCATAGAGAAATTAGAATAGTAAACCTGAAAGAAAAACAAATTAGTCGTGCAAACCTGAAACAGAGAAAAAGCATAGCCTATGGATCAAGTATAAATTGTTCAGTACTTTATAGAATAAATAAGAGCAACTGTTTAGATAAACTCTATAATCTAACAACAGTAATAGCAGTACAGAAAAATTCTGAGTACAAAGTGAGGCCATATTGGGGAGTAGCAGAAACGTTTCATCACCCACCAATTAAACATAATTCAGGTAAAATGTAACAAAAAAATATAAATAGGTAAGACATAATTAATCTAAGTAATTTAGTAAAATTTTTAGCAAAGACATAAATAAGTAGATAAGCACAATTGTTCTGAGTCATTCAGTAGGGTTGATTGTTCTTTCTTTTTCTTTTGTTATTAAATAGCGGGCAAGTCTATGGAAAAAGTATCAGAACGACAAGGAATATCGCAACAACAACGGGTAGATATTTACAGTAAGAACAAATAGGAAATAGTGCAACTTACACAAAGTCCTTCAGTACCGCTTCCTTGCCATTGCAGTGTGGGATCCACGATGTCTGACACTAACGAAGCACTGCACCCTAGACTGTGAGGGTGTTGATGGAACTTATCACAACTTACCCTAATCACACTGACTGATTTCACTGAGGTTAGCAGCGGACCTTATCACGCGAAGGAACTTGGTATATTAGTTGCATAACCATACAAAAAGCAGCGAGGAACTTCAACCACTACTTTTGTATACCGGTAGTCGGTCACAGTTTAAATATCACCAGACCAAGCAAGCAACAAAAGCCATAATAAGTAAAGCACATGTATCACTAAAGGGAGTCCGTAACCATGTCCTTAAAACCCGCGTGCATCGAGTTAAAAGCAGAACGAAACAGTATGTTGAACGTAATTCCTATATCGGAACCAAAGACTAACTACGACTCCGCGACAGTTATTTCTACGGCTTTTTTTTCCATAAGAAAGACGACTAAAAACGTTTAGTGGACACGCGTAAGCACTAAAGCCGTACGTCCAAAGTTCTTCGAACACACGTGCGTCGAGTTTCACCAACTCTACCACTCTTAGTTCAACCAGAAAAACCGTATCTTACACTTATTTTTTTTTGACATCTCGCAAGCCAGAACAAAACACGACCCTTTTTTGTTTATATCTAATCCTACTAGTACAACTTCTGATCGCCTTCCTAGACTGTATATCCACATATTAATTACAGCGGGATTATTTATTAATGACAAGTGGAACGTAATTTTACGAGTATTCCAATTTACAACTAAACCATCTTTT
This sequence comes from Platerodrilus igneus, assembly GCA_036346225.1. NCBI lineage: Eukaryota > Metazoa > Arthropoda > Insecta > Coleoptera > Lycidae > Platerodrilus > Platerodrilus igneus. The sequence goes on from JARFIW010001660.1 coordinate 2,079,290, forward strand.
AAAATTAATACCGGCGAGTCAACTTGCATATCAATCTGAAAACTAGGCGGAAGTATTTACTTTATACAAACCGCGATCCAAAAACGATGTATTTTAAGAATTAAGTAGACTAAAAATGTTAGGCCACCAAAAATGCACCTTACAAAAGACAAAAATTAACAGAGAAAAAACAAAAACCCTGCAGTTTAAAAATGAAACGGGAACAGCACTAATTTGGAAAAGAAGAATCCTCAAGGGAAGTGTTGGATAACTGATTCGCCTGAAGAAAGTGGTAATAAAAAAGATAAGTCTCGTGTCTTTATTGCAGTGGGGTATATCTACAATCGCTAGAAGGTTGAATAGGTTGTTCAATTTCTGGACGGTGGGCTCATTGTGGCTGTGCCAATATTGAAGATGATGGTGAATCACATATAACTGTTCATTGGGCGAACCTGACCATTAATTAAATTTTTTCTTGTTAACTTTTACTTTTTCATTTAATATAGGTAAACTGTAACTTAAAGTTTTCAGTTTATTAACTAGGGGTAATTCACATACGAGGGCAAGAATGATCTTTCTATTAGCAAATATTTGAAAGACAAATAGCCAACAGTTATTTTAATGGTAAAAAATGTGCGTAGCGGCGGAATTACTAATTCTACACTCGATCAAATGTTAAGTACCCCGTCTTGCCTAACCTTACCCTACCGTTAACACATAAAGACTGCAATTTTAAAATAAACTTTAGTTTTTGTAGTTGCTTATTAAAACGATCAAAATAACTACACCAAACACTTGTCTAGTCCAGCTCAAGATAATGATAAGGATTAATCTAGTTTATTTTAAAGTGGGTAACTTCATTATAATTCCATCAATCTAGTCGTTGATCAAGTTCTTGAAGAAAATACAGCTTCTACTAATTCGATTTTAACTAAGGAAGTAATTAGTTTTAATTGCTTTAGAATCTCTGCGGTTGTAGTCCAACGGACGCTTTTCTTGCTTAGTTGTTAAACATAGACATCCCCGACTTGAACAGGAAACACTCGTGGGACAGTCAACGTATTGCTTTCACATAGATTTTAATAAAGTAAAAAATATGCGTTTTAATCAAACTTAATTAACGCACTTTATTTCGAGCCTTTACTTTCTGTATTACTAGTGGTATAACAAAAAAAATCCAATTAGAGTTGAAGTGCATGTCAACTTTGGTACCCCGAATATTCAGTAGTAAAAACCAAGGAACTATAAATCGCGTACTGGAACAGAAGAGGAAAGTTCGAAAAAATTGCAATTTACCTAAAGTGAACTTTCTGTTTTCTCTTTCAAATAAAGCTGTATCCTAGAGGATTCCACCCTTTCTTTTTCCATCCCGTATACAATATAGTCGAAATCAGGAAAGAATGAATGCACGTCATAGGTTGCTGAATTAAAAAACCGACATACTTTCAAATCTTATGCATTAAGTATATTATGATAGATCCTTTAAAAGTATGTCGTTTTTTAATTCAGAAATCTATGACGTGCATTCATTCTTTCCTGATTTCGACTATACATAGAATATAATATGAAACATCGCGTGGCTAAAAAATTCTGGATACTTATTAAGGTAATCGGGGAAAAGACACCAAACATTTTGCATTTAATTTATAAAACAAGTGCTACACATATTTCACCTAAGCCAAAAAAATGTATTTGTTGCTTAAAGAATTCAGTATTAAAAAACAGAATAAGTTGAACATAAACTAATAATGAACATTAAAAAAATAAGTTTATTTTTAACAAACAATTTGGTATCTTACCTCAATACATTGGGGAAAGATGCCGCATATTTAGAATTATTTAGTTACGCGAGTTATGTATCCCCCAATTTATGTATATATAACGAAATAAAAATAATTAGGAATTATTAGAAATTGTTAAAGAAATTATTAAGTCAAGTGCAACAATATAATACAAGGATAAACCAGAAAGATTATTAACAGTTCATGAGAACGAATGCGATACATTGTATCCAAGACGATAGTGACACTGCAGGTGACAGGTCACAGACGGTTAAGATACCGCGATTACCTAGAAAGTAAGATTGTTACATTGCATAATGAATAGAGTTAAGAATAAGCAGACATGAGTTCTGCAAGTTCCCACAGAACTGTGAGGGGCAGGGACATAATAAATAGCCCGGAAGCCCAGATCACGGCAGTCAGTCTGTCATAAGTATTTTCGCTTTAACATTGCAGTTTGCTTAAGGCTACTCGCTCACATTAGTTCAATCATTAATAATTTTTTAATTTAGTGTAATTTAATTCAAGATTGTCAAAATTCCATGTTAACCTCTGTTTAACCAAGTAAAATTTGTTGCGAAGTTTTAGAAAGACCGCTTCCAATGCCCGAAACGTATCCAGCGTCTTAACTCGATCACGATGCTGTCTTATCCCGAAACGATGGTGGGAAAGATGCTAAACGCAGAACAGTTATATTTAGTTATTATTTTTCGCTACAATTTTCACAGGTATTATCAAAAGAGGTGCAAGTTTCGTGGAACACTTTCTGCAAGCAGCGCAGCAAATCAAATCTTCTTTGGGTCCATTTTGACGAGATAGTAAACTTTACAACCATTGCAATACTCGTCATCATCAGTGTTGATAATATCTGAGCTGTGATCTGAAACTAACTCAATGGATTCGTATTCATCATTGCTGCTTTCCTCGATTATTTTTCGTACTTTAGCTTGTTTTTTTACCGTTTTATCCTTTTTAGCGTTATTGTTCCTCTTGCATGTACTTCCTTCCTTTTCTTCCCATTTCTTACGTTTAACTTCTAGCTCTTGGCACTTTCTTTACCATACTTCCAATGATGCAATAAGTTCTATATGCTGCTTGCGTGGGTTTGACTTACTAGGACCTACTACAACAGGGGCATGTAAAAGTTTTTCGAACAACACATTCTCACCAGTATTACTGGGATCTTTGTCGGCAGTGGTATGCGGATAAGTTTCAACAGCGGTATTAGGGTCGTTATTATTAGCTCATCTAGATAATAGTCAGAGTCTGTAATCTCCGCCGGATTGTAGGGAAGTATCCCACAGACTTCAAACCCTGACACTCCATTCTGGTTGGCTGAAGCTTACTTCCCGACTTGGTTTAAAATTTATTGAAATTGATATATAGTAATTCTTGGTCCAGGATGAGACCTAATCCAAAGCCTAAGCTTCATTTTAATGGGTTTTTGAGTGGTTTAAACAAAGACCTATCAAGGAGTTGTAGCCAGGTGTGGTAAGCAGATGACGTGAATGTTGTATTCTGCTAAGAAATCTAAAATATTCCCGTCGTTGCAATGCGAAGCATGACCGTCTAGGAGCAAAACAGCTGGACCCGGTTCTTTTGTCTTTTATCCATGATCGAAAAATACTTCTTTTAACATAAGCAGAATCAGGAGACATTACAACCACAGATCCTGGAGGCATGTTGTCCTCTAACTCCTTCTTTTTGTTTTTATCACGGAAGATTGCGTATAGTGGAAGAAAAGTATCCTCTGCGTTGCAGCAAACGACAATACTGATAGTTTCACTTTTTTCTACACTGGTGAGACTTTGAGTATCTTTGGACCCTTTCGAGGCAATCACTTTCCCGGGTTTGTTGCACAGTTGCAATCCGGTCTCGTTCATATTGAAATTTTTCTTGGGCTTGCCCATTAAATCATGTGTTTCTAATATATTAAAATAATTAATCGCCCTTAACCACAAAAAATATTGTTAAAAACTAAATACGTATTTCGACCACTAAGTGGTTATCATCAGCAGTAAACTTAAAAATAATAAAACGCATTAAAAATTGTTCAGGAAACCCTTCTGAGGATATTCTCCTCACTACGTAGGCTGAAGTGATCCTTCCCAACAAACAATTTACTAAAATTGTTTTGAACACCTGAGAATATTCTCCTCATAAAGTAGGCTGATGATCTCTATAAAATAAAGTGAATTGTGGCCTTAATAAACAAAACCATATAATTTATACTAAAATTAAAACTGTTTTAGCGGAACCAAAGTTAATCATGCGTTTCCATTGGTTGTTAAGCTAACAGAGAAAGCAATCCAGATGACGCTTTTGGACCCTTGTCAGTATTTAAGAGGGTCTTTTACGTTCTACTATTTTGATTGATTCATACGCATTTAGGGAGGAATACGTTGGAACTCCTTCAACAGTCTGACATCCTCTAGTTTTAATGGGTGGCTGGTTTCAAAAATATGTTTGGCAACTTGAGATCTTTCATATTTACCATATTTGAAATAAGCAATGTGCTCTTTGAATCTTGTTATAACATTTCTCTTAGTCTGACCAATATATTTTTGAGAACATCCAGGTCCCGAACAGCTAATCTCATAAATCCCCGACCTTTGCAACTTATTCACTTTGTCTTTTGGATTACCTAACAGATCTTTAATTTTATTAGTACTATTAGAAGCAAATTTGAAACTGAATTGTGTTTACAGGAAAGTTCAAGCTTTCAACAGTTCATCTAGTAAACATCATTCATACGCCAAGATTCTTCCGTCAAATGATCAACATAATCATTATGTTTTACCCACTCTAATTCACCAATTTCAGAAAATGCTTTTTGCACTAAATTTACAAGTTCGCCACTACTTTGATCCATGTTATTTACAGCAACCTTACGTTTCAGCAAATCCCATATCCATTCTAAGGGATCGAAGTCACATTGATACGATGGTAAACGTAGCACAATATGTGTTTTAAGTAGTTCATCTACAACATATGTTTTGATATATGGACAGTTCTTAACTAATACTAATAATTCAGCTTTGCGCAATTCATTTGTTGTCGAAACCCTTTGATTTGCCAGCCAATCCAGAATAATTTCCTTTCGCACTGCTTGTGTAGATGGTTTATTAATTAGAACACTAGTAGATGTTCATTGCTTGTTTTGGGCCCACATTTGCTCCAGCATCCACATTTGCTCCCTCATCTGGACCAAATAGTTTTCTTCGACTAACCATTTTTTATCTTTCAAGACAGCATCTTTTGAGATAAATATATATTGCATTTTCATCATAGCATCCTCAGTTCCTCCCACATCTGGACCAAATAGTTTTCTTCGACTAACCATTTTTCATCTTTCGAGTAAACCTATCTTGTTTGGTATCAATTAATATTAGATTTTTATCAGCTACCCGAATTTATACGAATTTTTTAGATTGCATCATCCCCATGAGAAATACCCCAATTTTAAGATTTTTTTACCGCTAACATTCTGACCCAAATAGTTTTCTTCGACTAGCCATTTCCACCCACAAGATAAATGTACCTTGTTTGGTATCAATTAATATTAGATTTTTCTCAGCTACCTGAATTTCTAGGAATTCTTTAGATAGCATTATCCCCCAGAGAGCTACTCTCGCTAACCTAACAAATAGTTTTCTTCGACTATTCATTTCCACCCACAAGATAAATCTATCTTGTTTGGTATCAATTAAAATTAGATTTTTCTCAGCTACCCGAATCTCTAGGAATTTTTCAGATAACATCATCCCCCAGAGAGCTACCTTCATTTTAAGATTTTTTACCGGTAGCAATTTCTGACCGTACTTATAAATTTTTTTAGCCATGCGATACATCAAATTAATCTAGAATTTTACGCAGAATTCGAATCTGTAAACAGATTTAAACTCCGACCACTCCTTACAAAGTTACATTTTTAAAGGCTCTAAACCTCTAAATCTTCGCTACTCAAGACATATGCTTTAACCAACCATCTCCGAAAATCTAAAACCGCGGGGATTTTAGAAATGAGTCCTTTATAGGCCATAAGTGTTTAATATTTAAAACCATGTTCAAACGGTAATGTACTGTTTTTTAGAATATTCAAAACCTTGACGTTTAAAATTTTATACAGTTATCTATTTTCTGGTTTAACATTTTTAATTACAAAGCACGTCATAACATAATTATATACTCGATGCTAAATATGTACTTGAAAAACACAATACGTTTCCCAAACTAATTTCTTGTCGATTATGGATTACTCAAATTACATGTGAGAGCGCTGTATAATTTCTTTTTAAAAATGTACATTTTCTCCAAACAAATGCGTTAATTACAGAAGGAAAGTACGCTGAATTCAAGCCTATTAATAGCAATTTAATACGGCTTACAGATCTACTTTAATTGTTTGTACAAGGAAACACAATAAAATATATACAAATATAGCAACTATCTTATATGTTTATGCCCCCCATGCGTAGGTTGCTGTACTATTAGGAATGATGTACCTTTTGTCGTCCTCGCCCGACAGACTAATTTTATTAATTAATTGGATATAAAGTTGGTGTTTAAATGGTTTCGTTTAAGACCTCGTACATATTTTCCAGATTACTAGAAAATGTTATAACCATATTTTTTGTATTAAAAGAAACTCGGACACACCATCGTCAACACTGGTGTTCTTTATACGATAGCTAGCCATACGGTTTTTAAACGCTGTGCTAACCATTTCTACACCATTTTCGTCAATAGCAGTAACTGTTGCATTTTTATGTCTGTTGCTTCTCAAGTGTGCGGCATAGGTAGTCTTTTCCATTTCGAAGAGTGCACAAGCGCGGTCACTTAACCAATTAACATTAATACCGAGTATTCCGTACTTTCGTAGGTTGCTCATTTCCTAAAACCAAATCTTCCACATAGCGGTCGGTAGCACGTAATGATTTCTAGAACCGGTAAGTACTCAATATTGCCTAAATAGAGAATTAGATGCTCAATGACTGTTAACTTCCGATTCCCTCGTAAAAGGTAGAAAAGGACTCGGTCAATCATCCATCTAACTTATACTTCGACCCGCTCCCGTTCTGATAATTTCCAAACATTTTCAAACGACAATGGTCTCAGAATTTTTAAACCTCCGAGGGATCTATAAGTCGTGATCAATTACACGTTCGAGCTACCGGTAAACTAACATATTTTATAGTAACAGTGCGCTGTATAAAACATGCATACCCCTTCTCTGCGCCACTGCTATTCTTGTAGTTGCTTGAAAAAGTCAGTCGCCTTTTTTTTACTGCTAGGAACGCTGGAAAGCACCATTCTATACTTTCTTTAAAAGTATAGCACATCGCGCACTTTTTTGTTTGATAATTAAATTTTGCTTATGTAGGTTTTTACACTTTCGCATATTTAAACATCTAATACGATCGATTAACCACTTTCGATTATTCTAACGGGAACCACCATACATTCCGCCGCACCGTTCTTTTGAATCCAACGATCCGATGGGCTTCCACACATTAACACCTAACGTATCTTTCCTACTATTTGTTAAACAAAAACTACCGGCATCGCCATGTCCGTATGTGGACGTAAGCAGATGTTTGTGGATGTGTACGAGAATATGTAACCATATACATTAATCAGTCTAAGCTATTTTATTTAGTCCAAGAAAACTACTATTTTTCTAAACCACAATTACTAATCACCTTTATAGGCTTAACATTCCTACCATTTCCCAATGACTGGTGCTACGTACATATAAACTTTAATTTCTTATTGGAAAGAATCCTCATTCTCCTACACACTTTTGCGTTGTTGCATGCCCACCCCTTTTGAGAATATATATATATATATATATATATATATATATATATTCGTTATAGGTTGTAGCACCCGCGGTTTTACTTAACTACACTTCGTGAGACCCCTTTAATCTTTTTAATCGTGTCTTTCTCGCTTACAATACAGTAGGACTAGGTTTTTGTACCGACGAATTCTAATACTAAACCCCCATTAAATTTGTCTTTGAATTTCTCTACAACTTTTTTGTTGACAAGCTGTGTATTGTATTTATTATCCGCGGGGTAGTCACTCTTTCAAGATAACTATATTTTGTTTGGTATCAATTAATATTAGATTTTTCTAGGGAGCCCAAACCTGTAAATAAATTTTAAATAGAACCACCCCTTACAAAGTTACACCTTTTTAAAGACTCAAATCTCTAATTTTTACCCATCTTTATTTAACTCCATCTTTAAAACCCTTTTTTCGCTACCCAAGACATATGCTTTAACCAACCATTTTCAAAGAACTCTAAAACCGCTGTTTCCCGTGAACACCAGGTGGAGATAACACGTATACTTTGTCAACTAGGATAGAAGCAGTAGGGATTTGGAAGAAGGGAAGGTGGGAGAAGAACTTAAAAATTATGGAATCTTAAAACTAATATATACAATAGATTTACAAAATCTATACAACTATCTTAGACCTATATCCTTATGCCCCCAGGCGTAGATTGATATGCTTCCAGGATAACGTTAAGCTAATCATCTTTGCTCGATAAACTAATTTTATTAATAAGGTACGTGTACAAATCGTATTTTTTACTTCAGATACATACGTCGACAAGTACTGCATACCAAATAAAGAATTAGATGCTTGGTGCGTGTTAGCGCGCACTCCCTGCCCATACGCACCTCTGCGCGTGTGCACCCCTGCCCATGCGCACCCCTGCGCCCGCACCACCTGCTCATGCGCGCCCCTGCGCGCACCCCATGCCCATGCGCACCCCTGCGCGTGCGCACCAGTAGCAGTAACTGTTGTATCTTTATGTCTGTTGCTGCCCCATAGGGTGAAATTGCCCCATAGCGTGAAATTGCCCCATAGGGTGAAATTGTTCCATAGAGTAAAATTGCCTCATAGGGTGAAATTGCCCCATAGGATGAAATTGCCTCATAGGGTGAAATTGCCTCCGACCTAGGTTGGATGTGGACTTGTCAGGAGTTAGGTTAGCTAGTTGTGTCCGGAGTTAGGTTAGGTTAGTTGGACTTGTGTGGACTTAGGTTAGATAAAAGGAAAAATTGATAGGTTAGGTCAGCACCGCCGCAGTGACCTAACCTATCTATTTGTGTGTCTTGCGGTATCGCTTTTACGAGAATGGAGAACTTACTGCGACACAAAGAAAAACAGCACGGTATGTCATTAAGCCGTAAACGTTCAGCTCCGACAGCTGTTAAAGGGTCTTGTACAAAACAACCACGAATTATGTGTAAAGTATGCGATTTCGAAATGGAAAAGACTACCTATGCCACACACTTGAGAAGCAACAGACACAAAATGCAACAGTTACCGCTACTGGCGAAGATGGTGTAGAAATGGTTAGCACAGCATTTAACAACCATATGGCTAGCTATCGCATAAAGAACACCAGTGTCGACGATGGAGTGTCCGAGTTTCTTTTAATACAAAAAATATAGTTATACCATCTTCTAGTAATCTGGAAAATATGTACGAGGTCTTAAACGAAACCATGTAAACACCAACTTTATACCCAATTAATTAATAAAATCAGTTTGTCGGGCGAGGACGACAAAAGGTACATCATTCCTAATAGTACAGCAACCTACGCATGGGGGGGGGGCATAAATATATAAGATAGTTGCTATATTTGTATATATTTTATTGTGTTTCCTTGTACAAACAATTAAGGTAGGTCAGTAAACCGTATTAAATTGCTATTAATAGGCTTGCATTCAGCGTACTTTTGTTCTGCAATTAACGCATTTGTTTGGAGAAGATATACACTTTTAAAAAGAAATTATACAGCGCTCTCACATGTAATTTGAGTAATCCATAATCGACAAGAAATTAGTTTGGGAAACGAATTGTATTTTTCAAGTACATATTTAGCGTCGAGTATATAATTATGTTATGACGTGCTTTGTAATTAAAAATGTTAAATCAGAAAATAGATAACTGTATAAAATTTTAAAAGTCAAGGTTTTGAATATTCTAAAAAACAGTACATTACCGTTTGAACATGGTTTTAAATATTAAACACCCATGGCCTATAAAGGACTCATTTCTAAAATCCCCGCGGTTTTAGATTTTTGGAGATGGTTGGTTAAAGCATATGTCTTGGGTAGCGAAGATTTAGAGGTTTGGAGCCTTTAAAAGTGTAACTTTGTAAGGGATGGTCGGATTTTAAATCTGTTTATAGATGTGTAAAATTCTAGATTAATTTGAGGTATCGCATGGCTAAAAAAATTTATAAGAACGGTCAGAAATCGCTACCGATAAAAAATCTTAAAATGAGGGTAGCTCTCTGGAGGGATGATGCTATCCGAAAAATTCCTAGAGATTCGGGTAGCTGATAAAAATCTAATATTAATTGATACCAAACAAGATAGGTTTATCTCGTGAGATGAAAAATGGTTAGTCGAAGAAAACTATTTGGTCCAGATGAGGGAGGAAATGAGGATGATAAGATAAAAATGCAAGATATATTTATCACGAAAGATGTTATCTCGAAAGATGAAAAATGGTTAGTCGAAGAAAACTATTTGGTCCAGATGAGGGAGCAAAGGTGTATGCTGTAGCAAATGTGGGCCCAAAACAACCAATAAACACCTACTGACACTATGATACGGTGCGTTTTACATAACAATAATGCCATTGGGAGATGAATTTGGAATGAACTGTTTTCCATTCATTGCATAAAGTTGTGTTGATTCATGTTATCATGATAGTCTATTTGCTTTTGATTTGAATATTAAGAGGCCATTTTTGACAAAGCTATAACGTCCACCTGCAATGACAATTATGTATCGTTGACAAGTTCGATTAGTCTCGTACACACGAGGTTCGTCTTCAGATTGCCAGCATTTCAATACACCATATGATGGATAAATACATGTTTCATCCAAATATGTGACTAGCCACTTGCCTTCTTCGCAAGCATTGTTTTCTCATAAGACACGTAGATAGCGTTAACGCCATGCTACTATGTCTGTTCGTTCCATCAGCAACTTAGTTTATCATGACATTTTTTAAAGCTAAAGCCAATCTTTATCAAATGCTTTCTTATTGTTTCTCGACCACCAGTATAATTTAGTTTATATTTCATCTTCTTGACCAAAATATTATTATAGTCCCGCCGACGCGGCACATGCGACACAAAAGACAGTTGGTAACGATATTACATAGTGTGGAAATTAGCGCGCCAATTGTCAATGACGTCACACAATATGCAAATTATGGCAACACATATTTCCAATATATATATATATATATATATATATATATATATATAAATTTTACAAGTCCTCTAAGGGGTACTCACGTGGATAGGTAAAGCTTCCTCCACAATTACTTCCTGATGGCGGCTCGTGGCTTCCTTTAGGATTATTTCATGATGGCGGCTGCGGGGCTCCGTGAATTCGTTAATGTATCTCGGGTCGTGGGCTGCTGTTAGGCCAGGTTGCGTCCAAATTTACTTATCTTCTTTCTATGTAGGGAACGATAAAGAACGGGTTTGCGGAACGATAAACAAAGAAGGTACAAGGAAATCTACATAATAAAAAAGATACGATACGATACCAGACCAACCACTCTTCTTGGCGTTTCAGAGGCCAGTCCCTCAGCGTTTTCCGAAATTCCCCATTTTTTTTCCTTTCGTCCACACGCGTCGACACGAAGTCTCGCGCAACGCACTTCTGAAGTGACGGAAATACGCGCAACAAGTCTTTCAAATTTATGGCGCGAAATTCCCGCATATTAAAACTATATGAATGTCTAGTGCCAAAATTTTTGGCACGTAACAATATCCAATGTAGGAACTTGCTTATCAACCGTATAAATTTCATGAAAAGTGCGTCTCAATACTCGCGAAGTCAAAATCGCCACGGGTAATTTCATAAGAATCACTACCACGTTACCTTTTCGATGGAGATTTGAACGCTCGATTCTCAGACATTGAACCTTCTTTCTTATATATTTTAGAAATGCACAAGATTTTCCGGTTGCAGCAGCGGCAAGTTTAGTTGCCTTTTCTAAAGGTAATAACCACACACCTCCATCTTTCTGTTTATCGAAAAATTATATAACAGATTTAATGATGTTTCTAGTTTCAGAATTAAAACTCTTCCAAGATGTCATTACCGGGTTTACGGTACAACCTACAAGAATAAACTTTTGCTAGCTAACTAAGGACAAAAATCTGTTGAAATCATAAATAAATTTATAAATTCCTGTAATGTAACTGTAAGGTTATGTAAAAATTTAATTTTACAATATAATAATACAGTTTTTATACAAACCTATAGCAAGAAAAATATGTGGTTTTGAAGAAAACTGTTAATGAAGTTGACTAAAATAGAAGAATAATGGAAAAATCATAAAAACGCAGAACAATTAAAGAATCAGAAAGCTACGCAAAACTAAGTACTCTAGGATTGTCGGTTGATCAATTCGATAAGTGAGAAATTAATAGACACCGAATGGCCAGAGTAATCATATCGTAATAATGTACGTGCACACAAGTTATTTTAAACAAAAAAGCACAACTTATATCCTTTAAATTGATTTATGCAGCAAATACGATTTGTTAATGTACTTTCAATTCAGTTATTTGCCTTTAATATTTAAATCAAATTTGCATACAACTGGATATACAGCGCCATAAGTAATGCTGGATACACTCATCACTATCAATTTTCATATAATTAAAGTTACATGTACGGAACGTACAAAATAGCAATCCAATTATCTCATTGGTTACATATGTTCTCGTCAAATTTTAGCTCGCATATTTTCTGAATCTATTATTTGTTAAGTAGCACTGTACATTTCAAAAACATTTATTAAAAAGCTATATCTTGTTTTGAAATGCTTTGAGGGACTGAGAACTAAAACCGCACGTTTACTAGTGCACCATTTTAGGTTACCAGAAATGTGGCGTTAAAAATTTAAATTAACCCTTCGCTACTACAACTTTGGAAAGTGTAATGGCGTAAACGACAGTTTGATTACTTTTCATCTAAGAAAATAGGTTAGCTCTGTGATTACACAATTTCCGCCCTACAACAAAATATTAAATACAATTTCAACAGGAAATTGCTTACGCAAAATCGCTGTAGGGGATTTTCGTGCCCCATTCTAAATTTCCAGTAATTTAAATATCTAATATTAAATTTCTTGATATTGTTAAGGGAAGATTGTGTTTGGCATCTCCCAACACTACCAAATATATTTATTTATTAGTATGAATAAGTAACATTTACACACGCTCATAATATCAAGTATAGCTTATTCGCAGCTACCGAATTACATGCTGATAAGGATGTGCGTGAAGTTAGCCCCCAACTTTTGAAAAAAATAACTTTCTATAACTCATTCGTTTGCACATTGTTTGCACATGTATGCACATCCGGTATTTTTGTTTGCACACTTTTCGTTTAAAAATTATTCAAGAAACAATTGGGGGACTTCACACTGGTCCCCCGACTTTCAGGAAATTTATATTAAACCGGCGGAATTAATACACCATCGTTTACACATGTATGCACATCCATTATTTTTGTTTGCAGACCTTTCGTTTAAAAGTTATTAAAGAAACAATTGTGGGGCCAACTTAACACTAGACCCCGACTTTCAGCAAATTCATTTTAAACCGACGAAACTGATAGATCTTCGTTTGCAAATGTATACACACCTATTATTTTCGTTTGCACACTTCCAGTTCAAAAGTCATTTAACATTCAGCTTCATAGTCCTTGATACGAAAGTAAATATTAAATAAGTTTTGAACTAAAGGTGTGTAAACGAAAAAGCGACTTAAATCATGATGGGCAAACGAAGATACTCTGATTTCCGTCATCACATATTAGAATTGCATAAAAATGCGATATTTGACATGTGTAAAGTTACCCCCTGATTAAATTAAAAAATTTTTTGACTTACAGTAGTGGCAAAAAAAAGTTGATGTGTTTAGTAATGTGCAAACGAAAAAGTATCAATTAGGCTCATTGTAATCCATTTTTGAACACTTTGAACAGTAGCTATCGTATAGGGGATACTACGAAAATGTTAAATGAGTTTTGAACTAAAGGTGTGCAAACGAAAAAGCGACTTGATTCATGAAGTGCAAACGAGGATACCTTGATTTCCGTCATCACATGTTAGAATTGCACAAAAATGCGATGTTTGACATGTGTGAAGTTAGTCCCCTGATTAAATTTAAATTTTTTGACTTACAGTGGTGTGCAAACAAAAAGTTGATGTGCATGTGCAAACGAAAAGGTATCAATTGGACTCATTGTAATACATTCTTTCACATTTTCAACAGTAGCCATCGTCTAGCGAGGACTATGAAGCTGAATGTTAAATAACTTTCAAACTGAAAATGTAAATGTTAAATAAGTTTTAAACTAAAGGTGTGCAAACAAAAAACAACTTGATTTATGATGTGCAAACGAAGCTACTTTGATTTCCGTCATCACATATTAGAATTGCATAAAAATGCGATATTTGACATGTGTACAGTTATCCCCCTGATTAAATTCAAAAATTTTTTTGACTTACAGTGGTGTGCAAAAAAAAGTTGATGTGTTTCGTAATGTGCAAACGAAAAGGTATCAATTAGGCTTATTGTAATCCATTTTTGCACACGCGTGAAGTTAGCCCCCAACTTTTGAAGAAATTAACTTTCTATAGCTCATTCGTTTGCACATTGTTTGCACATCCAGTATTTATGTATGCACACCTTTCGTTTATATTAAAGAAACCATTGTGGGGGGGCTAACTTCACACTAGCCCCCGATTTTCAGAAAATTTATTTTAAACCGGCGGAATTAATACATCATCGTTTGCACATGTATGCACATGCATTCTTTTTGTTTGCACACATTTCGTTTAAAAGTTTTTAAAGTAACCATTGTGGGGCGCCAACTTCACACTAGCCCCTCGACTTTCAGCAAATTCATACTAAACTTACGAAATTAATAGATTCTTCGTGTGCACATGTATGCACATCTACTATTTTCGTTTGCACACTTGCAGTTTAAAAGTTATTTAACATTCAGCTTCATAGTCTTTGCTAGACGATAGCTACTGTTGAAAATGTGAAAAATTTATTACAATGAGTCCAATTGATACCTTTTCGTTTCCACATTGCGAAGCACATCAACTTTTTGTTTGCACACCACTGTAAGTACACAAATTTTTTTAATTTAATCAGGGGGCTAACTTCACACATGTCAAATATCGCATTTTTGTGCAATTCTAACATGTGATGACGGAAATCAAAGTATCCTCGTTTGCACATCATGCATGAAGTCGCTTTTTCGTTCGCACACCTTCATTTCAAAACTTATTTAACATTTTCCTGGTATGCCCTATACGATAGCTACTGTTCAAAGTGTTCAAAAATGGATTACAATGAGCCTAATTGATACCTTTTCGTTTGCACATTACTAAACACATTAACTTTTTTTTGCACACCACTGTATGTCAAAAAAAATTTTTAATTTAATCAGGGGGCTAACTTCACACATGTCAAATATCGCATTTTTGTGCAATTCTAACATGTGATGACGGAAATCAAAGTATCTTCGTTTGCACATCATGAATCAAGTCGCTTTTTTGTATGCACACTTTTAGCTCAAAACTTATTTAATATTTACTTTCGTAGCAAGGACTATGAAGCTGAATGTTAAATAACTTTTAAACTGAAAGTCTGCAAACGAAAATAATAGATGTGTATACATGTGCAAACGAAGATCTATCAATTTCGTCGGTTTAAAATGAATTTGGTGAAAGTCGGGGTCTAGTGTTAAGTTGGCCCCCACAATTGTTTTTTTAATAACTTTTAAACGAAAGGTGTGCAAACAAAAATAATGGATGTGCATACATGTGCAAACGATGATGTATTAATTCCGCCGGTTTAAATTAAATTTCCTGAAAGTCGTGGGGCCAGTGTAAGTTGCCCCCCCCCAATTGTTTCTTGAATAATTTTTAAACGAAAAGTGTGCAAACAAAAATACCGGATGTGCGTACATGTGCAAACAATGTGAAAACGAATGAGTTATAGAAAGTTATTTTTTTCAAAAGTTGGGGGGCTAACTTCACGCACATCTGATAAGGACGGTATTCCTTTGATATACTTCACCTGTAGTACTAGCCACAAATGCTTTGAATTCAGTCAAACAAGCGAGTACTACCAATAATTGTTAAGAAACAAATTGTTAAGAAAGAAATATGTGGAGCCTTTAAATGTTACTTACGTGGTAAGTTCTTGAAACTTGTATTTGTTAGGCATGGAGTAAAATTTAAACTCCCATTCCTATTACAATGCGAAAGCAAAGAGGATCGTAGATTAGAAAAGACTATTGGGAAAGTAGGTCTGGAAAGTATTAACAAAACGTATACAAACCCTATATGTATTCCCTATAAGATGGATTGGCAGATGGTAAGTTGCAGTTTTTCTTGAAAGAATTACCAGATATATTGAATGGACCCAAAAAAGTGAGTCTTATCTCTTTGACTTGGATATAACCCAAGATTTTCCTGCAATTTTTAGCAAGACGGAGATGTGTAATTATTTGACTACAAACCAAAACCTTTACTACTAGAGCGAATACGAGGAGAACTGCAATATTACAGTTGACAATGATTAAACTGCAGGAATCGCTTCTTTAGAATGGCTAACAGCTAATGCAATAATTACAATATTGTGTGTCAAATAACAAGTCGCGGTGTTAATAAACGACTAAGGAATCATATACTACATTTTCTTCATTGCCCAGATGTACTTTTAAGGGAAACGTTCGCGTCTACTTTGTCTAAAGAATACGGTATTACGCGATTGGAAACGATAATACACCACTGCACAACTGGTAATTTGTCAGTGCGATGTAAGTCTGTAGTGCCTTAAAATATTGTTTATAATTTTTGGGAAGTTATACTTCCTAAAGGCGTCAATGTACTCGATGTCGCTTGCCAAATGTGGAGTAAGTTGTCGGAGAAGCTCTAAAATAGCTGTTACTTAGTGTATAATAACCTCTTACAGTACGTATAATATTGGGAAAACAGCAATACAAAGAAGTTAACTGGCTTACAAATTAAGTTGTTCAAAAAACCAGAAGAAAGGGAAAAATGATAAAGTATGCGCTTTCGATTTTTAGTTTTAACTATTTACCTATAAATTATTTGGAGATAGTAGAAGAAGACAGCCAAGATAAAGTAAAATTTTTACACAAGTGCTACATTAAAGCGGGTAATACATATTTTACACTTGTTACGTTCATTTTCGGAAATAATTGGTTAGTTCATGTAAAATAATTTTTAACTCAAATCCCTTTCGCGTGTTTAAAATTGTATTGCAATTAATAATAAATTTCCTATATATTTTACTTGATAAATCTTTCTGCACATTAAAAAATAAGTATCCTTTCTAAGAATTCCTTAACGTGGAATCTACACCATAATTAGATAGGCGAGAACGTCTTTCCGAGTATCCAATAATTAATGCTGGTATGTTTTCCCATTTCTTAAGTGGGGGTTTTCCAGTTTTGAAGCCTTAACAACGATATTACAGTGAGCCTTGGTTCTTAGTTAAACAAAATTAATCCTCATAGAATGTTTGGTTGTTTCCGTTTTGGTTAAGGCGAATTGCTGGCACGCATTACAGCGTGGTGAGTATTTAGGGTTTTTATAAAATTATACCTTCAGACTACCACGAATTAATTCTATTTGTAATTGCTTTAGCTTTCTTCCGGCTGTAATGAATGGTCGTCCCTTGTTCTGATGCGAAAACCACCTCAAAGCGGGATCACGCATATCTCTCCTCTGCTTTGTTACTAAGGACGGCAACAATTACGAGGGTGAGTGGTTTTTCCATATTTTATTTCTATGGGCACTCGAGACGGGTCAAACCAGTACTTTTCTGTTTTATTGGTAGACTAAATTTAATAATGGTAGGAAGATCATCTTTATGCGTGTGATGGGGTTGATCATTAGTTAGATTGGGATAATAGTTATTAATTTAGTTTTTGGGGAATTTGTATGTAATAGTAATTTACAACTGTGGGTTTTTGTGTTCTAAATTTTTATTAGATTAAGACATTGTACTGCCAATGTGGCAAAACTGATTTTATAGTTATAACCATTTAGAGCTGTGGTTTTTAGGGTTGCATTAGGGTTTTTTCTTTGTTGGTTGCTAAATAACTTAGTGGGGATACCTAAAAACGACAGTTCGCTATTTCAAAACTGTTTTCTGTTCATTGTGTATATATATATATATGAGTAACTTTTACGTAGGGATTGCTAATTTTTGTTTGGGTCCTCATGTGCTATTGTATATATTTTTTTTTAAATCATAGGTTTTCCTTTTTGGTATATTTTGTGTTGAGTATTAATGCGTGGGTGTAAATTTCTCTTTATTTATTTCAGGTCTCCCTTAATTTTTTTGTTGTATGTATGAAACCCCGCCCACTCGCCGATCGAGCCCGGTCATACTTCTTTCTTTCTTCCATTTTTGGTTTTTTTATAGGTTACGTCAATGTACGTGACACACTATGTATAGCAGCATATTCAACAACCCCAAAAGACATAATCATTTCGAAATCAAGTTTGGTTAATACACCTAACATGCGCCCTGAGGTTGTAAGACGCGTAAATATTCGTAGCAAACTCTATCCGTTTACGCCAAAAAAAATTACTCCATTATGCGCGCCGTACGCTGTAAGTGGGAGAAAAAGACAGCTGGAATTAGAGGAATTGGATGCAAAAAAGAGAAAGTTGAACTACATGGAAGAAATTGCAGCGATACGAGAACAATACAAAGATGTATTAGACAAAAAATACCTTATTAGAGAAAATAAGGAAGAATTAAAAGAGTATTTTATGTGCCGATGGACAGCCTTAGATGCATTTGGGTTTTACGAGCGATATGCATGTGGTTAGTAAGAAAGATTCTTCCAGTTATGTGTATATTGTTGCGGAAAGGGATAGCACTAAATTGGTATACTATTTAAAACGGTTTTTAAGAACGTATTTATCAAAATGGCATATGACATAGACAAACTAATGCAGGTGGCGTTCGTAACCTTGGCTTACACTACACGCAAAGAAGTTGGTGGAGGTGGAGTTGGCGGTGGAGGTGGAGGTGGAGGTGGAGGTGGAGGTAGAGGTAGAGGTAGAGGTAGAGGTAGAGGTAGAGGTAGAGGTGGAGGTGGAGATGGAGATGGAGATGCAGATGGAGATGGAGGTCATAAAAAGTAAATATCTTATCAAAGACACCTTTGTGTGTAATCAACACTCAATATTCTTAAATAGCTACCTTGAATGAACTGAAATCGAAAGTTTTTCTATTGGCTCAAGATATGGTACAAATAAACACAATTTACAGTTCAGTGCAAAATTTAAATCATAATTATATTTCTGTTGTAAATAAATTAAGCATTCATTGCAATACAATTTAAATCAATGACTATCACACCAAGAATTATTTGAAATCTTGTATTCAAATATATCACGCTTGACATATAAATAATTGATTTATCGCTAAAAGACAGATCCGTCTTTCGTTTGCAGATGTTCTAAAATTAATGCTTCAATTTAACTCTTTAAACATAGTACTTCACTTAAATGGGTAACAGAAAACTTTACACTTTCAAAGAATAGCATAAAACTTCTAGTTTGCAACCAATTATTGATCACAAATAAACTTGGCCTTGTTTAAATATACATTACACGTGAGGTGAAGTGGTTTTATATCAAAATTCCATTAATCTCATTAATTTCTCAAAACTATTACTTTCAACTACTTTTATAATCCTCTGAAAAGCGTAAACACGAACGATATGAGACTAACAACTAACGCTTTTATAAAACTTACTCGTGCAAATTAACTTTTTTCACAATTTTAAGCAATGAGCGAGCAAGATAAGCTTGAGAACCCTTCCTTGTTATCACTTTACATAAATATATTGGCATATCGCTCACCCGCTGAACTTCGGATTGCCCATCGAAACAACACGGCAATTGTAATGCGCTGCAATACTGTTCATCCAAATCAAAAATACATGTAGCTGGTGTTAACAAATACTTGCACTTTCATATTCGAAATAATAACTTTTCTACGGCATGAAAAAATTGAATGAAGCCACAACCATTCTCAAACTGCATTGTCCTCCATAATTCAGAAACATATTCAATACACAAGAAATTAACTTAGCATGTTAATTGATGAATTATAAATTCAGAAACCACTCTGGCTTCAACTGGTGGGTTCCCACGTCGATACCATTTAGAACGTGGCCAAACTAGAGGTTTTGCATCCCTTTCTGGAGTAACCAACACATCGGTTTGAATTTAGAAATAACAACTTAGTACATATAGCTCTACGCCTTGCTGCGTGCAACCCACAATACAGGATTAATGACATTCGAACCAGCAATATTACATTTATTAATACCAGATCTTCACAACAACATATAATACAATTGCAGAATCTCATACATTTAAGGTAAAGGTAAATAGACTAATATATTAATTGTTAATAACTCTAGAATAAAGAAATAAATAGACTATCTATGTGCAAGATATCCAAATATTACTGGACCGAAACTTGAATATGTTACAAAATATTGAATTGAATACGTAACTGAGATAAGAACTATCTATGTATACGTGGAGAAATTGTTGCCGGAGAGTGTTATGTGCGGTGTAGAGGTTTGGCTCGCGGCGCTGCAACCGACTTGTCATGAGTTGACTGGAATATTAACTAATCAGAGTTAATCTGATTTGAAAAAACAATATTAAACAGTTCGTAGTATTACTGTTTATTATTGGTTCATTTCCTATTTTTTTTCTGAAGATTTATTAAGCAGTGTTGACTTCTTTTCTTGACATTTGAATTCTGGAAATGAGTATTGAACTCCTAAGTGGAGCCACAAATGAAAAGGAAAACGAGAACAAGATGAATAATTGAAGAAAACAAATACAGTTATTTCTTCCGAAGTAGGACAATGCCATCGGTGCCAACGATTCGGGCACACGCAGACAAACTGCAAGGCCACGTCTAAGTGTGTCAAGTGCGCCGGGAACCACCTGCCCCAAAAGCAGGAAAGTTCTTGCGGTGTGCGTCAACTGCGGTGGCGCGCATCTAGCGAGCTGTAAGGGATGCTCTGCATTACCGAAAGAGTGGTTGCCAGGAAGCAACACGAGACTGCCCCAAAAGCACCGGCCAGCGTCCGTTTTGCGAAGTCGACGTTGGGGAGCGATACTGTGCGAGACCACGCGTACGCCAGCGTCGCCAACGGCTCGGCTACGGCCGTCTCTACACCGACAGCCAAGAGCCCAGCTCTTGCGCAAGTTGAAGAGACGCCTGCCCAGGTAGACCACCCTCAACGGTGGGGCGGTAGCCGTCCTGTGGGAGCGCGCAATGGAGTCCACTCATCGGACTCCTCGCTGGAATCGACTTCTAGAAGTTGACTGCGATTGCCAGAAAGCTGCTGCCTGTAATCGCCGAAGCTAAAAACTTAGGCAATTTAGTCATGGGCTTTATTGCCTGCGGCAAGGATCTCAGCAAACTCTTCCATTTTAATCGATAGACGTCGCAGTAATCTAAGAACCCTGCAGATAGCGTTCTGGAACGCGCGAGTGCTGATGGGAAAGCGATTTGAGTTGCTGGAGTTTGGGTTGAGACACGACCTAGACGTTGTTCTGCTGAACGAAACGTTCCTCAGCGCACGAGACGAGCCTAGTCTTCCAAACTACAGGTTGTTTCATAACAATCGAGATAGCGTCGGAGGAGTCATAGCGGCGTACCTCAAGGCAAGCTTGGAGCACTACGTGGTGAACTTTCTAGACCTACAACAACATGAAGCGACTGCCGTATGCATAGTACTAGAGGATTTCTCCCCTCTACGCCTGGTCTCGGTTTATAACTGGCCAGGTGGCAAACCGCTTAGCAGGCAGGACCTGGACGCGTTGTTGGATACGAGAGAACCTGTGCTTTTAGCAAGAGACCTCAACGCCAAACATCCGTCTTGGAACAGTCGGGTAGCAAATCGTAATGGACGCATACTCCGACAGTTTGCTGACGAATGTAAAGTTGAGGTCTTAGGACCGGCAGAATCCACTACTACGGCAATAGAGGCAGGCCAGATGTACTAGATGTCGCGATACTCCACCAACTGACGCTAAATACGGAGATCCGGGCCTTCAGCTACCTCAGTTCTGACCACAACCCGGTGCTACTTAATCTCGGAGGGGAGCGAGTCCCGGCCACCAATGAAATCCGTAGGGTTTTGTGCCTGGCATTTGCCGCCCGCCTAGCAATGTCGGTCGATGGACGCGCTACAAGCGAAAGTAGACCGCCTCGTGGAGTGCATACAGACCTCAGTCAGTAGAGCCACTTCGATGAGACCGGTAGCGGATAAGAGGGACATCCTCCCTCTGCACATCCGTTACCTAATCCGAGATAAGAACCGTGCCAGCCGTCAGTGGCAAAGAACCTGGGATCCTGCGGAACGGTTCCGGTATTACCGATTGGTCGCCGAAATGCGATTAGCAATACGGCGGTACCGAAACGAGGCCTGGGAAGCTAGACTGGAGGACTTCCAAGCCAAAGACCACTCTCTGTGAAGAATGTTGTAAGTTCTGAGAAACAAGACTTCCCCAATGCTTCCTATCCATGGCAAAACAGGCTTAGCCTATTCAGTCTCTGAAAAGGCAGAAGTCATCGCAGACAGCATGGAACGTCAGTTTCGGCATATCGAACAGGTTCACCGCGACGTCCGACGGAGGCTATGAGACGAAAACCTTCGGGAAATCCACCTCACCACAGTTGAAGAAGTCAAGGACTTTATCAAGGCTTTAAGGGTCAGAAAGGCTCCTGGGCCGGACGGAATTTCCAACCGGGCTCTGAAAGCGCTGCCGGAAATAGATTGTATTTTGATAATTATTACACGTCTTTAGATTTGTTAGAATATTTGGCTAATAATGGCATTCTCAGCCTAGGGACTGTTTTTCGCGAAGAGAGAAATTGCCAGCCATCAGCTATGCGATGCCTCATATAAACTCGCCTTTTACTGCTAGACCGACAGAAGATCACTAGGAATCACTGTTCATCGTCTGCGAGGTCTTTCTAAAACTATCACGGTCCAGCTGCGATAACCCAGTCGACCAGTTGATTAGTGAACCGCTGTCGTTTTAAAACAACCCGATATTATAGTAGTGTTTATAATTTGCACTAAAAAACAAAATGGTGCCCTACAGCAATCACTTCGAAAAAATAGTTGCCCAAGATGTCAAGAACCGGCTGGAGATGTAATGATTGCGTGTACATTATGCCGAAATAGGCACCACATCTCCTGTTTGCAATTGCGATCTAAAGCGCATACAAAAGATTGATGTGTCGTAGTGGCTGACACCGAGGTACTGAAATGCAGAAAAGCTCTACATCCGGGGCATACACACACACCGGTTAAAACTTATAAGTAATCAGCAAACTAAACACTCGGGGATTGAATATTAGTTAGATGACATTCAGAATGAATCTAACGCAGAGTTGGATATAACAAATCCTGATCACATGCACAAGACCGTTGTCAATTTGCCGTTAGAGCCACATGAAGACACGCGCAAATCCAAATCGCTATCCGTTGAGCTACGAGCTACTCGTATGAAGCAAATCGTCATTCGACGATCAATTTTGTATGAGCTTCTAAAACTTGACGTTAATCCAAGGCAATGGCAAATGTTCATTTGCAGCTATATACGATCGGCACAAATCTGTAACTTTACGAAAGAAGAAAATTTGGAGAAGCTATAACTTTGTCTGTCGGACCGAGCCGCTCAACTAGTCGAGGGAAAGCTGCTACTAGCTGAATCAGTGCTACATGTTCTCACACTTCTTCGTTCCCATTGGGGACATCCTGAACAAGTGCTACGTATTGTAGTGGTGAACCGGGTGTAAAGAAGTATCGAATGGGCTCCATTGCAAATTTTTCTTTGTCGGTTCAACACTTGTGTCCTTTTGTAAGAGCTGCTGACATGATACAGTTCAGAAGAGGTTAACCTACTTCTATTTAAGATTATAAATCCGAAGCGACAATTCTAGTTGCAAGATGCATGTCATCAAAATCGGCTGAGTTTGAAATGGAAGAAAAATGTGATCGTTATTTAGTCAATAAGCCATAATACTTTTATGCCGCTTACGCTACTAACGAATCATTAAACAATATTAATTACAGAAGCAGATAAGACTCGTAAAAAACGCAAAAAATTTATAGAAATGTGTTTGAAAGAACTGATGGATGAAATAACGAGATCCAAACAGTGTAGGGAACGTTTACACCTGCATTACGTCAGGCGTTGCAGAGTATACAAGTACTGTATCGTAAATGATTGCACATACAAGCAACTTCCACTATTGCATAACCCAAATATTCACATACCTACACCGTCCGCTACTGAAGCAATAGAAGTCGTAATCTCAACCGCTAATATCAAGCTTCTAAGGTTCTTCAAGGTTCTAAACCGTTTCTACCGTACGACGATAGAAGTGTCATCTTAGTCAGAAACGGGAAGCTGTATCAGATGATGGCGGGTCATTTTTGGAAAACATAGTTAAAAGAGTACCTTCCAGAACTAAATCGTGCTACTAAGTGATCCGAGAACGTCAAGCCATTGACGAAGATGATATCATAATCATAATGGACGAGAAAAAAACATCAATCATGGAAGAAAGGCCGGCTCTAGATGTTAAAAAACTACCACATAGACAGCAAAGAGTATTAACTCGTGGTCTGCAGCTAAAGTAGCTGTCCTTGATATACGGTAGCTATGGTAAGTCGTCCCATAGGTCGGATCTCCTTACCAAGGGGAAGAATGTTGGAGAGAGTGCCTCGCCTTTTTTTGCATACAAAAATATTTTTAATTTAGTTGGTGTGATCTCCCTTTGTTTACAGTATACAGTTTAAATTCAGGATGACTAGGGAAATAAAAATTAAAATAAATTGAAATGTCAAGCAAAAGAGATCACAAACAACGTGAAGGGACATTGTAAGTTCCTCGTGAAGTAGTTGTGTCATGTTTGTTTTATAGAAAATTTATAATAAAGGACGAAATTCATTTTTTTATTACAAATAGCTTAGGGTACAACTCATACATTCGAACAGTGTAGATGAAAAGAAATTATTTAGTATTGATAATTGAAGTTAGCCTTTACAATAAATCAGGAGGTGGCTAGGCATTTTTCTAGGAAAAGGGCCTGACACTAATTTTAGCCGAGGGCTCGGATTTTTGTCAGACAGGCACTAGCAATAGCTACACAAGGTGTTACATTTATCGTTCATATAACAATCATGGAAAACATTTTTAGATAAGACTACTTTATCGGTCTGATTTCACTGAAAATAATAAACTATAGTATAAGTGTTATGAGCAGAACAGCGTGGAATTTGGATTCCTAGATTGAAGTGAATTTGGTGTCAGATTGTTGTTAATTATTGCAATAATTAATTATTAATTATTATTTATAACAATAGCTTAATGCAGTCTCATTCTCCACAAATCTAACCTCAGAGATTATATTTCAAAAGTTAGCTATACAAAGTTCATAAAGCGATAAATGCCACACGTCGAAAGTTACATGAACTGATATAGTAAATAAAAGCACTATTACAACGCAACCTTCGATTTCACTTTCTACCCTAATCAACTCAGGGGTTACCACCTCAAGAAATTAGAATGTATAGAATTAATTTGAATTTATACATATTAGTTTCTATTATAGTTCACAATCGATATAATAATTTTATATTGAAAGCATAACTTACAAGTTTCATAAAAACTTTTAAACTTTAAGTGGGTCAAAAACTGTACGAAACAAGGTAGTTAACAAATACAAGTACAGATCTTATAAATATTGTAGTGGGCTACTATTAACGCGTTCACCAATTTAGAACAAGTAATAACGAAAGTTTTTATTATTCAGTGTTCACCAGTTTAATTAACGGTATATGCCTTATTTATAGATGCTTTCAGTCCAATTAACAATGAAGCACTATCACTAATGCTATTTACAAACACAAATATCTTCTTAAACTAAATCCTTAACCATAAGTCTTCTTAACAACACTAAACTCTACTATAATTCATTTATTACACTCTTGTCTATTTATGTATAAGCTGGCGGTCAATATGCACGTTTACATACCACAAATTTATATGGACTATAGGACTTTCAAAACGTAATAACCAACTAACTATACACCAGATGATTTATATACGATATTTTGATATAAACCAACTGATGTACACTCATCACCGATCTTATATATAGCCCATAATTAACTAGATGATTCATAGTCTGGTGTTTGCTCGAATATTCTAGAGTTCTGTAGAATGCACTTCGGTTATGCAGCTTGTGTGTTTGACCACTACGTCCCGTAACTGTAAAAACATTTTGACACCAATTTGATTACTGATGGCGGTATCGGCAACTATTTCCTCTGGTGTATCCACCACCTCGTTGGAAATAACAGTCAACACTCTTTGCTTGGTCTTAGTAGGCAACCGGTTGGTAGCAACAAACAAGGGCCTGTATGTTGGTTCACTGGAAGATTACTTCTGGCATATTTCAAACTATTCTCCATTCTAAGCGATCCAGTCCACAGCCTAGCTTGGGCACCGCTAATCTCGTTACTCCATTTTCCATCACCTGAGCGTTAAGACTCAGCAAAGCCTCAAATAGATGTCCATAACTAAGTCTCTGCTATAAAAAATTTTTGGTGACCAAATAGTAAACATAACAATTTCCATCTTGAAGAACCAAGGTTTTTCCTACAGTTGGTTGCTGTTGTACTAATTTATTCACACATCCAAACCTTTTCTTGTAAACAACAGCTATTCCTCTTGACATTTGCAGATCTGGACCTACGTAATGTGTAAGAGAATATCCTTCTGGTGATCTAAACAGATCTTGCTATTTTTCAACAACAAAGCCAAATCTCGCTTTAGCGGAACCACCATACGCCGCCATAAAATTCTCAAAATCTACATTTGGCTCATGATTAATAACTCTTCGAACACCATTTTTATTATTCAAGTTTTCTTGGTTGTTGCCAGAGTAAGATATTAAACAGTCAAATTGTACCACTTTCGGTTTACCACGAGGAGATCTTCTGATCCCATACACTACATCATTAACACTTTGTATGGGCCTTCCCATTGTTTTTGTAATTTTGGCGACAATCCACGCTTTCTTTGAGGATTATGCAACCACACTAAATCTCCAGGTTGGTAACCACCTTCTTGTGCTGTCGTGCCATATTGTGATTTCATTCGATCGCTTGCCGCCTGGATATTTTTCGGACGTTTTCGTGAATGCTATTTGATCTTCACGAAGCTTACTAACTTAATCTTCAACTACGATCTCTTCTCCAGGTTTAAATCCAAACTGAAAATAACATGGTAGCCGCAATTCACGTCCTAACATCACGCAAGCAGGAGGGTATCCTGTGCTGTCATGTACCAAAGATCGGTACGCCAGTAGGAACAAATATAAATATTGGTCCCAGTCTCGTTGATGTTCGGAGACAACTTTGGTTAGGTACTTTCCTAACGTCCTGTTCATTCTTTCAACCATTCCATCTGATTGAGGAAGAAGTGGCGTGGTTCTAGTCCTCCTGATTCCAAAATGCTTGCAGACATTCTGAAACAACGCTGATTCCAAGTTCCGACCTTGACCAGAGTGTAATTCCAACGGAACTCCAAAGCGACAAAACAACTCTCTCACTAGTACATCTGCAACCGTGTTTGCTTCTTGGTTAGGTACAGCATACGCCTCTGGTCATTTGGTACAATAATCCATTGCAACCAAGATGTATATATTTGCTTTCTCTCCCAAAAAGATTCCTTACGTTATACTGTCTCATTGGGGCTTTCTGTTTTGTGACCGGGCGATTTCCAGAGACACACGACTCGCATTTCCGGTACCACTCCTTCACATCTTTCTTGTAGTTCACCCAATAAAATCTTGCTCTCACTCTTTCGAGAGTCGTTTTCACGTCAAAATGCTCTCCGGAGATACCATCGTGCAAGTGATGCAGCACTTTCGGCACTTTGCTTCTCGGCACTATCACTTGAAGCCGTCTCTCAGTGCCTTCTTCACACACCAGGTGTCGTTTCAAGATTCTATTTTCAGTCACCAAAGAGTCCCACTGTGCCCAGTATGCCTTCAGGCTCCTACCTAAATACTAATTTCTTCCCAAGTTGGCCGACGTCTCCTACTCTTCCACTCAATAATACGTCCCAATTCGGCGTCATCTCCTGATCTTCTCGTATTCTTTCGGGTTGCCAAGTATCATCAGTTACCATCATTCTATCTTGGACCAACCATTGCAGTCTACCAAACAGTTTTCTTAACAGAGTGTCTGCATTCCGATGGCTAGTTCCTACACGACGTTCTGTGTAAAAGCCACATTCCTGCAGCCGTTCTATCCACCTTGCAACTTGACCTTCAGGATTTCAAATTTGCAGTAAGGATTTTAGTGCAGCATGGTCTGTTCTTAACAGGAATTTACGGCCGTATAAGTACTTATAAAAGTGCTCTACGGATTTGACGACGACCAACAGCTCCCTTCTTGTCACACAATAGTTCCTTTTTGGCCGCGATAAGACCTTGCTGAAATACCCAATAACTTTTTCTTGACCGTCCTGCACCTGAGAAAGAACGCTTCCTGTAGCTGTGTTGCTGGCATCGGTATCCAACACAAATTTACCCTTCATCCGTGGATAACTCAGAATCGGTGCTGTAACTAGTAGCCGTTTCAGTTGTTCAACGCGCAGTCGTCATTCCAATTATATTCTTATCCATCTCGGTTAATTTCGTCAACAGTTTGGCAATGTTCGCAAACCCTAGTATAAAGCGTCGGTAATTTGTACACAATTCCAGAAAACTGCGTAGTTGTATAAATCTGCTGGTGTAGGTCACTCTTGCATCGTTTTTATCTTGTCAGGGTCGGCTCTTATTCCGATCTCCAAAACAACATGTCCTAGGTATGCCACCTCTTTTCCAAATAGGTGAAATTTCTTAGGGCTCAAGGTAAGGTTTGCCCCGTGTAATCTTTGCAATATCTCCCCTAGGTTCTTAAGATGTTCTTCAAAAGATCCACCTAACGCTATCAGATCGTCTAGGTACTCTAGACCTGTTTTCCAATACAGTCCACTTAGTATCGACTCCATCAAACGTTCAAAAGTAGCAGGAGCATTCCATAATCCAAAGGGCATGACCTTGAACTGCCATAATCCAGTTCCAATTGTAAACGCAGTTTGCTCTTTATTGTTTGGCTCCAAGCCTACCTGCCAATATCCGCTTTTCAAGTCCAAAGTCGAAAACCATTTAGATCCGGATAGAGTATCCAAGGTGTCATCAATTCTAGGCAAAGGATAGCTGTTTTTCTGTGTGACATCGTTTAGCCGCCGGTAGTCTACACTATACTTTGTCGGCCCATCTTTTTTCTTGGCAAGCACTACCGGGGTTGCCCATGGACTATTCAAAAGCTCAATCACTCCCTGTTTCTCCATGTCTGTGATAATTTGCTCGGCTGCTTTACGCTTTGCCAAAAGAGGCCGCCTAGGATGTTGTCGTATCGGTTGCGAATCTCCAGTATTGCACTACATTCGTCCTTCCTTTCTCACTATCATCCAGTGCAAATACACCTCGATATCGTCCGATCAGTTGTTGCCCAGTTGGTCGCAGTTTAATCCTTGACACGAAGGTATCAACATATCTAGCAGTTTCTGTAAGCATCCGGTGGCTGGTTTACTTTTTGTGTCGTCCACACAACGTTTAATATGACATACTGCAATGCAACTTCGCACAATCATGTTTTTCTTCAGGGTCACCATATGCGGATTAATGTTTGGTACCCTTATTGGTATCGTATTTCGAGACTTTACCAGTGTTCTTCCAATCAGTAATCCCTCCTAAACCATTCTCGATTCAGTTGCTTCCATCATGCATACTTGTCCTTCCCGGAGAGTCCGGGCGTCCCATCACGATCATTTCCGTCTTCTCTGGTATTTTCATATCACAATTCATTCGAACTTGCATCGTCTGGTTACTCGTCTCTTGCAATGGAATCTCTTCATCATCTATCGGAAGTACTTTTTTTTTGTTCACATGAAACCCATATTCTCTCATGAGATCCTTTCCCAAGATAACTTCTTCTGTAATTTCAGCTACCAACACCCGATCATTAATTAGTTTGTCTATAATTCACAACGTTACGGCACTCCCCGTGGGTAAAAATTTTCTCACCACTTGCCGTTCGCCCAGTAAAATCTTGCTCGGGCTTTCTCCAGATACATCTTAACGCCTAAGTGTCCTCCCGATGGCGCTATATGTAGATGTCCTAAAACCTCCGACACTCGCCTTTTAGGAACTACCATTTAAAACGTACTCACGGGTTCATCCACATTCTCTAAGGATTGCACCACGATTTTATTCTTTACCTTCAAGGTATTCCATTGTGCCCAGTATTTCAGGGTGCTACTCAGCGGGCTAATGTCGTGCCAGGATGGATGTTCTCCTCTAACTTTCGAACCCATAATATCACCTAGAGACCCCCAATCGTCATTTATCACGATAGTCTGAACAAGTAGATCACACTTCATTTCTAACCGTGAGCAATGGCTACAATCTTCGCGGCAATGTCGTTTTGAAAACGCATCCATATCACGATGACTTATACCAGCACGGTGTTGCGTGTCGAAGTCATACACCTTTAGTGCTTCTATTTATCTGGCGACTTATCTTTTGGAGTTTCCAAACTACATAGTCACTTCATGGCGGCATGGTCAGTTCTCCGGTGAATT
The DNA here is from genome assembly GCA_036346225.1 of Platerodrilus igneus. Lineage (NCBI taxonomy): Eukaryota > Metazoa > Arthropoda > Insecta > Coleoptera > Lycidae > Platerodrilus > Platerodrilus igneus. The sequence goes on from JARFIW010001660.1 coordinate 2,109,934, forward strand.
TTTCTCCCGTGGAGATACTTATAAAGGTGTTCTATGAATTTCTCCAAGGCCAACAGATCCGTTCGTGTAACGGAATAATTCTATTCCTGTTTCGAAAGCACCTTGCTAAAGTTTCCAATGACGCTCTCTTGTCACTTTTGCATCTTGGATAGTACACTTTGGCGACATTGCTTGCGTCCATATCCAAGTTGAATTTGCATTCCGACCGAGCATACCCTAAGATGGGAGTCGTTACCAATAAATACCTTAGCTGTTGGAATGCATTTTGGCAATCTTTATCCCAAACGTAATCGTGCCCTTCTTCAGTCAGTTTGGTCTAGCGTTTAACATTGTTCGCAAACCAGGACTCAGCTCCAGATTAACCTTTCATATCTATATGGAACCCGTACTTTTTCAAGACACCTTCCCAAGATAACTTCTTCGGTGATGTTCGCAGTTACTACCTGATAGTCAAATATTTTGCTCCCATCTCCGATTTTTTACACCTATCATTCTGTCCGTTTGAATTTCCTTACCACCCACGGTTCGAAGACTCACCGTCAAGGGTGATAGTTTACCATGATCGCGCATTACATCCGTATTAGCAAGTGTCCTAGTGGCTCCGGTATCAACTAGGAACTTTGCAGTCTTTCCGTTAAACTGTCCATATATGTTCATGCTTAGATTGTGCTCTGCAGATGATGGTCTCCAGGACAGAATCCGTGCAGGTCGACTTTCGCCTCCTCCTGTAACTCTCTTTAGTTTCTGGCTACTTTAGTTTTCTGGCTTCTCTGCTTCTTACTTTGACTGTTTACATTTGGACTGAATATACCCTAACACGTCATAATTCCGACATTTGAGTCTCTTCCTCTGTAGATGGTGATCACGATGTACCCGTAGAACCACCTTCTCTATGCTTTCTTGTCCCTGTCCCTATACGGAGCATCTTACTTTTGCTAGTATTACGATGCGAAACTTACTTTTCCGCTTTAAATTCCATATCATAAGCTAGCACATCATCTCAGGTTCATTATCGAGCCAGTCGTAATGCTTGCTCGACCTCCCTATTGCGTATTCCGTCAACGAAAATCTGTACTGCCAGCTGTTTTAGGAAGATGTCTGGTGCTGTTGGGTAGCTTAGTCGCACCAAGCTAGCAATATCTCCTTCAAACTCTTGCCAAATTTTTGTTAGCCTTTTGGTAACGGTTCTTTACTTCAACATGGTACACTTGTTGTAGATAAGAGTCATATTTATAATGTATATTTACTTTGCATGTATTATATTATTTCGGGGCTTGATTTGTTTTTTTCTGACGGTCTGCCGCCATTTTTGGTGGCAGCATTTTTATAAAAACGAAGATCGTAATTGTGAAGATCGTAATTATAATGTAAATCAGTTAGGGAATGATAGGGAAAGCTTGGGATGGTTTTAGGCTAAAGATAAAATAAATTATTTAGATCAGGGAGGATGAATTTGTAAATTTATACAGCAGGCAAAATAGCTAGATTCACTATTAAAATATTTGGCGAATGCTTAGAAAATTTGAATCCATTTTTAAAATTAGTTAGCTAGCATTGGATAGTTTTAAGTCGACCCTTCAGGTCACACCGGTAAGCAGAGCTGGCGACTGCTATCCAGTATTACGGATCTTTCCTTTTACTTTCGCGTGTGTCTTGTTGAACGGACACACTCCAAAATCAATGTTAAAGATACCATTATTCAAACCCTATTTTTAGTTTTTGTTTTAGTTTGTTAGATTTATATTTAAGATTGATTTATTTTGAACTTAGATTACATTTGGAGAACGTTTATTTTCGCATTTAAACCAAATGTAGTACCTTTGGGTAGAGCATTAGGGACGTGGCCGCAGGCATAGCGGCCCTTACTCAAATTATAATGTAGATAAAAGTCGCTGAATCTGTTTCCAACCTTGATGTTAAGGTCCCGTAGCTTCTTGAGCATGGTCTGACATTCTTTGCAGAATATTTAATTCACCTCCTAAAGCAACAATTAACGTGGTTGCCCTTTCACCATAGTCCCAGCGATTAGCTCTCGCGGCAGCTTTGAATTGCTTGAAATATGTCTCCCAAGGTAACTTTTCGTTAAACGTGAATGGTTTTACTTTGAACCTTGACGTTGATTCCCTTTCCCCGACATTCTTAAATTCTGGGCCGTGCTGTTGTATCACTGGAGCTGAGACCTCTGGTGCGTGTACTATTAGCGATTTAATTCGTTCTTCCACCCTCAGAACCTCTTCTTCCATTTTTTGCGAGGTCTTTAACAATTTATTTCTAGTTCTTGCGAGTTTTCTAATATATCCTCCGAAAACTTCCCTTCAAGTTTCTGTAAGTCGCCGGAAAATTTGGCTTCCAGGTTTTTAGTGAATTTTATATTTTCTTTTAAAAACTCTTCTTTTAATCGTTTAACTGATTTTGCGGTTTTTGTCGCTTCTTGTATAAACTCCTCTCTCGTTGACAGTAATTTTCTTGTAGTTTACAGCGATCTCGTTCAGTTTTTCTGTAACGTTTATGACGGTTCGTTATTGTTGTTTCGTCGTATTTTTATTTAATTTCGGTGTCAGGCTCACAGAGTTTTGGTTTTGTTTCTTTTCGTGTTCTTGTCAATTTTCTGTAAAACTTTCCTGTAGTTTTACGCAATTTTCATTTTATTTTTCCATGAATTCCGCAGAGTTACTGGGCAAGCTCTCCGCAACGGTTGACTTGACCTCCTTCAAAAAGGAAAGCATTTTGCTGTTCATTTACTGTTGTTGACTATGAGTTACTGGCATTCAAAAGAAAATCGTTCAAAAGTCTTTTTTACTACGAATCCCACTACTTGACACCACTGTAACGAAAACTCTTTTGCAAAACAACAAGTCTTTATTATGTAATGGTTACACAAGCCTTTTCAACAACTCGTAGTGTCACTGAAATTCTTAAAGGACTAACGATTTGTTACGGTATTTCGTCAGACAAGGAAGAGATCAACGAAAACAACGCTAGTAGTCCGCACCGATTATCACAAAAAAAATTAACCGCAGAATGCTATGCTAACTAACTAGTCGTGGGGTGGGGGGCAAAAAGGGAAAAACGTCAATACCGACTCGCCTCGGGGGATTATTTAATCAGAACCTAATTTGCGTGTTTTCATTAAAGTTTGTTACGTGAACTTGAATGCGAAAGGGGTACCTATGTTTGCATATAAAGGCTAGGTAAATTAAAATTAAAAAGGGTAAATTAAGTAAATTAAAAAGATCGTAACCAATTCTCAATTTTGTTGCAATTTTCAATATATTGCATTTGAACAATTTTCAGATAAAAATTGACACAATTGGTACATAATATTACTCACTTTATTATAAGTGATAAAGGCAAGGTATTAGTTAATCACATAACTGCTAGGTTTCGCAAAATTTACAAATAAGATAGCATAATTTATGTTTCGAATTAACAATATAATAGTATATTATTCAACGAGCGGCGTGTTCCGTATGAGTAATGGTCATAACTTGCGAGTGGAATACTATACTCTTCCCACGACTACACAAATGTTTATTATCAGATATTTTTATATGTTTAAACTAATATCATAAACAGATAAGCAAAAGTTTATTTGTCTAAGTCGAACAGCCTACTTAGCATGATACGAAAATTATACTTCATAGATAATGAAAAATAGGGCTTTGTACTGATTGTTTAAAGATGTTGGATTATGGATTCATATACACCTAGAGAATAATTAGTACTATTATTGACCCATTCTTCTATGCAACTTGCGTGTTTGACGTGTTGCCTAATAGTTCGTAACAATATGCATCACTTTAGGTACCTATAGATATACATGCTGAAAAGCAAGAATACTTTTGTGAAGTATTGATTGAGCGATGCAATCAAGATACCAATTCTGTAAAAAATATTTGCTTTACAGATGAGTGTTCAATTAGATTAAATGTCGCTCCAAATGATAAAAATATTGGACCACCGAAGATATAACACTTGTATATCCCAGTTCATACACAATATCCTCAGAAAGTAAATATACTGGCTAGAATATTTATAAACCAAATCATAGGTCCATACTTCATCGGAAGACCCCTTACAGCACCAAAACATTATAATTTGCTAATTGATAACATTTTGCCAACATTAAATGGGGTTGCACCCAAGAATTCCATAGTTTGGTATCATGACGGTTGCCCTGCTCATAATTCACATATAATTAAGAGTCTTTTGAATACATTGTTTCCAGCGTGCTGGATTGGAAGATGTCCCTATAGTAGGAGACAAAGAATATTACTATAGTAAGCCTGCTTATCGCAGAAGGCTATTAAAAGGCGCAGCAAGGGGCAGCAACCTTGCTGGCTAAAAGATATTGGAGGAGAGTCGGTTAGTCCCGGACGATCCTCAATAAATTACAAGGTTGTTGAGGGTTGACCATGACAGATACGGCTTTTTGCTAAAGTCTTTAAAAACTGCGTTGTGGAAAGATATGGGAACCTACCACAATATTTCCCAGGTATGTGTGACCTAAAACAAAACTATGTATGATGGATAGCTCACAAGTAAAATTCTTGTCCGGAGGTAAAATACTCTCTCATTCGTATCTCCGGGAGGGGGTACTTGGGGCTCGTCATCGTAAAAATTTAAAACAACGGTTCTATTTAATAATAGGGATTTGGAATGTAAGGTCATTACTTAGAGTAGATAAGTTGACGAATTTATTAGTCGAAATGAGAAAGGGAAAGCTGGACATTTTAGATATTAGTGAGGTGAGATGGCCAAATAGTAATGACTTTTGGAAAGATAGTTATAGAACAATTGCAACTTCTTCAACTAATGGACAGGCAGGGGTAGGAATAGTGTTAAGTAAAAGATTAAAACGTAAAGTTAAATTGTACTTACAATTTAGTGATAATTATGGTTAGATTGAGTACGAAACCCACAGATACTGTTTTAGTACAGGTATACATGCCAACAACTCAGTACGAGGATGAGGAAGTAGAGAAGATATACAAGGATATAAATAGTATAGTGACATGAGCAAAGGGAGATGAGAATTTAATAGTTTGGGCGATTTTAATGCGTCAGTGGGAGAAGGCAGTGAGAGAAAAATGGTAGGAAAATTTGGGTATGGTAGACGAAATGATAGAGGAGAAAGATTAGTTGAGTTTTGCTAGGAACATAGATTAGTAACTGTAAACACCCTATTCGAACAACATGTTAGAAGAAGATATACCTGGTAAGCGCCAGGTGACAGGGCTAGATACCAAATAGATTATATTTTAGTTAAACAAAGATTTAGAAACCAAGTTAAAAACTGTCATAGTTATCCAGGGGCTGTCATAGATAGCGATCATAACTTAGTTAAAATGAAGTGTAATTTAAAATTCAAAAAATTGAAAAAGGCTAAAGGGATGGGATCTAGGTAAACTTAATGATAGTGAGGTAAAAGAGGAATATAAACAAATATTAGATAATAAGATCAAAGAGATAACTATAGAAGGGAACGTAGAAAATACATGGAAAGAAATAAAAAGGGCTGTACATGATACAGCAACACAGACTATAGGTAAGAAAAAAGTAGAAGCGAAAAAACCCTGTGTAACAAAGGAGATATTACATTTAATAGAGAATAGGAGAAAGCTTAAACCTTTCGGAGAATTGGATAGTGAAAGTTAGCAAAAATATAATAGAGTTAGAAATAAGATAGTACATGAGTGTAGAAAAAACTAGAAATAAATGGATGAAGGAGAATTGTAAGGGAATACAAAATGTCTTGAGAGTAGGTAAAACAGACAGAGCTTACAGGGCAGTTAAAAAGTTTTCGGGGAAGATAAGAAAGATATCATGGTATTAAAGACGAGAATAATGAGCTTCTAATAAATAAAGTTGAGGTAGCAGATAGATGAATAAGATATTAGAAAATTTATATATGGAGACGATATGGACAAGTTCGAGAACGACTAAGAAGAGTATGTAGAAATAAGGTTCTTAATATTAAGGGAGGAATTTGATAGATGCGTTAGAAATCTTAAACTAAAGCGTTGGGGATAGACGATATATCTGCAGAATTAATAAAATATGCAAGTCAGAAAACGTTAGACAGTTTATATGAACTAGTAAAAGTAATATATGACACAGGTGAGGTCCCAATATATTTCGAAAAAAATATTATCCCAATCCCAAAAAAATCAGGAGCTGATAGGTGTGAGAATTTTAGAACGGTTGGTTTAACTTCCCACGCTTCCAAAATACTAACAATAATAATTAAAAATAGAGTAGGAGCTTTAACTGAGAATTATTTAGGTGACGATCAATATGGTTTTCGTAATGACAGAGGGACTAGAAAACCGATACTAATGATTAAAGTAATTATCGAAAAAGGTTACAAAAAATAAAAACTCATTTGGTGTTTGTAGATTTAGAAAAAGCATTTTTTAGGGTTAATTGGATTGCTATGTACAGGGTTTTGCAAAAAATAGGAATTTCTCATAGGGATAGAAAAATTATTTACAGTCTATACAAAAACCAAAGCGTAGTAATTAGATTTGATGAAATAGAAAAGGAAGGTAAAATTAGAAATGGACAGGGCTGTATACTATTTCCTTTGATTTTTAATGTTTATATTGAGGAAACTTTAAACGTAGCTAAAGAAAGAAAAGAGATAGGTAGTAGTGTACCGGGACAGAAAATAGACATGTTACGTTTTGTAGATGATATAACCATTATAGCAGAGTCTAGAAAAGATTTTTAAATATCTTAGATGGGATACTACAGAGTAACTATAGTATGAGAATTAACTCAGGAAAGACAAAGATAATGACAAGTGAGTTATGGCCTAGTTCTAAACCAAAATTAAAATTAGGTAACACCGAGTTAGGGGAGGTAGATGATTTTTGCTATTTAGGTAGTATAATTACAAAGGACTGACGTAGCAGAAGGGATATAGTAGCTAGAATAGCTCAAGCTAGAAACACCTACTAATAGCTAATAGTATTAGTTTATATAATAGAAAAAGTTTCTTAAAGTCGTACGTATGGAGCTTTCTATCATACGGTAGTGAGACTTGGACAATTAAAGAGATAGATAAGAAAAAGGTAGACGCTTTCGAAACTTGGTGTTATAGGAGAATGTTATAGATTGGTTGGACAGATAGAGTAACAAATGAGAAAGTTTATAGAAGAATATGTGAGGAACCCTGTATGTGGAAACAATTAAAGGTCAGGAGAGATAGAATGATAGGGCACCAGTTAAGACATGAGGCACTATTTAGTAAGGTCTTAAATTATAGACTACCAAATAAAAATAGAGTAGGAAGGCCTAGACAAAGCTATATTAGTCAAATTATTAGAGATTTAGGTTGTGAAGGGTATGTAGATCTTTTTAGACTAGTTCAGAATAGAAAAGAATTTAGATCTGCGTCAAACCGACCTTAAGTAGGGGAATTGCGGGATGTTTGGGAGGCGTTTAGTTTGGGACACTTTTAAATTTACCTCCAAGAAATCGCACGATTGCTTTTATGCCAACTTACTAGGTGGCTTAAAGTCGTATATTCACAATAACGTAATAACATTCACTTAGTGGTCAACACTTGTTGAGGAATAAGTTAAACGAATGTATAGTCAAAACCAGTTAAGCTGACCGATGACGCATTTTGTTAAAGCATATGCATCAATGCAATCAGAACGTATTTCTAGCATTCGGATTAGTTCAGTTGTTTATACAAAATGGCGCATGAAGTTTATATTGCGACAAATGAGCTGAGATGTCCCAAGGCTTTTATAAATGATCTTTTAATTTTTACGAATTATAAGAAATGTTTGTTGCATATACAGTTGACAATGGCGATAACATAAGTATAAAACATATTTTTCTTTTATAAAAATTAAACCAAAAAATTTAAGGTTAATTGGAAGTCTGGAACGGAAATAGACCAACATTTTATTTAGATGAATTGTGTTTAAATGAAGTTATTAATAATATATAATATGGAAATGGGCAAGTTATTTTCAGGAATGTCGATAAAATATTGGTATCGAAATGTACAATAGATTCTGGATATTTAGGTTTCGAGCATGGTGTCGCAGATATTGTTGGTTTTTGAAAACAAAGTGAATTTTCAAGATATTATATTGTTATTAAGTAAAAAGACGCATGTGTTCTAATTGATTCGATAATATCTGAAGAATAATAAATACTGTTGGAAGTGAGACTGTTATTCACACGATTATCAGGGAAATTGTAGTTTTGGGATTTTATATTATTCCTGTTTTAAATGGTTAACAAGCATGGTTGTACATATAAAAGTGTATTTGTAAATATTTAATTTTTATAATTAAATTTAGTATTAAACAAACAAAACGGTATTGTATTATTTTATTGTACTATTGCTCTACTACATTAAGGTAGGTAAAAGTCTTCTTAAGCTAGTTAATTTGAAATTATATATGCCGTTAGTAACAAGCTCTTTTTGGAGTGTTTTTGCAGTTACATGAAGTCCTAAAAATATAAAAATTAGTTACTAATTACAATTAATTTTCATATTACTTTTCGAGTGCATCTCATAGGTTTCACGTTTAACTGCATCTGTATTTACCTTTTATAATGTGTAAGAAATCGTTTTAGTTTTGAAAAAAAAACTTTTATATTTGCAATTTGAGCTAAATGTAAAAACGTAAATACAACAAAAAAGCAAGAACTACGTGAAAAGACAACAAAAAGTGACAGGAAACTAAAATTATTTATAGGTTATAATAATACATAAATATTAGTTATAACAGACATACGTTTTGATGCTGCCATACTAATTTTTAAAAGACGTACTTTTTTTCTATCCATTCTGTTTTAGCGCAGAGTAGTTACATATACTGACAAAGACAATGCAGTTTTCATTATCATTTCTAATAATGTACCGCAGTGAGTCATAGGTCAGCTTAAATGGTTTTGACTATATACATATGTTTTTGTAATTTTCGTATATTACATGCTTTCCTTAATAAAGTTATTATAAATAAAGTTTCGAGGGTGAATTTTGTTAGATAGTTAGGCCTATACATCAGTTGTTTTTTGGTGCTACAGTGTCTTCTTAATTCTAACCTCCAATTTTTGCAATCAATGTTTTTAACACTCCTGTCGTGTAGGAAGATTTTTGAACCGTTTGGTATAGGGAGCTTTGGGACGACCCAAACCACTCACCAACTTATAATGTGTGGTTGCAACACTTCTATTTACTTGTTTCAGTTAATAGAATATGCCGCATAAATACGTATAAAAGGGAAATCGTGAGATTTTGCAGCAAAACTTTATAGATGATGCCATTATTGAGGTTAAAAACGGTAAAGGGATAAGGCCAACAGCCCGTAAATATGGAATTTCAAAGAGCACATTGTCCAGGTTATCAAAAACCAGTGTTTTTAAAAGAATTAACTATTCAACCAAACATTCCAGTATGCAAGTTTTTGCAAAGACCCAAGAAACTATGTTAGCAGACTATTATATTCTGGCATCAAAACTTCACTATGGATTAAACAGAAATGCAGCTTTAAAATTGGCATACAACTTTGCAAAATGCAACAAAATTGAATATCCAAAAGCTTGGGATAAAGAGGAGAGTGCAATAAACGACTGGCTGCGTGAATTTTATACCAGAAATCCCAATATATCCTTGAGAAAACCTGAGGCAACTAGTTGAAACAGTTCTACTAGTTTCAATAAGAATCATGTTAATCAGCCCTACAAAAATTTAAAAGCTATATTAGAAAATAAAAAGATTGGACCGGCAGACATATGAAACATTGAAGAAACAGGCCTGACAACAGTTCATAAACTAAAAAAAGTTTTAACTCAAAAGGGTTGTAAACAAGTTGGTCAAATGACGACCGGAGAACGTGGTTCTCTTGTAACTGTTTGCTGTAGCATAAATGCCATTGGACAGTCCATCTCACCATTTTACATATTTCCAAGACTGAATTTGAGCTATTATGATAAAGGGTAAAATAAATAACCACCTATTTTAAATTGACTTCAACTTATTCCCATACTTTGTTTGACAGTTGGACCAACAGACTGCAAGGGCGCGGCCCATCCAAGTGGATGGATGACTGGAGAAAACTACATAACATTTTTAAGCACTTTCTTGAGTATGCTAAACTATCCAAAAATAGGCATGTATTAATAATTTTCGACAACCATAACAGCCACATCCAGATCGACGTAATAAATTTAGCACGTGAAAATAATGTAATTTTACTTACATTGCTGCCTCACAGCAGTCATAAACTGCAACCGCTTGACATTTCCGTATACGGTCCAATCAAAACCTATTTTATTTCAGCTGCAGAAATCTTTATGCTGAGGCAACCAGGTAAAGCCATCCAAATATATGACATACCAGAACTGTCAAAAGACGAAAATGGCAAAGGCATTTACGCCTTCAAACATAGTTAGCAGTTTTAGTCAGACGGGCATCAACTACTTTAATGAACATACATTTACATATGACGACTTTTTGGGGGCTTATGTGACTGATCGTGATTTACCAACTTTTTCAAACGATTTAGTTTTGCAACCCAACATGCAACGAAACAATGTAAAATATATCGCTCCTAAGCCAGGTGAGTACTCCCAAATAATGACATTACATGTGATTTTCCAATGCTCCACCCGAGGGTACTACATTGGCCAGGAAGCGAGTTGTTTTACCTGAAAAATTTTGAATTTTGCCTAACCCTTGCTGTTCGGAGCAAGGTAGGGATCTTTAACGTGCGTGACAACACTCACACACGGGATCTCCATTTTACCTCTCATCCGAACGAGGGTGTATTTTTGTAAAAGATGCTCGTCTAACATTTTTCAAGCGGACCGTATCGGAATTCGAACCCGAGACCCAAATAATGGCAGCAACTTTAACTGATTCTGACATTATCAGTCCAGAAAGAATTTTACCGTTTCCCAAAGCGGCATCGCGCATTAACAAAAATAGTGGGCGAAAGCCCGGAAGAACTAGAGTAATTACCGAAACGCCCGAAAAAAAAATGAAATTGAGGAACAACAAGCAGCCAGGAACAGAAAAAAGAAAATTGAAAACCTAAAACGCACTACAAGAAGATTAACATCAGTATCAAAAGAAGAAATGAAAGTTATGGAGAGTTCTTCATCAGAGAATGAAGATTTGAACGAAAAAGACATTTGCAAAGATAGCAGTTCAGATGTAGATTTTATTAGTGATGAAGAGGGGGTTTTGTCTGAAATTAATGTAAAAGACGGAAAATATTCGCTAGGAGAATATCCTCTAGTAAAGTTAAAAGTAGAAAAAAAAAGAAAATTTTGTTAATTATATTGCTAAAATTTTGAACTTCACAAGTTCTCATTTCATATTTAAAGTAACCTATCTGCGCAAAAGTTCCAAAACAAATGAATTCTATTTTCCTGTTGAAACGGACACAGATGGCGTATCAATGGACCAAATCATTGGAAAGTTGAATGAACCTATTTCCAGAGGTTCAAGTAAAAAGATTGGTAAACATTTTCAAGAAAATTTAAGTGACTATGTTTCTGCTATGCGGTGATCTTTTATAGAGTCCCAAATCTTCCATCTGATTGGTTCAAACCTCCCCCATATGGGGAGATTTAGGACACTTTTAACGTTTTTTAAAAATCACACCCAAAATTTGTGGAATGTAGTTTTTTATGAATAAACTTATGCTTTATGTTCACAAATATTAACGCTTTAATATACCTATACTTTAATATTTATATTCTAATTTGATGGTTCTCAAAACGATCATTTAAGGAAATCGTCCAGAACCTTCCGCCTATTCCCTGGGGTCGAAAACAAAATGATTATGATGGATTGGAGAGATGCACCGATATCTTGACCCTCACGTTCACCTGACAGCGCCGAAAAACTTTCAAATGTTTGTAAATATTCAGAGACATTTTTATGATTGATTGTCTTGGTGATTCTTTAGCTGTAAATTAAGAAATATTCGAACATTTGTTGTGATTCTATCCGTTTTTAATCCATATTTTTGATTTTTAGTTATGTAGTTAAAATTCTTTATTATTTCTTAAAAATCCTAATTTCTGAAAATGTAACAGGAACAACTCATTAAAAAATAATCTTAAATAATATATTACCTGCTGTTGTTCTTGTGCTTCAAATATTAAAATGGTAACAATACAATAGTTTATATTTTGATAAGGAATAATTCGTACTATTTTCTGAGAGTTAGAGTAAAACATTGCCATTCTAGAAAGCATCATAATTCTTTAGAACCTTGCAAAAGAAATTAAATTTGCACTATTTTTTTAATACTGTTAATAAGTTCACATAAACGTGAAATATTAAACCGATGATGAAATATTGCAGAAATATTATTTGATATTATGTTAAAGGGTGGAGGTGTAAGTGTGTTAAAATACACCTGCCACCATTCCTAATTTGTATTACGATATCATAATTCACTTTCTTTCTATATAAATTCAACAAAAACTGTCACAGAATCAATTCCTTAATAATGGTTAACCCAGTTAATAATGTTTATTTCTATGATAAAAATACCGTCCTTGTATAGGTAGTAATATTTGCATTAATATTTTTGCAATGCTCTTATTTTTAGTACAATTTAAATTGCAGCCTGCTTATGCATTATAATAAAATTAATTTCTATGAATTTATCCAAAACTATATAATTCTTATTAAAAGGGTATAATTTTTTCATTGTTGGCATTCCTTTCTAACCAACAACGCGATTTTACAGTGCTGTGTCATGTGTGTTATTCGATTATAACGTACCAAACAAAATCCACACGTATAGCTATATTTTGTAAATATCATAATTAATCATCACTTCACATTACTAGTTTTAGTGTGGCAGCACTGCTGAACATTACAAGCAAATTTTCGTTTGTGGTATATATGGTGGCAGCTGGCTTTGTTTCCCTATTGAGTTTTACAGTTTGTTACGAAGTGTTTGTGTAAATTATCAGGTAAGTCTTACTAATATTGAGTTTTAGTTTGTTTATATTATTGTTAGTAAAAATACTTTGTTCGTGCATGTATTTTTTAACTAGAATTTATTTTATAATTTTTGCGAGATATACCTACCTATTTCGCCATTTTAAGATTTAGAAACTAGACGTGGAATGTGGAACTTGTGAAAAGTAACAAATAATTCCTTAAAAATCAATTTATCTTCGGATATGCTGTATATTAGAATTGGTTTATTTCACAAACATGTATTTCTTGATGAAATTTCTAGTTCGAATCATTTTCTATTGTATCGACTGCCTGCTCATAATGGTAGTCTACAAATTTTTCATATATTAGTCATTATTAAACATAATTTCTTGCCGGTTCTTACATCCACCCATTCATTAATTTACTTACGAATTTAATTTATACTGAAACTTTTGGTTTTAAAATAATGACGACCTTGTACTTTGTGATTATCAATTCCGGTTTCTTAAAAATTTTCCGCGGTATATGAATCACTCTTATTTTCATTTGTTTTATCTGTAAAAAAATAAATGACTAAATTTCAGCCTAACAATCATTACTTATGGTTTAAACAACGTTGCCGCCGTGATATTTAATTAAAAATATTACGAATAGAAAAATTGTGTTTGTAAGATGTAATTTGTTGCTTAACCGTGAGAATTTCAAGAATAAAATATTTCCTTATTTAATTTTAACGCACTGATCCGTAGGGTATTAGAAAGTGAGAGGTATTCGTTAGTGGAATTAGTAAGTAGGCCATCGATGTAAATTGTTAGATTGCACCATATTGCCAATAATTACACAAAAATCGTATGTTTACTGCTTTATTATCATAATAGTGTATAATGACTTGTAAAAATAGTTTGCTATGAGTCACCCATGAAAGTAGGGTTATAATCTCTCTTATTCACATCTGAGGGTTAAACCGCGACTCAATTACGTACACGGATTGCCTTTTGTACAAAGATTTTCTGACTATGGTACACTTTAGTACACTGCTGGAAAATCATTGCAAAATGTTTTTAAACTGTGCTGGAGTGTTTAAAAACTAATTATTAACAAAAAAATTGAAGGTCTTACACTATTTTTCGAACAATTACTGTTTTAATATTGTACTAATCTAACCTCAAACAGTAGAAACATCAAAAGTTTAATGTCATTGCACCAAGAAATTATTTGACCCTAATCACAAGTAAATATAAATATATTGTATAATCCGAGGGGTGGCTCACTTCCGCAATACTGTCACATCTTAGCCCGAAATCTCTGGCAGACTCATGGAAATCCCACGCAGTTGCATTAAAATTGTCCAAAATCGTCCCACAGTTTTTAGAAATCGTCCGCAATCTTTAGAAATCGCTGAAAACTAATTTTGACTGCCAATGTCCTTTTATGACAATTCTACAGAATAAAATTGATGAAATGCAATAAGAAAATGCAAATTGTGCTTGATATTTTTTCTTCACAATTAGTTACTATTTCAAAACTATCTATCGAATGAGACTACTCTTAAATTCTTACCACAAAGCTTTTAAGAACTATATAACAAATCTGGCATAAACCCCTTTTCAAAGGACTACAAGTACATTAAAAATAAAAGAAATGTTCCGAATAAAAGCTCTAATTTAGACGAGGCGTTAACAATAGAAATTTCCATGACGTCAGTTCTTTGTTATAGTGTGAAGGCTGAATTTATGCGAGACTCTTGCATCGAGTCGTTGCAAATAAAGCTGGCTTATTACTCACCCCTTCAAAGGTGCATCATCACATTGCGATTATATAACAAGCACATTAATAGCGCCAACACCACAACCAATGGAAATAATTAGTACGAATAGTCCTTTGTGTCCCCTTTGTATCATAAGTACCGTGTAAATAAGAGCTTTTCCATTTTTCGAATCTGTGTACTCAAATTGCCATAAAAAGTAATTTTTGACACTACAAATTTTTCTAAATATAGTAGCTGAATACTAGTAATTTTTTTAATGCTAAAGTAAGCAAGTTCATGTAACATAAAATACTTATTCTCTTACAAGTAATTCATCAGATTATTTACAAATTACAGATAGGGTAACTATACCAGTAATTGCCATACTTAAGAAGGGGTTCTAGTAGTACGGTTAATATGAGACTCTAAACTTCATTACATTTTAGTAATAGTGTAATTTTATAATAGGAAATAGACTGACAGAGCTAAATTATATCAAAAAATGCAGAAATCTGCCTACTTTTTGTAAATTTTTAAAATCTAAAAAAATGGTTTTTGCATTCCAATAATTGCCATACCAGATTTTTAATATTTCCAATGATTGCCAGCTTCTATTACCAATATACAAAAGTAAAAAAATATGCGAAATAATATTGATTTTTATGGTATACAAGAATTATATTAGGGGTGAAAACTTACAAAGTGAATATTAACAAGACTTTATTAATTTAAAAGCATGGTATGAACTTTTGATTTTTCTCAAAGTATTATTTTCTATATAAAATGGTTAATTTCCAATTAAAGTTATTGGATCATAAAAAATAAAGCTTTCATTTACTATATCTGAATCTTCCTTCTGAGGCCAAATAAAGTTGTTCTCTCCAACTTCCTTCAGAAATTTTATTTTTACTTTGTCTTCATCAATTTGTAGTACTCGGCCGACAAAATATTGCTCATAATAATAAACACTGTAGTAGTTTTCCACAACAATATTTATTGAGGGTGTAGTTTTGGCTGTGGTTGTAATTTCTGCTTCAACATCATCACCAGAAAAATTCATGTAGTCTGATCACTCTTCATAAGGTACAGATTCAGAATCTTCTGATGACTCTCCTTCCACTTTTTTCTGTTTTTGTTTCTTATTTCGAAGTTCTTCTTTCAACTTTTTGTTTATATCCCGTTTCATTTTCCTTTCCTGTTTTTGTCTTTCTATTTCAAATTTTTTCATTTCTTTTTTATTAAAATGTTTTTTCCATTCCTTGGAGGTAACTGCAGAGGATGTTTTTTCAATGAGTTTTCTTTTTACAGTTGTAGTTTTTGGTGTAGGCCAAAGTAAAGCCTTTTTAAAAGGTGAATTGATGCTGGTGTCATCTATTGATAAAATCCTTTTTAATTGTTCATTTGGAGGAGTGTTTTCAGTGCTAGCAGCTGTAAAATTATTCTGTTGCTTAGAAGGATTTGTTTATTTACTAGAAATAGGACAGCTATCTTCTAGTAAACAAGTGTTTTTTACACTGATGTCCTTTTGAAAATTGTTTTCTATTATGCTAATATCTGCAAAATCAGTGGGAAGCTCAGGAACATTAAGTGTTTCAGAAACCACAGTTGAATCAAAAAGTGTTTCGTTTTCATCAATCTTTCTAACAGCCGGTTGCTGGTGTTCAAACCCCTTATCTAAGTTTGTTTCGAAGTTCACAATATCAGTTTCCAAACAACACCATATTTTATACAACTCAATATATTTCTCATCGTCTATCCATTTATCTTTATTAGTGTTGTAATTTTCTCAAAATCGATTGTTGACTGCTGATGGGATATAGTCAGAGAGTACATTTTGACAGAGTTTTAAATTGTTGTATTTTTTCATGTTTTCTTTTATATTTTCATTTCTGGGCTTTAGGTTTTGTTGTTTTATACATTTTGAATAATCAACATTATTTGGTTCCCATGGAAATATACCACATCTTAAAAACCCATTTTTTATAGTTTCAGTTGTAGCTACCTCTAATGCATCTCGAAATAATAATGGAAAGTTGACTTTATTTATTATATCCTCATTATGAGCAAATTTCCAATCATGCACCGTTTTTCTCCAAGACGATTTCAAGGGTTTGAAAAAACTTACATCACACGGCTGAATAATATGTGTTGTATTTGGGTACAACGCTACAACAATAATTTTATGTTTCTCACAAAAGTCACTAACATGCATAGTCAAGTGTGACTTGTGGCCATCCAAAAACATAATAACCGGGAATTGTATACCTTGGTTTATTAACCTTGGATAAAACACATTTGTGATGTACTCAAAGAATGATTCTCCTGTCATCCAACCACTCTGTTTTGCCCACAGCCCAGTCATCAGGCATATTCTGTACGATCTCTGAACGTATTCTTTTGTATGCACATACTATCAGAGGAGGAAGAACTTTCCCGTCAGCAGATATAGTAATTGACACAGTGATTGGTTCCTTTTTCGACCCTTTACACAGCTCATACACATTTTTCTCACCATGTGGTGTGATAACTTTTCCCGTTTTTGGTCATATTTGAAATGCTGATTCGTCAGTATTAAAAATGCACAATGGGTCTGACAGAATTCCCCATAGATCTTCACTTTTTAAATAAGTTTCAACTTCTAAAAACCAATTTCTTATTTGCTGTTCTGTTACAGCTGCTCTACTGCTGGTTAAAGATTCAGGTGTTCGTTTAGAAAGAGCTTTTTGATGTCGTCTCATAAATAATGTAAAGCACTTTCAACCAGGTTTATTGTCATTGAAAGGATTAACTCTTTTTGATGCTATCATAACTCTTTTTACAGTACACAAAATGTCATCTTCTACCAGAGGAAATCCCATTCTAAATATTTTTTATTATCCAGTCAACCAAACGATTTTCTTCTTCAACGGTCAATATAGTTTAGGGTTCCATTATACATACTAAAGGTGTAATACCTTTCACTTAATTTTCTAAAGTTCTTCTAGGAATATTTCTTTTTAAAGCAACCGAATAAGCTGATTGACCCTGGTGTACTTCATCAATGGCCTTTTGCATATCCTCTTGAGAGTATCGAAAAAACTGTTTCTTTTTTGAATTCAGGTTGGTCATGGTTGAAGTATTCCTGAAACAATATAAATTTTCAATAACCTTCACATTTTAAACTAATAATTGCCATATTTCAACTAATAATTGCCACACTATGGCATTTATTGGAAAAACTCCATCAATTGCATTATTGCTTCATATTACAAAGTATTTCTTGAAATATTAGCTACCTAACTAAAAAAATCCAATCAAATAGAAATATGATAGATGTACTAGTAATTGCCATACTAGGCAATTATTGGTCCAAGCAGATTATTTGTACCAATGGTTACCTGTTTATGTTTTTTATGCATTTTTGTGAAAAACACGAAAAATTTACCTCACAATGACTTTGACACACTTTTAACTTGATGTTGGTCAAACCAAATAGGGAAAACATCTTTTTTTTTAAATTGTTAATCGACACAAATTTACACTGCACATGCTACAATAGTCATAACCTAAACAAGGTTCAGCTGGTAATGTTGGCATACAGAAAGAAGGAATATAAATGCTAAACAACGCTGACATCTGTTGGAAAGTTGTATGGTGACAAATTGTCTGTAGATATGGAATCTACCTTTTAATGTACTCACATTTTAAAAATTGATTACAGGTTTCTTGTTTTTCTTTCTTTAACATTCATGTGGCAATTATTGGAGCAGTGGCAATTACTGGTACAGTTACCCTAGATATCATAAAGATTTAACTTTCAAAAAAGGCTCATATCAAAATATTTTAAAGTCGTAATATTTGTTTCGATCTTTTATGTTTATTTTTAATTAGTAGTGAATCGGCCCTTCGAAGTTTAAATGGATCGTTCCTCTACTCAGATTTAAAGGGCCATAAAATATAGATTCTACATCAACCATTTGTGTCTTTATTTTTTTGACCATTTGAATTCATCCAGATCTTCGTTTGAAAACTTTATAACACTCATTAACATTAACCTATTATATTATTCTACTAATGCACCAATTGGAATAATAATAGTGTGTTCTTTCGTGTGACAGCGAATATCTCGGCTATCGTAAGAATTTCAGAGAAATGTTATATGCAAAAGTTGTGTAACTCTTTATTTGCAATAATATATCAAAATAAAAAAAACAATGGAGCATCAAATTTTTGACATTCAGCATATTCTGAAAGTGCTTAAAATTTTCTTTCCACCGATATATCACTCAATAATAATTATCTAATCAATTAAACGCAGAAATAGATTATTAAATAGCACTTAACATCATGCGACTATTTGAAATAAGCATTCAAAACAGTGGGCGACGAAATAATTGATAGTGTTTCTTGACAGTTGTTCCTTAGTAATTTAATTCCACATTGTTGACCTTCATGTTTTGTACAAAATGGACCGGAAATGAAGGTTCCATAAACTGGCCAGTAAGATCACCAGATCTTTCTGTTTTAGATTTTTTTGTTTGGGGTATCTCAAACAACACGTTTATGTAACGAGCCCAGAGAGTCTTGATATCCTTAAAGATTGCGTTCGAAGAACGTGTGGCCAAATAACACCATGTATGTTGCAAAAAGCACGAAGATAATAATTAGATCTCAGCGATATCTTGCAAATAACGGAAGCCATGTGGAACATCACCTTTAACATTTTAAATTAATTTTGTAATTTTGTATTTCTTTGTAGTTGTTGTTATTATCAATTTCTGTGTATAGGTGAGCGTTAGCAATTGTTTTGCCGTCTACTGTTTTGAATGCCTATTTCAATTAGGTACGTATTAAGCGCTATCTAATAATCATCGATTTATGTGTTTAATTATTTTTGAGCGATATATCGTTGGAAAGAAAATTTTAAGTACTTTAAGAATATGTAATTACAATGGGTATGTTCCATTTAAAATTTTGAATGTATTTGCTATATCTCCAAAATTTGATGCTCCATTGTTTTTTTTTTATTTTGGCATATTATTGCAAATAAAAAGTTACACTACTTTTGTATATAATATTTCTCTGAAATTCTTATAATAGCCGAGATATTTGCCGTGAAACGTAAAAGCAGACACACTGTATACAGTTAGTCTTTATGTTCTATTCCTTGTTTTATAAAGACATGCTATACATCCGATTATTTCGATACTTTTTGTTGTATTTTTAGCTCGATTTACATTAATAGCTGAGCTCGTGGCTAACATATATTTTTGTGGTTCCTGATTAATCAACAACTACAATCTACCTGCACTGTATTTAAAAGGCAGCTTTTACTACAGCAAAGACGGAAATAACTTAAAGATAAAGTATACGGGTGATTCGCATGGTTGGCCTATTAGACATTTAGGGAGAACTACTTAACATAGGGTTTTGAATTTTTGGTCACTTATGTAAGCAAACATGCTCTCTTGATTTAAAATATTTTCAACTATGCAGTGTTGTCAATTCTATTAAAACGTAGTAGCAACTTTGTTATTTTGAATGAAATACCCTATACCTAATGCCAGTTTTCGATTCCTTGTTTAATTTTGATTAATTTTTCTTAATACTGTCTTATACTTATCTGTCATAGTTTTCGAGATTTTCATTGTTTTCTGTTTTTTTATTTAGGGAAATGTGACTTCAATTAAATGTTGATAAGTTTCTAAACTTTAAAGAACTCTAGCTTAAGTTAGGGTTAGCTAAGACCCAAAGGCACCACATCCTGTAACCAAATCCTCCAGTAAACATACAGGGTAATCCAGGCACAATTATTCCTTACTTAATTGAAAAAATTACTAAATGTTCGGATTTTTAAATGGAACATATGTATATTATTTGCAATTCAGAAAGCTGCTGAAATTTATTATTTTTCTATGTATATACTGTTCCTATATCTAACTCTAGTTTTGGACTTAAAAGCAAATATTTAAATAATTTTATCAAATTGGATTTTTTTTTTATCAAGCAGTTTATGGAAATTTGATGCTCTGTTACTGTTTATTTTCTATTGTTGTTACTTTGTGCTTCTTAGTGTTGCATACCTATAAAGTAAATTAAATATCGTGTAAAATGACAGAAAATGTCTATTCAAATACAGTTATTGTGAATTTATTTATGTTACATGGAGAGTGTGGTAAAATTATAAGCCGCACTTGTCGAAAATTCAATGACATGGATCCAGATTCACCGGCAATGAATAACAAGAAATTTAGACGACTACAGAAAATTTTTATAAATTTTGGTTCATCTTTAAAGACTTTTAGTCAAATTTTCATAGACTTTTTGATGAAAAAAATCTAACTTCATAAAATTATTTAAATATTTGCTTATAAATCTAAAACTAGTCATGTTAGGTATAGGAACAGTGGGGAACAGTATACATAAAAAAATAGTAAATATCAGCAGCTTTCGGAATTACAAATAATATACAGGGTATTCCATTTAAAAATCCCAAAATTTAATAATTTTTTCAATTCAGTAAGGAACAATTGCGCCTGGATCACCCTGAACGTTTACTGGAGGATTTGGTTACAGGATGTGGGCCTTAACTAACCTCAACCTAAGCTAGAGTTCTTTAAAGTTTGAAGCATAGGTTTAAACAACATTTAATTGAAGTCACGTTTCCCTATTAAGAAAACGGAAAATAATGAAAATCTCGAAACTAGGTATGACAGATAAGTATACAGCAGTATTAAGAAAAATTAATCAAAAATAAACATGAAATCAAAAACTGGCATTAGGTATAGGGTATTTCATTTAAAATAACAAAGTTGCTGCTACGTTTTAATAGAACTGGCAACACCGCGTAGTTGAAAATATTTTAAATCGAAAGAGCATGTTCGCTTACATAAGTGACCAAAAATTCAAAACGCTATGTTACGTAGTTCTCCTTAAACGTCTAATAGGCCATCCACCGTGAATCATCTTGTATAGATTAATAAATCACTTTAAGGACATGCGAGGGCATGCGAAACTTATATAAATCCCCGGCAGTCTATATAAATCTTTGGCAGACTCTGGAATAATCCCGCAGACCTAAGAAATTACTGGTAGTCTGTATGAAATCCTTGGCAGACTGTATAAAATCGCGGAAATCCACGGCAGTCTTTGGAAATTCCAGAAATCTCTTGCCAGTCTGCCAGAAATTGCTGGCAGACTGATAGAACTCGCATATTTTCGCAATACTGTCACATTTTTGACCTAGCGAGCCACCCCTCGGTATAATCTATAAATTATGTTATATTTACATATTTTTTGTGTGCAGTAAAATATGTATCATACAACATGTGCTACATGGGCTGTAATATTTACTATAACACTAACGTGACCAGATTTTTCAAATGCCAAAGCAGAAAATGGGATTTGATCAATAATTTCAAAGGTTCTAAAAACAGAGCCAATGATATGAACACTCATTTCTCAGTTGATGACTTCAACTATTCTTTTATTGATTCTGTTGCAGAAATCTTATTCAATTTATCGAATACTAACACCAGTACTACAACTACTTATACACATTGTTTCTCTGGTTTGGTACCCTCTTTCCAGTTTGAAGAAGTTTCTTTCAACTATGTACGTGATGTTATCTTAGCAATGAGGAATTCCCGATTGAAGGATTTGTGTAATATTAACATCTCTTTAGTTAAATCAGTTATCAACAGCATTCTTATTCCGCTAACCAAATTATTTAATATTTGCATAAAGAAAGCAGTTTTCCATGATATTCTGAAACAAGCAAAAGTGATCCCTGTTCATAAAAAGAGTATGTTTGATGATATTAAGAACTATCGTCCTATTTCTCTTTACCCACTTTTTCGAAAGTTTTTGAATGTATATTAAATACTCAAATTATTTCTTATCTTGAAAATAATAGTTTGTTTTGTGCTGAGCAATTTGGCTTCCGAAAAAAAAATCTATTAGTGATGCATTAGTCAAATTAGTAAATAAAATTTCAGATGTTTTTGAGGAGGGTAGTTATCTTGCCGTTAAGTTCTGTGATTTGACTAAGGCTTTCGATTGTGTTGATCATGCCCTCTTAGTTAACAAATTAAAAGGTTAAAATTTTGATGACGATAGTATTAAGCTAATTGCTTCATATTTGACTGCTAGGTCTCAACGTGTTTTTTACAAAGGCAAATTGTCCAGCATGTGTGAAGTTTTTTCTGGTGTTCCTCAAGGTTCTATTCTCGGTCCGCTCCTTTTCTTATGCTTCATTAACAACTTACCTTTTTTTCTAAAAGACAAGTGTGATGTTGTTCTGTATGCAGATGATACCACTTTATATAATGAGTGATAATATGTCTCAACTGGTAGCTGACAGTATAACATTTTTATGCCTCACTGAATCATGTTTTAATGATACAAGCTTGCACTGAATAGGGATCAAACCAAACAAATAATTTTTTCATTAAAAAGAGATTCTTTTTCAAAGGAGCAATCAGCTAGTTTTCTCGGTATCGCCCTGGATAGCAAATTAAGTTGGGACACCCACTGTGATCTGCTATGCAAAAAACTTTGCCAACCTATTTATTTCATAAACTCTTTGGTAAGATCACTTTCGCCTAATGTGCTACTGTCATGTTATCATGGCATGTTCCATTGTCATATTTCGTATGCTATAATTGTGTGGGGTCATTGTAGCGGCTCCCTTCGGGTTTTCAAGCTTCAATGTAGAGTTGTTTGCATTATTAACTTTGGGTTTCGTGATGACTGCCGTGAATCTTTTATTAAATTTAAAATTTTAACTTTGCCTTGTCTGTTTATTTTACAATGTCTGCTTTACATCAAAAAACAAATCTTACAATATCAACACAACACCGATATTCATCACTTTGACACTCGTAACAAGGGCAAATTGGTCGTACCTTACCATAGACTAAATAGGAGCAGAAATGGTTCTACCTACTTTGGCTGTATTTTTTATAATGCACTTCATTTTAGCATAAAAGATTTGCCTCTTCATCAATTTAAATTGAATATAAAAAGATTCTTATTAGAAAATGCTTTCTATACTGTACCAGTCGAAATGAGAAAGGAAAAGCTGGATATTTTAGGTATTAGTGAGGTGAGATGGCCAGATAGTAATGACTTTTGGAAAGATAATTATAGAATAATTACAACTTCTTCAACTAATGGGCAGGCAGGCGTAGGGATAGTGTTAGGTAAAAGATTAGGGCATAAAGTTAAAGAGTACTTATAATTTAGTGATAGAATAATTATGGTTAGATTGAGTACGAAACCCACAGACACTGTTTTAGTACAGGTTTACATGCCAACAACTCAGTACGAGTATGAGGAAGTAGAAAAGGTATACGAGGATATAAATAGTATAGTGAGAAAAGTAAAAGGAGATGAGAATTTAATAGTTATGGGCGATTTTAATGCGTCAGTGGGAGAAGGTAGTGAGGGAAAAATGGTAGGAAAATTTGGGTATGGCAGACGAAATGATAGAGGAGAAAGATTAGTTGAGTTTTGCCAGGAACGTAGATTAGTAACTGTAAACACCCTATTCGAACAACATGTTAGGAGAAGATATACTGGAAAGCGCCAGGTGATAGGGCTAGATACCAAATAGATTATATGGATGGGATCTAGGTAAGCTTAATGATAGTAGGGTAAAAGAGGAATATAAACAAGTATTAGATATTAAGAGCAAAGAGATAGCTGTAGGAGGGAACGTAGAAAATAGATGGAAAGAGATAAAACTGACTGTACATGATACAGCAACACCGACTATAAGTAAGAAAAAAATAGAAGCGAGAAAACCGTGGGTAACAAAGGAGATATTAGATTTAATAGAGAATAGAAGAAAGCTTAAACCTTTCAGAGAAGTGGATAGTGAAAGTAAGCAAAAATATAATACAGTTAGAAATACGATAGTACATGAGAGTAGAAAAGCTAGAAATAAATGGATGAAGGAGAATTGTAAGGGAATACAAGATGATTTGAGAGTAGGTAAGACAGACAGGGCTTACAGGGTAGTTAAAAAGTTTTTTGGGGAAGACAGGAAAAAATAGAATGGTATTAGAGACGAGAATAATGAGCTTCTAATAAATAAAGTTGAGATAGCAGATAGATGGAAAAGATATTTAGAAGATTTATATAAGGGAGACGATATGGATGAGTTAGAGAACGACCAAGAAGAGGATGTAGAAATAGGGTTCTCAATATTAAGAGAGGAATTTGATAGAGCTGTTAGGATCTTAACTAAATAAAGCGCCAGGGATAGACGATATTCCGAGAATTAATAAAATATGCAAGTCAGAAAACTTTAGACAGATTATATGAACTAGTAAAAGTAATATATGACACAGGTGAGGTTCCAATAGATTTCGAAAAAAATATTATTATCCCAATCCCAAAAAAGTCAGGAGCTGATAGGTGTGAGAATTTTAGAACGGTTAGTTTAACTTCTCATGCTTCCAAAATACTAACAATAATAATTAAAAATAGAGTAGAAGCTTTGACTGAGAATTATTTAGGCGAAGACCAATATGGTTTTCGTAAAGACAGAGGGACTAGAGAACCGATACTAATGATTAGGCTAATTATCGAAAAAAGGTTACACAAAAATAAAGACTCATTTTGCGTTTGTAGATTTAGAAAAAGCATTTGATAGGGTTAATTGGATTGTTATGTTCAGGGTTTTGCAAAAAATAGGAATCTCTCATAGGGATAGAAATATTATTTACATTCTATATAAAAACCAAAGCGTAGTAATTAGATTGGATGAAATAGAAAAGGAAGCTAAGATTAGAAATGATGTTAGACAGGGTTGTATATACTGTCTCCCTTGATTTTTAATGTTTATATTGAGGAAGCTTTAAACTTAGCTAGAGAGAGAAAAGAGATAGGTATTAGTGTACAGGGACAGAAAATAGACATGTTACGTTTTGCAGATGATATAGCCATTATAGCAGAGTCTAGAAAAGAGTTAGGAGAGTTTTTAAATATTTTAGATGAGATACTACGGAGTAACTATAGTATGAGAATTAACTCAGTAAAGACAAAGATAATGACAAGTGAGTTACAGCCTAGTTCTAAACCAAAATTAAAAATAGGTAATACCGAGTTAGAGGAGGTAGATGAATTTTGCTATTTAGGTAGTATAATTACAAAGGATGGACGTAGCAGAAGGGATATAGTAGCTAGAATAGCTCAAGCTAGAAAAATGTTTTAAAAGAAAAACTTACTAATAGCTAATAGTATTAGTTTAGATAATAGAAAAGTTTCTTAAAGTCGTACGTATGGAGCGCTCTACTATACGGTAGTGAGAGTTGGACAATTAAAGAAGTAGATAAGAAAAAGATAGAAGCTTTTGAAACTTGGTGTTATAGGAGAATGTTAAAGATTAGTTAGACAGATAGAGTAACAAACGAGGAAGTTTATAGAAGGAAAGGTGAGGATCCCTGTATGTGGAAACAATTGAAGGTCAGGAGAGATAGAATGATAGGGCACTAGTTAAGACATGAGGGACTATTTAGTAAAGTCTTAGATTATAGACTACCAAATAAAAATAGAGTAGGAAGGCCGAGACAAAGCTATATTAGTCAAATTATTAGAAATTTAGGTTGTGAAGGGTATGTAGAGCTTTTTAGATTAGCACAGAATAGATAAGAAGTTAGAGCTGCGTCAAACCGACCTTAAGTAAGGTCGAAAACAAAATGATGATGATGATACTGTACCTGAGTTTTTAGCTTCAGTTGGTTCTTTAAGGTTGCCCTCTAAAGATTTATAACATAATTTCCATCTGTTTGGTGATTTTTTTTAAATTGTATATTGTAAACATACTTTTATTGTATTTGACAAATTGTTATTCACATTAGTGATTCACACATGTTTCATTATAAATAAATAAATAAAAAAATATTAAATAACGTTTATACTTGTTAAGGCGAATGTAAAAAAACAAACTTACTAGTGACGATTAAATAACTCTTAAGGAAAATATATACAAACATTTATTAGTATTTAAATTTAATAACAATAAATTATTTTACATACATATATTTTTCATTTGAATGAATTTTTTTTTGTTAATATATCATTATCACACAATATATTTGAAAACTCCTCGCATATGTAATTTAAATTTATTTTGACAGCTACTACTGCCGTCAAGGTTTCAATGTTTATTCTTGATTTTTCGCTGCTCCAAAGATCATTAATTATCGAAAACACCCATTCAACAGTTGTATTCGTGCCTGGTAAACACATTGTTGCTTCAATTAATAATTTAAAGTTCATAATAGAAACGTGTTCATTTTGCACGTGTTTACTTATTTCCATTCACCGCATATGTATTTCCACATTGCGTTCTTGCCATTTCTTTAAATTTTCTTCTGTACAATATATGTTGACTCTCCTAACTTCGTCAAAGAGTTCATTATTGTTTATGATTACGTTATGATTTTGTACCATGTACAGAACTATTCTTGTAACCTTTTCCCATTCAGTATTGTTTTTAACCCTAAAATACTATTCATTTGTAAAATTTAGCATGGTCGAGTATTTTCACTGGTTTTTAACTAGTCGTGAGCTATACATTTCTGTAGGTGAATCTGTTGAACTATTTCCTGTATTCGCTATTTCGACAACTTGTCGTCGATTTTACGACAAAATAGTGCTGATGTGCGCGTGAAAATTGGTACAATTATAAATATATTTCGTTCTATTATTAACAAGTAAGAGAATTATTGTCTTACTTCATTGTTTTTGAAGCAATAGTTGATGTTTTAGCAAAATATCGTCGAAGAGACTTTTGTCCGAATGCGAAATATAAAATGAAGTTGAACGGATTATGAATGGGGAAGATAGTGATCCAGAACCATATATAGATAGATAGATAGATGGATAGATATTTATTGTGTTGTTATAAAAATACATTTAACACGCAAAGGAGGACATTCACAAAAGTGTTCTTCCATGCCTCCAACCATTACAATATACACAGAAATTTACGTGCTATATAAGCTCTAGGATAACACTAAAATGCTATATAACAATTTATTTAGAGCTATCTTTTTTTTATACCTAACAAATATCTTTTATAATTTTCTTTGAATGACTTAGCCATTTTTATTTTCATCGGCTTTGAGTTTCGTTTGAGTTTAATAACTTTACAGACATATAAGCAAAACAACATTCAAATTTAACAGTTTTGTGTAGATGAATATTATAACTATTTAAATATCTTACATTAACATTATGAATATGCTGCCTTGGTATTAAATAATCACAAAGATACTCAGGTTTTTTTATGACATAATTGAAATAAATATAAAGCAAAAAATAGCTGAACTCCATATTCCATTTTTAAAATATTGTTATTCAGATATATTGGTGTTATATGATCAAATTTGCAAATATTATACGTAAATCTGAGGCAGGCATTTTGCGCTAGTTGTAATTTATTCCTATATTCTATTGAAAGGTAGCTATAGTAGACTGTGATACAATAATCTAATATTGGATAAAGGAGTGATTTGACCAGAATGTACTGTAATTTCTCTGAAAGAATGTATTTAAATCTATATAAAGATTTTAATTTTAAATATAATGCTCTAAGTTTTATGTTTACATGTTTAGTAAAATTTAAAGACTTGTCAAAAAACACTCCTAGGTTTCTTGCAATTTCTTTTTGTTCTAATTCATGGTGTTCATTATGTAGAGTCGTAAAATTCTGCAGCTTTACTTTGTTTCTTATCAGTGTACTACCAATTAAAATGAAACGGCTCTTTTTTGCATTTAAACAAAGTCCATGATCTATGGACCATTTATGTATTTTTTTCAAATCGGAATTTACCTGTTCCAAAGATAAATTAACTTCTTCTGGGTCAAATGATTTTAAAAGCTGTGTGTCATCTGCATATATATGGATTTTACAATTTTGAACTACTGAGGGTAGTTTAGCTGTATAAAGGCAAAATAACATAGTACCTAATATGCTACCCTGCGGTATTCCATGTGATGATGTTACAGGATCTGACCTATTTTTATCCACCTCCACTATTTGAATTCTGTTCTTTAAATAACTTTTAAACCAGTTACATATTGATTTGTTAAAACCATAGTATTTCATGATAGCTATCAAAAGGTCATGATTTAGCATATCAAAGGCTTTACTAAAGTCAAGGAGTACTAAACATACACTTTCAGATTTATCTAAACCCATTGTAATGTCAGTTGTTACTTTATGGAGTGCAGACATAGTACTAAACTTTATCCTAAACCCAGATGGAACTTTGGGTAATATATCAAATTTAGTTAAGTGCTCCATCATCATTGACCAAACAATTTTTTCAAACATCTTTGCAAATATGGGAAGAACACTAATTGGTCTTAAATTATCCAGAGATGTGGGATTATGTATTTTTGGAATTGGCCTTAAAATGGCTTTCTTCCATTCCACAGGAAATTACCCAGTTAATAGAGAAAGATTCATTATGTCTCTTAATACTTCTGTAATAAACGGCAGACTTTTTAGTATCATGTCATAGCTAATGTTATCGATTCCCATGCATTTCGATTTAAGTCCTCTAAAAGAAGTAAGGACATTCTGTTCAGTAATCTCCTTGAACGAAAGCACATTATTAGGCCGAAAATAATTTGTTGTATACTGGTCAATAACTTCTCTTCTTACACTATATATTCTTTTGCTGGTATCTATAAATTTCCTATGTATGAGATTTGCATCTTTTAGTTGAACTGGTAATTCTTTTTTTGTTTTGGTAATACTTAATTCATTAAATTTTGCCCACAATTTTTTTAGAATTTGTTTATCTTGTTGATTTTATAGTTAAGGTATGCCGATTTTTCTTTTTTGATTGCAAACGACAGATAGTTTTTTAAATCTAAGTAGAAGTCTTTGTGTATTTGGTTTTTAGTCCTTATAAACCTTTTAAAAGCTTAATTCTTGATTTTTATAATTTCTTTTATGGTTTGTGTAATATATGGTTTTGGTGTATGCTTTAAAGTAACTGTCTTTAACGGTGCATGATGATTAAAAATTTCCGTTGACATATCATTTAATGTATCCACTCTTTCATTAATATTTTGAATACCTGTAAAATCCTTCCAATTTATTTGTTCCATATGTATATGAAATTCCTCTTGGTTAAACTGTTAAAATTCCTATGCACTTTTTTATTATATACTGGCATTTCAATTTGAATATCACAGTATGTCAATCTATGATCAGTTATGTTATACATATCCATTGAACCACTCTGAATTACCTTTGCTGTTTTGTCTACACAGATTAGATCTAGCAAGGTGCTGCTGGTACTAGTGACTCTAGTAGGATCATTTATAATTTGTACCATATTAAAGGTGTTTAACATATCAGATAGCAGCTTATTCTCTTTGCTTTTTACAGAAAAGTCGATGTTTAGATCCCCTAGGAAAAATGTATAGTCAATTTCTATTGATGATGTTGCCAATAAAGTTTCTAAATTGTTTAACTGACTAACTGAAACATAAGGTGGCCTATAAATCGACGCCAACCACTACGTTTGAGTTTTTAATATTTGCACCTAACCACAATTGTTCAATATTGCATTCCCTCTGATTATTGTTCAACTTTAGAAAAGAAGTATCAATTACTTTACAATTTAACTGAGACCAATGGCTACTCTCCCTCCTCTTGATACTCTATCACTTCTGAGTAAGACATAGCCTGGTATAGTCAATAAGGTGGTAGGATAATCTTCACAGAGCCAGGTCTCTGTAAGGCATAATATGTCATATTTATAACGCATTGCAATGTTTTTTAATTCACCAAATGATGGAATCAAGGATCTAATATTTACATGTGCCAAGGTTAAACTTTTGTGATATTTAATTTTAACTCGATCAGTAGAAGTATTGTCGATAAATGCATCTGGTAATGTTATTTTGAAAAATCCAGTCTAAATTCTTCTAGTTTTTGTTTATAATCTGGACAATTATTATCCCATGCTGCATGATTTACATCAAATGTTTGCATCGATTTAGCATTCGAAATTTTGCAGTTTGAGCATGTTAATACTTCTGTTTTGCAGTGTCTTAGTAAATGGCTTTCAGAGCATCTAGGACAAACCTCTGATTTAGAGCAATGTTTTGCTAGATGTTGAAATCCACAACATTTGAAGCAACGCCTAATTTCTAATCCATTAAAAACTTGACAATAGTCATATCCTATCATAATATAACCATTATCTAACATCTTGTGGAAAGTTTCCATGTCTACCTGTAGTAAACATTGATATAAATGATCATTTTGCTTATGTGGTTTAAAATTGATAATCTTTACAGGTGCTTGTGGGTTAATCATAATTATATTTTGCTTTTTGATAAGTTCTAGTAGGTCATGCTCATTATGCTTTTCTGTAATTCCTGCAATACGTATCCTTGGTTGCATACTTGTTGCTGATACCTCATATTTCTCAGACAGTTTATTAGTTACTAATTTTTGGAATTTTTCTACTTCTGCTTTTGTTGGACAATCAACTATTATACCCCCCTTGCTGTTCATCTTCAGGTTATCAATATTTATGCTTTCATTAATAGGATTGACACAATGTAAAAGATCAGCTTTAGTTGTCTTATTATCCTGAGTGTCTTTTGGTTTTACAATTACTTTATTGCTTGAAGCCACCTGTGCGAATGTTATATTGAAAGTGGAAGTAACTGGGAGGAAGATAATTTGGAAATAGAAGGGCATAATTCAGAAGACGATGATGATAGCGATCTGAACGACGATATTAGAACGGCACGTCATAATTCGCCAGTTTCAACCACACATGGGATTACGCGTTGTGCTAAGAATGCCCTTGATGTAGGTAATTCAACAATACCAACACACAACGTTGAATAAGAAAATGATGCTACCTTACCGAGAGAGAGATTTCCCTTGTCTAATATACAGCAAAAGAAGACTAGTATAATTACGCCCAAAACAACCAACCTGAAGGGAAAAGACGGCCATAAGTGGTCAACTAAATTACCACTAAAATCTAAAAGAACAGGCAGTAGAAATTTAATTCATTTTGTGGTTGGCAGCAGAGGAAGAGCTATAGCATATTTAACTGTTGATGATCACTTCGTGCATTTGCATTTCATTTCTGATGATATACTTGACATAGTTCTTGAACACACCAATGAAGAAATTACCCGACAATCTGTGAAGTATGCTAAAGCCGAATCCTGGGTATCACATGTTTCGAAAGAAAAATTAATGGCACTTTTTGCTGTGTTGATTCTCTCCGTGAGAAAAAAAGATAATCATCTTAACACCAAAGTGATGATTGATTTTACTCTGTCGGGTTAATTTTATAATGCTTGCATGTGCTACGAACACTTTCAGTTTTTAATTAATTGTCTTTGATGTGACGATAAAGAAAGTAGAGAGGAAAGAAAGCAAGATGATCCTTTTGCACATATACGAAATATATGGGAAATATTTATGGATACCTGCAGAACATTTTATTCGCCATCGTCTTACTTGACTATAGACGAACAACTTCTAGGTTTTCGTGGCAGGTGTCTATTTAAGATGTATATACCGAACAAACCAGCAAAATGTGGAATAAAGATTGTGATGCTATGTGATTCTTCATCGAAGTACCTAATTTCTGACGCCTGTCCATATTTAGGAAAAGGAACAAAAACAGGAGGTTTACCAGTGGCAAATTATTTCATAAAAGAGTTATCAAAGTCTGTTCACGGCAGTAATCGAAATAACACGATGGGCAGTTGGTTCACTTTGATAACCCTTGCTGATGACCTATTAAAAGAACCATATAAACTTACACTGTTAGGAACAATAAAAAAAATAAAAGAGAGATACCACTTGAACCGTTAAGACACGAAGAATAGGAAACCAAAAACTTCAATTTTTTGTTTTGGCCAAAGTAAAACTTTGGTGTCTTATGTGCCCAAAAAAAAATAAATGCATTGTATTGCTATCCGCATTGCATGAGGGATCCGAAATTTCAGAACAAAATTGTAAACCAGATATTTCTAAATTATAATGAAACGAAGGGGAGGGGGGGGGTTTTGACACATTTGACACATTTGATTAATATGAGTTGTAGCCGAAAATCTAGAAGATGGCCGTTATGCGTGTATTACGGAATGATAAATGCCGCCAGTATTAATTCATATATAGTTTATTGCTACAATACAGTAACGATGGGCAAAAACATTTACCACGTGAAGAGTTTATGATTGAATTGGCTTTATCGTCTTGCAAAGCCATCGATGGAACACAGAATAAGCATTGCAAGTTTGCGTCGAAATCTTTGCCAAACTATTTGCGAAATACCCAAGGTAGATGCGGTAGATAAAAATACCATACTTCAAGATAAAAAAACGTAGTTTGTTTTTACTGCTCGAGTAAACTAAGACATATAACCAATATATATTGCGTGCAGTATTAACACGAATATGCGGAACGTGGGAATTACTGTACTGAATGTGCCTCACAATAACAATTATTTCGTCTTCATCATCATCATTAGGTCTTCAGTCTTGAAACTGGTTAGAGGCGTACCACCACTGTTTCCTATTCTGAACTAACCTACAGATTTCCCTCAAATTTGCACAGTTTGCATCTGTCACTCTCTGATCTAGGTCTACATCCACCTTTTTTTTTCCTATTTTTTGCTTGTCATATATCCCATATTATTCCCCAAAAATGCTTTAGAACGTATTCTGCTCTTCTATTTCTCCTATTTTTTTTTCCAAAGATATCCTTGTTCCCCTACTGTTTCTATAACCTATTTGTTATTACCTTTGTCTGTCCATCCTCATACATCTGAAGCACGGCATTTCAAAGGCTGCTACTGTTCTTCTGCCTGTTTTTCACACTGCCCGTATTTCCATAGGCATACTGTCTGTGCTGTGCTCCACACATATGCTTTCAAGAACTTCTTGTTCTATGTTTGTTGTCTTTCATCATAGGCGCTGTTCTTTATTGTTAGATGCAGTTCGGTCTCCTATTGTTTTACAATTATATACCCTATTTCTCCGACATTCAGTGGTTGTGAAGGGGGATAAGCAGCCTGTGGCTGCCAAGTTCCCCCAGCACTTGAACATTTACCGATTTAATATTTTTTCCAATATATTTTTTCGCAGTCAATACTAGTTGCAGATATTTCACAACCAACACCTGTAGTTGTTTATAATAATCATCAGATTTATCTGCGCTTATTTTTTTGTCATTAGGTTTTCCGTCTTAAAACTGGTTGGACACGTACCTGCACTTATTTATTTTCTGAACTAACCTACATAGTTCCCTGAAATTCTCACACAGCATGTACACAGCTCGGTTCCCCTTCAATTGTTTTCTAATTTTATGCCCTATTTCACCTACATTCAGTGAAGGGGGTTAAGCAGCCTGTGGCTGCCAAGATCCTCCTACACTTAGACATTTGCCGAAATAATAGTTTTCCAGTAAATCCTTTCACACAATTACCATTATTTGAGAATATTGCCCACCCAATACTTGTAGTTGTTTATAATAATCATCATGTTTAAGTGCAATTACTTTCTTGGTCTTTAATTTATCCATCTTGGGACTGGTTGGATGCGTACCTCCATTGATTTCTATTCTGAGCTAGCCTACACATTTCCCTGAAACTTCTACAGCCTACATCTTTCACTATCTGTGTGCAGTAGTCTAACCCAGGTCTACCGCTTCTTCTCTTTTTTCCTATATCTGCTTCTAATATATTCCGCACTATTCCCTCATGCCGTAGTATGTGGCCTATCATCCTATCTCTCCTATTTTTTACTGTTTTCCACATATTTTTTTCTTTCTCTACCATTTTTAGTACCTCTTCGTTATTAACTTTGTCTGTCCATGATATCTTCATCATTCGTCTGTAGCACCACCTTTCAAAGGCTTCTACCTTTTTCTTGTCCGCTTCTCCTACTGTCCAGGCTTCACAGCCGTACAGTGCTGTGCTCCATACATACGTTTTAAGCAATATTTTCCTTGTTTCTATGTTTGTTGTCTACGAACACAGTAGTTGCTTTTTCTTGTTAAATGTAGCACGACCTTGTGCTAATCTTTGTTTTATATCTTTTGTGCTTTTCCCATCTTGCGTTATTGGGCTTCCTAGGTTGCAAAAATCCTTAATCTCTTATAAGTTCGTGTTACATATTTGTATTCTTGTTTTTAATTTATTTTCCCTTCCTTTGCTTACTAGTACTTTAGTTTTAGTTTCCATTTCATTAAGAGCAGCTTCTAATTCTTCCTTGCTAGATGCTAATACCGCTATATCATCTGTCCCTGCATAGTAGTTTCAAATGTCTTTCTGCATTTGATTTGGGATTAAGGAGTTGATATAAATTGATAAAGATATGCTAATTACAGGGAAGGACCAATTGCTTTTTGCAAGCAATAACGATAGCAGTGGAGCGGTTATGTAATAGCTACAACTACACCAAACTACTTAATAAAGGGTATAAATACCTTTTATCCTGTGCCGCTGTGGGCAGTAAAATGTTCACGCACAAAAGCTTTCGACGGAGAACCAGTAACACGCACGAATGGTGTCGGTCTCGCTTTCAAAAGCTCTAATACAACCGGCTTCTGCAAGGGTTTGAATGCGACTCACTTTATGCACTGTTACTGTCGGTATATATAATGTTTCACTGAAAACTGTAGGATGCACGCACAAAGTATTTATTGTCACCAATTCCAATAAATGTTCGATGATGACGTAACATACCGCCCACCAAATTCATAGAATTTTGAAAAGGAGGGAAGTAGGTTGGGTGAAGGAAATCACATGGGATTTGACCTTGCTAGGAAAACAGGTAACGAAAGATAGGGTGGTACAGTACAGCGAGCGATATTACCAACTATGCAAAAAAATAAAAATATATATGTAAATAAGCAAATATATAAAAATAATATACTACTATACATGTAAGAAATGTGTATATACATCTAAACATAAAAAATAAAATTAAAATACCGGCAGCGGTGCTAGTTTGACCAAAGGTCGTTTTAATGTGCCATGTGCAGTTTTGATCTGGGTAATACGTGCTGCCGGTAGGTCTCCCATAGGAGGAGTTACCAGGACCGGTTTGGTACGAAAACATCTATGACAGGATGATAAATAATTTCTGATTGAATTTTTAATGGAAAGGATCCAGAAATTCTGTTGGATAAGATACGCTGTGGTATTAACACCGGGATGGCAATACCTTTCATGAGTTGACCGAATGATAAGTTCGGTTAATCGGTGCCGCTGAGGCAATAACGCAGGAAACTTTTCGAAATAGGAAAGCGAAGAATGTGTCAAGCGCCCACCTACTCTTAAGATGTTTTGTGGATCAACAAATGGAGAAAGTTTTCGCAAGCTTTTAGGTAACTTACGGTTTGCCTTGATCGAAGCTATTTCCTTTGAAAATGTAACATTTTGTACATGCCGAACGATAATCATGAGAGCATTGTGTAATTCAATGTCTGTTAAGGGACCCGTATGACGTTGAGCCATGGGTTTAGAAAATCTATAGATGTAAGCCACGATGCCTTGGATTTTATATAACGATGAAAAACGACTTAGTAGAATGTCAATGACGTTTGGAACTGTTTGAGCGACAAATGTTAGGATCTTCCTTTCCATAGTTACCTCAGCAATTGAGGTTGACAATGTTGGTTCAGGCGGCCACGAGTCACTAGGGTAGTGAAGCCATTCAGGCCCCGCCCACCATAGCGAACATGAAATAACCGCGCTTGGCATTAATCCCCGAGATGCAGGATCAGCCGGATTATGCGAAGATTTAATATAAAACCATCG
Source organism: Platerodrilus igneus (assembly GCA_036346225.1). Lineage (NCBI taxonomy): Eukaryota > Metazoa > Arthropoda > Insecta > Coleoptera > Lycidae > Platerodrilus > Platerodrilus igneus. Next base: position 2,146,436 of record JARFIW010001660.1, read on the forward strand.
GCTAGGTGCAATGATTTCTTGAATGTGGCTAACACGGTTTGCCACAAAAGTTTTCCAACGAAAAGGTGGAGAACGTATCCAAGTGAGAGCGACCGTGTAATTACTCCACGCTGAAACATCGGAGATGTCAATCAAGCCTTGATAAGAACGAATGGTAAAAGAAAGTAAATCGGTTAATAAAAGGGTGGCACATAATTCCAAACGTGGAATTGAAATGCGCTTAATTGGAGCTACTTTTGTTTTAGCGGTTACAAATTGTACAGTTATTTCTCCAGTAGTTTGATTTATGAACTGAAAATACACAACCGCTGCATACCCTACCTCGCTAGCATCGCAAAACCCATGCAAATGACAAGTAAAAGGATCCGAAGGGGGTAAACAACGTGGTAACTTTAATGACGATAACAACGGCAATTCTTCTTGATACTGCTGCCATTGAGACGAAATGTCTGCTGGTGGGATGTCATCCCAATTTAAACCTAACATCCACAGATGCTGGATTAGGCGTTTTGCAAAAAGTGTTAGTGGGGCTAAAAACCCTAATGGATCATATATTCTGGCAACTTGTGAAAGTATGTTGCGCTTTGTACATATTGGGTTTAATGGTTTAACCCGAAATGAGAAAATATCTTCTGTAGGTGACCATTGAAGACCTAATATTTTATTGATTCGTCAGAATCGAAAACGAGAGAAGTATATTGGCAAAAATCTGACGGAATGCCTTCCAAAATAGAAACTGAATTAGAACTCCATTTTCGAAGTTCAAAACCAGCCAAATGTAAAAGTCTGATAAGTTGATCTTTAATTTCGCGGGCCGATTGTATAGAATCTCCACCGGCGACGAAATCATCAATATATAGATTTGGCTAATTGCTGAAGAGTTTTTAATGCTAGATAAGGCGATGACTTAATACCATAGGTCACTGTATTAAGCTGATAAGTCTGAATGGGTTCTTCTGCGGAGAACCGCCAAACAATTAACTGAAACTTTCGATGTTCTTCGGTAACCAAAATTTGTCGATACATTTGGCGAACATCACAAGTAAAAACGAAACGATGAGAGCGAAATTTAAGTAAGATTGACGAAATGTCATTTTGGAGACTAGGTCCAGTCAATTGAGTGTCATTAAGTGACACGTTGTTTTTAGCCTTTGCAGAGGCGTCAAAAACCACACGAATTTTAGAAGTATGACCTTCCTCTTTAAACACAGGGTGATGGGGTAAAAAATAATTATCGTTCCCAACGGGCGGAGAATCGAGTAATGCCATGTGACCCGCATCAAGATAGTCCTGCATGAAATTGTTGTATTGGGCGCGTAGCTCTGGTTGAGCATGCAATTTGCACTCTAACGAAAATAGTCTTTTTTTAGCCATCTCAAAGCAATTATCAAAAACGGGCAAAGTATCGTTGAACGGTAACGCAACAATAAAACGACCGCTAGGGTCACGAGAAAACGTGTTTTCAAAAATCAAATCTGCCTTCTCTTCTTCTGGAGAAGTATAAGGCTTGATGGCAACTCTTCTATCTCCCAAAACCGCCTTAGGGTCTGGTCGATAGGATCTTCTACAGAAGTAAAAAATGCTTGGACAGTATCAGACTGCAAGCTTTTTGTGGGACCAAGAATAGTCCAACCAAAAATTGTATTTATGGCGGCAGGCTGAAGAAATTTGCCATGTATAACACCGCCATTGATGATGAACGGATAAACATCTGCTCCAAGGAGCATGTCAATAGTTCCTGGAGAGTTCCAGGTCGGGTCTGCAAGGTGCAGGCCGCATAAGTGTTCCCAATTATTAGGAACTTCAACGCTAGGTAATTTGCCAGATATTGACGAAAGCACAAAAGTTGTGACTTCTAGAGATTTTTCAGAGTCTAACATAGAGCGAATGGTGCAGCTGACGGCACCCCTATTGACTGCTGAAGTTGTCTGCCCAAGTCCATAAATCGGAACTTGAGAACGTATACGTGGAAGCCAAAGTTTGCTCACGCAATCGTCTCGAATAAAGCTAGCTTGAGAGCCAGGGTCTAAGAGTACCCTGATCGGTTTGTATCTACCAGAACGATCTTGAACTTCCACAACAGCAGTGGAGAGTAAGACAGTAACCCCAAAATTTGGATTTGTCTGTGAAGACAAAACATTTGCCGGAATAGGAGAGGCTGACTGCGTCCTATTGGCATTTTTATGCATAGGTGTAGCGGTCGATTCAGCTGAACGGCTAGAAGCAGGTTGCGGTTCAAAATGTAGCAAGGTATGATGCGGCTTGGCGCAAGTTCGACAGGAATTATAAGATTTGCATTGCATGGACGCATGGTCTGTTCGTAAGCAATTTAAACAAAGGCGTAAGCGTTTGACAATGTCGAAACGTTCTGTCGGAGTTTTCTTTAGAAACGATTGACATCTATAAATTAAGTGATTGTCTTTGCAAGAAGGACAATGGTGCGAAAATGAATTCTTTGAGTCACTGGAGCTACTTGGTGTATCCAGTGAAACTACGTTAGAAGAAACCTTTGGTTTAAATTGAAACGCTGAGGATTTCTTAGGCACTGATGTGTGAGATGAATGGACAGTCGTCGAATAAGAAACAGGTGCGGTTGAAGAAAAGGTTTCCAACGCTGCACATTGTTGAGTTAAAAAATATCTCAAATCCTCGAAATTAGGTATTTGCTTCGGATCCGATTGGAGTTCGAAGCGTTTTCTAGTGAACGGATCGAGTTTTTCTAAAAGCAAATCGACTAGAATAAAGTTCCAATGTTCAGTGGGAAACTTTAAGTTAGTTAGAACAGCAAGGTTCTCTGAAAAACAATCAATAAGTGCCCTAAGTTTCTTAGGGTCTTCTGATTTTAAAGGTGGAAAGTCTTTCATTGCTTTCCAATGCAAAGTTGCCAATAAACGCGCATTGCTAAATCGCTCATGCAAGGCGTTATAGGAAATAATAAAGTTATCTCCCGAAATGGGTATCGATTTAATGATTTTTAAAGACTCCCCGGTACAGCAACTGATAAGATAATTTAGCTTTTCGATATTGGACAGCGACGCGTTATTATAGACCAGACTGTCAAATAAATCGATAAAAGACGAAAACTCAGTTACCTCATTATTAAAACTTGGGAGTTTTAACGGTACCAATTTTGATACCGTGCTGCTTGGAGCATTTTCGATGATTTGTGGTGCTTTCATTTCTTGCATCGTTTCGAGATGCAGCAGTATGCAAAAATAAGCGGAATCTACTTCCTTCCGTACAGCGTTGTAATTTAATGATTCTACCTCTTCACAGGAACCCAAGACGGCAACTAAGATTTTATTGAAATTTGTATAAAGGTCATGTACTCCCCTTGTTTGAATGAGGAACAACGTTTTTAAAGTTGGGTCACTTTGTATAGTGTTACAAAGCTCAAACATTTCTATAATACGTGTTTTCAGTAATTCTAGTTCTACTACATGTGCCTTCTTCGGAGCCATAGTGATTGTTATTTTGAAAGATCTACAATAAATGCTATAAAACCGTAACGCTCAGATGTACGCGAAAAATGTTAAAATATTATGATTTGTTCAAAGCACGAAAAGGTAAGACAGCGTATAAACCAATAAATCACGTTTTATGACTAACGGTTCGTCAAACAAAGTGTTTAGATAAGATGTACCGCTTAACAACCCGAGCGGCTTTTACCATCAAAAGATCACAGGAACGTTTAAAACATGTGGCTTAACATATTTGCAAGATGCAGCTTTTACATTCTATTACCCTTTGCAGATGTATCGAATATTTACTGCAAACCGACTGAAAGGGTTGCGATACAAAACGTGCAATAGCTTTTAAATACAAAGCAAATCCCTTTACCTTTCTTATTTAAGAAGTATAAAGCGACTATAATTTTCAGGTTGCTGTGTGCTTTATACCGCTAAAATGAATTTAAAACTGAAAACTAACAGATTTGATGCTAAAATATTTGTATTTAATTTAACGAAAGTATGTAGCTAATATTGTACATATTTTACCCGCTAAATATGGAGCTTGAACACAAATTTAAAACTAAAGTAATTACTTAAAAGCTCGCTGGTGTGCAAAGTGATATTTAATTTAGGACATGCGTTACCATAGGACTGATGAATCCGGATCGACTTATAGGACCAATGATTTGGGATTAAGGAGTTGATATAAATTGATAAAGATATGCTAATTACAGGGAAGGACCAATTGCTTTTTGCAAGCAATAACGATAGCAGTGGAGCGGTTATGTAATAACTACAACTACACCAAACTACTTAATAAAGGGTATAAATACCTTTTATCCTGTGCCGCTGTGGGCAGTAAAACGTTCACGCACAAAAGCTTTCGACGGAGAACCAGTAACACGCACGAATGGTGTCGGTCTCGCTTTCAAAAGCTCTAATACAAACGGCTTCTGCAAGGGTTCGAATGCGACTCACTTTATGCACTGTTACTGTCGGTATATATAATGTTTCACTGAAAACTGTAGGATGCACGCACAAAGTATTTATTGTCACCAATTCCAATAAATGTTCGATGATGACGTAACAGCATTTGACAGTATTCATTGCCTCTTCTATGTACAAGTTAAAAATCAATGGGGATAGGGCACATCCCTTTCTCACCCCTTTCCTAATGTTTACTTCTCTACGTTCCTGCTCTAATTCTATTACTGCTGTTTGCTCTTTGTATAAGCTATGTACTATTCGTCTATCCCTATAACTTATTCCAATCTTTTTGAGTATTTCGAACATTTTTTTCCTTTTTACATTGTCGAATGCTTCTTCCAGATCTACAAACCCTATATACATGCTTTCTTGTTTTTCTATTATTTTCTCCATTACCACTCTCAGAGCTAAGATAGCCTCCAGTGTTCCCCTGTTTTGCCTAAACCCAAATTGGTCTTCTCCTAGTATTTCTTCAGCCCGTTTTTCCATTCGTCTTTGTACAATTCTAGTTAATATTTTTGACACGTGTGATGTCAAACTTATTGTTCGAAAATTTTCACATCTATCCGTGCCTTTCTTTTGTGATATAGTGACTATGATGTTACGTTTGAAATCTTTGGGTATCGCCTGTCTCATACATATAGCTTACAAGTTGGTATTTTGTACCATTTTTAAAATAAAAATGCAGCTTTTATACCATGCTTATTTAATGCTCGTAAAATTTACGATAGTATAGTAGTTACGTATATCAAAATCAGTATAGTATTCTAGGGTTAAACATATTTAATTCATTAAAATTTTCCATCCATTTTATAAGATATTTAAGACAGTTTTTATAAAAACTTCTAATTTCTTTAATAAATGTGACCTTAATTCCTGGATTTTCTTCTTCAGTCCGGTTGAGTTTTTGAGTCAAAATTATTGCAATAAAATCATCGTTATATCTTGCTTGTATTTGATCTATTAAATCATCTACAACAATTTTTACCTCTATAGCAGACACATTAGATTGTTCTATTTTTGAACAGTTTTATGAAATTTAGCTACCTGACTATGTACATAATATAATGTTATTTCTGATAAATCGTTTAGAAAGAAATCTTTTAACACTTTAGGACATTTATCGATGCTTAAAAAATAAGACTGTAAAGGTTCGAATAATTGAAGAATGCGTTCAATTGCTGGCTTAAGTGCTAACCACCGTACTTCTGAATATTTCATCTATCTCTGTCTCTTCGCAAAATTTTTTGAAAGCAGCAACTCTGACTGTAAATCGATGGAAATATAGATAAATTTGAGGGATTATTATTTCTGCATCAATAATCATCAAACTCGATGCTGTATTTATTGTGCTTGATAATATGTGAGTGTTACAGTCAATTCCAATTATATTTTTATTTAGAAGCTGCATTAATCGTTTATGTACGTTATTTCGACTTTTCCTGCTGAGCCCGCCAAAATTTGTGTCGGTGTTGTCCACAGATAATGCAAGTACCTTGGAATTTAAATTATAGGAATTGATTTTCTCTTGAATGTAAACAGATAAAAGTTCTGATGTTTCTTCGGCTATAGACCCCAAACTCAAAAGTTTCGTATGTATCCCAGTTTTGAAGCTAAAATATCGGACCAAAATGGGATACATTTTTATTTCATTATGATTTGAAGCATTATACAGAATTGCAACAAAGTTTGCTTTATTTAAATCTCGTTGTAACAATTGAAATGTGTAAGGTTATATTGACCACTATAGCTTCACACTTTGTTCATGTGCAACAAAAATTACTATCAAAAAGTTTACGCAATATTTTTGAGGTGCAGTCCATACTACGGAAGCTATGATTGTGACAAATTGTATGATAGGCAAAAGTACCTTCTAACACTGCTAGTTTCTTATAATCCGACCCAAAAGTAACATTTTGCATGTAATCTGTAACTTTGGATGATGAAGTAGCTGCATCAAGGTAAGATTGATGCTTATCGGAATTGGTGTGTTTTGTTATTCGCTGCCCTACCACTGTTAGCGATACTAAACTCAGTCCGGCAAATTATACATTTTACAAGGTTGTCGTCATTTTTCATTGCTTGAATAAGAAATGGGAATTCCATTTTTAAATTGTTGTTCAAGTTGTTTTTTTGTCTTTGGAACATCGCTACAAACAGCGCCTGCGAGTAAAAACAATAATAATAATTATGTAAGCAAGGAGCCATATAATACTATTCACATACCTCCAAATTAAGGCACAGAAATTAAAGCACAAATTTTATAATATACTGGGATTTTTATGTGCAGCAGCAGTTTCGATACAGTTAATATGTGAACCAAACGGATTACTAAATAAACTTGTTAGAAATGGTAGAAATGTGTTAGAATGACATGCATGTTTCAATGAGCTAAAGAGACGAACTATAGGTTTAACTAAATATTTATTTTCACAACAGCATAAAGTACTACACAATTTCAGAAGTGCATTTTTATAGGCAAAGAGAATCTCTCTTTGTGTTAGCATAATACCCCTAACCTTGCAATTTCTGTAGTGTCTCTTATACTTTATGCTTGCATAAAACTCTTCCTATTAGAATATTTCAATTATTACAAATTTAGTTTCACAGTTCCATTATTCCTGTAGATTTTCTAATATGAGGACTTGAATTTACTTCTTTTTGTATGGTGCTTTCATCTTTAACTAACTGATTATTATCTGTAGTCATAAGGAGAATTTCTGACAAATTTGTTTCATTACCACCTAACGCTATCTCAATCTTGCTTTTTTCTTTTTGAATCTTGTTAAATAATGATCTGGCAGTAACTACTTCTCCATCCCATCTTTCCAGATGTTTTAGACAATTATCTGGCTTTAGTCAATGTACTTTGGACCATTATCCAATTTTTACTAAATAATGTCCTAATACCTATCGATTATTCTAAATTTCCAGTTTTCTTCAGCACTGTTCATGCATTCATCTTTCATACCAACTTTTAATGTTCTAACACTATTTGCCAAAATTGAACTTGTGTTAATATTTTATTTGGCTTGATACAATCTAAAGGAGCACCAATTTCACGTTTCATTATAAACATCGAAAGAGGTTGCCCAGTACCAATGTGTGTGATCTTTCCTGTATTGTATCAATAAATCATTTAATTTCGGGTTGATAGAAAATATTTTATTATTATAAAACATAGTGTGCAGTAATTTTTTAAATCTGAACAAACCTCTTCGGCTTGCTCATTTAAAGAAGGGTAGCAAGTTACAGTAAATTTTTGTTTTATTTTATTTGCTGTTTTAAATTCTTGCGATGTATATTGCCATTCATTATCAGATACTAACATAGTGGGTATGTCCTAAGTGGCAAATAAGTTTCTAAAAACTTCAAAACTACAGTCCGAACTTGTGACTATAACTAATTTTTTTGGTAATGTTTCTATCTGTTGTACATTGAAAACAGATTCGTGCATGACTAGTAAGCCCAAGTTCCCGGGTGCCATTGCCGAGAAGGACCACTTGAAAAATGTTAGGCGGGCATTTTTCACAAAAATGTGCCCTCACTGAATGTGCATATGCAGGAGTGGGTTGTTACGTGCGTTGAAGCTCCATACCTTGCTTGCAATAGCAAGGGTTCGACAAAATTCAAAATATGCAAGTAATAACAAAACTCACTTTGTGGCTGTTTTGATACAGCATTGGAAAATTAAATTTAATGTATATTGAAATTATCACATTCATCTAGTTTTGTAGTTTGACTATTTTCTAATGGTAACCTTGACATTGCGTCTGTATTAGCATGACTAGTAGTATTTTTATATTTAGTATCATAATTTAATGCTTGTAAATAAATTGCATAAAACTGCATTCGAGCAGTTGAATATATTGGAAGGCCGTTGTGGTCCGTAATTAAGATAAAAGTTCTGTACAAATTTTAATAAAACTTGCGTATTCCAAATATTATTGCATATGCTTCCTTGTCGGTACTTGAGCATGCCCTTTGAATAGCTCTGTGTTTGCGATGCAAACAGGATGGACCTTTCTGATCATATATTAATAAGTGTGCACATCTCCAACTGCCACTTGACTACTGTCTATAGCCAATATTAAGAATAATTTTGGAGTTAATGTAATCAGAACGTTATCAGAGTGCATTTCTTTTTTTACAAGCAAAAATGTTTTCATAATTGGCATCCCCAATCCCATTCAACATTACTTTTGAGACAATTCAGTGGGTAAAGTATTGTACTTAGATTCATTATAAAACGGGTATAGTAATTTACTATCCCAAGAAACACTCTTAAATCAGTTTATTTCTAGATCATACAATTTTATTAATAGTGTTCACTTTAATTTACAAATATCATTCGTATTAATAACATAACCACAATATTGTATTTAATTAACTAAGAATATGTATTTATCAAAAATTACTTTTACATCGTGCTTTTGAAAACTTTCAAAAACCTGGATCTAAGTTACGAGGTGTGAAGGAAGTATTATTAGATAGGTAACTCGAACGCCATTAAAAAATTTTTTTTTATTGATTCTTAACATTTGTTTCATTGTTTTCTGGATCATATTACAAATCCAGAAGCTACACCATACAACATGCGAGTAGGTCTAAGCTTCTGTTCAAAGTTGACAGTTAACGATCATCTGGGTGAATTTCTAAATGTAAATAAACTTTCTGTACATCACTTTTTGAGGATTTATCATCTCCTGTCGTGTTACAAAATATTTCTCTTATTGTGGGAAGTGGATAATTGTCAACAACTAAGTGTGAATTTAAAGTAGGTTTGTAATTCCCACATATACCAGTACTTCTATTGGGCTTGATTATGGGAACTATACAGTGTGTCTGTTTTTTTGTGTCACAGCGAATATCTCGACTATTGTAATAATTTCAGAGAAATGTTATATACAAAAGTTGTATAACTTTTTATTTGCAATAATGTCAAAATAAAAAAAACAATAGAGCATCAAATTTTTGAGATACAGCAAATCAATTCAAAATTTTAAATGGAACTACGCATTATTATTGCATATTCTGAAAGTGCTTAAAATTTACTTTCCAACGCTATATCACTCAATAATAATTATCTAATCAATTAAACGCAGAAATTGATTACTAAATAGTGCTTAACATCAGGCGTCTATTTGAAATAAGCATTCAAAACAGTGGATGGCGAAACAATTGATAGCTTTTCTTGACAGTTGTTTCTTAGTAATTTAATTCCGCATTGTCGATCTTCATGTTTGGTTCAAAATGGATCAGAAATGGAGGTCCCGTAAACTGGCCAGCAAGATCACCCGATCTTTCGGTTTAGATTTTTTTTTGTTTGGGGATATCTCAAACTACACGTTTATGTAATGCGCCCAGAGAGTCTTGATATCCTTAAAGATTGCATTCGAAGAGCTTATGGTCAAATAACACCATGTATGTTGCAAAAAGCACGAAGAAATTTAATAATTAGATCTCAGCGATGTCTTGCAAATTTCTATGTTTAATTATTATTGAGTAATATATCGTTGGAAAGAAAATTTTAAGCACTTTAAGAATATGTAATAACAATGGGTGTGTTCCTTTTAAAATTTTGAATGTATTTGCCATATCTCAAAAATTTGATGCTCCATTGTCTTTTTTATTTTGACATATTATTGCAAATAAAAAGTTACACAACTTTTGTACATAACATTTCTCTGAAATTCTTATAATAGCCGATATATTTGCGATGACCTGTAAAAGCAGACACACTGTATATAAGATTTCCGTACCATCAATATACGACATATCGTAAATGTCTTTCTAAATGTACACTCCAAAATTATAACCTCAAAGTTTAAGGTCACTTAGACACAAAGAAAACAGGTTTGTACTTAACCGTGATATTTTAGTTTTTATATACTAGTTGAAATGCAAGCAACCTTTATACAACATCAAACGTTCATTTATAGCACATGTTTTCCCTGGGTCAACAAGTAACTTTGTATTTTCAGGTATGTACGCCATAAACATGGCAAAACGCATAATCGCAAATGTTCTCTAACGTCGGCAATTGGAGAACTAAATCTTAGGAACCTCAGTATAAAAAAGAACCTATCTCTGCTCGTTACACCTGATGAAAACACTGAAACCTATTACAAAACCCCCTTTTTCAATAATTATGCATGTTAAGAAGGTGCAACATTCTCATTAACAATATTAGTGATATAAATACATACAGTGGAAAACAGTAAAAATAAATATGAGAGATAGGATGATAGGCCACTTACTAAGGCATGCGGGAAGAGTGCGGAATATATTGGAAGTAGAGATAGGAAAAAGGAGAGGTAGAGGTAGACTTACTACTGCACACAGATAGTCGAAGATGTAGGCTCTGGGAATTTCAGGGAAATGTGTAGACTAGCTGAGAATAGAAACCAATAGAGGTACACGTCCAACCAGTTCCAAAACAGAAAACCTTATGATGACAAAAAATAATTATACTTTAACCTGATGATTGTTATAACCAACTACAGGTTTTGGTTTTACAATATTCTCAACTAATGTTAAATGTGTGAAAGGATTTACTGAAAAACTATTAATTCGGCAAATATCTGTGATGGCGGATCATGGCAGCCGCAGGCTGCTTAACCCCCTTTACGTATCATTGAATATCGGTGAAATAAGGCATATATATCTTGGATGTAGGAATGTCAGGGAACTGTATAGGCTAGCTCAGAATAGAAATCATTGTAGGTACGCATCCAACCAGTTTCAAGACGGAAAACCTAATGACGAAAAAATAATTGCCCTTAAATCTGTAGCAATATTCTCAATTAATGCTGACTGTGCAAAAGGATTTATTGGAAACTACTAATTCGCAAATGCCTAAGTGTTGGGGGTCTTGGTAGCCACAGGTTGCTTAACCCCCTTTCACCCCCTTCACATACCACTGAATATCGGTGAAATAGAGAATACAGTGTGTCTGCTTTTACGTGTCACGGCAAATATCTCTGCTATTATAAGAATTTCAGAGAAATCTTATATACAAAAGTTGTGCAACTTTTTATTTGCAATAATATGTCAAAATAAAAAAAAACAATGAAGCATCAAATTTTTGAGATATGGCAAATACATTCAAAATTTTAAATGGAACATACCCATTGTTATTACATATTCTTAAAGTGCTTAAAATTTTCTTTCCAACGATATATCACTCGATGATAATTAAACACAAATCGATTATTAACATAAACATTATACAGGACTGGAATTAATGCATATATTTATAATTTGAAATAATTTGTTAATTGATGCTCACACAGAGTGGTAAAAATGATAGTGTGCTCGCAGTGTAGCAGCATCAGTAAAGTCTTTATCTGTGATAAGTGTCAACAGCCTTTTTGTGATAACTGCACTGAACTAACTGCCTCTGAAACACGATGTCTAGAGCTTAAGAAAAGAACCCTGTTGTTTTACTGTAAAGTAGGTGTAAATAGTGGAAGCAATCAAAACATTATACTGCAAGATTTCTTGCAGGATGTACAAACCAACATGCAAGTTGCTCTGAAAGAACTTAATGGAGTATTTGAAAACTTTAAAACTGAGTTTATGGAAATGACATCTCAAAAGCTCTCTGCAATACATGTAGCAGCTCCTATTAAAGATCCTAATAAATCCTATGCAAATGTAGCAAAGTCTCAACCAGTATTAGTTACAAAACCTGTTAATAAACAGCAAAGTAAGGCAACAAAAGCTGAGATCAAAGATGCAATTAAGCCAGTTGAAATAGGAGTTAATGTATCGAATATACACGAAGCATCAAAGACAACTTGTAATTGGGTGCAGCAGCTAATCAGACAGAAATTTATTACAAAATAAAATTACTGAAAAACTAGGCGATAAATACAATATTGAAGCACCTACTCTCAAAAAGCCTAAAATAAGAATTGGAAACATCAACAATGATTATATTGACACTGACACCAACAAGATATTGGATTCCCTCATCACACAAAATAAGCTGAACCCTAATGCAATTAATTTTCACCTAAAGATGCTGAAGATTATTGAAAATAAAAAAACAATGAATTCTACAATAGTTTTCGAGGCTGATCCTAAAACACATGAGACATTGCTACAAATGGGTAAAGCTGCAATTGGAAGGTCGATGGGTAATATTTACAACCACATTAATGTAATTCAATGCTATAAATGTCTGAAGTTTAACCATGTCGCCCAAAACTGTACCTTTGATACAACATGTTCACTATGTGCAGGGAATCATCATTATAAAAACTGTACAGCTGAAAATAACAAATGCTTCAACTGTGTATTTGCTAAAGCCAGATTAAATATGGAAATAGATGAGAAACATTCTGCACTAGATAGGCAATGTCCTTGTTACTTACAAGCTTTAAAGAAGCAAAATTCTAAAATAGAATACATTTCATCCTTATAGTAATTACACCGTACCCATGGATCATTCAACTATTGTTCACAACATGAAAAGGAAAAGAGCTTCCAGCCAATGCATTTATGCCTTGTTAATGTCAGATTACTTGTGCCGTCTTTCAATGACTTTGTAAATTTTTTTTTCGAACCACGAATTTGATTTTATTGGTATCACAGAAACTTGGCTTTTAAAGGAATTCTCATCCACGCTAATACATATTACAGGGTACAATCTTATCAGAGCCAATCGCCCAACCAGAGATGGTGGCTTATGCTGGTATGTTAGAAGTAGCTTACCTCATAAAACACAAAAAATTGATTACGTGGAAAATCCTGCATTTGAACAACTCTGGATTTAGTATTAGTAAATAAACTTAACATTGCAATTGGACTTGTATACAGACCGCCAGGTACTAATAATACCAGTCTTAATGAACTGGAGTTGGTTCTTGCACTAAATATGAAAATATCCTTACCGGAGATCTAAATAAAGACTTCTTTCGGCAAGATTCTAATCTATGTCATAAGCTTAACTCAATTCTTAACACATTTGAGCTTACCCAGAATGTTAATGAACCAACTCGAATAACCGAAACATCTGCATCGCTCATTGATATTGTATGCTCAAGCTCATCTGTTATAGTCGCTATAAGCAAAACAGAGGTTATACATTATATAACTGATCATAGAGCAGTTCTTTGCACATTTAAGCTGAATATACAAAAATGAATTATACAAACAACTACTTTCAGAGACTTTAAACATTTTAATAAAAATGACTTCTACCTAGATGCCAATAACACTCGATGGAAAACGTATCCTTACATGACAGATGAAAAAGTAAGTTTTTTTAATAATATCATCTCTTTTTGATCAACATGCACCCGCTGCACACCGTTGTTATTAAAAAGAAAGTGCCACCTTATATAACCTATACAATCACAAAAATGATGAAGATGCACAATGCAATGCGGCTTACAATAATTATGTCAAGAATAAAAATAACGCAAAGTTTCAATTATATAAAGATTTCAAAATTTAATAACCACAGCTATTAAAAATGAGAAGAAAGCATATTTTGATTACCAGTGCAGAATCAATAACAATAACCCCAAACAACTCTGGAGTGTTTTTGATAGTTGTCAGATACATACGAAACCAAGAAACCAAATCTCAAATGACATATACAAGCTGCCAACAAAATCAATGAAGTTTTTATTCTATCAATTCCACAAAAAAGTATACCCAATCATGAAATAAACAAATACGTACCGAATTTCGTAGATATTCTCTAAAATATACCAATACCAAAACATCTTTATCATTATCTCCACTGTGTTGATTTCTTTTCCTTTTTACTTTGTTATTAAAACGGCCATATCTTCTTAAATTACCTTCAAGTCGTCTAAAAGTTCAAGAATGTGGCTGTACTCTATCTGGATACATTTCTTGATAAACTTCTTATGCTTCTCTCGTGTTATCATTACATCTAATGAACACCCTTTACATATCCATTTTTTTTCATCATTGGTATAATGACGTTCCATTGCAGAAGCCTTAAGATGAATGTCAACAATGCGGAATTAAATTACTAAGGAACAATTGTTAAGAAGCGCTATCAATTGTTTTGCCGACCACTGTTTTAAATGCTTATTTCAAAAACTCTTTTGGTGTTAAGCACTATTTAATAATCAATTTCTGCGTTTAATTGATTGGATAATTATTATTGAGTGATATATTGTTGGAAAGAAAATTTTAAGCACTTTTAGAATATGCAATAATAATGCGTAGGTTCCATTAAAAATTTTGAATCGATTTGTTGTGTCTCAAAAATTTGATGCTCCATTGTTTTTTTATTTTGACATATTGTCGCAAATAAAAAGGTACACAACTTTTGTATATAACATTTCTCTGAAATGCTTATAATAGTCGAGATATTCGTTGTGACACGAAAAAACAGACACACTGTATATTTACAAAACGATGGAAAGGGAACTGATCTGTATCTAGGCAGTGGGAATTTCGGAGAACTGTGTTGGCTAGCTCAGAATAGAAATCAGTGAAGATACACGTTCAACAAGTTCAAAGACAAATAACAAAAAATAGATGCACTTAAACCTGATTGTTATTATAACTACAGTTGTTGATTTTGCAATACTTTCAACTAATCTTGATTGTGCAGAGGGATTTATTGGAAAACTTTTAATTCGGCAAATGTTCAAGTGTTGGAGGATCGTGGTAGTCACAGGCTGCTTAACCCCCTTCACATCCACTGAATATCGGTGAAATAGGGTATATATTTACAAAACAATAGAAGCGGAACCGAACTGTATCTAACAAGAAAGAGCATCGGCTATGTTCGAAGCAACAAACATAGAAACAAGACAAGTGTTGGAAGCATATGTGGAGCACAGCACTGTACCCCTATGAAATGGGGCCAGTATGGGAAGCAGACAGGAAAAGGAAGAAGCTTTTTGAAATGTTATGCTTTAACATGGTCAGATAAAGTTAAAGTTATAGAAATAGTAGGAGAAAAACATATCTTGTCTGAAACAAAAAAAAAATAGGAGAAATAGAAGGGTAGGATATGTTTTAAAGCATTTTTGGGGAATAGTATGGGATATATTACAAGCAGAGATAGGAAAAAGCAGGTAGATTTGGACCTAGATCAGATAGTCATGGATGCAGACTGTGCAAATTTCCGGGAAATGTGTAGGTTAGTTCAGAATAGGAAACAATGATGGTACGTGTCTAACCAGTTACAGGACTGAAGACCTAATGATGATCATGAACATTTTTCAAGCATACCGTGTAGGTTGAACTCAGAATAAGACGCAATGGAGATTTGTGTTTAACCAGTTCGGGGACTGAAGACTAAATAATGATGAAATACATACATGTCAGCTGTAGTTACAATTTTCCAATATTGACCATGAGTATTTAGTGTCAAATTGCTATTCGTCTCCAAAAATATTAGTATGATTATTAGCTTACTTGCAGAGTGAGTCTACTATTTTAGAAGAAATACATGCTTCAGCGCATTCTCTTATGTGCTTTGGAGATTTTATATCAAGAGCTGGATGAAAGGAAAGTCGTACTCAGAGTTACTGTTCGTTTATCCATAAATGGATTGGAAATTACTTTCCAATTGCCAAATTGAAGAGGTTTTTCATTCTCTGATTTGTTGGTGTTAGAATAATCTTGATTAGAACTCAAACTACTATCTGATGCAATATATTTTTGATCTTCCATATCAATATCGCTACAATCGTATTCTGATGACATAGTTCACAAATTTTAAAAATTAAAAATCAAACGATCACAAACGTGCAACATACAGAACCGTACTAAATTACTAAGTGCACTTACA
The DNA here is from genome assembly GCA_036346225.1 of Platerodrilus igneus. Lineage (NCBI taxonomy): Eukaryota > Metazoa > Arthropoda > Insecta > Coleoptera > Lycidae > Platerodrilus > Platerodrilus igneus. The sequence goes on from JARFIW010001660.1 coordinate 2,162,669, forward strand.
TAAGTCCACAGCTGTTGCTAATTCATCATCCCATTTCGGTTTGGTATTGGAAAAGATAGATATGCATGTGTCACCCTAAAAACCCTTCCATTTGAAATTTGAAATACCCCGATATCACCACCATGACCTAATTGATGCGTAAGCTTGATGCATCGTATATATAAATGAAATAAAATGATTCACCCTTGTGCATCATCCAGATGTATACATGACGTACAAGGATGCATCACTGTATTGAAAGGATAAAGTAAATAAATTAGTGGAACTTAAATAGTACATGTTTATTTAAATGGGCAGGGTTAAAATGCAATCTACAAACTCAAAATTTTAATATGACCTTGATTTATTATTTATACTTTGTATATCACTAATTACCAATGTGAGATCAGGGGAATGGCATGTTTACTAAAAATTGATAATTCTAACACAGTTGTATAAACGAAATTTCTGGACAGACATAGTTCTAGTATATTATGGCTATACACCATGGAAACATCTGGTTGTAACTTTATTTCTTTTCTTTTTTTTATACAATGAAAGTCATTTTTTTATTGTATAGTATGTTATACGACTGTAGTTTTTTGCAACATTCGATGGACCGTAAAAAAATTACTAAAATTACTAAAAGTTATGTTACATGTAGGTTACTTTTGACAATAATTATCTTGAAGATTGAGGCATTCGTTATACATGTTGAAAAGCTTTCCAATATCCTCTTTATAAAATGTTGCCACCTATAAATTAAAGTGGTATTTCATTGTCTTGATGCTATTCGTTAGTTTGGAAGTGTTGCCATCCTAGCCACTGCTTCAGTTCTAGGAATACACGTACATCATCTCGGCAGTAGGTCATGTCTGTGTGGTAGGTGATCGTACACATACAATTAAAATTGTTTAAGGAGCTGTTGATTTACAGTATTACTGAGAGAACAGACGTTGCAGCGGCTCAAAACACCTCCATAAGCCAGCTTCTCTCTATTGTTTTGATGGCTCTATACAGATGTTTTAACGTTTTGCAAAAAGCAGCTGCATTAATCGTAATTTTTGGCTACATGTTTACGTGGCAGCAGCTCAACTCTAAATGTCTTCAAGAATAGGGCTTTAACAGATCGTGCGAAGAGAAATTATGCAGAGTTACTATTGCATACAGGGGCCAATGTATGATCGTCTACCATTTACGGTGTGAATGCGATCGGAGGTTAAAAAAACAGTCATGGTATATGACAAATGCAAATTGACGATAAAGTGCCAATATATCCTATCTATAAAATAACAGATTTCACACAAAAAAAAAGTTTCACAATTTAATTGAATATCGTATGGTTTTAACTAGTGTAGAATTACTTTCAAAAGATCACTTTTATGACTGTAGTACGGGCGCAGATTAACAAGATCGTCTTTTTTACTTTTTGTGTAGTTACCAAGTATTGTCTCTAACATAAGTTATCATTATAATACTATTGTAAGTTTGGAGATAATGATTTTTAAACGATGTTAATAAGAAAACAAAACTTATTTTCTTCACACAACAAAATTAATGAAAAATTTAAAAAATATAACTTATAATAAGTATGCATTTAGTTGAAAGGCAGATTATTATAGTACATGTGCAGTCCGATGGAAGAACTGCCTTTAACTTTTGTAGATGATTAAATTTTGTGGAGGAAATAGGAAGTGGAGCATGACGTAAACTTGTGTAGCTAACTTCTTCGGTAATCTTTTAGCTCTTAAAGGCAAATCCTTCCAATCTTCGTCAAAACCTAGTTTTGCGTTAGTAGTTCCAGTATCAGGATTGTACTTTATGACCCGAATGTCAACAATTGTTGGATCTCCTGCTTTACGACCCGGCCTTAGACTTGAATATCACCAAGTTGTGGAATTGGCATAATCTTTGACAAAATTATAATTAACATCTATAACTTAAGGAAACGGATGTTTGCGAGCTTCTCTGGTGGCAGAAATGTAATCACTTGGCAAGTGAATTGATCTGTTTTTCAGCCGCCTTTCTATTGCACTGTGGACCGAGTCACACTCCATTTGAGTGTGACCCGGTTCCACAAATTTTGGCACCACGCTTGTATTATGTCGTATACTACAGTTAAGCAATGCATTGCTTAAGATATTATTTTGGTTTTGATACGTGCAACCGTCGGAATATATTACTATTGGTAGCTCTAAATAATTGATGATAAACGTTGTGAAGTGCTTGCTGTTAAATCGGCAGCCGTTTCAACAAACCAGTAACAAGTAGTGTGATGGGTTGTTAAATTATACATTGTGAAATTCTGACACGTTAATTTTGTTTTGAAATATAAAGCACTTGCTGTCAAATACGGACAAATCTTTACAGCTTCCAAATCCATTGTGAGTAGAATAAACTCACCAGCTGCTGCTTTATTCTTATCATTTTCTTTTTCTTGTCTTGCTCGGCCTTGCGATTTATATGAGTTTGATAGTCGCTGTCATTTATATTTCCAGCTAATGGCCAACACAAACATCACACATGTCCTTTTTAAAAACATATATCGAGATATTTTTGTCACAGACTGCCTTTTCAAATGTGAAACGGCAGACCACCGGCTCTTCATTTTCAGTACAGTATTTTTGTAGGAATTATATAAATTTGTGATGGAATGGAAAAATGGTTTTAAAAACAACTTTGTTGTATCCTTTCTGTTGTAATGCGAAGGCAGTTTCGGGATATTATCTAAAATAGTGTGCAACGTCAGTAGTTTTCGTGCTATTCGTCGTCTAGGTGTTTGAAGTCTTGATTGGTTTTGTATCTCTTTACATGGAACCGTAACGAAATTTGACTGCTTTACCCACTATTGCACAGTGAATGTTCCTAGGCAAAGTGTATTCAAAAACATAAATCTGTATACTTGCACCTTCTGAGTAGAAGTGTTAAGCGGTAAAAAATAATGTAAAGTTCCTGAACGCTTTGATTCATTTTTGAAGTTTTTCTAGCTACATTGCTGCGATTAACCAGGCCAGCTACATAAACTTGCCTTGATCCCAATTCAGGGTATTCCTAAAATTGTCAAAAATTTTCTGGCACACCTCTTCTGTTATTTTACTACAATTCCTATTTATATTTTTTGGCAAAATTTTGAAGTGCAAGGTTGTCCGAGTTGTCTAGAAGGTCTGTGTATGTCATGCTGCATTTTACTATCTGTTGGTTTTCTGTAACCCAAATATTTCGTTCCCTCCATTCTAAGCTTTTTATTCTTGTTTTTCTTCCATTCATTTGGAATTCTCAGCTTTCTGCGTTTTCTGCCCTCACTCACATCTCCAAAACAAACAACTTGGTATGCTGTACCTTCTTCTTCATTTTCCTTTTCTTTTAGTACCTGATGGGCAAAAGTAGATGTATCGTTGTTGGATTCCTCAGAGGCAGATGCCAAAGGACGGTAAGAACTAGATGAAGTACCAGATTCGCTTACAGAGTTGTAGTCATTATTAGTTCTGTTTAGGGCTAATGTATGTTCTTCCTCAGCATCTTGTTTTAAAACTGTATTAGGAACTGTTCTATTTTTAGCCTTGAAACAGTTTTCTATATCAAATTTAATTGAAGACGGTACCAACGTTGTACTTTTAAGCGTAGAACTACAGGAAATGGTAAGATCTGTTAACGAACGATAATTTTTTTTTTAATAAGTGCGATGGTGTTTCGGAAATGGCACAATCTGCTTAATCATCTGGTATTTGAAGTTAGTTTTAGAAGTTGGTTCCAAATTAAAATGCTAATCAATTGTACCATTTTTGCTCAGCAATGTTGGGAGTTGTCTATATTCAGAACTGTTGTCTATAACTTTATCATACCTTTTAATTATTTCTTCCGTTATTGCTGTATTCTCTGAAACTAATTATTTAGATTAATTCAGGTATATAAATATTTCTAAAAATTAATTACTTTTGTTTTGCTCGTTTGAAAACAAAAAAATTCCTTCGTGAATATCAGATAACAAATTGCACCATTATATATCATAAACCCTTACCTGATATCACAAGGTCGAGGATTTCTTATTAACAATGAAAGCCCAAGGTAAAGTTGGATGGAAAACGGCTTGAGGAAAAGAAAAACTCTTTAGACATAAATGGCTAGTAGAGTGTTAGCTCTGGGTAGATCATGAGCTTGGGTCATGGGTTGTCAAATGCCCAAAAATAGCGCCTCCGTATTTTTCAATACAACAACCTACAAAAATTATCTGTACTTGTATTAGGGGAATGCGGAAACCTTATATCTACACCACTAATATAGCCACAAAACCTGAATTTCACCTTCGTAAAGCACTTACCAAAATCTCAATTACCAGATATCTTACAGATGTCTCGACTCAACCTGTGAACAAACAAATGCACAACATAGACACCGTTTGTGTCCTCAAAAAATATTTACCAATAATAATATAATAGAATTTAAGTTCCAAAAGTATACACCTAGGGTATTTATTATCATTACACACAATGTTTGCTCATGAATGACCAATAAATCTTACTTGAATTTTGAATAATAAGAGATATGCAAAAATGGATTCTATTTGATTATATTCCTTGATTTATTTTAACATAATATTTTTCAACTAAAATTTTTATAGAACAGAAAATTAATATGGTTTTGTATTCGAAAAACATAAAGATCTCTAAATTGAATATTTCATAATAAATTTTCTAAAAAGTTTGAGCTCTCTTAATAATTCATATTACATATTTTAATCTTTAGCCATCTGTAGTACTACGTAGACCTCACAATTAAATTTAATTATTTAAGTTCTCATAAAATTGCATTTTTCAACATAGAGTTAGTTTTACTTAATATGTATAAAAAGAATTCATCACGTTGTTTAAGAATCAAAGTACATGACCTCAAAATTACTAAATATATTTTTAAATTAGCGTAAAATAACATGTGATATTTAAATTGGACAGCTGAATATTTTTTGACATCATATGTCACTAACAACTTTTTTCAGTTTAGTTAACGCTATCTGTTTGTGAAATAATTATGATAAGCAAACTGCATAGCCATCTTTAAAAATTATGCAAATTTATTACGGAATCTTTCTTTTACTAAATAATTTTTAAGTTACTTTAATCAAGGTAAAGCTTCAACCTTCTACCTTCAGACACGCTTTAAATAATTATAAATGTGATTAAAGACTAAGTATCACTCACGTGTGGAAGTACAGTACGATCAAAACAAATTGAACTATGACATCAGATGTGGGATAGTCCATAACTATCTGTGATGCACAAACAGGAAACACATGATTACGAATGAATTTATCCCTGGAACTATGAAGAATCTTCTGAATAAAACATAATTTAACCAAACCAATTCCTTCTTAAGTATATCCTATAAATTCTTGTATTTCAAATCTCAAACTAAATTTTCTTTTCTGCATTAAATACGGCAATTACGATATTAACGAAATCCACGATACAATTCCATGATATTGCTTACTTCCTTGATATTAACTCCATGAGATTGCACTAAGAGGAAAACATTAATAAAATGTATTTAATTAATTATACCAACTGTTTTAATGATGGGGTAACCTCTAAATCTTCTTGCGGACTGTGTTACAGGCCATGTGCCTGTCTAACATCTTGACTTTCTATGCCGCTGATAGCAGCTTACCTGTTCAGACGCTGAAAGAAAAGTGCCACGAAATGACAACTTGACGAAGCTTATTGTAGGAACTTGGACCTCAAGAGCAAAGGAGCGCATATGCTATTGTAAATTTTATGAATTATTTTTAGTGATCGAAAATTTATAAATTATTTTTTTTTTATTGCAATATTATTTTAGATTAATAAGCGAAGTGTAACTACGTAAAAAAATACGTTACACGTTTTTTTGCAATTCTTGTGCAACAAGTCTAGATATACAATTGTCCTCCATTTTATTATTTAACGCACAGTCCAATGTGTGGTGTGACCGTCCTTTAAAATGTTTTGGCAGTTGAGACATTTTATCTGAAAAGAATACAATATTAAATTGAATAATATCATTCTGTTAGCTCGTAGCTGACTTAATTATTGTATTACGAAGACAATATTTTTAAGAAATATCTTCTATCTACAGATTCGATAAAACTAAAGTTGATTTTAAAATACAATTTACATTAATTATTTTCACTGAATCACATAACCTACCTTTAAATGTTGCTTGTATATTAACACACTTAACACACAGTAATTATTTAAAAATAACCAAGATGGAATACAAAGCCAGCAATTAGTAATCGGTTAATTTTATTTTTATCGAAGCGTACAACTACAATAATTTATTGTATTGTGTTCCTTCTATTTCAATATACTGCCACCTCCAACATCAATAGTGGGGGCATTCATGGTTAAACAGGCACGGATGTGTAGTTTAGTTTACAAAAACATCTTGTTGTGTAGTCACGTGATTAATCTGTGGTCACCTGTTTCAAACTATCAGAAACCTTGATGTACTTAGAAGGTATTACTTTTAAAATTGCCCTGAATTTAAATGTTGGAATTTAGGAGATATTCCTACTCAACTATTTTCTACCATTTTAATAACTTTATCACAGACGATATTTTCATTGCATGCCAAATTTTACTTTATGTATGAGGGCATAAGAAAGTAGAAATTGCAAAAAATGTTAGATGGGAGGTATTAGCACTTCATCGTCGAAATGTTTTACATTTAAAATAAAATCGGTTTTAACTTGAAATTTCTTACAAATAGCAGGTTTATTCTTTCTTGATACTTTGCCATGTGTTTCTTTTGAATAGCTTAGCTACAATTGGTCAAGAATTATTTCTAGTATTTTTTAATTTTCTTACTAAATATGTACTTTGTGTGTTTGTAATTTACCGCATTTATTAAACAGGATTACATCTTACTAAGCCTTACCAGAATTCTTTTAGCATCTACTATTTCGTTATTTTTTACTATTTTAGTATATTAATACTACTAAAAAATCTACATCATTATTGGTATTAATTTTTTTGTGTCAATAACATTTTCAATTAAAATGCTGTGCTCTACACATGTATACCTACTTTTACCTGTTTTTAGATAATAATGGCTGGAAACAACATGATAAGTCTTAAAGTATTTTTGAGAGATGAAGGAATCACCGAAGCGCGTCGTTTCACTGTTGATGTATCTGTCGTTACCAGTTACATTTTTATGAAAGAGAAACTGCAAACAGTTTTTCCAGACTTACGTAACGCCATTTTTAAAATAACATGGAAAGGTAATTTATGTTCCAGACATTCCTTAAATTTACTAATTGCTATTGCAGATTGTGATGGTGATGAGATTGTCATTTCTTCTGATGAAGACTTTATTACTGCTTTTACTGAAATGAATAAGGAGGTAAAAGTATTATATGTTACTGTTGTTCAGCATAACAATGAACCAGTAATTACTATTGAAGCAGATATTCCAGGTATAGTATACATTGATTTTATTTTTAAAGTAATACATTTATTGTAGAGCCACAGTTTTCAGGATCACGTATCATCTGTGATATTTGTGATCAGGTGATTACTGGTTTCCGCTACAAATGTATGCAGTGTCCTGACTATGATCTTTGTGCTAATTGTGAGCATAAGAATCTCCATTCTGAACATTATATGATGCGTATGCCTCAAGATGAAGCTTATATGCCAAAATGTGCACGCAAGTTTATGTATCACATTTCTCGAAATTTAAAAAAATCAGCATATGCTGCTGATAAGGAAGCCCATCGTGCTGCTAAGTATGCCCACAAATTTGGAACACATGGAAGATGTAATACCCAGAATGAACAACCAAGGAATGATAAAGAACAAGCAAATGGTAGTACCCAACAGCCTCAACCATCTTTGTGTCCATTTACTGAAAGCAACATTAATTTAGATGAAGTACATGCCTTAGGAGCATTGGCTAGACAACACTTGTGAGTTACATAAATACAAATAAATAGCTGTAGCTTTAATATTTATATTATAGTGGTCCAGTATGGGAAGCCATGAGAAATGCACCCCAACCTAATGAAAACAGTGCTGCTAATGATGGATTAATTATGATGGATATTATTCGCAATGCAGTAGATAAATTTTTTGGTAAATATTTGTTACTAATCTTCATTAGCTAACATTTAAATCCTTCAGGCAAGAATGCTCAGGAAAATCCTAACACACCTCAAGCTGATGTGCCGGAATCTGTTCAACCAACTACAGTAAGCAAAGAAAATTCACTCAAAGAAACTCCAATGGACATTGAAGGGACAGCAAATTCTCAACAGGAGGGTGATAAACGTGACCCTGGCTGGACCTTCGTTGCCAACAAACCTCAACCGGAAACTGCTCCAAACGAAATAGACACTCAAACTCAACCTTCAGCTCCAGCTGCAACTTTTGTGTATCATGAAAGTAAGTTTTCTATTAAATTTTATTTTATACATTAAAAGATATTTTGCTAGATCCTAGAATTGCCGAGGGACTAGTACAACTGCACGAAATGGGATTTTCTAATGAAAGTGGATATTTAACTCATCTTTTAGAACGTTTTGAAGGAGATGTTAATTCAGTTGTTAAGGCAATACTTGATATGAAACTTTAAATAATCTTAACTTCTATATATTTATCTATATTGTATGGGAATTTAATGGCATTATGGTTTATTTAGCTTTGATATATGTATACCTATATCTACATATAACTTATACATTTACAAGGTGTTCCAAAAAATGTATACATTCATTAAATAACTGTAAAGTTGGTGCCTATTAAAATGCTTTTCAGTTTTATTATCTAATATGGTACTTGCATTTTTCAACTATTTTGACAATGCATTTTCAAACCCGACATATATTCCCGTCCAGGCCCTGCTAACAATGCAAAGCAGTGGAATCCCAAACATGTAAAGGTGTACCATCTTGCTGAAAACAAAACGTTTCTTCAAAAATCGCTCTGCTTTGCACTACAGACTGTCATATCAAGTTTAAATAAACAAAATTAGCATCAAAAATGAATTATCCAATTTAATCCACTACATGATAAAATCCATACTATGTAATTTTAGGTATTTTAATGTAATATTCCACCATCACATGATAGTTATCAGCTAGAGTTGTGTAATTATCTTGATTATTTCATAATTACAATCTTTCTTGAAAAGATTACCTTTTCTACAGATGGAATATATAGATGTTTTTAAGATTGTTACATCGCTACATCCTAGCTGCACAGATTTTCTTTTGCTTCGGTGATACATTTACGGTATCGATTTGAAAGTCATTCGTAAACTGTGTCTGTGCTTCAAGTGCGATTTCACACTTCGTTTTCTTTTGTTGAGAGCCTAGTCTGGCTTCCATTATTAATTATAAAGGATTTAACCTGGAAAGGAGTCATTGGACTGTTGGGTGTTGTAGTGTGTATACATTTTTTGAGTTGCCTACATATATATGTACCTATAATATAATCTTAACATTCCTTTTGCATTTTTATGATATGAATATAATTATATAATATTATATAATAAAATGGTTTTAAGTTGTACCGAGTTATTATTGAAAATTGTGGTTTATTTAGTGTTTATACCTTCTTTATATATATATATATATATATATATATATATATATATATTGTTGTAGATTTAAAGGGATAAATAAGTGTAAACAATAAAATTTCAGCAACCATGTATATAGAAAAGAGCAAATTATTTATGCGCAAAATTAATTTAATTCATTTAGTGAAAACGGACAAGTATTAACGTATTTTTATATTTAATAATTTGTTACGGGCCTGTTTCACTCTACGACACCAAGGAGAGGATCGAAGTCCTCAAGAGGCCTAGCTCAAGCCGGTGAGGGGTGGGTCAGGTAAAAGTCTTAGATTGGATGTGTCAAACAGCCCTAAATCGTAATCGGGTAGACTGAAATTCGGTAATGACGGCAAAATTGGGTGGGCGCCACCAGCAAAATCGTAAAGCTAGATGTATACGGGAGAATCTCGTTACTAGTCAATCATCTCTCCAAAAGCTCGGTAATTCAGAATTAATAAACTCAAGTGTAGCATGGTATAATCCATCCTACTAACATAGGTTCCCTAATAGAAATAATACACCTCATACCTCTCTTTAACTCTATTAACATACCTTTAAATAAAATAATATGCAGATCAGTACATAAATCAAAAATGCGGCATACTTTAGTACACCAAAATAAATCTGTATAATAAAATAAATCAATAAACAGTATATGTATATATACATTTACATGTACACCCCTAATATTATCAACTTAACGTAAATAAAGTGTGTCCTGGCCAAGGATCCGAAATATATGAATGCAACTGAGCATAGTCGCGTGCACTAAGAGTCTCACACTTGCCCTACTAGTTATCGGACTACAAAATATTTAATAAATCATCTGAATCGGCAACGCATAAAGTGATTTGTGCAGGCAACTCGGCTTTAATAATTTAAACAGCTTGAGAATATTAAGCTTGACCAATTATTGTAATTTTAACTAGGAAATTAATCTTAAAACTTTAACTAGACAAATAATAAATCTTGGGGCGTGCTTGATATGAACAAAGTAATAGTTACGTATATCAAATTGATAAGAACGTAGCGTTAACATTACATTAGTAAAGTAAACAAACAGCTCTTGGAGCAGGTTTCCAGTTTATTTGCGGAGGCACGATGAGGGTAGAGACGAACAATGCGCACGCACTTTGAATTCTTGGTATTTCAGGGATAGGACGACACTAGCGTGATGCCTTAAGAGCACATGAACTCGATGTAAACGAAACTTATTAGGGTCGCACAGTAAAATTTAATGTTACAGTTTCTTACCTTTGTAGGTTGGATTTTTATTACCCATACGATACTGCAAGATATGTCGAGCTTTTCTTTGTGAACGTGCAAATATTTATTTATTTCTTATTCCCAATTAAATTGGATAATTACGTGACCACTGCATACGTAATGAGATTTCTCGTATCATCCAGACCATAAAATCCCAAATAAATTGGCATCAATAAATACTTTCGGTACATTAAACAGACAACGAAAATTGGATGATAGGTAACCTATAACAAAATTATTAAGCACTTCCACTATTGATAACGATAGCGAAACAATCTGAAGCTCGGAACTCGTACAATAAACTTTTACTACTTCGTCATAATAAATAACAATATTCAGAATACGGTAACGTTATAAACAAACATAATTCAAATAGAATTTTCTAAATCCGCCTAAAGCGTTAAAATATATACAGCAACCGCTGCTCGACTTAACTTCTTCGAGGTTACAAGCGAATTCCCTAGCTCTGCTAGAATCAACAGGTGCGTTAGAATCAAGGAGTGGGGTGGGAAAAGACACTTCTCTATTAAATTCGGGCGTTAATATATTATTTTAAATACACAAAATTGTTCAGGAGCGGATTAAGGGACCTAGTCTATTTAATTTAATGACGGGCTACAAAAAAAGTACGGAACGTTACAAATTGGAATGTTAGAATTACATATAGAAAAAAAACCTTCAAAGCAAATAGAAGTTCAAGAATACGCATAATTAACCATAATTTATTTTAATCAAACACAAGCATAAGGGAGCATGCTTGCGTAAGAAAATCAATAATCCCTAGGCAAATATATTCGTTTTAAAAGCCAACGTACTTTTATACAGATACTAAGAAGTAGAAAGTCGAGGAATTGTTATGTGCAAACGGTCGATAATTAACAGAAACACCTGCTTGTTAAAGGTTACGTTCAAAGAATTCGAGCGTGTTACGATAAGATTTCATAGAAATTATTTTCAACCGTCAATTTGGATAAACAGTTTGGGCAACAAACATATTAAGGAGCGAGGGAAATGGACAATCGGTAATATACAACAGATAGAGACATATAAAGCAAGCAAGAAATTGAAATGCACGTACGATATACACGTGGAGTTGAGATAAGACGTCAACAATATCGATTTTCTGTAACTCAAGTAGGGTTTTGAAGGAGACAGCAAACACATATAGAACAAAGATAAATAGAGCTTGGTGGAGTTTGTGACGGTAGAGAATTTTGTCATTGGTTGAAAGAGAACAGTTTTCAAAACGAATGCACACGTGACGGTAGAAGACGATTTCTCTGTAAGCAATAAGTACGGCTGGAGAAATTTTCGGAATAAAGCGATGGTTATGCTCAAAATTTTTAGAAACTGCTTTAGAAAATAAGCTTTTCTAATGAAACGCGTCCGATAGGGGGTTAGAAAAATGATATAAATACCGGAGCTTTAATATTCAAGTTCTCTTTTCCTTTACTTCGATAAAGTGCTGAATACCGATTCAGAGCACCATAACAATAAAGCTTTTGGTGAGTAGTCTGTGTGTGTAATAAAGTTACATTTGATATCGTATTCAAAAATATAAAATTGTAGTAGGTTATTTCCAATTATTAAAGTGATGCACGAGTTAGTGCTTGATTAAACAAAAGGTCCGGCTACTACCACTAAATTTATTAAATGGATGCATGATATATGGGGTAAGCAGAGCTGGTAATCTATTTCGTGTACATGATATATGGGTATGGAATGGTACTGTGAGACGAAGCGAAATATCAGATGGTAGAGGTCTGTGGATTCGACAAGCAGCATAGTTAATGAAAACAACGCCGAGGGGTTTTATGGTAACCATTTCTGACGGCAATGAAGACTGAAGAATTCTCCAGGTAATTTATTTGAAATTTCTGTTATTGTATAAACATTTGGGGAATTTTTGCGTTGTGTGGTTGACTTTTGTGGCGTATTTATGGTTTTAGAAACTTATTTGGAAAGATACATGTACAGGACAATTTACTAAACTTGAGTATTGAAAAAGGGTGTATTTTGAATATATTAAAATTTTATTCAGGATATAAATTGTGTTGTAAACGGGTCTGTAAATTTGTTTTAATTTATGCAAGGTTTAAAAGGCATATAAAAAAAACTGGGTTATAATGAGCTTACAATACTCCAGTGTGAAGTTAATTTAGGGTAACATGTGGTGCCCATCTACTCATATCTCATTGAATTTGTTTAAAAATCATTAGAAAAATCAAGGATTTTAATATATATATATATATATATATATATATATATATATATTGCTATGATAAGGGGTTGTTTAAGGGTGTATTTTATAGAAAAGGTCGTGCAGGAATTAGAAATCATAATAGGAAGCAGAAAACTGCATTTATTTAGGAGAAAATTGAGTAATTGGGATAGTTTGTAAATAGTAAGCAGTCAACATCATGTATATAAAGTATAAGTAGTTTTAAGCGACGCAAATAGACACATCTTAAGACACAGGAAGACGCATAGTTAGCATAGAAATAAGCAATACATGCATTAAGTAGATAACAAATGTTTAACACCCAGTAGATAGAGTTTTAGTTAATTTAGGTAATGCAAATAACGATATTTTCAGTGGAAGCACGCGTATTTATAAGTAAATATAACAAATGTAATTAAACACGCTTTCAAAAGAATTCCAGTCAGTTATGATAATACGGAGATAAGAAATAGAGCTTGGAGAGGCGTTGTGTAAGGGCGTACAAACAATTAATGATTTTTAATAGTAAAGGTGATTAAAAATTGCGTAAATAATAAGCATATATGAAAATTGAAAGTCGAATTGCATCAGTTGTTTGTGTACAACATGGAAAAGCGATTATATTCCTCAAAACACCGCATGTCTGATAAAGAGGCAGCTGCGAGCAAACAACAATTACTTGAAGGCAGAGAATGTTACATCAGAAACTACTTTAAATGCAAAGACTTGATTGGTTAAAATTAGCGCGGGCTTGTAGGCCATGTCCACAGACGAAGTGGGATATCAAGCATATATTAACAGCGACAGTGATAACGAACTCAGTTCTCAACTCAACAAAGGCCAAGGTGCGTCACTTTGAACATAAGTGCAACACATAAGAATAATTTAAAAGTGAAAATTGTTTAAGTGCGACGAAGATGAAAATTACTATTGCCGATTAAACGTAAGTAGATTTTGGGGAATTTATTTAAACTATAACATAATAATAATAGGGCTCCGAGTCCGGGGTGAATAAATGATATTCTGAGTCCGGGGAGAATAGATGGTATTCTAAGTCTGGGGAGATTGATGAGAATAAATTCTGAGTCTGGTGAGAAGAAGTAATAAGTCTAAATGAGACGACAATAATTTGGGGTGCATAAGTCTAAGTTTAATAATGGTAGTCCAGAGGATGATGACAATAATTTAAATGCAATGGTTCAAGCGTGTGGATAGACAATATTTCGAATGGGTATATAATAATTTTGAATTGGGGGAGAATAATTATGATCCAGATGGATGGTATAATGCATGGAAAATACTAGTTGATGCATCAATAATTTTGGTTGCGAGAAGAAAATAACGAAGGAAACAGACCAAGTTAGATTTTTAGTTTTAAGACAATTTTTTTCTATTTGAATTTAAATATTAAATATTGAATTTGCTTATTTAATATAAATTAATGTGACGGAGTCAACAACGAACTTGCATACGTAGAAAGTGCGTTATATGATAAAGGGGTTTTGAACGTTACAGGATTCTTTTTATAAAAACAATAGGTTTTTTGGTGACTTTAGAATGATTGAATAGCATATGATTTTTGAGATAAATGAGACTTACAACATTAATTAATTGAAAAGTGTATTTTAAATAATTTCAGAAACCTGTACATAATATTTGTTTTCATTATATGGAATTGAATTAACTTCATTTTATAATTCAAAATAAAAGCTAGTCGAGGTCAAATGAAAAAAATTTATGGGAGTGTAATTTGATAATTCAAAAAGAGAGGAGGAGTCAAGTAGAATACGCCACTGGTATCAAAGAAGGCGTTATCATATCAAGTTTTGTTATTGGTCAACACTAGATCGGTCCCCGAAAAATCCTGTTAGTTCCTGGTGGGAGTTTATAGCATAAATATTTGGCGACCCGAACGCGGGACATGAACATTTTACCACGATAAAATACAACCTGAGATTAAGAGGGCAGGAATTAAATTAAAAGTAAATTTAAAAATACGACCGCGAGATTTAAAACAAAATAATTAAATTAAACGGGGGATTTAAAGAGTTTCAATTAGCGAAAAAATCAAGAAATTTATACAGCAATTAAATTTATGTAGATTTATATAGTGTTTAAAAGTTTAGAGTAAATATAATAATGGATAAAAGAATACTGGAAACAAGGGAAGCTTTAAGACAGCAAGGAGTGGAAATAGGATCCCAGGAGAGCGTGATAATCCAGGAAACCAGTTCTATTGAAGAAAGGAGAATTTCATAAGAAACCAAAATGATGGAGATTTTAATGTCATTGAACAATAAGATGGACAGAAGTGAGGAAGCCATGATAATTATTACTACAAAAATGGATGAGAACAGCGAGAAATTGGGGAATGAAATCAAAATTCTTAGTAATGGACTGAATGAAACTAACCAAACGATCGCTGAAATGAGGGAACAAATGCAAGAGAGAATTGGGAGAGTTTCTGAGGAGATAGAATGCGTATGGGACCATATTGCAATAGTTAAATCAAAACAGGAAAAATATGAAAGCGAGTCCAACAATAAAATTACGAATTTAAATATTAAATTACGGAACATTCAGGAAAATTGCGAAACGGAGTTCAGATCGATAAATCAAGAAATAAATAATTTAAAAAGGTAATTCTGTAAATTTTAATAATAGAGAACCAATTACGCTAATTCAAACAAATCTCTTAATTGAACAGTATACTAAATTTTACGGGGACGAAAAATTAAATCTGAAGTTATTTTTGAAAAATTTTAAAATGTTAATACAGGATTCTACAGATGAGGTATATAAATTAAATTTAGTCAAAGCGATGCTTAAAGGAAATGCTGAAAAATGGTACAATTTCGTTGAGAGTGAAATAGAAACATTTGAACAGTTTTAGCGGAAATTTTTAAGACAATTTTGGAGTGACAATCAGCAAGATAGAATTCGGAATAACCTGAGCATGGGAAGATACGATTCAGAGAAAGGAATAACGCGAGAATTATATGCAATTGAGAAGTTTACAGTGGCGAAACAATTGGATCCTCCTTTAGAAGATAAACATATTACAAAATATTTAGCAGGTCATTTTAACGCTGAAGTAAAGCGATACATAACGACGCAGAATATAGTAGATAGGGATACGTTTATTGAGTATTTGCAGAGATATGATGATTTGGAATCTGATTATAAAATGGAAAATAATGTTAGGGATCGACGCACGAATTTTATAAGGAATACGGAGACTCGAAATAATTATCAACGGAACAATTATAATTATGATCGTGGAAGAAATTGTAATAGGGGGAACTATAGGAACTTTAATAATGATTTTAGGCAAAACAGGAACACGGGTCAGATACCAAGGCGACAGATAGAGAGAACGAATAATGAAGGAAACACTAGAGGAATAAATAGGCAGGAAAATGTTGATCGACGGACACAAGCAAGGGATATTAATAGCACGCAAATAAGGAATACGAATCGCACATACGCAGAGATAACGAGTCAGGCAGGACCTTCAACGCGAAATCAGAATTTTTGAGTACAGACGAACCAAGGAGAACTCTACGGATTAACGGAAACCAGCGCGAGTTTGTTAAACATGAAATGGATAATGAATTAGGAAGATTTGAAAGGAACTTATTACCAATAATTAATTTAAAGGTGGAAGATAAAATAGTTAAAGTGTTAATTGATACCGGGGCCCAAGTCCAAAACATACCTTGAGTACAACTAAAAGTATAAGCAATTTTTGCTCACCAATATCATCATCATCAGGTCTTCAGTCCTAGAACTGGTTACATGCGTATCCTTATTGTTTCCTATTCTGTACTAACCTACACATTTCCCTAAAAGTTCCACAGTCTGCATCTTTTACTTTCCGCGTGCAACAGTCAGATCTAGGTCTACCTTTACCTCTTTTTTTCCTATCTCTGCTTGTAATATATCCCACACTATTCCTCAAAATAGCCTTAGAACGTATCCTGCCCTTCCATTTCTTGTTCTTGTTTTCCACAGACATCTTTATTCCCCTACTATTTCTATAACCTCTTTGTTATTAACTTTGTCTGTCCATGCAATCATCCTCATACATCTGAGCACAACATTCAAAAAGGTTTCTACCATTTTTCTATCTGCTTCTCCTACTGCCCCTATTCCATAGACATACTGTGCTGTGCTCTACACATATGCTTTCGACAATTTTCTTCTTTTTCTATGTTTGCTGTCTTTGAACATAGCCGCAGCTCTTTCTTGTTAGATGCAGTTCGGTTCCCCTTCTTTTGTTTACAAATATATATATCATATTTCCCTGATATTCAGTAGTATGTGAAAGGGGTTAAGCATCCTGCGGCTAGCATGATCTCTCACTACTTGAATATTTGCCGAATTAACAATTTTCCAATATATCCTCAACATTAGTTGAAAATATTTCAAAACCAACACCTGTAGTTGTTTATAATAATCATCAGATTTAAGTGCAATTATTTTATTCGTCATTAGGTTGTCCATCTTGAAACTGGTTGGACGCATACCTCCACTTATTTCTATTCTGAGCTAGCCTACACCGTTCCCTGAAATTCCCACAACCTAGATACAGCTCGGTTCCCCTTCTGTTGTTTCCTAATTATATGCCCCATTTCACCGAGATTCAGTGGTATGTGTAGGAAGTTAAGCAGCCTGTGGCTGCAAGGATCCCCCAACACTTAGACATTTGCCGAATTAATAGTTTTTCAGTAAATCATTTCGCACAATTAACCATAGTTGAGAGTATTGCAAGACCAATACCTGTAGTTGCTTATAATAATCATCAAGTTTATGTACATTTATTTTTTCCATCATTAGGTTTTCCATCTTGGAACTGGTTGAATGCGTACCTCAATTGATTTCTATTCTGAGCTAGCTTACACGTTTCCCTGAAATACCCACTTCCTACATCTTTAACTATCTGTGTGCAATAGTCTAACCTAGTTCTACTTATACTTCTCTTTTTTCCTATCTCTGCTTCTAATATATTTCGCACTATTACCTCTCCTATTTTTTACGGTTTTCCACATATTTCTTTCTTCCTCTACCATTTCTAGTACCTCTTTGTTCTTAACTTTGTCTATCCACGATATTTTCATTAAATATTGAAAATCAAATTTAATTTCAAATGGTAATAAAATATACATTTAGAGTGAGAAAAGCAAGAGTGTTTTATGAAGTGCGGAGCATATTGTAACATCTTGAAGATGTTATTGGAGAAAGACGTGACGATGCTGCACAATGCTGAAAAGTTAATAAATTTAATTACCCCTTTCTAAGTGAGATAGTAAGAGAAAAGTGTTCGGTTAGTCTTCTATGCCATGCGAACGCTTATTTTCTGGAGCTGGAAATATATTAAGTAAATGTTGTACAAGTTTATCTGCGATGAGCTTAGCAATTGTTATTCCTGCGTTGTATTCGAAAGGATATTAATTAAATAATCAGTATTTAAATACTTTTTTTCCATAATTACATTATTTAGTGTTTGAAATAGTACCTCTACTCTATACATTTGATGTATTTCAACGATAGGTTAATATATCTTGCAGTATTATAATACGGTAGTGGGTTTTTGCATTGAAACATTATTAGACATTAAATCAACATTTTGAAACATTTATTACTTATGTTCTACAACACAATATAACAAATAACTACATAAATAACTACCAGAATGAAGTTTTATAATAATTAAATCAGTAGGCTAGTATTTCAAAGTTTAAATTCACTTATTGCTTAATCTTTTCTACAGTCAAAGTCGCTGTAACTTCTACAGCTTTCATTACTACTATTTAACTAATGGTTGAACAACGTCAAATTGTTTTTCAATATCCCATCATTTCTCCATACATTTGTGAGCATGTTTATTCATTTTTGCCAATATGCAGCGTCTATTTGTTGAAGTGATTCAAGCCATATCATTCTTGCATTATGATCATTGTATTGTTTGTTACATCGTCCCCCATTTTTATTATAATAATCTTTGGCTTTGGCCCATATTAACTCAGTTGGATTAAATTGACAATGATATGGAGGTAATCGTGAAACTTTGTGGCCATGCTTCGCTGCAATTTCATCTAGTTCATAAATTTTGGGTTTTGGATTCTCTCTGACTAAGGTCAATAGTTCTCTCTTTAACATATTAGATTCAAAAGGTACTTTGTGCTTCAGCAGATACTCTATTAATTCCTGTGTATTAGAGATTGTATTTGGGATTTTATCCATTAATTTGGAATGGTAATATATAATAAGGCTGGGTTGGGTTAGGTATGGAATTAACTTTCTTGAAACCACTTTATAAACAGTTTGGCATTCATATCACCATGATAGTCTACGTTTGGTGATTTAGTAGAAAACAAAAGAGACGCATTTGCAATAAATCCATCTTTATTTCCTGCATGCAGCACGATTAACAAAATATTAACAAAATCAAGAAGACTATTTAAAACAAGTAATCAGAGACTAACCGTTGTCCTTCACCGAATGACTTTTTCTTAATGCTTTGTTTTATGTTATCAATCCAATTTTTTGTTGCTGGGCTCCGACTAAAAATTTACGATTCATCTATGAAAACAAGCTCTTAAATTGCTTTTGTTTATTCTATTCGTAATCCCTCAAAAATTGTACTTGCGCTGCAGCAACATGTTTCAATTCAAATAATCCTCATCTGCCATCATTTAAACGAAAAACCAATGGTGGGTAAAAGCCGCTTCAAACTACTTATACTAAAAGTAAATATTCCAGACAAAGCAAGTTCTTGTTGGGTTTTTACCAATACGTGAAGTCCTAAAAAATACAAATAGGTTATAAAATGTATCACAAATAAATATTATCTGTACTACGTTTAGAATGCATGTCGTATATTTTTCTCTTCACGTAATCCTTAACAAAATCGTCTACATCACAAGATTTTGATTTGATGCACTTTTGTTCTCTTACTACATGATTGCAGGGGTTGGTTTACTTTGTGCTTCGGATAGCTTCTTACTACTAGCTTTCGGAATTCTAAACCACAGATCGATTAAAGTGGAATGAATAGTTCTTTTAGAGATAATGCAGGTCCTTTCAGTGTTTTTTCACGAGAGCAAATTTTAACAAGCGAGAAGTATTTGCATGCTAAGATATTTTGAGCTACTGGTTTGTTGAGTGAAGTAGTCAGGCACGAGGTCTCGAATAATTGGAGGTAGTTTGATTACTAGTTATTGCTGGTTGAGGAGTGGTTGACCGCTTTTAGTTTTATGCAGATGAATGCACGTGGTGCATCATAAACTAGTTAGATTGGCATGCAAGTAATAAATTTATGTAGATGGAATTTTGAGATGCAAAAGTTGAAATTCTGTTGGACTTGTAATGGCAAAAGCCCTTATAATTCACATGGAACCGGTTTGTTCATCATAGAAGAACGCTTTTTGCAGTACAAGATTTTGATTGGGTCAACACCCGTTGTTATTTGTATGTTGCACGAGTCCATGTAGTGCATTGTCCTGATATGGATACCTAGGTACTTTATGTATCTGAAGTTGGTTAGATTCTTTAAGGTAAGCATTTTCCTTTATTTATTCTCTGTGGACATTTCATAAGAAGATTTGCAAATTTCCAACTTGTTTTTAGTAGATGAAAATCGGTGGTTACTGTTCTTATGTTTCTTCATTGATATTTAAAAAAACTCTTTATATACTTTGTTGAGTGTTTAAATAAGCTTTTGTTTTTAAATTCAAATATAATGATAGTCTATAGATGGACCTAATTATCACTGAATGTACCTGTAGAGAAACTGAAATACATGCTTTTAGTACATTCATTCTTTTTGATCTGTAAATTAGAAAATTTAATAATTTTGATTAATTATATTGATTACTTTTGATACATCTTGAGTAGAGTCAAACTTGAGTAAAGCGTTTTTAACTTGTAAATATATTGTAATTATAAAGTGAACCTTAAATATGCATTATAAGTTTAAACTTATTACAATTTCCTTGGTGATAGTTCTTACCATTTAGAAGTCGATAAAACAGTTTACGAAGTCGGTAATACAGTTTAAGAGTTCATAAATACATCGCGCAAGCGCAATGAATACGAAAGCAATGCAACGCCCCTGGCGGCCGGAAGCGCGAACCTTATTACAGATTTCGCGTTGCCAACTACCATGACGTCACCCTTGCACAAAATTATATTACGCCATAATCGGAAATATAAAAATTTAAACAAAAGTTCATATCAGTAAACAAATTAAACACGGTATTACTTACCCCGGAAATCCGAACGTTCTGCGGGGTTGAACCAAAGTTGGCCTCTATCAAGGTTCCTCAGGGCTCCATCCCGGAGTAATTACAGATGGTGACTCGTCATCTCGGGTCGCGCAGTCCGATACGCCTCGTTGGCTTCAAATTTATTACCTATGCAGGGAATGGGCAAGAAAAACCAGGTAAAGGTAGACAAACAAAAGATAATCAAGCAAAGGAATCTACATAGATAAAGCTAACGATACGTTACCAAAAAAACGACCACTTCACTTGAAGATCAAAGGCAAAAAGCCCCGTTTTAAGAGCGTCACGGAAAACTTGTCCCCACTCTTTTGTCTTTTTCACATCCGCCGAAGTTATTCGTCCAACCCTCTAGAGTCGCACGATCTGCGCAAATGCACTATGACGTAACTATTAAAATTCCACGCGCCGCGTTTTTTGAAATTATGACGCGAAACTTCCGTACATCAAAACTAACCTAAAAACAATGTTTAAGTGCCAATTGGATTGGCACGTAACAATCGCGACAAAGCCACAAAAGAAAAAATTTAAAAAACAAAAAGTCTGTTAGCACAGTAACAGCTTAAAATCTAAGACCTAACTTAAAACCTACAAAATGTTTATATAAGGCGCCACCTGGTTTTTTCGACCGATAACACGTCTACCGAAGTACCAGGAAACGGAATAGGTAGCCCGATAGTCTTTGACTACACTAATTATCGACAGCACAAATTTGTCGGGGAGCATGAAACACTACTTAAACTAAAACGGGTGCGACAAGTCGCCTAAACTATCTAAACTAAAAGTAACATTAAAGTTTTTACGTGCAAACACACATGAGCGTTGCATCAAAACTATTCTTCTTTTGGCAAGAAGTGCCCAAATTTAAAAATGTTCATAGAGTGAGTCACTCTGCACTCTAGCAAATTTTGTTACTGGTACTTTGGTTTTCTAACGATGCACATTTAAAACTTGTCCATGACATAGTTGTGAATCAACAAATTTACCAAAAGTACCCCCTACTAAATCCTTATATGCTAACCTGACAAATTACATTTCTATATCGGGCTAGCTTTTTCACTCAAATTTCAAGAAAAATAATTCCCACGTCTGGTCATAGATACCACACGTTAGGACGATAAAAAGATAAGACAAGATTTCAAATTGTTAAAGATAAGAGATGAGATAATGATATTAAGCTTAAATTGTTATCTTCAAAGGTAATAGACAAGATAACGGTATTAAGCTTTAGTTATTATTTGAGATACTAGATAAGATAACGCGATATTAAGCTAAAGTGATTATTAGAGATAGTAGGTAAGGTAACGCGATATTAAACAAAAGTTATTACTAAAGATAACCGGTAAGATAACGCGAAATAACTCGAAGTTATTACTAACGGTAGTCGGTAAGATAACGAGAAATTAAATCAAAATTATTACTAACGGTAGTCGGTAAGATAACGATACTAAACTAAAGTTATTATTAAAGGTAATCGGTAAGATAACGATATTAAAACCAAGGGTATTATCAAAGATAATAAAGAAGACAAAGGTTTTGGCCTAGTTAACAAAAGATAATCAAGCAAAGGAATCTACATAGGTAAAGCTAACGATACGTTACCAAAAAAACGACCACTTCACTCGAAGATCAAAGGCAAAAAGCCCCGTTTTAAGAGCGTCACGGAAAACTTGTCCCCACTCTTTTGTCTTTTTCACATCCGCCGAAGTTATTCGTCCAACCCTCTAGAGTCGCACGATCTGCGCAAATGCACTATGACGTAACGGAAGTACACGCCTAGTCTATTAAAATTCCACGCGCCGCGTCTTTTGAAATTATGGCGCGAAACTTCCGTACATCAAAACTAACCTAAAAACAATGTTTAAGTGCCAATTGGATTGGCACGTAACAAACTGGAAAATATTCCGTTCTATTGCTAAAGGTTTAAAATAAGCGGTGTATTTGAGAACAACATTAAAGTACCTACATTCCAAATTTCTTTAAATTCAGTTAATATTTTTGAAATATTTCAAGTATGTGTAAGTTCAATATGAAGTATCACTTAAATATTGCTTTATGCATTTCAAGGGGCGCAAACAATGACATCAGTTATTGATTTTTTTATATATATTTTTATATTTCTGATTTAATAAAGGATCTTATTGTTGTTGAAGTTTATCCTAATTTAAAGGTTTCTGTATATTACCATTCAGGTTTATC
Organism: Platerodrilus igneus; assembly: GCA_036346225.1. NCBI lineage: Eukaryota > Metazoa > Arthropoda > Insecta > Coleoptera > Lycidae > Platerodrilus > Platerodrilus igneus. The sequence goes on from JARFIW010001660.1 coordinate 2,186,213, forward strand.
TAGGGTATATTCTTTCATACTTCTCTTCCTTCTTTTTGCTTAGATAGTCTCATTCCAAGACCACTCTCATGCTAGCGCGTGACACAAAAATCAAGTTAGTTTGGAAGTACAGTCAGCGATTCCGTTATTTTCAAAGTAGTCCTTCTATCTTGCCCAAATGCGGGGTTTATCTCAATTTTTAAGGGATCCGCTGAACCCCACCAGAGATTCTATTCTACCTATGTGTGGGGCACTCTTAATCTTCGCATGTTAAGAGACTACAATACTATATCAGTAATAAACGTAGCTGCAATTAATTACTAAAACAGAAACCATACCGCAAAACGCCATATAAAGACAAGAGCCCGTTTACCTCTAACTGGCCAACAAATCTATATCAAAAAGGAAATACTCCCCATAGCTACAATAATGTTCAAAATCTGAACTGCCAAGCAAAGTCCATTTCCTAACAAACCTAAGACGGAAAGTGCAAAAGGTGGGATGGAGCAGAACTCAAAATCGTGCCGTAAAATAGGGTTTGTCAATCCTCCCCCCCCTCCCCACCCAATTTGAACCAAAACTAGCACTTGATTGCATAGAACTAGCACCATGTAGCACCACCAATGTTAGAGCTAGTACTTAAATCGTTTAGGAAATATGGCCAATTGTATCCTGGATGGGTGGGCTACTTGACGCCCCCTCCCGCGCTCCAATTGGCTTTAGCATTAAATAGGTTAGACCTAGCACGAGCTAACACCACAGCGACATTAGAAAAATGTTTGTTGACTAACAACACACTTCCTACAACTACTACAGTTCTTGTGATTAAATTTGTATTTCTCATCGTTTATATGTTTTTGTGTTAAAGTTCGTTAGGATTGCTACTAAAATGAAGAATGCTCGGGTTAAAGGGTGACATGTATAGAGGCAAATTTATTTTAATATTAGGTATTTCAACGCATTAGTTGATCCAAAGGAAGAAATTCTTCCAGGACTGAAATTTAAGCTTTCGATTTTTGGAAATTTTTTGGGGTGGGTGTCAGTGCTAGATATAATAGATACTGCAATACTATTTCTACGTTTGAATAACTTCGCGAGAGAGCATAATGAAATAATTCGTAAATGGTTAAGATGTTTAAGAAACTAAAATATAATAAATACTACGCAGAGAACCAAATAATTACAATTATAGGAATAATGTAATTAATGGGATGGTTTATTTAAGGAAACACGTAAGAGAGAAATAGCATAACAGACATGGTGATTTGTGCCAGGTCTAAGGTCTAAGCTACATAATGCCAGGTTTTAGAGCAAATAATAGGAGAACTGGAGAGGGCTAGCCGCCCCCGCATATAATTCGTCATATTTCCGAAACGGCGTTTGTGCTAGATCTAAAATTGGTGGTGCTAGCTATAATCAAAGAGGTGCTAGATTTTGAATCAAATCGGGCAACCGTGTGTCTGTGCGCGCGCGTGTGTGTATGTGAGGCTAAAAATCTTTAAAAATTCCCTGTCATATTGTTTTTGAGGTACTAGCTTTCTCGCGCTAGATAATGTTAGGTTTAGGCTACATAGTGCTAGGTTTTAAAGCCAATCGGAGCGGCCGGGGGAGGGAGAGGATGTGCTAGCGTCAAGTTGTCCCCGCCCCCAAATATAATTGACCATATTTCCGAAACGGCGAAGGTGCTAGATCTAAAATCGTTGGTGCTAGCTGGCGGTAGCTATAAGCAAAGGGGTGCTAGATTTAGAATCAAATGTGTGTATGTCAGGCTAAAAAATCTTTAAAAATTCCCCGCCATATTGTTTCTCAGGCGTTAGCTTTCTCGCCTGTGGTGCTAGATAATGTGCTACGTTGCGCAGCGTACGGCTCATATAGAAATAAAAAGGATATTTAAAGTGCGGACCCGTACGAATCACGATGACGAAATAGAACGCAAACAACGCATAAATACAGGGCTAACTACCAATGCGGAGAGAGGGAGGGATTCCTAGCAATACAAAAAATACATCGCCATCAATTTTATATTTACAGTAAACATTAATACAAAAAAGAATTCGGTTTGACTCAACAAAAAAAATAAATAAATAGTTGTATTATAAAGAACAAATTTTAGAAATTTACGTACGAAGTGCGCATTTCGTTTGACATTTAGTATTCATTGTTGTTGTTTAGGCTTGTTCATAACACCAGGGTGTTAAAGTAAAAAAATATTATTTACGGGAGAACAAATTCTAATAATCGTTGTAACGAATATAAATTCTGTAGCACTATTTTTGCAAGAATCACATCTGTACAATTTTAATCTGTGGTATTTAATTTTCGTATTTGATACTGTTATGTCTGAAAAGAACAATCCCATAATGAAACAGGAAGTCATGACCGTTTAATTAACCTAAATGCTTTACCAAGAAATATTTAATAATAATATACACTCAAGAAACATATTTAAAAGGGATCTAGTCGTTTGTGTTGCCTAACTTGCAGGCGGATTATACCCTTTCATTCGTTAAAATTAGGATAGCGCCTGCGTGAATACGGTCACGAGGACGCGATAAGCAGATGCGCCGTCCCGTATTTGTACGGTACGAATAACGAAGTCGGCCATTGTATTTGAGAATGTAGTACAGACTGCATCGGACAGAAATGGGTTCTCAGGCTTTACATAAGTGGGACCTCAGAATAGGCGTGCCGAAGTAGAGGCAGGAGGGCTGGTCGTCTTGGTACACAGAGAAGATTTTATTCCTGTGACACCGGCAAGGCACTTGAACACGCTGCTCCTTGAAATGGTTCGAGTCGGTATTTGTTAACGGTAAGACCGCATTACTCAAATAATTTATAAAATATTTTTATTTTCTTAGCGCATAATGAAGTAACATACATTTGAAGCACTCATGAATTAAATAGTTATACGTATATAGAGATTGGGTCAATGTTCGTTTGTTAAGAAACTACAGCTGTTGTTTGGTGTTTGGTTATAACCATCTAGTAAGCAGATTTTAGAAAACGTTCGTCGCAGTTTGATAACTAGGGATGACGGCTTCTTTAAAAACAGGTATCAAACCTTTTTTTGTTATGTTTGTGAGACCTTGAGTGTGCTCACATAAATTGCAACCAGGAATTGCCTAGTTATACTAAATTTTGTGCATAAAGAACAGCGTGGAGGATTAATGATACGAAATGCTATTGCAATAATTTTCTAAAATATGCAGAGCATTCACATGTTAAAATGATGAGATTCTAAAGTCCATTTCCTGTTTTCTAAAAAAATTTCTTGCAGATGTCAAATTTTTATAAGCTCATTATACTTGAATAAGTTGAAATGTTATTTGTCTAAGTTAACTGCACGTGATCCAAATTTTTTTAAGAAATAAATTAAACTCAATGTGAAACATATGTAAGCCAATAAACAGATCTGAGTATTTGGTATCAGAAACTTGTTATAAAATATTATTAAACTTAAGGTCTTGCTATGCCAAGGCAGATTTATAAAGAATCCAATCTTATTATTTCATTTTTGTAAAGATATTTAAAGAAAAAACAAAGAGAGACAAACTATATTAAATTTCATTTTTGGACTCATTTTTATTTCATGCACAATTAAATTTACTAAATTTTAAAAAAAAAAATAAGTTTGTTGAATAATGAAATTATACGAATGCTGAAGTAATTCAAAAAACATAGATGTGCTACTACTGATTTGTTCTAGGTATTCATTTTTGATTCAAATATCTTTGGTGTGGTAATCTCAAGATTATCCACTCATAATTATTTGTATGCCTTTTTATTAGAAAGCACAAACTGTGTCTTTTTAATAGAGAATTTGTTGTGTACTTTTTCTTTCAGGGTCATCGAGATCGAAGAGGTTGTAAGTATGCTCCAGAGGTTTCCAGATACATTAGTTCAATAAGTTGTAAGTTTTTTATGGTGCTTATATCCCATGAGTTTCTGTATCTTCTTATAGGAGTATAGAGGTTCTAGTATTGCCGATATAGATACAGTGGCGCTCAATTCCCCTTTTTTCTTTTTATGTTAGTTTGTTGTAGAGTTTAGACCATCCCCACACCCTTTCTCATTGCTCACCCTTGGGGTAATTCCCAGACTTAGCCGCGAACAATTAAAGCATCACTTGTATCCAGCGGGTGGAGGTCAACAAAAAAAATAAAGGTTGCACTGACGCCCAACCAACATAGTCGTGCAAATAAAGAAAAAAAATTGTTTCATCGTGTAGTGAAGTACTATGGAGCACTAGTGGCGCACGAGCAACCAAAGTAGGAAAAAAAGAGGTGCTCCCAATATATGGGATGACTAATACAACATACCTCCAAGTTCCAGCTATTATCGTGTGCCCATTGCATCCACGGAGGTGAGTCAGCGAAGCGTCCGGATGCTGGGGTCCAGATGTAGCGTCACCACGGTCGACAAATGTTGAGCGCTGCGACACTCCCTGTAACAGCGGAACACATACCAGCGCAGTTAGTTCGACATAAGAAGAATAATCGGCCTACGTAAAACAATTTGGTTTCCAGCTAAGAGTTAGCAAGAGAGTCTTACTAGTATTAGTAACTCAGGAGCATTTACCGATACACCAAAAATCTACACTTTTTAAAAAGAAAAAACGTGCATCGCTCTTGGAGTAATAGAACGAGTAGTTTAGAAAAATACATATGAGGACGAACTGCAGAATCAAACTGCAATTGTTTTAAGTAACAAGAATTCGAGCTTCGATCCTCGCGTTACCTACATACCAAAAAGAAGAATAGAGAACTCATCTCAAACTTTATCAAATAATAGAATACACTCTATTTCGAATGAACCTGCACCTTGCCGAAGTTCTAAATTACTAGAACAGGTGAAATGGCTTGCGTGTTCTAATGAGCTAAAGAGCCAAACTACAGGTCCAACCAAAGTAGTAGGGTCGTTAGTGAGGAACCTGATTAAAACAGGTCCCCGAAAGAGGGCAGCGGCTCTTTCGGTACTTAGATTGGCAGGGACCATAGGGGTCGGTATGGCAGTCTAAGACACACTATCGCGATGTGGAAGGCAACGGGAAACCACCACATTATCTCCGAAGTACACAACGTACTTAAATTGTAACAAACATAATGGCATTCTCTGTGTTAAAAGATTCCGGAGTTAAAATAGTCCCCCATTCGGATCTCCGGGAGGGGAATACTTCGGAGGATGCGATCGAAAAGTTAAAAATAAGAGTCGGGAACATTCTGCGAGTCGGAACGTGGAATGTTAGAAGTATGAAGCAATTAGGTAAGCTAGAGAACCTAAAAATAGAAATAAATAAGTTATCACTAGACTTAGTAGGAATCAGCGAAGTTCGGTGGCCAGAGGCGGGGGATTTTTGGAGTGGAGACTTCAAGGTAATTCATACAGGAGCAGAGGAAGGAAATTTGGGTGTGGGGATAGTTATGCGGAAAAAGATAAGATACTGTGTAGAAAATTACTTACAAAAGAACGAAAGAATACTCATGGTTAGATTAGAATCTAAACCGGTAAACACAGTAATAATACAAGTATGCATGCCTATCTCTAACTACAGTGACGAAGAGGTAGAAGCCATCTACAAAGATATCAAAGACATATTAAGATACGTAAAAGGACATGAAAATTTAATAATTACGGGGAATTTCTTGTTAGACAACGGTTTAGGAATCAAGTAAAAGACTGTAGAAGCTACCCAGAAGCTGATATAAATACTGACCACAACATCGTAATTATGAAGGCCGCACTTAAATTTATGAATGTTAAAAAAAGAAACGGAAAAAGGCACTTGGACTTAGAGAAACTGAAAGATAAAGATATTCAAAAAAGATTCGAAAAAAAGTCAAATGAATTGCTCAAAGATATCGGGAAAATATCTGATACTAAGGAAGTAGAAACAGAACGAAATCACATTAAATCCAGCCTAGACATGGCGGCCAGAGATATTCTGGGGTATACACAAAAAGAAAATAAGAAACCACGGATAACAAACGATATCCTGGATTTAATAGAAGAAAGACGAAAATACAAAAATAAATCAGACGGAACAGGAAAACAGAGATAAAAGCCATAAAATGGGAAATTATTCGAAAATGCAGGAAAGCTAAAGAACAATGGATTGATGAATAAAAAGTTATCATATGAAGAAAAATTGGAAATAAAGAAACTTGGTCCACATCAAACCAAATTTAATAATTGAAAATCGAACAAAAACTGAAAAGCGTGTTTATAATCGTACGTTTAATAGCGATATATACAAAGAACATAAATGGGCGTGTGGCTGGAACCACAAAAATTCGTTGTTTTGTTTGCCGTGTTTATTTTTTTAGTAAAGAAATTAATGTTTGGACAGAAACTTAAATCGTTTAAGTGAAAAATCAAAAAGCATGAAAATGCTCATGCTCATAAAAATGCCAGTATTAAATTTTCTATGCTTTGTCGTGTGAATATAAGCACACAGATAGATAGTGCTTACCGCAGTACTATACAAAAGCATAATATGCAGGTGGATAAAAATCGGTACATTTTATCGCGATTAATTAATTGTGTGAAATTTTGTGGTGATTTGAATTGGCACTACGGGAACATGATGAGACTGAAGGGTCCAATAACCCTGGTATTCTTCGGGGTTAATGAATCTAGTTGGATCAGTTGATGATGGTATGAGGGAGCATTTAGAGAATGCGACGGTTTTCAAGGGTACATCCAAAACTGTTCAAAATGAACTTCTAGATTGCATTTTGGATGTATGTAGATAAGAAATATCAAAGCAAATAAATAAAGCAAATTATTTAGCAGTGATGGTTGATGAAACTACGGACGTGTCTACAATTCAAGATATGGTTATAGTTTATCGATATGAATTTAATGGATCTTTTTTTGAGCGTTTTTGGGACTTTTTCAATCCAGACGCACAAGATGTCGTAATATTAAGCAAGATACTACTATCGGAGTTAGAGGTTCATTTACGCGATAAAAAAGAAAAATTAATTGGACAGTGTTACGATGGAGCAGCAGTTATGGGTGGTGATTCAAGCGGGGTTGAATGCCAAATCAAAGAAGTTTACCCAAGAGCACACTTTATTCACTGTTACGCTCATCAATTCAATTTAATTTTACAAGAAGCTTCATCAGCGTTTTTTCCAGATCCACACAAAGGACGAAATTTTTGGACACAATATGCAAAAAAAGGTTACCGTCACTTGATCCAAAATGTTGGGTACACGATATTAGATTACTTCAATCTCTTCATACGAACAAAAATGGCATAATAGAATGTTTGGAAGTAATACAGGATTCAGAACGTGTGGATGACAAAACTAGAAGTGAATGTTATGGACCACTGGCATGTTTAAGCGACGGCGAATTTTCCTTTTGTCTTGATTTCTACAGTAAGATAATGCCTTATGCGGATATTCTATTTAAAAAACTTCAGCAAAAAAAGATTGATCCGATTAAATTAAAAGAGTATGTTGCAGAATTTTTAAATCATATCCAAGGTGTTCGAGATAACAACACATATATTACTAGCACATCTTGTGAATCAGTTTCTAAGGATTAGAGACGCAAGGTATCTAATATAGGGGCGGATGCTAAAGAAATATGTGACACAATAGTGGGGCATATAAAAGCTCGATTTTCATATTCCGATCACCTAATTGCAGCAACAGTCCTGGAGCAGGATTTTTTCCCACAATATCACTATAGAACAGCTTGCACCCGTCGTAGAAGCGTACTCATTAAATAAAAACATGTTACGGACTGAATTAGAGGTACTGTATACCCGTCAGGATTTGCAGAAAGCTACCGGAGCTGGACCAATGTTGCAGTTTCTCATAGAAAATGAGCTGGATAAAAACACTTTCACCCAATTATGTGAATTGCTAAAAGAATTGGTAACCATTCGCATGACTACGTCAGAACCAGAACGTTGTTTCACAACGTTGAAACGCATAAATACGTTTCTTACAAACACTATGTCAGAAGGCAGATTAAATGTATTAGCCATGCTATCCATAAAAAGAAATTGATTAATACCATAAACGATTTTAATAATAGAGTATTTGGAAAAATTGTGAATCTAAGAAAACAGAAAAATAAATTTTCTGTATAAATAAGTTTTCTTTTCATAAATAGAGTAGTAGTAATACTAGATGCATCAGTTGGTGAACGGTTCCATATAATACATTATAAGTTTGGAACGATTATGTATGTGCTGTGAACACCGACTTACAACTTTCACGAGCCGCCACTGCGTAAGTGAAAAATAATACATGTCTCCTTGTATCATCTTTCCGCTTTTTTGTAATAACGTTTTTGGTATATGTTGACCTGTACTCCTTTTCCCAAACTATTCTGTAAAAGCTAAACTTATATCATTAACCCTAGAATACTGGACATTCGTAAAATTTACGACTATCAATTTATTTCGGTGCCTTTCGGATATTTCCGATATACATTCATGTTTGATACGTTCAGTACCTTCCTCTTCAGTGTTATAATAAGCATTAGTGAGTTCAGGTGTGAAAAATTTGTTCCCGATCTTATATATTCTGCACAGCCGTCGTAAGAATTACGAAAGTCCCGTATTTCCGTTATAATTAATGATTTTGTGTTTTTTATGAATTGTTATATTTGAGTACTGTTTTGACTTGCTGTAAGTATGGTATTGCACATTTTGATAACTTTAGTATAAAATAAATATTCCATAGAAAAATGGCATCTAAAAAACAACTGTCTGATGAAGAATTGGATGCTATTGTTCAAAGGATTATGAATGGAGAAGAAAGTGATCCTGAACCTTTCGAGGATAGCGGTAGTGACTGGGAAGAAGACAACGTTGAAGTCGAAGTGCCTGATTCCAGTGAAAATAGCGATAGTGAATATAATCCGGAAATAACACAAAATACAGAAGATTTACATGAAGTAGGTGGTAGTGAAGATGCACAAATCCCTGAGCATACTGATAACAGTGCATCATATAGTGTACACGCCTCTTGGAACGACAAGGGCGCAAATAGAAATTGCCTGGAGTGCAGTAGGCAGTAAACCAGGGTTTGTAAGGTAGAACGTGGACTGTATAGAGTAGAAGGAAATAAACATAGAATTGAAATACAAGTCGCATAAATACTTAAAGCACTTACCGAAGCACAGACATCTGGAGCACTAACGCGGCACCTTTCAGTACTGTTTCTGGCCAGAGGTAAATAGGAACGGAGTCAGGAAATGGTTATTTTAGGAAAGAGAGTAATATTGAGAAATTGAATGAACACGTTCGCGTTCGCGGATGGTTGTTAATCGACTCTTTTAAATTATGGTATTCCTTATCTCGCCTGGCTTGATAAAGAATACCACGTTGGGAGAGCGAAATGGCGCGAACATATAGTAATAATAGTATTCATTTACCTGCTATTTCACGAAATACTAACTATATTATCCGTCTGAATAAAAGACGATTGAAACGAAAAAACGGTTATAAGTGGTCAACCGTAATACCTAAAATGTCCAAAAGAACGGGTGCTCAAAATATTATTCATTTTATGGCTGGCACCAAGGGTGAAGCTACAAAGTATAATGTAATTGATGAATACTTTCTTCATTTTTTTTCTGAGAACATTATAGAAACTATTCTTCAATATACAAATGATGAAATAACCAAACAAGCTGAAAAATACACAACAGGGCATGCTAATGTTTCATCACTCGCCAACGATGAACTTATGGCTTTGTTTGCAGTACTAATACTTGCAGCTGCTAAAAAAGACAATCATTTATCTTCAAGGCATATGTTTGACAGCAATATCTCTGGAACTTTCTATAAAGCGTGTATGAGTTGTGAGCGTTTTGATTTTTTGATAAATTGCCTTAGATTTGACAAAAAAGAAACACGGGAAGAGAGAAAGATAAATGATCCTTTTGCACATATACGTGAAATATGGGATATTTTTATAGAGACATGTAGGACCTCCTATACACCATCATCTTATCTAACTATAGATGAACAACTATTAGGATTTCGCGGGCGATGTCCATTTCGTATGTACATGCCAAACAAGCCTAATAAGTACGGCATAAAGACTGTAATGATGTGTGATTCTTCATCAAAGTATATGATAGATGACAGTCCATATTTGGGAAGGAAAACACCAAATAATGGCCTACCCCTGGGAACGTATTATGTAACAGAACTATCAAAATCGGTATATGGCACTAACAGAAACCTCACCATAGATAACTGGTTTACCTCCATAGGACTTGCAGATGAGTTACTAAAAGATCCATACAAGTTAACTCTAATTGGAACATTGCGTAAAGATAAAAAAGAGATTCCCAGAGAAATGTTAGAAGTAAAGAATAGAAATTCAAATTCGTCACTTTTTTGTTTCGATAAAAAGAAAACTCTAGTTTCCTATATGCCTAATAAAAACAAAATCGTTTTACTACTTTCGACAATGCGCGAAGGAGCAGAAGTATCAAGAGAGAATGGTAAACCATCTATCATTTTGAATTACAACGAAACAAAGAGTGGAGTAGATACTTTCGACCAAATGTGTTCGAATATGAGTTGTAGCAGAAAAACGCGAAGGTGGCCACTATGTATTTTCTTTGGAATGATGAGTATGGCTAGCATCAATTCTTATGTTTTATATACCTACAACAATTTAAAAGCCCAAAGAAAACCCCTCTCTCGGTATCAATATATGATCGAATTGAGTAACCTATTAGCAAGGCCATGGATGGAGAAACGTTTAAATATAAAAACTTTGCGCCGTGAAATTCGTTTGGATATATGTAAAATTTTAAATATAACTCTAGAAAAAGATAGTACTATTCCCCAACGAAAGAAAAGAAAGATTTGTTTTTACTGCCCAAGTCAAAAACGCCGAATGACCACTACATATTGCCAACAATGCAGGGAGGCTATTTGTGGAGAACATCGCGGCAGTATTTGCTCACAGTGTTCTACTGAATGTTAAAAACTATGTTCTTTTTAAGTCAAATAATAAACAAATGTGTATAGAATATTTCATTATTTTGATAATTTATTTTTTAACAAATTTTTGTTTCATTTTACCCAATTTACTTGAAGTAGTAAATAATACGATAGTCCAGTAATGACGTATATTTAAAGTAATCCAGTATTCTAGGGTTAAACACAATAGTATATTATATTTTTCCATGATATATTTACCTAATCCCTTAATCCCAATGATTATTTGACGGTTTATAATATTTATTAAATACTTAACTCATTTTTCGCATTTAGCGACTTTACTTCTTTCCCCGTCGGACCGCTACATGTCCTTTAACTCGTTTTATCAATCCCAAGTTCAGTTTTCCGATATACTGAATATATTCTTATGGGTTTGATTTATATATTACTAACGTCTTTAAATTCTGAGACTTCAATTTGCAAATGCAAGAACTCATTCAAACTTTTTTCATGTATATTAGAAATAAATTCCCTCACGAAAATTTCATATTAAGAAATACCCTTTTGTAATGCTTTCGTCCTAAATATGAATTTATAAACCCCTTGTAAATATGTGGTTCAAACCAACCCTTAATAAATCCGTTTATGCGACATCATTATAATTTGTAGGTATTCTACATTTAAATGATTAAGCGAGTGCTTTGAATTACTTGAATTATTTTATACCAGTTTCACAAGCATACAAATTTGTGAATAATTCTGATGTCGTTACCAACAATGTAATCAAAATGGGCTTCAGAGTTTGAAGGTTTGTGTTTTTGTCCCATTAGTTCCATAGTTTCACAAACTTTATATTAATTTTATAACAAAATATTTTTCGTTTCGATTATGAGAAAAGATGGTGGTGGCATTCCTGCAAATCATAGTACATTATATGTTCATCGAGACGAAGTAAAGAAACTCTAAAAGCTGCTGGACAAGCAGTAACAGAACGTCTCTTCCGACTTGTAAGCTATATGTATGAGACAGGCAAGACACCCAAAGATTTCAAACATAACATCATAATAACTATACCAAAAAAGAAAGGCACGGATAGATGTGAAAATTTTCGAACAATAAGCTTGACAGCACACGTTTCAAAAATATTAACTAGAATTGTACAAAGACGAATAGAAAAACGAGCTGAAGAAATACTACGAGAAGACCAATTTGGGTTTAGGCGAAACAGGGGAACACGGGAGGCTATTTTAGCTCTGAGGCTGATAATGGAGAAAACAATAGAAAAAGGGAAAAGCGTATATATAGGGTTTGTAGATCTGGAAAAACATTCGACAATGTAATATGGAAAAAATGTTCGAAATACTCAAAAAGATTGGAATGAGTTATAGGAATAGACGAGTAGTACATAGCTTATACAAAGAGCAAACAGCAGTAATAGAATTAGAGCAATAAAGTACAGAAGTAAATATTAGGAAAGCGGTGAGACAGGGATGTGCCTTATCCCCATTATTTTTTAACTTGTACGTAGAAGAGGCAATTAATAGTGTCAAATGCAGGAAGACATTTTGAATTACTATGCAGTGACAAAAAATTGATATGCTTAGATTTGCAGGTGATATAGCGGTATTAGCGTCTAGCAAGGAAGAGTTAGAAGCTGCTCTTAATGAAATGGAAACGGTTCTAACAGAGAGATACGGTATGAAAATTAACAAAAATAAGACTAAAGTTCTAGTATGCAAAAGAGGGTATAATAAATCAAAAACGAGAATACAAATAGATAATGAGAACTTACAAGAGGTTAAAGATTTCTGATACCTAGGAAGTCAAATAACGCAAAATGGGAAAAGCACAAAAGATATAAAGCAAAGATTAGTACAAGATCGTGCTATATTTAACAAGAAAAAGCAACTACTGTGTTCAAAGGCCACAAACACAGAAACAAGAAAAAGATTGCATAAAACATATGTGTGAAGCACAGCACTGTATGGCTGTGAAGCCTGGACAGTAGAAGAAGTAGACAAGAAAAAAATAGAAGCCTTTGAAATGTGGTGCTACAGACGTGTGATGAAGATGCCTTGAACAGACAAAGTTAAGAACAAAGAGGTACTAGAAATGGTGGGGGAAGAAAGAACTATGTGGAAAACACTAAAAAATAGGTGAGATAGGATGATAGGCCATATACTAAGACATGAGGGAAAAGTGCGGAATATATTAGAAGCAGAGATAGGAAAAAAGAGAAGTAGAGGTAGATCTAGGGTAGACTACTGCACACAGATAGTGAAAGATGTAGGTTGTGAGAATTTCAGGGAAATGTGGAGGCTAGCTGAGAATAGAAATCAATGGAGATACGCTTCCAACCAGCCGCAAGATGGAAAAACTACTGGCAAAAAAATAACTGTACTTAAACATGGTGATTATTATAAACAACTACAGATATTGGTTTTGCAATACTCTCAACCAATGTTAATTGTGCGAAAAGATTTATTTGGAAACTATAATACGGCAAATGTCTAGGTGTTGGGGGATCCTTGGCAGCCCCCTTCACATACCGCTGAATCTCGGTGAAACAGGGCATATAATTAGAAAACAATAGAAGGGAAGTGAGCTGTATATCGGCTGTTTGGAGAATTGCAGGGAACGGTGTAGGCTAGCTCAGAACATAAATAAGCTGAGGTACAAGTCTAACCAGTTTTAAGATGTAAAATCCAATGACGATAAAACAAGTGCTCTTAAATCTGATGATTATTATAAACAACTATACAGGTGTTGGTTGTAAAATATTTTCGACTTTAAATATAAAACGTTAACGATAATTTCGTTATTACAATGTTTAAAGGAGCAGATATAAAGAGATTCAGTTTATTACAGCGTCTTGAAAGGTAAAAGTTATGGTTAGATAATTTCGTTAACTGTATTTGAATGAAAAATCTTCTTTTAAAAGGCATTTGTAGGTTATACTATTTAAATTTAATTACGGTAACTGTTTAAATTACTAAGGAAACACATTTAGAACGGTATCAAAGCAAGATAATATTTAAGAAAAGAAATATATCAGGGTTAGGTTAATATAACACTAAAAATACACTAAAAACTCAGTTAATTAGAAAATTTATATTTCGAGATGGAATTTTGTTATGTAAGTAATTGTAATTTACGATTAATTATTTAGGTTATAAAAAAGACACTCAAAATTATAGAAAGATACATTTTATATGTTATTTAAATGGTTTCTTTAAAAATTAATCCAAAAACGAATTAAAATGAGTTAAAAAATCAAAAGTAAAGTGATCATTCAACTAAATTTTTCAACAATTTTAGAAAAAAAAATTTCACTTTCCCTTCATAATAAGTAGAAAAAAAGCTGTTTACTTATAATTAAAAATACTTACATTCAAAATTATATGATGCAACCATGTATATAAGTGAGGTTATACTGTATACACTGCTGAAGGACAACACTTTAATTTCATTTCAAAAACAAACTATACAACCATTTAACACAATTCAAGTTAAAAAGGTACACTACATTTAAAGTTGGAAGAAAATTAATTAAATTAACAAAACATTTTAAGGACAAAAGCTATGCATTTCAATAGCCCCAAAATGGCGGTTTACATTTAGTTACTATAACAACTGTCTTGACATTTTAGGAATTTAGTGAGTTCCAAAATACCAACATAAATTTTTAGGGTCCATAGATATTAGAAAATTAGATAATTTATTTTTATTTTATTTTTTTAAGTAAAAAAGCTATATATAACATTATTTATACATTATATAGTCATAAAAGAAATCATACAACCTAAAAACCACGTTGAGGCGGCAATTCTTACATTTACGTATCATTCTTACATTTCCGTCGACACGGTTTACGCGACACAACGGCAGTTGGTAACGCTAATCTATGATATGGAAATTAGCGCGCCCATCTGTCAATGACGTCACACAATATGCAAATTATTACACGTAATGACGAAATATTATATATTATATATTATATATATTATATATTATATATATATTAATGACGAAATTTATAAGACAGTTTATAAAAAACTGAGTACTCACATGAATAGGTACAGCTTCCTACGGAATCACTTCCTTCAGGGTTGCTCGTGGCTTCCTTCAGGATAATTTAAAGATGGCGGCTGCGACCTTCATCAGGATTGCTCCGGCTAGCTACTGCAGGGCTCCCTGGACTCGTTCATTCTAGGGTCGTGGACTGCTGCCAGGTTGTATCCAAATTAGTATCTTTTACCTATATGTAGGGGTAACGATAAGGAACGGGTTGAGGAACTATAATCAAAAGGCAAGAAAAAGGGATCTACATAAATAAAGATAAAGATACGGTACGATACGATACCCAACCACTCTTGTCGATGTTCAGCAGCAAAGTTCCCCGTTTCCTAAGCGTCTTCCGGAAACTTCCCCACTTTTTCTTCTCCCACACGCGTCGGCGCGATCTGGTGCAAACGCACTTTGTAGTGACGGAAATACACGCGCCAAGTCTTTCAAATTTAAGGCGCGAAATTCTCGCACATCACAACTAAACTAAAAAATGTCTAGTGCCAAATTTTGACACGTAACAGACTGAGCAGAAACCAGTTCAAGGTGGAGTGTCTTGTTAAACATGCAGATAAAGAGAAATAAGTATGCTTTTGACACTTTAGCCTCCCTTACTCGCGACATGGTAGTAGAGAAGGGACCAGCAATATCAACGTCCAAACTCAAAAACTGCTTGACTTGAGTAACTCAGCATGAAAGAAGGTGGCCCATAGGAAGCCGCGATGCGGCACGATTAGTCTTCCAACAAGTCACATACTGACTCAAAGCTCGACGAATGAACTGTTTACTTAAAATAATCCAAAAACGTTGACGAACGGTAAAATCAACCATTTGAATATCGGACGGAAGTATCTCAAGTGAACAAAGTTGATATACAAATCCGCAAAACGACCTTCATTAGGTAAAAGAGCAGGGCATTATCTGTCGGAGCCTAAGCGTGCGTGCGATAGGTGACCACCAACCCGTAAGGTTTCCTCTCTAATAAAGGGGGACAAATTGTGAAGAGTCCTTTTTAGTACTAATTCGGAGTGGATGGTGTCCAACTCAGTAAAAAAGTGAGTCTGTTGAGAATATTCAATCAGGGGGTTCAAAGCGTTATTGAGCTCGAAACAGAACAAAAGGCCAGTGTATCTTGCCGAAAGATTTTGTACGTTATGGACAAAGCGGAGAGTTCAAGCGACACTGCGAATAAATTGATCCAAAATCGTTTCAATCCAAGAAGGAGATGCGACAGTGTCCAAATCAATGTAACGTTCCTCGATGAGAACTTCCGAGGAATTAAAAGGCCGAGTGAGTGTACTGTAAGTGTCGAAGGAGCGATGCAAGGCAAATGCCGCCCATCACAAAGAACAATTACACAAGTCGGAAGGTAACAAACCCCGCGATCCGACATCGGCAGCATTCTCTGTGGAAAGAATATGATGCCAACAAGGGCGAGAAATGTTATAGTGGATATAGAAAACCCGATTTGCGACAAATGTCTTCCATCGCTGCGGTGGGGAATGAATCCAAGAAAGAACGACCCTGGAGTCGGACCAACAAAACATTTTTTCAAAGGTATAATAGAGATCAAAAGTTTTAAGGATAAAGGCTAAAAGTTTCGATGCCAAAGCTGCGGCTAACAGTTCAAGTCTAGGCAAAAAGAGGGTACGAAGTGAAGCAATTTTGGGCACAAATTAAGTGAACCTCAACGGACGAAGAGGTAAGAAAACGAAAATGAACGACAGCACAGTAGCCGCATTGGGGAGCGCCATCAAAACAATAAACTTCACGCGTATAAAATTGTGATAGAAATAGCAAGCCTAATAAAGCAAAGTCGACAAGAAGTAATAATTCATGCAAATATCTCCCCCATAAACGGAATAAGTCGGGGAAGGGTAAAATCTTAGTGTAACTTCAAAGAACACAAATGCTGAATTAAATGCTTTATAAAAAAAGTTAGAGGAGATAAAATTCCTATAAGGTCAAAAATACGGACTAAGTTGGAAAGTAAGTTGCGCTTGATACAGGTGGTGCATTGTGGCTCAACTAGTAAACAAAAACTATCGGAGATAGGATTTCATTGAAGACCTAGAATTTTTAGAGGCAGAGTGTCAGAATCCGCAAAGGAGCTAGGTAGTGCAAATTGTTGCGAAGCAGGTAGATCCTTTAGTAATTCCGGACTAGGACTAGACCCCTTATGCAGTTCAAAACCACCGAGTTTTAAGAGAGCGCTTTAGTTGATTCCATAAAGTCAAGGTTGACTCCATAAGGCCTCTATCTGAAGTGATATAATCGATGGGCAAAAGAGGTCAAAGGTAAGGCATTTCCTTATCCTAAGCTTGAACATGCTCATCAGGAGAAGAACGCTAAATACTTCGTTGATAATCACGCTGATTAGAATTAACAAAGATTTGCCTATACAGTAATAACACAGGAATAAGGATGAAATTGTAACAAAATTGTGATAATATCTCGTTAAGACTCTGGCCTAACAAACAAATTATCATTTAAAACCGATCGAGATAGAGTTTAAGCGGAAAAGTTGAAAACTACTCCTAGATTGGTACTTACATTTTTATGGTTTCACAACACAATGATGCGGGATATAATAAGAAAAGGCAGAAATAGACTTGTCTTGAACAGGTTACATGTGTTTGGAATTTAAATAGTCGCGCAAGAACGAAAAGTATTGTTCATAAATCAAAGGTTGCTTAGTTAGACGATTTCATAAAGAAACAGAGCGCTGTAGAGCGATATTACGACTACCGGGAAAGGAAGGTTTGGGATCTTTTAAGGGCAGAGAGACGATATACCGTCCTTGCTCATAGCGGCAAAGTGTCAATGTAGTATTTTTCAATTACGAATTCCTCAGGCGTGAAAGGTTATCAGGAACCTCTTCAACTTCCTATAATTTCACAGCAATATCTTCAGAGGGGAGGCAGATTCGGTCATACAAAACAAGCTAGCGCATTTAGAAACGGGTATGTTTCCCATTACAACATATCCAAAAATAGTGTTAAGAGCAGTAGGTTGATCACTTGCACCTTGGATACGACCATTTAATAAGACTTTATTGAAAATATCCACACCAAGTAATAAATTAATAGATCCAGATTGAGCGAAGAGAGGATCAGCAAGATTGAGATTAGATAGATGAGCGAAAGTTTCAGAATAAATATCAGTAGCAGGTAAACGTTAATAAATTTTGGAAAGTACGACAACTTCGAAATTAATAATAGGTGAGGAAGCACCTATGGGTTTGAGCAAAATAGGTATATTGACATGCATAGCGACGGAGCGCATGGAGCCTAAACCACTAAGAATAGAGAATGCAGAGTAACGCGAGATATGTATCCCCCAATTGATGTATATATTATAAAATAGAATAATTTGGAAATTATTAGAAAGTGTAATAAAATGTTAAGTGAAGTGCAACAAAGTAAATACAAGGACAATTTATAAAGTTTATTAACGTTTATGAGAACGGATGCGTTACGTTGTATCGCAGACGATAGTGACACTGCAGATGTCAGGTCACAGACGGTCAGGTACCGTGATTACTTAGAAATTAAGATTATAACATCGTAATTATGAATAGTATTAAGAATAAGCAGACATGAGATCTGCAAGTTCCTACAGCCATGTGAGGGGTAGAAACATTATAAAAAGCCCGGGAGCTCAACGACCCGACTGTTAGCCAAGTATTCCGCTTTAGCATTGCAGTCTGCTTAGACTACTCAGAATAGTACATTTATTACTTAATTTTGAATTTAGAATAATTTGAATTAACTTGTCAAAATTCCACAATTAATTTCTGTATAAATAAAATAAATTTGTTAAGAAGTTTTGGAACTGGTTTTTAAAAAGGCAGCTCCCAAGGCCCGAACCTTAACTGGCGCAGTCGTACGGATGTCAAAAGGTTACTAGGAAACCAAAATTTAAAGAACTGGTGGTCTGGAATTTCAATTCCGAATTTGAAAGAACCAAACAGAAGTTGGAGGCGAAACAAAAATCGTTCAAATTCAACAGATCCAAACAGAAGTTGGAGGCGAAACAAAAATCGTTCAAATTCGACAAAAGAAAACGCGGAGAAGATACAAACATACATTGAATCCAAAAACCGACGTGGAGAACGTACAAAATTGACAGAATCCATGAAATCAACAAAATAATTAGTCAAGTTCATTTCCTTAAACCAATTGAATTTTTTTATTTTACAACATTTGATATTTGCTAGTATAAGAGAGTTTTTTGTGATTTTATTATTTATATATGTATATTGACTATTAGTACTATTATTTTATGCAATTTAATAAAAATAATTGACTTAGGTACTCTATTTTTGTTTAAAGGAAACCTATAAAAACTAGGGAACCAAAAAGACGCATTCCATGCGCACTTGAGACAATTATTATGAAAGTTAACTGACGAAAAAATTATAGAAGCAAAACAAAAAAG
This sequence comes from Platerodrilus igneus, assembly GCA_036346225.1. Lineage (NCBI taxonomy): Eukaryota > Metazoa > Arthropoda > Insecta > Coleoptera > Lycidae > Platerodrilus > Platerodrilus igneus. The sequence continues at coordinate 2,205,624 of JARFIW010001660.1, forward strand.
AATTTTTAATTAACAATACGAAATTAACTGACGTACAAAAATAATTTAAAAATACCCAAAAATAAAGCGAAATTAAATTACAATTTTAATACCGAGATTTTTGTATATAAAGCAATTAAATATCGAAACGAATTACCCAGACGCAAACTCATCGCATTCGATTAAATTATTATTAGAATTAACACAAGACAAATCCAAACGCGAGTATCATCATCGAATAAAATTATTCACCCAACGCAACGAATACAAAGCTACCTCAATACGAATATATATCTAATTATAACTACTGAACAACACCATCCGAGAAAACATTTATTCTAAATCTTTACAAGCTATTTAAAAACGCATCGCGATATCTAAATTCAACTTAAGAAACCTATAAATAGTTACGCTATTAAAAACACACATTGCAACCTTATAAAAAAGCACAATTAAATTACAGCAGCAATTAACAAAGTATAAACATTATTGGACGTGACATTTATAATTAAAATACTTCAGTAATTAACAACGGAAAAATTCATTCTCATACCAACTGAAAACAACACCTTTCAGAAAAGTATAATTGCATATTTATAACAAAAGCATTTGCACATTAAAATTATCAAGCGACAGAAAATTACAGTTATAGTAGATTCAAATAGAACCTTGTAATTAAAGTACAACAGAGATACTGACGCAAACAATTAACTAAAAAGCAACAATCTTACAGTAGTTTAAAACATTGTAATTAAAACAAGATCATTGTATTAATTATAGAATGAGAAATTTTATGCAACTTTGAACAACACAAAAGACAAAACCTTGCAAACTTTATATCAAGACTAAAGGTGACCGGACAATATAATTACAAAGAAAGCAGCTTATAAATTACACACAACCACGGATAAGAGATAATTACAACACAAAATAAAATCAGCAAAATTAAAATACAAAAGGTAGATAACAAAAAACTATACCAAATTCAGATAACCAAGGACGACAATGAAGAACAAATAATTAAATTCTAAAAGAATACACGCTCGAAAAAAACGATTTTACTTTTACTTTAACACCGAAAACTTGTATAAACGATTTTTAGAATTATATGTTAAATTATTTAATAACTCTGACCCTAAACTTATAAGGTGCACTTGAAAATTAATAACCTTAGACGACCCTGACGAAATAAATGATGTAATCCGAAACCAACACGAAGGAAAAACCAACCATCGTGGAATTAATGAAACCCTAAAGCAAATTATGAAACGATATTATTTTAAGGACATGAAAGAACTAACTACAGACTTTATTAATCAATGTGAACTAAGCGACAAAGCGAAATACGACAGGAAACCCCTAAAAATACCCTACATTCCAGTATCATAGAACCAATTGATTTATTAAAAGAACTATTAAGAATTAGATCATCTATAACCAACAGTAAATTACCTTTTGATGTAGTAGAATCAAACATTTTAATATTTGAAAAAATAGCTATAGTTAAAGGCTATGTAAAAATAACGACATAACATTTCTAATAGAAATCCCAATAGCAGAGATTAACAATTATAATTATTATCATTTATTTGCTTTTCCAATGAAAGTTACTAGCACATACCAAGTTATTATACCCAAAACCAAATTCCTATCCTTAAATGAACTAAGATATGGTTATACAAACGAAAAATGTAATGAAGTCACACCAAATCAATATTTATGCCAATCGTTGACAACGACAACCATTTAAGAAGAAAGCCCTTGCGAAGTACAATTATTAAAATTTTCAAATCATTACGAGAACTGTGAAGCCAAACCTGTACAAATCATCAATATGAAAATTCAAAAAGTAACAGAAAATAAATGGATAGCCATTTTTCCCACAGAAGTAATAGCAGCAATCAAGATGAAAACAATTTAGCATTATCCGGAAGTAAATTAATTACCCTTAAGGAAGATTGTTATTTAAAACTAAAAAATGAAGTAATCATAGTTTACTAAGATAGATCTCGTACAAACCAAGAAATAGCAAACCTATCTGTATTACAAATCAAGACAACACCAATCGAAAACGAAAAATGCTTCAAAAACCCATGAAACTCGAACATCTGGAGCTAGACAACCTCAACCACGCCATGAAACTTAGGGAAAATTATAAGAAACATCTAGACGATTTAATAACGCCCCAAGTGCACTACGATAACATTAGTGTTTGGACAATTGTATTAATTATTTTCACTATTTTATTGATCATTTATGTAATTTACAAAATGTATATTAGGTATAAAAATAAAGAAAACAGTTTTAGATTTAAGGCAACAAAGATAAACAAAGAAACAAATGTATCATTAGAAACTATGAATTTTAAGCAATGAAATTAAATGAAATTAATAAATTAAAAATCAAGAAAAGGAAAACCCTTAATTTTTAATGTACGTCGGGAGGAGTTATGTATCCCCCAATTGATGTATATATATTAAAATAGAATAATTAGGAAATTATTAAAAAGTGTAATAAAATGTTAAGTGAAGTGCAACAAAGTAAAAACAAGGACAATTTATAAAATGTATTAACGTTCATGAGAATGGAAGCGCTACTTTGTATCGCACACAATAGTGGCACTGCAGATGTCAGGTCAGAGACGATCAGGTACCGTGATTAGTTAGAAACTAAGATTACAACAATGTAATTATGAATAATATTAAGAATAAGCGGACATGAGATCTGCAACTTCCCACAGCTATGTGGGGGTAGGAACATTATAAAAGGTCCGGGAGCTGAACGACTCAGCAGTCAGTCAAGTATTCCGCTTTAGCATTGCAGTCTGCTTAGACTACTCAGAATAGTACATTCATCACTTAATTTTGAATTTAGAATAATTTTAATTAACTTGTCAAAATTCCACAATTAATTTCTGTATAAATAAAATAAATTTGTTAAGAAGTTTTGGAACTCGTTTTTAAAAAGGCAGCTCCCAAGACCCGAACCTTAACTAGCGGAGACCCAAACGTTTCACACCATTTTGTGAAATAAAGGAAGTCGTCCTATCCGTGTCGAGTATACAACGAAATTTCTGGAAAGAACCAGAGCGATCAACAATTTCCACTTAAACGGTGGAGAGTAACACAACTGAAGGTTTGGCGAGAGAATTAAATAAAAACCTCCTTAAAACTTACAAAGCAATCAGCACCATAAGAGCCTGGTATGTTGAGCGTGTTGGGTATGTCACAATGTTTTTAGAAAGAATAGAAAGCGTATTAAAATGGTAAAGAAAGGATAAAATTAAATCGGTATCACCTGAATCTTTCCCAACAACCGTCTCCTTGAAGGTGTTGATGTGATTGAAAATTATGGAAGGAGGCAAGAGGCTAAACAGTTCTTATCGTTATTTATAAATTTTAGATTTCCATGTAAGGTTAAAGTTCTACTTTTGCTAATTTGAATATTTTATGCTTGATTAGAAACACAGATAAGTTGTTATTTACCCTTGAAAAGAACGGGCGTTATGTAGATTTTTTTGTGTATTCTTTTGGTGCAAAGGACCCTCATTTACAGCTATCTTCTATTTCTTGCAAAGTTAGTGATCGAGCGAAATAGGAAATACATTTTTTTTGCTCATGGTTTTTTTATGTTAAAAAATAACTTGTTTATCGCTTTTTACGCCAGTCAAATTAGACCAAAAAATGACCCAATTCGGAATTAATTAGTGTAAAGCTGGAAATCGTTTTAATTGCTTAAGTATAGGTCTAGTATTAAAGGAACATGTTTTTCCCCCCTCTCCGAGATCGGCGTTGGCCCCATCTTAAAAAAACAGCTCCAAAATATGAGTTTTTTCAGTCTTTTGATAATTATTCAAAAACTATGAGTTTTATGAAAAAATGTATTCTGGTCTAAAATATAGAGCGCTAAGTTCTCTACAAAATTAAGTCTAAACATAATGAGATCAGTTTAAAATTAAGGTTCATAAGTGACGTTAAAAAAGTACATATTTGAAGGTTTTTTAAAAAAATTAATTTTTTTTTAGTTTTTTTTATTTCTTTTGAAATCCGTTGATTTTACGACAAAAAGTCATACCTTATAATTTGTAGAGATTGTAATTTTACGTCTAACAGTGTTACATTGAATGATTTTGACTTAGTATCAAGGTCAATAATAGACTTTGATATTTGATTTTCAAATCACCGGTTTTAAATGTAGGCGTTTCAAATACGTTTGTAACAAATTCGTATGTAATTTATCGTGAAAAACACCAACAAATATTTACTCATTTATACCATGTATTAAATATAGTTTTAATAATTACCATTCGATGAAAAAGGAATGCGTAAGACTAAGAAATCAGTTTTTTATAATTTGTTTAATTCTGTAACTGACTATAATTTTGAAAACGCGGTTTACGTAATAGATGGTGGTTTTCTTTTACATAGAGTTGTTTGGCAAACAAGAGAAACATTTTCTTCAATTTTAAATAATTACGTCAATTATGTGAAGCAATATTACAAAAATGGTGTCACTATTGTTTTCGATGGATATCCAGATGATGCAATTAAAAGTACCAAATCAGCAGAACGCTATCGAAGAGCAATTCGTTATGGAGCTGCAAATGTACTTTTTGACGAGATAATGTGTGTAGCTATGTCTCAAGAGCAATTCTATTCCAATGATGCCAACAAACAACGTCTTATATTTTTTTTACGGGAAAAGCTTGAAAATGAAAATTTTATTGTGAAGCAAGCTATTGAGGATGCTGACACTTTAATTGTTCGTAGTACTATTGAGATGGCAAATAGTGCAGAGTGGGTTGTTATGGTTGGCGAAGACACTGGTCTTTTGGTCCTACTGTCAGCTCTATCCCCTTCATCTTGTACCAACATTTATTTTTTGAAACCAGAAAAAGGGAAATTGGACCATTTGTGTTATAGTGGTAACAACTTCAAATATTTAAAGCATGTTAAGGATAACATATTATTTCTCCATGCTTTTAGTGGCTGTGACACAACTTCGTCATTTTTCAGAAGAGGAAAAATACAATTCGTGAAATTGTTGGATAAAAATAACAAATTGCAAGATATTGTTTCCATTTTCTTTGATAAGAACGCTAATGCAAATAATATTGATGACGCCGGTCAACTTTTTACTACTGCGCTGTATGCAGATGAGTGTGTCGAAATGTTGTCATTAGATAAATTACGATATCAGCTTTTCGCAAAATCTTTAATGAAAAAGGATTTCAATCTTGCTTCTTTACCTCCTACTCAAGCATCTGCACGTCAGCATTCCTTACGTACATATCACCAAATTCAAATGTGGATTGAAATGAAAAGAATCCCCTAGATTGGGGTTGGAAGAATACTAAATACGTTCTTGTTCCAATTACCACGAATAAAGATCCAGCTCCACAATCGGTATTGAAAAAAGTTTCGTGTAAATGTGCGAAGGAATGCAGAGGATCGTGTAGTTGCCGAAAACTAGGCATGGCTTGTTCAAATATTTGTTTTAATTGTCGGGGACAATCATGTACAAACTGTTTAAAAGACGATCAAGAAAACCATTTCGAAACTGAAAAGGATTTTGAAAAAATAATTGAGAACTACTGTGAAACAGATGGAGAAAACGAAGAAAACGATAATACAGAAGATCAATTAGAAGAACAACATGAAGGAAATGATGATAAAGAAGACCAGATAGAAAAAAGAGACCAAAAAAATATTTATGGGCCATCAACATCGAAAATATTGAAAACTAACTAATGTGGTGTGTATAAATTATCTCATATTTTTATTTCTGTATATTTAAAAAAACGTACTTATATTTTAATTTTAAATTATTTTATTCTAGAAAGAAGTAGATCGGAAATAGCAGTCGAAAAAAATAACATGGGTCATAACATAAACAATAAATTCAAATAGTATTGAATAAATTTTGTAAATAATATAACATTTGAATATATGTAATATGTATGTATATTAAAATTACAATACCTTTAAATTCTTTGTGTTGAACGAGTTACTTAAAATATAGCATATTATTATTTAATTGCATAATATTATTTGTTAGTAACTATACTCATTCAACTACTAACTTAATAACCTTGATTGTATTAATTATAACTACATTTACTAAAATGTATAAATGAGTACATATTTGAATATCAAAATATACCTTGATACCAAGTCAAAATTATTGAATGTAACACTGCTAGACGTAAAATTATAATCTCTACAAATTATAAGGTATGACTTTTTGTCGTAAAATCAACGGATTTCAAAAAAAATAAAAAAAACTAAAAAAAATTAATTTTTTTAAAAAACTTCAAAAAACGTACTTTTATAACGTTACTTATGAATTTTAATTTTAGACTGATCTCATTATTTTTAGACTTAATTTTGTAGAGAATTTAGCTCTCTATATTTTAGACCGGAATACATTTTTTCATAAAACTCTAAGTTTTTGAATAATTATCAAAAAACTAACAAAACTCATATTTTGGAGCTGTTTTTTTAAGATGGGGGCCAACGCCGACCTCGGAGAGAGGGGAAAAACATGTTCCTTTAATACTAGTCCTATACTTAAGCAATTAAAACAATTTCCAGTTTTTGACTAATTAATTCCGAATTCAAACCTAATTTGACTGGCCTATTTAATAATTCTACTAATATAAAAAAGGAGTGTTCTCAATAAATCCGATGGTATTTGATACTCATAAAAATGCATTGCTTTGACTTTAATTTGCGTTGTTAAAAATACACAAACGACGTAGCTGAATGTATTACAATGCGTAATGTTTATTATTTACTTTTTTTAACACCTTTTACCTAACTATACAAAGCGCATCCTTATGATATTGTTTTTTAGAATGATGAAGGTTCCTTTCTACACCTATAAAATAGTTCAACCAGAAAATATATGGAGTGTTTTATCTACAATTTTCCAGAGACAAAGCCAAAGTGCTTTACAAAAACAGAAAATAGGGTTATATGATGTGTGAAACAAACAACGCATTCAAACACCATCAGCTTCAGCAGCAACATACTCAATTGCATTTGTCGAGTTCAGTGAATTGAGTTGAAAAATCACATTTTTCTTTTTCAGCATACATCCCTTAAAAATATGTTTTCAATGGTAGGTTTAAATGTGTATCAGCACTTATTTTGCTACCATATTTGGAAAACGACGTCAATAAGCAAATTTCTCCTAATTATATTGTAACAGTTTTTTGACCACTGCAGAACATCAACGAATTTTTAGTCCTAATAACTCTAGTATAGTCATTAAAATCATGCAAACCATTTTTAAACAATTAAATACCAGTATTGGTATTGTACGTGCTAACCGCCATACAGAAATGCTAGTTTGGTTGCTAACATCAGGCGCCGAATGTTAATACAATTATTATCAAGGCCAGGGAGCTTTCCTGTTTCGTGCATAGCACATCTGCACTCACATTAGCTAGAGCTTTCGTCGAGAACGATTATGGAACTAATAAGGGTTCTGGCATGTAACTTGGGTCTGGCTTTTGTGCGGTAGTAGAGCCCTAGTGCGCTGAACACTAGGTTTTGTGTTTTAACGATGGTAAGAATTAAAATAATAATTAATTAGACCAACTGAATAATTTTGTTGTAGCGCTCTTTTCGTATTTTTTCTTTTCTTCTGTTATAACATTCCTTTTAACGACTTTTTAAATGACTTTTAATAAATAACTTCGTTTGGATAATTCCTTTGATAAATTCATTTAATAATTCTTTGGACATTTGTGTAAATAGCACTTAAAATATTCCTTTAATGATTTAGTAAAAGTTACGATAAAACATGTTTTTCAACGCTTCGTAGAAAGTCTTTAATTAGATATTTATTTTATAATTCTCAATTTTAAGAAGTCGTTTTGTATTATCTGGTTTTATAAAACTAAGGCAGCGAGTATGCTGTATTTAAAGAAGATATAAATTCTACTTTTGCACCTGCGAGTATCAACTTATGGTTCATTCACGTCAACTTTGCGATAGGGTATCGATCCGATATGAACGTCCTTCAACCGTACGATGGATAGTTGGATTTTATGTAATGTTATGGAGAAAACAATAAGTTCGGATTTTAAGGAAACGTTCTACAAAGTATGTAGAAATTTTTATGGTTTGGAAATTGAGTCTGATGATGCATTGGAATGGTACTGTTGAAACATTCGTTAAAGATTTACACACAGTAGAACATCTAAGTTTAGTATTGGAACTTGGTTGGTCTCGTTTGTGCGTATAACAAAAACGCATGGAAGTTAGTATGGTCCGGTCCAAGGGTCACGCAGCTGTTCGTGTTCTGCGGAACATGTAAATTTTATATCGAGTATAGTGAATGTAGTTGAGCTTTGAGTGTATATACATAAATGTTATATGAGCTAAACGTGTCTATTGGACATGCAGCTTGTAGTATACATAAATAGATAGAGCTTGGATTGAATAATAGTTGTGTTAGTGTTGTTAATGGACCTATGGTAAAGAAGTTAGTTTAAGAAGATATTAGTGCTTGTAAATTCATTAGTGTAATAGTGCTTCATTGTTAAGTGTCCTGAAAACATCTATAAATAAGGCATATACTGTTAATTAGACTTGAGAACAGTGAGTAATAAAGACTATTGTTATTACTTGTTTTTAAATTAAAGAAACGCGGTAGCAGTAGCCCGTTTCAATATAATAAAATTTAAGGAAGCGCTATAAGGTTTACATATGGCTGAAATACAAATATTCTGCTATGATGAACTAAAAATCCTACTTGTTTAACTTTATTAATGTTTAGGCTTAAAATTAGAGATGATATAAACAAATTTTTTATAAAATCTACATTAATCGGCGCGCTGAATAAAATATATGTCTCGTAATACTAACGAGTTAATTTTGCAGTACGGTTTAGTGTGGTTCCAGATATTGACAAAGGCGGATGCGGTTTTGTATATGAATTACATATTTAAAGCGACTTTTAGTAAAATTCGGCTTAGTTTTTTGAGATAGTTTTAGGTTTCTAATTAATTTTTAATAATTTTTGTTAATATCTTAGGATCCATTGAAAATATTCGAACTTTATATAAAAGCGGCGCTGATCTCAATTTTACCGAGCTTTGCTCAGACGTGATGTAGAATTTTGGATCAGTCATGATGTAATCATTTTATAATTTTGGCGTGGGGTTCGAGACTAATCATCGCAGTCGGGCGATCGTAAGAGGTTAACACTCCTTCGACTGATATTTTTCTGTAATTATACGTCGTTCTAGGTAAGTCGAGCATTTTTGGGTATGCTTAATTGAATATTTATATATTTTTCAGATATGTATAATGATTTCACTCTCTGCAAATTAAAGAAAATAGCCGCATTTTATACGATGATACATCAGTAGTTTAATTGTCATACAGAAACATCTTACTTATTTAAATTTACTAGTGTTTGGGCTTAAAAAATAGTGCGAAATTCGAGGAACCAGATGGCATGTGCAAATTTTTTTATAAAATCAATATCAATCGGTGCGCTGAAGAAAATATGTCTCGTTGTTATTTAATTCTCTAGTACGGTTTCATGATACATAATTGTATCATGGTACCAAAGACGCTCGCGAATGCAGCCCTCCATAAGGCAAATCAGTACGTATTATAAAAATCTTTTCTATTAGTGGCCCATTTTTAAAAATCCGCAAATTATATTGGTTTTTATGTGTTTGGATCTTTAAATTATAGGCCGACATTCTGTAAATACAAAGCAATTTTCATTTCAAAAATAGAACTTAGTGAAACGCGAGAAGTCTCAAACGTGCATCCGGTTAATATATTTCACAACTAGAAATATTTATCAGCTATGATATTTATGACGTCACGCACATTCATGCAAGCATAGACATGTTTAAGTAGGCCGTTGACCACTCGAATTGCGCCCCCAAAAAGTTTTTATCAAGTAACTAATCGTTTGAGCTCACACATCGACATTGTTTTTAATAGTCGAAATAGGGTTACCTATTGTAATAATTATTATTGTATTGTATAATGAAAATCCCCATTTGATTATGTAAAGCATTATTTCTTTCTTTAAATTGCACAAATATTGAATGTTTACAAATTTTACAGATGTGAATTATTTAAAACGGATGATGCAATACTTTAATTAGCTGCTTTCAGACCTCAAACAGAAACAGGCACAAGTTTAATTTCATGCAATCAAATCGGGGCATTGGACGTAATATTTATGCAGATTTGTGCAGATTTCTGCTAACGAATAGCACAATAATGGTAATGGTTAAGTATTTTGCTCATAGATGGATACCTGGTATTTACACTCGGAGAATTTCCTTATGACATATGCTGATACATTAACGTAAAGTGCTCGGCCTTTCAGTTTACGGTATCGAGTATTGTGAAGTCGCGCTAGGTAAGTAAACTAATTTTTGTGGCCAGATTTTAACAGAACATTGTTTCAGATGATGACGATGCTCGTTTTAAAAGACTCATTTTAGCTTAATTAGGTGTTTGGTATTCGCCAGACGTGTATATTAATATGACCGTTGCATACACGTTTTAATAAATGTTGCAAATAGGCAGGCGTTTGGCTATTTTATTTATATATTATTTATTCAGTGGCTTGAAAATTTGTATATGAATTAAGTTTTATAGGTTTATAAACTGGAGCAGCAACTTAAGTCGCCGCTACCACTAGTTTTTAGTATTATGTAATAGGATCATGATGGTTAGCATCATGGCATATTATAGGAATGAATTTGGTGCAATGTCATTAATAACTAAAATACCTATAAAATATATTTTTGAACTGGTTGGTGACATACCCAATTTCTATGTAAACTACTGGTTTTAATTTTTAATTCTTATATTATATTATATTTACACATCAATTCCAATATCAATATCGAAATTTACAAACTATTAAAAATACTAGAATAAAACCGAAGTAGCCCGCGGTCGTATTCATTATAAATTATAGAATGCTGTCGTTTATTATCCCTTCCCTCCCTTCTGCTTACAATATTACTAATTCATTGTACCTAATGATTTGCATCATAACAAAACAATCGCATTTATTCTTTCTGTTATTGGCTACGCATAATTGCTTTGAGAGTTCATAATTCTATATGTAACTGCATGTTTTATTAATAGCAACTTAATAACTATAATTCATTTATAAAGTTGCCAAAAAATATTTACTATGTTGCTTTGGACTTTGTGCGCATGGTAGACCTTTGCATACGCCTCTGACTAAAGCTGGGTCCACTGTGCTTGCGGCATAGTTCCAATTCAACATCAAAAGCTCAGCGAATAAGCTATGAGGTAAGTGTTATTGTACCGTGTTACCTTGCGCCCAAATATCATGACAATAAGTAAACTCAGTTGTTAACAATAGCATCATGGATATAAAGCTACTGGAAAATGATTTGGGGTTTAAACTGGTGGTTGGCCATATTTATACGACAGATAACACAATGTGGGAGTGTATCGGCATTGGATAATCCTAATCCCTGTTTACATACCAGGATGTTATCCATTAAAATGTCAGGTATATATAGTATAAAGAAAGCGCTGCCTGAGGGCTATAAAGAACCGTCGTACCCCACCCCTAGTCTTTATATTGCAATATGCTATTGTGATTAACTGCAGTAAATTACTTAGTAATGTGACAATTTGGGCATATATGTGGTTGTTGGATCATAGGTTAGAGTAACATCGGGTACGATTAGAATATCACAATGTATTGGCGACTTAGATTGCAATCGATTGAGCCACTATTGATTGAGTGTAGCCCAATAGTAACCGTTACGATGACCTTAGCGCTGTATTTGCAAAAGTGAGGTAAAACGACATTTCATTATGAGCGTATCAACTTTATACAACTTTATTTTTACAAAATACAATGCAGATACAAATTATATAGATATCATGTCTCCTAGCTATTGGCTATCCTTTGGAATCTTTTCGGTAGTCTAGCGTTTCACCCTATTGAATGTATAAGGAAGCATTTTTCTTATCCAATTAGTATTTTGCTCCTGCACATTCTAATGTTAGAACCGGCAAAGCTGATGTCGTGGACGTTGGTGCTGTAGTTGCTTAATGAGGTTGGTAAAGTTGATTATATTGTTGATATTATTGATGTTGTTGATGTTATCGATATTGTTGATGTTGTAGATGTAGTTGATACTGTTGGCGTTGTAAATTCTCATCATTCATTTCTTATGACAGTAATTGAGACAGTTAAATTTTTATCTTAAAACTTAGAATTTAAAAGATATTCCATCTGAATATCTACCAACAGTTTTATAAATCCCATTTCCTCGATTATTTCCATAAAATCATTCAAATCTTCGGGTAATACTAACACAGCAGTACAGTGCTGTATTGCTTCCTCGTATGACTGGCACATAAGACATTTTTGTCCTTCTATTGAAAACCGTTGCCCGCATTCCGCCTTTTTACTCGTAGAGCATTGCGAAATCTTCGAATAACCTTCCCAAAGTCTTTATACATAGTTGCTTAATCGCCTCTTTAAAACTGTATAATCGATAAATTATAACTTCTATGCCAACAGTCCTTTTATATGAGCTACTCTTGTTCGGATATGCCCCGATTGTGCCCGATTTGTGTTATGTTTATTCTATTATACAACCCTCTTCTCTTAATTCTTCTATTATAGATACCCCTCTAGTGCCAGGATAACCGCTATTATTTAAGGTTATGTCACTGTTTTATGTATCAATTTCCTATATACTTTTTTCCAAACTATGCGTATCACATTGGGGATTATACTTTACTCCATAAACTGACGTGTATATATATTTTCGTCTTCAGCTTTAACCACCACGTTCGTATACTAACGATGTACAGGCTCGTCGTTAACTGGTAATTTAATCTTTTTTTAAAAGTTCGCCTCTGTTTTCAACTTTAATCTCCTTCATAGGTTTTAGCATTTTCCCGCTATTCCTTGTAACTGGGAAGCGGTGATTTGCAAAGGCTCATGCAATGTTTATGAGCTTCTTTGAATTCTGGTTGTGAAGTAGTATATCCTTTTTGCGTTCCACAAACTTCCTTCGTACGGCATCCTGCATAAAATGATGCTTATGTTTACTTACAATAAAATCTTTAGCGTCCGTCATCATGAAACTTGGAATTGGGGCTAACCATTAACGGCTTCTTCTATATTTATATACTCATCGAAATTTTTTCTATATCGCCCCTTACCCAAATCAAAATCTTTTACAACAGTAATAAAACTATGTTTCGAGTCACCACCATTCCAGCATCGCTGACAAATTTCTTTAAACTTTATAAAGGGCATATCACTGCCAACATGATTTAGAAAGATATGCCAAAAATTTGCATCATCCTGTTTCCATATTAAAATAACATTAGCGTTATCTCTAAGTCTGTGCTTTACTGTGCTGGCATACGTTTGACATAAGTAAAAGGAATCAATACTCTGATGTCTACCAAAGGAGAAAAACTGTGCGATCTTGTTTTGTTCGTTTGCATGAATATCATCAAAGACAATAATTGAATCTTTTTTTGCATCCTCTGGCCTAATCAAATCTTTATAGTTCTTAAATTCGTAGTAACCAATATCTGTCTTTAAGGGTTCAAATAACTTTCTTAACAGTTCATACTTTGGCTGATATAAACTTTTAGAAAACACATAGACGTTTTGGAATCTAAGTCCATTCTCATGTAAAATGAGAGATATTAAAGCGTTGGTTTTTCCACAACTCGATGGTCCAGCAAATATTGCCCTTATATTGGATGGGAACAAAGGTCCATGTTTACCAACTTCCTTTGCAGTAGAAGTGGTATATGGATCAATGTTTTGTATGAGTATTTTAACTTCTTGTCGTGCAGCTTTTACAGGGATATTTGATTCTCTACTTTTATTTCGAGCACCAAGTTTATAGAGGTGATCCCGTAGCGTTGTTCTAGGCACATTCATACGAGTCATGAGAATCGTTAAAAATTTTTTCTAGACCGCAAAGTGTTGAATGGGGCACCCACAAAGCTGATAAACATAATGATGAATTAATATGAGTTATGAGAATCGTTAAAATTTTTCTAGCCCCCAAAATGATGAATAGGACACCCGCAAAGCCGATAAACCTAATGATGAATTCAAATGAGTCATGAGAATCGTCATAAGACCCCCTTCCCCCTTCAACACCCTACAATAGTAGGCAAGGAGAAAGGGGCAGGAAGGGGGGCGGCGATCCAGTAAAAAACGATGTGCGCCAGAAGTGTCTTGAGGATCGTCAGAATTTACAAGGCACACCACCTCAACAACTGCGAACTAGAAGGCAGGGTGTGGGGGGATTGATCGAGTGAGGATCGAAGTGCGTCAGAACATACCTATTCTATCTACTTTTGACAAAACCTTTCACATGTTTATTTTCATTACTGATTAATTTTATTTTGTGTAAAATACGAGATGCGCACTTCGTATCTAAAGTATTAAATTGTTCGTATCACATAATTGTTTGCTTTGAAATAGTAACGCTTAATTTATTTCTTTTGCTTGTTCGTATAAAATCCTTTATTTATTCTTATTGTTAATAGATAATCGTGGGCGATTTTTTTTTTGATGTTTAGGTGAATCCCCCAACTCTCCGCGTTTGGTAGTTAGCCTGGTATTTACGTTTCTTCTGGCACGTTTAGGTACGTAGCAATGTATACTTACGACCACTCTCGTGCTCACTGCAAGAGCTGCTTTTCACCTTCTTCTAAAGCCGTATACCATCTATCAACTAGATTCTATTTTGCAGTAGATAATAGGCCTTTGACCTACCATTCCAAGGGATAGATATTTCTACCTCTTCTCTTGTACGTCGTTCTATCTTATACGTAGAAGCATCCAACCTTTACTCAGACGCTTGTTAGCTAACTAAATGTATACTCTCGTGCTTACTGCTGGGACTGCCTTTCACCTTCTTCTAAAGACGTATACCATCTGTCAACAACTATATTTTGCGATAGATAATACGCCTTTGACCTACCAACGCAAGGGATAGCTACAGGGGTTTCAGGTCCGTATTAAACTATCAACACGTAAAATTTAGGGGATTATTTGTATGAATAAAGAGCTCAACACAGTAAAGAATCCTCTTTGTAGCTAATTTTGTAATCAATGTAACGAACATAACACATCAGTCAATTTGTCAAACTGAATGACAATCAATAATTGAGTAACTGTTTGAATTTTCAACATGAATCGTTAATTTATAAATTTTGCCTTAAATTGTATTGTTAAAAAAAGATAAAGTTATCATTTTATCAGCAATAATCGTACAAAGATTTTGGAATATACGTCTATTATTCTATTAAACACAGCTTTATTAAGTCTTCGGCAATAATATAACCCAAGCAAGCACTTAGTGTTTTGAGAATTTAGCACAAAAGAGTACAATTAAAATTCTTTTTAAAGTGTTAGTAATTTATTCATTAAATCAAGACTACTGTGAGCCAAGCGTTTGCTCTGTTTACCAGTGTTCAAGATTTTATACTACTCCGCATTATTGAATCCCAACTAAATTTAATTAATTCTCAGATTCTCTGACAACAGGAAGCTGTAGAAAAGCATATTCATATTTTATGTATAAGTACTTACAATCTTAGAGTACTAAGTCTTGAACAAAATGACTACAACGGAAATGCAGGATTCTATTATCTTCAGTATTTATTAAGATGTTCAAAGCAAAACGGACGCCATTTAAAATAAAGAAAATAATTAAAAAATTCTAAACGAGGGAATGAACATTCTGCCGGGGTTTAAATAGGATACCTAGAAATTTTTATTCGTTAGTACGCTATAGCATTTTTGCTATCTTAAACATTTTCTTTTCCGAACAATTAAAACAATGATTGATTGTTACTCACCTGAAAGCTATTTATATTGGTCACGTACAGTAATGTAGCAGTAACGAAAATAAATTCCTGTTAAGAAATAGAAAAACACCCTTCAATTATTAGTTTCTATTTGTATATAACCATCCAAATGAACTTATTGTGATAGTTGAAGGTTAGCTAGCACTTCAGTTTATTTTTTAAAATTATTTCTTTTTACTAGGTGTTTTGTGTTAGTAAATCAGTTTAACCGATCTAAACTACTAATATTTATGGACCCTTTACATCAATATTGCAATGACCTTTTTCCCAAGAATTAAAATTAAAAATTATACCTGTTGTAAAAGCGTTTCTTTGGCTTAACCAAACAAGTCTATGTGGTAAAAGCATAGCTATTAACCAATTATACATTAGGGTACAAGAACATATGCAGATTATATAGGTTCAAACCTCACTGATTTTGTAAAATCACTATATATTTAGAAATAAAAGTGACGAGTGGGTGGGCCATTTGTTGATTTTTTTTGTTCCGTAGTAACTTTAGATAATTAAAATGCGTTGTTCTATTGTAAATGATTCTATATCTACAAATGCACTGCTTTATACTTAACACCTGTAGAAACAAAAATTAACTGCATGTTAGTATACAGGGCGGTCATGACCTGACCATTGCAATATCTGAAACGGTAAGAGATACAGCATGTGGGTTAAATTAGAGAAAAGTTGCTGCCTTTCAAGAATCTAAAAAGAAACTTGGTGTTTAGCATGGTGATGCTGTTTTTTAATGTTTTAGTTTGCGCACACTTGTTTAATAACCATCCTCTCAATCGTATAAATAGACACATCTTAAAAAATGTTTTTCAATCCTCAAGTTATTGAATTTATATAAAAATTAACTATATAAAAATTAATCCAAAAACCTCTAAATAACGAGGCAGAAAGTTTCTAAGAAAACGCCATTCAAGACCCGGTTGTTAAATTTTGGCAAAGCATAATGTTTTTTATGGCCTATATGGAAGAATAACTAGAGACATTCGTCTCAACTATTTAAATCTTATGTAAATCTTTAAACATATTTAAAGGATTGGCCATCTGTTGGTCATTTTCAACTATCAAAATATCTGTATACAGAGTGGTCACTCTGACAGTGCATACCATTGATATATCCGAAACGATAAGAGATACAACGTGGTTAAATTAGAGAAAAGTTGTTTTTATGCCCTTCAAGAATATTAAAAGAAACCTTAGATATCTCAACCCGTTTTTGAGTTATCGCAAAAATGCTGAAACTTACAATTTTCTTCTTTCTTCTGTAACTTTTTTATTTATTTAAAAAAAATTATGAAACTCACTACGTTTGCATTATTAACCATTGACTTTCTAATGAAGTTATCAGAAATTTTCCAAACCGATTCAAACTCTTATTTTCCAATGTTCACTTTTGACCATATTGCATTTGTATGCCATTAAATAGAGCAAAACATACGATTTCACTGATATATCATACATTGGATTTAAAACTATATGACTCCTCTTAAATTGTCATTTTTGTATTTATTCGTTAATATAAAGTTACCATGCTTATAAATTCCAAATTCATTTACAGTTGATACATTAAGTTGGTCATGCAAAAAAAGAAACTAAGAATTTAAAAATCTCTTTAATTTAGCTTGTAACTAATAAACGAAATTACGAAAACAATAAATTAGTATCTATGTGGTAATACATAAATTAATACTACTTATACAAATTTAAAACTTGGAACGCAGTGAAAAATTATAATTACCAACTAACAACTAAATTATAATAGGGTTTTATAAATTAACAAATAAATATCACACCACTGTTCATTTGTTAATATTAAAAATTACCCTGCTAATATATCCTGCAGTAACCCTTAAGGGTCTGTTATAAATTTAATTTTTCATGAAACCCCTAAAAAAAATAATCCAAAGAATTTAGACAAGGGTATCGAGGAAACCAGTGTATAGATCTGTTTGTTCCTATCAAAAAAATTAGGGAACCTGTCACCGATACATTCTCTTATAACTGCAGTATTGTTGGGTCCTGCGTCATCTTGTTGAAATCAATTAAAATTTCAAGGAGTAACTAGGTTTAGGTTGTCAAACATATTTTCCAAATCATTTTGGATAAAATTTAAATAAATCTGCCTACTTAGATGTCCATTAATAAAATGTGGACCTAATAACTTATTGTCGAGTCGGCCTCACCAAACGTTGATTGAATAGCGCTTCTGAAGTCTTACACTATAAATCAGGCGAGGGTCTTCAATTGAATAATAATATTTATTTCTTCGGTTAAACACACCGTTTGTACCCGCTTCCATGCTATTTTGGAGCTAGGCGCACGGTTTGTTAGTTGATTCAGTTCAAATACAATACTAAAGTGCATACAATACAAGAAATGAAAACAGAAATAATCATCTACCCTCAGTTAGTCCGTGTTGATGCTGAAAATAAAGCAATATTAAGGAAGGAAAAGGAGGAAGTATTGCTTGTCTTGTACTAACCACTTTACACAGACGGTAACCCGAGCAGGTGTTTTACTGTTTGTTGACGATAGACTCTAACAACTTTATTATTAGGGTTGAAGTAGTACCGTCACAAAAGACATTCGTTGTCATACTAGCAGGCCGTTGTCATCGCAAAGCGGGTAATTGCGAATTAAAACGAAAGGATTAAACGGTGCGAACACCGCTATTTGTAAATAAAGTTTCGACGCACTATACAATTGTTCTTGGAAAATCAAAATCTTCTTCCAGCTGATGACTAAACCAATTACAAAATTAAAATTTTCTTTCGTTGACGCCTGAATGAAAGGTTTGCACAGGTTTAAATTCAAAATCATAATTGTGCTTTTTAAACAATTTTCAATGCTAAATTTAAACAAATTACACTCTGTTGTCATATTTCTCTGCGAGTTTTCAGGATTATGTGTACTAGAAGCAAGCATTTCTGTTATTAATAGATTCTCTAACTACTCTAGTACTTCAAGGTTTTCAAAAGTTTGGTTTCTGATTAAATGTTTTTCTAAACGTCCAAATATCCAAGCACTAGGTTGTTGTTTTTCTGGACAAAGTTCACCATATCGTGCCAAAGAAGTTCTTGAATTACGATAATTTCTTATGTAAATATTGTACATATCGAATATTCTTCTGCCGAAAAGTATACCATTACGTAGGAAATAATATTAGACACTTTTTTTTTAAATTCACTCACTCTAATTATTATAATCTACGAAAGAGGTAGCCTAAATCATAATGAATTTTCCTCCTCAAGATAAATATTAAAAAAAGGCTGCTTAAACCTTACGGTAACGCATTCGCATACTTCTTTAAGAACCATCCTCTCATTCGTATAAATGGAAACATGTTAAAAAATGTTTTCCAATCCTCACGTTATTGAATTTAAATGAAATTTAAGTATATAAAAATTAATCAGCTGATTTCACATTAAGCGTATTGGCTACCTCAAAGTCGCTCCCTGGGCGCACCACAAATTGAAGGCACCCATTCTTCTAAACTTTAAAATTTTCACATATTGTATTCAAACCAAATAGAAAAAGTATTAATAAATCAAAGTCACCTTCAATTTATGTCATAAATGTCAAACCTGAAATTTTTATTATTTTGACAACGAACCTAGGTCATGGATCGAAACGTAAATAAAGGCGATTTTAACAACTATGGGTGGTTTAATTCTCAAAGAAGATTAAGAAAAATACAAGAAAAACCACAACAAATGTACAGGGAGTATTTAGGGAAATTTATACCTAGTATATAAATTAATTATAGTAAAATAAACGGAACGTTACATATCTAGATAAATTCTTTAACTTTCACAACCCTGGCAATGCAACTTGAATACGCCAAATATTAAATGCACGATGGTCAGTATTGTATTGTCGAATCAATTATCTAGTTACTGTTAACATTTTTGAAATATACAATGTAAGTACAATACAATTAAAGCAGACTAAGTTTATTTTATTTTTATTACATTAATTCGGATGCGAGGTGACATGCTTATTTGAATATTATTTATGACCACTTCATTAATATTTCTTCGGAAAACCTACAACAATCTTCATAAAACTGCAAAAGTTACCCAAAGTGAACATAGCCTTAATAAATAAGTAAATTTTAAGCATTAAATTTTTTCAATGATTAACGGTACTGCACTCTATAAAAAACCACAACGTGGGCTCCATAGCAGGCCGAGTCCCATCGCAGGCCGGACCGACAGAATTTTGTTCCTCCACCTCCCTTCCCCCCGCCTCTTGTTAGGCTCGGATCTCTTAATTTTAATCAAGGTTTTGCAGCATTTGCAGAATCAATATTAAAAGAAAGGGCATAATTGTTTGAGGTAGTCTGTACACATCGACAAAAATGTATTTTGCTGATAAGTATTGAAGTGTGCCAAAAAGTTCTGAGCTTTAGGTTTCATACAACCAAAACCACAATTTAAAATTCATTAGTCTTCCCGCCCTTTTTTGGTTTTACAACGTTGACATTTGGTCTTTGAAAATACCTTGTGGTTTGACGTTTGATGCACCTAACCTGCAAAATCAGTAGTGTTCACGATGGCAATAACAAAAGAGCATATTCGATTTTCCATCCACTTAATGTTTCATCTGAAGAAAAATGCTGCTGAAGCCACTGAAATAATTTGTGCTGCATATGGAGAGAAGGTTGTAACTCATGCTACGTGTAAAAGGTGATATCAAAAATTTCGCCAAGAAGATTTCAGTCTTGAAGATGAACCACATGCTGGACGCCCTCAAAAGGTTGAAACGGACGAACTGCAAGCATTGTTTCATATAAACACAAACTGAAAAAGAGCTTGCTCAGCAGCTTGGCATTACGCAGCAAGCCATTCCCACACGTTTACATGCAATGGGAAAAGTTCGGAAGGAAAGCAAATGGGTTCCACATGCACTGTCTGAAGACAACAAAAATCGAGGACGTGACACCGCACTCACTTTGCTTTCAAGGTTCCAGAAAAGGAATTTTATGCACCAAATCATTACAAGCGATGAAAAGTGGATACTTTATATTAACTGGAGTTATGTATCCCCCAATAGATATGCACCATTAATAGAAAGTATTAGAAATTATTAAGAATTATAAATAAATACTAAGTTAGATGCAACATTGTATCTCAAGGATAATTAAATAAAGGTTAATAAAAGTTCACAAGCAAGTTGTGAAAACGAATGCAATACACTGTATTCCAGACGATAGTGATACTGCAGGTGGCAGGTCAGAGACGGTTAACAAACCGCAATTACTTAGAAATTAAGATGGTTACATTGTATAATGAATATAATTAAGAAATAAGCAGACATGAGCTCTGCAAGTTTCCACAGACATGTGAGGGCAGAGGTAACATAAATACCCCGGGAGCCCCAAGACCATTAGTCAGTCTGAGTATTTGAGATTCAACATTGTTGTTTACCTAGGCGCAGTCGGAAGGATCCAGAAAGGCACTACGAATCCAAAAATCGGACGACTGGTGACCAAGAATTTCAATTTCCAAATCTGGAAGAACCCAAACAAAGTTGGACGAGATACAAGTATCGATCGAATCCAACCAAACAAACCTTGGACGAGATACAAGCATAGATCGAATCCATACCAAACCAACGTGGACGAAGTATAAAAATCGACAGAGTCCATGAAAGCGAAGACGAAACTAATGTAAGTTCATTTTCCTTAAAACCAATTGATTTTTGACAAATTATTTGATATTAGCTAGTAATAGAAACTTTTTTATTATTTTATGTATGTACAGATTTTTTTTTAATTATTGCAATTTAAGCAATTTTTTGAAAATAATTCACGCAACTACTACGAGGAATTATTTGCAACTACGAAAAATAATTTTTAAAGCAAGAGAGTTTTAACCAAGAAAAATAAAAAGTTCAATTATTACAAATTATTATTAATACAAAACGTAACTGGCGCACGAATTATTAATACAAAAGGCACCGATTTAATTTAGCAAACTTTAAAAATAGAAGGTAATTAATTTAACAATTTTGATTTACACAAATATCATCACCGACAGCTTAATGTATAAAACGCAACAACGATTAATTACAGAAATGATTTATTCAAAGTGAAACCTTCATCAAAGTCTATAATTAAACACCAAGTCTATAAATTATACAAACACTTTGCATTTATTATTAAAGGTAACTCATTACAAATTGTAACAAAGCGTGCAAATCTAAAACGCGACTCAGATACGAATTATTACTGACAACTATTAGTGAATGAAACCATTCACCCATTCGCATCGCAACTTAATAAAGCATAATTGCATATTTTCAGTACGAAGATATCTAATTATAATAAAAGCATTTATGCAATTAATTTATTACGAAGCTGAAAATTAAATCTTTCAGTAGAATAAAACTTTGTAATTAAACAATCTTATTGTATTAATTATAAAAGGAGACGTTGTTGCAAATATTGTAGCAACGCAATTGACTGTTAAACTTGAAACACCATAATTAAAACATTCAAGGTAACAAGACATACAACCGACAGAAAACATCGTATACAAAGTAACACTTACGGAGACGAGATAATTAAAGCAGACACTTAACTAATTAATCAGCAAAACTGAAATAAAAATCATAACTGGCGCAAAAGCATACAAAGCAACGTAATTACTCCAAGAAATTAGTAATCCCAAAAAACCTTTCAGAAAAGTACGAGGCTTGTTCAATTGAAACCCATCTTTAGTTCAGGAAAAATTTATTGACAACGAAATTTACAAATAATTACCACTATAATTAAGGCACATATCCCATTGTTTCGTCAACCTATGTACGCCCTGCCTAAAGAAATCTTGTGGCTGCTGCTCGAAGAATTCTTTCACGGCGTTTTGTACTTTTTCGTCCGGCTGAAAACGGTTATATTTTAACGCTAATTTAGTGACCCGAACATGTGACAATCGCAAGGCGATGTATCAGGACTATAGGGTGTATACACTAACATCCTCCATTTCTTTCGCTGTAGATTTTCTTTCACTACATTAGCAAAATGAGGTCGAGCATTGTCGTGAAGCATATTGACACCACGCGAAAGCTTCCTTGGACGTTTTCGTTTTATTTCTTGATGGAGATTGTTCAAAGTTTTATTATACAGGTTTGCGTTGATATGCACCAAAGGTTCTGTAAATTCTATTACCAAGGGTCCTTCGTGGTTGGAAAAAATGTCAACATGACCTTACCGGCAGAAAGTTGAACTTTAAACTTCTTTGGTGGCTGAGAATTTGCGTGTCACCATTGCATCGATGACACTTTACTGGATGGTTCAAAATAATGACACCAAGATTCGTCGCCAGCAATTATTGACGAGAGAAAATCGTTACCATTTTGTCTGTATTCCGTAAAGTGTTAAAAAGATAAGCCCTTTCGAAAGTTTTTTTGGTTATCTGACAAAGGGCGAGAAACCGATTGCGCACAAACTTTGCTGTAGCCTAGTTTGTGTACGATGCTATAAACAGATCCAATACTCACACCAACATTTTCTGAAATTATTCTGATTAAAAGTAGACAATTTATTCTAATCAGGCCGTCCACACATGCCATATTTTGGTCTGTTGACGCAGTACACATTGCACCTGGTCGCGGCTTATCATTCGTCCTTTTGCGTCCATTCTTTATTTTCGACACTATTTCTTGACAGTTGGATACGCAAAACATGCGTTTTCATACACTGCTTGCATTCGAGTATAAATTTCCAATGGATGCAAACCTTCAGCACACCGAAATTGAATGACCGCACGCTAATCACATTTGGTTTGATTGTTAACAATAAACGTCATCTCAAAGTTACAATACTTAAAATCGCTGTTAAATATATACGAGAGAAACTAAACAGTGGAAGTTTACAAACACCACTAACGTTGCAAAACGTCAGTTGAGTGATTACAATTGTTTCCAAGGTTAACCTGACCAATGATGGGTTTCAATTGAACAAGCCTCGTAAAACTCACGACTAATATAGCATTCGCGAAGTATAAAATATACAAATTCAAAGCTACAGCAATTAACCAAAAGATTACCAAGCACGAATTCCTCAGTTTAATTATAAATCCGTATAACTACGATCCTTTAAATAACTCAACAATCCAAACTAAAAAGTAACAATACAAATTGTAAAGTAATTTTCAATTTTACAAAAACTTGAAATTAATTAAAAACGAAAGCAAACCTTAACAATCATAAGTTCAGATATGAAAATTGATCTCGAAAGTATATCCTAATTCAACGGAGATCAGGCCCTGTTAAGAAATTTCATTACAGCGTGTAAAATATTTTGAAAACCTGTTACAAACCAGGAGAAAACGACAGCAATGTATTACTATTACGCCTGATAATAAGTAAACTGACCGGACGGGCACTAACACTAATAGCCAGCCGAGATGGCTTAGAACAGTGGGAGGACTTTAAACGCATAGTAATGGCATATTTTGGCGATCAACGCAACGTACAATGTCTTATCCTCGATCTAGTAAACCTAAGAATGGAAAATTACCAATCCCCGTACCAATTCGGAATGAAATGCCAAGAAGTAAGAAGTCGAATCTTAATAAAATTAAAAATCGAAAAACCCGACCAAAATATACGCCTTCTAAAGACAAAAATGTATGACGAAATGACACTGGACACCTACTTAAATGCACTACCAGAACGACTATCAGATAAAATAAGACTTCAACATTCCCAAAATCTAGAAGATGCAATGAATATGATAATAGAAGAAGAAAACGTCATGTACTATCGAAACAGACTATATAACACTAACGCGAATAAAAGCTATTCGCTAATAAAAACTATACAAGCCGCAAGACAAACAACCATCTAAACAAAATTCACTTCATTTAACGCACAAACAAATCAACCGTGAATTAGCAACCCAAACTTTAGAAACACGAATTTCAATAATCAATTCAAACAATTTCCAAGACCAACGTTTAACTCAAATTTTACAAAACCCACATCTCCACCAAGATTCAATCAAAATATGAACCAAAAAGACCAGCATTCAGCGCGAACCCTATCAGAAATACACTAATGACAAATAACAATAACAACCCTAACAGTTATTATAAACCAACACCTATGGATACCTCATCTGGAAACACTAGACAAAACACAAAAATATCGCAAATCCGACGCAGCTGTAACTAAAAACGAAACTTTACATCGGAAGAACTATTTCACCAGGAAGTAGAAAAATTTGACAATGACCAGAATAATTACATTCACCCCAGTACAAACAACGAATCAAACCATTTAGAAAATTACAAACGCGACGAACCATACGAAAATTACGAGAAGGACGACGAAGAAAACGCGTGCTCAAATTTTCAAATCGACCGATTTATAAACGACCAAACCTAATAAATTTAAATAATATTAATCAACTAGTATTACCGTATATAGAAATACCCCACGCAGAATTTAAATTACTAATCGATACCGAATCCTCAAAAACACTAATTTGCCCCGGAACCGTAAAAAAACATTATATAGATTTTGTAGAAAGAGAACCCTTTAAAATTAAAACAGCCCATCAAACGACCTTACACCAATTTATAGCTAATATACCCTTACCAAAAACATTCAATATAAAAATTAAACACAAATTTTGTATTTTTGAATTTAACGATAAATACGATGGACTAATAGGAATGGGCCTTCTAAAAAAACTAGGAACCAACATTGACATAAAAAATCGTTTATTAAGAACAAAGCACGGACAAATCCCCATTAAATTTCGAAATACTCAAATCGAGCAAAAATACACCATAGAACCCCGAACAGAAAAAATTAAAATTCCAGTATATTCAAAAAACGACGTAGGAATTATAAACCACATAACATTTCAACAAGGAGTAGAAACCCGCACCGCATTAGTACAAATAAAAGATAATTATGCCACTACGATGATTTTAAACTCATTAACTACCCGGCAGAACTATCACTGACAAACCCAATTAACATAGAAGAAGTAAATTTTAACGAAATGGAAATAGACAAAAATTTAGAAAATGATTACAACCCCGTAGAACACGACAAAATGTTAAGAGAAAATTTAAGTAACACTCGCTTCAATACTGACATTAACAAAGAAGAGCAGAGAGCAATTAAAAATTTATGTTTTGAATACCGCGACATATTTCATTGTGAAGGAATACCCTAAACCTTTACCAATACAGTTAAACATAATATAGAACTAACAGACAACAAACCAATTTTTACAAAGGAATTCAGACTACCTCATGCAAGCCAGGAAGAAGCCGACAGACAAGTAGCATACTTATTAGGACAAGATATCATACAACACTCCAACTCACCATGGAGCAGCCTCGTATTAATAGTACCCAAGAAATTAAACGCCTCAGGCAAGAGAAAATATCGAATGATAATAGATTACAGAAAACTAAACGAAAAAACGGTAGATGACAAATATCCACCACCCAATATCATTGATATTTTAGCCAAACTGGGTAAATGACAATATTTTTCAACACTAGACCTCGTCTCAGGATATCATCAAGTAGAAATGGACAAGAAAGACAGCGAAAACCGCGTTTAGCACACCTAGAGGACACTATGAATATAAACGAATGCCATTTAGACTAAAGAACGCACCCGCCACTTTTCAACGAGTCATGGATAACACATTACGAGGAATACACAACAAAAAGTGCCTTGTGTACCTAGACGACTTCATAGTATATTCAACATCACTGGTAGAACATATAGAAACACTAAGTGAAGTATTTAAAAGACTAAGAAAGGCACATTTTAAAGTTCAACTAGACAAAAGCGAATTTTTACAGAAAGAAGTATAACACAAGCCAACAAAAATATTTTTTTTGAAAACTTTTTTCACGTTAATAGATAATGTTTATAGATTTTTTTGAGCTGAATCCAAATCTGGCCTTGGTTTTTTTGTATCACGCACAGTTTTGAGCAACCTGTTTTTTAATGATATTGTATAAAACCACTATAGTATATAGGGAAATTAATGAAACGCTATGTTAAATCATAAGCATGTATTTACAGTAAGCTATTTAAAACAGTGACCTAATGTGCCATTATAGGTTTATATTGATATTACAGGTTTCACTTGTCAGCTGCAGTTGGTTTATACTTCCACTCTCTTTTTTTTTTGAAGCTTCTTATGTAGCTTTTTCTTCGATGTGTTGCTTGCTGAACTTCACGGTGAAGTGACCAACAATAGTCCCCCATCATGTTGGTATTCCAGCGGCCCTGGTAGCGTTTTTCCATCACTTTAATGTGTTGGTGAAAACGTTCGCCTTGCTCCTCGCTAACATCTCCCAAATTGTCCGGGAAGTAATCAAGGTGGCTATTCAAAAAGTGAACTTTCAGGCTCATCAAACATCCTAAATTTTTAAACTTCTTTAACATGTTAGCTACAATAGAAACATGTTCTGGATCTTTTTTATTCCCCAAGAATTTTGTAACGACTTGCTTGAATGATATCCATGCTTCTTTCTCAATTACGGTCATTTTGGATTCAAAGTTAACGTCAAACATCATTTTTCTAATGTCAGGTCCGACAAAGACGCCTTTTTTTAGTTTAGCTTCTGAAAGGTGTGGAAACTTTTGGCTGAGATACTTAAAACACGGTCTATCTTTAGGCAGAGCCTTAACAAACTGTTTCATGAGTCCTAATTTTATATGTAGAGGTGGTAGGAGCACGTTTCTTGGATCTACAAGGTTTTTGCGTAGAATGTTCTTCTCACCTGGGTTTAAGGACTTCCTCACAGGCCAGTTCTTTCTGCACCAATGTTGATCCCTAGCCCTACTATCCCATTCGCACAAGAAACATAGAAATTTGGTAAAACCAGCTTGCTGACCAAGGAGCATGCATGTTACTTTTAAATCACCACATATCATCCAACCATGAGCAGAATAGTGTATTTTATTCAACACTATTTCTAGATTTTCATAACTTTCTTTCATATGTACAGAATGGCCAACAGGTGTAGATGCGTACAGTGTAATAAAACTGCTTTTAAACTTGTTTTGGATGAATCCATAAACAGCCTCCAGTCTTCTTTATTGTATTCAATACCAAACTCGTTCATGAGACCAGAAATGTCTGAGCAGTACACTAAATCACCTTCTTGTTTAAAATACTTGGAAAATTGCTGCTCTCTCTTTCTATACACATGAATGCTGGTTCCAATGGCTAACAAGTTCTTTTCTTTCAGTCTAGAGCCAAGCAATTCAGCCTTTTCTTTAGTCAAGCCCAGATCCCTAACCAAGTCATTAAGCTCGATTTGTGTAAACAATTTAGATAAAATTAAATAAAAACCCTTAACCACAAAAAATATTTAAATTACTAGATACGTATTTCGACCACTATGTGTGAATTGTTCACTTGTTTGTTGTTGAGAACACCAGCCTGCGGGTGAGGAGAATATCCTCGATAGTGTTTAAAGCAACAATATAGTAAATTATACAGCTAATTTTTATTTTTTTTTTTCCTACCGATGATGACCACATAGTGGTCGAAATACGTATCTAGTAATTTAAATATTTTTTGTGGTTAAGGGTTTTTATTTAATTTTATTTAAATCGTGCCACAGTGTTCCTATAGATTATTAAACAATTTAGGCTCTACATTTTCAGTAGTACAATGGAATTCTTCATCATCTTGTTCATTTGACTCGGATTGCACATCAGAAAGTATTTCAATAGAATTTAAATCATCTGGTGGTTTAGGGACCGGTAAATCTACACTGTGCCCTACTGGTCGGATAGCAGACGGAAGATTAGGATAGCCTATTACCTTCTTGTTTTTTGAGTTATGACCAGTAATATCAACACTGCAAAAATAGCAATCATCAGAATGATTTTTCGGCTCCCTCCATATCATAGGAACAGCAAATCTAAAGGTTTTCTCTCCTTTTTTGACCATTTTCTTAGATCTTCAACACAAACATAATAACATACCTTATGTGGTGCCCAAGATTTCTCCTGATCACCAAGTTTAGTTCCAAAATATGATAGATAAACCTTTTACAAACGTCTGTAATGTTTCTTTGGTGTTTTTAATCACAAACTCACCACAAATATAACAAAACTGTCAGCAGAGTTTACAAACGCGATTAGACATTTTACTGAGCACATGTACTAGAAACGTTAAAGTGAGAGGTTAGGTTGACAGTAAAGAAAACACCAGCTGTTTGACCAGCAAATGTTTTTTGGCAGTGCTATCAACATCATCTACATCCATTAGACCTACTTTTCCAATTTACTTATAAATATTATAATACTATAAATCTGTTTAAATTCTTTAAATATCGCTAAACGCAAAAATCTCGAAAAAAATGCATTTAACTATAAGATGTGAAGAAATGGTAGATGATTCAGTTTTTTAAGCATCATATTTGGATTCAGCAACCTAAAAAACATAATAAAAAGGTATATTCATTAAAAAAGTTTTTTCATCGTTGGCCTGTGTAATTTTTAGGACATATAATACACCTCAAGGAGTCATACCAAACCCCGATAAAACGAACGCAGTACTAAATTACCCCCTACCCAAAGCGAATAAAGAAATTAAAGGATTTTTAGGACTTAGTGGTTACTACCGCAAATTCATTAAAGGTTACGCTCAGATAACCAAGCCCCAGACAAGTTGTAAAAAAAATGAAATAAAATTGAACACACCCCAGAATCCATTAAAGCTATAGACAAAATTAAAAGTATACTAACGAATCACCCCGTATTAGAATACCCAGACTTTTTGAAACTATTTATATTGACAACTAACGCATCAAAAGTAGCACTAGACGCAGTACTAAGCCAAGGAACAGCAGGTAGCGATAAACCCATTAGCTACGCATCCAGAACCCCAAACGAGACTGAACAGAAATACAGTACAATAAAGAAAGAACTATTAGCCATAATTTGGGCAACGAAATATTTTAGACCATACCTTTACGGACGAAAATTCTATATTTACACCGACCATAGACCATTAGTATGGCTATGCAAACTTAAGGAACCAAATTCAAAATTACAACGATGGAGAATCAGACTAGAAAAGTACGATTACGAAATTATATACAAAAAAGGAATTTATAACAATAACGCAGATGCCCTAAATAGAATAAAGCTCAACGCACTAGAAACGGAATCAATTATAGTAACGTAGACGAAACAGAAGTAAGAGAAGACCCAGAAGAAATAGATACCATACATTCGACACAGAACGAAGAGCCAAAAACCACGATTAAAATTTTAAACGGAACAATCGATATAAAACCCAACCAATTTATAACTACCGAAGTTTTAACCAAACCCAATCCCGTAAAATATACAAGAACAGACAATATGAAAATACACCAAATTCAATTAACCAAGGACGATAACGAGGAACAAATAATTAAAATTCTAAAAGAATACACCCCCGAGAAAAAACAATTTTACCTTTACTTCAACACCGAACATTTGTATAAACGATTCTCAGAATTATATCTTAAATTGTTTAATAACTCTGGCCCTGAACTTAAACCTTAAAACCATAAAACCTTAAAACACATTAAATCGAATGCAAATCGATCATTTTAATATAAATACAAAAACTATTCGTTTGCGCACTTTTCGTGCATAAAAATAAATAATTTTCCGTATTTAAAACTCTAATTCTAATCTTATTTTTGGGTATAAAACAAGTTTTGCCGTAAAAGCAAATATGTTTTCGCATTTTCGAGAGGAACTGAGAAGAGTTACGTCAAATCCGTATGAACTAATTAATAAAGAAATGTTTATTTCAAGAAGCGGCCGGAACACTAAAAAACTCAGAAAATGTAATAGAAATTGATAAGAAATACTTATGATCTTTTGCATTCATTGTACGATAGGAGGAGACCGTGAGCATTAACTTTAGGTATTTACATAAAGACGAAGCAGCGCCCGACATTATTAACTGGATGACATTACGAGATAATAACACGCAGCAATTTTAGACGCTAATGAGTTTTTCTGAGAAGCCTTGAATCATAATGATGATATTTGAAGTATGCAGTAAGCATACAATTATAATGTTACAATGAATATAGAAGAGATGTTTTAAACGTAACTTACATAAAAATGGAAGTTAGAAGTTATTAAATACTATGAAGAGGGAAAATTCTTCAATATGACGCTATTTTAGAAATTATATTAAATAATTGAAAGAAAGATTTAAGCAAAATGTACATTGGTAACTGTTGTTTGACACGAGAATCTTAAATATGGAGAATGTTGTAAGATAATTTGACGTCAATTTAAAATAAGAAGATATTTAATTACGAACTGGAGGAGCGCTTTTGTGGATTCCGCAATTATTACTTATAGATTTATTTTTAACTGAGATTTATTTTTAACTGGTATTGGAATTTTTGTCATTTAATTTAAGGTAAAATAATAAGTGTTAATAATATAATATTTTTTTTGTGTGGATTTTTTGCCATAAAAGTTTATGTTCAGAATTCTAAATGCTCTGACCTTTTACTAGATTATCTATCAAGGATTCTTTGGCCAAAACAAACCTTACAAGCGTAAGCATAAAAACATCAGGTAAAATATCCATAAAAGAAGAAATTTAGTTCTGTAGATTTAAAATAAGGTAAGGAACATTTTCATAGTAGATAAGTATTTTTTTTTTAAAATGATTGTATGTTCGAAAGAAACGATGTTGCAAATGTATTATATGCTTTTGTATGAAAGAAAATATTTCATACTCTATAGGTGCTTTGTGATATTACTGTGTTTGATTTCATTTTTAAAAACGTCACATTTCCGTTGGGCTAACCAGTCAAAGTTAAAAAGGAAGGTAAGTTCCATTACAAAAAAAAGTCAATTTTTTCCTACGTATTTGTTAATATTGACAACCAAATTACAATATCAAATTTGTAAATTATGCATGCAATAAGATGTACTAGAGCATACTATCATACTCTTATATTGTACCATTCAAACAATATTTTTAAATATTGTAATAACCTTTTTATTTGTATATAAAATGATTTCTTTTCACTAACATTCTTTTATATAAATGAGGTATATTTTAATTAGAATAGTGTTTTGTAGCAGTTTGTATGTGTGTCCCTCTTGCACTAATACGATTGTCGTATAGATAAAAATGTGCAAAATCCCGCCTCACGCAATTCTCATTTTACATAGAGGAGGGGACAGCGTTACATAAAGCAAACGAGGATAGTAAAAGAGAAAAAGTGCAGTATTACTGAACGATTTGTCCTACTGTTATTTTCTCTTTACAAATTACTTTTTTATATTACACAAAATAACCACAAAAAGTCTTAATATTACAAATGTAAACAGATTTTCGACATAGGATCGACCTCTGTCAGCTTTAACCTTAGATTTTTAATATATTGGGTTTTATGCACAAAAAACTATAATATTATAAACTAAGTTAGGGCGTTTTATAATGGCGACGTTTTAATGGAGTTAAACCTTTGCATAGACCAATGCAACTGGAAATATAATTTGTTTCATTATAAAGCTTTGAGTTTGAAGTTTTCTAGTAACGACACCAAACACGTATACCACTTGTTAACGAAAAACAATTGAATTTTAAACTCTGCATTCGGTGGTTTTCAAATGAAAGCTGTAAACTTAATTAAAACACTGCACTTTAAAGTTTAGATTTCAGCATTTCGTTAGCA
Organism: Platerodrilus igneus; assembly: GCA_036346225.1. Classification (NCBI taxonomy): domain Eukaryota; kingdom Metazoa; phylum Arthropoda; class Insecta; order Coleoptera; family Lycidae; genus Platerodrilus; species Platerodrilus igneus. The sequence goes on from JARFIW010001660.1 coordinate 2,238,214, forward strand.
CTCATGCGAAAGTGCTCGTGTATTTTAACAAAATGTGTTTGAACATCATGTGGTAAATTTTTTACGTTGTAAGATAAACCAAGGTTTTGTCCAAAAGTGAATAGAAAAACTCCGTAAGAGAGAATAGCTAGTCGGGGTTACGTACATTTTTAATTTTGATATTCTGTATTCTGCCTTATTAGTATTAACACAGCAAGCAGCTTTTTGTTCTGGAATGTACTTGACAGGTATGCATACTTTAGTGCAGACGTGTCTTTTCTGGATTTGCACAGTCATGTTTTTTTTTGTATTTTAGTTTTCTTTCGGATGATAAGTGGGGTTGTGGAGCCAGCTGCTTGACTGTGATAAATTTTGGTGCATTCCGAGTAATAAGTTCTTCTTGTTTTTTGCTTTTTTTCTTCCCACGCCACTTCCATTGTGAGCCGCTAACCGGCGCCCGGAAACTTTTCACTTACCTTCCCGTCTGGATTATTTTATCCAGGCTTTTTCTCTGTGCCCATTACTGTAATCTCAATTTTTAACTTTGGCACGACCTTCTTCGAGACTGGTTTTCAAATATCTAAATTTTTTCGTATTCTTTCTCCCGAAATTGGCGTGTTACATATTTATACTTGAAATTTTAAATATCAATTATAACACCTGTGAAAGGATTGTACCAGAAACTCAAAAGTTTAATTCAAAAGAGAAATAAATGTTTTTCGAAATTTATTCAAAAACTACTACGAAGATGTATTCTAAAGGACAGTTAAAACGTATTTTACTATTCTGAATGGTTGTCTTCTCATTTATATTGCTCTCTCCAACAATGTGTTATTAAATTGAGTTTATAAGCTAATTAGAAGCCAGGTTTAAATGGCTATACATTTTAGCGTATATAAATGCAACTGTAAGTATCCGTAAATTATTTATAAAGCTTTTAAACTTGCATTTACGAAAGTTTCTTTTAGCATCAGCATTTAACTGAAGCACCCTCATGTCAACCATTAGCGATGTAATCGTGCCAGACTTTGCATTCAGAAGTCTGTACATGACGACCGTTAACCTATTTGCAACAAATCACTTGAAAGTTTTACTTTGAACCTTTCGTTGGCAACTTGATTTGAAAACGCCCTTTTCGTTCAACTAAGAGTCTTTGAAGTTTATTGCAATATTGATTCGACGTAAAATTAAGTTCAATACACTGATTTTATTCTTGATAGCTTCGTAAAACCTCAACCATAAAAGTTGTGTATATTCAAACTCTTGAATATTTCTAAATTGAAAAGTTCGCTTTTATAATGAAGTATAAAGACCCTTCTATGAAGTACTAAAGAGATCATACTCGATCTACTCATAGAAATTAGATCAATAGATTGGTATATGTACACAAGGCAAGCCGCAGTTACTGGCACGACGTAAAGACAGGGGGTAGTTATAGCACTACAGTAGGGTAAATACAGGGCTATCACTTACCTCTCTGACGTCACAACTCAATGTTAATTCTATAAGCAGGGACTCCCATAAGGAGTAATGTATCAGATAGAGACAGACAAATATTCGTACATCTGGTAACAAAAAAATAGCACAATAGTTTTCTTCAACTAAGCATTTTTTAGCCGTAGGCCCATTTTAGCAAATATTCGCACATCTGGTAACAAAAATTCGCACAATAGTTTTCTTCGACCAAGCACTGCTTAGCTGCAGGCGAGGGCTCAGCACCCCCGATCTGGCATGGATCTTGTTTTCAGCACCCCAATCCGGGTTATCTAATCTTAATTGGCAGACAATCGCACATCTGGTAACAGTATTGCCATCTAAATTCGCACAATAGTTTTCTTCGATCAAGCACTGTTTAGCTGCAGGCGAGGGCTCAGCGCCCCCATCTGACACGGATCTTGTTCTCAGCACCCCGATCTGGACCATCTAACCTTAATTGGCAAATATTCGCCTAAATTGCACAAGAGTTTTCTTTGACTAAACATTCTTAGCCGCCGAGGATCTCTGACGTCATAACTCAATGTTAATTCCTATAAGGAGGGACTCCCATAAGGAGTAATGTATCAGACCAAGACAGACAAATATTAGCACATCTGGTAACAAATTTTGCACAATAGTTTTCTTCAAGTAAACATTCTTAGCTTCCGAGGGTATGGAGCGAGCATTCAGCACCCGAGCCGGGCCGACGGGCCCCCGTTATCCTTCCCCGAGTCCCCCGAATCTGCAAATTCTCCCAGCTAAATTCTTTCGCTAATTTATTTAATCTTTTAAAACTAATCTAATACATAACTAGATTAATCCATTAAACCTAATGCAATCGATTGCAAATTAAATTCTTATTTGCCATAATCTCAAATATTTGCATAAATCTTGTATTAACATTGATTGAGTACTATATTGCAATGCGGAGTATTTTCAGATAAATCTATCACCGACAATCCTAAGGTACTGCTATTGGCTTGGGATGCTGAGATGATTAAGAGTCAATTTAATTACATCAATTAGTTAGTTATTTATTAAAAGCATTACATAATAAAATATACTGTCATCTTAAATTTGACTCCCATATAAGTATATGCATGGGGATACCTAAATTTTCCTTAATCATCTCAACACCCCAGATCTTCACCACTACCGCACAATCAAAACACACCAAAATTTGCCAAAAAAGGGTACTATTATTGACTATGACATCACAGTAATAAAATCTACAGGAACGCATCATTAATCTAATGCAGACTCCACCATTTTGCAATAAGTGCAAACAATCGGTTATCATTCTTTGCCACACAGGTTAACATTATACCCATTTGTATTTTATATAATCCAAGTTTACAATAAGTATTTTTTGCATGCATTTTCGAACAAACATTTATGAATGCAACTTTAAGTCTTCTCCTATCACCAGTATAATTACTAAGCTTAATAACCTGCTTGTGGATAAAATACTTTTAGTGTAAAAAAAATAATTCACACACCACATAACAAATTTTCAAAAACATATTGTTGAATGGTAATGTACCATATGCAAACCATTTTATTTGTTAATACGTTTTTGTTAAAGACAGGTTTCACGCGTAATGAATACATGTAACGTGCAATTTTTGTAGTTTTAAACTTTTACGCTGTTTCCCAATTTATAAATGCATTTCTGCAAATTGCTGTTTCGGTATTTGATATTTATTAACTCGCGTGTAGTAATTTAAAGATAGATAAATTGAAAATTATAAACCGCTGTAATTAATTATTATATATGATTGCGGCATTCACGTTTTGGGCGTTCCTCATGTATATTTTGACATTTTAAGTTAAGTGTAAATAATGTTTTGCTTCAAATTCTAGTCTAATTAATGTAATAATAAAATAATATTTAAATGTGGGAAAAATATTAGTGAAGATAAGCGAACCACAAAGTGTTAATGCCTTTGAGTAGATAACAAACTTAGCACAGAATATGTGTATCAAATATTTGATATTTTGTAAGGTAAAAGTTAATTATGCTGAAGTTAATTATAGATTGCATCGTTCTTGTCTTGCCGTAAAGATAAATTTTGTTCCTTATGTGGTTATTAGCAAGTCTAGATAAGAGACGATAAGAAGTGTAATGGAACGAGTTGAATAAACAGGCGAGGAGTCGTGTTTTGTTCTTTATTCCGATATACTAAGTACGTTAAATATTCTGGTTTCTTCTTCGCTTTGACTAGTGAAAATCAATGCGGGATTTAATTTTCGTATTGTTCATGTACGAGCACGGCACGATTTTTTAGTTGTTTTCTGTGAAATAAAAATTGTATATTAACTGTACAAAAGTGTTTTACGGAACATTTTGACGGACGTACTTTAGTGATGCACTTGCTTTACTCATTGTGGTTTTCCTAGTTGCTTTGTCTTTTTGATTTTTTTTTAAACTATGTGTGTGCAATCTAGTTTCGCGGTTCTTTTTCTTTTCAAGGTAGCGCACACTTTGGATTAGTTAAATACAGTGCTACTGTAGTTTCTGCATTTTCTAACAACATAGAATCTAAAATAGATCTTTGCTTGTGCAAGTTTCGTGTTTGTGAAATATAATAGATTACCGGTTTACTAAGGTATTGGCGGAAGTTTCTCACTGCTTATTGGGATGTTTATGAAAATAATATACATCTGGTCCCAGTTGAAATCAAACTAGTGCTTCAGAATATTTCGAAATTATTGTCTTAGGAAATAGAATTACCAAGAAATTTATCAACTACCTAGTTCCGACGCGTGATATTGTCTGCTGCTAACCCCAGTGAAATACGTAGGTGTGATTAGTGTAACGTGTGCGAAGTCCCATCAACACCCTCACAGTCAAGGGTGAAGTGCTTCGTTAGTGCTGGACATCGTTGAATCTCACACTTCCGTTGCAAGGAAGCGTCGCTGAAGGACTTTTGTAAGTTGAACTATTTCCTACTTATTAGTACTTTAAATATCTATCCGTTGTTTTGCCATATCTTCGTCGTTCTGATACCTTTTACAATAGACTTGCATGCTATTTTAAAACATAGAAAAAAATAAAGAAAGAAAGGAAAAGAATCAATGCTACTGAACTACTGATATCAATTGTGTCTTACCTATTTATTTACTGAATTACTCATAGCAATTGTGTTTGACCTATTTATTTTTTTTAACTTTTTGTCTGATTTATGTTTAATTGGTGTGTGAGGAAACGTTTCTGCTACTCCCCAATATTACCTCAATGTGTACTAAATATTTTTCTGTATTGCTTTTACCGTTATTATATTATATAGTTTATCGAAACAGTTTTTTTTTTCATTCTACATAGTACTGAATAACTTAGACTTTTCATTGCTGCTATGCTTTTTCTTTATTTCAGGTTTGCAGGACTAATTTTTTTTATTGCAGGTTTACTATTCTAATTTCTTTTATTGCAGGTACTGTTACTAACTCCTTACCGCCGCATCCATCATAGGTCAGTCTGTTTTCTACAACCCCCCCCCCCTACTCACCGATTCAGCCGGATCATTTCTTGACTTTCTTTGTGTTACGTAACATAGATTTTTGGCGCCCAACGTGGCAGCCGCTAATTAACGTAACATACAGTTCTAGTACATATGAGGTCATACTATTGTAAACCAGGAAAAGCTATTTTTAATCGGTTGTATATAAATGTGAAGGACTCCCATTTAAATAACATTGTCATCTTAAATTTGACTCCCATAAGCAAATGTACAGGCAAAAACAAATTGCACACATCTGGTAACAAAATTTGCACAATAGTCTTCTTCGACTAAGCATCTTTTAGCTCCAGGCATGGATAATTTTAACACTTGCAAAGAATTCGCACATCTGGTAACAAAAATTTGCACAATAGTTTTCTTCAACTAAGCATTTTTTAGCTCCAGGCATGGATAATTTAATTAAATTCTAATTCGCCTTTATCTTACAGTATATCCTCCACCATATTAGCAAATATTCACACATCTAGTAACAGTATTAAATAACATTGTCATCTTAAATCTGCACAATAGTTTTCTTCAACTAAGCATTTTTTAGCTCCAGGCATGGATCGTGCTTTCGGTACCCTGATCTGGACCGTCGGGGCCCCCGGCATCCTTCCCCGGGACCACCGGATAGGCAAATTCTTCCGCTAATTTATTTAATCTTTTAAAACTAATCTAATACATAACTAGATCAATCCATTAAACCTAACGCAATCGATTGCAAATTAAATTTTATTTGCCACAATCGAGTCCATGGATCATTCTTTAACCACCGAACTTGCTTTTTGAAATCATCACTTAGGGCGTTATACCCCAACGTCATGTTCAGTATCTCATGCCATATTACATTATTCGCTACATCCAAAATGGTTATCTCCTTGCAATAGAAATCACTAGTTTTGTATTGATATCCTTGTAAATCGATTATGAAACACATGCTTCCTGCTTCAAATCATAAATGGAAATGGGCTTCTAAGCAAATCTCTCCTATCTATTCAGCTAGGGGTCTTTACCCCAGCCAGCTCCTTTTAGGATTTTTTCAACTAGGTAATTATCTAGAACTTTGGTTGATACTAAAGCAGGTCTGTTATCCTAATCCAACTTTTACCATCCCCCAACCACGACACTAATAGTTCACACCCGTGCTTCCGTTTCCGTAAAACTTTTTCCACTAGGTACGTGTCGGGTGCTGCTGTGAGCCGAATCTCATCGCCGTAAAAAGCACCTAGAATCGGCCGACCTTCCAAATCTTGTAGCAGATAGGTTATCGGTCTCGTTTGTTGTACTTTAACAATTTTGAATAGTTCTGTACTCCAGTTTGGATGAAATCTTCGGTCGAATACTGCTTTATATTTTGATATACGTACAATTTCTCCGACCTTATACTACTTCTTGCGACTTTTAGAAGCACTGTCAGAGGTGTAAAGTTTTATTCTTTCCGGATGTTCATCCGCCTCCATAGGTGTCATGTTAATAGCCCGATGCGGTATATTATTGTATTCTTCCATAACCATAGGCAAAATATCCAACCATCTATGAGTGCCTTGCAAGTAAAATCTTCTGTACAATTTGTTTTTGATTGTTCTGATTAACCGCTCAACCATACTAGCTTTGATTGCGGAATACGTAGAGTAATGGTTTATCTTATATTTTTGCATAAGATTTTTAAACCAGCGGTTGTAGTACTCTTTCCCAAAATCAGTCTGTAGATTGATTTTTACGTTATTTTCTCCTTGCAGCATTTTGTCCAATATTTTTTTCACAGCATTTGTAACTTCTGAACCGGTTTTATTTTTTAAACGTTCTGCTAAAGCATATTTTGTGAAACAGTCCACTGCTATTATAATATATCTGTACCCATTGTTCACACGCGAGTAAGGCTGCATTCCTTACAGGTTTAAATAATTAGTTAACGATGATTTCTTTACTCATTTTTGCTTAACACAATCGATAAACTAATAGGGTTATCTTTATCTAGTTGCACTTTCGACATAAACTGAAGCTTTGGTTTGTAGTATTTGTTTTTTATAGCTGCTGCTGACGCCTCGTAAATCGATGATATTGCGGGACCGAGCTCCTTTCGTTTGTGTCAGAAGCGGCAGTCAAATTAATAAAAAACTGTATAAACGGTTTAAAGTCAGATACAAGCTTATCCAATTTTTCATTTACATATTGTTTATTAACTGTATCAGATGGTTCAACCGGATGAGCAAGCATTGTGATACGCTGGTTTCTTGCATTGAAGGCTTTATCTTTACGCTGTATATCATCAGAGCTTAATTTGAAATCGATTGCATTAGGTTTAATGGATTAATCTAGTTATGTATTAGATTAGTTTGAAAAGATTAAATAAATTAGCGGAAGAATTGGCCTATCCGGTGGTCCTGCCGGGGCTTCTGACGGGGGGTTGTGGCAAATAAGAATTTAATTTGCAAACGATTGCATTAGGTTTAATGAATTAATCTAGTTATGTATTAGATTGGTTTGAAAAGATTAAATAAATTAGCGGAAGAATTTGCCTATCCGGTAGTCCCGCCGGGGCCCCGACGGGGGGATTGTGGCAAATATGAATTTAATTTGCAAACGATTACATTAGGTTTAGTGGATTAATCTAGTTATGCAATAGATTAGTTTTAAAAAATTAAATAAATTAACGGAAGAATTTGCCTATCCGGTGGTCCTGCCGGGGCCCCGACGAGAAAATTGTGTCAAATAAGAATTTAACTTGCAAACGATTGCATTAGGTTTAATGGATTAATCTAGTTATGCATTAGATTAGTTTTAAAAGATTAAATAAATTAGCGGAAGAATTTGCCTATCCGGTGTTCCTGGGGATATACGGATGCACGGAGTAAAGGCTGACATTCAGATTTAGTACGATTTAACGTTATCCATGCCTGGAGCTAAAAAATGCTTAGTTGAAGAAAACTATTGTGCAAATTTTTGTTACCAGATGTGCGAATTCTTTGCAAGTGTTGAAATTATCTATGCCTGGAGCTAAAAGATGCTTAGTCGAAGAAAACTATTATGCAAATTTTGTTACCAGATGTGTGCAATTTTTTTTTGCCTGTACATTACGCGTGAAACCTGTCTTTAACAAAAACGTATTAACAAATAAAATGGTTTGCATATGGTACATTACCATTCAACAATATGTTTTTGAAAATTTGTTATGTGGTGTGTGAATTACTTTTTTTACACTAAAAGTACTTTATCCACAAGCCGGTTATTAAGCTTAGTAATTATACTGGTGATAGGAGAAGACTTAAAGTTGCATTCTTAAATGTTTGTTCGAAAATGCATGCAAAAAATACTTATTGTAAACTTGGATTATATAAAATACAAATGGGTATAATGTTAACCTGTGTGGCAAAGAATGATAACCGATTGTTTGCACTTATTGCAAAATGGTGGTGTCTGCATTAGATTATTGATGCGTTCCTGTAGATTTTACTACTGTGATGTCATAGTCAAAAATGGTACCCTTTTTTGTTAAATTTTGGTGTGGTTTGATTGTGCGGTAGTGGTGAAGATCTGGGGTGTTGAGATGATTAAGGAAAATTTAGGTATCCCCATGCATATACTTATATAGGAGTCAAATTTAAGATGACAATATATTTTATTATGTAATGCTTTTAATAAATAACTAACTAATTGATGTAATTAAATTGACTCTTAATCATCTCAGCATCCCAAGCCAATAGCAGTACCTTAGGATTGTCGGTGATAGATTTATCTGAAAATACTCCGCATTGCAATATAGTACTCAATCAATGTTAATACAAGGTTTATGCAAATATTTGAGATTGTGGCAAATAAGAATTTAATTTGCAATCGATTGCATTAGGTTTAATGGATAAATCTAGTTATGTATTAGATTAGTTTTAAAAGATTAAATAAATTAGCGGAAGAATTTGCCTATCTGTTGGTCCTGTCGGGGTCCCGACAGGGGATTGTGGCAAATAAGAATTTAATTTGCAAACGATTGCATTAGGTTTAATGGATTAATCTAGTTATGTATTAGATTAGTTTGAAGAGATTAAATAAATTAGCGGAAGAATTTAGCTGGGAGAATTTGCAGTTTCGGGGGACCCGGGGAAGGATGACGGGGGACCGACGGCCCGGCTCGGGTGCCGAGTGCTGGCTCCATACCCTCGGAGGATAAGAATGTTTAGTTGAAAAAAACTGTTGCGCAAATTTTGTAACCAGATGTGCTAATGGGAGTCTTTTTTTCAGAATTGGTTTATTCACACTACTCACTACAACAAAAAATTGGAAACCTGGAAAAGGCATGGTATCAGCTAGGTCAATTAAAACCGAATGCCAGAGACGCACGTGCAGTTACCCTAACTCTTTCTGAACAAGATATCGACCAGATACTATAGAAAGGATTAAGGGTCTGAATGGTTCTGTGCTACAAAGCAAAAGACTAGAATTGACGACGCATTGCAGTTGATAAGCGCACGTGTTTACTACTCGATCCTGCTAAGGCATGGACCGGTCTGAGGCGTGTCTCAGATACGGCAAAAAAGGGCATAGTGCCACTGATTGCAGCAAGGAGGAATTTTCCATTTTTGCAACAGATCCGGTGACCAAACTGGTAAATGCAGATACGATGCCTTTGGTAGGGCACCAATAGTCGCAAGGCACACAGAAGCCAAATTAAGGGAAAACCATCCATCCTACAACGATTCTATTCTAGTCAACTCCTGATACAATCTGTGATACCAAGACAAGCTGTTGCACAATCTGTGATATTTGAATAGGATCTATTTATTCACTTGAGTTCAATTGTTTGTTCTGTCACTAGTGGTTAATTTCTACGTGCAATAACTGTTATTTATGGTTATGGAACATCGGGTAAAACGGTCGACGTGAGACTCCTGTGGATAAGTTAAACAAAACCAAGTTGGCCAGTAGTCGTCTAGAAGCAACAGTAAATGAATCCGACATTGATAGTGTAATTGCCAACTATTATAAAAATGGTAACCAAAGGTTGCTGTCTGTGGCCCTTATTTTGGAATATACTCGTGGACGAACTTTTGACTAGCCTTAAAGCCATGGTCAAAACGACGTCAGTCGTAGCATTTGTGGATAACGTCGTAGTTATTGTGGACGGAAACTCAAGAATTGGGATAGAGCAAAAAGCGACAATCTTATTAAATAATAAGTGACTGGTGCAAGACCAACAAAATGGACATTACAACATTATAAACAACTTACACAATGATGAAGGGGAAATTTTCGAGAGACCATATCATTAAGCTGCATAATCAAACCTTTAGAGGATCAACCAAAACAAAATATCTTAGCGTAATTCGGGATGAAAAACAGAATTTAGAACCAACACATTAAAACAACCTAACCTGTCTAAACGCAAAGAACTTAATGCAAAATATCGCCAGGGTATCTCAGAAGGATTATAGGATTCCGCTCAACTGAGTCAAATTATACATTAACAATGTGATGGCGTCCATAATTACATACCCGGCAAGTGCATGGTCACAGTCAGTGGAACAAGTGAAACCCCAGCAGTGTATCAACTCTGCACAAAGGGGACCCAAGATACGGTTAACAGTTGCGTACCGAACATCGTCACACTAAGTATTAACCGTAACACTAGGAATAATTCCACTCGACTTCGTGGTTAAAGAATGGGCAGCTGCATATTAGCTGCGAAAGGGGGACGTCACCAAGCTACAAGAAATATTGAGAACGGAGGTATACATGAAGAAGCAGGTAAGAGAGTCTATCATTTCTTTATGACTAGAAAGATAAGACAGGACCAATCAATGAAAGGTAGAAGAACTTACAAATTCATAGCAAATGTAGCCACACGCTTTAGATAAAACCATTCATACCGAGTCAGGTGTAAATACACTACTTAACAGGGCACGGACTCTACCTCACATACGAACACAGATTCAACACAACGAATAAAAACAAGTGCACCTGCAGAGAAATTGGTAAACCTGAACATACAGTGTTGAAATATCGGAACTTACTAGATCCGTGGGACCCAAACAACCCACTACAAAAACATGACAGAATTAACGACCTACAAAGCGAAAGATGTTGAAGCACATCATATGGCACAAAGACCTATTTCCACATATGAATACAGAGGATAACCATAGCCTTTTCAAACCTGTACAAACCAAAAACACACAATTAATACAACAAATACAAAACAATACCTAACCGGCAATCCCTGGAACTACCGGCGATACCGCTGAAGCCTACCAGTGATCGTATTGCTGAGGCACGAAAAATAAAACAAAAATTACTGAATACGATGAACCATCCGCTAAGCGCTAAAAACACTGTACAGGTGATTTTTGCATCGACTTTATTAACGCATAGCAATAAGTCTCAATATAATCAAACACTAACATCTAGGACAAGATTAGTAGAATAAGGCTTTTTTAACTAACACTTCATTTATTAAAAAAGAACTAGAAATATCTACACTAAATGTGGCAACTCAAGACTTTGTGCAAAACTCACTCCTAGACCTATTTAATCGCAAAATATACGAACAAACGTAGAAATAGATACTTTTGTATATACACAGACAAAACACACAAACACCCATAGCAGAACACACAACACGTCTTAGACCGCCCATGAGTTTTCTGGTTGCCGACTGAAGATGACCAGAACACGTGCAGTAATGCTCAACTTTCAGACCCGCATTTCAGGCTACCGATGGTCTGGGACTGAGAGGAAAGCACACTCAACATCATCACACACGCACACACACAGACACAGCACACAAACGCCCAAAACAGAACACAAACACTAACACACACGCGCACGCACACTCATAACACATACACACACCCTTCTTACACCCATACTCACACACACACACACAAACGCACATACACACATACACACATATGCACAAAAACAATACACACAAAAAAAATTACCAAAACACAGCACGTTTTGGACCGCACGTGAGCCCTTTGGTTTCAGGCTGTCTATGGCCAGAGCACAAGCGGCAGTGATCAACTACTATTCCTGGATTTTCGGTTGCCGATGGTCTGGGACTGAGAGGAGAGCACGCCTAAAAACATTAACACACCATAAGCACACGTACACGCAAAGACATAACACACAAACACCCAAAATATATTGACAGTCAAATTGTCCCGTAATCAAAGTGATTAAATAATTAATCACTATAATGTCTAAAGGTGTGTTGCAACAGTCCATATTCTTTCTTTCCTCAATTTACTTATCTTACACCAGCAATAAAACCCTTAATTAACGAAATATCATTTTTCGCATAAAACGCTTTTTCAAATCGATCTAGAATGTTAACTTTGTCAGTTCAAAATCAAATGTCAAAGTATACTATTTCAATATACGTCAAAAAACGGTACGGGAAAATACTTTCCCCATTTAGGCCGGGAAAGTATTTTCCCGTACAGTTGTTTATACTCATTTTAAACAATATAATGCATTCTAACAACAATCTCACAAAGTACATACAAGTGAATTTTTTTATTAAAAATACTATACCTATACTACTTACACGTATAGTGGGAGAGCCACATAGATTAGTAAGTAGATATAGATAAGCAACTTCCTATATTATTGCAAAACCATAATGAGCGCCACTCGCGATGCGAGTATGAACTATCTTCATTGGCGCCAAATTCAAATTCGAATTTTTCTGGCATTTTAGGAATACAGGTGTGTGAAATGCGCTATAAAGGTTTCAAGGACGTTTTCTTATGTAATTACGTTAATGGTACAGAAAACAAACTCTTCTAAATAAAACAAAATTTATTGTTTAGTGAAATCATTTGTCAGCATTTCAAAAATTGTAGCTACAGTATTATAAAATGAGGCAGGAATTAATAATTTACAATATGTCCTTGAAATCCCTATAAGTTTAATATTCACAACAATAAACATTTTATATTTATTTATTTAAGAATGAATGAGCAATCCCAATTTTTACAAAAGAAATTTAAAATGCATGTTACATGTTAACATATCTGATAGGTCATACAGTACAATGGATAATTCAAAAACATCTAATCAACAATACTAATTACTAACACAAAAGTAAAAGCAATGATCACTTTAGGTACCTTGTAGGTGTAACGTAGGAACAGCATTGTATGTTAAATTAGTACGATTTCTATTAGCCACAAATTTAGCATCTTCTGCAAAATGGATATCGCATACTCTAAATCTTTACGACCAACTGCTGCGCACCATAAACGAGGAATCTATAAACACAAGAATGTTATAAATAAAGAGTATCCTGTATCAAAAAAACATAAATTAATATGATAATTTTGAAAATACTGAAATAGTTTAGCATTTAGTTAAAATTAATAAGCATTTAAAAATGTTTGAAGAACTTACCTCAGGATCCTTTGGTAAACAATGAGTTTTTACAATAACAATATTTACAACCAGCAATGGAACACTTAAACCCCATTATTTAAAATTGAATCTTAAACTCAAATCACAAATAAATAAATACCACAGACGAACACAAATTCTAAATATTTGACTAAATAAATATTCAAATGGAAATGAAGTTTGTGAAACATATGACAGATTTGCCGGTAAAGTAGTATTTTTCCTTAACCTCTTTATTATGATTAGCGACGACAACGCTTCGGTGTTGCGAGTACCTATTAAAACACGGAACTGTCAAACGCCAGGAGTGCGCCTGCCCTGGAGAGCCACGATTAAAAGATTTTCACAAGCTGCAAGAATTATACGAAGCAATGGGTCTGGTTGGCGACGAAATCAAAGACTTTAAATATAGGGACAAACTTTGCTACATTTTACAATTCGTAAATCTAGACGGTCTCTATGTACCAAACTATAGGCTAGAAAAGGAAATAGAGGACTTGGGTGCCGATTTAAATTTTAAGCTGCGAATAAAATTAGATAAAATTAAAACCACTCCAAACAACCATACAGAAAGGACTGTTTTCAGTGTATAACTTTGTATTAAAATTAAGTTTAAATTTTGTTGTGTATAATGTCAGAATAAAAATTTAAGAATAGTTACATTGCTCTTTATTTCTAAAAAGCTATGACGTCACCACGACCTTGGAGAAGTAGTCGAAACTCGGCGTTGTGGTGATTTTACCTATATGAATTCAATTTCTTTATTTAAAACAAATTAAATTTTAAATAATAATTAGCCGGGTGTGAGGTGGGTTGGTGATGGGGAGGGATGTGGAGGGATGTGGAATGATGTGAAGGGATGTGGAGGGGTTTGGAGGATATAGAGGGATGTGGAGGGGTGTGGAGGTAGGTGCAGGTATGTGGAGGTGAGATCTGGAGGGCTGTGGAAGGATGTGGAGTGATGTGGAGGGCTGTGGAGGATGTGGAATGATGTGGAGTGATGTGGAGGGATGTGGAGGGATGCGGAGGATGTGGAATGATGTGTAGTAATTTGGAGGAATGTGGAGTGATGTAAAGAGAGTGAGGTGCCTCATGCTTCAACTGTCTTCCTCTCTATACTCTGGTTATGTAACGGAATTTAATTTTATCGCGTCTAAGCATAACCGAATATCTGATTTATACGCTTTAAGTACCGCAACAATCGGATTTACATATGACGTTATCATTGGCGCTATAATCCCGTTTTTAAGCATACCTTTAATATGTTTTTACTCGCTCGCGTAATGAAGATGGTATCGGATAAACTTTCGTATAAAATTCCGTCTGTTCATCGACATCTAACTTATGTGTATATTTTTCTGCAATTATTATCGGTTTCGCGTTAAACCATCCTACATGCTCATCAAATATAATCCACAACTGCTACTTTAATTCTTAATCATCGTGCCCATCTGCTGATCCTCGAAAACTTTCTCAAACAAACTACCAATTATTATGACCTTACCTTTAATCTTATCGTCCGTGATGTTCATTCCAATTCCTAACTATCTAACAAAATTACATCCTTTTCGCGAACTCAAATCCGGAACCAACCATGTCTTTTTCTGACCAAAAATAATCGCTAATTACCATACCGAATCTCATAATCAAATTTATTCCAATAATAAAAATCTACATAAGAATCCTTTACAATCAGAAATTCTGCACCCCCTAGCATGTTTCTTCAACTGACATCTGAAAACAAACCGCCTGACTGTTAGTCGATAATTTGTTTTTCAATGCCGACCACAAAATTAATTCTATTTATATTTAAATCATTTCCTTGTTTCAACAGCGAAATCTCTGCTCTGGCATCTATTGACGCGAAATATATAATGTCATATCACTTAAAGCAAATAAATGGTAACACTCATCAAATTTATAATTATCAAAAGCATTAACACTAGCAGTACTTAACCATAACATTGTAACACTATAATAAACATTTTCTATTCAACTTAACCAGTTAATTTTATTTTAAATTGTAAAAATAGATAAAATACATTATAAGACGGTGATTCCGGAATTGAAATGTATACTGTAAGGGCAATGGAACTTCCACTATACGAAAAATTCCAATTTTTGGGTTTAACTATGATATTCGCAAAGTATGGAAACCGCATTAAAATTGAAACAGAAGATTTTTGCTTCTTTTTACCGGATTGCTATTTTGACAACTTTAAAGTAGAAGGAGTAAAGAGACTTCAAGATACATTGGTTCAGAATTTTGTCATATATGTGTATATATAAATATATATATATATATATATATATTGAAATTAATAAGATGAAATAATAACTTAGACTTTTTAAGTAAAGCCCAAATGATCATTTCAAATCGAGCTAGTAATTGAAACTGAGATGCAGGTTCAAATCCTGTCCAAGGCCTTATATTTTCCTTCTTTCAATTACTAGCTCGATTTGAAATGATCATTTGGGCTTTACTTAAAAAGTCTAAGTTATTATTTCATCTTATTAATTTCAATACGTAAGTATTTATCAACTTACCTTGTGTAAAAAACTACTTATAATATTTATATATTAATACTTGGCTTATAGCCGTGATTTTGAGCGTTGCTTCCTGTCTATATCTGACATAAGTCAAAAACTTGACAATTTCAGATATGATTGACAAAAATGCTAAACGTAATTGAAACTTAGGTTTATATATGGTACTGTACACGATTTGGATTTGTAAATTTCCCAATTATAGCCATCGGCCTCGGTAGCGTAATTGGTTAACGCACAGTTCCGGCAAAACTGAGATGCAGGTTCAAATCCTGTCCAAGGCCTTATATCTTCTTTCTTTCAATTACTAGCTCGATTTGAAATGATCATTTGGGCTTTACTTAAAAAGTCTAAGTTATTATTTCATCTTATTAATTTCAATACGTAAGTATTTATCAACTTACCTTGTGTAAAAAACTACTTATAATATATATATATATATATATATATATATATATATATATATATCTATATACAGGGTGAGTTTTTAGTGTGGCAACGTCGATAACTCCGTTATTATAAAAGCTACGTAAACCAAATTTAGAGGCATATCAGGCCTGCCTAAAGTGCACATTTTAAAAATATTTAGAAGCATACCGGGTGTTTCATAATTCCAGGGCATATTAAACTTATATTTTTTAAATGGAACACCCTATATATTATTACACGTTTGGAAAGTCCATAAAAAGAGCTTTAATTTGATATCAAATTGTATCTGTCTATTCTTTTTAGTTTTTGAGATATTCAACTGTTTTTAGAAAAAATGATCTTGATTAGATACATTGCCACTGCACTAATACACAACTTATGTTAATTTTCAAGATGCAGAAAATTTTACTATATACCATAGTATATTTGTAATTATCACTTTTTTGAAATTTTTTCACAGTATACAGGGTGTGTCAGGATTCGCAAAATGCAATTTTTAAATTTTTTTTAAATGGCACCCTACCAATTTTATTGCTACAATGGATAGTTCATTAAGTGTCCTTTCATTTTTGTTAAGCATTCCCTATACCTAAATCCATTACTTTCTGAGATATTTTTGATTTTCTTCAAATTTTAAGAATGTTTTTAATTTACATAACTAAAAAGAACTTACTATTGGAGAATATTATAAAACAATTAATACATTTTGATTAACAATTAACTATCCTTGTCCAATAACAATTTTCACTAAAGATATAACAACCTACAATAATACGCTATCAACAGAATTCTGTCAGATCAACAATATGCATTTTATAGAAAATGTTCAAGCAGGAAATCAGGCAGGCTTTGAAAAAAATAAGTATTACAATTAAAATGTCATTTAGGTTTATTAATTGCAGTGTGTTGTCATTTAACAGGACATCTCTCTTGGTATATTCTTGATGCAAGTAGGAAATTTCTTAAACTTGCTCCCAATACCCAAATCATATTTATTTGTTCTTCCACTGTAAAATTCATTTTGAAAACTCCTTCACAGATTACATTTAAAACAGAACTGATAATGTGTTAAATGACAACACACTACAATTAATAAACCTAAATGACACTTTGATTGTAATTGTTATTTTTTCAAAGCCTGCCTGATTTTCTGTTTGAACATTTTCTATAAAATGCATATTGTTAATCTGGCAGAATTCTGTTGATAGCCTATTCTTGTAGGTTGTTATATCTTTAGTGAAAATTGTTATTGGATAAGTGTAGTTGATTGTTAATCAAAATGTATTAATTGTTTTATAATATTCTCCAATAGTAAGTTATTTTTAGTTATGTAAATTAAAAAAATTCTTAAAATTTGAAGAAAATCAAAAATATCTCAGAAAGTAATGGATTTAGGTATAGGGAATGCTTAACAAAAATGAAAGGACACTTAATGAACTATCCACTGTAGCAATAAAATTGGTAGGATGCCATTTAAAATTTTTTTTGAAAATTGCATGTTGCGAAACCTGACAGACATACCCAATATACTGTGAAAAAATTTCAAAAAAGTGATAATTACAAATATACTATGGTATGTAGTAAAATTTTCTGCATCTTAAAAACTAACATGAGCTGTGTATTAGTGCAGTGACAATGTATCTAATCAGGGTCATTTTTTCTAAAAACAGTTGAATATCTCAAAAACTAAAAAGAATAGACAGCTACAATTTCATATCAAATTAAAGCTCTTTTTATGGGCTTTTTAAAAATGTAATAATATATAGAGTGTTCTTTTTAAAAAAATATAAGTTTAATATGCCCTGGAATTATGAAACACCCGGTATGTTTCTAAATATTTTTAAAATATGCACTTTAGGCATGCCTGATATGTCTCCAAATTTGGTTTACGAAGCTTTTATAATAACGGAGTTATCGACCGTTGCCACACTAAAAACTCACCCTGTATATATATATATATATATATATATATATATATATATAGACAAGTTATTTGAAGTCCGCAATAGGAAATAGTATATAAAGTAAGATGTATCTGTAAACAAACTCTTATGAAAATAATAAGAGCTATTGACAAATACAAATCGGGCTGGTAGTTATATAGCCATTAACAAAACATTAGCTTTATTACTTCATAGGGGAGGAAACATCCACTGACCAATGGTTTCGGCTTGTTGGCCTTAGGGATGGACTCGGGCCCGACGCAGAAAGGTAACCGGCCCGGCCCGAGGCCCGGCCCAAAATGAAAACTGATGGCGGTTTTATTTACTTTTGCCATAGTGCAGTGATTGTTTTGAAATTATATCATTATAATAGATTCGATTACTTCATAGCGTTCTTGGGAACTATTCCACTCTGATGAGGCCAACAAGCCGAAACCATTGGTCAGTAAATGTTTCCTCCCCTATGAAGTAATAAAGCTAACGTTTTGTTAATGGCTATATAACTACCAGCCCGATTTGTATTTGTCAATAGCTCTTATTATTTTCATAAGAGTTTGTTCACAGATACATCTTACTTTATATACTATTTCTTATTGCGGACTGCAAATAACTTGTCTTTATTTATTTGAATTGCCTTTGGGGCATGAACCCGGGTGTCGCCACGAGAAGGTTTGTTACGTTTGCAAATAAATTTTGCTGTAACATTCCGCAAATCTCAAAGGCCAGACGTACTTTTATAGTCATTTATAAAATTTATTATGTAGTTTCGGTTCAATTCTGTACTTCCACACTTTAGTAGTGTTGGTGTTTTATCACATGATGGCGGTTTTATTTACTTTTGCCATAGTACAGTGATTGTTTCGAAATTATATCATTATAATAGATTCGATTACTTCATAGGGTTTTTGGAAACTATTCCACTCTGATGAGGCCAACAAGCCGAAACCATTGGTCAGTGGATGTTTCCTCCCCTATGAAGTAATAAAGCTAATGTTTTGTTAATGGCTATATAACTACCAGCCCGATTTGTATTTGTCAATAGCTCTTATTATTTTCATAAGAGTTTGTTTACAGATACATCATACTTATATATATATATATATATATATATATATATATATATACAATATAAATATTTTAGATAGTTAATTACACAAAGTAAGTTGATAAATACTATTGTATTACAGTAAATATAAGATGAAATAATAACTTAGACTTTTATGTAAAGCCCAAATGATCATTTCAAATCGAGCTAGTAATTGAAAGATGGAAAATATAAGGTCTTGGACAGGACTTGAACCTGTATCCTGGTTTTGCCGAAACCATGCGTTTACCAATTACGCCACCGCGACTGATGACACAATTGGGAAATTTACAAATTTAAATCGTGTACACGACGATACATCAACCTAACTTTCAATTACGTTTGGCATTTTTGTCATATCTGACATTGTCAAGTTTTTGACTTATGTCAGTTATGGACAAGAAGCGACGCTCAAAATTATGGCTATAAGCCAAGTATTAAATATATAAATATTTTAGATAGTTAATTACACAAGGTAAGTTAAAAGTCTAAGTTATTATTTCATCTTATTCACTGTAAAATATATATATATATATATATATATATATATATATTGCTGTGATATACTCCTGTGAATGCGGGAACTGGGTCCTTTCAACAAAAAAATTCTAGTCCCACCGATTGGGCGTCATAAACTGCTGTGATCCTGTTTTCGCCTCGGCTGCTCACCTAATTTTATAAACCTCCTCATTCATAAAATTAAACAACACATTCCTACCACAAACATCAACGTCAACTCTATTTACATCAATTTTCACAATACCTTAATATTTCAAGATTAAAATTCAGCATAAATTTCAGTTTTAAAAAGAATTTCAAGATTAATTTTATTATCATTTTAACGTGCATCCAGAATTAAAGTCCTTGTAGGATGCCTACTAATTAATATAACAATATAAGCAGACCGGAGTCTGAGTATAAAGGAGCATCTACCACCCTTTACGTTAATTAACCAGGTTCGTCTAATTGAGCTCAAAGACATACCTAAAATTTCATCATAATCCAGAACATCAATACTAAATACCCTTTCTACTTAAACAAGCAAATTTCATCTTAACATTAAAATTTTATGGTTAGTACAATTTCACTAATGTCCATTTAAAGTAAATCAATTATAAAGTTATTCAACACACACAAAATGTCAAACAAAATAGTATAATTTACCTGAAGGTTACTGTCCTCGTAGCTTCAAAGTACATCGTCCCTTTAGTTAATCACCCCATTCCAACTGGATTATATTTACAGCTTCTGATTCTCAACGCGTTTTAAATTTTCTCCATCACCATTTATTTAAAGTTGTTTCTGGGCTTGTCCGGAACTCATCTGTGTATATCTGACCCTTGTTTCGTGGATCCAGACACGTATTTGAACCATTTAATTATTAACACCCCCGAAAAATAGCAAAGAAATTCATGCGTCTTTCACTAATATACGCCAAAACTGCCTACTTTTGTGTATACATTTGTCGTTGTAAATTTTGCTAATTGGTACAGTGATACTAAATTTTATTACCTTGTATCTAAGTGCACTGAAGTACATTCATGTTAGCACGTAAATAACAAACTATTTTGAATCACTAAAATATACGAGCAAACTTTAAATTATTTTATCAAACTAAAATGCACTGTTTAACATCTTCAATCAAGTCGCGGATCTAAGAGCTTTTAACGCATCGAATAGTCAAAAGTCTAAGAGAGAGCTTGTTTATATTCACCTCGGTATATATAGCAAAAAGCCTGTCTGTCGGTCTGTTCCCCAAAACGGGTAATTCTAAAGAATTTCTCATGCCATGTTCCCAGTCCGTCGCTCGCGCGTCGGTTTTTACGATTTTTTCACTCGCCCCATTTAAATCTCAGAAATTCACACACGGCACGCAAGCATGTCCGAGAAAAGCTAATTAATTTTGTACAGAAATCGTTGTTTCTACCTCTGATATTTGCATCCTATTTTCAACCAATTGTGACCCTCGTGACGTTGCTTAAATCACGCCTTTTACTATATGTGTCTTTGCTTGACGCATTTTCTCTTTCCTTTTCTAACCTGTTCGTATTGGTGCAAATTGATATTCTTTATTATTGATTATATTTTAGTCCATGTGGACTATCTGGGTTTAATAACCCCGTATCGCACCTTCTCGTGAATATTAAGCCACGGTTTCTTCAAGATTCTTTGAAACCATTTGTTATCTACACAATTTTCGCCGTACGTGATATTTAAACTACGCAGGTGTTCAAAATAATATTAATTCTCAGAGCTTTATTTTCTGGTATTATAATCTTGGGTTTTCACAGACTTTTATGCTTATTATTAATAATGGTTTAATTAACTCCAATTAAAATTGATTTCTATCCTTTCATTTTTAGCGAATACAAGTTAAATATTAATTATTATGTGTACACTTTGTTTTACTACCGGTTACTTAAAATAGGGTTAATTAATATAAATTTTGCACGTAATTTCCATTTGTTTAGGAATAATTACATTACCCGTAGAGCTTGTTAATACTGTTTCTTTTGATATAAAGCGTCTTGTACATGATTTAAATTTCTTAATTTTAATTGAAACGACCGAATTTATTTATGCTTCATGGTTTTAATAAAGCGTATTATCTAATAATATTCATTATACACGGTGATTAAAATTATTTGATGTGATTATTTAATTTTCTACCCTGGTCTAAATATGAGTAATATATATATATATATATATATATATATATATATATATAAAGTAAGATGTATCTGTAAACAAACTCTTATGAAAATAATAAGAACTATTGACATATACAAATCGGGCTAGTTTATATATATATATATATATATATATATATATATATATATATATATATATATATAATATATATATATATATATATATATATATAAATGTGTACAAATGTATGTTATTTTCAATTTGTTTTAATAAATATATAATGTCTGCTAATTCCTTTACAGATATCAGGAAACTCTATAAGAAAATTAAATTTTAAAATTAGATGACATTTACAATTGTTCAACATTTTGAGGTGGTTAAACAAAGTTAAACAAAAACTCTACAG
This sequence comes from Platerodrilus igneus, assembly GCA_036346225.1. Lineage (NCBI taxonomy): Eukaryota > Metazoa > Arthropoda > Insecta > Coleoptera > Lycidae > Platerodrilus > Platerodrilus igneus. The sequence goes on from JARFIW010001660.1 coordinate 2,260,621, forward strand.
GGATAATGATTTAATACCGAACTGACTTGACAGGCTTTGACCTCAGCATTTTTGTAAAAATAATATAAATAATGTCAGTACACTTAGAGCCTATTACAAACCGTAATAATTATCGCACAATTCAGTCTAAACAATCCCGTTCACAATATTCCGTACACTATGTGTAAAAAGGAGCCATCTACTCCAAAATATTTATGTATTTTAAGGATTGGTGTTATCTTGCTATTACATTTGTGTAGACTTTTAATTCGTTAGTTTACAATAAATTTAACTGCTGATTAGAAATCTGTACCAAAATAGAAGGAGAAGCGCAGCCTATCTTATGCTCTTGAGAATTTAAACCTTTGGGTATAGAATTCGTCTGTAAGAATGTGTTGACCAAACTTTATAGAAGCATAAAGTTAAACAAAAATGGAGCAAATCATGTTCAAAGTTTGGGTCTTTAGTGAATACCAGGGTACTCCTTACTAAATGAACTTACATTATCGTTATATAAACCCTTTTAAGTTATGGTACCATGCTATAATAATTTTGAACACGCCTAAATATAATACAAAATAAAAGCAGATGATATTTGGAGAAGAAAAAGAATATTTTCGGTTATTAGATCAATATTTAATAATTGCACAAACTCTTAATTTATTTTCTACATTTCCTTTTTGAAATACGTGTAGAAAATCTATCTACGTATTGATGTACAAGTGATTAGTTTATCATTATCTTTCAAGTTTATATTAAACGTTGTTTTTGGTTTTAGATAACGAACAATCCTTAAATACCTTTTTCTAAAATTATATGGTAGTGCTGGTTATCGGATGTTATTGTTAAGAAAGAAACTTCAATATCACCTTTAGACTATCGTGTCGCGCCTTTTACAGAATTTGAATTTTTCAATGGTGTACCTACACCTAACCTATTTGAAAAAAATGTTCTACAGTTTGCAGATGACAGTTTTACAGACTTTACATTCGAACAGTTAAGTGTTGTATATCAGAAGGCGGTACTTATCAAAATTCTTAAAGACAAAATGTATTAGGGTATGCTATGGTTATAAATGGCTTATGTTAGATATAAATGGAAAAAAGGTAGTCCTGATATTATTTAGCATTAAGTTATTTGTTTCATTCGATATATGGGGATGTAATACAATCTTTAAAATGTGAAAAACGGTGGCCGTTTGACTACTCCATCTTCGAGAACGCTAAACCAATGTAAGACTGGTTTTTCTTTTACATCTTCCAATTTCTACCGTTCGTTGAATACTCTTTGTATCAGGCATTGTATCAACATTTCTTAAACGCAAACAATCAGTTTCTATGCTTATATTGTTATGATAATGAGTTCAACTGTAGTAAATATAGGTGTCCGTATTCGAGGGAGTTAATTAGTGGCGAGATATTTCGTCAAAGTGTACCCCAACAGCAGAAAAATTAATACAAAATCTATGATTTTACACTTATGTTTATTGCAAACAAGTGCTGTATTGAATCGAAAAACGACCAGGTAACTGCAACTACTATCATAAGAAAAATGATGTTTTGAAATAATTTTGGTGCATGTTAGCTAGATTATTTTATAAAGTATAAAGTATACATTGGTATTGGTTAATTGTTCAAATCTCTACATAACTAAAATTGGTATCTAGGTTCTTGAGAAAAAAATTGTAACACAGATGTGTATTTATTAAGTGTCCTATACACGTTTTACAAAATTATTAAAACATAATTTTATTTTCAGCTATTAATATCTGTAGTTAAAAGAGAACAATTCAGAAAGGTGTACGATAATAAACCGTAATATTCAAGATTATAGTAACAGAAATTTCCCTAAAATCTATAGTTTTAAAAGTTCTTAAGTGTGTGGAATGGAAACCTGTTGTACTCTTCCATATACTCACTTTGTCTGTAAATATGTTTTCAAATAATTTTGGATAAGTTCTTTTAAATTCGTATAACATACCACTATTACTGTATTTGCTTTTAAATATATCATGTGCGTTATTTTGTAAAACATCGTTCCTATTATACCTTTCCAAGGTTACATCTAACAGAAACAGAGCAACACTAGGGGAACCGTTTTGTTTTAATTCCCCCAAAGCTTTAACGTAATGGAAAACGATCTGAGATACTCCTAAAAAGTGCTCCAAAGTTCCTTTAGTAAATAGAATATAATTCTCATTAAATGCACCAATTCAAGCACCAATGCAAGCAATTCTTATTTAAATAAAAACACACGTTGTCAAATTTACGTGTCTGATGCCGCACACCTACTTCCATATTGTGTATAGTATATAGAGAATTGGATATAAGGTTCCTAAATACATCAAGGGATATATAAAGTACGGTCTGCAAAATGATGTTAACAAATCTGAAAGTTATTTTATAATCGTCGAATCAGCTCAGGTCTACAATTTCAATTTTGGAAGAAGATTTCGTTGTGGTGTATGGTTTTTCAAATAGCAACTAGTTTCGCTCTAACCGAATTGCTGCATTTATACATTCTTTATGAGCTGCAAGCGACTGCTTTTCCTAATCTTTAATTAGCTCCCACTCAGTGTGGGTAATTTATAGTTCATCCTGGAAATAAACCATCTCGATGTGCTTCTCGTTGTGTTTATTCACAGCGCCATCACCAGTAAAAATGCTTTGCTTTCACACACACTACACGAGATAGAAAAATTCTAGAAAAATTATGTATTAACAGTTTTTGAGTTATATAGTTAAAATCTTAATTTCTTCTACGTTTAGAGGTTAAAATTCAAATAAGGCTTACATTTCTTAGTTGATAGTCTTCATGCAGCGAATATTCCGAAAAATCTATTATTGAAACGTTGAGTTGCTTGTGCAATAACATTGTAGCGTTAACCTTAAACGTACAATGTAAACTGAAAGAGTTGCATTGAACGAACATTTCTAAGACTAGTGAAATTATCATTCGAGAGTTGACGAAATTTAAATTTGAGGGTCATCCGCTATTGCTTTTATTAAATTTAACTCTATCATTAATCATGAAGTTTATTATGGCTCTATAATATTTAGAAAGTTCACCTTAATGTCTTACTGCAAATTGTATGTAGATCGAAAATCGATTATAGATTCACTTTTTTGGTTAGAACAACGCAAAAACAGAACTTAAATACTGAATATAATAACCGTTTAATGCTTTCCACAATTTAACCTTGACTTAAGTACATACATGGTATGTAATACAAAAGTTTCCGCAATCCGAGATATAAATAAACTTTTTTTTGTGTTATATTTTTTTCTCAATTTTATTAAGTTAAATCAAAATAAAAATGCAGGGGTGTATGCTGTTATGTTTTGGATATTAAACAGTATGCGGGTGTTTGTTGCTGATAATTTTAAAAGACGGAATAATTAAAAAGGTCTTAAGAAATTGGCTGAAATAAAATAGAAACACAATGTGTTTATTATATTGGGGTAATAGAAAGTATGTAAATTAGTGGGCCCACCATAATTATTTGTAAATTCCTATATAATTTAATAGGTTGAACAATGGATGTATCTTTAAAACACCGCTGACAATTTGTTTTGGCTAAAAATCCAGAAATAGAATCAGCGGCTAGAGGGATGGTCAGATTTAAAAATTTAAAAAGATTCGGGTAGCTGAGAAAACTTTTAGATCTATTTGATGGATTATACTACTGGAAAATGTACACAAAGTGGGTACAAAATGTAAATAAGAAAAAATGCAGGTAAAACGGATTAAGTGTTTAGAAATTCATATATAAAAATGCTATGAATTTCGGTGTTCTTCAAGTTTAAGTCACTCCATAATTTAAGATAAAATCTGTAAGATGTTTCTTTTTCATTTGGACCATATCCTAAAGTTGTTCACATTTAAACGTAAGACGAACTCGCTAGTTAATTTATAGAATAAGGAGAAAATTATAGGGCAGCTTTATCTGAAAGATGCGTAAGGAAATGAGGGAAACTAGAATAAATGAGGGTGACATATATTTAAAAATAACACGAACTCTTAAGTTAATCTATAAAATAAGAAAAAATCTATAGAATAGGTTTATCCTAAAGATGTGTGAGGAAATGAAGGAATCTGGAGTAAATGGGGAAGACAAATTTATCCCAAAACATGTAGAAGAAAAGAGGGATGCTGGAGTAAATGAGGATCCAAGATTTATCTCACAAGATAAAGAGGAAATAAGGATGCGATATTTATCTCAAGGTTTATTCCAAAAGATGTGCGAGGAAATAAAAAAGCTGGAATAAAGGAGGTTTCAAAAGCCCTAATTATACCGTACCGCCAATTCATTGTTTAGGTTCTTCTAACCTTAATTATTAGTCTCTACGGGAAACACTACTAAATTTTTTAACATGACCTGACTAATAATATGTCTAATTGTAAAAAGAAGCTAAAAATTTAAAGTTAAACCAACTTCTTCTTTTCTTTTACCATGAATTATTCGGGAGTCGCGTGTACTTAACAAAAAATCAATAAATCTATAGAAAAAGAAGCAACTTCTAGAAGCGAGTATGTAAGATTACCCTAAGTGTGTAGCAATATATACCTTAAAATATTAACATATTATATAAACCAGGGGTAAATTGAGCGAAATAAAATAATATTCTGAAGAACTACTTCTTTGTTAATTTCTAAAATAAAGTTGTTGCAACTACACACGAAAAGAACATACAAACATGGTTTTTAGAACTGTATCTTGTAATTACAAGTTTGTGATTTCACATGCACGTCTTGTTTCTCGTTTCAGAAGTAGAATTTGCAGTTGCAATAGTTTCTCGCCCTGAGGTTTTAATGTTGTAAAAGTGAAGCCCTTTTTTTCTTACCATATGTTGAATTAAAATCTTACAAACTCAATTCCACTGTGTCGTTGAAGGAATTTCTTGCAAGTTTGATCACGGCAATATATTCATTAGTTTTGGCAACACCGCCATTAAATTTATTTACACGTTTTATTAATCTTTTTAATCCAATTATAGTAGTACAAAGACTTACTCTTAGGATTGAGAGAAAAACAATTTCATGATCTCTTGTAAATATCTCAGTTAAATAGTAAATGATATATTATTTTGTGGCTTTCGCGGTATAATTCTATTCTCTCTCTGTATTTCTCGGATCTGTTTTATCCATAACTCAAGGCCTTTAAGGCAAATCCTCAATAACAACTGTTTACATTTATGATTATTTGAAATTTTAGCGTATCCCTCAAAACCGCTATTTATTACTGAAAGCAGTTCTGCAAGTAAACATGATGAATCGCTTTTGCTTCAGTTGTCAACTGATATTTAGTTAACCTTGCCCAGGCAACACCATCAATCGTGGCTCTTTCGTACACTGTGAGCCTTTCCAAAACTTAGAGTAAAGAAATTAAATAAAATCTGCATTTTGCTTTAGATTGTCGTTTCAAACGACAGTACTCGATTTTTTGACAAATGTCTTTTTCTTAAGTTTGTTCAACTAACGGTGAAGTGTATGCTGATTTTCGAATTTGAAAACTAAGTGAAATCCATTATAGTAAGATAGTGAATATATAACTAAGGGCTTGCTCAATAAATTTATTATAATTTCGTTCATTAAGAAAGCATTTAACGATTTTATGTAAACAAACTTTCTTACTGAGCATTAGACAAAAACATATTAAAGTAATAACGTTAAGAATCACATAAATGATTGAAGATTTAAAAGCGTCTTTTAATTTGTATTCCTGTGCCACTTTGTATTCTTCTAAAAATCTCGTGTCCATTCATTCTCAACAAAAACCTTAAGTTGATAAGAATAAGAATACATGTCAAATTTGTGCTCTTCAAAAATTATTACTTTCACTGCTTGAAATATAACATTTGGTAAAACGAAACCATTTTCAGTAAAAAATAAGATTCATTGAATCCTACAAACTATTCGGAAAACGTAAGAAAACTTTAGAGAGCGAATAATCTAAATTTAAAATGATAAATGAAGATGTCATTTTGACTGATAATTCATTTGACAGTATAACTAAATTAAAAAATAAAGACACACCCAAAGTCCTTTAACTATTCATATGCAAACAAGAGAGAAAATACTACTTCAACTACAAAGAAGAATGATATATGTGAATTACTTAAAAGCAAGATAGAACTTCAATCACATGTTAAAGATAAACCGAACGATCCTCACGAAATAAGAAGACTGGTAAGTGAAATACATTCTTTACATGATCATACTTACAAGAATGTAGATGCAAAAATCTTGCATAATGTTAACACTTTTACAACACCAATAAAAATGACCGAAAATGAAGATTCAAGTCATAATTGCTCTAATAAATTTGATCCATTTAAGTTTAGATGTTGTAAGAAAGTATGTAAAAGTTTTGTGTTCAGTAAGTGTTATGGAATATTTCACAAAAGTTGTGTACTTAGAGTTAAAAATAATAACTTTATTAAAGATAATAAAATATTGTGTGGAAACCGTTTAAATTGTTAATTGATATCAAGAAATACCTACAAGGACATGATAAACAAGAACAGAACAGATATGGAATTTAAAGACCAGATGGACAGCATTAAACTAGATAATGAGCTCAAAGAAAAATACATTACTAAATTAAAACAAGATTTGGAAAAACTTGTTTTAGAAGCTATCTATAATGAAGACCAGCTATTAAATGAATTAAACAAGTCTGAACGATTTCCAGACAGACATAACCAATTTGCGAATTGCAAATTTACATGAATTACCGCGAGCTAAAGTTTCATTTAGATGACAATCTCCTGTGACCAGCATCTTCGACACCAGCATCACATTTCACACATCTACCAACCATTTTAAGCCATGTCAAATCCGACCTGTCTTTCATTTATAGATACGAATCTTCCTCGACTTTCCACACCTGTTCCACCCCGAGACTAACACCTCGATCTGTTTGGATAGCAAGTTAATGATTTACAATCAGCATCCCGACCAGAATTTGATTGCGCGATCCAGGAGCATCACCACGATCATTGTCTCAGCAGCATTTCCACACTGTAGCGACTTTTGAGCGTTCTTATAAATTTTTTATACATGCGATACATTAAATTAGCTTAAATTTTATGCAATCCGAATCTGAAACAGATTTGAAATCGGACCACGCCCTGCAAAGTTACAATATACCCTCTGCGAGATAAATCTTTCTCCACATTTCCACCCACGAGATAAACCTACCTTGTTTGGTATCAATCAATATTAGAATTTTCTAAGCTACCAAATCTCTTTAAATTTTCAATAGCACCATCCCCAGAGAGCTACCCCATTTTAAGATTTCTTACCTGTAGCGACTTTTGAGCGTTCTTATAAATTTTTATACATGTAGCACATCTTGTTAGTCTAGAATTTTATGCACAATCCGAATCTCTAAATAGATTTAAAATCGAACGACCCCTACCATTTTACACACACCCTTTAAATTATAAATTTCCTGCGGCTTATACTAAAGAAAATCTAAAAACCATTCTTAAAACTTTTATTACAAACAATTTACAATACAGTTTAAATTTTGTAAACCACATTTCTAAATACATATTAACAATTTTTATTTTCAACCTAGAACTTGTCATATCGGGTCATACTTATTAATATTTATTTCTAAATAGAGCACCTTTTCCAAAGACCAACCGGACTCCATGTTTCAAATTCCTCTGATTTTGTTCATGGTTTCGCTTAAGACCTCGTACGTATTTTCCAGATTACTAGAAGACGTTATAACCACATTTTGTGTTAAAGATTTCACATCGGTAGCCTCTTCCCCATTTTGATGTAAACGCCGTAGAGTTCGCAATAGACTTTTACTGCTGTATGTTGTATTCTTTTTCATTTATTAATCGAATAAATCGCTCTTTCTGCTTCCAAAGAAACTCGCACTCCATCGTCGACACTGGCGTTCTTTATGCGATAGCTAGCCATACGGTTGTTAAACGCAGTGCTAACCATTTCTACACCATCGTCGCTAGTACGTAACATGCATTTTAGCTGTTGCTCTTAAATGTGCGGTCGTATTTCCATTTCGAAATCGCATACTTTACACATAATTCGGGTTTTTCGTACAAGCCCTTTAACGCTGGCGGACTGAACGTTTACGCTTATGACATACCTGCTGTTTTCCTGTGTCCAAGTTATCCATTTCGTAAAGCAAACCGCAAGTCCCACAGTTTAAGTACTTTGCTGCGGGCGGTTGTACAACCTGGCGATGTTGCACCACGACATTTGTTCGGGCCGTTTAGAGCATTTTCCAGGAAGAAGCACCAAGAGTTGCCTTAAAACGTTTGCAGTACCTTTTAAAAAACAAAACCCACATAAGACTTGACTTTAAGCGAACTAACATAACTAAGATTTATTCTTGCGCACCTGTTTATGTCCCTTAGAATGCAAACCGAAGGTTTCGATCACACCGAGCAGCGTCAACGGAACTAAACGACTGCATATCTCGCGTCGTCCAACTTTAGCCCATGATGCCCAGTCCTTGCCATGTGCGATGCCGTAGTAAACACATTCAAAGCTTCCAGTATCCGGCTTTTGTCAAAAATCCAAGGTGTCACGACAACTGTTATTTAAACATCATGCATGATTAACCAAATTTAACCTTACAACCAACGTTGTCTCAGATACTACATAAACATTTCATTCATAATTTCTACGCATTTTCATATGTTAAATTCCAAAAACATGAGCGAACAGTTATGAGATTAAATTAACATTAATCCCATTACGACCATGGTTAATTTTATTTAGTCCACGTACACTACTTAAACCACACATCATCCATTAGCACTCGCCTGTTATCATGCATACCCTGAGCTACTGCTATTCTTATTGCAAATCACTCTCCTTTTCTGTAGACTGGCAAAGCCCATTTTTATATTCAGAGCCTCGGTATTTACAGTCTGAGACTTAATCGTTTTTAACTTGCTGCGTCCGCAGTAAGATTTTACAACCTAGTCATACTCCAAACGATTATGCCGATTTTCACCATTCCATTAATGGTAAACCAGTCATCACCTTTAAGTTACCCGCTCTGTCATATTACAATTCTCAACGAAACAGATTTTTAAGACCTCACAGTACTTTATCAAGATCACTTTACTACACTTTAACTCCATGTTATGCCCTTAACCTTCCGAGAAATGAAACAGTAGTAACGTCGAGATAACACGGTGTCAAGCAGATAGAACAATGAAGCGAGAAACCAATATACATATCTAAACAACATACAATGCCTTACATTGTCACCATTAGAATGATGCCTGTCATCTTCCTCGATAAACCAATTTGTTGCGAGCAACGCTTTACCCGACACGCAGCAGCACGATTCCATCCAAACAGACTGACGCTATCGCCCCGCCTCGTAGCGCCAGACCATCCGCCCCCGCCCATCGCACCTCGCAGCGCCGCCCGCGCACTTCAGCGATCCGTCGCACAGCCTTTAACAAAGAACACGTTATATACACATAAAACGTTTATCACACTTTACACATTTACGCATGAGTCATTTAAACCATTTATCACAACACACAACAGTCCTTATACAGTTTGAGTGGTTTAATCTTTCTTTCGCAGCTTGTACAACGATACGTCCTCATCCTTTTCAATCAGTTTGATCAAGATCGTCCAGGCCTGAATCCGGTTTGCCTCCATTTGTGTTCGCCGACGACCGATCCATTCTTCGCAGCCAGCTCCACCGCAGCCATATCCGCATGTTTCAGCTGATCGATCTTCTTCTGGAGGAACCTCATCGCAGCGTCCACCACTTTGCAAGCAGAAGACCTCGGTTTTAATGATCCAGGTCACAGGCAACATGACCACTTTGGACCTGCGGTACGCATGCAAACCGCATTCAGTTCGTTATTCGTCATTTGATAACACGTTTTAGACATCAGCATACGGATGGTATCATTCTTCCGCAGACGCTCACACAAAGAGTCTTTCTAACCACCGCACCAGAAACCAGATGTCCGTTATCGGCACATAAATAATCTTCCTCATTTTCCAATAAGACCTGTTCAACATTCAAGCGTATACGGCTAAGACACCGTGCTGTTTTCCTTGTGTCGCGTAAGTTATCCATTCTCGTAAAAGCGAAACCGCAAGTCCCACAGTTTAAGTACTTTGCTGCGGGCGGTTGTATAAGCAACCGTGGACGATGTTGCACCACGACATTTGTTCTGGTGCCGTTTGAGAGCATTTTCCAGGTATAGGAAGCACCGCAAGAGTTGCACTTAAAAACGTTTGCAGATACCATTTTAGTACAAAACAAAATCCGCACTATAAGACTTGACTTGTAAGCGAACTAACTTATAACTAAAGAGTTTATTCTTGCGCACCTGCTTTATGTACCCTATAGAATGCAAACCGAAGGTTTCGAAGAACCGAACGAAGTTGAGGATTCAGCGAGAACTAAATGACGTCATACATCCTGCTGCTGTCCAATACATTTAGCACCAATGATGCGCTCGGTTCCTTTGTCCATGTGCGAATGCCGTTAGTAAAACACCGGAAAACGTCTTCCATGTTATACGGATCGCGTGCATATTAAAAATCCAAAAGGTGGTAGCCACGCACACAACTTGTGTGCAAGTCGTAGAAGATGCAGTGCTACTATAACCAAAAACACTTTAAACCATTACTAGAATACCAACTTGTTGTCTACAGGATACTTACTAATAAACAATTTAATTTTAAATAATTTCTACGTCATATTTTAGGTAGGCTTGAATATTTTCCAAATGAATCACCAGCGAAAGTATATGTAGCAGTATTAAATTAACCATTAATTTCCCATTTTACGACCATGGTTAATATAGATTAAAATTTAATTGCACTCACTTTCGTAAACAACATATTTTATAGCAACAATGCTGTATAATAATGCAACCCCTTCCTCGCTACTGCTATTCTGTAATTCTTGAAAAAGTCATCCCTTTTACGTTAACTGGGAAAGCACCTTTTATACTTTCATAGCAATGCGCACTTTTCGCTGATAATTATCTTTATGCTTTTACATTTCCATACGTCGGCCATAATATTTCAACCGTATACTCATCGCCAATTAGAATGATGCTAGCTGCACTTCTTCCTCGATACAAGTTAATCGCAGCAACCTTTTCCCCGACTACCGCAATTGACAAACATTTCAACACAAGCGCGAGATTAAACCCCGTCTTTAAGCGCGCATACCATCCGAGCACCGACACATTTTGCACACTGCAAATCTGCATCCCTCCGCGCACTGCATTCTGAGTTGCTGAAAATCAGTCAGCCTTTTATACAAGACACGTTATATACACATTCCAAATGTTTATAGTGACACATCACTTTTCGAATTAACTTGTCATTTAACCATTTAATTACCTATTAAACACAAACGTTTTACCACTTTATTAGTTTAAACCATCTATCTTCGCAGCTTTTAATCCAAATCCGTTGCTTCCCTTTTCAACCCTAGATTTTTATTATATTTGTAGGCAAAACTACCGGTTGCCATGAGTAAAGATGTTTGGCCGATGACAATGTACCATTCTTCCCAGAACATTTTTTACCCACGAACTCATTTTCAACCATTAATATCGTTTGTCACATTGCATTACCCAATCTGCACGTCATGGAACTTATTTTTTGAATTCTATTTCAAGACCTGGTATTGTATCCTTTTCGAGTTATGCCGTTAATTAAGACCCCGTTTTACTTACTCAATTGTGACCGCATTTAATAATCGATCTTTCCGTCTCAATGACATTTGATAACAGTTTTACAACTATACGCATTAATACGTATTTTGCTAACTTTTTTCCGCAAGAAGATCTCATCAAAGAGAGTCTTTATAATAATGCAGACACAGAACAATTCTAGTCGGCCATCGTAACAATTTAATCGTCCTCATTTTCAATAAGTCTGTTAAACAACATTCAGACTGTCGCAGCATTGCACGCTGTCCATTTCCCACCACCTCTTCCTACCACAGCGGCATTTCCTTTCTATGGCGTAACGACCAGTTTCACCACGCGACAGCCGTCGCTCACGCGACGTATCCATCACCGAATTATTTTCTTTGAATCAGATCCAGAGATGAAACATCACCTCAGTCAAGATTTTATTTTATCTGTTCCTCCTCACCATCTTAACAGTCAACTACACGAGCTTATCATTTCTTCTCCGGCTGCACATCATTATCACCGCAGTCAGCAGCTCAAACAGCACAGCTGTCCGACACATTTTGGCAGTCTGCACTTTAAGCATAACCATCTTCCAGTCAAACAGCTCCGCCATATCTGCACATCAGCGCTCACCGCGTCACCACATCGGTCAGCAGACGCAACGTTCAACGCATATGACAACGTCAGCATGAGCCGCCCACCAATCGCACACCTGTTCACCATGCACGCTCGTCATCCAACTCCCGCTGTTCATGTCAACATCATTATTCTTCGTATTTCAGCAGTTTCGTTTTCATACATCACTCAAACCATGTCACATCCGAAAATACCCGATTCAGTCCACGAGTTCAGTCAGTTCATCCCAGCACTCCATCTTTCACGGAACACAGATTTGAATTTATTAACGCATCGAGGTCTCCGATACTTTTACCTCGGCCTGACAGCAGCCCAGAGACGAGTTAGCACACGCCCATGAATCGGACGTTTCAGATCGCACCACAAATCATGACAAACATTCCAAGACCACGGCTGTCAGCGCCGTCACGCAACATTTCAATGGCTCCACTGCGTGGTCCGCCAGTCGACCCGCCTCGACATCATTGCCCAGCCGACAACATTCGTCAACAGCCAAATGTCATTTAATGCCCCACCCACTTCGCTGCTGAAGACCAGCCCAACCTGAGCACGCCCATGCCGCCAGTTACCGAACAATGACGATGAAATTCCATCCACAAAATGTTGTTAATTATACCAGTCATACCCAACCATCCCACACCACACTTCTGTTTTAATCGCAGCCATCCATTTGTATGACTTCTTATTTCAGCTTCCAGCGGCGCCGCATAATGATTTCTAAACCGGAAGTACCATATTCCAAAAGAATTATCTTCTCAATTCCAATTCCCTCAAAGGTAAAAACTCAGTCAATCATCCATTATACTTCGCCCGCTCCTTTCGATAATTTACAAACATTTTCAAACGACAATGGGCGAATTTTTAAACCTCCGAGGATCTTTAAGTCGTGATCAATTACACATCCGAGCTACGCGTAAACTAACATATTTTGAGCAACTGTATAATACATGCATACCCCTTCTGCGCTACTGCTATTCTTGTAGTTGCTTGGAAAAGTCAGTCCCCTTTTACTGCTAGGGCCGCTAAAAGCACCATTCCATACTTTCTTTATAAGTGTAGCACATCGCGACTTTGTCGGATAATTAAATTTTGTTTATGTAGGCTTTACACTTTCGCTTATTTAAACATCTAATACGATTGATTAACCACTTTCGATTATTCTAACGGAGACCACCATACCACCGTTCTTTTGAATCCAACGATCCTATGGGCTTCACGCACTAACACCTGACGTATTTTTCTTACTATTTGTTAAACAAAACTACCGGTATCGCCATTGTGGACGTAAACAGATGTTTGTGGATGTACGAGATATGTAACCATATACATTAACCAGTCTAAGCTATTTTATTTACCAGAAACTCTATTTTCTAAACCACAATTAATAATCGTCTTTATAGGTCACATTTCGACCATTACCCAAGACTGGTGCTATACGAATTTAATTTTATGAAATTCTTATTCCGCACTGCTGCGTAGTTGTCATCCTTTTGAGTATATGCTCGTTATAGGTTGTAAGACCCTCGGTTTTATACAATTCGTGAGACCCTTTAATCTTTAATCGTATCTTTCTCGCCCAATACAGTAGGACTTAACATTACTACCAACAAATTATCTGGACCCATTAAATACGTCTTTAATTTTCTACATTTTTCGACAAGTGTTATATTGTATTATTACGGTAGTCACTCTTTAAGATAAATATATTTTGCTAGGTATCAACTAATATTAAATTTTCTAGGGACCAAATTGTAAAAATTTTAAATAGGACCACCATACAAAGTTATGCGTTTTAAGACATTTCCATCTTTATTTAACCATTTTAAAACCTTTTGCTCCAACATATGCCTACACCATCGAATCTAAAACCTTCGATCACGTGGAGAAACACGTATACTCTGTCAACCAGGATAGAAGCGAGGATTGGAAGTGGGAGAACTTAAATTATGAATCTTAAACTAATATACAATAAAACAACTATCTTATATCTTTACGCCCATGCGTAGATTGTTGTACTATTAGGAATGATGTACCTTGTCATCTTCTCGATAAACTAATTTTATTAATAACTGCGTATGCAAATCGTATTTTTACTCCGGATACATACGCAGACAAGTTACTCGATCACCATCCAAACTAAAGAATTCGGCATCTTCGGTGACTGTTAACATCCCTTCGCCCTCGCTGTACGCCCAGACATCCAGCCATGAGCACCCATCGCAGCACACCACGCCAACGCTACAACTGCGCGTAGCACAGCCCGCCATGCCGCTGCATGCGCCACCACTCACTAGTGCGACTGTTGAACATATTTTCGGTAATCACAGCCTTTTTAAATAAGACAGTATTACTTTAAAATGTTTATCTGACATTATACATACAACATAAAAAATTAAATCACAGGTCTTTCAAACTTAATTTTATCAAAGTTTCACAGTCTTTCTAGTTTTCGGTCGCTTATTTTTCATTTATCACAGATTTGAAAATTTATAACCCAATCGAGTCTCCTTTTCACCACTTTATAAATCGGCCGTCAATGTACAAGAAATTACCGAGTATTAGCTATCACGCCCACAATCGCGTCATCTTCGTACTACGCACCCAATTCAGACTAAACATTTGTTCAGACGCCACCTCTGTCGGCGAACTATTTCCACAATGGCTCCACTGCGATGTCCGCCAGCCGCCAGCCTCGACACATTGCTCCAGCCGACACTTGACAGCCAAAGCATAATGTCCCTTACTACCCATTCCTGCTGAAGACCATTGCCCACCTGAGACAGCCAGCTTGCCTGCCTATTACCGACATACAGATGCAAAAATTCGCGCCATTCACACAATAATTTTTCCATTATACCTCATACCAACCATCAACCCACCACTGTTTTACATGACACAGACATACATATGATTACACATGATTCATTAACGACATGACAGTATATAACCACGACCATAGGTCATATGGCCGTCATGTGGTCATATGGTCATGGTGCGTCATGGTCATATGGTCATGTGGTCATGGTCATATGGTCAGTGGTCATGTGGTCATTGGTCATATGGTCATGTGGTCATGTGGTCATATGGTCATGTGGTCAGCGTGGTCATATGGTCATATGGTCAGTGGTTATGTGAGCAGGGAGATTAAATTTGGTACATATAGGAAGTAGTTTTGTTGATGCTTAGTTATAGTAAGACATTTTTAACAACATATTCGACTATTTTCGGTAATATACGCCCCACTCTGTAGGATACATAAGAGAACAAATTTTTCGTATTCAATTTAGTATTCGACGGTAGCTAGAACGGTAAACATGAGCGTCTCCAAGGTGATTAACGTTTCTCAACTTCTGGGAATAAAGTGAAACCGACAAATGAGCGATTTGGATTATGGCTGTTGGCAGAAAATATGTGCAACAATAATCTGGTGACAGATATTGGTAATATTTGTTATGTCGAAGGCGAAAAGATGCTGACTGGTGGACTACACACACCAATTACAGAACCATTTTGTGACAATATAATGTTGGTTAAAATTTGCGACCTTTCTGACACCGAACAAGCATCTGCAAACAAAAGGATGTTTATCCTAAAAAGAAATTTGTGGTGCATTTAACAGCTATCTACGAAGAAAGTTCGACCGATTTGTTTCCGCTAGGCATGGTGTTAAAGCTAAGCTCCGTTTTCTCTGGAAAGCAGTAACAAGATGGGCCAGAGAGTAAAAGAAATTATCGGAAAAGAAGACCTCGAATGCATTAATAAAAATTCCAAAATCCTATATGTGTTCCATACAAAGTGGAACTAGCAGATGTTAAGTTGGAAACTTTATTGGAGGAACTACCAGATATATTAGACGAAGTCGAAAAGATTATTTCTATCTTTTGACATGGATGTAACCCAAGATTTTGCAGGCATATTTAGCAAGATGGAGATGTGTAATTATTTAACTACAAAGCATAACTTTTGCTATAAGGGAGAATACGAAGAAAAGTGTAATATTATAGTTGACAACGATAAAACTGCGGGGATTGATTGTTTAACATGGCTAACAACCAATGCAAGAATTAAGATTTACAACAAATTTGTGTGCCAGATAACAAGTCCTGGTGTTAATAAACAACTTGGCAATCATATACTAGATTTTTTACGTTGTCCAGATGTACGTTTAAGGGAAACATTTGCGTCTACTTTGGCCAAAGAACATGGTATTACGCGATTGGAAGCGACAATATACAACTGTGCAATTGGAAGCTATGTCAGTGCGGAACGGGTGTATAAACCCTTAAAAGACTGTTTAACCTTATTGGAAGATAGTGTTATACTTCCTAAAGGCGCCAATGTACTCGGTACCACTTACCAAAATGTGGAGTAAGCTATCGGACAAGCTACAAAATAGCTGCTGTTTAGTGTATAATAACCTGCTACAGTACGTGTATTGGGGAATGGCAATACAAAGAAATTGACGGCTTGCAAATTAAGTTGTCCAAAAACCAGAGAAAGGGAAAAATTGATAAAGTATGTGCTTGGTTTTAGTTTTAACTATTTACCTGTAAATTATTTGGAGATAGTAGAGGAGGAAGACACCAAGATAAAATAAAATCTTACACAAGTGCTACATTAAAGCAGGTAGTACATATTTTACACAATCTGCAACACCATATTCTACAATTCCAAAAGAAATAGTAATTTCGGAATTGGGATTGATAGATACGCCTAACATTCGTCCAGAGGTTGTACGACAACGCGTAAATATTGGTAGTAAACTCTATCCGTTTACGCTAAAGGAAATTGCCCCATTATGTATACCATACGCTGTAAGTGGAAGGAAAAGACAACTGGAATTAGAGGAAATGGATGCAAAAGGCGAAAATTGACTACATGGAAAACACTGCGACAATACGCGATCAATACAAAGATGTGTTAGACAAAGAACATCTTATTAGAGAAAATGAGGAAGAATTAAAAGATTATTTTATGTGCCGATGGACTGACTTAGATACATCCGGTTTTACAAGTTGTATGCATTTGTGGTTAGTAAGAAAGACTCTTTAGTTATGTAGGTCCTTGCGGAAAAGGATGGTACTAAATCCGTATATTTTTAAAAGGTTATTCTAAAAACGTATTTATCAAAATGGCAGATAACAAAGACGAACTAAGGAATGTGGTTTCGTAATCTTTGCGTACACCACACGCAAAGGGGTTCCGTTAAACATTGTATATTTGCCTAGTAAAGAACCTTTCGGATCATTTAAAACCGAGGGTCTTACAACCATATATATTCCCAAAAGTGGTGGACATGCAACTACGCAACAGTCTGTGGGAGAATAAGGATTTCTCCAATACCGACAAGAAGAAGTCGATCAAGCTAACAAGATACGTATGCAGGATATAGTGGAAAGCTGCGATTAAAAGATTGTCACAAGCTGCAAGAATTACACGAAGGAATGGATCTGGTTGTCGGCGGAATCAAAGACTTTAAATATAGAGGCAAACTTCGGTACATTTTACAATTCGAAAACCTAGACGGTCTCTATGTATCAAACTATTGGTTAGAAAAGGAGATAGAGGACTTGGGTATCGATTTAAATTTTAAGCTGCGAATAAAATTAGATAAAATTAAAGCCACCCAAACAAACATAAAGAAAGGACTGTCTTCTGTGTATAACTTTGTATTAAAATTAAGTTTAAATGACTCCATGCTTGTCATTAAATATTTTTAAATTTGTTATGTATAATGTCAGAATAAACATTTTATAATAGTATATAACATTGTTCTTTATTTATAAAAGGCTGTGACGTTACCCGAAATAGCAGTCGCACAGTGAGGGGTGCGCATGGGCAGCGCGCATGGGCAGGGGTGTACGCGCAGGGTGCGCATGGCAGGGTGTGCATGCGCAGGGTGCTGCATGGCTGGGATGTGTCTGGGCGTACACGAGGAAGCGGATGTTAACAGTCATCAAGCATCCAATTCTTTATTTGGATGGTATCGAGTACTTGTCTGCGTATGTATCCGGAGTAAAAAATACGATTTGCATACGCAGCTTATTAATAAAATTAGTTTATCGAGGGAAGATGACAAAAGGTACATCATTCCTAATAGTACAACAATCTACGCATGGGGGCGTAAAGATATAAGATAGTTGTTTATATTTGTATATATTAGTTTTAAGATTCTATAATTTTTAAGTTCCTCGCCCACCTTCCAAATCCTTCCTCTGCTTCTATCCTGGTTGACAGAGTATACGTGTTATCTCCACGTTGTGTTAGCGGAACACTGCGGTTTTAGATTTCTCGGAAGATGGTTGGCTAAGGCATATGTCTTGGGTAGCGAAAAGGTTTTAAAAATGGTGTTAAATAAAGATGGGTAAAAATTAGTCTTTAAAACGCATAACTTTGTATGGGTGGTCCTATTTAAAATCTGTTTACAGATTTGGGGTCCCTAGAAAATTTAATATTAGTTGATACCTAGCAAAATATATTTATCTTAAAAGAGTGACTACCCGCGTATAATAAATACAATATAACACTTGTCGATAAAAAGTTGTAGGAAAATTAAAGACGTATTTAATGGGGGTCCAGTATTAGAATTTGTTGGTAGTAATGTTAAGTCCTACTGTATTGTAGGCGAGAAAGATACGATTAAAAAGATTAAAGGGGTCTCACGAATTGTAGTTAAGTAAAACCGAGGGTCTTACAACCTATAACGAGCATATACTCAAAAGGAATGAACATGCAACTACGCAGCAGTGCGGGAGAATAAGAATTCTCCAATAAGAAATTAAAGTTTCCATGTACGTAGCACCAGTCATTGGGTAATGGTCGAAATGTGGAACCTATAAAGACGATTATTAATTGTGGTTTAGAAAAATAGTAGTTTTCGTGGACTAAATAAAATAGCTTAGACTGGTTAATGTATATGGTTACATATTCTCGTACACGTCCACAAACATCTGTTTACGTCCACAATGGCGATACCGGTAGTTTTTGTTTAACAAATAGTAAGAAAATACGTCAGGTGTTAGTGCGTGAAGCCCATAGGATCGTTGGATTCAAAAAGAACGGTGCGTATGGTGGTCTCCGTTAGAATAATCGAAAGTGGTTAATCAATCGTATTAGATGTTTAAATAAGCGAAAGTGTAAAGCCTACATAAACAAAATTTAATTATCCGACAAAAGTACGCGATGTGCTACACTTATAAAGAAAGTATGGAATGGTGCTTTTAGCGGCCCTAGCAGTAAAAAGGGTGACTGACTTTTCCAAGCAACTACAAGAATAGCAGTAGCGCAGAGAAGGGGTATGCATGTATTATACAGTTGCTACAAAATATGTTAGTTTACGCGTAGCTCGGATGTGTAATTGATCACGACTTAAAGATCCTCGGAGGTTTAAAAATTCTCGGCCCATTGTCGTTTGAAAATGTTTGTAAATTATCAGAACAGGAGCGGGTCGAAGTATAATGGATTATTGACTGAGTATTTCTACCTTTACGAGGGAATTGGAAGTTGACAGACATCGAGCATCTAATTTCTATTTGGACGATATCGAGTACTTACCGGTTCTAGAAATCATTACATGCGGCCGACCGCTATGCGAAAGTGTAAAAGCATACAGAAGCATAATTATCAGACGAAAAGTGCGCGATGTGCTATAGAAAGTATAAAAAATGGTGCTTTGCCCAGTCTTAACAGTAAAAAGGAGAGTGACTTTTTCAAGCAATTACAAGAATAGCAGTAGCGCAGAGAAGGGTATGCATGTATTATACAGCGCATTGTTGCTATAAAATATGTTAGTTTACGAGAAGCTCGAACGTGCACAAATTAAATTTTAATCTATAATTAACCATGGTCGTAAAATGGGAAATTAATGGTTAATTTAATACTGCTACATATACTTTCGCTTGGTGATTCATTTGGAAAATATTCAAGCTTCACCTAAAATATGACGTAGAAATTATTTAAAATTAAATTGTTTATTAGTAAGTATCCTGTAGACAACAAGTTGGTATTTCTTAGTAATGGTTTAAAGTGTTTTTGGTTATAGTAGCACTGCATCTTCTACGACTTGCACACAATTGTGTGCGTGTGCTACCACCCTTTTGGATTTTTAATATGCACGCGATCCGTATAACATGGAAGACGTTTTCCGGTGTTTTTACTAACGGCATTCGCACCATGGACAAAGCGAACCGAGCGCATACATTGGTGCTAAATGTATTGGACGAGCAGCGAGGATTGATGACGTCATTTAGTTCCTCGCTGAATCCTCAACTTCGTTCGGTGTCTTCGAAACCTTCGGTTTGCATTCTATAGGGTACATAAAGCAGGTGCGCAAGAATAAACTCTTTAGTTATAAGTTAGTTCGCTTACAAGTCAAGTCTTATAGTGCGGATTTTGTTTTGTACTAAAATGGTATCTGCAAACGTTTTAGTGCAACTCTTGCGGTGCTTCCTATACCTGGAAAATGCTCTCAAACGGCACCAGAACAAATGTCGTGGTGCAACATCGTCCACGGTTGCTTTATACAACCGCCCGCAGCAAAGTACTTAAACTGTGGGACTTGCGGTTTCGCTTTTACGAGAATGGATAACTTACAGCGACACAAGGAAAAACAGCACGGCATGTCATTAAGCCATAAACGTTCAGCTCCGCCAGCTGTTAAAGGGTCTTGTACGAAACAACCACGAATTATGTGTAAAGTATGCGATTTCGAAATGGAAAAAACTACGTATGCCGCACATTTAAGGAGCAACAGACATAAAATGCATCAGTTACCGCTACTAGCGACGATGGTGTAGAAATGGTTAGCACTGCGTTTAACAACCGTATGGCTAGCTATCGCATAAAGAACGCCAGTGTCGACGATGGAGTGCCGAGTTTCTTTGGAAGCAGAAAGAGCGATTTATTCGATTAATAAATGAAAAAAGAATACAACATACAGCAGTAAAAGTCTATTGCGAACTCTACGGCGTTTACATCAAAATGGGGGAAGAGGCTACCGATGTGAAATCCTTTAACACAAAAAATGTGGTTATAACGTCTTCTAGTAATCTGGAAAATACGTACGAGGTCTTAAGCGAAACCATGCGAACAAAATCAGAGGAATTTGAAACATGCGAGTCCGGTTGGTCTTTGGAAAAGGTGCTCTATTTAGAAATAAATATTAATAAGTATGACCCGATATGACAAGTTCTAGGTTGAAAATAAAAAATTGTTAATATGTATTTAGAAATGTGGTTTTACAAAATTTATACTGTATTAGTAAAATTGTTTGTAATAAAAAGTTTTAAGAATGGTTTTAGATTTTCTTTATGTATAAGCCGCAGGAAATTTATAATTTAAAGGGTGTGTGTAAAATGGTGAGGGGTCGTTCGATTTTAAATCTATTTAGAGATTCGGATTGTGCATAAAATTCTAGACTAACAAGATGTGCTACATGTATAAAAAATTTATAAGAACGCTCAAAAGTCGCTACAGGTAAGAAATCTTAAAATGGGGGTAGCCTCTGGGGATGGTGCTATCTGAAAATTTAAAGAGATTTGGGTAGCTGAGAAAATTCTAATATTGATTGATACCAAACAAGGTAGGTTTATCTCGTGGGTGGAAATGTGGAGAAAGATTTATCTCGCAGAGGGTATATGTGTAACTTTGCAGGGCGTGGTCCGATTTCAAATCTGTTTACAGATTCGGGATGTGCATAAAATTCTAAGCTAATTTAATGTATCGCATGTATAAAAAAATTTATAAGAACGCTCAAAAGTCGCTACAGGTAAGAAATCTTAAAATGAGGGTAGCTCCTGGGGATGATGCAATCTAAAAATTCTTAGAGATTCGGGTAGCTAAGAAAATTTAATATTAATTGATACCAAACAAGATAGGTTTATCTCGTGGGTGGAAATGTGGAGAAAGATTTATCTCGCAGGTGGAAAGAATGCGGGTGTGATGTAATCAAATGGTTGTGGGGTGTCCGAGCAAGGAGGAGAGCAAGGAGGAGTCAGGAGGAGATTCATCTAAAATAAGACTTTATAGTGGGTTTTACATGTAAATTTGGTCCAGATGTGTGTGAAATGTGGATGCTGGTGGAAATGTGGTCACAGGATCCTTGATTTTACCCTACTTGATGATCTCAAAAAATTTTCAAATACGTCAAATTACAAAAGCTCTTGCACACAAACTGTAACCTCTAAAGAATTTGAAGTGTTTTTAGATAATGACCAAACATTTAGTAATGATTGGTTTTACGAAATGAATGGTTATGCACCACATTACACAAATAGTAGAAACTATTTAAGCAAGGCAGTGCAAACAAGTGCAGTTTTTTCAACATCTAAGAAAGATGTGAACTATAAAAAGCTCAAGTAATTGACGAAATGACTCAAACTGCATGCAAAAAAATTAATTCATCATCAAATAGTTTTATTCCAGAACAACTCTCAACAAATTTTAAAAAAGTAGACACTAATAGTAAAATTTCACTAGACTTAGAAATACTCAATGCTAATGTCATACACATTACATTTACATTTCCAATGCTCCACCCGAAGGTACTACATTGGCCAGGAGGCGAATTTTTTGTTGCCTGGAAATTTAGAATTTTTCCGAACCCTTGCCGTTCCCGGCAAGGTAGGGATATTTAACGTGCGTGACAACACTCACACACGGGACCTCTATTTAACCTCTCATCCGAACGAGGGCGTAATTTTTGTGAAAAATGCTCACCTGCCATTTTTCAAGCAGTCGGGCATGTCGGGATTCGAACCCAGGTAATGTCATATACACCTTTAAAATGAGAGAAGCAAACAATAAAGTCATTGCGCCTATGTATAAATCAAAAATTTGTGTCTACGAAGACAGTCACCTTAGAGGATTTTCTGATATTCTAATTTCAATGTTGGGACGATTAAATTACTCATTTTATGTTGATTGCAAGCCAAATGCGTTTATAGAGGACATTGTAGACAACCTGTCAAACAAACTTACAACTTTTAATCACAACGACTACGTTTTAATTCTTGGTGGAACAAACAATGCTCTACAAGGTAAGGCTATATCTACTCAAACTAAACAGCTGCTAAACACAATTGCCTTCACTACTAATCTGATTTTAATCTCTGCTCCATTTTGGCAAGGGCGAACCATACTGAACAATTTCATACATTCGGTAAATTTGGATCTATATTCGACATTAACTGCATCAAATGTAAGCTTCTGTTATGTTGATATAAATAAAATTGTGCAACCATCATTGTTTACGACACACGGACTTCATATGAGATCAATAGGAAAACGCCAATTATTAAACTACATTTTAAATATCACTAATAAATTTAGACATAATATTAGAAAAAATTTTAATTATTGCACCAACAACCTTATGTATGTAACAATGGAAGAGGAAAAACAACATTCCACTACTAATGAAGCTGATGAATCAATCCCTTCATCAAATATTTCTACCAATTCTGATTCTTTTTTATAGATAAAAAGTCTTTTGGTTTTTCATTACTACTGTGTAATATACGGAGTCTACGTAGCAAGGTAAATAATCTTCATATATTATTAGATGACCTAAATTATTCGTTTCTAGTCTATATCACCGAACATTGGTTAAACTGTAATGAATACATTAAGTTAGATAACTACGAGCTCATTAGTATATCCTACAGAGAGCAAAAAAGTCATGGTGGCACGGCTATTTATTGCACTTCCAACACGACTATCAATTTCGAAAAATATTCTAATATGAATTACTTGCATGAGGATTTCAATTTCGAATTTTCACATATTTATAATAGGAATTTTAATCTTCATGTTTTGTGCATCTATCGTTCCCCAGTAGGCAATACAGAAGTATTCTTTAATTCACTGGACACTATCTTACACCATATTATAGATATTAAAAAAGGGACCATGGTGATTAGCGGTGATTTTAACATAAACTATAAAAATATCTCTGATAAGAATGTTATTAGGCTAAAACAACTTTTAAATATTTACAATTTGAAAATGCATGTTATGCAGGACACTAGGACAACAAATACGTCAAGTACATTAATAGATTATATATTTTCAAATTTAATTCAAGATGTGCTTGTTAATACATCTGCAGTACCAAATGATTTTTCAGATCATGAATTTATACATTTCCAAACAAATTTGAATTTAAATACATTAAACAGTTTCTATTATAGCAGGATTTATAATACCAAGAATTTTAATAGCTTTACTACACTATGCTCAGAAATTAATATAAAAATAACATCAAATGATTTAAATGATAGATTTCAATCATTCATTTATAATAATGCATTGGCATTTTCTAAATCCTTCCCTTTAGTTAAATGTTATTTAAAGAATAAACAGAAATATTGGTTAACAGAGGGTACAAAAATATCTGCCAGAAACAAATAATCATTACATGCTATCTATAAACACTTTCAAAACTCAATTTTTATCAAAGAATATTATCTTCTTTACAAATTTTTTTTTAATAAGTAGTCAAATTAGCAAAATCACAATATCTTGCATATCGCATATTCAAATTCTGGAAACGTACAATCTGAAACATGGAAAATTGTGAATGAATTATCGGGTAGAAACACATCTAGTATAAAAAAGACTCGCGTGGAAAATTGCAATGAAAAGGATATAGCTGATACTATGAATAACCATTTTGCTACTGCTGCTTCGATATTATCTGAAAATAATAAAGAACCTATTTCAACTGCCATTAACTTTTTGCACAAAAATGGTAGTTGCATCTGCAATTCCTTTACATTTTTCCCAACAGATTGCAATGAAATTTTCAATGTTTCACACTCCATTCAAAATAAAAATACTGCTGGTCATGACAACATCTCCACAAAAGTCTTGCTTGCTTTACCACTTGACATTATAAGTCACTTATCGAACCTTATAAATGAATCTTTTCTTTCTGGAATATTCCCAACTTGTCTAAAATTCGCAATAGTTGTTCCACTACACAAAGGGGGCACTTTCACGATAAATAATTTTCGACCTATCTCTTTATTGTCCACCTTTTCAAAAGTCATTGAAACGTTAGTTAAAAAACAACTTATTGAATTTGTTTTTAAATTTAAAATATTTAGTCCCGATCAGTTTGGATTCTGTCTTAAAAAATCTACAATTGGCGCAATGTATAATTTTATGAACAATCTGTACACAACATTAAATAGTAGACACAGCATCTCGACTGCCTTATTTGTTGATCTAAGTAAAGCATTTGATTCTGTAAATCACTTAATCCTGTTGCAAAATTTAGAATTTTATGGATTTAGGGGTATAGTTAATGACTGGTTCAAATCCTATCTTGTAAACAGATCACAGTCCGTAAGAATTAAAACAAAAGATAAATATATGGTATCGAAAAAAGTTATGTTGAATTTAGGAGTGCTTCAGGGATCAGTCTTGGGCTCCATTTATTTATTTATTTATTTATTATTTTTATTCTTTATAAATGATTTCACAAACTGCACTAAATATGCCAAAACTACTTTATATGCAGACGATATTAATCTTCAGTGGAATGCGACAACTATAGAATCACTAAAAGAAAAATTAGGCACAGACCATCTGTCAATGAAAAACTGGTGTTATATAAATAAGCTAACAGTAAATGAATCAAAAACTTGCTGTATTAATTTCAAACCTTCATCTTTGCAGGATAGTATCATATCAGACTTGTCACTAAATTTAGTTAGTTCTACAAAATTCCTTGGTATAACAGTTGATCAGGACCTCAGCTGGTATGAACATATTTGTTTATTATCAACTAAACTATCTTCAGTATGCTATGCACTTTCATCAGTGTCCAAGGAATTACCAGTGCATTGTTTAAAAATATGTTACTCTGCTTTGTTTGAATCGAGAATGAGATATGGTATTGCCTTTTGGGGTAATTCATGTCTAGTTAACACATCTGTAGTATTTAAATTACAAAAAGGAGCAATCCGAACTATGCTAGGCGTATCAATGAATGCTCACTGCAGACCTCTTTTTAAGAAACTTAACGTACTAACTTTTTACTCAATGTTCATTTATGAGACACTTATTTTATTTTATAAAAATTCTAACCATTATATTCCGGCCAGCTCAATTCATAGTCATGATACAAGATTTTGTGATCATATATATATTCAAAAACCTAATTCAACTCAAACAAAAAAATTGTTCATATATACGACACCTACATTTTATAATAAACTTCCAAACAGCATACGATCATTACGACCACTTAAAAAATTTAAAGCTGCTATTTTTCCTCTGCTCGTAGAACAATGTTATTACACAGTTGATGAATTCTTAAGTGACAACCTTCTTTAGAATTAATGTTTGATCAATTTAAATAAATTATATATGTTATATTTATTATATGTAGATTTTTAACATGTAATTTTATTTTATGTAACAGTGAACTACCATGTATACATGGGTACAAATGAATCTATGCTATTCTACAAACTGCCATGTGTTGAAATTGACACGAATCAATTTCAATCAATTTGCCACAAGTACTTTTAGAAAGTAGTGGTTCTTAGACAAAAATATGAGTCGAACTGCTCAGGGAATGGCTCTGTCTCAGAGGCGGTCGGGTTCAGAAATATGAAAAATAAGTTTGCCGTCACTTTAAAAATTTACCACAAAACATAACTAAATTAAGAGCCAAAAATATACCGGTGCGACAAGAACTAGAAATAAAGTACCATAGAGACCTAGTTCCAACAGTCTCTAATTGAACCACAAAAAAAGTACAGCACTAGATTTTCCTTAGTTTAACTACATAAATCCAAAACACAACACAATTACCATATATTCATTAAAATACTTAGAGGCGTAAATTAACAACAATCAATATCATCAAATAATAAAGCTTAATTTTATTACCTTCAAAAACTCTATTTTACTTTTATATTAATACCATACGCAACAGGGAGAAAAAGAAAATAAGAAATACGCAACTATTGTCTTCACATCAGTGCACCTAATAAATAATTACTTTAGTTTAATTTAGTAATTTAATGAACGTCAAGGGCCATAAGAATACGCTTAGTATTGTTATCAATATAACTTTTAATAGCCTATATTATGTTTGTAACGGTGACGCGAGTTACAGATTCGCAATATATAGTGAGAATAAAATAACATTTGCAAAGTTGCTTTGCAAGCACCTTGTAGAGATGCTTTTAATTTATATTAAGTGTTCCAAAATGCTAGGGAAGCATAATTATTGTAAGTTGATAATGAAACTGAAAGGAAATAAAGCTGCCGTTTTAATTCTAGATTTATTAGAGAAACCATTACAATTAAGATTATGTTCTGTATACTTTATGTATTTAGCTTCTAACACCTATATCAATAATTTAATGTAATTTAGGTGTGACTAAGATACCCTGGTAATTTCTCAGGAACCTTACTGAACTTTTTATAACTTTCTGTCTAGCTTAGGAATTATTAATATTTCCAACACGAATTAAAGTAAATGGCCGGATACTGTAAACTACTACTAAATCTTGATAATAAAATATGTATAGTTTTAAGTAATCTACTGATTAATGGAATAGGTTAAATGTCAAGTGATATGAATATTGTTAAGAAGAGCGAAAACCTAAAAAGGGATCAGAGAATAAAATTAGAAGGACAGACTTGTTCCAGCAGCTGAAGCTTTAGCTTTGCTTCTCTGCCGGAGTACAATAGTTTCAATTAATTGTTTTTGCTACCTTTAAATAAATTTAATACAGTGTTTAGCTATTGTGTAATAAGGTTTAGCGACTGTATAATAAATCTTTTTGAAAAACTAAATAGCTTGGTCCAACCTGTATTTCGTGGTTAGCGCAAATAGTAAAGGGGGCACTTCTCGTGTAAAGTTCTATAATTTTAAATCACAATAGTTGTTACGTAAAATAGAAACTACTGTAAGTAAATTATGAGCTGAATTAGGTTCAGTTTCAACTAGTACAAATAAATGTTGCATACAAAAATACAAAAATTATTAACACTTAAAATTTACATTCAAAGGGTCACACTAGCACCACAAATTAGTGCAATAATAAGTAATCAAAATATAGAGCACATACGACATGTTGGCGGAGTGCAATGTTGTCCTAGGAATGGCTTGGATTCCTCTGATGGGTAGAATCTTGGAAGGATTTAATTCCAAATTCGGTACTGTACCAACAGATTTAGTAATAACTCAGACACATTTTGTAGTTTCAGTAAAATTAATAACCATAACTTATTCAATAACTTCATATTAATCCATTAATGAATCAATAACCCCAATTTAATCCAACAACTAATCCACAACGGGATCCTTAAATTAAACCATAACTCAATCGCTAAAATTATTATCATAAGCTCGCTAAAAGCATTATTATAAAATTTTATTTACCTCCAAAGTGGGATTCCAGACAAATAATTAAAGTACAACAAACATATCAAACGAGGGTGTAGGGTAGAAACACATCTGCACCTACAAGATAAAGTTTTGATAGCAAAAGGTATTTTATAAAAAAAAAACAAATCACATACCTAATAAATCGTTGAACCATAAAAGGTGAAATTAAAGCCTTCCAAACTATCAATCACAAAAAGGTAGGACTTCAAAAATTGATTTGCAATTGCTTCCAAATATCCGTAATAGTACGTAAAAATAGTGAGCGTGTCAACCTTCGTCTTCAACGGTTCATAAAGATATTCAATTATAACCAGATGCATAATAAATTACGAAATTAAAGCTGATAACCTCATGGTTGATAGATATTTTTTATATTTCGATAACAAAACCAGTAAATTCAAATAGAATAAATAGGTTTTTCACCTTAAGAATAACGTTTTCGAAAAGAACGCAGCTGATCCAAGAACAGTGATGCCATCGCTTGCACGCAGTGGCCAGATTTGCTTCAACAGTAATATTAAAAAGGAAGAAGTTTAATAAATGTTAGAAAACGAAAAATATCCTTTCATCACATTAACTTATATGTAAGATCGTAACATTTAAAAATTCTTGCAATATTATTTGTGGACATTACCGCTACAAATTCGCTATTTCAGTATTTACTCCACAACATTTTATTGATTTTAGTATTCTTGTAGATTTAATAACTCAACAATTTTTCAAGGTATATTACAACTTCACTGGGAATTGCAATCTGCGACATATTCTGTGGTTCCAGCTGATAACATATTTACAAACGATTTTTACGTGATCGTAGTTCCTTAGCTATAGTATCGAAGGTATTCTCGTTCGGTTGTCCATTCGTGACAGCACAATCACTTTTCGTTTCTTGTTTGGAAGTAAAGGGTCGCTTGCTGTGATTAGACAGTGAAGATGGCGCCGGAAATTAAGTTTTCTTGGAGAAGGAGAAGAAAAGATAAGTTATGTGATAAAGAGTCGCAAGGCAGTCCTGATGTTCTATTTAAAGGAAAAGGTTGTTTGATACCTCAATGAATATCAGTTGATAGCAGCGGTTCACGTGTTGGTTATAATTTCATCTTCGAAACGGTTTGTTTGAATATGAAATTAATCTAAATTTGTAATAAACTTTATTACAGTGTAATAATATAAATTTTGATGCTGTTACATTCGACTAAAGTGGATTTCCCGTCCGCACCTAGGAATGCAGTAAATTGTGTGGTTGACAGATGTATGGTTTACGGTTAACAGGTGATTTGAAGTTACTTCGTAAGACCGTTAGATTTCTTTATGATTATACTGCGTTTTACGATGAATGATTAATTTATAAATAAAGAGATGTAGAATTATTGTTAAGAGATTATAAACTACCTCATAGTGTTGAATGGAATCAACTATTTATTTCATGAATTATTTTTGTGATGTACTTTCTTAAAAATATTACCCTCTTCATAAATTTTGTGATCTTTATGATTTATAGAACAATTTTTATATTATTGGTGATATCCTCAGGTTCATATTTTATTCTTAAACTTTACCTGCTTTACAAAAAAAAGTATTTTGTCCAGTTATGTGATTTTCACATGCTAATTATAAAATCAAGTTCAATCTTCAATTTTAATGATACTGTGCATCTTGTTTACATTACATATCAATATGTTCACTTAATAAAGCCTAAAACCAGAAAGATGAAGGTTAACAAGAAACTAAAATATCTAATAATTTTACTGAATGTTGAGTAATTAAAAAAATGTAAAGTCTTTTGTAGCGCTACTCCAGACTATTTTTCTTTAAAAGCATTGTTGTACAAAAATCAGAAATTGTATTAATATTTAGCAGTCACTAAATTATGAACTTAATGTTTTACGTTCTATGTGTAAAACATAGAACATATGCTAATGAGGAGTAAGCGTCTTATGTATTTTGAATCCAGTTACAGTTAGAATGCAGTTACTAACACAGTAGGTAGAGTCTATCTACCGTGGCTACTAATATATATCGCGTAGTGTTGTGGTGACTATTGATCGTTCTAATGCCTTCGAGTTAATACTAGATTCTAATCTAATAATTTGATTCATAGATGAAGAGGCGTATATACGTAGCACAGTGCAGTAATTTTATTCATTACATCTTCCTAATATCGAAGGCTACTGGTCAATCACGGCATTTTTAAGTAATAGTTATTTACGTGCCAAGTTTGGAAAGTGGTACTTTAATGGACGAGCACGTGGTTTTTGGAGCAACGCCGTAGGCGGAGTCCTATTAGCGTGCGATCCCTGTAGACAATTTGAAATTGCGGAGCGTACAACATTTTTGTGCAGCCACAAATAATTTAACAATAATAGAATTATAATAATATTTCAATTTTTAAATAATTTACAAATTTGTAACATTTAATTTAAAAAAACTTACTGATCAGATAAAAACAGTACTGTCATGGCCACTGACGTAACATGCCTACTTTTTTTTAATGTAATTGTTCGCATATGAGCTCGGCATTCGTTTCTGAGCTCATGTGTCACTTGTTCTATTTCTTACGTCACTTTTCCGATCTAGCTCGAAAATAACGTACTTTTCGAGCTGAAAAATGAACGAAAATGCGTGTTTTGTATATTGGCCGCACAAAAATCAAATTATCTGTGAAAGTCAAACTTTAATACCAGAGGCGCCTATGATTACTCGAAATCTTATTTCCGGATTTTTACAAGTCTTTCAATTACCTAGTTAAGTAGATATAAAACAAACTTTGCTATCATTATTTACAAAACGTATTATTTAGTCCCACACTATTTTAAATTACAGTATTATGTGGTCATTATCAGTAGTATAACTTTAACAAATAAAGGTTGATCAACAGCCCCTCTGAGGAGGCTTGTCACCAGATTGGTTGAAGTAAAGCTTTTGAA
Source organism: Platerodrilus igneus (assembly GCA_036346225.1). Lineage (NCBI taxonomy): Eukaryota > Metazoa > Arthropoda > Insecta > Coleoptera > Lycidae > Platerodrilus > Platerodrilus igneus. The sequence goes on from JARFIW010001660.1 coordinate 2,292,255, forward strand.
CGTACAATGAAACATACATATATATATATATATATATATATATATATATATATATTACTCAAATTTAGACCAGAGTAGAAAATTAATTAATTTTATCAAATAATTTTAATCACCGTGTATAAGGAAGCTTTGGGAAAAAGTACGCGTAATTAAATGCCTAGTGTAAAGATTTAAATAATTCAATTAGAATGTAGGGTTTGTATAGAAGTTTATTAGATAATACGCATTATTAAAATCGTGGAGCATAGAAATGTATTCGTTTCATTAAAAATAAGAGATTTAAATTATTCACTAGAAGCTTTCTATAAAAAGAAGCAGAATTAAAATGCTCAAATTGTATGTAATTTAATTGTTCCAAGTATAAAGAAACAAATAGAAATTACTTGTGAAATTTATATTAATTAATTCAAGTTTTAAGTAACGAGTATTAAACAAAATGTACAAATAATAATTAATATTAAATTAGTATTCGCTAAAAATTAAAGGGTAGAAGTCAATGCCATTCATCATTATTTTAATTGGAGTTAATTGAACGATTATTAAGGTATAGTATGCATAAAAGCTTTTAAAAACCCAATAATACCAAATATGAGACGCGTTGCTGGCATACAAATATATCTAGAAGGTTAAAATACGTGGTATTTCCAAATAGTAGAAGTATTACGATTGAACACCTGCGTATTTTTAAATGTCAAATTCTAATAAATTCGAGCTGATAAACATGAAAATTCTGCGTATATTGCAAACGGTCGGATAAACCGTAGCTTATATTAACATAGGAATCATCGTGGACTGAAATAACCAATAATAAAGAATATCGATTTGCACCACTAAGGCCAGGTTAGAAAAAGACAGATAAAATGCGCAAGGCAGAGACACAGATAATAAAAGGCGTGATTTGAGCAACGTTACGAGGAAACGATTGGTTGAAATAAGTTGCAGATATGAGAGGTGAAAACACAACAATTTCTATACAAAATTAATTAGTTGTTCTCGGACGTGTTTGCGAGCCGTGTGAAAATTTCTTAGATTTAACTGGCACGAGTGCAAAAATTTAGTAGAATCGCTGTGCCGGACTGTCGAGAAGGGAACAGAAAATGCGAAATTCTAAAAACTGGCCGTCTCGGGACAAAACCGACGTGCAGGAAAGCTATTATATAAGCCCGTGATTATCGGTGTTGGGCTCTCCTAGATTTTCGATTTTGATTCAATACTTTAAACAGTTTGCTCGTATATTTTGTGATTATTGAATACTTTAAAAACAGTTTGCTCTATACGTGCTACGATACAAGTTATTATGCATTAGTGCATTTAGAAAAGAAGATACAAGGTAATAAGGTCTAGTTATATTTGCGAGTATTACTGTACCAATTATCCGAATTAGTAACGATAAATGAATAAACAAAAGTAGGCAGTTTTGGGTATAGCGTGAAAGAATTATGAATTTCAGTGCTATTTTTCGGGGGTGTTAATAATCAAATGTTATTCGTAAACGTGATTGGATCCACAAAACAAGATTTAGATATACATAGATGCGTTCCTGAGAAGCCCTGAAACTTTTTAAACGAATGGTGTTGTAGATGAATTTTAAAAGGCGACCAGGAATCTGAGGACGGAAACATAACCCAGTTGGAATGGTGAAATTAGCAAGGACGATGTACATTGAAGCCACGAGTGCAGTAACCTTCAGGTAAATTATACAATTTTGTTCGAACTTTGATGCTTTGGTGTGTGTTGGATATCTTTATAATTTATTTGATTAAAAATGGACAGTAGTGAATTTGTATGAACAACAACTTTTAATTTTAAGGTAAAATTTTCTTGTTTAAGTAGAAAGGAGTATGTAGCAGTTTATGTTTTGATTATGATGAAAATTTGGGTCTGTCTTTGAGCTCAATTAGACTAACCTGTTTAATTAACGTAAAGGGGTGGGAGATGCTCCCTTTTATACAGACTTAGGTCTGCACATATTGTAACTTAATTAGTATGCATCCTACCAGGACTTTAATTCTGGATACAAATTAAAAAAATGATGACAAAATTTGAAATGAAATTTTATGATACTGAACTTTGTGCTGAAATTTAATTTTGAAATTTTAATGTATTATGAATATTGATGTAAATAGAGTTAACGTTGATGTTTGTGGTAGGAATGTGTTTGTTTTTTTTATGAATGAGGATGAAAGTTTTAACTAGGTGAGCAGCTGAGGCGGAAAGAGTAAAGAGGCGATTATCAGAAGAGATTCAACAGGGCGAGAATCACAGCAAATCTTGGTGCCCAATTCAAGAAGCTCGAATATTTTTTTTTACTCTGGTGAGGCTTTTTGTAGGTATAGCAATATATATATATATATATATATATATATATATATATATATATATTTCTTTAATTAATCTCAATTTTAAAGCTTGTGATCAAGGATTCAAAATAAATCCGAAAATTTAGGCAATTACAGAGAGAGTTTATATACTTACCTACCAGCAGACCTAAAATCAGTAATAAAAACAAGGCCAATTACAAAGAAATTCGATTTCACGGACAAATAATGTTAAACTTCATGAAAACTAGTCAATTTTCATCATTAAAAATAATTTAGCAACAGTTCAACAAAAACAAAGAAAATATTTTAAAAGGATTACGTATGATCATCAGTAGGTCTTCAGTCTTAGAACTGGTTAGACGTGTTTCTTCATTGTTTTTTATTTTGAGTTAAACTACACATTTTTCTGAAATTACCAAAGCCTACATCTTTCATTATCTGTGTGCAATGACTTAATCTAGGCCTACATCTTCCTCTCTTTTTTTCTTCTCTGCTTATAATGTACTACGCACTATTCTCACATGCTTTAGTATGTGTCCTATCATTCTATATGTTTTCAGTAACCTTTTTCTTGTTTATATTTGTTGTCTTTAAGCATAGTAGTTACTTTTTCTTGGTAAATACTCCACGGCCTTACGCTAATCTTTGTTTTATAACTTTTTTACTCTTGCCATTTTGTGTTATTAGACTTCCTAGATAGCAGCAATCTTTAACCTCTTGTAAGTTCTCGTTACCTGTTTGTATTGTAGTTTCTAAATTATTTTGCACTCCTATGCATGCTAGTACTTTAGTTTTATTTTTGTTAATTTTCATACTGTATCTCTCTATTACAACTGTTTCCATTTCATTAAGAGCTGTCTCTAACTCTTCCTTGCTAGATGTCAATTCCGCTATATTATCTGCAAATCTAAGCAATCGTTTGTCTCTACATAGTAATGCTAAATGTCTTTCTACATTTGACAATATTCATTGCCTCTTCCATATATATTAAAAATTAAAAAGGATAGGTCATATCCTTTCTCACCCCTTTCCTATTATTACCTTCTCTACGTCCCTGTTCTAATTTTATTGCCACCATTGGCTCTTTGTATATGCTATGTACTATTCGTCTATCTCTATAACTAATTCCAATCTTTTTCAGTATTTCGAACATTTTTTCCCACATTACATTGTCGAATGCTTTTTCCAAATCTACAAACCCTATATACACGTTTTCTCCTTTTCTATTGTTTTAACCATTAACACCCATAAAGCTAAAATCGCCTCTTGTGTTCCCGTGTTTCGCCTATGCCCAAATTGGTCTTCTATTGGTATTTCTTCTAGTTCCCTATGTATTCCCTACATATTCTTGTCATCTAACCACTTTCTCTACATTTTCTATAATGACGTTTCCTCTCGCGCCTCTTATATTTTTGCTGTACGGTTTTATATCCATAAAATTCATGCTAATTAGTTTGCATGCTTCGTATGTCTTTCCTATTTCTAATCTTAGTTTGTTTCTCTTTACACTATTCATCAATCCATTGCTCTTTAGCTTTACTGCATTTGCGAATAATTGCCCATTTTATGGCTTTGTATCTTTGTTTTCCTGATTCGTCTGGTTTGTATTTGTATTTTCGCCTTCTTTCTATTAAATTTAGAATATCCTTTGTTACCCATGGCTTCTTATTTACTTTTTGTTTATATTCCAGAATATCTCTAATCGCCATATCTAAGTTGGATTTAATATCATTTCATTCTGTTTCTACTTTCTTAGTATTAAAAATTTCCCGATGTCTTTCAGTAATTCGTTTGACTTAAACCTTTTGTGGATATCTTTAATTTTTAGTTTCTCAAAGTCAAAGTGCCCTTTTCCGTTCCCTTTTTTCAAATTCTTAAATTTAAGAATGGTTTTCATAATTACTATGTTGTGTTTAGTGTCTATATCTGCTTCTGGGTAGTTTCTATAGTCTCTTACTCGATTTCTAAACCGCTGTCGAACAAGAACGTAATAAATTTGATACCTTCCTATATCTCCTGGCATCTTCCACGTGTACGTCTTCTAGCATGATCTAGAAATAGTGCGTTTGTCGCAAACTTCTACCAGCCTATTTCCACAGCCATTTCTGGTGCCTAAACCAAATAAACCTGCTACCACCCTTTCCCTACCCTCGCCTACTACTGCATTAGAACCTCCCATAATTATTAAATTATCATGTTCGATATCTTTGTAGATCGTTTCTGTCTCCTTCTCACTGTAGCTTGAGGCGGGCAAGTATACTTGTATTATTACTGTACCAACGGTTTAGATTTTAATCTAACCCTGAGCACTCTTTGGTTTTTTTGTAAGCATGGCTATCCTTACACCAGAATTTCCTTCATCTGATCGTGTATGAATTACCCTAAAGTCCCGGCTCTAAACATCATCCTGCTCTGTCCATCGAGCTTCGCTTATCTCTACTACGTGTAACGCTAACCTATTTATTTCAATTTTCAGATTCTCTAGTTTACCTAATTGCTTTATGCTTCTGACATTCTACGCTTTGACTCGCAAAATATTCCCTGCTCTTCGTTTTAACTTGTTGATCAAATCCTCCGACGTAATTCCCTCCCGGAGATCCGAATGGGGGAACTATTTCAACTCCTGAATCTTTTACCCTAAAGAATGCTATCGTTTTAAAACATTTTTAGTACGCTGTGTACTTGGGATGTAATGTGGTGGTTTACCGTGGGTTTTGGTGTGTCTTAGTGGGTCTTGAGTGTCATACCGATCCCCAAGGTCTCTGCCATTCTAAGTACCGAAAGAGCTGATGCTCTCTTTCGGAGACCTGTCTTAGTCTGGTTCCTCACCAAGGACCCCACTAATTTGGTTAAACTTATAGTTGGCCTCTTTAGCTTACTGAAACACGCAAACCGTTCTAGTCGTTTTAGTATTTTAGAACTTCTTTAAGGTGCAGTTTGGTTCAGAATAGAGATTACGTATAATAAATTTAAAATCGGCGACAAGATGATGGTGAAAAATTTCCGAAATAAACAGTTGTACTCCGGCTACAATTTTTAAAATAGTAGCGAGAAATTATTACATTGTAAAAGTCTCTAACACTGACATTTTATGGAAGCGTCATACAAATCAAACATATAAACCTATACAAATGACGGTTACAGTAATATATATGAAACACAAAGTAAAGAAAAATGGAAATCATCAATGCTGCCTCTCAAAGTCAAATGAATAGTACAACGGAACTCTAAGTACTTGAAAGCAATAGCCCTAAAGCTGCTAAACAGGTTGTGCATTATATCGGTTTCTCACTTCCTCTAAAGAATAAGAAAAAAGTCTGATAAATACCAAGTGTAGTTTTAAAAAAAAAGTTTTAAGAATTGATACTTCTTTATAGTTAAATTTATGTTTTTTTTGTAACGCATGGTTTTGTAAGTGCGGTCCTATTGTTCTTGCCACATTTGTTTGTGCAAGTGCTGTACCGATCACAATCTCTTTGGCATGGTATCATACATACTCTGTGCGTTGACTTATTTTTTGGAGTTTTATCCTTCAGGCTGCTATACTACTCTTGGTTTAGGTTTATTCCTTTATGTGCGACCATTGAAAAATCATATGCAAACTATCAAATAAATTTTCGACATGCGGCAAAATCACAATTCACTGACATTTTATTTTTATTGCTTTTAAATGTTACATTATTATAGTACCTTTGTGTTTGTTTCTTAAATATACAGTTTATTAATTTTACGTATAGTTATTATTAATTATCGCTTGCTCTGCCTCTTTGACTGCCGCATCTCTATATTCGGCGTCTGTTAATTTTATCGCTCTATCTGCTAGACCTATTACTTTCGCCTATTTTTCAGATATGGGGTGTTGTGAGTAACAATTCACATACTTCCCAACCAGGTATTCTTCGTGTGCTACGCCGTTCCTAATCCTTGTTTTGTTTTTTGCTATATATGGTCAAATCTAGAAAATCTCCAACGACATATCTATAAGAAAAAGGGAATTGAAAGGTCTTTTTTTTAATTTTCGTTTCCAATTCGTCGCGCATCACTTGCGCAATTACACAAGATAGGACGATACCCATGGCGCATCCGTTTGTTTGTTGATATGGCTTGTTATTATATACAAAACACGTAGATATTAATATTATTTTGGTTACATATTTTTTGCTCTATTAAGGGTATATCTGTATCAATTTTTATTTCATCCCACTTTCTTTCAATTGTTTGTAGGGCTAAGTTAATTGGTATGTATGTATACCGTGATATCACATCAAGATATTATATTGTGATCCAGTACAGTAATATTGTCAATTTTCTTTTTAAACGCTCCCAAGAATATTTAACATACCGATCGTTCTTATATACAATATTACTATAATTGTTTTTTAAAACCACTGATAACTTGATACACATTTATAAATTCCGGCAAATAGCTTCCATCTTGCTATAAGTTTGAGTTGTTCGCGAAATGTCAAGGGCGAAGTTACGTTATAAATGTTTAATCGATTCTTGTCAGATTAAAATATTTTTTGACGTTTACGTTTAATTTCTGCCGTTTTACAAATAGAAAATTAGATCAAATCAACACCTTTGTTACGTTAATTCGTGGCAGCCACGTTGGGCGCCAAATTTATGCTACGTCGGCTCGTAGCCGTGCGTAACACAAAGAATATCAAAGAAATGACCGGGCTCAATCGGAGAGTAGGGGGGTTGTAGAAAGCAGACTAACATATAATGTATGCAGCGGTAAGGAGTTAGTAACAATACCTGCAATAAAAAAAATAAAATAGCAAAAGTGCAATAAAAAAGATTAGTCCTGCAAACCTGAAAAAAAAGAAAATAAGCATAGCAGCAATGAAAAGTCTAAGTTATTCAGTACTTTGTAGAATGTAAATAAAACTGTTTAGATAAACTATATAATATAATCACGATAAAAGCATTACAAAACTTTTTATCACAAAGTGAGGTAATATTGGGGAGTAACAGAAACGTTTCCTCACACACCAATTAAACATGAATCAGACAAAATGTTAACAAAAGATAAATAGATAAGACACAATTTATATCAGTAATTCAGTAGTATTGATTTTTTTCTTTCTTTTTTTTTCCTTAATAGCAGGCAAGTCTATTGTAAAAGGTATCAGAACGACAAAGATATGGCAAAACAACGGATAGATATTTAAAGTAATAACAAGTAAGAAATAGTTCAACTTACAAAAAGTCCTTCAGTAACGCTTCCTTGCAATTGAAGTGTGGGATTCAACGATGTCCCGCACTAGCGAAGCACTTCACCCTTGACTGTGAGGGTGTTGATGGAACTTATCACACGTTACACTAATCACACCTACGTATTTCACTGGGGTTAGCAGCAGACAATATCACGCGTTGGAACTATGTAGTTGATAAATTTCTTGGTAATTCTATTTCCTAAGACAATAATTTCGAAATATTCTGTAGCACTAGTTTAATTTCAAATGGGAACAAAGGTATATTATTTTCATAAACATCTCAATAAGCAGTGAGAAACTTCAAACAATACCTTAGTAAACCGGTAATCTGTTATATTTCGCAAACACGAAACTTGCACAAGCAAAGATCTATTTTAGATTCTTTGTTGTTAGAAAATTCAGAAACTACAGTATCCACAGTATTTGGGATAATCCAAAGTATGAACTACTCAAATAAGAAAAGGACAACGCCACAAAAAAACAATTAGTAAAGCAACGCGTATCACTAAAATAATGTTCCGTAAAACAAGCACGTGCGGTCGAGTCAACAAGTTCTATCACTTTTTTTTCCAACAGAAAAGCAACAAAAAGAACAACTAGTAAAACTACGCGTATCACTAAAACAATCCGACTCTTTTTAAAGCAAACAGCACACACTATTTTTAACGTAATTAATTTGTAGGATCGAAGAGCAAACTCAAACTTTCAACGCAAACAGGAAAACGTATTTTTAAAGTCATTTATGTATAGGAACAAAGAACCAAAAAACAACTCCTCGTCTGTAGATATATCTACTTGTTGTTATTCCAACCGCTTATCGCCTATCAACTCGACTCGTATATCCACGTAAAGAACATCCAATAAATGAATGCAGTACTTCTATCTACATAATTAATTGCCGCGGTTTATCATTTCCGATAAGTTGGAAAGTAATTTATTTATAATCCAATTTTTATTAATGAAAATGAATCTTCAAATTATCTGCTTTTAATTAATACACACGAGTTAAATTGTATACAATTCTGAAACCTATGCGGAAGTATTTACTTTATACAAACAGCGATCCACTCATTATAAATAAAATATAAAAATAGTAATTGCAGAAAGGTATTTACTAGTTGAGAAAAGCGTAAAATGTTAAACTTGATAAAAATGCACGTTACAAATTCCCCCCTAGCAAAATAAAGACGTCGGGGTGAAAGGAAAAAAACGACAGACAGGAACCAAAAAACAAAAAAATTATTTTTATCCGGTTCGAAGGACCAACACCAATATAAGAAAAGGAACATTTTTTTTTTAAAAAGACAAAGGCATCTATCGCAACCAACAACGACAGAACAGGTAAAGAAAGCATTAAGTAAACACCCAATGAGGATTAAAGGTCTTCGCTACTTTCAAAAACGTCAAAAGACGGATGTCTCCAAAAGGGACATTTCTGTTCTCCACCTCAAAGAAAAGTTTTGGCTTCCCGCGGAGAAACCAAGAGGAAAGAAAAAAAAACGAGGAAGAAAACTCGTAGCAAACCAACTAGACGACACAACTGTCAACCTCAAGTGTGCAGCAAAGAAAGTACCAAGACAAAGCAAAGAGCAAAGTCAAGCTAGTACACAACCTAAAATACTTCCAACTGAGGTAACACAGATTCGTATGAAACGATTACTCAAGCAGAGTATGGCTAACAGACCTACAAAAGCGACTAAGTCGAAATACCTAAAGGAAAAGAAAATAGATCTGAAGCCTACCTCAAGGAATGGATGTAGAAAGCGACTCTAATAGTCCAATAGTGAACAAATGGTAGCACTAGCCAGAAGAAAAAGTCACGGGATGGGCTAGCTACAAAATATAAATAGGAATACGAAATGGGCGCCAGTGTTTTCGGACACAAGCTTATCAGAGAAAACCCAAGACCAATAAGCCAAAAAAAAAATTTCAAGTCATTAGGGATAGCGACACGTAGGGGTCAAAATAGAATCAGCCGTAGGGAGCCCTCTAGGATCCGGAGGTTCAGGATCAATGTCTGGAGGGTCTAAAGTTTTATCGGGTTTGAGGTCCTTAATATGCTAAGTACCCAGATCGTTACCAGAATCATCCACTAAGATATAGGTCCAAGGAGAAAGTTTAGTTCTAATAGTAAAGGGACCCACATATTTGGGAGCAAGTTTAGCATTGAAGTAGCGAGTAGCATCCGAAAGAACATAATTGCGTTTCCACACGCGATCGCCAGGAGATAAAGTTAAGGGACGACGACGAAAATCGTAGTGTTTAGCATTTTCCTTGTATGCTAAGGAAAGACGTTTCGAAATTTCCCCACGCAGTGACTCAATTTTGACTAAGTCAGTAGGAGGAATAGGACGTTCGGGATCCATAAGAACATCATCAGGATCAAGAGGTTTTCCAAAATGATGGCCGTAGAGAACATGTTCACGACCATATAGAGCAAAATACAGGGAGTAACCAATAACCTCATGCTTAAGCGTTCGAATAGCACAACCAATCTTTGCCAAATTAACGTCCCACCGACGTTGATTATCAGAAACGTAAGAAGAAATCATAGTTTTCAGGACTCTATTAATACGTTCGGCCGGATTCGCCTGAGGATGATAGCGAGCATTAAACAGAATTTTTGTTCGATAAGAATCACAGAGTTTAGTGAAAATATTACTACGAAATTGTACACCATTGTCCGCAATTAGATACTGAGGAGTACCATACACCAGGAAAATATTTTCCTCAATGGTTCGAGCAACAGCAGCGGCCGTAGACGCACGTAGAAGAAAGAAACAAGCATATTTTGTAAAACAATCGGCAACAACTAATATGAAAGAATTACCTTTAGAGGATCTAGGAAGAGGTCCGACAATATCAGTACATAGGACTTGCCAAGGACGAGTGGCAGTAGCACGGGAGACATAAAGCCAGGAGGTTTCTTTTGTTCGACTTTGTGTGCAGAGCAAATTTTACAACGACGGACGTATCGAGCAACAGCGGCTCTAAGTTTAGGCCAATAGTAACGCATGGTAATTTTAGAGACTAAAATGAAAGAATTACCTTTAGAGGATCTAGGAAGAGGTCCGACAATATCAGTACATAGGACTTGCCAAGGACGAGTGGCAGTAGCACGGGGAGACATAAAGCCAGGAGGTTTCTTTTGTTCGACTTTGTGTGCAGAGCAAATTTTACAACGACGGACGTATCGAGCAACAGCGGCTCTAAGTTTAGGCCAATAGTAACGCATGGTAATTTTAGAGACAGTTTTGTGGACACCAGGGTGACCTGAAGTAGGTAGATCATAATTTTCGTATAGAACCCTATTCCGTTTTTCGCTGGGAACTACTAACTTCCAATTGTCTTGAGGAGGTTGGAACAAAGACTGTTTAGATTTTACATGTTTATATAGTAATTCGTTTTCCACATGCCATTTACTGTATAGTTTAGGATTGGAATTAACACGAGTCCGTAGCTTAAGATACAAAGGATCCAAAATTGGCAGAGTAATAGAAGATTTAGGAAAGTCATCAATTAAGTCAATTTTAGGTACTGAGCGAGATAAGGCATCGGGAACGATGTTTTCTTTACCTTTACGATGTACGATGGTGAAGTTATATTGTTGCAGTCGTACAGACCAACGAGCTAAACGACAGTTGGGGCTTTGTAGATTATTCAGCCAGATAAGCGAGTGGTGATCGGTAATCACAGTAAAGTGAGAACCCTCGATATAGGGACGAAATTTCTCAATTGCCCAAATAACACCAAGACATTCTTTTTCGGTGGCGCTATAGTTGCGTTCCGCCTTTTTAAGAGAACAGCTAATGTAGCTAATGACTTTTTCGTCATCACCCTGTTGTTGGGTCAGTACAGCACCCAGACCAAAATCAGAGGCATCAGTCTGTATAGTAAAGGGCAAAGAAAAATCAGGACAACTCATCACTGAAGCCGTTACCAAGTGTTCTTTCAGCAGCTTAAACGCCTGCTGACATTCTGAAGACCAATTAAATTTAGAATTTTTCTTAGTCAAAGCAGTAATCGGAGTAGTAAGAGTAGAAAAATTTGGGATAAAGCGACGATACCACGAACACATACCAACTATGCGTCGTACTTCAGTTACAGTAGTAGGAGGAGGAAAATTAAGAATGGCCGAAACTTTTTATGGGTCGACCTGGAGTCCATGACGATTTACTACGTATCCCAGATAACGAAGTTCCGGTCGGCATATAATGCATTTATCTCTGCTAAGAGTAAGACCTGCAGAATTTAAACGAAAAAGCACTTTCTGTAGTACCACCATATGTTGTTCGAAAGTAGGGGTAGCGATGATCACATCATATAAGTATGCGAAACAGAAAGGTTCGAGATCAGCACCAAGCACACGATCTATAAGTCGCTGAAATGTCGCTGGAGCATTATGAAGGCCAAATGGCATTTTAGTAAACTGGTATAAACCTCTACCAGTCACCGTAAATGTAGTAATCGCTTTAGAATTAGAAGAAAGAGGTATTTGCCAATAAGCAGAGCGAATGTCCAAACTAGTTAAGAATTTTGCGTCTCTAAGACGGTCTAGAATCGTAGAAATATAGGGAAGGGGATAGGCATCTTTTTCTGTAACCTCATTGACCTTTCTAAAATCGATGCAGAAACGATATGTGCCATCCTTCTTAGACACCATAACAATAGGGCTAGACCAAGCGCTATTAGATGGTTCTACAACACCATTTTCTAGCATCTCATCCAGAGCTTGATTGACATGTCGAAGTACCGTAGGGGACATGGGATAATATCGTTGCTTGATAGGACTAGATGTAGTACGGATCTGATGTTCAATAAGATTAGTACAGCCCAAAGGTAAAGTATCATCTTTAGGAAACATCTGTTGGACTATACGAGACAATTCGGATTGTTGCATGATCGACAGATCGGAAAGAGCATTGATCTGACTGATCGAGACAGTAGAAGAAGAACCGAAAGTCCATTGACCCGTTCGAAAATCTGGGACAACACCCATAGATTTCCAGAAGTCAATGCCTAAGATCAGAGACTGAGAAATAGAAGGAACAACTAGGACGTCAAGAAGGATAGTTTTATTTTCGACTGACATGGGTAAAGTAAGTGACCCGAGAATGTCACAAGCTTGACTATTGGCTACCGTACAGCTGTGGATCTCCGTTTGGGACAAAGGCAAAGAAAGAGAATAGAGAATATCCCAACCAGGACCACCAATAATAGTACGAGAAGCGCCAGAATCAAGCAAACCCTTAAATTCGATGTCGAAAATAGTAACAGTAAGATAAGGTCTGTCGTCCTCACGAGAACTAGCTAAAATAAAATCCAGAACATATTTAGATCGGTCATCAAGACCAGAGAAAGGATTTTCTGAGGAAATAATAGGTACCGAGACAACTGTAGAAGGGATCGGGTCGGTTTCTCGGCTTAGCAACTCGATCGGTAGTTTAAATTCTTGTTACAACTCGTACAATTGGTACGGGTAACATTAGGTTCACCACAACCATAGCAATGTAGTATTTGAGGTTCAGTACAGGAAGGAGACTTGTGTCCTCGTTGGCCACAGTTCCAACAGACGACCTGTTTACTTGTAGTAGGGGTAGCTGGATTAGGAATAGAAGAAAGATTATTTCTATTCGCGGAGGTTGGGTGTGGTTTAGAAAAGTTAGACCCACGAGGTTGGACCAAAGAGGGTAACGAAGGGTTTGGTTTATACGCTAGATCAGGTTCCACATACGAGTGGGTATTTCTATTAGGGGGTACGTAATTGTCGACCCTAAATTTCGTTAGTTCTAATTTTAGACACTCATTTTCCAACTCTTCCCAAGAATGTACGGTAGGCAGCCGGGCTAAATAAAAAGAGGACAGGTTACGAGAAACTATATCAAGTTGTACATCGGCCGGTACACTCCCATGGCGCCGGAACAATGCACTCATGCACGACAAATATTCAACAATACCTTCCGACGGGTCCTGTGTCCTTGCTCGGATGTCGTCAAATAACAGATGATAGTAATCTGAAGGTGCAAAATGACGTATTAGCAGCCTAGATTGTGATGTCCAATTGGAACAACGGTGACAATTACCTCGGAACCAACAGAGCGCTTTGGATTCGAACAACTCAACCGCGGAGTCAAATAATTCACTCTCCGGGATATTTCGAGCTTTTCGGAGCTCTTCCACTCTTTCAAGGAAACTATGTACCGTTAGGGTTTGAGAATCACCTGAGAATTTTAGATCAAGTTTCGAGACTCGGTTACGTGTGGAGGAAGTACCACACGACTTAGAAAAGACGGATTCGGATTCCTCTTCCTCTTCGGAATCGGATGTAAGTATAGGGGGTCCATCCGGGTCTACATGAGGAGTAGGAGAAAGAAAAATACTAGAGGTAGCTAATGGGATACCGGATGTGGCAGTAGTGTGTCAAAACTTTTTAATCTTCTTATCATAGTCGCGGCGGAGATTATTTACCGTAAGAAGTAATTGACGTTGTATTGTCTGCTCATCGTCTTTTAGGGACAAATTTGCGCAACGACGCTCGAGATGTATCCACAAGGCACTAATACGTCGAAACGTATCTGAGGACTTATCACCATCAAAGGGGAGAAGTGAGGTTTCTAACTCTTAAATAGCGACTTCAATGGCCCTACATTCAGAATCAAAATCTGCTTTTACAGGGATGGAGAGAAGCCTTTTCTCTCGTTCGATGCTAAGAGCACTTCGAATGGATCTACGTAACTTTTCCACATTGTCTTCAGGAGTGTAACCCCGAGAAGATAACTCGTACTGAAGCTCAGTCTTCCGTAACCAGTTGACCGTCATACGCCAATAAGCCATTATGAAATGAGATTTTTAAATATTATAGTATTATAAGTATTATATATTAAGGATTATATTTAAGGGAGGTAGCGAAAGTGACGCGAAGAGAAGAGAAAAAAAAGGTGGTGTAAAGAAAACTTGGGCGCCAGTGTTTTCCAGAACCAAATTACCAGCGAAAACACAACTCTGATAATTCACAAAAAAAAAATTAGAATCAAAGAATTTCTATATAGCGAAGGAAGAAAAAAAAATCAAGACTACACCACAAAAAAAATTAGAGCCAGCCAATATAGGCAGAAAAGAAAGTCGAGCCGATACACCAGAAAAAATTAATGCCAAAAAGTCAAGGTTATAAAAAAATTTAAAAAAAGTCAAGAGCAAATCCAAAAAAATCGAAAGCAAATAAAAAAAAAATCGGGCCCCTCAAAAAAAATCGAGGCCCCTCAAAAAAAACGGGCCCCACGTTGGGCGCCAAAAATTCTGTTACGTTAATTCGTAGCAGCCACGTTGGGCGCCAAATTTGTGCTACGTCGGCTCGTAGCCGTGCGTAACACATAGAAGATCAAAGAAATGACCGGGCTCAATCGGAGAGTAGGGGGGGGTTGTAGAAAGCAGACCAACATATAATGTATGCGGCGGTAAGGAGTTAGTAACAATACCTGCAGTGAAAAAATTGGAATAGCAAACCTGCAATAAAAAAGATTAGTCCTGCAAACCTGAAAAAAAAAGAAAATAAGCATAGCAGCAATGAAAAATCTAAGTTATTCAGTACTTTGTAGAATGTAAATAAAACTGTTTAGATAAACTATATAATATAATCACGATAAAAGCATTACAAAAATTTTTATCACAAAGTGAGGTAATATTGGGGAGTAGCAGAAACGTTTCCTTACACACCAATTAAACATAAATCAGACAAAATGTTAACAAAAGATAAACAGATAAGACACAATTGATATCAGTAATTCAGTAGTATTGATTTTTTTTCTTTCTTTTTTTTTCTTAATAGCAGGCAAGTCTATTGTAAAAGGTATCAGAACGACAAAGAAATGGCAAAATAACGGATAGATATTTAAAGTAATAACAAGTAAGAAATAGTTCAACTTACAAAAAGTCCTTCAGTAACGCTTCCTTGCAATTGAAGTGTGGGATTCAACGATGTCCCGCACTAGCGAAGCACTTCACCCTTGACTGTGAGGGTGTTGATGAAACTTATCACACGTTACACTAATCACACCTACGTATTTCACTGGGGTTAGCAGCAGACAATATCACGCGTCGGAACTATGTAGTTGATAAATTTCTTGGTAATTCTATTTCCTAAGACAATAATTTCGAAATATTCTGTAGCACTAGTTTGATTTCAACTGGGACCAGATGTATATTATTTTCATAAACATCCCAATAAGCAGTGAGAAACTTCAAACAATACCTTAGTAAACCGGTAATCTGTTATATTTCGCAAACACGAAACTTGCACAAGCAAAGATCTATTTTAGATTCTTTGTTGTTAGAAAATTCAGAAACTACAGTATCCACAGAATTTGGGATAATCCAAAGTATGAACTACTCAAATAAGAAAAAGACAACGCCACAAAAAAACAATTAGTAAAGCAACGCGTATCACTAAAATAATGTTCCGTAAAACAAGCACGTGCGGTTGAGTCAACAAGTTCTATCACTTTTTTTCAACAGAAAAGCAACAAAAAGAACAACTAGTAAAGCTACGGGTATCACTAAAACAATCCGACTCTTTTTAAAGCAAACAGCACACACTATTTTTAACGTAATTAATTTGTAGGATCGAAGAGCAAACTCAAACTTTCAACGCAAACAGGAAACGTATTTTTAAAGTCATTTATGTATAGGAACAAAGAACCAAAAAACAACTCCTCGTCTGTAGATATATCTACTCGTTTGTTATTCCAACCGCTTATCGCCTATCAACTCAACTCGTATATCCACGTAAAGAACATCCAATAAATGAATGCAGTACTTCTATCTACATAATTAATTGCCGTGGTTTATCATTTCCGATAAGTTGGAAAGTAATTTATTTATAATCCAATTTTTATTAATGAAAATCAATCTTCAAATTATCTACTTTTAATTAATACACACGAGTTAAATTGTATACAATTCTGAAACCTATGCGGAAGTATTTACTTTATACAAACAGCGATCCACTCATTATAAATAAAATATAGAAATAGTAATTGCAAAAAGGTATTTACTAGTTGAGAAAAGCGTAAAATGTTAAACTTGATAAAAATGCACGTTACAAATTCCATAGTATTTAAGTTTTAATCTTAGATTTAGATAAACGTATGTGCTTTATTATGGAATATCCAAATGCAACATTCCAGCAAAATTGCTTCTTAAGAAACAGAAAAATATTATAACTCAAATTTAATTTTAACACTAACCTTATTATTCTGTATCTACTTTCCAGGAACCGATTTCAAATAATCGCAAATACTAGAAAGAGCTTACGAGGATGAAATCCTTTGTACAGTATGCTGAAGCAAAATGGTATTTTCAAGGAATTGGATTGTTGTCAAGCATTTAATCAATTGAAATACTGCAAATTGTTGAACAATAGATTATTCTAGAATCAAAACCTTTAAGTGCAGAAAAGTATTGGGTATTACCGCTGTACGGCTTGTTTTCAATTCGATTGCGCGAAATTCCTGATCAGCTTCAAAGAAAATGCTTTCACAAATGTCTTTGCAGCTGCTTAGCTTAGATGCTTAGAAGGCTTTTGTTTGAGCGAGCGTAGTCTATTACCTTATTGTTTCTTTTACGTTTGGGCTCAATCCAATTTAATACTACTTAGAATTTGTTATATCGATTACCTACAGATCCAACAAGTACACCATAATTGAACTTAAAGATAAAGATTTTAAAATTTTAGTTTCATACTAAATGCTAGAAATCATGATACAAACATTATTTTACTACAGCATTGTACATAATGCCTTATGAAGCATGAAGTTGTAAGCTAATTTTTATTAATGATTTCCTAAATTTAGAAGCACAAAAGGGTATTTGGAAGAAATGTTAGATGATAAGAGTCGATATGATAACGCTGCACGTCGATGCAATTATTCAAATAGTCCTCTTCTGATCACCACCGCTCTTTGTATTTTAGTATCCTGCATTTTTAAATCTGCCTCGGCTAGTCCGGTTTAATTCACACGGAGTGCACAACGTTACGATAATCAAATAGTTTACCCTTTTCCCTAAAACTTTATCTGCTTTGAATGATAAAACGAAGTCGATTAATATTTGTATGAGAAAATAAAAATGATTTACACTTCACAGCTTAATCTGTTTGACTGTATGTTAAAATTAGCCCCTGAAACAAATAACAATAAGCTTTAAATTGTTTATCTCTAAAATTTTAAGCTCCTTTTTCTTATTTTAAAGCCAGCAAAATGTCGTTTGTACTCTACTGGAATTTCTCTCAACGTTCAAGATTTTTTCTTGTTTACGATATTTTTCACGTATCAAAATAAATTGTTGTCGACTCCTTACATAAATTATTCAAGTTTAAAATATGATCAAAAATACTACATTAGAAAATAATGCCTTGATATGATCAATGTTCAGATATAATAAATAGTAAATAATGTCTTATGCAAGATAGTTCTGACCTGTAGTTTTCTTTGAGCGTTTTTCAGCTGCATGCCGTGGATCAGTACCCCAATATTGCTTTTAGTTGAGTTTCTTAGTCTCCAAGTTCTACTCCGTTGAATATGATCTGCCTAAACTTTCCATAACGTCGCAATGTCCTTAGATTTATTCTTAGATTTATGCTTTGATTTATTCTTAAAGTTGTTCTTAGATTTAGTCTTAGAATCGTTCTTAGACTATCCTTACTTAGAATTTCCGTAGAGCCGTTTTCTAGCAAACGGCCAAGCTTTGTCTCCTATATTTTCACTATAATTAATTCCAAATATTTTATAACATCACTTTTCACAAAATTTTCATTGTTTAATTCGAATATTTACTCGACGTGTAAATTTTTAAGTATCAGTGATGCAGCTTGTACGTGGTTCATATTAATACTCTCCGCTTATCAAACCTGCCACGTTATATAGCCTACGCCCCATTTAAATTCTTTGCTTTATCTGCGCTGTTGTTCAAAGTGTATGAACAATCATCGGTTGTTTTGGATATTCTTGGGCTTTTACAAAATTATCACTGAAATTATTTTATAGAAACGATTCGTTGATCACGTAGGTTCTCGTATATTTCTGGTTTGTATTTATTTTATAGCGTCTGTTTTGATGTTCTTACAGGAATTTCTAATTTGCTTTGGCACGTAATTTTACTTATAGCGTTGTTTGTCAAGATAATACATTTGGGATCTGCATTAACTTAATGTAGAAAATTACGTAAACAAATTGCCGTAAATTAACATATTTTTGTTTACACTTTTAATGCTAAATAAATGGGGTTTTCTAGCTCCTAGTACTATTTACATAAATTGGGTAACCATTATGACTCAATATACCCCTAAATAACTTCTTATCATAGCAATATATATATATATATATATATATATATATATTTATGTAGTGGTTTTAAAGGGTTGAATGTAAATATAAACAAGGCAACTTTAAAACACCTTGTATAAAGGAAACAACCAAATTTACGTGCGAAATTTATCTCATTTTATTCAATTTAAAGTATCTAGTATTACCATTATTTTATAATTAGGGATTAAGAATTTAATAGGTGCGTAAAGAAAATAAATTGCATAAGCCAATGGAAATAATTATTTAATTTAATTGAGTTGAATTCAAAGGAATATAACGTTTAAAACGCATAAGGTGAAACGCGTTGCTAACAAACGAACAGCCGTTGGATATGAAATACTTCAAAAAGCAAAATCCTAGAAATGTTATTTTAAAACGATCGTTAATTAAACACCTGTATATTTTCTAAATGTCAACTTCCACTTATTTTGTGTAGATAAAACTCAAGATTCTAGGTATATTGTACAAACGGTCGGATGTTTTCGCATTAAACGCTAATAAGGGGTAATTTAAAGCACGTAGGCAAGTCTACGTGGGGTTAGATAGCAGATGGACAGGAATATCGATTTCTACCACTCACCCAAGGTTAGAAGAAAACGTAGAATATGCACAAGAAAGGGACAGCGTTAATATAAGCGGGATTTGTAAGACGTCAATGCATAGACTATTGGTCGATATCGTTAGTTGTACATCAGACAAACACGGGAATATTGAATGTTAATTTTTCAGAAAATATCGTAACGAAGCGCTGAATTTCGGGGATTTAGAAGTCGGTTGAACCCAAAATTTTAAGAAATATTATTGTTAATGAAGGACTTCGAGTAAAATGCGGCCGAGAGGTGGCATCGGAAATTGTATAAATACTTTTTAAAAATGAATAAAAGGCCCTTAGTATTTGATCGCTTCAGACTACGTACGAAAGTTACCACGAGCTTGTAAGTATAGAAAATTATTTTAAATTAAATAGTACGGTGTCAGCCTCATAATTTGTACGCGGATAGTGCCGAGTCGAGATTTTATTGAGATGCCACATATATTTTTTTAACAAGCTCGTGTAGTGACGTTATGTAACGTGAACTAAATTAAACAAAGATAAAAGAAGTATAATTTTTGGATTTGGAGTTTGATGTATCGTGTATGAACAGCATTGCAGCATAACTTAGAGGGTGTTCAACTACTAATATCTGGAGGCGGGAGCAGAGCAGTACCACAAAACAGCTTAATGGCATCATCGTCAACGGAGCAGGGATCTTCAAGAAATTCCAGGTAACGTTTTAGAATTTGTTGTTGTTGATAAACTATGAAGGTTATTGTGATGGGTGAGAGTGAACTATGATAGTATTTTACATTATTTGGCGTATTGAAAGTAATACGTATAACTAACTTTTATTGTGGTATTTAAATCAAAATATAAAGGTGTATATAAAGCTGATTAACATTCCTCAGGAATTTAAATATTTTTTTGTTATGAGTACATGGGTTTTTGTTGTGTTTGTAATAAGAATATGCCAAGTAAAGAGCATACATCAATCATAATTAACTGGGTTATAATGAGCTCACCATATTTCAGAGTTTCCTAATTGAAATTAATTATAATTAAAGTAAGAAAGATAAGGTATTATTCAGGGCCCATTTACTCAGGTTACATTCAATGTGTTTGATATTTCCAGTTAAAATTCTGGACTTTACAAAATAGAATTTATAGAAGTGTAACTTGACCACTCAGATGAAAATAATTTTGAAGTTTTATTTGTAAATAGTGGAAAATAGATATTGTATGATTGTTGTATTATTTTGTAGTTTTATTGAGAGTGTGCGTGAACGATTGAGAATATGAGAGTGAATCTAGGTATACAAGAGGAGGCCCAACTGAGCTAGCCAGAGAAGCAGTTGAAGAAAGCAATTCAACCGAGGAAGCTGGAATCGGGGTAAGAAATATTATTTCTTTGTTTTTGAATTTTATGACGATTTTGAAAAATTAATAAAATTTTGAATGTATCAATGTTGGTGAGGCTTTTACCCGAGATACACGGCAATCTTATGACGGCCCAACGTTGGGGCTCGAATGATTTTTAGCGAGTTCCAGAGATTAATCCCCGACAAACACGGCAATATATATATATATATATATATATATATATATATATATATATATTATGTATGGTGATATTAAATAAAATTTATGCTTCAAAATATGAGTTAAAAAGTAATAAGTGCAACCTTTAATGTGGTGTTGGCCTTTAAAATGATTTAAATAAACAAATTTTCAAATTTAATTATGCCACGGCTTTTAAAAACTCGCTCAGGGAAACTGAATCTATTATTTAAACTCTGTAAGAAGACGTGGGTTCTTTGTCCCCTTACAGGTATAGAAAACACAGGCGCATAAAGCGTTGTTAGATCAAAAGCACCTAACCTCTTTTTAGTGCTTGCGTATCGTGATTATACAAAGATTGATAAATCTATTCAACAAATATTTAATTTAGTTAAGTGTTTGAAATTTAAATTATTCACAAATTACTTTAAATGAAGTGTATATAAAGATAACTTAAAATACCTGCAACTCCGTTGAATGTGTCTGGGTGTACATGGGCTTTGAAACAGGATACAACAAGATCGCCTCGAACGCTTTCAGTGACTACCTATTAAAAGTATGTTTTAGTTTATGTTCAAAATAGATTTTACTTTAGTTTTAGGTTCTACAAATAACTACTACTTCACCAAATAAACTGATCTGTAATCCTAGAAGACTGGACCCTGCTGCAAAATATTTCACTATCACAGGTGCAACTCTTCAATACACAAAAGATGCCCCGATGTTTGGTATAATTGGAAGTCCTCTTTTGGAAATTTTTTTTGTCGTATAACCTTTTCACTTATTTTGTATTGTAATTCAATTAAAATGCGTGCACTTTAAAACACATATATTAATTTTGATAAATTTTAATTTTTCAGGCTCTTAAGCCAAAAAACATCTATTCAGTATACAATTTTATAATCAATTAATTTTATTTCTAAACAACCATCACCTAGGAAAACTAAAACAATTACATCTAGCCTACTAACTAATAATTACAAGGGATGCATTCATCATATTAACCTTAACTCTACTTAATTGCTATTTTAGAACAGCTTTGGTAATATTAAATTTGATTTTGACATTTCATAACTTTTTATCACTTTATAATTAAAATGTATTAAACTACTTTCATTTCAGGTACATCAAATTTATAAATGGCATAAAGTATCCTGAACAAATTACAAATAATAATTTTATAGACAAAACCTATACACATTCAGTTGAAGTTACATTAGATACCATTCGTATTGAAAAATATTGGAAAAATGTTTTTTAAACCTCAAACGCTGCATCACTAGTACATAATATTCTATATCTGCGTTTAACAAGTAATTATTCATCAATCTTTGTTTACCGTAGTGTTTTTAAATTTTAGAATAGCTTGATAAAAGTGGTAAATTAATGTTTTTATCCTTAGTACTAACAACTATCTTTTAAATCCTTTAATAGTGTCAAATACTAATATATATATATATATATATATATATATATATATATATATATTTGTTTGTAACAATGCTCAAGAATTAGTGGACTGCTTGGTGGTATTTTAGTAAAAGGTTGTTTAATTTTCTTGGGTATATAGTCCAAAATTATTAAAATAGATGATTAATTTGAAATAGCTTTATTTCAACTTGACGTTTCGGCACATACTTTGTGCCTTTTTTAAAAGCTATAAAAGAATGGAAATAGCAGAAAATATATAAATATACAGACGTAACTTACTTCAAGCATTAAACACAAGTAATTGAAATTAAAATGAAAAAATGAATACACAGGAATATTTGGAAAAATCTTTATCTCTCCTATCTGACATGTCCACTTACTAACCTCTCAAAAGAGATCCCACCTTTACCACCCAAAAAAAGGTTAATGATCATATAAAAACGTTACACAAAAAGGGTATGGTTAATGATTCAGAAAAGAAACAATTAACCATTAACAATTCTATTCCTGGAAAATATTTTGGATTACCCAAGATCCACAAACCCGTTCTTTCTCTCAGACCCATCATCTGCTCTATCAATACTCCCGCTTACACATTGGCAAATTTTCTTAGTTGCATTCTACAACTTGCTTTCCCTTTAGAAGGTTACAATGTTAAAGATAGTTTTACTTTTGTAAAAAAATTAAAAAATTTCCGTTTATCCGTAAATCATATAATTGTTTCTCTAGATGTCAAATCTTTATTCACCAATATTCCTCTACCTCTAGTTATATCCATCATTAAAAATAAATGAGCTTCAATCGAACCTCACTGTAAGAGCTCCGAAACTTACTTCCTTGCCTCCATTAATCTCGTCTTTAACAACGCCTATTTTGTCTATCAAGACAAATACTACTTACAAATATTTGGTACCCCGATGGGTTCCCCACTATCCCAATTACAGCTCAAATGGTAATGGGTAATTTGCTTGATTCAGTTATACCTCAACTAGCCTTTCAGATGTCTTTCCTGATAAAATATGCAGATGATATCATCTGCCCCGTTCTTGCTGAGTATATTGATGACCATATTTCTATATTTATTAACTTCAATGAACACCTTAAATTTAGTATGGGAGTTGAAGTTAATGGTAAATTACCTTTTGTGGATGTTTTAGTTATTAGGAAACATGGCATTTCATTAATTTTGGATTGTTATACCAAATCTGCAAATTCAGGCAGATATGTAAATTTATTCTCAAACCACTCCTTCAAACAAAATTAACACAGTCAAAACGCTCTCTCGCATTGAATTGATCTAAGATCCACAATTTCTCGCTAAAAACAAAAAATTACTTTTTAACATTTTAATAAACATTGGATACCTCAAATCTTTGTTACATAAACTAATTTATAATAACATGTTACCTAACAATAGCCACAAACGTAATAATTTTATTTACAAAAAACTTCCTTTTATCCAACTTTGACTTCTCTACTAACAAGGTTGCTTAAACAACCCAACCTAGCTACTACTTATTTACTTATTTACTTACACCTCCATCAAAATCACCAAACTCAAGGATCAAACTTTAAAACCACTCCATAGTAAAATCAATTACAAAATTGAATGTAGTTGTCACAGCTGTTACATTGGACATACTTGTCAGTGGTTAAGAAACCGTTTGACCCAGCACAAAAGTGATTGTGGCAAGGATTCTAATAAATGTGCTTTAGCTTCCCTCGTATATACCACCAAACACAAACCTTTCTTTGAAGATGCTGTCATTTTGGATAATAAACCTAATTACAAGATTAAGCTGTTTTAGAATCTTATCATATTAATAAAGAACGATATCCAATTAATAATAGACTGATGTAGACAATATTCATTAGAAGTACTCTGCATTGTATAATATGAGTCAATTTAAACAACGTCAACATCACCTACATTAATTCAATATCTTTCTGTATTTTTTATAATCACTGTCCATGCTGGAACGTACTCCTGCAATTTTTGAAACTGCATTTTTACGAATCCACGTTATCGACGTCTTTAATATCAAAACTGTATAATTTTTGTATTTAATTTTGAGTGTCAATCATTTTTTCGTTTTAATTTCAATTACTTGTGCTTAATGCTTGAAGTAAGTTACATCTGTATATTTATATATTTTCTGCTATTTCCATTCTTTAATAGATTTTTAAAAAGGCACAAAGTATGTGCCGAAACGTCAAGTTGAAATAAAACTATTTTAAATTAATCATCTATTTTAATCATTTTGGACTATATACCCAGGAAAATTAAAATATGCCTCGGCTAGCCCAGTTTAATTCACACAGAGTGCACAACGTTACGATAATCAAATAATTTACCCTTTTTTTTTCTAAAACTTTTCCTGCTTTGAATGATTAAACGAAGTCGATTAATATTTGTATAATGAGAAAGAAAAAAATCATATACACTTCACAGCTTAATTTGTTTGACTGTATGAGAAAATGAGCCCCTGAATCAAATAACAATAAATTTTAAATTGTTTATCTCGAAAAATTAAAGCTCCCTTTCCTTATTTTAAAGCCAGTAAAATGAAGTTGTACTCTACTGGAAATTTTTCTGAACGTTCAAGATTTTTCCCCTTTTTACAAAATTTTTCACGTGTAAAATAAATTTTTGATGACTACATAAAATATTCAGGTATAAAATATAATCAATGTTCAAAAAAATATAAAGAGCAAAAAATGTCTTATGCTAGATAGTTCTGTCCTGTAGTTTTCCTTGTGCGTTTTTCTGCTGCGTGCAGTGAATCAGAACCCCAATATTATATTCAGCTAAGTTGCTCCATTCAATTTATTTAGTCTCCAAGTTTTACCCCGTTTAATCAATAATGTAGTATTTTCTTAATCTCCCTTGGATTTTCTTAATGTTATTTAGATTTGCGTGATTTTTTTTTAAATTTTCGTAATGTCCCTTCAATTTACGTACTGTCACTTAGATTTCGTGATTTCACTTAGAGTTTTTGTAATGTCACTTAGAGTTTCGTACTGTTTTCGTAATCTCACTTAGAATTTCGTAATCTCACTTAGAGCCCTAAATTATAAATATTTAACCTAAATTAATCAACAAACTTCTACTCACGTTTTCCAGCAAACGGCGAAACTTGTCTCATATTTTTTCACTATAATTTATTTTAAAATTTTATAACACCACTTTTCACAAAAATTTTATTATTTAATTTGAATATTTACTCGACGTGTAAATTTTTGAGTATGAGTGATTTAGATTGTGCTTGGGTTCAAACTAAGCCTGTCTGATTATCAAAATCACGTGTTATATAGTCTACGCTCCATCTAAATATTCATTGGTTATCTGAACTGTTGCTCAAAGTTTACGACTAACCATCGAGTGTTTTGGATATTTTGGGCTTTTACAGGTATATCCCTGATAATAACTTGTCGAAATGATTCCTTGATCACGTAGGTACCAGTGGATTTCTAGTTTGTATTTATTTTAAACTGTGTGTCTTGATGTTGTTACAGGAATTTCTAATTCGCCTTGGCACGTAATTTCACTTATGGCCTTTGTTTGTCTAGATAATACTTTGGGATTAGTATTAACTCCATGCAGAAAATCACGTAGACAAGGTGACGTAAATCAACATATTTCTGTTTACATTTTGCGTTTCCGAAGCGTATTTATTTCTAAGGATGCGTTTCTTATCAGGACACTATGCTATCTGCTTTCACTATTGCATGTTTAATGTAAATTGTATTATGATTTTCTAGCTTTATACTGCATTAAACGCGTATCAATTTACTATTTATTAATACATTAGGTTTAAGACAAGTTTGATTGTGCGTAGAGTTATTTCTTTTGCTGAATGTGTGTTTATTGTTGAATGATGTTTCCGGCATTAATTAAAGTCCACTACGATCTTTATACAGGGTGTTAAATGTTTTCTATTTGCATAATTCGCAAATTACGTAGTTTTCATGCTAAATAAATGTAGTTTTCTAACTCCTAGTACTATTTACATGTATTGTGTAACTATTATGACTCAGTATACCTCTAAATAATCCCCTTATCATAGCAATATATTAATATATATATATTCTTATGCCGCCCCCCCACACTTTTTCTTTGTTGCGCGCCTTTTCTTATTAATTTTATGATTTTATATGATGTGCAAATATTTATTTCACTCCACGTATTTTAGCAACGTTTGGTTGGTTAATTAAATCAAAATTGTTTTTAATATGCCTCGACTATATGAACTCTTTCTTCTCAGGGTATCCACCTACTTACCGTGGGTTCAGTGGTAAGTAGATGTGCAATGCCCAACCAAACTGCACTATCTTTTGTTTTAGTACTTTTTTTAGAATTTACTTGTGTATATGCCAAATTTTATGTGATCCACGTAGCCTTGTGCCAAATTAATTAATACCACAAAATTACTGACTTTGACGTTATAATACACCGTACTCACCTGAATTATACGTCGTTAACGGCCTCTCTTAATGCTGGCTCAAAATCCTTTTCGCCGTATGCGCCTTCACAAGGTTTCACTATCACTTTGAACTGCCGTCTAGCCTCCAGGTGTCTTTTCTTTAATTTTGTTACGCCCAAATCTAAAATAAATATAACCCGAATTTAGAATTTAGAATACCCTTTTTATCTACTTCCCCTGCGCTAATTCTTCCGTAGTAATTTCTTCCTTGAATTGTACACTTCCACTTGCTATTCTTACGCTGCTTTCTAATTCTGCTCCTCTCGTTCACTCGTTCCAAATCTATGCTCGTTCCTATTAACCACTCAATCCAAATCTATCCTCGTTCCTGTTTACCACTCAATCCAAATCTATCTTCGTTCCTGTTTACCACTCAATGCCCCGCTACATATAAATCCATATCCAAATCAATCCTTATATTCTTCACTCTTATGTTTCTCACTCGATACCTTCTACCTATATAATCTCGTTCTAATCCAAACTTATCTTCCGCCGGTTCGCTGTCGCACTAATTCCAATATTTACTTTTATTCGTCGCCGCTATTAATTCGTTATACACTGATGCTTCTCTTTACTCCTGCTTTATAAATCAAACTCTTGCAATTCAAACACATTTATTTACTCTTCCAAAAATATTTATACAATTTAGCGCAGTTTTATAAAACACGTCTTTTCACAAAAATAATTCGAAATCAAATCTCTTTGTTTACTATCCTAGGTGATAATTACAACATTTTCTGCCTACTCTATTACATATTATATAAAATAAAACCATCCAATAACATTTTATCACTGAGTTTGTGTCACAAATACCTTAACTTTTGTCTTTTGCACTTTCCTATTTTATACATAATATTCTATCATTGGTCCTAAATGTTTCACAACCCTTCAATCACATTTGACTCTGCTATTACTTATAATTTTGAGATTACATGTTTGTCCAAAAGTTGATTCTAGTAAAATAAAAGCCAAAATAATTCACATATGAACCTGGATCTGCGTGGCTAATAGTGGACAACCATAGACGCATCCGGTTTTCGGTTGGCAAATGTACGTTCAATGGCCTATTAAACTATAACTCAGTATAAAACCTTGAGCACTGTGTATTTTATCACGTCATCAAGTCATAATAATTTACGTCTTGGCACTTACATTTCAACTAACATTTTAAATACTTTAACGTATGTAAAGTACGGCAAACATACATTTTAAAATTACGGGATCTGATATATGGATTATTTTATTTGGCATACACTACCTTCTACACAAAACCACCCTTAGAACCCTTGTAGCTCCCACTGACATTACAATATATATATATATATATATATATATATTGACGAGGTAAGAGGGTCACGCAAAATAATTGAAACCCAAAACTTAGAAATAAAACCCACACAAATATAAAGAAAACCGGAAAGAATAAAAATTTCCGAAGATTTATTGTTCCACCCTGTATAATACAAGCGTACTTTTTAGCCATTGAAATGCAAAGCGCAAACACAATTTGGTGTGTGTAAATAATCACTCTAACAAATAAGTACAAATACATTCATTTTCATTTTTTAATTATTATAAAAAATACATTTTCGGTGCATAAAATAAGCACTTCATTCACTGTAAATAGCATCGAATAGTGCCAGCTTTACGCATTTCACGTAAAACAAAACTATATTCAATCTGAATAACGCTTTAATCTTTATAAAATATGCATAAAAACACGTTTTAGTTACCCTGAGAGCAAATATTGTCTTTTTACCATAGTTAAAAATACAAATCTTTTGCATGTGCAAAACCTCGTTGCGAAAGCAATTAAAAGCGTTGGTTATTTATATAATAAATAATTACCCCGTGTGTCAAATGTCCGTGTAAAAACAATGCAAATCTTTTGCAACTAAAGCTTTAATTAATCGGTTAAATTGTCTTCCGTACAACATTTTAAATAAAACATGTTCCCGAAGTTTCGGAAAAAATAAAGTAAATGCGTCATCTGTACTTAGAACTACTTAAATACCTTATTAATAACTAAACATTTATTCAACGAACTCGCATGTTATCATTAAAAGCCATAAAATAGATAAGAACGCGGTTTGATAGCCTTACGTACTAGTAAAGGAATGCAATGAAAATTAACCCATGAATCAGACAAGGATAAACAACGATTCAGTCGGGCGATTCGACTCTAATGAGGTAATATATTGAGTTATTCCTAGAAATATTACATCACTACGTTATATTATGTTCCATCAGTTTTTAGTTTTTCTCTTATTTTTTGCAATATATGAGATTAAAAATTCACATCACAAGAATTTATTGACAACTGCTTGCATAATAGCTCGGGGTACTACACTTTTTCCATTAAACCTTTTCGGCTTTTGCAAATTTGCGCATTTACGCATCAAGAAGCCTATGTTTAGGCAGAATACGTAATTCGTAAGTGTGAACTTATTTGTAATATATCTAATTCGTAAATTCTATCAATCGAAAGAAGCAAACATGGACAATGACGTTTTTAACCCTGTAATACTATTATTTCAAATTAGAGTTCAAATGCCGCAAAAATGCATATTAAGCTTTCCAATCTATTACTTAAGCATCTTCAAATACCAAAATAAAGCAACCCTTCTCTTGTGAAATAAATTGAAACGGTTGAAGACGTTATAATAAAACAGGGAAAATTAATTTGCTCACTTAAAAGAAACCTTGTTAGGAGAACTTTGCTAAAAGTCTTTAACCTTACAAGAAAATGCAAATGTACAGAATTTTTCCTTCATGAATTTGCTTTGTTCTTAAAGGTGTAATTAAAATTAGAAGAGGTTTAATACAGAAGTTCGTTTTAATTGATATTAGGGAGAATATTAAAAGTAGCTTTGGTAGCGTTTTCAAAAGAGATGTTTATAGTGTAGCAAAAAGTTTAATGAACAATTCTTACACTGCTTTCAACTAGGACTGATAATTTTGTAAATTTATGAAAATAAAATAAAATTGTGTTCCAACTTTATTTGATTAGTTCATATTTAAAGCTTTGCAAATAAGTTATTTGAAACTGGCAAAGATAACAGTCTAAAGTCGGCTCGTTATTTGAAGGCGTTTATTTATTTATACGACGTGAACAGGGAATATTAAATGTGACCTATACAAACACTGGAGAACTTTAGTAAGGATTGTCCTACTACCTTTGAAGGCTATTCCGTAATAAATTACCTTGTTCTAAATCCCTGCAGGTCTAACTCCATACATTATGGAAGCCTATTTAATTGTTTATTTATTATAAACTTTATTCGCTGTCAAAGAAAAATTCGAAAAGAAATTGAAGCTTTCTGAAGGGGTGATGACAAATAACAGCTTATTAGGAGCTCACACGAGAAAAATCTCGTGTAAGCTTCTACGGAGTTCTTTAATATATTTGGATTTACCCAGTTATAAATAACTGGGCAGATGCAAATAAATTACCACTGAACTACCAGGAACAAGGGCAAGAAATAAAGGATATAAAGACACTGGGAACTCTCGTTTTGGTTTGTACTAGTGGTTTTCGTTCTCGCTCCTTTTCTTACTTTTTTGTTTTTCGAGCAACCAATTTCTTTTCTTGAGTTGGAAGCTTTACCATTTCTTTTCTAGAGATATTCGTCCTTCGACAACTTCTGCAGTATTAAGCTATTCCCTCTTTGTCTTTGGTCATTGCTACCCTAAACCTTTCGTTTTCCTATTTCCTTTATACTTCTTGATGTGGTTCGGTATACTGGTTCTTTAAGCCGCATAAAAATTCATTTGTTGATTTTGAGCTTTTCTTGTAGTTTTCTTAAGGAAATGTTCTTTTGGTTCATCCTATTGATGTATATTACTCCTTCGAGTCAGATACAAATGAATTTTTATTAGTTTTTTGCTTTTCATTGGCTTTTGCGGGACGATTTGCTTTTGCTCTGTGTAATGTGGACGGTCTGCTCCGTTGCTTCTGCTTCCTATCCCGACTTTTTAATTTTGATAGAGCGAAGGGGCGGATTTGTTACGCTAAATCCCCGCATTAGATCTATTTCTGCATACTTCATACAAGTTTTAATTTCCAACTACCTTGTTTTACTTCTTTTCAATAAACGCCTTTTAAGGATTCTAGTATAAACGAATTTACCCTTTTATGCTATTTCAAATCATACGAACTTTCATTTAACAAGTCAATTGAAATGAATACTAAATTAAACCGTCCGATATAATTCCCTTGAGCGTTTAGCACAATGGTCATGCGTAGAATATATTCTATAATAGTTTCTAAATTCTCAGAAATATTTGCTTACCGTTAAACTACTTGGATTTATAAATTTCTTAAAGAAGCTAACGTCTGCTTATCGTTAAACCATTTAAAACAAGTTTTTTAAAAGGTTAGAAACTCCGTTTTGTCAATTCTTTTGAAATATGTTCTAACACTTGCAGCAAATACTTTATGGTTTTCTTTGAAAGATTAAAACTTTTCGCATCGTTAAAATAGTTTTAGTGGGTTGGTTATCTACCCTCTTACAAGCTATTTCGTATTTTGTTATCTTGCACGTGTTCAGCTCGCTAAAGTATATGAGCAATGAAACAGTTCATATATTAAATAATTCTCGGTATTGTAGGTTGCTATATAACAAATCGTTGACGTTACTATAACAGTTAAGCAACTTGTTATACATTTCATTCCATAATGCTGTTAGGAGGGTTGCAAACATACCTGACTATTTAAACAAACGCCGTTTTCACATGCGGACCATACAATTCAGAGGGAGTCATTACAGTATATCGAGGTCATTTGCTTGCGGTAATTGGCTATTGTTCAAGGAATATTTTGCAGCTGCTAATAGAAAAATATCTAGTAGATGGTGTTCCCAAAATATTTAACATTCTATCGCTGGGAATTGTTTTAAAACAAAATATTTTGTTTTTCCGTTGTTCTCTATCCATATAAATACACATTGAGCTTTGAAAGCTAAATCTTTCTATACAACGTCCTTTTACCAACAGGAAACGCTGTAAGTCGCAGCACTAAGATGCTTTGTTTGACTTAGTGTTACAGTTAAATTAAATTGTTTTATCCGGGATCTAGTCCGCCAATGAGTGTAGCGCGCTTCCAATCTCTTTACGATGGTACAAGCGTCAGACAGTTTGCTTTAAGGTACAGTTACTTTGTTTTCTTTTTTTGACGCTGCTGATAAAGATAGGAGACTCTCTAGTTTGTAGTTGAACAGAGCGGACGTGTTTCACGAAACTCCTGGATTTACTGCTACAAGTAAGTTTTTATATAAGGATTTTAATATTTTATTATTTTGAAGCTTTGATTTTTATTGTGTTTTTAGTAATACAGTGCGGCATAAATTTTTTGAACACGGGGCAGTGAAATAAATCAAAAATGAAAATTTAATCGTGTAAACAATAAAAAAACGTGCTCTTTACTTTGAATTTTAAATAAAATCCGCGTTTAAAACAAAAAAAAAATTAAATTTTGGAATAAAAAACCAAAAACCCAATAAATTAGCACCCAAAAATAATTTTTAAAACAATTTAAAAGGCGTCTTTAAACAATTTATAGCGAAAATCGCGTAAATCTGGTCAAAACTGCATAAAACCAGCAAATAAGTTTGTAAAAATTTTGTAGTTTACGTATACTAAAATAGTAACCTAATAAACAAAAAGACTCTTTTTGAATTAAATAAATAGCGTAAAAACTGTAAATTTTACAATAATTGAATTAAAAATATTCCACAAATTTAAGTACAGGTGTACGTAAAAGTTCTTAAAGTGAATTTTTTGGTGTAATTAGTGGTGTAACAGTTCAACCTCGTACCAGTCTCCAATTAAACAAGTGATTAGTGGCTTACCGGTACCGCATTCCAATAACACGTGTTCTAATCGATAGTTTGATTATTTAAATTTAAACGGGTTAACCAGTGTCGAGTATTTTATAATTTGATTTCTTGAAGTTTAAGTTTAAAATTTGACTTAGAAGTTTGAAATAAATAAACAAATGCAGGTTTGCTTAGGGTTCATTTTATAAGTAGTAGAGGTAATTGTACCGAAGTCGGGCATGGATTCAAGAATTGCCGAAAGACAGTTTCCTGCTGTGTGGTTTGCACTAAGGCAAGCGACAGAACAAGAAGTAGCGCGAAGATCGATACGCGCCGCGACGCTAAGTCAATCAGATGTTCTACAATGTTACGTCTGAAGAACGCAATCACACTCAACAGTATGGTTTATGAAGACCAAAGAACAACTATACGAAATAAAAGGATTAAATTCGCGCTATTATACCTCGGTAAAGGCAAAGGAGCCATACATAGCTTCTTGAAGTATATTTAGTGAAAACAATATTGACATAATTTATATCAACGCCAATTTATATCGACAGCACACAGAAATTTATACCACATTTTTCATAGCTTTAAACTAGAGCATATCGTAATCAAAGCTTAATGAGAACTAAACTAACTGAAGCTCACTATGGCAATTTATATTACACACAATCGTACTATTTATTTCAAAAACAAAGCAGAATATGCTAATAACATCTAGAATGTACCCTTTGTGATCTTTAGATATAAAGCCTTGTACCTGTCAATTAAGAGATCTCGCATCGCAGTACCTGTTAATCATATTTTGTGTAAAACCCTTAGTTTACGTTTTAATGTAATTATTCTTGTCACTGGCACACCAAGTGCCGCCACATTATCTCATCTCTTAAAGCGGTTCTGTCCCAGAACACTCTCTGATCAAGATGTTGAATGGCACTCTGGCAGATAAGGAAGTCAAAATCGTTACTGCAGTTTTTATGTTGATAGAAATAGCAATCAACACTTTTCGTAGCAGGTGCCGTACTATTTGGATCGAACCACATATAAAAATCTAAACTAGAATATTCTGGAACAGTACCCCTATCATATTTCGTAGGACCCACCGGTCCAACCAATTGAACCCACAATCGATCTTGGGTATGGCCAATCTCTTGTTTTCAAACTTTATCATCTGGTCAGTGAAATCCACTAACGCCTTCCACAGATCTTGGTAATTCGGTTTAGTAGGGGATTGTAGCTTAGTCACGAAGTAGTGACCACCATGGCGGTCCTTTAGCTGTATAATCTTTTCAACCTCTGGCTGTTGTCGGTGAAGTTAATCCAGTTCATCAAATTTATTTTTAAACACTCGAACAATTCCTCGAAACATATCAAGGTCCGTTGCTAAGCAATGTGCCAGGTAGTATTCCGATGTCACACTAAATAGATCACCTTGAATCTCTTACGTGATCCCAAATTTCGCTGTGCCTGTGTCGCTATAAAGAAATATGAATCGATCATAGCTTGGTCCAGAATTTCGTTAATCCTCACGAGCGTAACTTTATGTTCGTCTCTCTGCTTGCCGTTCATCGGCTTTATCGGGGTAATCGTTATCGTACGGTGCTAACCGGTTAATGTGCACCACTGTTGTTCTTCCTTTTGGGAGCTTACGAATGGCGATATACCACGTCGTTGATTTATTTTTACCATTTCGTACGATCCCTCCTAAAGTCTGTGTAACCTATGGGATAGTCCATGTCTCCGTCTTCGGTTGTATACCCAGAGGCAGTCGTCCTCTCGAAAACCAGATTCCTGCATCTTGCTGTCATATCTGGTCTTCATTGGATTGCTTGTTATTTGGATATTTTTCCTAACGCCACCTTGCATGTCGTGCATTTTGCGTTTGAGCTATTCAAAGTAGCTCTCACCCACAACATAATCCCCGGACTTATGCCCAAACTCAAGATCACGCGATAGACGTATCTCGCGTTTTAGCATAGCACATGCAGCTGTCTGTCAATTTCTGTCATAAACCGAAGACCGGTAAGCTAATAAAAATTAATATGAGCAATGGTCCCAGTCTCTCTGATGTTGGGAGACCACCTTGAAAAGGTATTTGTCCAATGTGCGGTATGTGGGTTCTACAATACCATTCGATCGTGGGAGCAATGATGTTGTTCGGGTCTTTCTCATCTTCAGCAACCGGCAAACTCCTTGGAATAACGCTGACTTAACTTAAATTCCATAGGAACTGCACAACGGCAGAATAGTTTCTTCACCATCACGTCAGCGACGGTTGTAGCTTCTTGGTTTGATATAGCATACGGTTCGACTTACTTCGTGAAACATCCCATAGCTACCAAGATGTACTTATATCTGGAATCAGTGTCAGGGAATCGACCGGCAATATCAATTGCCACTCTCTCAAAGAGACTCTGTAGGTTGTATTTTCTCATTGGAGCTTTACGGTTTTCGAACGGTGTGCATAATCGACATTTGCGGTGCCATTTCCTTACATCGTTCTTGAAGCCTACCCAGTTAAATCTTTCTAGCAGTTTTTTCAGTCTTCTTATCGCTGAAGTGTCTTCCACAGGTCTCATTATGCAGAAGTCCTAAAACCTCCAACACTCATCTTTTAGGAACCACCACCTAAAGCGTATTAACAGATCCATCTTCACTTTCCAAGAATCGCACTAGGATTCCATACTCTACTTCCAGAGAATCCCATTGTGCCTAGTACGACTTCAAGGTGCTACTCAATCGGTTAATCTTCTGCTAGGATGCGCGTTCTTTTCATCACTTCCAGCCCAGAATGATTACTAGGTGTTTGTCATTCTCCTGTGCTGTTCGATTCTATACTGGCTGCAAATAATCGTTGATCACTGAACTCCAATCATCAAGATCACATTTTATCCGCGCGACGCCGACTATCATATTCGGGCCAAATCTGCGCAAAACGGTTTTCGCCCTGTTCCGTCGACCCCATCTATTAATTTCGGTTCCTCATGTTATTTCCTAA
This sequence comes from Platerodrilus igneus, assembly GCA_036346225.1. Lineage (NCBI taxonomy): Eukaryota > Metazoa > Arthropoda > Insecta > Coleoptera > Lycidae > Platerodrilus > Platerodrilus igneus. The sequence goes on from JARFIW010001660.1 coordinate 2,327,985, forward strand.
GCCGTTTAAATAGGTTCTGCCTTGCATAAATTTGCGGTTTTTGCTCGCCACCCCTTTTATTCCGACTGCTGGTTACGTAGTATTCGTTGAATCACCTCCTCCATGTTCTCTTAATTCCGCTCACCTCCAGAGCATTCTACCTTGCAACAGATTAATTGCGTCGCTTGCTGTGCTGCATCGAACTCTGAGGCATAAACCAACACATAACGTGCAATTTTTGGCCGAGTCAGTCGTAGTGCTTGCTCGAACTTGTAGTTGCGTATTCCATAAATGAAGGTCTGAACTGCCACCAACTCTAGAAAGCTACCCGGTGCTGTTGGGTAGGTTAGTATCACCAAGCGAGCAATATTTGCTTCAAACTCTTTCAAATTTTTGTTAGCCTTTTAGTAATGGTTCTTCAGTTGAGCGTGGTACACCTGTTGCAGACGAGAGTCGCCGTGCCTCATTTCTAGCATTGATTTTATGGGCCTGTAGTTTAATTGGTCATGGTCTGGTATGGTCCGCAGAATATTCAAAACCTTACCTCGCAATACATCAAATAACGCGGTTGCCCTTTCACTATCATTCCAGTCGCTAGCTCTCGGGTCAGCCTCAAATTGCTTCAAATATGTCTGCCAAGGCGATTCGCCATCAAATGTGTGTGGTTTCACTCTGAACCTTGACGTCAGTTTGCATTGCTCGATATTCTTAAATTCTGAGGCGTACTGTTGTATTACCGATACTGAAGACCCTTGTGCTTGCACTGTTAGAGAATTAATGCGTTCCTTTATTATCAGTACTCTTTTTTCCATTTTACGCGAAATGTCTAACAATTTCTCTGAAAACCCGCTTCTAGTGTCTGTAAGGCGCCGGAAAAATTTTGGCTTCCAGTTTCCGCGGGTTTTGTAGTTTTCTGTATAAACTCTTTTCTAATTAGCTGTAATTCTCAATTAATTTTTGTTCAACCGCTTTTGCATTCTGGTATAATTTTCCTATAAAATTTCTCTGCAAGTTGGCGGCGGTCTATTTCTGTGTTTCCAAGAAGTTTGCGGTAGTTTGTTCTTATTTCTTCGCATTTTTTTTTTATTTTTCTTCCATGGTGAGCTTTAAGAACTTCAACAACAAAAGAATTTCGCTGTCCATTTCCTTCTTTAACTACGAGTAATGGTATGTAAATGAGAATCGTTCTAAAGCCTTTGATCCTACTTGATACCAGTGCAACGAAAACTCTATTTGCTTTAATAACAGTTCTTTATTTTGAAATTGATTATAAAGTACACAGAAATTTACATCACACCTTTTAAAGCATTAAACTAGATCATATCGTAATTAAAACTTATTCAGAACTGAACTAACTAACGCACATCACGGTAATTTATATTTTATCCACTCGTTCTAACAATTTCGAAAATATGCCGGAAGATGTAAGTAATATTTCGAATGTATTTATTATAATCTTTAAATGCAGTCTTGTACCTGTCAATCACGAAATCTCACACCGCAGGATCTGTCAATCATTTTTTGTTTACCTTTACGTTTAAGTTCTAATGTAACTATTCTGGTTACAGGTAGATCAAACGGCGTCACTGTACTATTCTATATATTTACCTACATATGGTACTTATAGAAGGTGCGTATACTTGGTGGGATAGTTTTACCCCAGTGGATATTTTTGCCCCGGTCTCCCCTAATTAAAAAGTAGTTTTAGCAAAAACTCTGCACAAGATTCTACCCGCATCAAACCATGTGACCAACGATGCGTTTTTGGGCATGGTGTGTTTAACTAACTAGAGGTAATTCACTACTGAATGTTTTAAACGATGCTGATGTAGCTAAAAACCACTTACCAACAAAAAAGTGAGAATATCATTGTGCTTTTGTTACAATAACTCTTTTGAATTTGCTATTAATCAAGGTGATATGATACTATTTTTTAACTACGAAGAAAATAACATGATTAGTAATTACGTTTGTGCTCGTAGATGGTACATAAACAAAAACATGGTACCCTATCTTTAAAATTAACCTAAGTAGATTTTTATTTTGCCGTCGTTATGGAGATGAAACTTCAATGCAAACATTTGAACCTTACTTTAATCGTACTGCTTACTATAATTACGTCGCAGCTACCTTAATATGCACTAAATCGGTACCAATATTTTATGTTATTTAAAGTTTTTTAAGAACATTGCACGCAGTATATACATCAAAGGATCTGCAAATTATTAGCGTTAAAATATAGTAACAGTTAGAGTTATATCAATAACCGTGCGATATTAATTACCATGTGAAATTCGCTGACACATTTTTATCACTCTCGCCGAAGATATCCACACTGAAATCATGCCTGTGAAGTTGGCACCTCATTTTTTAGCACCGTTCCTGATAAGTTATATCAATAGTTTCGCTAAATTAGTTAAAAAAATAGCAAACTGAAAATATGAGGTGCTAACTTTCCGTAACACCGCAACTTTTCAAAAAGGCTTTTGAAATACAAAATCTTATAGTTCCAGAAGAGTTCTACAGTTCCTGATACAATTTAGGAATAGTTCTGACTTCTAACTATTTTTAAAAAATTCCTTAAATATACCGTCAGCACCGCACCGCACACAAGAGTATCAGTTTGCCGGCAGTCCCATACAACTTTTTGGTGCTGCTCTATAGTTGTATAATAGTTTTAACGACTTATGTGGGTTTCGTCCAGACTTTCGGTCTATAGCTATTATTTACACATTTTTTAAATTTAGTGCCAGCACCGCACAAGAGTAAAGTTTCATTTTGCCGGCAGTTCCAACCAACTTTTAGGTGTTCTCCTATAGTCCTACAATAGTTCTAACGACTTACGTGGGTTTCGTCCAGAGTTTGGGTCTATAGCTATTCTTTTACACATTCTTGAAACAGCACCAGCACCGCACACAAGAGTAAGGTGTCAGTTTTCCGGCAGTTCCAACTAACTTTTAAGCGTTCCCTATAGTTCTACAATAGTTCTAACGATTTATGTGGGTTTTGTCCAGACTTTCGGTCTATAACTATTTTTTACACATTTTTGAAACTTTGTGCCAGCACCGCACACAAGAGTAAAGTATCAGTGTGCCGGCAGTTCCAGCCAACTTTTAGGTATTCTCCTATAGTTCTACAATAGTTCTAACGATTTATACGAGTTTCGTCCAGAGTTTCCGTCTATAACTATTTTTTACACATATTTGAAACTTAGTGCCAGCACCGCACACAAAAGTAAAGTATCAGTTTGCCGGCAGTTCCAACCAGCTTTTTGATGTTCTTCTATAGTTCTACAATAGTTCTAACGACTCATGATTTCGTCCAGACTTTCGGTCTATAGCATTATTTAACATTTTTAAATTTATGCAGCACGACACAAGAGTAAAGTTTCATTTGCCGCAGTTCAACCAACTTTTAGGTGTTCTCCTATAGTCTTACAATAGTTCTAACGAACTACGGTTTCGTCCAGAGTTTGGGTCTATAGCTTATTTTACACATTCTTGAAACAAGTATAGCACCGCACACAACCAGTAAGTCGTCAGACTATTTGAACTCGGAACAAAGTGTCTGGATGCCGCAAACTATACTTTATTGTGTGCGTGCTGGCGCTAAGTTTCAAATAGTTCTAAACGAACTTGGAGTTTCGTCCAGAGTTTCCTCTACAAATTTTTAACATTTTGAAACTTAGCAGCAACGACACAAGTAAAGTTCAGTTGATGCCGGCAATACAGCCAACTTTATTGTGTGGTGCTGGCGCTATAGTTTAACAATATGTAAATCTAAACGAGCTTGGAGATCGTCCAAGTTTAGTCTATAGAACTATTTGTAGAACTAATTGAACACCAAAAGTTGTCTGGAACAGCACAGCAAACATGATACTTTACTCTTGTGTGCGGTGCTGGCGCTAAGTTTCAAAAATATGTAAAATAGCTTAAAGACCGAAGCTCTGGATGAAACCCACATAAGTCGTTAGAACTATTGTAGAACTACAGAAGAACACCAAAAAGTTGTCTGGAACTGCCGGCAAACTGATACTTTACTCTTGTGTGCGGTGCTGGCGCTAAGTTTCAAAAATATGTAAAAATAGCTAAAGACCGAAGCTCTGGATGAAACCCACATAAGTCGTTAGAACTATTGTAGAACTACAGAAGAACACCAAAAAGTTGTCTGGAACTGCCGGCAAACTGATACTTTACTCTTGTGTGCGGTGCTGGCGCTAAGTTTCAAAAATATGTAAAAATAGCTAAAGACCGAAGCTCTGGACGAAACCCACATAAGTCGTTAGAACTATTGTAGAACTAGAGAAGAACACCAAAAAGTTGTCTGGAACTGCCAGCAAACTGATACTTTACTCTTGTGTGCGGTGCTGGCGCTAAGTTTCAAAAATATGTAAAATAGCTAAAGACCGAAGCTCTGGACGAAACCCACATAAGTCGTTAGAACTATTGTAGAACTACAGAAGAACACCAAAAAGTTGTCTGGAACTGCCAGCAAACTGATACTTTACTCTTGTGTGCGGTGCTGGCGCTAAGTTTCAAAAATATGTAAAAATAGCTAAAGACCGAAGCTCTGGACGAAACCCACATAAGTCGTTAGAACTATTGTAGAACTACAGAAGAACACCAAAAAGTTGTCTGGAACTGCCGGCAAACTGATACTTTACTCTTGTGTGCGGTGCTGGCGCTAAGTTTCAAAAATATGTAAAAATAGCTAAAGACCGAAGCTCTGGATGAAACCCACATAAGTCGTTAGAACTATTGTAGAACTACAGAAGAACACCAAAAAGTTGTCTGGAACTGCCGGCAAACTGATACTTTACTCTTGTGTGCGGTGCTGGCGCTAAGTTTCAAAAATATGTAAATAATAGCTAAAGACCGAAGCTCTGGATGAAACCCACATAAGTCGTTAGAACTATTGTAGAACTACAGAAGAACACCAAAAAGTTGTCTGGAACTGCCGGCAAACTGATACTTTACTCTTGTGTGCGGTGCTGGCGCTAAGTTTCAAAAATGTGTAAAAAATAGCTATAGACAGAAACTCTGGACGAAACCTACATAAATCGTTAGAACTATTGTAGAACTATAGAAGAACATAAAAAAGTTGGCTGGAATTGCCAGCTAACTGATACTTTATTTTTGTGTGTAGTGCAGGCGCTAAGTTTCAAAAATGTGTAAAAAATATCTACAGACCGAAACTCTGAACGAAACCCACATAAGTTGTTAGAACTATTGTAGAACTACAGAAGAACACCAAAAAGTTGTCTGGAACTGCCGTCAAACTGATACTTTACTCTTGTGTGCGGTGCTGGCGCTAAGTTTCAAAAATGTGTAAAAAATAGCTATAGACAGAAACTCTGGACGAAACCTACATAAATCGTTAGAACTATTGTAGAACTATAGAAGAACATAAAAAAGTTGGCTGGAATTGCCAGCTAACTGATACTTTACTCTTGTGTGGTAGTGCTGGCGCTAAGTTTCAAAATATGTAAAAATATCTACAGACCGAAACTCTGGACGAAACTCACATAAGTCGTTAGAACTATTGTAGAACTATAGAAGAACACCAAAAAGTTGGCTGGAACTGCCGGCAAACTGATACTTTACTCTTGTGTGCGGTGCTGGCGCTAAGTTTCAAAAATGTGTAAAGAATAGCTATAGACCAGAAACTCTGGACGAAACCACATAAAGTCGTTAGAACTATTGTAGAACTAAGAAGAACATAAAAAGTTGGCTGGAACTGCCAGCTAACTGAAACTTTATTTTTGTGTGTAGTGCAGGCGCTAAGTTTCAAAAATGTGTAAAAAATAGCTATAGATTGAAACTTTGGACGTAACCAACATAAGTCGTTAGAACTATTGTAGAATTATAGAAGAATACCAAAAAGTTGGCTGAAATTGCTAGCAAACTTATACTTTACTTTTGTGTGTAGTGCAGGCGCTAAGTTTCAAAAATGTGTAAAAAATATCTACAGACCGAAACTCTGGACGAAACCCACATAAGTCGTTAGAACTATTGTAGAACTATAGAAGAACGCTAAAAAGTTGAATGGAACTGCTGACAAACTGATACTTTACTCTTGTGTGCGGTGCTGGCGCTAAGTTTCAAAAATATGTAAATAATAGCTATATACCGAAAGTCTGGACGAAACCCACATAAGTCGTTAAAACTATTGTAGAACTATAGAATACGACAAAAACTTGGCTGGAACTGCCGGCAAATTGATACTTTACTCTTGTTTGGTGCTGGCGCTAAGTTTCAAAAATGTGTAAAACATAGCTACAGATGGAAACTCTGGACGAAACTCACATAAGTCGCTAGAACTGCTGTAGAACTATAGAAAAACATCAAAAACTTGGCTGGAACTACCAACAAACTGATACTTTACTTTTGTGTGCGGTGTGCTGGCGGGAAATTTTAGGAAATTGTTAAAAATAGTCAGAAGTCCGAACTATTCCTAAAATGTATCAGGAGCTGTAGAACTCTTCTGAAACTATAAGATTTTGTATTTGAAAAGCCTTTTTTGAAATGTTGGGGTGTTACGGAAAGTTAGCACCTCATATTTTCAATTTTTTTTAACTAATTTGACGAAACTCTTGATATAACCTATCAGGAACTGTAGAACTAATGGGGGGTGCAAATAGAACTATTGATAAAAATTGCTGTGCTAAAAAATAAGGTGCCAACTTCACACGCACTCTGAAATCGTACCTGAATTTACTTTTATGATAAGGTTTGTTATAGGTTGCACTTATCTATACAAGCAAAAAGTAGTACAACTCCATTTTAGGTTACTGCTACAATTTTATAACAAGCGTGAATAAATAAAAATTTACAACCCAAGTACAGGTTAGGTTACTGTTTAAAATAGGTTTCTTTATTATTAATTAAGTCCGTAAATTAATACAAAGGTACAACAGAACACAAGGTAAGGTCAGTGCAAGAAAGAGGATATAGACGCACCGCGGGTTAGGTTACTGGTAGAAAGGGTCTAACACTTGGTACGCACAGTAGTAACGCTTGCCTAGTTGATCACTATACAAACAAAACAAAAAACGAATTATTTCTAAGGGAAAAACAGATTCATTTAGAGTTATTTGGAATAATCTTATCAACCATATGCATTTCAAAGAGTGTTTTCATTGATTCACATTTCGGAAATTGTTTTTCAAAATTTGGCAAAAATAAGCGAAGTTCCTCATTTCTTATAAGTAATTATGAAAATTAACCTCTTGGTTAAAATTTAAAAATGCAATTAAATTTATTCCTTCGGTTAGTTAATCGACAACGTCACCGCGTACTTTATGTGAATTATATTAAACTACGTTTGAGTAGATTACGGGCAATAAACTAAATATATTTCAGCTTGCAGGTCACCAGAAATACTAAATGTTAGATTTATTTTCTATACAAACAGGCGCAGTTGTTTTAAAGTATACGGCCTATAAACTGGCCAATTGAAACGTTAATTTAATACTCATCATCATTTTGTTTTCGACCTTACTTAAGATCGGTTTGACGCAGCTCTAACTTCTTTTCTAATCTGTGCTAATCTAAAAAGTTCTACATACCCTTCACAACCTAAATTTCTAATAATTTGACTAATATAGTTTGGTCTAGGTCTTCCCATATCCTTCTATCTTTTTCCTATCCAGCTGACTCTACATAGATATTAGCAACATGATGGCTGTTAAAGAACTCTAACATGTTTACATGATTACCATTTATAAGGAAATGAAATATAACCTGGTTATCCGCTTCAAAAAGGAAAAGTGTTAAAATAAATGTTATGGTAAGGCTTAAGCAACGAAACGCTACCCACATGCCAGACCGCTACCTAATTGTGAGTTATGTCATGGTGACGTTTATTAAATTATATGTTATAGTAAGGCTTAAGCAACGAATCGCTACCAACATGCCAGACCGCTAACTAATTGTGAGTTATGTCCTGGTGACATTTAGTTAACTGATTTTTATTCTTTTGTTTTGTTTTCGAACTTACTTAAAGTCGGTTTGACGCAGCTCTAAATTCTTTTCTATTCTGAGCTAGTCTAAAAAGGTCTACATACCCTTCACAACCTACATCTCTAATAATTTGACGAATATAGCTTTGTCTAGGCCTTCCTACTCTATTTTTATTTGGTAGTCTATAATCTAAGACTTTACTAAATAGTCCCTCATGTCTTAACTGGTGCCCTATCATTCTATCTCTCCTGACCTTCAATTGTTTCCACATACAGGGATCCTCACCCATCCTTCTATAAACTTCCTCGTTTGTTACTCTATCTGTCCAACTAATCTTTAACATTCTCCTATAACACCAAGTTTCAAAAGCTTCTATCTTTTTCTTATCTACTTCTTTAATTGTCCAAGCCCCACTACCGTATAGTAGAACGCTCCATGCGTACGACTTTAAGAAACCTTTTCTATTATCTAAACTAATACTATTAGCTATTAGTAAGTTTTTCTTTTTTAAAAACATTTTTCTAGCTTGAGCTATTCTAGCTACTATATCCCTTCTGCTACGTCCATCCTTTGTAATTATACTACCTAAATAGCAAAATTCATCTACCTCCTCTAACTCGGTATTACCTATTTTTAATTTTGGTTTAGAACTAGGTGGTAACTCACGTGTCATTATCTTTGTCTTTACTGAGTTAATTCTCATACTATAGTTACTCCGTAGTATCTCATCTAAAATATTTAAAAACTCTCCTAACTCTTTTCTAGACTCTGCTATAATGGCTATATCATCTGCAAAACGTAACATGTCTATTTTCTGTCCCTGTACACTAATACCTATCTCTTTTCTCTCTCTGGCTAAGTTTAAAGCTTCCTCAATATAAACATTAAAAATCAAGGGAGACAGTATACAACTCTGTCTAACACCATTTCTAATCTTAGCTTCCTTTTCTATTTCATCAAATCTAATTACTACGCTTTGGTTTTTATATAGACTGTAAATAATTTTTTCTATCCCTATGAGAGATTCCTATTTTTTTGCAAAACCCTGAACATACCAATCCAATTAACCCTATCAAATGCTTTTTTTAAATCTACAAACGCGAAATGAGTCTTTTTATTTTTTTGTAACCTTTTTTCGATAATTACTCTAATCATTAGTATCGGTTCTCTAGTCCCTCTGTCTTTACGAAAACCATATTGGTCTTCGCCTAAATAATTCTCAGTCAAAGCTTCCACTCTATTTTTAATTATTATTGCTAGTATTTTGGAAGCATGAGAAGTTAAACTAACCGTTCTAAAATTCTCACACCTATCAGCTCCTGACTTTTTTGGGATTGGGATAATAATATTTTTTTCGAAATCTATTGGATTCATTTAATACTAACGCATGTTTATACTAAATGATAATGGTTATACATTGAACATATTTTTAGTTCGTTTTGTTAGGAATCTCGTAGTGAGACGAATAGACTTAGATCTGAACTGAGGCTAGTCGAGTTTTGGGAAAGCTACTTGGCTTGAAAATACCAATCTTAAGAACGGCTACTAGTGTATAATATAGCGATCCCTATTCCTTAGAAGAGATAAGTAGGTCTTGCTAAAGCTTTTTTATAGTATTTTCTAATTTATCTTGCACAACCATCAAACTCTGTTAACAATCCCTTTCTTCGCATTTTTGTTTTGACATATCTTCATTATCTCATTAACAATCAGTACACCGCTTCATACAAGCCCTTTAATTCTTTAAGCTTCTCACTTCCCTTCCGTCTCATTTTCATCCACTAATACCTTTTCGATCCATTAGTCTATCCTTTACATACTTTCTACATTACTCATTATTTCTACATGCTCAAACCGTCGTAACACACTACCTTTATTCTAATTTATTGGTTTGGTTTTTAAGCGTTCGTTACTTATTCATTGTTAATTATACCCGTCCTAGTCATACCACAAGCATTTCCCAAAGAACTCATACTAATTGCATTTATTTGGCTATTGTGATTGTCCTGACACACTTATGTTTTACGCTCATACATCAACATTTGTAATTGTCACACTTCTATACAATGCCATTTTTGCTTCTTTAGTCCACACATTCCTTGCGATAGTACACTTCCTAGTTCCGGAAAATCATTTACTTCCCCAGTCTCAGCATTTACACGAACCTAATTGCTATCAAAAACAAACACTTTCGTACAATTGTAAGCAGTACCATTCCCGTCAACGTCTAACTCGTTCTATTCAACATAACTTGCACATTAGTCTCATTTTTCGCCAATAAAACAGCATCGGCAGCATGCAGTTCGGGTTTTACATTCACATTGTTCAGACGCTCACTATATTTCCGTTATTATTTAATGTTTTTGTGGATAATTGATGGGCGATGCATGTATGGAAGCAAAAATTAAAATAATTTTTCAGTTGAAGGATTATAAAAGATGACTAAGACACAGCATGTTCAATCTACCAAATTTATACATCAATTAATTAAATAGCGTAGGTTTTAGTCTCAATTTCACAAATTTCAAATAAAAACAAATTAGTTATTTTTCGAATACTTTTGCTCAAACTAAACAAAATCTGAACTAATTTCAGTTTTATAGAAGAATTATATTCAAATTCGATCCAACGAGGTATAAATTATTAAAATCAATCTGTACTTTTTGTGGAAACTAGTAAATTAACGGACGATTGAACACATCACCCTTAAAATTTAAGTGATACTTAAAATTACTAAGTGACAGATTCTGTATTGCACACATGTTTTAAGCCTGGCTTAAATTCTTATGTTTAACTGCCACTTGCACCGTCTGGTAATACTTAACTAAGTGGACCTTAACTTTAAGGTAAACCTTAAACACATACTCCATTGCACCCATTACAGATTATGGTATCTTAGCTAAGCTTTAAATGGATGTGGCAACATTGTATGTAATCTCAGATATTGACAGTGTGGTGAAGTGGCAGTATTCAATAAACAAAACGTGAGTGCTATAATTGTATAAGCAAATATTAAAACAGTATTTCCACAAAAACACTGAAAAAAATAAAATAAACGGAAGAAACATTGTTGTTGAACAATATAAATAATTTTTAAAATGTAATCGAAAGCAAACAAACAAACAGTCAAACATGGAGAGATAAAGCAGAAGTATGGAAGAGAGTAAGTAAAATATTTAATTCACAATCCGATTTTCCGAGATCTAGTGAGGCCCTTAAGAAATATTATGATCATATCAAAAAGACAATAAGAAAGGAAGTAGCAGACGAGAAAAAAGAAATCACAAAAACCGGAGGAGGCAAAGCAGTTATCGAAGACAATCCGATAGCTTGCTCTGTGAATAATGAATGAAAAAACAGTGTATGGGTTGAAAAACCTGTATGATTGTGATGCTCGGCGTTCATCAGTGTTTAATGAAAATATAGAAGAATTAGACGATAATAATGAAAGAGTATTATCGGATCAATTTATTTATGATATTGACAAGGATTGTGTACACGGTGAAATCAAGCCAATTGAAGAAACTGTGGATCACAACTATGTATGCAAAAATAGCATTTTAGAAACACCAACAAAAGTAAGTTGATTGTTATATGAATATTATTTCAATACATTAACATTAATGTAGAATTTGTTATTCAGCTAGTAACTAAATACCTAGTGGTACTGGCCAATGTGTGCAACATAAATCATGTGTAATCAACGCTTAACTTTTTGAAAACTATCTAATTTAACTTGTTTAAATGAGGTTATTTTAATTTAATACTGATATAATTTTTTAGTACCTATCTGCAACTGGAGTTAGTATAAGAAAATGCTCTTCGACATGTTTGAAAGAAACATGAACTAAAAGACGAATCCCTGCTATACAACAAGTTCCATAGTCGAAATTATCGGAAGAATATTTAGCATTGGCCAAAGTTAAAAGAGAATGTTTTGAACCAGAAAAGCAAAATTCTTTAAGAAGAAATGAGAGAGAAGATGAATTGTTTGGATTACAAAAGAAAAAAATTTTACTAGATATAAAACTTGGAGAATTACAGCTAAAGAATGCAGAAAAAGTAGATTAACGTTTTCAAGTTTTTAACATACATATATTATAAAAGCAGTGTTAAACAATGGATTATGTGACAAATTTAATTATAATGTTCAAAATAATTTTTTTTTTGGCACATTAATTTTTTATTGGTTAATTACAGAAAATGTATATTACTACTTTTTATATTAAAACTAAAAATAATTAGAAAAATATGATTAATACATCTTATTCCTCTATAGAAACAAAATAATTATTTATAGTTTGGAACGTCGTCCTCAGCCATTACATTTAAAAACTGCTCAATATCATCTACATCTGGAGGTTCCTCCTCATTATTTTGTTTATATATATATATATATATATTGCTGTGATAAGGGGTTGCTTAAGGGTGCACGTTATAGTAAAGGTCGTTCGTGAATGAGTAATTAGAATAGTCAGCAGAAAACTACACTTATTTAAGGAGATAATTAAGAAATAGACATAGTTTGTAGATAGTAAGTAGTCAACACCCTGTATATAGAGTAGAGATAGTTTTGAACTCAATGAAGGCCGAATTACATTGCCATTAAACAGAGTAGTACGTAATAAGTATAAGAGTGAAAAATAAAATGAGTGCGAATATGAAAATTATAATTGCCGTTTAAACGGTTTCGAGGTCTGAGGGAAATAGACTAGGATTCTGATGTTAAGAAAAAAATACAGTAATACAATTTAAATGTCAAGGAGAAAAGAAGAATAATACAATCGTGAAGTACAGGGGTGAAACAAACTACAATTTTAAGTCTGGGGCAAGAATGATGAAAGTCTAAATTGGAAGAATTGAAATAAATTGGGGTATATAATTTAATGGTGGTGGTCCATAGTGTAATAATTTGAATGGAATCCAGAATTGGGGAAGATCATTTTTATTGGAAGCGTCGATGTGAAAAAGATAAAACCAGGTCAGATTTTTAGTTATAAGACATTTGTTTTTCTATATGAATTTTTATTTTATTTTTATATTGAATTTGCTAAATGTGATATACTTGTGAAGAAGTCAACAAACGAGGTTGCATACGTATTGGATGAGTAATAGGAAAACAGGTTTAGAATATACTACACTTTGTTAATAAATTTTCTTTGGTGACTTTGGGTTTTTGAGTACATACTAGATGGTTGTTAATAAATGAAATTTATAAGAAATGTATTACAAATAATTTCAAAAGCTGTACATAACATATTGGTTTCATTATATAAAATCTAAATTTACTGAATTTTATAATTGCAAATAAATGCTAGCCGAGGTCATAAGATTTGAATAGTACGAAAGGCGGAGCCACAAGTTGAATAGGAAAGAGATAACCCGCAAGGCGGTAACGTATCGAATTTTGCCATTGGTAGATAGAGTTGTTTAAAGATAAAGTCCAGTTGATAGCAATATTAAGAAAACAGCTGGAGGAGGAGATAATTACACTTAATCGTGAATATTAAAATGGTGGTCCAATAATTTAGAGTACGTAGCAATAAATATAACAGCCCAACGTAGGTGCATGATGAGTATTTAATATCATAGCAAATAAAGATGCCGCCCAAAGTAGGGGCATGATAATTCCGCTAATAGCATAGCAATAAAGATGTCGCACCAACGTTAGGGCACGGATTAGAGCACGATAATAATTCTTCAAATAGCATAGCAATAAAAATTTCGCACCAACGTTAGGGCACGGATTAGAGCACGATATTAATTCTTTTAGTATCATAGCAATATATATATATATATATATATATATATATATATATATATATATATTACTCATATTTAGACCAGGGTAGAAAATTAAATAATCACATCAAATAATTTTAATCACCGTGTATAATGAATATTATTAGATAATACGCGTTATTAAAACCGTGAAGCATAAAAATTTATTAGTTTCAGTAAAAATAAGAAATTTAAATTATGTACAAGACGCTTTATATCAAAAGAAGCAGTATTAAAAAGCTCTGCGTGTAATGTAATTATTCCTAAACAAAGAGAAATTACGTGCAAAATTTATCTTAATTAACTCTATTTCAAGTAACCGGTATTGAACAAAACGTACAGATAATAACTAATATTTAGTTAGGATTCACTAAAAATTAAAGGGTATTATTTTTAATTGAAGTTAATTGAATCGTTAGTTACAGACAATATCTATAGAAACTTGTAAAAACCCAATAAAATGCAAATCCTAGAAGTGTTAGTTAGAAGTGGGATGTTTGAACACACCTGCGTATTTTAAAAGGCAATTTCAGTTTGGTTTGTTTGGATAAACATGTCGATTCTAAGGATATTGGAAGCGGTCAGATGCTTTAGCACGAGGTACAAAACAGGGTTTATTTAAAAAGCTCTGCGAATTAATATTATTTTGAACACCTGCGTAGTTTGAATATCACGTGCGGCGAAAATTGTGTAGATGACAAATGGTTTCAAAGAATCTTGGAGAAACCGGGGCTTAATATTCACGAGAATGTGCGATACGGGGTTATTAAACCCAGATAGTCCACATGGACTAAAACATAATCGATAATAAAGAATATCAATTTGCACCAATGCAAACAGGTTGGAAAAGGAAAGAGAAAATGCGTCAAGCAAGGACACATATAGTGAAAGGCGTGATTTGGGCAACGTCACGAGGGTCGCAGTTGGTTGGAAATAGGATGCAAATGTCAGAGGTAGAAACAACAATTTCTGTACAAGATTAATTGGTTTTTCTCGGACATGTTTGCGTGCCGTGTGAGAATTTTTGAGATTTAAATGGGGCGAGTGAAAAATTCGTAAAAAAACCGACGCGCGAGCGACGGACTGGGAACATAGAATGAGAAATTCTTAAGAATTGTCTGTTTTGAGGACAAAAGCGACGTGCCGGCTATTCGCTATATATACCGGTGGTAATATGAATTTCGTTCTCTTAGACTTTTGACTATTCGATGCGTTAAAAGCTCTTACATCCGCGACTTGATTGAAGATGTTAAACAGTGCATTTTAGTTTGATAAAATAATTTAAAGTTTGCTCGTATATTTTAGTGATTCAAAATAGTTTGTTATTTACGTGCTAACATGAATGTACTTCAGTGCACTTAGATACAAGGTAATAAAATTTAGCATCACGGTACCAATTAGCAAAATTTACAACGACAAATGTATACACAAAAGTAGGCAGTTTTGGCGTATATTGGTGAAAGACACATGAATTTCTTTGCTATTTTTCGGGGGTGTTAATAATTAAATGGTTCAAATACGTGTCTGGATCCACGAAACAAGGGTCAGATATACACAGATGAGTTCCGGAAAAGCCCAGAAACAACTTTAAATAAATGGTGATGGAGAAAATTTTAAAAGCGTTGAGAATTAGAAGCCGTAAATATAATCCTGTTGGAATGGTGTGATTACTAAAGGGACGATGTACATTGAAGCTTTGAGGACAGTAACCTTCAGGTAAATTATACTATTTTGTTTGACATTTTTGTGTGTGTTGAATAACTTTATAATTGATTTACTTTAAATGGACATTAGTGAAATTGTACTAACCATAAAATTTTAATTTTAAGATGAAATTTGCTTGTTTAAGTAGAAAGGGGTATTTAGTATTGATGTTCTGAATTATGATAAAACTTTGGGTATGTCTTTGAGCTCAATTAGACGAACCTGGTTAATTAACGTAAAGGGGTGGTAGATGCTCCCTTTATACTTAGACTCCGGTCTGCTTATATTGTTATATTAATTAGTAGGCATCCAACAAGGACTTTAATTCTGGATGCACGTTAAAGTGATGATAAAATTAATCTTGAAATTCTTTTTAAAACTGAATTTTATGCTGAAATTTAATTTGAAAATTTAATGTATTTTGAATATTGATGTAAATAGAGTTAACGTTGATGTTTGTGGTAGGAATGTGTTGTTTAATTTTATGAATGAGGAGGTTTATAAAATTAGGTGAGCAGCTGAAGCGAAACCAGGATCACAGCAGTTTATGACGCTCAATCGGTGGGACTAGAATTTTTTTGTTGAAAGGACCCAGTTCCCGCATTCAAAGGAGTATATCACAGCAATATATATATATATATATATATATATATTTATATATATATATATATATGTAGATTTTCTGGGTATTGGTCATCAATAATGTTCAACTATTTTTGTATGACGCGTTTCGGTTTATTACAACCATTATCAAAATATCTAAAATACATAAAATTAATTACAATATATATAAAACGTTATTTGGTATAAATACAGTATAAAATAATAACATTATAGTTTATACCTGTTCAAATTTTGAATAGCAGAATTTACACATTAAAAACATAAAAACATCAATGGATATTGTGTCAATTGCTCAAATATACGTGTTAACTGTGGGACTGTTTGAAACAAAGTGTAGGCGAAAGTTGTGTGAGTGTAGATAAAAGAACATCATATTTATTTTGTTGTTATGATAATTATTCTGATATTTTACAAAGATGCAAACTATTGATTTAATTATTAATTATGTTATGGCATATATTAACAAAGCCATCATTATCAGTCTTTGAATTTACAGTATTATGATCTCTTTGAATTTGTATCATTTCTAATATGTTTCTTTTTATTTCATGTTTTTCGATACCTAAAATGCTAATATTATCAAAATTAAAATTATGTAGATTGTTTAGTGCGTGGTTGGCTAAAGCGGTACATCTGTTATTGGTTTTTATAGAGTATTTATGTTCATAAATTCTTTTGCTTATGTATTGTTTTGTGCTTCCTATGTAGGTGCTAGGGCATTCTTTACAATTTATTTTATATATAGTGTGTGTTTTATTTTTATCAAGAATTTTTGGTTTCAATTTATTAAAGAATTTATTTGTATAGTTATTTGGTTTATGTCCCACTTTAATATCATAACTTTTTAAACATTGTTGAATTTTATGAGAAAGTTTTGGTATGTATTCTAAACTTATATAAATATTATTACTGTCATTGTTTTTATTTTCTTTGTTGTTATTAGAAATGATACAAATTCAAAGAGATCATAATACTGTAAATTCAAAGACTGATAATGATGGCTTTGTTAATATATACCATAACATAATTAATAATTAAATCAATAGTTTGCATCTTAGTAAAATATCAGAATAATTATCATAACAACAAAATAAATATGATGTTCTTTTATCTACACTCACACAACTTTCGCCTACACTTTGTTTCAAACAGTCCCACAGTTAACACGTATATTTGAGCAATTGACACAATATCCATTGATGTTTTTATGTTTTTAATATGTAAATTCTGCTATTCAAAATTTGAACAGGTATAAACTATAATGTTATTATTTTATACTGTATTTATACCAAATAACGTTTTATATATATTGTAATTAATTTTATGTATTTTAGATATTTTGATAATGGTTGTAATAAACCGAAACGCGTCATACAAAAATAGTTGAACATTATTGATGACCAATACCCAGAAAATCTACATATAATATTAATAATATGGTCAGAAAAGCAAACATATGTATATATATATATATATATATATATATATATATATATATATAAAGACAAGTTATTTGCAGTCCGCAATAATAAAATTATATATAAAGTAAGATGTATCTGTAAACAAACTCTTATGAAAATAATAAGAGCCATTGTATTTGTCAATGGCTCTTATTATTTTCATAAGAGTTTGTTTACAGATACATCTTACTTTATATACAATTTTCTTATTGCGGACTGCAAATAACTTGTTTTTGTTTATTTGAATTGCCTTTGGAGCATAAACCCGGGTGTCGCCACGAGAAGGTTTGTTACGTTTGCAAATAAATTTTGCTGTAACATTCTGCAAATCTCAAAGGCCAGACGTACTTTTATAGTACGTACGTACGTACGTTTATAGTTTATAAAATTTATTATGTAGTTTCGGTAAAATTCTGTACCTCCACACTTTAGTAGTGTTGGTGTTTTATTACCTGATGGCGGTTTTATTTACTTTTGCCATAGTACAGTGATTGTTTCGAAATTATATCATTATAATAGCTTCGATTACTTCATAGGGTTCTTGGGAACTATTCCACTCTGCTGAGGCTAACAAGCCGAAACCATTGGTCAGTGGATGTTTCCTCCCCTATGAAGTAATAAAGCTAATGTTTTGTTAATGGCTATATAACTACCAGCCCGATTTGTATTTGTCAATGGCTCTTATTATTTTCATAAGAGCTTGTTTACAGATACATCTTACTTTATATATATATATATATATATATATATATATATATATTTATATATTATACAGAACTCCTGTTGCCACAGTAACCATAAGAATTGTATCTAATTTTAATCTACACTCATAAGCCTATACCGGAAATCTACGTTTCCATACTCCAATCATTTTCTCTACAGAGTTTTGTATCCTAATGTGGCTTTCATTATAGAATTCTTCAGCACTTGCGGCAGGTTCTGGAACGGGTGTCAGTAGATAAGTTTTTGAGTAATATGCGCTATCACCAACAATTATTAATAATTTAAGACACGCCAGTTCAATAATAGAAGTGTAATTATCCAAAAACAAGGCATTGGGATATAAGTTATCTTCAACATTTTTCCTTACTACTATTATTAAAAATAGTTGATTGGTGTGTGGACCCTGGCCATCATGCTACCAGATTCAGTAGCATTAAATTGTAACTTGATATTACCTGCACATTTATGGAAAAAAGTTCTTTCGATTTCTAAATACCTCATGATCACCTCCACCTATAATTAGGTAAATAAATTGGTTATTTTGAATTCTTAACAAAATACCTGGAGACTGTGTTTTAACGTGAGTTTCCTTAAGAGTTCCGATGACCCTGGGAAATCGTGCGAATTGGTAAAAACCTAACTGGCTCTCACTAATTTCATCAGGTGTACTAGGCATGTGGATGAATCTGTGGCAAAGATCAGTTAACACCCTGCTCACTCTTACAATCAATCGAGATAGAGTAGATTCACGCATTTCAATAAAATCAGCTGCACTAGCAAGGCGGCTTCCCGTTGCACAAAATCTTAGAAATATTAATAATTGGTTTATCGAAGTGACACTGTTATTCCTAAAAAAATTACGTATAGTGGCCATTTGTTCCAAAGCCTGTACTATCAAGGGAGAAGCTATACTTTTTAATTGTATTTTCTTAATTCCGAATGTTACATGAACGAAAAATAATTAAAAAGCTAAGTTTTATAACTGACGTAGAAAAACATAATTATTATATTACTAACTACTTTTAAAAAAAGTCCAAATATCGAAGCTATGAAAATAAAATTTTCTTTCGTATATTGTTCTTGAAATTTCATATAATATAAGGTTTATTTCGTCCAGTTCATCTTCATCAAATATTTCAGGCAAATTCATTTTGTGTGATAAATAATAATTGTGCACAAATTTCTGACTTCTGATTATTCAGTTATTTCAGGTTATGTTTTCAATAAGTGGAACTTTAGCTATATAAATTTTCGGCTTATCTAAACTCATTCGTAAGTGAACGTTATGATTCAGTTTGGAAACAGTGCAAACAAAATTTAACACTTAAGTAGAACTTAAACCTTTACGGTTCACCTAACATGCATTGGTGCAAGTGGCAATAAGCGAATGAAAACCTAGGCTTAAAACGATACTTAACCTAACTCATATATTCAGTGGGGGCCTTGGGGGTAAGAGACTGGACAAACTGGGTGACTGCCTAGGACCCCGACAACAAAAGGGTCCCGCGCATATTTTAAAAATTTGAGTTACAGTTTATTTAAAAAGATATCTAAACTGTTTAGAGTATAGCTTTATGCATCATAAATCTAACAATATCTAGTACATATTGTGTAGTTTACAGTTATAATCCTATTCACCTTCATCGAGCGAACGAGTCACTGTAAGAAATTTCCATACTTACAATAACAAATAATGAAACGTCCTATTAAGGACAAAGATAAATATAAGAAAGCAGTAAGCAGTTACATTGTGTATCTAATATCTTTAAAACTTCTTAAGACTGCGCACTTTACAAACTTCATTATCTTTTGTAAGGTGCCACTGTAATATTTCTTTTGTTGTTGGTTGTTGCCCCTACAGATAATCAGTGTTCAAACTAAGTACGGATATCTTATTCATCGTAATTGTTAATTGATGGTTCTTTTTTTATTTTCATGTTTTGTTTATTTTCTACATTAAAATGAAGTTACTTTTAAATATTAAATTACAATTCATTTGATTTTAATACAGTTCATGTAAAACATTTTATTATGTTAACAATAAAAAGCAGTATCTTTGGTAATACTGAAATCTTTCGGGATTTTACTAAAAAACGTAAGTCCGCATTTCAATAGCTTTAAATTTTGATTTTACAATTAAAAAGCCCCACAAAAACTTTTGCCCAGGGTCCCGCATAGTCTAAGGCCGCCAGTGCATATATTACTAACCGTGGTTGTTAAAATGGACTCCGATTATAATGCGGTAAGTTGGCGAAAATAGTGTTTAGGTTAAGTTACTGTTAAAAATGTTTTACTACTAAAATCTGACCAAATGGGCACATCATCATTTTGTTTTCGACCTTACTTAAGGTCGGTTTGACGCAGCTCTAACTTCTTCTCTATTCTGTGCTAATCTAAAAAGCTCTACATACCCTTCACAACCTAAATTTCTAATAATTTGACTAATATAGTTTGGTCTAGGTCTTCCTATATCCTTCTATCTTTTTCCTATCCAGCTGGCTCTACATAGATATTAGCAACCTGATGGTTGTTAAAGAACTCTAACATGTTTACATGATTACCATTTATAAGGAAATGAAATATAACCTGGTTATCCGCTTCAAAAAGGAAAAGTGTTAAATTATATGTTATGGTAAGGCTTAAGCAACGAATCGCTGCCAACATGCCAGACCACTACCTAATTGTGAGTTATGTCATGGTGACGTTTATTAAATTATATGTTATGGTAAGGCTTAAGCCACAAATCGCTACCAACATGCCAGACCGCTAACTAATTGTGGGTTATGTCCTGGTGACATTTAGTTAACTGATTTTTATTTTTTTTTGTTTTGTTTTCGAACTTACTTAAAGTCGGTTTGAAGCAGCTCTAAATTCTTTTCTATTCTGAGCTAGTCTAAAAAGGTCCACATACCCTTCACAACCTAAATCTCTAATAATTTGACTAATATAGCCTTGCCTAGGCCTTCCTACTCTATTTTTATTGGGTAGTCTATAATCTAAGACTTTACTAAATAGTCCCTCATGTCTTAACTGGTGCCCTATCATTCTATCTCTCCTGACCTTCAATTGTTTCCACATACAGGGATCCTCACCTATCCTTCTATAAACTTCCTCGTTTGTTACTCTATCTGTCCAACTAATCTTTAACATTCTCCTATAACACCAAGTTTCAAAAGCTTCTATCTTTTTCTTATCTACTTCTTTAATTGTCCAAGTCTCACTACCGTATAGTAGAACGCTCCATACGTACGACTTTAAGAAACTTTTCTATTATCTAAACTAATACTATTAGCTATTAATAAGTTTTTCTTTTTAAAAACATTTTCTAGCTTGAGTTATTCTAGCTACTATATCCCTTCTGCTACGTCCATCCTTTGTAATTATACTACCTAAATAGCAAAATTTATCTACCTCCTCTAACTCGGTATTACCTATTTTTAATTTTGGTTTAGAACTAGGCTGTAACTCACTTGTCATTATCTTTGTCTTTACTGAATTAATTCTCATACTATAGTTACTCCGTAGTATCTCATCTAAAATATTTAAAACTCTCCTAACTCTTTTCTAGACTCTGCTATAATGGCTATATCATCTGCAAAAGGTAACATGTCTATTTTCTGTCCCTGTACACTAATACCTATCTCTTTCTCTCTCTAGCTAAGTTTAAAGCTTCCTCAATATAAACATTAAAAATCAAGGAGACAGTATACAACCCTGTCTAACACCATTTCTAATCTTAGCTTCCTTTTCTATTTCATCAAATCTAATTACTACGCTTTGGTTTTATATAGACTGTAAATAATTTTTCTATCCCTATGAGAGATTCTTATTTTTGCAAAACCCTGAACATAACAATCCAATTAACCCTATCAAATGCTTTTTCTAAATCTACAAACGCGAAATGAGTCTTTTATTTTTTGTAACCTTTTTCGATAATTAGCCTAATCATTAGTATCGGTTCTCTAGTCCCTCTGTCTTTACGAAAACCATATTGGTCTTCGCCTAAATAATTCTCAGTCAAAGCTTCTACTCTATTTTTAATTATTATTGTTAGTATTTTGGAAGCATGAGAAGTTAAACTAACCGTTCTAAAATTCTCACACCTATCAGCTCCTGACTTTTTTGGGATTGGGATAATAATATTTTTTTCGAAATCTATTGGAACCTCACATTTGTCATATATTACTTTTACTAGTTCATATAATCTGTCTAAAGTTTTCTGACTTGCATATTTTATTAATTCTGCGGGAATATCGTCTATCCCTGGCGCTTTATTTAGTTTAAGATCCCTAACAGCTCTATCAATTTCCTCTCTTAATATTGAGAACCCTATTTCTACATCCTCTTCTTGGTCGTTCTCTAACTCATCCATATCGTCTCCCTTATATAAACCTTCTAAATATCTTTTCCATCTATCTGCTATCTCAACTTTATTTATTAGAAGCTCATTATTCTCGTCTCTAATACCATTATATTTTTTCCTATCTTCCCCAAAAAACTTTTTAACTGCCTTGTAAGACCTGTTTGTCTTACCTACTCTCAAATCATCTTGTATTCCCTTACAATTCTCCTCCATCCATTTATTTCTAGCTTTTCTACACTCATGTACTATCGTATTTCTAACTGTATTATATTTTTGCTTACTTTCACTATCCACTTCTCTGAAAGGTTTAAGCTTTCTTCTATTCTCTATTAAATTTAATATCTCCTTTGTTACCCACGGTTTTCTCGCTTCTATTTTTTTCTTACCTATAGTCTGTGTTGCTGTATCATGTACAGTCAGTTTTATTTCTTTCCATCTATTTTCTACGTTCCCTCCTACAGCTATCTCTTTGCTATTAATATCTAATACTTGTTTATATTCCTCTTTTACCCTACTATCATTAAGCTTACCTAGATCCCATCCTCTCTTTTAACCTTTCTCAATTTTTGAATTTTAGTTTACACTTCATTTTAACTAAGTTATGATCGCTATCTATGTCAGCTCCTGGATAACTACGACAGTTTTTAACTTCGTTTCTAAATCTTTGTTTAACTAAAATATAATCTATTTGGTATCTAGCCCTATCACCTGGCGCTTTCCAGGTATATCTTCTCCTAACATGTTGTTCGAATAGGGTGTTTACAGTTACTAATCTATGTTCCTGGCAAAACTCAACTAATCTTTCTCTTCTATCATTTCGTCTGCCATACCCAAATTTTCCTACCATTTTTCCCTCACTACCTTCTCCCACTGACGCATTAAAATCGCCCATAACTATTAAATTCTCATCTCCTTTTACTTTTCTCACTATACTATTTATATCCTCGTATACCTTTTCTACTTCCTCATCCTCGTACTGAGTTGTTGGCATGTAAACCTGTACTAAAACAGTGTCTGTGGGTTTTGTACTCAATCTAACCATAATTATTCTTTCACTAAATTGTAAGTACTCTTTAACTTTATGCCCTAATCTTTTACCTAACACTATTCCTACGCCTGCCTGTCCATTAGTTGAAGAAGTTGTAATTATTCTATAATTATCTTTCCAAAAGTCATTACTATCTGGCCATCTCACCTCACTAATACCTAAAATGTCCAGCTTTTCCTTTCTCATTTCGACTAATAAATTCGTTAACTTATCTACTCTAAGTAATGACCTTACATTGCAAGTCCCTATCACTAAATTGAACTGTTGTTTTATATTCTTACGATGACGAGCCCCAAGTACCCCCTCCCGGAGATCCGAGGGAGTATTTTACCTCCGGACAAGAATTTTACTTGTGAGCTCTCCATCATATGTATTTAGTGTTTTAGGCCACGCACACCTGGGAAATATTGTGGTAGGCTCCCATATCTTTCCACAACGCAGTTTTTAAAGATTTTAGCAAAAAGTCGTATCCGTCACGGCCAACCCCCAACAAGCTTGTAAATTATTGAGGATCGCCCGAGACCAACCGACCCTCCTCCAATATCTTTTAGCCAGCAAGGCTGCTGCCCCTTGCTGCGCCTTTTAATCGCCTTTTACGATAAGCAGGCTTACTATAGTAGTATTCTTTATCCCCTACTATAGGGTTCAAATGGGCACAACGTCCGTAAATATATCCATAATGGAAAACAAATTACAATTCTTTAGGCTAGATCCAAAATTATTTATATCCTTTTATTGCTGGAAGACGCGGCGCTTTAGTAACCGCCATTATTGACCTGACATTTCGTTTCATATTTATGACATTGTACATTGTATTATACAGCATTATCATAAAATTACACTTTGTGTGAATATTTATTTGTGTTTGAATATTTTCCTGTTTTATACACCATAATTGATATATTTAACAACGATTTATATGAAGATGATTTAGAAGTAATAGAATTAATAGAAGCGGGAATACAGCGAAAATTTTTAATCAAAGCAGAAAATTTTGAAATGCTAAGCGAAATATCATTTTTAAAGCGGGTTAGGTTGACGAAGCAAAGCGATTTACATGTCTTAAAACTGATTGAAAATCAGCTGGAGTACGCATATGACGGGTATGTAATAATTTTACTTACAAAACTACTTTAATAGTTTTCAGTTTTTAGGAATAATAGCGTCAGCCCTATAAATCAATTTTTGACAGCATTGATATTTTATTCTACTGGTGGTCATATTCAAACAGTAGCCGATTTATGTGAATCCATATTTTCATTGCCTGCCGAATTATCCATAACGTATCTATTGTCTTGGCGGAATTGAGACAAAAATACTGTAGAGGGCTACTGTTAACGCGTTTACCAATTTAGAACAAGTAATAACAAAAGTCTTTATTACTCACTAACACTACTATAATTTATTTATTACCCTTTTGTCTATTTATGTACAATCTGACTGTACAATATGCACGTTCACATAACACAAATTTATATTTACTAGATGACTTTCAAACGTAATAACCAACTAACTATAAATGATATGATTTATATACGATATTTGGATATACTCTAACTGATGTACACTCATATACCCTAAAACTAAATAGATGATTCATAGTCTGGTGTTTGCGTGTTTGACGGCTTTCCTAATAGTTCGTAACAGTACATTAAATTTCTACAAATACATTAGAACATTATAGAACTGCAACAACAGTTCTTTAATATTGCATCATTTCCTCGCGTAGTTGGTGCATTAGACGGCACCCATATTAGGTTACAATCACCTGGTAAATTTAAATGATACTATTGTTATCTGTATACGAATTATTTTATAGGAGGAGATGATGGTAAAGTGTTTAGAAACCGCAAAGGTTACTTTTCGCTAAATATACAGATAATTTGTGATGCTAAGATGAACATAGTAGATATTGTTGCCCGTTGGTCAGAATCAACACACGGTTCCACTATTTTTAATAACAACAACATACGGGCATTATTTGAAAGTGGCAATTTTAATAATGCAATTTTACTTGGCATGTACAAAGGCAATCGTTCTTTTAAATTCAAGTAAAATACCTCGTAGTGCATACACCTTAAGGAATTACTGATTAACTCCATTATTAAACACAACAACACTAGCAGAACAGTTATATAAGGAATCGCACATTAAAACACGGGTTTTTGTAGAGAAATTATTTGGTGTTATGAAAAGACATTTTCCTATATTAACATATAGTTGCAGATTAAAATTGGATAACGTACTACCAATTATCGTAGCAGTTCTTCAAAATGTGGCACAACGAATGGGTGACGATGTTACACCTTTACCTGATGAAATGGACAATGAGCAATTAAATTTGTTTATTCAACAGGGATGTATTGAAAATCAAAATTCTGACGGAGGCAATTTTGCCATTAGAAATTTATTAATTAGTGAATATTTTGCTAACTTATAAACACATTGGTAGAGATTTGGGTTTAGCGCCAGCAGAAATTTTATGAATATAGGGTATCAATCGAAGCAGAATGACAAGCTGAGTCGAATGGTACCGGTCCCTATGTGCGGAAACTTCCGGTTAAAAAGTTATGATTTTTTAAATATTATAATGTTTTTACATAGAAATCAATAGTAACCTAACCTAACCTAACCTAACCTAACCTAACCTGACCTGATCTGACCTAACCTAACCTAACATAACTTAATGAATTAATAATATTTGCTGACCGTTTAGCCGCATACAGCGTTTCCAGAGAGCACCGCGTGGAGGCGGTCAGCTTCACTCTCCTGTCCCTCAGTAAACCATCATTGGGACTAGCCTTAAGGCCTAGGCGCGGAAGTCGCCATACTCTCGGCGAACTGCATCCAAAAGAGCCTCCATTGAGTCGAGTTTACGTTTACGAACGTCTCGACGCCAAAGGTACTCGCACAAGAAGAAGGCAAACTCTTCATGAGGCACCGAGTTTCGTTGACGGAACCAGTCCTTGGCTGGACGCCAAGATGCCTCAATCCGTTGTGTATGAGTACCATCTGGAGCTAAGAAAAAAAATAATTAGAAAATAAAAATAAATTACTTACCAACAAACCGATTCTCAAGGTCGCTGTGGTTGACCGTCTTATGAATAAACCCATGTTAACTCAGCTGGTTGTAGGCCGCCCACGAGTCCGTGTGAATCTCGGTTCCGGGAAAAACTTTCTCCTTGATGGCCGGGATCAAAGTGGCAAAATCACGATAATCAACCACTTGCATTACAATATCTTCCCGACCATCTTCGATCATACCGAGGACCCAATGGCCCTCAATAATTCGGCCCCTCTCGTATTTGCGGCGCCCGAACTTTGCCTCGTCGATTTGGACTATATGTCCAGGTCCTCCAAGCATAACGTCTGATTGCCGAAAACTAAAGTCATCGACAATCATTTCTCGGCAATATCGGTTCCTAAAAATAAAATTTAGATAAAAAAATAATAAATTACTTACCAAGCAACAATGGTGTCTTGTCCCAAGAGCGTCCGGTCTTCTTGATCGAGATCAACGCATTCATCGCGCACCAACTCTACTGGCCAATCATGGGCAAAGCCGTACATGAGCCAAGCGACCTGGTACGGCTTGAGATGGGCATGGGCAAGCCAGGTGCCATCCGCCACGGACTTAGAGCTGTTGCACGCTCGTTTGGGGCATTTAAAGCGGCCAATACCATGTTGGCCCTCGGTGTACAGCCTCATCGCTGTCCGGTGACTCCTGCAATCAGGAGTCACTCTAGGAATGAGGCCCTGGTCAACGGCCCATCGCCGACCATCTGCTTCCATAGGAAGCCTCCGCGTATTCAAATACGCTGATAGCCACTCATTCTAAATAAAAAGAAATAAAGAATTAAAATAAACAAGAATTCACTTACCTTAACAAAATGCGACTGATGTGGTTGGAAGCTGAAGCACAAATGAAGAATAAAGCAAGAAAAACTGAAAATGAAAAATTGCTGACCTGTAGCGTCTGAAAGCTAACTTACAACTGAAACGTAATTTCAGTAGTTGCTAGAGTTATATCTTATTATCCCGTGATGAGGAGCAGCCAATAGGAAGAGAGGTAGAGTCTATTTAGAAAAGGGGTGGTACCTTCTCACCTGCACATGCGTATTAACACATATTGACATTCTTTTCGATTATCGATGGTCAATAATCATTTTCTTTTTGATAAATTCATTATAATTTTAATTTATAATTTTAGCTTAGGTTAGTTAAGGATAGGTTACCTAAGGATAAGTTACTTAAGGATATGTTATGTCCTGGGAGGCTAGGAGAGTGTTGTTTAGTGTTGATTTCTATGTAAAAACATTATAATATTTAAAAAATCATAACTTTTTAACCGGAAGTTTCCGCACATAGGGACCGGTACCATTCGACTCAGCTCGTCATTCTGCTTCGATTGATACCCTATATTAATAAAATTTCTGCTGGCTCTAAATCCTACCTAAACCAACACATTACGCTATAAACTAATTGTATTTAATAAAAGTTTCCCAACCGGACAAACCTGTAAAATTAAAAACTATAATTATTTAAAATAATTTCATTAAATTTAACATGTCAAATTTTAATTTCTTTAATTGCATTTCCTAGATTGTCATGTCTAAATCAGCTGCTCGTTTTTGAATTTTATGTAATTCTTCTTTTTCAGCACGTTCTCCTTTGAGAATAATTAAGGTTTGAGCAGCTGATTCATGTTTTATTTTTGCCAAATTGGTATAATGTTCGGAAATTGCAGAACTGTGTAAAGCTGATGCCATGGGACGCCGTCGTGCTTGCCAATTTTCAGACTTGTTATGTAAAGCCTTTTAAATCGGGGTAATTAAGTGGGAAATCTTAAAATCGCCCCAATCAATTGAAGTCTGTATAAATTCCTTAAACATAACATAATAGTATTATGAAATTGTTAATAACTATACTTACATTATCTTTATCCATAATTTCATCATGATTACTTTCTTTGTTTTTATCATCTTCAACAATGAGTACTAGGTCATCATTATCGCCATTCTAGTTATTAATTAATCCGTTTACCGTTTTATTACTTACAATATTTAATAACAATTCTTTGTTGGGGTTGACAGTTGGTAAGTCTTGCCGCACAACCTATTTTAAATTTTTATAACCTACAGAGAAAAATATAAATAATAAAGTAAAACAATATGTTGAATAACATTATGTAGTCTAGAAGTCTTATAAATAAAAGAACATACACTTTAATGATTCTTTTCCTCTTGGTAAATTTGCAAGACATTGTGCATTGAATGCATATGTTATTTTCTCCCATTTATCATCCTTTTCATGACTGGTCTACCATTGCTTTTTTTTATTTTCTATAACACTTTTATATATTTTATATATTTTATATATTAATATATTTTTCGTTAAAATTATAATTTGACGTGCGTCTTCGTTTATGAATATTTTTTGTATTGTTGGACATGATTATTTCAAATTCAGAAGCCCTTACAGTACATTTGTGATTTGACAATTTGACACCTTTCACATGGAATAAAATATGCCAACCATGCGTCATGAAATTTCTTTGTAGTATACGTTGTTAAAATATATATTTTGATCTTTTATTACACTCAACTTAAAATATACGTGTGCAATGTACTACGTTTTTAAGGAATCCTTATTCTTAAGTGATACTTAATTAAGTATCTGATTTAAGGGCGAGGTGTGCAATTGGCCATTAGTGACTTTTACATTTGAATGACCATCATCACAAAAAGTATGACGCACTATATTTTTATTTATACCATAGTGCAATTGATGATAGAAGGTAAAAATCAATTTGCTAGTGAGCAGAGTTGAAAAGCTGCTTGAACAAAACCCCTGCTCAGATTGGGGCGATTAAAATAAAGCTAAGTTCAAGAAAATTCTCCGGTTTTCCATAAGCTTGGCTCGAATTCGTACTGGACTTCGAAAGCATCTGATCTATGCTCCAGATTAGACCAACGTTAGCGGCTATGCCGTTAGTTGTTGTGAAGCAGAAGTAAAGAATTTAAGAGTACGCAATCAAACAAACCTACTTATTAATAGTGTTAAATACACTTTGAATGTTTGTTAAATATACTTTGGATATCTCGGTTAAAAATATAGGAATGTTAAATATGCTCTGGGGTAATGGCGTAGCTATGGTAATGTGATGGTAGAGTCTTTAGTAGCGAGATGTGGTACTTACCTCAGGTCCTAGGGGCCTAGGGATGTATAGAGAAATGTTAGTGAAAGTATCAAATATGTACATGAATAGAAGTAATGAAACGATGAAATCAAACAACAGTATTTAATAATAAATCAACTTAAAACTAAACAACATGTTAATAAAATATGAAACAGTAATGGAGTTAAACAGTTATAATAATGAAAAGTTAACTTACGGTTGAAATTCTAAGTGACCATCTTGATTAGGGTTTCTTTAGCATCTATAAAGGGTTAGGTCACCATTTCGATGAGAGCCAACTTGCTGCACAGCAGATGACCAATGACTTGGCTAGCTGCTTAGCTGCCTCCAAACTACCGATAAGTGGAAGGGTGTCTTGGCCTTTTATACATGCTGACCCAAGGATACTGGCTTCTACGGAAGGTTTTGGCATGTGATAATCAGTACAGAGGTTAGCTAAAACTTCCTAGTTTGTACTAATCTTACAAGAAAACCGATTATGAAAAATACAAAGTAACTAACCAGTGTGGTACAGATTAAGAGGAAATAACATGAAACATTAAGGTTTGGTTTGAACAAGATAATGACAAAGTAGATTGCAAAATTTCCTAAAACACAGGATGCGAAATGTATTGATTTTTACAATGTTGCATTTCTAAAAGTAATCTAAAATAATGGCTTCTCTATATACAACAATAGATACCTACCTCGTTTACACTAAATGTAATTTAAATGGAAATCAATCCTTGTCTTCGATATATATTTTAGTCGAGAGTTTTCTTTGCAGAATATAAGAAAGTTATCTACTTATGCTTTAAACTTTTTGGCAGTATATTTTAAATTGCTATTTCTACCGTAAAGAAACGTATTATTTCATGCTTTTTACTTTTCTTATGTTTTAGTACCTTCTAATAAAAATAAATGCAACTTTTATCTTGTAAGACAAATTCAAACCATCCAAGTCATCATTATAATAAAACTTTGAGGAAATTAATTTTTCGCTCAAAGGAAACCTTGTGGTGAGAACTTCACTAAAAGTCTTTATCTTCATTAAAAAATGAAAGAATCAGAAATTTTTACGACTTATAAATTTACTTTGCTCAACGCTTTAATTAAAATTAAAAGTTTTCAAACAGAAAAGCTTTCTAATTGATATTAACAAAATATTAAAATGGGTTTATTACCAACTGTCCTAAAAAGATGCTTATAGAGTAAAAAATAAGCTTAATAAAAGTTGTTTATTTGATCTCTAAACATCAGTGGCAGCTTTGTAAATTTATGGAAATATAATTTAAAATTTTGATTTTCATGCAGCTACCTCTTTACATTGTTAACTAATATTCTAACTTTGCAATGGGGTCATTGCCATTCGTATGTCTAATGGATGCGGCGTCTAGCAGAAAAATTCTTTTTTGGTGCTATGTTTCTTCAACTTTGTGTTAATTATTTATTTTTAAGGACAATAGATCATGAGTTTTTTGAAACTGGAGATACAGAAATGAAGTGTGATTCCATAAATTCCATAAGTGAAAAGAAATCAAAGCATGTAAGTACCAGTTATCAGTTTATATGCTCTAGAACTGGACCCATATTATTTGGAGTTCACGTAGAACCCGTCGACAAAAAGGTTGGAATGAGTTTTAAGGAAAGACGGATAGTACATTGCTTATACAAAGAACAAACAGTGGTAATAGAATTGGAGAAGGAAAGTAGAGAAGTAAATATTAGGAAAAGGGTGAGACAAAAATGTGCCTTATCCCCATTAATTTTTAACTTGTACATTTACTGTCAAATATTCAGGAAGACATTTGGAATTACTATGCAGGGACAAAAGATTGATATGCATAGATTTGCAGATGATATGGCGGTATTAGCATCTAGCAAAGAAGAGTTAGAAACTGCTCTTAATAAAATGGAAACAGTTCCAAAAGAAAGATACGGTATGAAAATTAAAAAAATAAAACTAAGGTTCTAGTATGCCAAAGAGGAGAAAATAAATCAACAACAATAATATAAATAAGTAACGAAAACTTACAAGAGGTTAAGGATTAGCACAAGGTCGTGCTACATTTAACAAGAGAAAGCAACTAAAGTTCTAGTATGCCAAAGAGGAGAAAATAAATCAACAACAATAATATAAATAAGTAACGAAAACTTACAAGAGGTTTAGGATTAGCACAAGGTCGTGCTACATTTAACAAGAGAAAGCAACTGCTGTGTTCAAAGACAACAAACATAGAAACAAGGAAAAGATTGCTTAAAATATGTGTGGAGCACAGCACTGTATGACTGTGAAGCCTGGACAGTAGGAGAAGCAGACAAGAAAAAGGTAGAAAGAAGTCTTTCAAATGTGGTGCTACAAACGTATGATGAAGATATCATGGACAGACAAAGTTAAGAACAAAGAGGTACTAGAAATGATAGGTGAAGAAAGAAATATGTAAAAAACTGTAAAAAATAGGAGAGACAGAACGGTAGGCCACATACTAAGACATGAGAAAATAGTGCAGAATATATTAGAGGCAGAGATAGGAAAAAAGAGAGGTAGAAGTAGACCTAGGTTAGACTATTGCACACAGATAGTGAAAGATGTAGGATGTGGGAATTTCAGTTAAAGTGTAGGCTAGCTCAGAATAGAAATCTATGGAGGTACGCATCCAACCAGTCCCGAGATGGAAAAACTAATGATGAAAAATAAATGTACTTAAACATGATGATTATTATAAACAACTACAGGTATTGGTCTTGCAATATTCTCAACTAATGTTAATTGTGCAAAAGGATTTACTGGAAAACTATTAATACGGCTAATGTCTAAGTGTTAGGGGATCCTTGGCAGCCACAGGCTGCTTAATCCCCTTCACATACTACTGACTCTTGGTGAAATAGGGCATATAATAAAAAAACAATAGAAGGGGAATCGAGCCGTATATAGACTGTTGTGAGAATTTCAGCAAACTGTGTAGGCTAGCTCAAAACATATATAAGTTGAGGTACACGTCCAACCAGTTTTAAGATGTAAAACCTAATGGCGCACAAATAAGTGCACTTAAATCTGATTATTTATATTATAAACAACAACATTTGTTGGTTGTGAAATATTTTCAACTAATGTTGATTTTGCGAAGAGATATATTGGAAAAGCTATTAATTCGACAAAGGTTCAAGTGCTGGGGGAAATTGGCTTTCTCTTCACATACCCCCTACATGTGATTTTCCAATGCTCCACCCGAAAGTACTACATTGACCAGGATGTGAGTTTTTTTACCTGAAAAATTTTGAATTTTGCCGAACCTTTGTTATTGCAGGCAAGGTAGGGATCTTTAACGTGCGTGACAACACCCACACATGGGACCTCCATTTTATTTCTTATCCAAACGAGGGCGTATTTCTGTGAAAAATGCTCGCTTAACATTTTTTAAGCGGACCTTGTCGGGATTCAAACCCAGGACCTTGGGCAAAGTAGTTGCACGCCACGGAGTCGCCTCCCTTCACATACCGTGCATTTATATTTCCAATGCTCCACCTGTAGGTACTACATTGGCCAGGAGGCGAGTTTTTTGTTGCCTGGAAATTTAGAATTTTGCCGAACCCTTGCCGTTCCAGGCAAGGTAGGGATCTTTAACGTGCGTGAC
Organism: Platerodrilus igneus; assembly: GCA_036346225.1. Classification (NCBI taxonomy): domain Eukaryota; kingdom Metazoa; phylum Arthropoda; class Insecta; order Coleoptera; family Lycidae; genus Platerodrilus; species Platerodrilus igneus. The sequence goes on from JARFIW010001660.1 coordinate 2,361,441, forward strand.
AACACTCACACGTGGGACCTCCATTTAACCTCTCATCCGAACGAGGGCGTAATTTTTGTGAAAAATGCTCACCTGTCATTTTTCAAGCAGTCGGCCGTGTCGGGATTTGAACCCAGGATCTTGGGATCCGTAGTCTTACGCTTACTACATTGATCCACGGCGACGCCCTCCTTTCACATACCACTGAATATCAGGGAAATAGGATATACAACTGTAAAACAATAGAAAGTTACCGAGCTGCATCAAGCAAGAGAGAACTGCAGCTATGTTCAAAAACAACGAGCATAGAAACAAGAAGAAAATTGTTCAAAGCATATGTGTGGAGCACAGCACAGTATGTGTATGAAATAGGGTAGTAGGAAAAGCCGACAGAAAGAGATATAAGGCTTCTGGGGTATTGTGCTTCAGATGTATGAGGATGGTAGCATGGACAGACAAAGTTAATAACAAATAGGCTATAGAAATGGTAGATGAATAAATATATCTGTGAAAAACAAAAATGAATGAGAGAAATAGAAGGACATGATACGTTCTAAGGCATTTCTGGGGAATAGTATGGGATATATTACAAGCAGAGATAAGAAAAAAAAGAGGTAGAGGTAGACCCAGATGACACTTTGGCATGCTGATAGTGATAGATGCACACTGTGCAATTTTCAGCGAAATGTGAAAGTTAGTTTAGAATAGGATACAATGAGGATGCGCGTCTGAAGAACTAATGTTGATGATGAGGGTAACTATTATAGAAATAGATATTGTATGCTCCTTGTTGGGTTTGTTGAAAGAGATTGAAATGATTGTTATAGCTAGGATCGTTTTTCTTAATCTTCTTTGAGAATTAATCCACTTATATTTTTTTAAATCAACTTTATTTACGTTTCGATCCATGACCTAGGATCGTTGTCAAAATAATAAAAACTTCAAGTTTGACATTTATGACATAAATTGAAGGTGACTTTGATTTATTGATGTTCGAAATATTTGGTTTGAGTACACTAAGCAAAAATTTTTTAAAGTTTAAAAGGCCGCAATATAAATTGAAGGTAATCATTCTTTTAAACTTTAAAAAATTTTTGCCTAGTGTACTCAAACCAAATATTTCGAACATCAATAAATCAAAGTCACCTTCAATTTATGTCATAAATGTCAAACTTGAAGTTTTTAATATTTTGACAACGATCCTAGGTCATGGATCGAAACGTAAATAAAGATAATTTTAAAAACTATAAGTGGTTTAATTCCCAAAGAAGATTAAGAAGAATGCTAAACAAACCGCAACAAACATACAGGGAGTATTTAGGATCGTTTGTTCGTATAGAAATTGCTGGTGTTGTTATTTGTGATCATTCGGAAATTTTTGGAATGTTTTCCAATTGCTATCATATTTCTGATTGTTATTGACCTGTGCATTATGCTGAAATTGATATTTACTGTTAATTTTTGTACCAAAGAAACGTGCAGATTGTCGATTGTATTGGGTTTTTGTAGCTTTAGGAACATTCTTAGTTCTGCGTTTTTATTTGGTATTAAAACCGTGATGGCTGTGACGTCGTTTTGTAAAACTAATGTGGTTTTTCTGTGTTTAGATGAGAAACACTGTCTGAGTTTATTTTTAAATTTAATCACACTTTCATTACTTTTAGTCTATCTAAGAAGTCCATTACGTTTTTCCCTTTTGTTTTGTTAGGTATAAAAGTCTTGTTGTAAATCTTGCCTTGTAACATTATTTTGTAATGTAAACTAATAAACAGATCAATTAATTAATTAAAATTCATTAACCTGCATAACTTATAGACAAAAATTCCACAATAAATTACTTTTATATTTTAGTTAGCATTTCTCATAAAAGACCAGGTTTACAAATAGCTTAAGGCTAAACTATTAGAAATTCCAGCGGCAGGTCATCATAATTTATAGCTCTACCCTTGCAAATTCAAATACAATAACCCTCTTAAAGCTTAAGTCGGTTACAGATTGACGAATTTGATAAAATTAAAATGGAATAGTACCTTTTAGCGTAAATAAAGGAAAGCAATTTTTTGTAGAAAAGCTTAATTTTCTTAATAATTTCTTTGATTGGCAGCAGTTTATAGAAAACGAAACATTATAAATAGCAAAAACTATTTCCAATTTGATTTGTTCAAAGATTGCAAGTAAGTAGTCTGGAGACATCCATTGTATTTAAATTCCATTTCAGCTCAAGTGGTTTAGCCGGTCTTTTGTTAATGGCAGATCACTGTCGCCAACGAGTATGGTCCACATTTCAATAATTAAAATTTCGAGAAAATACAATATATTTAAACTCTTAGAAAAATAATTGCTTCCGTGACCCTCATCTCAAAAGGGGTTGGATTTGGTTTCTAAAATCTTGTTTTTTGGGGAGGTTCTGTTCAGTCATTGGATAACAGAAATATGACGTAAATAATGGTTAGAGTAGGAATTAATCTATATAACTTACAGCGTTAGCAAAAAGTGGGAGATTTTCCAATGGGGCTGTCCGTGGTCAAGAAGTAGAAAGAAACGTAGTCCGCGGGTAGCGTTCTCCGGCATCACAGATATGGAATTGCATTTAGTATCATGATAGTAAAATTGGAAAAGAGTAATTAACTCTTCCAGTTCGCGACGGTTACGCCCGTATGTTCGCGGATTTATAGTGATACAAGGTATAAAGTAATAATAAAAAGCTTGTAGGCGTGTGACGCACCAGTTAAGTGATATTGTCAATAAGATACTGCTGGGTGCGTGTGCTATTCAATTATTTAAAAAATTACAAACAACAAGAGCAACAAGCGAGATTCTCTCCCCCAATTTAAAAGCTGTTCTACGTTGGGAGGCAAGCCATCAAACAACGGACAATTTTTAGTAAGTAAGTTTTTTTATAGTTAAGTAGCATGACCAATTTTTAGTTAATTTATTTGTTAGGACGTTTTGGCCATAAACCGTAGGATTAATTTAGTGTAAAATTTATAGTATAAGTTTTCTTTCATATACAAGTTTTTAGGAATTACTTATGTACGCAAAATTTTCATAATTCCGTATTCATCTATTCAATTAAATTTCTAAATTAAAATCAATGAATGTAAGAGGTTCACGTTTATTGCTCTGTTAATTACATAGTTTTGTTTGCCGTTGATTAAGTCAATAGTATTTTTTATCATAGAAGTTGCATAAGTAGTAAAAAAGTTAGGAATTGAGTAAAAGGAACAATTGTCCTCCTTGGGATGACAAGTCTCTCAAGGTTTTGCACAAACATTTGGACATTCTCGATTTGTCTGGCGCCCTTGGTAATTCTCATTAAGCCACAATATTTTTGAAAGGTAAGTGCCAAATTTTTTTTGTAGTATATTATAAATTAATTTAACCCTTTCTGCTAAATTTTAACCCTCGATATGATCCACGACCTTCTGCTAGCTAGTGCCGGTAACCTCCCTTTAATTTTTGTTTTACAGGCCGCCCCCATTTTATAATTTTACTGGAAAATACATACTTAGTAGCTTTTCTCCCCTGTAACAGCCTATCTAACCTGCCTCCAAACTTTTGTTTCAATACGTTTTTAATTTTCGACCAAGTCGTTAAATCTAGTCGACATAAACTGAAACCACCCGCTTCCGACCATTTATGCGCATATCGAAGAAAAACAAATTCACTCAAGTTATTATTCGTAGTTCTTCGTACCTATAATTATATTTATCTACTGCTTTAATAAACGATTCGAGATAGTGTCTGCTTCCAGCAAAAGATCTAATTATACTAGCAATTACCTTTGCCGCTTGCACTGGTGCCATATCGATTATGCTAATTTGGTTAAAATTTTCTATTAAAGACTCGATGGTCGTGTTAACTGATATAAAATATTTGAAATTTTTTTTCTCTTTTAATTTAAAATTTACACAGGAAAATTGTCGTAAGGATCAAGAAAAGAAAAAGACTCAACACCTACTTGTTACAGTGTGTCTCAAAGTTTCCTTCTGGGATTGTACTTTTGTTCCGTTCAAATTTAGTGGTTGAAACCAATAACCCTCATATACGTTTTTTCTTTCCTTTCGCGACTAGTGTCCTTTAAATCCTACCATTGATTGCGCCAATCTTGTTTTCGAATGCGAAAACTCCAATAAAAATATTTATTTATTGAAAGGTGAACAAGTATTACAATTCGTATAACTATTACTACAACTGAAGTTCAGTAATTCAACAATGACTAGTTGATTGTTATTGTTTAATATCTGCTTTTATACAAATCTATCTGGGTAAAAGTCAAAATGAGTGTTACATTCGGACCTTTCCTTTATTTACTTACGATTAACAAAGTTAGTAGTAATGAGATTATAACAATAGAAATATGGTTTTTATGTATACAACCCGGATCTGAATAATATCACTCTTGCTAAAAGTGATCCTTCAACATTATAGTAGCTGTTATGGAATTACCGCAAAGTGCGAAAATAAATATCCTAATTTTAAAGTGCATTTCCTTATACGCTTACACTTACTTCGTGAGCTGATTAAGTAAAAATATGATATTGATTAGCCAATGCATTTCAAATGGAAAGTTCTTCGCCTTAAAGCTGCATGAACATGTACACCAATTAAGATCAAAGAAGGCCATACCTACGGAAGCATAATCGCTTTAGGGACTCAGCGACCACAAACTTGTCTAATATTCTAGAAGCGTAAACTAACTTGCAGTTTGGAAATTCCCAAAGTGCTATTACATGGTTGGTTGAGGGAGAAATTGCTTCAGTTCATTAGTTTATTATGTTCCTTTTGGAATGCAAAATGTGTACGTGATGGTCTTGGAAAATTCAGCAGAATAACACAAAATTTATAAAACAAACCCCCGAGGTAATATTTATAAAATACTAAACATATTTAAAAACGTCATTATTTAAATGGATAGACTTCATACCAATCTACGTAGGCAAGCTTGTACGTCTGCAAAAGTACGTCTTACAAATCCTGTATCTATATAGCTGTTACCGTATTGTGTACGAACAAGAACGAAAAAGTAAAATAAGGATAAAAAATTAGTCCGCACCGAGTTCCGCAACAAAAAAAGAAAGGAATCGAACTAAATAATGTCGCGCTAGCTATAAACGTCGCACAGTGAGATGGGTCACACAGCAAGAAAAAGAAAACCTGAAAGAAGAAAATTTATTTACAAACCCTTAAGAAATCAACCTGTTATAGAAGGAAAACCAACCCACATAGAAAACAATATTTATCCAGCATATCGCGGAGGATTTATATGGTGCAAAACTCTTCGCAAATATAATTAATACCCCAATCCTAGTATTTATATGAAAAACTTAAACAAACATATGGCACAGTGGATTGTTTTCGGTTACCCAATATTAAATTTTTGATATCAAAGTAGTCATAACACTATAAACTTACGTACTGTCTACAAGTAGCTCTTGATAAGGAAATACAAAAAAATTGTAACGGTAAATTACTAAATTAGAGAAAGAAAATATCTACGAATCGAAATGCATTTCGCTGTGACTGTAAAAAACTATTAGAAAAAAACGTCACGCTTATTTAATAGTGTACTCTAAATTTGTATATAGAAAATGTTTATGGTCAGTTATAGTGATTTTTAATCTCTAAATAAATGCCCAAACAGTAACAGTCATCGTCGCAAGCACACTCGGACGATTGAGCGAAGAGCGTTCAATTTCCACACCGGAACACCCCAATTATGCGATGAGTAGCCTAGTAACTTAATGAAAATTTCCACACCGGAACACTCCAATTATGCGATGAGTAGCCTAATAACTTAATGAAAATTTAGATTCGATTTTCCATGAGGAAAATCATCAAAACGATGTAGAGAAGAAATAGCAATTTTGTAGCTTGGCATGGCATTCTTCACCGTTATTGCGCGTATAGATAGAAAATGTTCGCCATCCAAGTAAAAAAAATCTTTTCTATAATTTTGAACACCAATCACTACAACAAAAAAAAGATTTTAATCGAAATAAGTACTTCGCGTATTTAATATTTGTCCTTGCACGTGAGTGTTTTAACTCTAAATATTATCTCCAGAAAATAACAGTGGCGATTCTATCATGAATGCAATTATTTCTAAAGTCGAAAGAATCACATATCACAAAAACAGTACTCTATAAGCAGGAACAATCGGCACCCATAAACAATAAATAAGAATAACGCCAACGCACTGATAAAGAAACGTGTTTAAATACAAATTTATTATTGGTATTATTTCATTTGTTAAACAACGTTCATCATTATTACACGAACTTTCACCAACAAATGTAAGTGTGCAGTTTTTAGTGCAACTATAACATACTGCTTTCGCAAACGCCACCATTGCCATTGCCATTGCTAATATTTTCCAATAAACATCCATATGTGGGAAAACTCGGAAAATTCCAATTGAATCCAACTCGCTAATCACACATTTGAAAAACCCATTTTATGTATAAAACGTGCGATAATATTTTTAAATAATTCGAACATATCATTTCAGAGAGCAAACGTTGGTGATAACCGAAAACGTTTTCAATGCTATATCAAAAACAGTAATAGATTGAGTTACTTTAAGTTATACTAAATATACTAATAAAGCTACACGGTGATGAATAAGTAATCATTTCAATGTAGAAAACTGCCATTGATGTTAATGAAAATTTGTAGATGGCCGCGGAAACAGTAAGGAATATGAAATTAATTACATAGAAACGAAACTATTTGCATGCAGGAACTGCAGGTCACAGATGGTCACCTAAGGCATTGTAGGAAATTTTACAAGCAAGTAGTTGTTGATATTCTATTATTATTTTTTATGTTACGCAGCTAGATTTTAATAATTTAACTTATCTTTTACACTAAGGATGAATCTATGTAATATGTTAACATAAACACAAGATAATTAAATTTTTTGAAGATTTGGACTTATCCAGCTGTTGTCCTGATTATCTTAATAGAATAATACAAAAAACTGTTTAAATAGTATAGTAATAAAAAAACAAAATAACACGTTCTGAAAAGTATGAAGTAAATTGCTAAAACTTATGTATAATATTCAGCATGTGGACACGACACGAGAAAAGTCAGTCGTTTTTTTGTAGTGGGCTTGGTACGAATAGAGTAGTTGTTAAAATAAATTCGGGTTTTGTCATTGTCAAAAAACAGAAAATAGTAATTTTAGTTAAAAAGATAATAAAGAATATAAAATATGGCTTGTTATACTCAAGGTCTTGGAAACTGCGTGTAGAACTGCGTAGGTACGGCAGCAAAATTAGTAATTAACATATACCAACTACCAACAACGTAGTAGTCGAAGAAGCCTTTTCCGGGTAAGAAGAGCGCAATTCTTAACATAAATAATAAATATGCAATCTTACATAAATGAAGGATTTAAGTGATTAACATCAACAACTGTGTTGCAATCTTCTTGCAAAATTCCACTAATCTTGCGTTTTTTGAATATAATTCTAAGCACCATAGATCGACGGCCGGTACATATGGTACCGCCGATTGATCTACCTGTGATCAGAATAATGACATTAGTATGTAAACGACGCATTTGTTTACAAAAGATGGTTGATGGCCCCTGCGGCATTATACCGTTTAAATGAACTTGACTGACAGGTAGAAAGATTACGCATATACGAGTTATTTAGGTTACAACAAGTACATTCGGAATATTATTGGTCTAATTTCTGGTATGTTTTAGAATAATCTACAAGTTTTGAATATGTATATAGATTGCTGTTACAGATATTGGGGTTCAGTTATGATTGAAGCTTTAATTTCAATATGTTTTAAAGCTATAAAAGATATGATGTAAATTACTGTCGATATAAATTACTCTATGTGACACAAATTATTGTAGAGACTATATAAATTAAAAATTTGTGCTTGGATAGTTAATTATAGTGCTCTGATAGTAATTTAGAAGATAGCATCGTAGTGTTAAAAGTTTCTACTTGTACTGTTAACCATTAGCTAAAAATATAGTATGGAAAGAGGTTTCAACAAATTCCATTGTAACTGCGAGGTGCTGAAAAGTCTTGTATAATTAGTTTGTTATTGCAAATAGAGTTTTTGTTTAACATCAGCAACTCTTTTTTCACTACAAGGTAACGGATAGGGTTGTATCATTTGCGAAGTTGGATGGCATAATGACACATTTTCTTTTTGAATGTAAAGTGGGCGTGCTATTGCAGTGCTGCGTTCAACATAATTAAATTTTTTGTACTGGAAAAATATGTATGCAGCAATACTCACTCTAGGTTTTTCTTTTTAAAGGTATTTTTGAACAAAGATTTAAAATGTTGCGCAAAATGCATAATTATGTTCTGAAATACGTTTAATATTTGTGAAGTTGAGCGTAGTAGTTCCTTCCATTCAACAGAAATATGTTCCTTTTCTTTGCGTCTTTAGGCCTTTCTGATTAAAGCAAACGATTGTCTACACGGCAAGAAACTATGTTTAGTGTCTGGATACTAGTCATGATTTTTATTATGCTGTGCTAATTGAAGTTCGACAAAGTATACAGATATTCTACCAACGTTTGGTTTTTATTCTAGGCAAAAGTGTTTTAGGAAAAAGATGAGGTCTTTACCATTTCTACTTCTAGCAAGTAAGTATTTAGAAAACGACACAAGCTAATAACGTTACTGCCCTCTTCGAAGTATCAGTAGAGTGTACACAAAGTTGAATATATAAAGTTGCCGTCTATAGAAAATGTCACCAACGCCAAAGTTTGTCAGTAACTAAGACACAAACTTCCACAAAGACAATTTAAAGAGAGTTGTGGCTGTCAATTAAAGAGAGTTGTAACTACTGCTTTAATGAGGTATTAAACACTTCGGATTTGAGTCTTAATGCTGCTTCTGTGCTTGTAAGGTAACTTTATTTTCAGTATTCTGCTCTACGTTGATCATGCACTGCAAAAAGTAGTCTAGATAATTTTACTATAATTTTGTGTTTGCAATATTGGAGTAATTATTAATAAACTTTTTGTTAATAAAACAATAATAACTTGAATATTTGAAAGTCAGTGTTGTAATTTTTCATATAAATTTGTATCCAAAATATTTTAGTAAAATTCACTATTTTTATATCAATTCTTAACATATTAAGTTTAATAATTCATATATAAAAAAATTTGAAACAAGTATTGTAGTATTAAACACATTTAGTGTTAAAATTTCGCAGCGGAGCTGTGAATTTTTACTATATTCTATCGTAATAATCTACAAAACGACTATGTAGTAGAGCGTCGCGCAAGCATATTGCTTACACTTGCTACTGAAAGCCAACATACAATCGCGAACTACTTAATAGTCGCCATATTCAATTTGTACAATGTATGCGTATCGAATAGTGTATTCTCATTTACTCGCAATTATAGAGGTAAAGTTCGAACGCTGTGAATACAAGTTTAACGATATTTAAGCTCTGCCATAGTTCTAATAATAATAGTATACATACTATTATGTTGGCAAATCGTCTTAACATTATACACCTCCAGCACATTACATGCGATTTTCCAATGCTCCACCCGAAGGTACTACACTGGCCAGGAAGCGATTTTTTTTTTACCTAGAAAATTTTGAATTTTGCCGGACCCTTGCTGTTTCAAGCAAGGTAGGGATCTTTAACGTGCGTGACAACACTCACACACGGGACCTCCATTTTACCTCTCATCCAAACGAGGGTGTATTTTTGTGAAAAATGCTCGCCTAACATTTTTCAAGCGGACCGTGTCGGGATTCGAACCCGGGGCCTAGGGCGTAGTCACCTCCAGCACAGCTTGAAGTAACATTGAAAGAAATTTCGCACGTGAACGCTGATAATCAGAACGACTGGAACAGCATTATTCTAACAACAACAAAGGAGCCAGTAATGATCAAGAATATTATTAAGGTGATGTTTGTTTATACAATTTGAAATAAGATTCTTAAAGTAAATAGGACCCCTTCATAGTTTTATTGTTAAAGATTATGATTTTTGTAGAATAAATCCAGTTTAGATGAAACCAAAAACTCGGGCATTACATAAATGGCAGTATACCATGAACTGTATTGGAACTATTCAAAAGGAAAGCGTAAATATGGACGATTACTTAGCATGCATTGTCCGTAATCTATACAAAATGATTTATTTGAAATTATTTAAGTAGTGATATCAATAAGTATTACAAATTATGTGTTAAAATTCCAACCGATTTAGAAATTTGTAAAGAAATTATTAATAGTCGAATATTTTTCTTGTTTTGCAAAGCAACTCATTCAAATTCACAACCAGACCCGCTTTTCCACCAGCATCCACATTTCCACTCACATTCTAGACCAAATAGTTTTCTTCGACTAACCATTTCATCTTTCGAGGTAAAAATATCTTGTTTGGTATCGATTAATATTAGATTTTTCTCAGCTATCCGAATTTTTAAGAATTTTTCAGATTGCATCATCGCACAGGGAGCTACCCTCATTTTAAGAATTTTTACCAACTGGTTTTTTAATCACCTCCAATATACTTTTCATCTTGCTATTTTACGCAAAATCCTAATCTGCAAACAGATTTGAAATCCAACCACCCCTTACCGTTTTACATGCATATCCTCTAGCGAACATATAAAAGATTACTTTTGTTTCTTTTAAGATAAGTATATCTTTTTGGTATCAATTAATATTAGATTTTTCTCAGCTACCTAAATTTTTAGGAATTTTTAGATTGTTGTATCATCCAGGGAGCTACCCTCATTTTCAGAACTTTTACCAACTGGTTTTTTAATCACCCCCTGTATACTTTTTAGGGGGGTCCGAGATACGGATTTATCTTGCTGTTTTACGCAGAATCCGAATCTGTAAATAGATTTAAAATCCGACCACTCCTTACCGTTTTTCACACATACCCTCTAGCGAATATATATAAGATTATTTTTGTTTCTTTTAAGATAAATATATCTTGTTTGGTATCAATTAATATTACATTTTTCTAGGGAGTCCAAATCTGTAAATAGATTTTAAATAGGACCACCCCTTACAAAGTTCACTTTTAAAGGTCCCAAACCTCTAAATTTTTGCTCATCTATATTTAACTCCATCTTTAAAACATTTTTTTGCTACCCAAGACATATGCTTTAACCAACCATTTCCCGAAAATTTAAAACCGCTGTAATTTTAGGAATGAACCCTTTACAAGCCATAAGTGTTTGATATTTAAAACCATTTTCAAACAGTAATGTTCTGTTTTTAGAATAGATGGAGAACACCGGTTTTGGACCGCCTTTACTACCCTCCACACATCTCCACCGCTCTTCACATCCCACCACATCCCTTCACATTCCACCGCTTAAAGGGAAACTTGATAAAATGCATAGACTAGGTTTAGAAATTATTAACTGTAATAATTACAACTGGTACGCGTTGTTAGTCAACCGACATTTTGCGGATTACAAAACAGCAAGATATTGGTTGTCCAGCAAACACCACGTGGAGGTAACACGTACACTCTGTCCACCAAGATAAAAGCAGGAAGGATTTGAAAGAAGGCAAATCTATACAACTACAAACAACTATCTTAGACCTATATCTTTATTCCTCCATGCATAGGTTAATATACATTTAAGGATGAAATAACGCTTATCATCTTCGCTCGATAAACTAATTTTATTAATAAGCTGCGTGTACAAATCGTGCTTTTACTCCGAATACATACGCCGGCAGATACTCGATACCACCCAAATAAAGAATTAGATGCTTGGTGACTGTTAACTTCCGCTTCCCTCGTGTACGCCCAGGCATATTCCTGCCCATGCGCACCTCTGCCCATGCGCACCCCTCTGTGTGTGACTGCTACTTCGTAGTGACGTCATAGCCTTTTATAAATAAAGAGCAATGTAATACTATTCTAAAATTTTTATTCTGACATTACACATAAAAAAATTTAAAAATATTTAATGCCAAGCATGGAGCCATTTAAACTTAATTTTTATACAAAATTATACACAGAAAACATCCTTTCTTTATGTTAGTTTGGAGTGGTTTTAATTTTATCTAATTTTATTCGCAGCTTCAAATTTAAATCGACACCCAAGTCCTCTATTTCCTTTTCTAACCAATAGTTTGATACATAGAGACCGTCTAGGTTTTCGAAATGTAAAATGTACCAAAGTTTGCCTCTATATATAAAGTCTTTGATTCCACCGACAAACAGATCCATTCCTTCGTGTAATTCTTGCAGCTTGTGACAATCTTTTAATCGCGGCTCTCCCACTATGTCCTGCATACGTATCTTGTTAGCTTGATTGACTTCTTCTTGTCGATATTGGTGGAAATCCTTATTCTCTCACTCACTGTGGCGTAGTTGCATGTCCACCACTTTTGAAAATATATGATCGTTATAGGTTGTAAGACCTTCGGTTTTAAATGATCCAAAAGGTTCTTTACTAGGCAAATATACAATGTTTTGCGGAACCTCTTTGCGTGCGGTATACGTCAAGGTTACGAAACCTACATTCCTTAGTTCGTCTTTGTTATCTGCCATTTTAATAAATACGTTTTTAGAATAACTTTTTAAAAAGTATACGGATTTAGTACCATCCTTTTCCGCAAGGACGCCTACATAACTAAAAAAGTCTTTCTTACTAACACAAATGCATACAGCTTGTAGAACCCGGATGTATCTAAGTCAGTTCATTGTCGCAGTGTTTTAAAAGTAGTCCAATTTCCGCCTTTTTGCATACATTTCCTCTAATTCCAGCTGTCGTTTTCTTCCACCTACAGCGTATAGCATGCATAATGGGGACAATTTCCTTTAGCGTAAACGGATAGAGTTTACTACCAATATTTACGCGTTGTCGTATAACCTCTGGACGAATGTTTATCTATCCCAATTCCGGAATGATTATTTCTTTTCAAATTGTAGAATATGGTGTTGCAGATTGTGTAAAATATGTACTACCTGCTTTAGTGTAGAACTTGTGTAAGATTTTTATTTTACCTTGGCTGTCTTCTTCCTCTACTATCTCCAAATAATTTACAGGTTTAATGTAAAGACTTTATCCAAAAGCAGAATCGTTCTTTTAGTCTGTTGTCTGTGTTGGCCAAAAATTTTGTTTCTTAATTACCAGTCTATAATTTTTATTAAAAGTAATTCGTTGCCCTGTTTTCCTGCAAATCTTTTTTTGCGAGTTTCATCTTTATTTGTAAGTTGTATGTAGCCATCAAAAACAATTGTAGCTGCAGGATATCTATTTTTTACATATTCAACATAAGACATTTTAATACGTTCATATAAAGTGCCAACTTTCCAAAGAATACGATGGAGTAATGTTCCACCACCTACAATCTACTTTTCATTTCCCTGGTTTACTTGTGCTCTTGCAGATTCGTCAACACTTCTTACAATGGCTTGAACAAGAGCTAATTTATTTGCGGTTATCATTAAACCATATTCATCAAAAGGTACTGATGGTAACGTACACAGCTCATGAAAGAAGGGTTAGTGAAAATCCACTTTTGCTGACTGTGATATGAGCAATAATCTTTGGAACAGCAAATGATGGTCATTACTGTCAAGTTTGTAGCCAAGGACTGCCTCACTCTTTTGTAGAAAAGTAACAGTTAGGTTTCTCTTTTGGAATACAAAGTCGAACACAGATGAGTTGTTAACTTCTCTTCGCACCTTTAATCCAACCTCCTTTGCTTGGTCAACATTAACTGACTGATCAGCATTTACCCCACTTACTATGTTAATTGGTTCTTTAGTAATCATCTGAAAAGAAGTCTTATTCCTAAGGAGTAATTTAACCGTTGATAAATCCTTATGGTCCCTAGCTAATCTTGAAGGTGACATGTCTTTATGTTGGTCACTACCTTGGGTTTGTATTCGAGTAAGATCTTGTATTACTGCTAATGCTTTGAATGTAATAGCTTTAGACAAAACGGACAAAGCTTTTCATCTTCTGTAAATCCACGTCCATGGGTCGGACCTCCAGACCTTTTAATACTTTTTATTAACACCTGTTCATTGGCTAGATCTGTGGATAAACCTGGCCAATAAGGATCAGTTTTTCTTACAACATGTATCCTATTTCTAAAAAGTTAATATATATCAGGATGTGTTTTTAAGGTTTAGCGTGTTTTGAAGATAAAGTCGAGCAGATTTAGTATAGAAATTGTGTGACCAAGCTGCAAGATAAGGTAGCATCTCCTTTATGGCTTCTAGATGTAACTCCCAGTTCCCAGAGCGCTCAGATTTACATATTTCATTAATGTTTTTACCATGTTTAAGTACTGAAACCATAGACGCGTTGTTTTAAAGTTATGTAATCTGTCACGTATATCGCTCAACATTCTTTCCAATCGGTTCCAAACACTTGATGCACACAACTCATTACACGTAATCTCATTATTGTTCAATTTCTTTAGTAATGTTGTTGACAATTCTATATCACTTTGAGAATCTTCATATTGGTCATTATCAAAAATATTTTGTGATGCTAACATGACCAACATAGAAAATATTATCAAACGACCCCATAATGCTCTGGCAATTGCACTACCAGACAGAATGTGATCAACCGTTCTTGGGGCATAAATCAACTCTAACATTTCTCTAAAGCCTATATCTTCCATAATTCCGCCAATGGCACCTATGAGGCTCATTTCAGTATGAAGACCGCCTAGTCTTAATACAATTTTTCTTATATCATTATGGAAGGACTTGTTTTCAATCATCCCTAAGGCTTTTAACCAAAGCGGTTGATCAAACGTTATCTTAGGTGTAACAGAACTTTTCTGTGCATGATCTGAAATAAAATTTAAAGATTAGTAAATGCAGGTCTCGTCATTTGAATCTAAATCTATAATTAGCAAAAATATAAATTAGACAACCCAGGGTGTTCTTTATTGTTATGTAATGTTTGCATTGCACTATGCCCGCTGAGTCTTTCAGTCTAAAATATTTAGAAAATTTACACACATAGATGGGATTATATGAAGGGTCAATATTAACTTCCGTAAAAACAAAATCCAATAGAGAGTATCTGGTACTAAGCAATCCACTTGACTTTGAAGGATAAAATATAATGTTTACTTTTCCTGATTTTATAACTTTCTCCACTAATATTTCTTTTCTTAAAATAACATCACCAAATTTTCCTGTTAGTATTATTGCAGCAATTATCCTCATGCCGTGAAATGTACCATGACCATCTAAGGTTCTTGTATTGGAGTGTATGTTATCCACCATATACTGAATAACACTGCCAGTAGAGTTTCAGGTTCATATGCAACAGCGCTGCATTTTTAAAACTTCTGTAGTTCGGAATATGATGATCAAAATTCCTAAAAATCCATAATATACCCTAAACAAAATGTATAATGCTAGTCCACAGCTAGACCTACTTCCAACCGTGCGAGTCAAGCTCTAGGGCTGTCATTTTGCATGGTTGCTTGCCCCACAGACGAAATTATAAGATTTTACTTTTTTTTTTGAATAAAATACTAAAGATAGCTGACAAATGTTCAGTCAAAAAATCATAATGGGTTTTTTCATCTTTGATAACTTCTGCTGGCAGATATACGTTTGCTCGGTACTCAATGCTTTTAATTTCGTTTTAAATCAAATTCGCAGTTTCTTCTACTACTTATTCCGCATCTTACATTAGATTTGAGTTTCTGTTATTGAGATATTTAAGAATCCTGTAAGCTGTGTATCTTATTGTTACGACATCAGGTTTGCCAAAAATTGTGCTTATAACTATAGAGTCTAATAATTGCACTATATTTTTTTTTATATACACAGCACTATATGGTTCAAAGCTACAACCCTTCAAAAATGATTTCATTTTCGTAACCAGGTTGGACAGAGATTGTTGTTCTTTATATCTTTCATCGCTACAGATCTGTCTGGTTGTAAGCTATGTTCTATAGTATATCTTCTGGGAATATTTTTACCTGTATGGAAGTTTGAAAAACACCGTCGGTGATAGACAGCATCTTCAGCAAATAGATCATTTATAGACGATAATCTCCCCTTTACTTGTAGCGACAACTCATTACTACTTCTACTAGTGCATACTTTAGAAACCGATTTATTCAAAGAACTTGTTTTCACAGTTTTGCGAGAATAAGGCTATTTCTTTATTTTACCTTCACAATAAGAGCAGTTTTTCTTAAAGGAAAAGTCTTCTGCTTTGGTAGAGCGTAAGTTACGGTTGTAGTTTTTGTTTACCTCAGAGGAGATACAGCGCTTTAAAAAGCTATTAATATTTTTCTTAATAATGAAAGTTGTCCTGCATGACTCGTGAATACATTGGCCAACACTTAATTTAAAAGGGTCTAATTTTCTATCTACACGTGCTTTAAGAATTTCAGATATTCCTTTTTCTCCTAAACTAACTATATCAGACGCAAATAAAAATTCATTACAAATTACATATATATCTTTACCATTAAAATTTCCTTGTTTTCTTTTGCTGCAGCCATTAGTATCAGACACCACACGTATACTAATTTAACTACTGCAATTTACAGTACATGATGTAGCACTGCAGGTCTATTATGTTCAAAAAGCAAAATATTTCGTACCCGGTGGCTAATAAAAAACGCCTCGAGCAATAACTCCGTAGTTTTAAAAATACAATAATGCTTCTTAAAACAAAGCTGCACAGTTGATTGTCATCTATTTTTTGGAACAGGTGCTCAATTAACACTACTTGCTGTTTCACCAAAAGTGACGTCAACTTTAGTTTTTTAAGTGGAACACCCTGTATATTTTATTATTTTTGAATTCCTCGTTAATTCGTCCTTCATAAATTTTTATAGCATCATATGCCTAAAAGGAAAAGTTAGTACGATATTCATCAAATAGTGTAGTTATTAAAGTATGCAGTGAAAAACAATGACATCAAATAATATTGACAAACGTCAGTAGTTCGCGTTTTCTCTTAGCGTTTTAATAATTTTGGTGTTGATCATGAATAACAATGTGTTAACAGACATGATTCAGGTATATTTTGAGTGCAATAAAAATAGTGGGAGAGCACTACGCCTATACATTGAACGGTTTCCGATGAGAGTAGTTCCAAATCATCGGAAATTGAGCGGGCTTGAAGGAAATTTGAGGAAGTTTGGTACAGAATTAGGTGTTCTTTTGTGTGTTGAAAAAAATCCAAGAACATCGACCTGAGGGATTGCAGGTAACCTTGATTCATCACACGCAACGGTACAGAAAATATTGGAAAAACACAAATTTAAACCGTTTGTGCCACAAAAAGTGCAAACCGTAGAAGAGATTGACAGAATCCAAAGATGGCAATTTTGTAATTTCTATTTAACTATGGTGGCACAACAGCCACCTTTTCATACAAAAATTATTTGTTCGGATGAATGCAGTGTATTTTAAGTAAAATGGGGCTACGTCCCGTACCGCTAGAATCAATGTTGAATTTGGCGTAAAGTGGATCGAGACAAACGGACCAGTTAGGTGGCCTGCACGATTGTCCGACCTAACACCTCTCGATTTTTGCTGTGGAGGTACCTACAAGATCTTGTTTATTTCATACGTCCAGAAAACGAGTAAATTTTGAGACAGTGAATAATCAACGCTTGCCACGAAATACCACTAAACTTGATATTAAATGTCACCAGTGGAATAGCTAGAAGGTACGACTATTGTGTTCAACAGAATGGTGGATTGTTTGAGCAATATCTGTAATAAATTAAGTTTATTCGTTTGCTCGTCTTAGATAATGATTAAAAATTTTCTAACCTTCTCAGCGTTTACTTAATTTAATTTATCAATAACTTTTGTTTTTAGTATATGATACTATTGAGGTATTTGAAAGACGAATTATGTGGAGAAATTCAAAAATAATAAAATATACAAGGTGTTCCATTTAAAAACTAAAGTTGACGTCACTTCCGGTGAAACAGAAAGTAGTGTTAATTGAGCACCTGTCCCAAAAAATAGATGACAATAAACTGTGCAATTTTGTTTCAAGAAGTATTGTTGTATCTTTAAAACTAACGCAGTTATTGCTCAGGGCGTTTTTTATAGGCCACCCTGTATTATAGCACAATAACACAGTCATAAAAACGGTGATAATACTTTAACTCGCGAGAACTATTTACACTACGACGTTCCGGAATAGACTTGTTAATGGTCTATAATAACGTTCGCATGGCATGTTCGACTATACTCAGCAAAAGGAAAACCAAGAGAAAAATTTAACAAGTCAAAACACTAAACATAGGTGGATGATGCAACTACTATCAGCCATCGTTACGTCCGCAAAGGTCTAAACAAAGATGTAGATTTGTTTGTATTAATTATGACCTTTGGAGCCTTCCAGACTAACTCGGGACTCTAACTCCCGCGGTTGGTTGGAAAGACTTTGGGGAATCTTTATTTACGGATATTATAAGCGCCAGTACTTTATTAAATTTTATTTTTAACAAGAAAACACTAAAGGGCAAAAGTAGAAGTCTCTTAGGGGGTTAACGTTTCTTAAGGAAAATGTTTTGTTTCTATATGGTTATTTTCGTTCTTATAGGAAAATACCAATACACATAATAAATGGAGATACCATTAGTGTTTCAAAGCACCTCATCATAATTATGTAACACTATCTATTTTTAATTAATTTAAATCCGACTATGTGGTATCTCTTTTAACTATAAATGTGATAGTAATATAATTAATTCTTGGAATAATAGAGTTGACGTCTCAAACCAGTTTTGCTCATTTAGGGTCATTCTTCGTGACCGGTATTGTACGGCTTAAACATCTTTATATTAGTTAATGTTACAAGAATAATAAAGATAACCAACTAAGAATATTTATTTCTAACAAAATTTATCATTACGAAGTCAAATAAAATTTAATTTTCAACTCTTATCATTATTTATATTATCTGAAAAATATAGAGCGTGTCATAGGGATCAGATCTGTTACCTTCGATTCACTAAAGATATCATATGTTCATTTAGTTTCATAAGTACCGAAATTGCGTATTGATCACTTAATCATATTTCAAGTAATTGCATTTCTAAAAGTGTATTTAACATATATGAGATAATATATCTTGTAAATGAATTTTTAATTTATTAATTTTAATTATAAAGGAGTTCATGCATAAGATAAGAATTTTAACGATAGTCGTTTAAGTTGATTATCAAAAGAAACTGTTTTTGGAACGACTCACCCTTCTGTTTATTCCTTATGACGTATAATAAACCTTTCAATAATTTGAGGGTTCGTGTTCAGATTGCAGCCCAAAAAGTGCCTCTAGCAGCATACTTGATACCAACAAATACGTTGACATCTGTCCTTGTGCGTGTCAAACAGGTTCAATAAACTGCCTCGCTAAATGGTAGCATCTTGAATAAAGCGTGTTGACCAGTTTTATTAATCAATTGATTGCTCATTATTTCTGAATTTTTGTCGTGCTTAAAGGTGACTTCCCCTGTAGTCATTATGGATATTTCATAACGTTGCGTAATTTTACATATATTTATTTCCAAAATTTAGTTGCGCTGAAAGATAATAAAATTAATTATACCTTTCAGGTAAGTATTATACTAACCATTGGTTAATGTTCTTGGCTTAATTACATTAGTGTGCCATGAGCATAGCTATTCTAAAGATTGCCGCCAAAGGATTGAGGAAAAGCATCTTATTTCGTTGGTGGTTAGAATTTAAGTAACTGGTTTTCCGTTACAGCTGGTGCTGTCTAACCGAACTAACAACACGAGGTGTGCCTTAAGAGCAGTGGACTCATAGCTATCCTGTGACTTTACTTCAATTTGGAATAAACAAATTTATATTTTGGATTTTTGAAAATGTTTAATTTTTATTTACAAAGAGCATGAAACTTTAGATGTTAAATAATTTTATGGGACCGAATATTATGTCGAGATGAATTTTTAAAAAAATAAAAATGATTTATACGCTATAATATTGATTTGTAGGGAAATTAGAAAGCTAACATGCTTTAGGTAAACAAAATGTGGACGTAATTCAGCTTGTTGTGGCAGTATGTTGGAATGTTGGTATTTGAACGCAGTGAGTATGACGGGTCCTATGACATACTTACACCTTTTATTACCGATTTTTCAAAAACCTCTTTGTTTTTAACAAAAACCTATGTTTTGCATTGCTATTGAATTGAAGTAGCACTTTTGTAAAAAAGTTTTTCATTTTATTAATAGATTTATTTAGGCACAAAATTTTTAACAAAACACAAATATTTCTGAAATGAAAACATTTTATTACATATTATTCATATCAATATACAAAAACTGTTGGAATAGATAATTTTTATTATATTTTGTAGTATTATTACTGAATATTATGACGTTTGTTATAAAGTCAAATGTCTCTAGCTGCAATTTTGTTTTTCAATTTCTGATCACATGGTAGACTTTTGAATTTATATGTAAAATAATACTACCATTCGAGTATAGTTGAAAATCCTTTGTTTGCAATTTGTTTTAGGTATCGCCCTTTTTGGCTAAATTAACTGGACTATAAAGGGTGGATGACCTTTTGAACAATATCTGTTTCACTGAAATAAAATTTTGTTGAATGAAACATTTTTTTCTTTGTGCGTGCTTCAATTTCTTACAGTTACATAAAATGGTTAAGATTGTGCAATTCAGAATTGTAAAAATTACAATTTAAAGTAGTAGAGATTACCTTTTGAAATAGTTGAAAAACAATACAAATATAGATTGCAATATAAAATGTTAATGATTACAATTTAATATTTTAATAATTGAAGTTTAAAATATAAATTGTAACTACTTGCGAGGTGCTTAATATAAATTTGAGAATTATTTCAAGCTCTATCAAATTTTATTAGTGCGCATTGTATCAGTAATTAGAGAAATATTTAAATATTACAAAGTTAATATGTGAAATGTTACCATATAATATTGAAAATTTTACTATATTTTTAGCCTAAAAATTTCTGCAGTGTATGTTGATAAATCATATAATAAATTACTTCAAATCTTTAGTGATTATTACAATAATTTGTTCCTAGGTCATATGGAAACAGAAATTGTAGGTAAATTCACTACAATTGTGGTACATTTTACAATACTTTTTCTCGGTATGTTTTGCATTCGATCACATGCGCAAAAAATATTTGACCTGGGAACAACGAATTTATATTAAAGTTTTGTGAAAAATTATGCAATCGACACACACTTTATTTATAAATCCTCTTTCACTGCCGTATTTGTGCCACATATATTGTCATTTCTGCAATTTTAAGTAAAACATCAACTTCCCAGAATAAACTTTCTTATTCCATTACATTTAGTATTTCACAGATTGTAAAAAAAATTATGTCACCACTCGCACAGAAGATTTATACTTTACATTTATGTTAATGCAGCGAATAAAGGTCTAAATAAAAAAGAAATAAACAGATATGCGTATTTCACAAGTGTTCTTGTGTTATATCATATCAAGCAGTAAATTGCATGAACTATGGTACGTTATACAAAAATATTAAACCAAAAAGATGAAATAAAATGGCATTTCCACAAACGACACAAATTAATAATAACAAAAGAGAGAAAATAATTTTTTTTCAATACCGTTCTTAGATACCGTCTGGATAGAAGACTCCGTATAATTCTAATCTGCGTCGCTGATGTTAACGGATCATTTATAGCGATCATCCAACTTTTAAGAATTATCCAATACAGATCAAATTCGTCTCAAAAATACATACAAAGTGAAAGTTCTACATAAAATTTTAATTAAAACCAGAATTTCTAACTATTTATACAGTTATTTATCATTTATTAGAAAAAACCAAAATCAGACTCAGACTCAGATTTAGACTCAAACTCAAACTTAGACTTCTAAAATATTTAAAATAGAGTTACTGACTTACACTTTTTAGGATTACCATTACTTACACGCCCTTTCATGGTACAGTATTACCGACTAAACTGTATGAGTTCAGTTATGTATTGAATCTATTCAATCACAGAATTCAAAATTATTTATCATATATTATTCGTTCACATAAAATTGCCTAAAGCAGTTTCCAGTTCTTCTTATAATTCTCAATCGTTTCTAGATTTGCATAATATTTCAACATAGGCCTTACTCCCGATACACGATACAGCAAGTACTAGTTCATAACAATGTAAATTTCCAGCTGAACTAATTAGAAATAAAAATAGGTGTTAAAAGTTAAAGCGCACACTTGCGAACATTGTTGACTATATCACCGATCCCGAGCTGAACACAGAACAAACTAAAGAATCGCTCTGAACTATATCAAAGTACACGTGCTGAACACAGAACAAACATAGAACCGCGAGAAATACCAACTCATGTTTTGTGGTACCCAAAAATCAGAACGTTCATTGGTCAAACTAAATTTGGAGATTGTTTTACACTTGAAAATCGAAATACACAATTTCATTGGTTAAATACATCATCAACGTTTTTCAACACGGGAAGCACTTACCTTGTGTTCATGAAGCCGTGCCAACGAAAAAACGATGTAACTTCTACTCTGCTTTTTGCGGTTGTAGCGAACCATATTTATGTCAATAGCGGTGGTTGTGAAGAAAAGCGGTTCGTCTAATTAGTAGTTCTACGTAGAACATGTAAACAGCGATGCAGTCTGTTCGAACAACAAATCGATACTCTTGCTTCGTGTGTTTTTCAGTTAAATACTACACTTGCACATGCGGCATAACAGTCTTATCACTCGCGGCACTTGTTGGCGTGTGCAAGAAGTAAACAGGGAAATTTTACTCTAACAAATTTAAATATACCGAGGCGAACGTAAATAATTAATAAATTCGACGTAAAATAAAATTTAGCTTTGTTTATTTACAATATAAACGGAACATACCGCCCACCAAAATGCAAGGCATTTTAAAGAAAAAATAATTAAAAGGCGTAGGGGCGGAATGAAAGCGAAAAATAGGAAAAAATCGAAAAAAGGATTTACAAAAACAAAAAAAATCTTTTTTCTACATTGAGGGCGAAGGGCAGAGCTTTGACACAGTAATAGAAAAAAAAGCAGCAAAGTCGACGCCCGAACACAAAAGGGGTTTGACTTGAGTAACTCGACATAAAAGCATGTTACCCATTGGAGGTTGCAATGCGACCGGATTGGTTCTCCAACGCGTTAGACAGTGACTCAAAATACGACGTATAGATTGCCTTTCAGAAATAATCCAGAAGTGCCGAATGACGAGAAAATGGACCATTTGAGCACCCGCGTGGAAGTATTTTAAATGAACGTAAGTAACATACAGATCAGTGAATCGACATTTGCTAGGTAACAAAGCGGGAAATTTACAATCAGAGGACAAAAGCGCGTGAGCCAGGCGACCTACGACGCGCAAGATTCCATCACGAATAAAAGGGGACAACTTGCGAAAACTCTTTTTTAAAAGGGATCCCGAATGAATGGCTTCAAGCTCGATAGCAAAATAAGATTGTTGAGTATACACAAGCAAAGGGAGCAGAGCATTGTGCAACTCAGAAGATGACAAAAATCCGGTGCACCTTTCGAGTGGTGACGTAGATTATGACGAAAATAGAGAATCGAAGCAACAATGCGCGTAATAAATGGAAAAGAGGAGTGATTTTCTAGAACTGATTGAATCCAAGAGGAGGTTACGACAGCGGATAAAACAATAGAGCGTTGTTCAGTGAGAACTTCAGGAATATCTGAAGGCGGAATATATGGACTGTGGTTTTCGAAAGATCCATACAAGGTTGGTGAAGCCGCCCACCATAGAGAACATTGGCACAAGTCGGTAGGGAGTAAACCACGTTACCCGACATCGGAAGGATTCTCGGTGGAGAAGATGTGATGCCAAGAGGCGCGAGACGTGTTTTCCTGAATGTAAGCAACACGATTGGCGACGAAAGCCTTCCAACGCTGTGGCGGGGAACGAATCCACGAAAGTACTACCATGGAGTCAGACCAACAGAAAATTTTATGAAAAGTAAGGTTCGAATCAAAGGTTTTGAGGACAAAGATTGATATTTTTGATGCCAGAGTGGCGGCCAACAATTCAAAACGGGGTAAAGAGATTGTACGAAGAGATGTGACCTTAGACTTAGCGCACACTAAGCGAACCTCAACGGCAGAAGGGGTAACAAAGCGAAAATGAACAACATCACAGTAGCCACGTTCGGAAGCGTCAGCAAAGCAGTGAACTTCGCACGTGGTAAACTGTGGCGGAATAAACAAGAGGGGTAAAGCGAAATCCGAAAGAAGCGGTAACTCATGCAAGTATCTCTCTCACAAACGGAGGAGGGCAGAGGCAGGGGGAGCATCCCAATCTAATTTTTACGACCATAAACGTTGAATTAAGTGTTTTACCAGAAAAGTAGGAGGGGATAAAAGTACCAAGGTGTCAAAAATACGGGCTAAGTTAGAAAGTAGGTTGCGTTTGGTACAGCAGGTACTTAGTGGCTGAACTAGAAAACAAAAAAAGTGGGATTCCATTGAAGACTTAAAACTTTTAGGGTTGAGTATTAGGATCCTCAAAGGTGCGAGGTTGCGCGAATTGCTGCGTAGCGGAAAGATCTTTTAACAATTCGGAATGATTACTTGACCATTTATGAAGTTCAAAACCACCAAGTTTTAAAAGAGCAATTAGTTGATTACATAGAGGGAGTGTTGATTCAATAGAATCTTCACCAGTAGCGATGTCATCAATATAAGTATGGTGGTGAAGTGCGAAAGCGGCTAACGGATAAGAATTCCCTTCGTCCACGGCCAACTGCTGAAGCGTGCGTATGGCAAGTAAGGGAGCACAATTGATTCCATACGTAACGGTATTTAATTTAAAATCCTGAATGGGCTCCTCAGGGGAGAAGTGTCAAACAATTCGTTGATAGTCACACTGAGCGGGATTTACAAGAATTTGTCTGTACATCTGACGAATATCGGCAGTGACACCATAAGGATGTAAACAAAATTGCAACAAAATTGCGGTGATATCGGGTTGCAACTGCGGCCCAACAAACAAGTGATCGTTTAAGGACGTTTGAGACAGAGTTTTAGCGGAAGCGTTGAAAACAATTCGTAATTTCGTATTTACGCTTTCGAATTTCACAACGCAATGGTGCGGGATGTAAAAGAAAAGTCCGAATGAGATCCAATAACAAACGATTGCATATGTTGAGAATCAAGATATTCACGAATGAACAAAACATATTGTTCGTAAACACGAGGTTGCTTGAGTAGACGAGTTTCTAAAGAAACAAATCGTTGTAAGGCAAGATCACGACTACCTGGAAAAAGTGGTTCCTGATCTCTAAATGGCAGTGAGACGACATAGCGATCTTGTTCATTGCGGCGAAACGTATCGACAAAATGTTTTTCAACAAGAGTTTCTTCAGGCGTGAAAGATTGAGCGGCGGTGACAGCTTTGACTTCTCAGAATTTAGCGACAATATCTTCCAATGGGGAAGTAGAATCTGTCATACAAAACAAGCTAGTTACTTCAGAAGTGTGGGAGGATGGAATGTTTCCCATTAAAACATATCCAAAAATGGTATTAATAGCAACAGGTTGATCGCTATCACCCTGGATGCGACCGTCTAATAGCACTTAGGGAAAAATATCTGCGCCAAGTAAGAAATCAATGAGTTCAGATTGAGCAAAGAGCGGATCAGCTGGCTTGAGGTTAGCCAGATGATTGAAATGTTGTAAAGAAATATTAGAAGTAGGTAAATTTTCACAAATTTTGGGAAGTACTACAGCTTGAAAATTAATAATCGGTGAAGAAACACCTACTGGTTTGAGCGAAAGGGCGACAGTGCCATGCTGAGCAGCTGAGCGCATGGAACCTAAACCACTAAGAGTAAGAGAATGTGGAGTAGTACGAAAACCTAAACGTTTCACAGTACTTTGCGAAATAAAAGATGTCATGCTGCCCGAATCCAGTAAACCGCGAAATTGCTGGAAAGAACCAGAGCAATCAGCAATTTCCACTTGAACGGTTGAAAATAAAACAACTGAAGGTTTAGCTAAAGAATAAAATAAAACGATATTCGAAGTTGACGGACCACTACAGCTATACGAAGTCGATGATTCCTCAGAGGTACGAGGTGCGGACGGCATGTAGCGGTCTTTAATAGCGGGAGTACTGCGAGATGATACCTTAGAAGCGGCGGTGTCCGAGCTCAAGCGAGCCTGGTTACTAGCAGCGAAAGCGGGTTTAGACAAAACGCTATCGAAGTACAATAACGAATGATGACGTTGATTGCATTGGCGGTACGAAAAAGTAGACCGGCATTTATTGAAAATGTGAGAATTGCTAAGGCAATTAATACAAAAATGTTGTTTTTTTGTAAAGTTGTAGCGATCTTGCGACGAAAGTTTAACGAAATCATTACAGCGATAAAGATTGTAATCTTGTTTGCAAAGCGGACATTTATTAACACTAGACTTCGTCTGAACTGACATGGAAACGGCAAATCGAGGCTTAAACGGGTTGCTGAAATGATTAACTTTGTTTAAATCAGTTTTATAATTTACCGACAAATTCGATAAGGATTTACACTTATTTTCCAGATAAGCAATTACCCTTTTATAAGATGGGATAGCTATCGGATCTTGATGCAATTAAAACTACGAGCAGTGTACATCCAAGCGATTTAAGATCATTTGTACAAGAATAAAATCCCATTGCTCTATAGGTAAATCAAACTTTTTAAGCGCTTGTAAATTATCGACAAAAGTATTTTTGCACACCGACGGGGTTATCGGAGTTTAATTTGGGAAATTTATCAATATTATTCCATAGAGCTGAGGTAATGTGACGAATATTACGATAATTTTCGCGAAGTTTTGTGTATGCAAGAGCGTAATTGGCTTCTGTAAGGTCAAAGTTTTTAATGGTTAAAAGTGCGGAATCTTTTAGTGCTGATTGAAGATACGAAAATTTATCCACGTCCGACAAATCGTTATTAAGATGAATTAAACTATCAAAACGATCAATAAAACTTTTAAATAAACAACTTTCCCCATCAAACTTAGGCAGCGTCAGCGGGGGAAGTGATACTTTCGACTTTAAAGTATCTAGCGGCGGGAACAAATTAGCCCGAGGCAAAGATTGGCTGGTAAACAGCATACAGTAGAGCGCTTTTATTTGAAGGTAGTTTTTATCAAAGCGTTTACGCATAGCGTATTCCATTTCAAATTGCTCATCAGCATTACCGGCGAAAGAAATTGCACCTACTATCCGATTATGATGTGTTAAGAAGTTTTCTCTAACGGTTTCCAGAGATTTATACTGTGCGCAAAATAAATCTAAAAAGGCTGCTTCAACCGTACATTTTTGAGCAATTTCAAATTTCTTCTTTAGTGAATTAATTGCAATATTACGTAGAAAACAATTACGTTTTAATTTTTCTGCAATGGTTAAATAAATAAATACAAAAGCGAATGAAATAAAAACGAAATCTTGACGATTTATAATAGCCTAGCGGCGATAACAAATACGTACCCTTTGGCAAAGTAGATAACATGTAATGCTCGTAAACAACTCAACGATACAAATTAAGCTAATTGAAACTGTCAATGTTTTGATGAGTGGTATGATTAATTATATGAGTTTGTTGTTTATTCAAATCCGGCGAGAAGTAAACCAATGTAAAATCACTCAAACGATAGAAAAATGATAGTTAACAAATAACGAATAGCTCTATGGTAGAGAGAAGTGGACTGTATATAAAAAATTAAGTGATAATTTAACAAACAACATATAATTAATGGTTTTAATCAGTTTAAGCGTTTACTCAAAGCACTCACCTGGTGTTTATGAAGCCGTGCCAACGAAAAAACGATGTTACATCTATTTTTCTTTTTCTTAATCATATTTCAAGTAATTGCATTTCTAAAAGTGTATTTAACATATATGAGATAATATATCTTGTAAATGAATTTTTAATTTATTAATTTTAATTATAAAGGAGTTCATGCATAAGATAAGAATTTTAACGATAGTCGTTTAAGTTGATTATCAAAAAAAACTGTTTTTGGAACGACTCACCCTTCTGTTTATTCCTTATGACGTATAATAAACCTTTCAATAATTTGAGGGTTCGTGTTCAGATTGCAACCCAAAAAGTGCCTCTAGCAGCATACTTGATACCAACAAATACGTTGACATCTGTCCTTGTGCGTGTCAAACAGGTTCAATAAACTGCCTCGCTAAATGGTAGCATCTTGAATAAAGCGTGTTGACCAGTTTTATTAATCAATTGATTGCTCATTATTTCTGAATTTTTGTCGTGCTTAAAGGTGACTTCCCCTGTAGTCATTATGGATATTTAATAACGTTGCGTAATTTTACATATATTTATTTCCAAAATTTAGTTGCGCTGAAAGATAATGAAATTAATTATACCTTTCAGGTAAGTATTATACTAACCATTGGTTAATGTTCTTGGCTTAATTACATTAGTGTGCCATGAGCATAGCTATTCTAAAGATTGCCGCCAAAGGATTGAGGAAAAGCATCTTATTTCGTTGGTGGTTAGAATTTAAGTAACTGGTTTTCCGTTACAGCTGGTGCTGTCTAACCGAACTAACAACACGAGGTGTGCCTTAAGAGCAGTGGACTCATAGCTATCCTGTGACTTTACTTCAATTTGGAATAAACAAATTTATATTTCGGATTTTTGAAAATGTTTAATTTTTATTTACAAAGAGCATGAAACTTTAGATGTTAAATAATTTTATGGGACCGAATATTATGTCGAGATGAATTTTTAAAAAAATAAAAATGATTTATACGCTATAATATTGATTTGTAGGGAAATTAGAAAGCTAACATGCTTTAGGTAAACAAAATGTGGACGTAATTCAGCTTGTTGTGGCAGTATGTTGGAATGTTGGTATTTGAACGCAGTGAGTATGATGGGTCCTATGACATACTTACACCTTTTATTACCGATTTTTCAAAAACCTCTTTGTTTTTAACAAAAACCTATGTTTTGCATTGCTATTGAATTGAAGTAGCACTTTTGTAAAAAAGTTTTTCATTTTATTAATAGATTTATTTAGGCACAAAATTTTTAACAAAACACAAATATTTCTGAAATGAAAACATTTTATTACATATTATTCATATCAATATACAAAAACTGTTGGAATAGATAATTTTTATTATATTTTGTAGTATTATTACTGAATATTATGACGTTTGTTATAAAGTCAAATGTCTCTAGCTGCAATTTTGTTTTTCAATTTCTGATCACATGGTAGACTTTTGAATTTATATGTAAAATAATACTACCATTCGAGTATAGTTGAAAATCCTTTGTTTGCAATTTGTTTTTAGGTATCGCCCCTTTTTTGGCTAAATTAACTGGACTATAAAGGGTGGATGACCTTTTTTGAACAATATCTGTTTCACTGAAATAAAATTTTGTTGAATGAAACATTTTTTTCTTTGTGCGTGCTTCAATTTCTTACAGTTACATAAAATGGTTAAGATTGTGCAATTCAGAATTGTAAAAATTACAATTTAAAGTAGTAGAGATTACCTTTTGAAATAGTTGAAAAACAATACAAATATAGATTGCAATATAAAATGTTAATGATTACAATTTAATATTTTAATAATTGAAGTTTAAAATATAAATTGTAACTACTTGCGAGGTGCTTAATATAAATTTGGGAATTATTTCAAGCTTTATCAAATTTTATTAGTGCGCATTATATCAGTAATTAGAGAAATATTTAAATATTACAAAGTTAATATGTGAAATGTTACCATATAATATTGAAAATTTTACTATATTTTTAGCCTAAAAATTTCTGCAGTGTATGTTGATAAATCATATAATAAATTACTTCAAATCTTTAGTGATTATTACAATAATTTGTTCCTAGGTCATATGGAAACAGAAATTGTAGTAAAATTCACTACACTTGTGGTACATTTTACCATACTTTTTCTCGGTATGTTTTGCATTCGGTCACATGCGCAAAAAATATTTGAGCTAGGAACAACGAATTTATATCAAAGTTTTGTGAAAAATTAGGCAATCGACACACACTTTATTTATAAATCCCCTTTCACTGCCGTATTTGTGCCACATATACAGTTCCTTCTGCAATTTTAAGTAAAACATCAACTTCCCAGAATAAACTTTCTTATTCCATTACATTTAGTATTTCACAGATTGTAAAAAAAATTATGTCACCACTCGCACAGAAGATTTATACCTTACATTTATTTTAATGCAGCGAATAAAGGTCTAAATAAAAAAGAAATAAACAGATATGCGTATTTCACAGTGTTCTTGTGTTATACCATATTATGCACTAAATTGCATGAACTATCGTACGTTATACAAAAATGTTAAACCAAAAAAATGAAATAAAATGGCATTTCCACAAACGACACAAATTAATAATAACAAAAAAGAGAAAATAATTTCTTTTCAATACCGTTCTTAGATACCGTCTGGATAGAAGACTCCGTATAATTCTAATCTGCGTCGATGATGTTAACGGATCATTTATAGCGATCAACCAACTTTTAAGAATTATCCAATACAGATCAAATTCGGCTCAAAAGTGAAAGTTCTACATAAAATTGTAATTAAAACCAGAATTTCTACCTATTTATACAGTTATTATCATTTATTAGAAAAAACCAAAATCAGACTCAGACTCAGATTTAGACTCAAACTCAAACTTAGACTTCTAAAATATTTAAAATAGAGTTACTGACCTACACTTTTTGGGATTACCATTACTTACACGCCCTTTCATGGTACAGTATTACCGACTAAACTGTATGAGTTCAGTTATGTATTGAATCTATTCAATCACAGAATTCAAAATTATTTATCATATATTATTCGTTCACATAAAATTGCTCAAAGCAGTTTCCAGTTCTGCTTATAATTCTCAATCATTTCTAGATTTGCATAATATTTCAACATAGGTCTTACTCCCGATACACGATACATCAAGTACTAGTTTATAACAATGTAAATTTCCAGCTGAACTAATTAGAAATAAAAATAGGTATTGAAAGTTAAAGCGCACACTTGCGAACATTGTTGACTATATCACCGCACCCGAGCTGAACACAGAACAAACTAAAGAATCGCTCTGAACTATATCAAAGTACACGTGCTGAACACAGAACAAACATAGAACCGCGAGAAATTCCAACTCATGTTTTGTGGTACCCAAAAATCAGCACGTTCATTGGTCAAACTAAATTTGAAGATTGTTTTACACTTGAAAATCGAAATACACAATTTCATTGGTTAAATACATCATCAACGTTTTTCAACACAGGAAGCATAGAAAATGGAAGTGTATAAATATAATTTCAAATACTTCAAAAGACATTTGTTAGTGCTCACCATAGCCTAAGGAATCACCTTGCAGTAGCCGGGGGAGCATCCCAATCTAATTTTAACGACCATAAACTTTGAATTAAGTGTTTTACCAGAAAAGTAGGAGGGGATAAAAGTCCCAAAGGGGCAAAAATACGGGCTAAGTTAGAAAGTAGGTTGCGTTTGGTACAGCACGTACTTAGTGGCTGAACTAGAAAACAAAAATTATTTGAAGTGGGATTCCATTGAAGACTTAAAACTTTTAGGGTTGAGTATCAGGATCCATAAAGGAGCGAGGTTGCGCGAATTGCTGCGTAGCGGAAAGATCTTTTAACAATTCGGAATGATTACTTGACCATTTATGAAGTTCGAAACCACCAAGTTTTAAAAGAGCAATTAGTTGATTACATAGAGCGAGGGTTGATTCAATAGAATCTCCACCAGTAGCGATGTCATCAATATAAGTATGGTGGCGAAGTGCGAAAGCGGCTAACGGATAAGAATTCCCTTCGTCTACGGCCAACTGCTGAAGCGTACGTATGGCAAGTAAGGGAGCACAATTGATTCCATACGTAACGGTATTTAATTTAAAATCCTGAATGGGCTCCTCAGGGGAGAAGTGTCAAACAATTCGTTGATAGTCACACTGAGCGGGATTTATAAGAATTTGTCTGTACATCTGACGAATATCGGCAGTGACAACAAAGGATGTAAACGAAATTGTAACAAAATTGCGGTGATATCGGATTGCAACTGCGGCCCAACAAACAAGTGATCGTTAAAGGACGTTTGAGACAGAGTTTAAGCGGAAGCGTTGAAAACAATTCGTAATATCGTATTTACGCTTTCGGGTTTCACAACGCAATGATGCGCGATGTAAAAGAATAGTCCGAATGTGACCCAATAACAACAGATTGCATATGTTGAGAATCAAGATATTCACGAATGGACGAAACATATTGTTCGTAAAAACGAGGTTGCTTGAGTAAACGAGTTTCGATAGAAACAAATCGTTGTAAGGCAAGATCACGGCTACCTGGAAAAAATGGTTCCTGATCTCTAAACGGCAGTGAGACGACATAGCGACCTTGTTCATTGCGGCGAAACGTATTGACAAAATGTTTTTCAACAAAAGTTTCTTCAGGCATGAAAGGTTGAGCGCCGGGGACTGCTTCGATTTCTCAGAATTTAGCGACAATATCTTTCAATGGGGATGTAGAATCTGTCATACAAAACAAGCTAGCTACTTCAGAAGTGTGCGAGGATGGAATGTTTCCCATTAAAACATATCCAAAAATGGTATTAATAGCAACAGGTTGATCGCTATCACTCTGGATGCGACCGTCTAATAACACTTAGGAGAAAATATCTGCGCCAAGTAAGAAATCAATGGGTCCAGATTGAACAAAGAGCGGATCAACTAGCTTGAGGTTAGCCAGATGATTGAAATGTTGTAAAGAAATATTAGAAGTAGGTAAATTTTCACAAATTTTGGGAAGTACTACAGCTTGAAAATTATTAATCGGTGAAGAAACACCTACTGGTTCGAGCGAAACGGCGACAATGCCATGCTGAGCAGCTGAGCGCATGGAACCTAAACCACTAAGAGTAAGAGAATGTGGAGTAGTACGAAAACCTAAACGTTTCACACTACTTTGCGAAATAAAAGAAGTCATGCTGACCGAATCGAGTAAACCGCGAAATTGCTGGAAAGAGCCAGAGCAATCAGCAATTTCCACTTGAACGGTTGAAAATAAAACAACTGAAGGTTTAGCTAAAGAATGAAAAAAAACGACATTCGAAGTTGACGGACCACTACTGCTATACGAAATCGATGATTCCTTAGAGGCACGGTACGGACGGCATGTAGCGGTCTTGAATAGCGGGAGTAGTGCGAGGTGTTACCTTAGAGGCGGCGGTGTCCGAGCTCAAGCGAGCCTGGTTACTAGTATCGAAAGCGGGTTTAGACGAAACGCTATCGAAGTACATTAACGAATGATGACGTTGATTGCATTGGCGTTACGAAAAAGTAGACCGGCATTTATTGAAAATGTGAGAATTGCTAAGGTAATTAATACAAAGATGTTGTTTTTTTGTAAAGTTGTAGCGATCTTTTGCGACGAAAGTTTAACGAAATCATTACAGCGATAAAGATTGTAATCTTGTTTGCAAAGCGGACATTTATTAACACTAGACTTCGTCTGAACTAACATGGAACCGGCAAATCGAGACTTAAACGGGTTGCTGAAATGATTAACTTTGTTTAAATCAGTTTTATAATTTACCGACAAATTCGATAAGGATTTGCACGTTTTTTCCAGATAAGCAATTACCCTTTTATAGGACGGGATAGCGGTCGGATCTTGATGCAATTAAAACTACGAGCAGTGTGTACATCCAAGCGATTTAAGATCATTTGTACAAGAATAAAATCCCATTGCTCTATGGGTAAATCAAATTTTATAAGCACTAGTAAATTATCGACAAAAGTATCAACTAATTTTTGCAAACCGATGGGGCTATCGAAGTTTAATTTGGGAAATTTATTAATATTGTTAAATAGAGCTGAGGTGATGTGACGAATATCACGATATTTTTCGCGAAGTTTTGTGAATGCAAGAGCGTAATTGGCTTCTGTAAGGTCAAAGTTTTTAATGGTTAGGAGTGCGGAACTTTTTAGTGCTGATTGAAGATACGAAAATTTATCTACGTCCGACAAATCGTTAATAAGATGAACTAAACTATCAAACCGGTCAATAAAACTTTTAAAAAAACAACTTTCCCCATCAAACGTTGGCAGCGTCAGCGGAGGGAGTGATACTTTCGACTTTAAAGTATCTAGCGGCGGGGACAGATCAGCCCGAGCGAAGATTGGGTGGTAAACCGCTTGAAATAGAACACTTTTATTTTAAAATAATTATTATCGAAGCGTTACCGTATAGTGTCTTCCATTTGAAATTGTTCATCAGCGTTACCGGCGGAAGAAATTGCACCTACTATCCAATTATGATGTGTTAAGAAATTTTTTCTAACGGTTTCCAGAGATTCATACTGCGCGCGAAATAAATCTAAAAAGGCTGCTTCAACCGTACAGTTTTGAGCGATTTCAAATATTTCCTCTAGTGAATTAATTGCAATAATGTTAAGTACACTTTTCTTGAGGGTTAATTGTGCTTGGGCGTGATTACGTAGCTTGGTGATGTGAGGGTAGAGTCTTTCGTAGTGAGAGGTGGTACTTAACTCAGGTCCTAGGGACCTAGGGATCTAAAGGGATCTGTAGAAACCGCGATGGGGTTTTGGAACCACACATTCTTGTAAAACGATTATAATGATAAAGCGTAATGATAAGATGGATGTAAACAACAATATTTAATAAACAATAAATAAACTTAAAGCTAAATGACATGTAACAAAAAGCAAAGCAGTAAAAGAGTTAAGGAATTACTTACGTGACCATTTGATATTGATATTGATATTGATGTCGCGACGCGAGTAAGACGTGTTATACGAGTGGCTCTAAGTATTAAATTGGTTGCCATTTTCTGTTGTTCTAAAGTCAAGAGTTAACGAGTAATTATGAGTGGTAGTGATAAAAGTGATAGAAATTTGCGCTCAAAAAATACGAGTGAGGGCGATGAAGCATTAATACAGCGTGTTGTGGAAAAAGTAATGTACTCTGACACATTTATGGAAAAGCTGTGTTTAAAAATAAAAGAAGCTGTTTCAAAGGATTTCGAAGAATTAATAGCAGATTACAAGAACATTGCATCGAAATTGGAAACAAAATTAAATGAGTCCCAGAAGGAATGCGAGAAGTATATGCAAATGTGTGATAACTTAGAACAATACTCTAAACGTAATAACCTTATATTATATGGGATCAAAGAAAGTGATAATGAAAAGCAAACAGACGTTATCGTCACTGAACTGGTTCAAAAATATCTAGGTATAAATATCCCACCATATGCCATAGATAGGAGTCACAGGATACCAACTAGAAATAATAATGGAAAGAGGCCCATCATTATTAAGTTTACAAGCTACAACTTTAAAAGGGAGATCTTCGGCAAGAAATCTAAACTAAAAGGTACGTCTATTGTATTAAGAGATGACTTAACTCAAAAACGTCGGGAACTCGTTCAATTAACTGTGACAAAGTTTGGCAAAAATATTGTTTGGACAAACGATGGAAAGATTTTTGTTAAATATCAGAACAAAGTGCACAGAATTACAAACTCCATCCATTTGGACAACCTTGCATAACTAGATTGCTGCTCGTACGGTAAAACGTGTATACAGATACTAGTTAAGATACAAAACTTCATATCATTTAATTATAGTAAGAAAAACCTTGAAATATTTTACATCCTTCACATCTTTTACATTCTTTTTAGTTATTAAGCATCACATTATATCAAACCATAATTAACCGTAATTAACAATTAATTTCAATTAGCATTGGGTGTTTATAGAATAAATTTCTTATAAAAATAATTTGGGAGAACCTAACTAACAGATAGAATATTATTAGAAAACATTTATTTAAAATACAAACATATTTTTCAATTCATTATCTTACGATACACTGTCATATATTTAGTTTAATAAGGAGGCCTATAAAGTATTAATTTTTCGTTTTTTCTCTTTTCTTTAAGTACCTCGTAGTCATTCACTGAAAAATTTTATTTATAATTCTAATTCTAAATTATTGTTGGGTTTATATAAACTGTGACACTTCCAAATATCTAAGTTGTGGTGCATATAAGCAAATTCACCTACACAAAAACATATCGCAAATTAGCAGATCGTTATTGTTCAACATCTTACGTTAGGCTTAGTCTATTAATAAGAAATTTATACGTTTGCGTTTAATTACACATTTTAATTACATTAGTATTAAATAATTGTAAAAAATGGACCCATACATTCGCGAAGTGAACTATAACTAGATTAACACTGCCGAATATACTAATATCTTGGATCACAACAATTACTGGAATAGTAAAAACCATAATAAATACTTTAAAATATTTCACCAAAATATTCGTAGCCTAGGACGAAACATTAACGAATTAAAAATCACGTTGAGTCAACTGCCGTTTGAATACGATTGTCTTGTTCTTACGGAAACATACGAAATTTTAGATAACACACCGTTTTTACTACATGGTTATTCAATGCTGTATAGCGGTGGAGCACTTAATAAAAACGATGGTGTAGTCATTTACCTAAAAAATAAAATTGATTTTAGACAGAGTATAGTCACTATTGGGTCTAGTACAGCCATACAGATTTTATTAAAAAAGACAAAGCACGATACATATCTCATAACCGCAATTTATAGATCTCCATCCGAACCTGATGAAGATTTTATATTTAATTTACAATTATACTTACAACAAACAGATACGTTACATTGTCATACCCACATAATAGTCGGAGACATCAATATAAACATAAATAGTGAAAAAGAAACTACAAACAACTATCTGGATACTTTAAGCAAACACGGTTTCCTTTCTTTGATTAACAAAAACACTCGTATATCTGGTAACACTGAAAGCTGCATAGACCATATATTTATGAAAACAAGAAATAAAGATTATCACCTAAATTGTATTCCGACAGTTATAGATACTTACATTACAGATCATAGGGCCACAGCTTTATATATACCGTGGGAACAGTGTAGTCAAACCAAAAACAAATTAAAGGAAATTATTTACATAAATTACTCAAAAATAAAAGATGCCGTACAAACTCATGATTGGACTACTTACTATGATGAATCTGATGTTAATACGTTAACAGATAACCTGATCGCTACAATAAATACATACGTTACACATTATAGAACTATAAAAAAAGTAAAAAGGAATAATTTATCACGTAAAGAGTGGATAACGCCAGGATTAATAAATTCCATAAACAAGAAAAATTTATTATATAGGGAATACAAAAGCGACCCAAGTAACGATCTAAAAAAGGCATCTTACACACAATACAGAAATTTTGTGAACAAGGTAATAAAAAAAACAAAATACAATTATTATGTCAATCAAATTTATGCTAATAAAGACTCTGCGAGAAAGTTATGGACCATCGTAAGTAATACAAATCGTACTGTGCAAAATAAGGGGGTCAAGGAGATTTTTGTAAACAACAACATGATATCAGATCCAACACAGATAGCAAACGCGTTTAATGATTTCTTTTGTAAGGTAGGGGAAGCACTTGCTAGTAAAATAAAACCAACTACTCCAGTACCATATACAAAAAAATGTGATAAAACCTTCTTCTTGAGACCGGTTCAAGAAAATGAAATTTTAGAAATAATAAAATTACTAAAAGGTAAAAAAGCTGTTGGAAGCGATGGTATAAAATCAGAGTTATTAAAAGAAATAAGCCATTCAATTGTTTCACCACTTACATTTCTAATAAATAAAATATATGAGACAAACATTGTTCCGGATTCGTTTAAAAATGCGGTTGTAATACCGATTCATAAAAAGGGAGATAACGCAAATCCGGCAAACTACCGACCTATATCTATTATTACACCCATTGCGAAAATATTTGAATTAACTTTGAAAACCCGCATTATACATTTTTTTAATCAAAATAATACTATAGCATATAACCAGTTTGGTTTTAGGAAAAGATATTCCACTAGTGATGCTATAAATTCCTTAATTGAAAATATTACAAATAGTCTTGAAGAAAGTAAGCCAACTCTTGCTGTTTTCCTAGATCTAGCCAAAGCATTTGATACTGTTAGTCATACGCAACTATTGGAAGCTTTGGATTATTCAGGAATAAGAGGAGCTTCCAATAAGCTTTTTCAGAGTTATCTGGAACAAAGGACACAAGTTGTCAAAATAGGAAATACGTACAGTAGTGCTCTAAATATAAAATATGGGGTACCTCAAGGGACTGTTCTAGGGCCAATTCTATTTTCAATATATATAAATAATATACTTACCACTCCTTTAAATGGTAAAATAATTAGTTTTGCTGATGATACGGCAATTACATACACGGGAAATACTTGGATAGAGATGGAAAAAATGGTTGAATATGATTTAAAAATACTATTTAACATATATAGTCATAAATTATTAACAGTGAATTACGAAAAATCATGCTTTATTCCATTCTCTAATAACATAGTCGGATTACCAAAATTTAATACTCTTAAAATTCAACTATCCCATGAAAGTGTGGAAATTAAATCGCAAGAAAGTACAAAATACTTAGGTGTGTATTTAGACTTTCATTTACGATGGAATATTCATTTAAATAACGTTGCTAAAGTTTTAAGAACCTTATTATACAAATTCAAATGCTTAAAAGAAATACTCGATATTACCCACCTAAGAATTATTTATTATGCATTAGTTGAATCTAGACTTAACTATAATATCTTAAGTTGAGGAGGAGCATCCTCTTGTTATCTTCATCAAGTTGACGTCTTACAAAAGAGAATTTTAAAAATAATATACAATAAGCCCTTAATTTATCCTTCACACCTGCTTTCCCTTGAAACGGTCATAATGGATATCAAGCAATTGTTTATGTACAATATTATTTTATATTTATATAAAAATAAAAACAACAGGAAACATATTCACCATATCCACCATAAATACGACACCCGGTATAAACTAAATGATAACATTGAAAGACCTCCTTATATTCGAAGCATCGCTATACGTAGCTTTATGAACCTGATGAGCAAGATTTATAACCAGTTACCTAACATGTATAAAAACTACATTACAATTTGCAATTCATTACCATTAGTAAAGAAAATGTTTAAATATTACATTATAGCGTTGGGACGTGCACAAGTACATAGTATCGTATAGTTTATTAGCTGAAACCTAAACCTTTATATTTGGAAGTGGGTCAAACCCTTAATACACATTTTGTTTTCACTATAATTAGAAACTATCAATACATATTATGTATGCAAAGTACAAAGATTTAAAACAGTTTATTAATAAAACGCACTTACTTAATGTCAATTTATATAGATGATAGTCCATGCACAGTCGATTAGACTCAGCGGACTTTTTTTTACATTGTTTATTTACATTGTTTATTTATATAATTTTGTTCTTATATTATTACTTTGAATAAACTTATTATCTGTACTAAAATGCTTCAGCAACCATAAAAGACTAGGTTACCATTTTGACGGTTGGCTCTGAGCCGACTTGCTCCAGAGCAATGGATGAACTAGGACCATACACAGATTGACTGACTTATTGACTGGTGCTTCATCTTTTATAACTGCCGAAGGTTGTGGCAGGCGATAAAAGTGTATGTTTAATAGTGGTAAGAGAAAACTTCCCTGAGTTCTAGGACATCTGCAGGAAATCTAAATGTGGTTGTTACAAAGTAAGGACGACTAAAAGATTAAGTATACAAAAAGATAAGTGTGGTGAGATAATTTCAAGAACATGACATTTGATAAACATTATGTAAGTTTTCCTAGAACAAAGGATGTTCGGCTTATTAATTCTGTTACAATGTAATAAAAAGTAATCTATAATAATGGCTTCGCTATATACAACAATATTACGTAGAAAACAATTACGTTTTAATTTTTCTGCAATGGTTAAATAAATACAAAAGCGGATGAAATAAAAACGAAATCTTGACGATTTATAATAGCCTAGCGGCGATAACAAATACGTAAACCTATTGCAAAGTAGATAACACGAAATGCTTGTAAACAACTCAACGATACAAATTAAGCTAATTAAAACTGTCAATGTTTTGATGAGCGGTATGATTAATTATATGAGTTTGTTGTTTATTCAAATCCGGCGAGAAGTTAACCAATGTAAAATAACTCAAACGATAGAAAAATGATAGTTAACAAATAACGAATAGCTGTATGGTAGAGAGAAGTAGACTGTATATAAAAAATTAAGTGATAATTTAACAAACAACATAAAATTAATGGTTTTAATCAGTTCAAGCGTTTACTCAAAGCACTCGCCTGGTGTTCATGAAGCCGTGCCAACGAAAGAACGATGTATCATCTACTCTGCTTTTTGCGGGTGTAGCGAAGCACATATATGTCAATAGCGGTGGTTCTGAAAAAAAGCGGTTCGTCTAATTAGGAGTTCTACGTAGAACGTGTAAACAGCGATGCGGTCTGTTCGAACGACAAATCGATACTCTTGCTTTGTGTGTTTTCCAGTTAAATACTTATCACTCGCGGCACTTGTTGGCGTGTGCATGAAGTAAACAGGAAAATTTTACTCTAACAAATTTAAATATACCGAGAAGAACGTAAATAATCAACAGACTCGACGTAAAATAAAATTTAGCTTTGATTATTTACAATATAAACTGAACACTTATTAAACAAATAATCAAGCCAAGCCTACATGCTTTCAGACGCCGCCCACCCGAACGATAACAACATCTGCTGGTATTCCAATGATAATATCAATGCACTTTAAGCACAATAATACTTGAACGAATTACGATCTAGATTCTAGATAGTACAAACAGAATTCCAAGTATTATTAAATTTTGTATCATTTCACAATTCTGACATAAAAGTTAATGTTTAAAGGATGTACCATTTATTACGATTTATTAATAATGGAACATCTTTCCAAATCGATCTCTAAGAAGCTGTCCTTACAGCAATTTATATGGATAAGAAATCGTATAAGTTTCAGAGCTATCATTGCATTTTCATTTTCTAATACAATGTTTAAATAGGTACTACCAAATCTTTAGGTTCAGACCTTTCAGTTAGAGGTGCTAAAATTATCCTTCAGTTAGACTTTAAAAACTATCATCGTGCGATCCTTAAACCTACTTGAAGTTTATTTGTATTTCAAAGTGCAAAGCAGGTTCAAACAAGGGTTGGATTGGAGGTCCTTAAACTGAACAAAGAAATCGCATTTAATTCCTGCTGTTTCTCTTTTAAAACTGCTTCTAGGTTTCATGAATTGCCACAGTAATTGAAAAGATTTGCAAAGTAGAACGTCTCAGAGGTACAGGTTGGAAAATAAATTCCAGCCATTCCCTAGAAATTTGAAAATGTTAAATAAGAGCATTTTCTTGAGGTGTCTTGAAGTTAATAGATTAATGAGTCACCGTCTTACATCTACATATTATTGTGTTTCCGCTATTTAACTATATTATTGACGTTCGTAAGGTATACACTTCACATGCCAAATACTATTTGATAAGTTAATGAACTGAAGCAATTCTACGCTTCATAAACCTCTACCGAACCCTGTGTTAGCAATTTCGAAATTTCCTAACGGCATTAGTATACGCTCTGAGAATGTTACACAAGTTTGCGGTCGGTAGGTCCCTGAAGCGATTATGTTCCTGTACGTAGTAGTTTCTTTGATCTAAAATAGCGCTTGTGCATTTTCGAGATCAGCTGCGAAACAGAGAACCGATCATTTGAATTGCAATGACCGCTTGGAGCAGTACACCGTATCAACGAAGTGTGCTTATAATTTAAACAAGACACCTGTTTTGGTTGTGTCGGTATTGACAGGTTTATTAGCACATTTTATGAAAATGTTATGTTTATAGACAGAGTTCGATACAAATCTTTTGACGAGGTATGTTGATGCGCTATCATTATACTGACAATATATTTAATAAGAGTTCTCTTGAAGTTTGACTAATAAATACATCCCTTTTTAATTCCTTGAACTGGCAACATCTTTTCACAGTTTTAACTACAATAGTAGTGCTTGTGTCCCTGCTACTACTTGAGGAAACGGATTTTACTGCCTAAGGACTCCATTTTTTCGTCACCAAATAACACTACTAACTTGGTTTCTTCTTGTGGCCACTTAAAAAATTAATTAAAACTTTGTTACGTTTATTTTCAACATAAATTAAATACCTCTTTTTCTCCCATCTTAATTCATTACTCGTTCGAATAAATTCCGTTCCAATTCTTAAATTCTCCAACAATATCCTATATAGTGTGCCTGTTCAGTATAAGCCCGCTTAACATAATTTTAATTCAAATCCACTCTGCTTTTAAAAACGAAAACTTATTCGATAAATTAAATAATTTATATCCTGTTTTAGGTATCCGTTAGTGTGATAAATATTCCGATAACTTATAATTGCTTCTTATGTGTTTTCCATCTAAACCTTCGTCCAAATAGTGTATTGATCTATCCGATAAAACCGTGTTTTCCAGTTTTAATCGGGCTTTTGATAACGCGAGGATTTGCAGTTCGAAATCGTGTTGTTTGAACCAATTTTTAATTTCATTCTGCAGATTGTGCGTTGAAATATTTTCTACAGCGATGCACGTTTTGTTGTTCGACAAGCAAGAGGTATCTTGCGTGTATTCGGTGAGTTTTCCCGGGCTTACTCATTCTAATCAGATTCTCTATTTAGCTCTTAGCTAGAGGCCATATGGGTTCTTTCTTTGTGTAGACCAACTGATTTTGTCCGTAGA
This sequence comes from Platerodrilus igneus, assembly GCA_036346225.1. Classification (NCBI taxonomy): domain Eukaryota; kingdom Metazoa; phylum Arthropoda; class Insecta; order Coleoptera; family Lycidae; genus Platerodrilus; species Platerodrilus igneus. Next base: position 2,404,267 of record JARFIW010001660.1, read on the forward strand.
CCGCTGCTGCAGTTATAGTAGCAGGGTAACTAGATCCCGACGACCGTGACGTTGTTGTGCTGACTCACCCCGACGGATTGCAAGCTAAGTATCCAGACACATACAGGTATACAACTTGTTTTCCTTTGTGTATATTAATGGCATATTCCGTATCAGCGTTTGGTCTAGATACGTAATAAGAAAGTGACACTATACGACTATTGTTTGTTGCTGCGAATCGATATTATCGCTCTACAGGTGTGATGTACCTTTGTAAAGAATGTTTGACAAAAGCTCTCACACGTTAATTCTTTCCAAATGATTCGTTTATTTTACAAAAAGTATAAACTTCTATTTTAGAAATGCTTGACAAAATCTCTCACATGTTTATTTACTACTAATTAATTTTATTTTGTGTAAAATGCGAGATGCGCACTTCGTATCTAAAGTACTAAATTGTTCATATCGCTTAATTGTTTACTTTGGAATAGTAACGCTTAATTTATTGCTTTTGCTTGTTTGTACAGAATCCTTATTTAATTTTTATTGTTAATTGATAATCGTGGGCGATGTACTTTTTTTTGGTTTTTGGCATGTAAGTGAATCCCCCCACTCTCCGCATTTGGTAGTTAGGCTGGTATTTAGTTTTCTTCCGGCTACGTTTAGGTACGTAACAACTTGAATATCTTGCGGTCATTTTATAGACTAACCCTTGAAGAAGTTGACGTTTGAAATTTGTAAATACTTCTAGAACAGCTTGTAGATGAATACCGAAAATATTCTTCGTTGCGGTCAATTCCATTAGTGCACAGTTTTATTTTTAAAGAAGCACTTATAGTGTTGGAAATTCTAGACTGTAGATAAAGATTTTCGTAACAAATGCTCATGGACTAAATTTTTGTAGGAATCCGTGATATAAGACTCCGCATTTTGAAGGTACTGAATGATCATTTTCTCGGTTTCAAAATTATTAGACAAGCGATATGTAATGTAAAGAAAACTCTATTTGCAATAACAACAGTTTTTTATTTTCAAACTGGCTATAGAAATCCTTTCAACAACTCGTAGTTACTATGAAATTCTCCAAAAGCTCTCATAATTAGTTACATTTCAAACTAATTGCTAACAGTGCAAGGATTATCTTAATACTATGATTACGATACTATCTTCAAAACTACTATTATTAATTTATATACAAAGCACTACAATTGATTTATATCGAATAAGGCAACTTATTTCAACACTAATTTATATCGACCATCATTTATATCGCATCTTTCAGGTTTTTGAACTATAACATACTGTAATCAAAGCTTTTTATTAGAACTGGTATTTCAATCAAAGCTGTAATTAGAAATAAACTACATAATCCCTTATCGATAATTTATACTTTACCCAATTTTGTAAATACAACGCCTAGTACCTGTCAATCAAGAGACTTTACGCCGCAAGGTGCACAAACCCTTTGTTTACGTATTAGTGTAAGTATTCTAATCAGAAGCAAGCTAATAGTCGTTACACTGCCCCCCTTTTAAAGCTCTTCTGTCCCAAAACGCTCTGTGACCCGGACGTTGGACGTCTTTGGGGTGTTAAGAACAGCCAAATCCATTTCTGTTTTTCCATGTTGATAGAAGTAGCAATCAACAATTTCCATAGCAAGTGCTGTACCCTTTAGATTGTAACCACACATCAAAATCTAGACTCCGACTTTCTGGAATAGCACCTCTAGCAAGTTTCGTACCATCCTCCAATCGAACCCATCGATCTAGCCAACCTCTTGTCTTTGAAGTCTATCATCTGACCCTTGAAGTCCATTTACGCTTTCCACAGATCCTGATAATCCAATTTACCAGAAGGCTGTTGCTTAGCCATCAAGGCAGCTCCGTGGCGTAGTGGTATGTGTGTGACTACTACGCCCAAGGTCCCGGGTTCGAATCCCGACACGGTCCGCTTGAAAAATGTTAGGCGAGCATTTTTCACAAAAATACACCCTCGTTCGGATGAGAGGTAAAATGGAGGTCCCGTGTGTGAGTGTTGTCACGCACGTTAAAAATCCCTACCTTGCTTGGAACAGCAAGGGTTCGGCAAAATTCAAAATTTTTCAGGTAACAAAAACTCGCTTCCTGGCCAATGTAGTACCTTCGGGTGGAGCATTGGAAAATCACATGTAATGCTTAGCCATCAAGTAGTCGATGTTCCGATGTCGGTCTTTTCGCCGTATAGTCTTTCGCACCTCTGGTTTTTGTTGGCGTAGTTAATCTAGATTACTAAATTTTTATTAAACACCCGAGCAAGTTCTCGGAACATATCAAAGTCCGTCGCTACTCAATGTGCCAGGGAGTATTACTATGACACATGGAATAGATCACCCAGGATCTCTACCGTGACTCCAAATCTTGCTTTGCCTGTGCCACTGTACAGAGACATAAACACATCATAGCTCGATCTAGATCTTTGTGCGTCCTCTGGAACGTAACTATTTGTTCGTCTCTTTGGTATTACCGGCGTCATCCCTATTGTAGAGTGCCAACCGGTTAATGTGCACCACATTGGTCTTTTTTGGGAGTTTACACATCCAATATACCACGTTGTTGTTCTGTTTACAACTTTATACGGATCTTTCCAAGGTCTTTGTAACTTATGGCGACGGTTCACACTTTCGTTTGAGTTTGTATAGCCAAATACATTCGCCCTCTTGTAAACCAGACTCTTGACCCTTGATATCGTATCTGGTCATTATCCGATTGCTTACAATCTGAATATTTTTCTTAATGTCGCCATGGTGTTCGTGCATTTTGCGCTTAAGCTTCTCGATGTAGCTCTCGCACACGATGTCATCTCCGGGCTTACACCCTAACTCGAAATCACAAGGTGGATGTATCTCGCGCCAGATCATAGCATAGCATAGCCCTGATCGGCGTGCAACTTTATAGAAACTCCTTTACTAGTACGGCAATGACTGTTGAAGCTTCTTCATTTGGTATGGCATATTGTTCAGTCCACTTGGTATAATAGTCCATGTCTGCTAAGATATACTTATTCCAAAAGTCGGACTCTGGGAACGGGTTTGCAATATCGATTGCCACTCACTCATATGGGTTCCCCAAGTTGTAATGCCTCATTGGAAGCCTTACCGTTTTCCAATAATGCAAACAGCTTGCACTTGAGACACAACGCTCTTACATTGTCCTTGCAGCCTACCCAGATTGAAATTTTTCACCCGTGGAAACCTACGCAACATAATAAGAGGATGTCGCAGCTAACATTAGCCACAGATTGGGGTGGGAAGCGGAAGAAAACCCAAAAAGAAATAAAATAAAATAAAATAAGTCGGTCTCGCCGAAATAAGAAGAAAATTACCTTTTGTTTCTTCCTTTATTTAATAAATTTCATTTTTGGAAATCGTAGTCATGCAAGCTTGAAATCAATTTCAGACCGTATGTGTATTTAAAGACGCAAAATAGTAGATAAACCAAAGTTGGAAGTTTGTAAAGTAAACAAAAAATTGCCCTCCATCAGGTTCTAGATATTGCCGAAGAAATTGAAATCGCTAATAAAAAATATCTGTGGAAGTAAAAATTGGGAATTCAAATTCTAGAGTGCATTTCCTAAGGTACTCTTGAAGTTTATAGATTAGGGAGTCGATATCTTATATTTGGATACTAATACAATTTAACCATACTATTGATGTTCGTATTAATCAGCAATTACTGAAATTTTAAGTTGTCTGCACCGGTCCTTTATTACAAACAATTATACTTTTATATCATGATAGAAATTTGGTCAAATTGTTATGGTAACCTTTTGAAATAGGACGATTCTGCATTAAATTGTAAATACCTTAAATAAAAATGCTAATATAAACTTTTTTATATTATTCTCAATTAACAACAAGCTCAATAAATACGTATTTAAACCGTCCTGTATAAATTTCCTTCAGTACGTGGAATATATCCTATAACCGTTTAGAAATTCGCTAAAACAAACAGGCATTTGTTTCTTCTAAACACCTTAAGTTGTTGAAATGTTTACTGGTCGTAAAACCACTTCTAAAACCTAGAAGCTTGCCTTAAGCATTTTACTGTAAAACATTCTAACCGCCGCTTATTATTTCAACAGTCAATTTGTTAAAACAAACAAACAATTTACTTCTAATAGGTTCTTGTTAAAACTTCGCCCTCATTCAATACTTTAATGCGTTGTTATCTGCCCGTTTACCGTGATATTCTATTTTGTTATATGCCCGTGTTCAATTGCTTAAATTTTAAGGGTAATAAAATCAGTCTACTAATTAAGTTATTCCGGGTATATTTGTAGCGTGGATCGATAATCATACAAAGCTCTAATATTTTCTAAAAAGTCAGACCACTTTGTTTGCTTGGCAGTATTGATGGTTGCTTAAATTGCAGGGATGTTTCAAAATGTATTTTTCTTTCCCATGCAAACCACAAAATTTCATGGAATTAATTATCGTATTTTTGCCTCTCTTTATTATTTACATTCTACGAATGGTTTCGCCGTTGTTGTCGAGAATATATATTTTTGTTTTCTTTCGTAGAACATGTAACATTGTAGTGCTGAGAATGGTATTGCGTTACCTACCCCATCGTTCTAAAAGTTGTATAAATAAAGGTTCAACTTTTGAAACGCTCTCTTACTTCTACGTTTTCTTACTTATTTAGTCCTACTTCTGTTATACAACGTCCTGTGAGCGTTGTAATATCGCGCTTTTAAAATGTGTTTGTGCTAGTACATATAGATAAGTTGTTCCAGCACCAAGTCGTAGACGAATACAGCCGCATTTCCTCATCCTAAGGTGGTACTAAATACCAAGATGGTACGAAAAAGAAGATAGCTCCAGGTACAATGTATTTTGTGTTGCTGTTTTAGAATTTAGGCACTTTTTAATTGATTTTGCAATAAATTGCAGACCAAATGCACGCTTACTACACCAACAATTATGTACTTGTTCTTAAAACTTGGTATTTAAAATTTTAATGCGTTAGATCACTTTCTATTGTTTATTTTCTGCTATATAAATTAATGTTATCGTCAACAACGGGTTCTTCAAATATTTAATGTTACGAGGTGCACTTCCTAAAGCAAATGTTACTCTTACTGTTTATTACTTGATTTCTTGTACATATTTAAAGTGGGAACATGTTGTAAGTAGGTTTATATTTAGATAATAAGATTTTTGTTTGATATTTTTTAATGTTTAGGTTTATATTGTACTATATGTAAGTTGACGCTTTATGTATATCACGTTGTAACGAACAATTAAGTAAATGTGTTTCGACGTTTGCAAATATTCTTTTTGGACTGTATGTTTTTTTACAAGTTCGTAATATAGTTCTTTTCTTTCTACGTCACCCACTCCACTCACCGACGTTTTTAAGCTAATCCAACTATGATCCTTGTGGAGTTCGATTTCATTATTCTGTCCCTGTGTTTAGTTGCGGTATTCGGTGTGGAGGATTTTCTCTACTTACTGTGCTGCGTTCTTTTTTGTCTGCATGGAATACCGTAACACAATAAGGGCGTGTTTACACAGTCAGTAAAGACATTTCTCTGACATCAAATAGAAAACATCCCTGCGTATTTGAAATTACAGATTGAAGTAGTATATGACGATTGACCATGATCTAAGTTTCAACCTATATCATATTTTTACCGTATAATGTGTGCAATAGCACACTAATGAGTATAGAAAATATATACACAAACTGTTGATACATACGCCCAACCTTACAGAAAATTGAATTTTTACCGCTTTAATTTCCAAATGATGTATAAGCGTGTTTATGACTCTTCTGAAATAGTTTTTCATCTGTAAGTACATCCATTGATTAGTTCTTTTATTGGGCAGTCTTTCTGAATCCAGTAACAAAAAATTACTATTAGCCGAACATAAAGTCGCTATTATTATTCGTTTGATTTTCAATTACTAACTAAATTCGTTTTTGTGGAAATTTAAATTGCAAGTCTGATGAGCGTCTATTGCTCAACGTTATTGTAATTGAAGAGCAGGAGCTGTAGTTGACATGAAATTAAAATTTTTGTGTTCAAACGTTAATGTCACGCTAAAATCTTTTTATGAAAAGTGCAATTTAGTTCTAGCAATCATTTTATTTGTACGACCCATACTGTGCAGTAATAGATTCATTAAAAGATGTCCTTAAGTCGAGTTATCGATCACGGATCTAATGGTATTCTTTAGGAAACAAATTAGTTGCCTCGGTTATTAAAGATTTCTAAAACGACTATTTTAGCAGATAACTGTGTACCATATTAAGTTAAAAACAAAATTAAATGTTGTACAAATCTTCTAAAAGTATAGATATGCAAGAGACCTACCTTAGATGATTGTCCGCCTGCTAAATTAGCTTAAAGATAAGTCCCTTTGTAACTATATTATTAACATAATAGGTTTTAAATTTTTAAAATACAGTTTATTATAATATGTGACGATAAAATGCACGAGTGAGCAAGAAACCGAAGAAGTAAGGAAGGATACCCGCACGAACTACCATCAGAAATAAAGAAAGGAGATGCCGCGCTAATAAAGTCGAAGATTAGTAGTTGGGAGCAAAGGAATACTCAAACCCACTACACCCTGCTGTAAGAGAAAGGATTAGTAAATGTAAATTCACAAGGACATGCCGTTAGCTTGTCGAATAAACTAAAACAGTTTAAAAAACAATCAATGAAATAAAAAGATAACACAAGAGAACGAAAAATTCAGAGATAACAACAAGTTTTATATAGTTCCAGTAAATATATACCGGGTGTTTGAAAAAAATCTCCATAGTTTAAATATAAATTTAATTTTGAAATTAATGAAAAACTACATCAACGAGTACATACAATAAAAGAAAGTACTTTCAAGTTTTGTTTTAATATTAATGGATTTCAATGTGGGATTCATTTGTTGCCCTGCACACGTCAAGACGATATTCTAGTTTATGCCAAGTATTTACCAACATATCAGGTATAACGGTCCCAACTACTGCGACGATTTTTCGCGTAAATGATTGATGTCTCGGACCATTTCACTGTACACAACATTTTTTATGTAGCCCCAAAAGAATAATTTCAGTGGTGTTAAGTGCGGGCTTTGTGGTGACCAAGAGATTGGGCCAGTTCTGCCTATCCACCTCCCGGAAAGCAAGTGCCTAAAGCTGCGCGCACGTGGATGCTGTAATGAGGTGGGCGCCATCTTGTTGAAAAAACACAAGCCCTTTTTCCGCTTCAATATCATCCATTTGGGAAAAGACATACTCTGTCAACATGTCGTAGTAATTGTCCTCATTTATTGTTCGTATTGTTCGTTCCACGAAAATGAAAGGAGCAATCACACAATCTTCCATCAAGCCGCACGCCGTTGATGCTCTGACCCCCAAATTCTGCAGTTGTGATTATTTACTCTTCCACTCATATGAAATGTAGCCTCATCAGAAACAAAAAAAATTCAAGAAATTATCATCATCATCAATTCTGTTTAGAAAGTCAACAGCCAACTCTAACCTTTTGATTGCATCAGTAGGTTTTATTTTATGTAACAGTTGTAATTTGCAGCCACGCAAATGAAGTTGTTTACTCACCGTATCTTTAAGCGATCCTAATTGGAGACTACATCTGGCCAATGACTTCTTTGGAATACAAACACGAAACACGGATCTGTTCAACATCTTCAGAAGTTCTTGGTTCTACCTGGCGATTTCCCTTTTAAAACACTACCGGTTTCCTTGAAAGAATGTAGTCAATGACGGATAGTTTTTGCTGTAGGAGGTTCAACACCATACTGACGTCTATAATTACACTGTACTGTTATAACTGTTAAAACATTATGTGAGTTTAAAAAATTGATGTCTAGTTCTAACATTTCTGTAGTTTCTGCTTGGCTAACAAATCCAAATGCAGTAAGACTGTTGTGTATTGCTAATAACCCTGTTGGTGTTATTGTAATTAGTTTACCAATTCAGAAATTACTATTTGTCCATTTAGTAGGTTTACTTTCATCTGTGTTGCCATTTGCGTACAAAGATGTATTTCTATCTTTTGTAATGTAAAATCTTCTCTAAAATGTAACGGGATTTGAATGACGTTAAATAAAAATTATTTGTTTAGATTAATATTAAGCTTTAATTGACGTAGATCCAAATTCCTAATATTCCGTCAAAACAATCGTGAAAATTACAGATTACAAATTCTACGTTACCTGTTAATGGGTGGAATTCTTTGTACTTCGCTTATTTTTTACCCACATATATGATTATCAGTGTATTGTGCTTAAAAATTGTTTGTGCAAAGTACGTTTATGAAAAGTAGGGCCTAATTAGGATGGGTGACAACCTCTATTTATTAACAATTTTATTGATGAGTTTTCTATTTTTGTATTGTAACATGTCAATTTACTGTTCCCTCGCCATGTTACATTGAGGTCCCACTTCCTTCCTTATAAAAGCATTTCTTCATCTTAATTTTATACTAATACCGTATACAATCACAAGTTAGTTTTGATATGCGTAACATTTTCTTTTAGTATTATTAAATAATACACTAAATACATCCATCTTTAATATTAATTTAATATTTTTTCCTTTGTATAAATTATACAAATAATTATAATCAGATGTAATTTTCTAATTGGTAAACCTTTGGATAATGTCCATAATTACACTACTGGTGTACATATGAATCAGTCATTTAGGATAGTTTTCTTGTTTTGTCCCTCTCTCAAAATGTGTGGTTATCTTTAAACCAGAACAAATTTTCGTTTGTCTTCATATCTAGCGGTCTTTTGTGCACATGCCGTTTCCTGATAAAGATGTCCTTTCTAAGACCATGATACCGTACTTGGTTTGTAAAAGGTGTCATCTCTTTTATTCTTCCAAACATACATAAATATCGTTTTAGAATAGTAGCAAAATGCTTATGAAGAAAACCTGCCTGAATAACCCGTTCAAAATATTAATGAATGGTAAGCTGATTACAGATAAATTTTTAGACTGTTCCTCGTGGAATATTACAATATTTCGTTTTTGTAACACGTTTATTTTCTAGGGTCCTACCGTAGTATATCTTCTGGTGGCATATTTCCCGGTGGCACATGTTCCCGTGGCATATTCCTTGTTGAAGTATCTTCAGGTGATATAGTCTCCTGTAAAATATTCTCTGATGGAGAATTTAATTATTTATGCTAGGCCATCTAAGCCTATGTATTAATTTTACTACCTACAAATATTATCTTTTACGTACAAGAATTCATATTGCCGTTATTTACCTTCTAAAATAAATTAAATGCTCCGTTAACAAAACATATGGTTGTGGAACGGAAGGATTGGCTCTTACAAATTAGAAGTTTAAGGTTAACAACCAAAATAAACAACCGTAAGAAGATCTTATATTTCTGAACAAGCCGTGAGCTCAATGCTTAAGTATACGTTCTTTCATATATCCTGAATACAGGTATGAGTTTATCTTATCTACTTTTGTCATGGAACGATGTGCATGTGTTACATTTTAAATCTAAATTATTTAGAAAAATAATGTATGTAAAATATAGTCATAACTTTATTTAATTACCTATACTTTAACTAATTTAATATTATCTCTACTTTCACTTACAACCTTATGGTTTGTAAACAGAAAAGCTTTCATGAAACCTTTTTTTTTGTGAATTTTAAGGTTATGTTCTATTTATATGTTCCATTCAAATCCTCTTAACTAATGTCAAACACAACAAAGTGAATTTATGATTTCCTTTTATTTAGAACGTTAATTTGGAATTGTGTCTAAACACAATAATAATTTTAGATTTTCTAATATCTTATGTGGTAGCATTTAAGACAAAATTTTAAAATTATGAGAGTGTAGATATATAAACTACACTTACTTATTTTGTCGTATGAAAATTTGGTTGTAAAAAAATAACGGTATGAATTTAATTTTTTTATTAATGTTATTAACTAAACGTCAATATATAAGTTGTATTAAGGTATTTTCTTTAGTCATGTTCTAAATTGCATCTCTATAACTTGTATGGGTAAAATTTAACCTTGTTCGCTAAACCTTTGAGATATAGTCTTTTGCAATCTACCGCAACCACAAACGGTCGACGCTAGTCCCGCTAGGCTCTGTTGTACACCCATTCATACCTGTATAAAGGAAGGGAGCAGTATAAGGTGATGAGTTGGGAACAAAGTTGTTTAGATTGTTATATTGTGTCTGGTAAAAGGCTTGTTAATGGAAAATTTTTATTTAAGTAACTTTCATTATTCGTTTCATTATCGGGTTCACGTTCATTCATTATTTGGTAATTTTGTTCCTTGTCGAAATGTGTTTCGTATAAGGTGGTGTTGTTATAATTAATATTGTTGTGAAAGTCCTCAACAGTTTATGGTTCGTTAGATGGGAAAGTCTTTACGTTAGATAATTTATTTTTGTTTGTATAAAAAATCGATTTGAATTATTGGGATTATTATTAAGTCTAGAGGTTATTGAAATTCGGGATCGAACCTCGCTTTAATAAAACTTTTTCTCTAAGAACTGTGAGACACAGCTATGTGGAAATGTATATACAAGATGAAGTAAAAGCATCTGTATACAGAGTAAGTCAAAAGATGGTGACGTAAGAAAAATGGTCAATTGTCAAAAGTGACATGCAAAAATAGCGGATTGTCAAAGTGACGCAAGAAAAAGGGACAAAGGACATAAAAATGACGGTTTGTCAAAGTGACATTATAATTTAATTAAGGGCCGCTATGCCACGGCCAGGTCCCCAATGCTCCACCCGGAGGTACTACATTGGGTTTAAACGCGAAAATATAAACGTGCTCCTAATTATTCTAACTTCAAAATTAACACATCCTAAATAAAAATCTAACAACTGAAACAAAAACTAAAAATAGGGTTTTATTGATGGTATCCCTAGCGTTGATTTGGAGTGTGCACGATCAACAAGACACAAACAAAATAAATGAGGAGGGATCCGTAATGTCGGATAGCAGCTGCCAGCTCTGCTTACCGGTGCGACCTGAAGGGTCGACCTAAAACTATCCAAATCTAACTAGCTAATTTAAAATGAATTCAAATTTTCTAAGAATACGCCAAATATATTAATAGTGAATCCAGCTATTTTATCTGCTCTATAAATTTACAAATTTGTCTTCCCTGGTCTAAGTAATTTGTTAGCCTAAGTCCGTCCCTAGCTTTCCCTATCATTCCCTAACTGATTTATATTGTAATTACAATCTTCTCAGACAATCTTCCTTCTTATATATAAGCTGCCACCAAAAATGGCGGCAGAACGTCAAACAAATAATATCAAACCACAAACAATAAAAGCAGGCAAAAATATAAATATAAAAAGAAATATAAATATTTATGTAAAAATATAAATAAACATCTATAAGCATTAAGCGTTGAGCAGTGCATAAAATTGCAAAAAGCATAACCCAAATTATCAGGTGAACTCGCATAAGCATTATACCGGCTAGCGCCATTACGCACAAAATGTGCTCATTAAATTATTTCAAATCTACTAATTATCATATACCAATGCTTATGCGAGCACAACCGCCGCAATTTTGTTCTTACCTCGTTAATATATTTCTCCAGCATCCGAAGATCTGGTCGTCTGCATACATTTAAACTTACTGCTAGGGGGAAATGGATATACACTGCTAAAGTTCCGGTGGGTATGCACTAATCGTCCTGGGGGGTCACAATCACTATCACTTCACTTTTAAGTCCAGGAGGGATTCGCGGTTCACTCTATTTTATTTATTATTTATTCCTTTGTTTATTTCATTGATGTAATTTAATGAGGGTTTTGATTTATATGTTCTTATTTATTTATTTGCCCGGATTAAGTTTTAAGTTTTTTATTTAGTCCCGATTTCCGCGCGTATAAGGTTAGATAGTGATTATAGTGATTGTATTAGTGATGCGTGAGTTTCGTGCATATGGACTTTTATAAATATTGTAATTTTTTTTTGTTAATTTTTTTTTTAGTTTTTGTTTTTATTTTTTTTCTGCCTTTTTTTTAAAATTATTTAAATACAGGTTTTGGTTACTAAGCTCAAATCATTTAACGCCAAGTCAAAATCTAAAATTTCCAATCCTCCCCTCTCCCCCTCCGATTTACGCGCGGTTATCGCCGCCTAATCTCGCGACTCTTCCCGCGAACTCTTTAAAGGCTGTCCAGAACTCCCTCTGGCTAGCCACTTCCCCAACTTCCTCTAGGCTCTTTGGCCATGCTAGACCTAGGACAGCTAATTTGCTATCAGCTAACCCTCGATTTGCCGCCTCAAGCGTGCAGTCGAAGAGCACGTGCTCTGCGCTTTCAGCGACCTCACCGCATTCGCAGCGGTCGTTGTCGGTTAAATCGAATCTTTGTAAATACGCTTTTAGGGCACCGTGCCCTGTTATCAGTTGCACCATTTTATGATCGAGTTGTCAAAGTGACAGCTGCCAAAGAAACAGCTGTGAAGGTGACAGCTGTGACGTCAGTGGTGGTTGGTGAAAGTGCAAAATGCGGGGTCGACGGGGGCAGACTCGACCATTTTACCCTACTCAATCCTAAAACTTAATAATTTTTTATGTTCGTGTGATGTAACCAACTATTGCCTTTTAGAATGTTCTAATGTTTTAAATATTTTAAGTAGCAAATGAAGTCTAATTTATGTGAACGTATTATATTCGTCGTAGAATAATCTTTAAGGCAACTACTTAGTTTACCGTCTTCAATTGATTGACCTCACAATGGGTTCCAGTTTTCCCCTTGGTTTCTGAATTTCTATAAATCACATTTTAATAAATAAAAACTTTATGAAACCACTCAAATCTTTTACAATAAAAACCTTTTAAGCACGAATTATTATATACGTTCTAGATACGAATTTCGACCACTAAAAGATTGTTGAAGAGCCCTTCTGTGACTTTACTTTATAACATAAGCAGAGTGGCCCTTTCCAGACTACAATTAGCTAATACTGCTTTGATCACTTGGGAATACTTTTCATCGGCATTTGTATTGTATCTTTTCGAACAGAAAGTACGCAGCATTTCTAGACAACTCGTATGCTGTAGATTCTGATGCTTTATAGGTTCTCTTAATAAAAATATAACTTTTATGGGTGAATGTGATGCAATCACTACTTTATATTTCTATAGGTATCCAATCGCTGTTTTCTGTATTCAACGTAATTGGTAGATTCGAATAATAATCTTCTTTTATTATGGTTTCATGCAGTTTATCATAACTTTAGATAAAATATATATCCTTCTGTACCTTGTAAATAAAATTTTCTGTAAAACTTGTTTTCGGTTCTTCGGATCAACTTCTCACAAAAGCTGGTTTTGATAGCAGAATTTGTACTGTAGCGGTTTATTATACCGGGTTTCCAAAAGTTCCGCAACCCTAAAATATTTTTTCTGGACCGCATTTTCTGGAAAAACTTTTCATACAAAATATTTAGGATTGTCCTCCAGCTATCTGGTTGTAGCCTTAAAGTTGACCTTAACAATGACGTTGAAGGTCAAATCGTTGTCAAGTTTACTTTTTCGAATAGACACCCCTATTTTTTACTGCGGATTTGGAAAGAACATAAAATTTTATAAATGACCTTGATCTTGGTCATGACTTGAGATGACCTTGAAAACAATTGAGGTCAATTAAGAAAAAGTATTTTTAATATTTTAGGTTTTCTAGAGAATTTTTTTACAAATGCTGAAGATTGTGCTGCGCCTAACTGTTTGTGACATTGAAGTTGACCTTGGCAGTGACCTTGAAGGCCAAATCGTTTTTAGGTAAATTTTTAAATAGAAACCCGTATCTTTTATTGCGGATTCGGAAAGAGCACAGAATTTATTAATGACCCGAACCTAGGCTTTGACCTTGAGATGACCTTGAAGACAATTGAGTCCAATTAAAAAAAGTATTTCCAATATCTTAGGTTGTCTGGAGAATTTCTTTTACAAATGCTAAAGATTGTGCTCCACCTATCTGTTGATGACCTTGAAGTTGACTTGACCGTGACCTTGAAGATCAACTCGTTTTTTAAGTCAATTTTTCAAATAGAAACCCCTATTTTTATTGCTGATTCGGAAAGAGCACAAAATTGGTGTTATAGGAGAAGGTTAAAGATTAGTTGGACAGATAGAGTAACAATGAGGAAGTTTATAGAAAGATAGGTGAGGAACCCTGTATGTGGAAACAATTAATGGTCAGGAGAGATAGAATGATAGGGCACTAGTTAAGATATGAGGGACTATTTAGTAAGGTCTTAGATTATAGACTACCAAATAAAAATAGAGTAGGAAGACATATACAAACCTATATTAGTCAAATTATTAGAGATTTAGGTTGTGAAAAGTATGTAGACCTTTTTAGAGTAGCCCAGAATAGAAAAGAATTTAGAGCTGCGTCAAACCGACTTTAAGTAAGTTCGAAAACAAAACAAAAAAATATAATAAATAAAAATGTTACCATGACAACTCACAAATAATTAGCGGTCTGGCATGTTGGTAGCGATTCGTTGCTTAAGCCTTACCATAACTGATAACTTAATTAACGTCTCTATGACATAAGTCACAATTAGTTAGGCATCTGACATGTTGGCAGCGATTCGTTGCTTAAACCTTACCATAACGTTAGCTTATTTAACGTCTCCATGACATAACTCACAATTAATTAGCGGCCTGGCATGTTGGCAGCGAACGTCGCCATGTTGGCAGCGAACGTCGCCATGAACAGACGTGCAAACGATGTAGTCCGTAATTGAACTAATTTTATTATTTAAGTTTCTTAAAATAAGTTTAGTTATAAAGTGCAAACCACAAATAAGTAACAAAGGGCATCAAGAAACAACAACACAGGAAAAACGATTTTTGAAATTTTTCCGAATTCTATTACGCAAAGAAAGATTTTTGTAAGTAATTACTGAATATAGAACGTGCACTATAGATGAAGGTATGTTGGGGGAGGGGGGAGCTTTTGTTGTGAATTTTAAACTGTCTTAAACTGTTTTGGGAGGCTATTTTGTGAAGTGAGCCCGGGTTAAGTGGTTCAACTACGTACTAACGCAATTTTACGTACGAGGTATTTATTAGTAAGCGTTTCACCGGTGTTAAGTGCTAAATTAATTTTCAGTTAAATCAGACAGAATATTAGGTGATTTCCTGGGTACCATAATTGTCCAAACTACACAAGGACGTTTCCGCATACTACAATAAATTCTAAACAGGAAAAGTTTACGTTTCACTTTGAACTATCAATAACCTTCGTATTAGCTGCCACAATCACAATTATTTATAACAATAATTGTTTACAAGGAACTAACACCAAGCGCATTCCATTGAATGTTGTGATGATGTATGAATAACATGTTAACTTGTATTTGAAACTAGTGTAAGTGACACCGTTTTATGTCTTAGTAATTGCGTAGAGATTAAGGCTGTCATATTGAACATTCTGTTTTATTATTATTAATTGATTATTGTTTATCTATTTATTATTATTTATCTATTTAATTATAGTTTTTTTTAAGAACTACGTATAAAATTAAGAACTAGGAAAGGTTTAAGATGCATACACCTCTTTCCCCCATCGGGGGGAAGTACATCAAATACGTAAAACACCAATCCTATCCTCAGCCAGACCTTTCAAAGCCAAGTTAATGTAAATTTGACACCCTCTACGTACACACCAGAAACCAGAAATAGCCCAAATATTAACACAGAATCTGAACATTTTAGACAAAATAGGGTTCATGTATCAAAAGCTAAAGAAATACATTGACGAGGAACTAGATACATCCAATCGACTACACGAGTTATGTATCCCCCAATTACATATATATATTGATATATTGAATCTAATATGAATTATTAGAAATTATTATGTAAAAGTATAAGTTCAATGCAACATTGTAACACAAGGATAACCCAGAGAGGTTATCGACAGTTCATGAGAACGGAATGCAGCTGTGCATCCGTGAGGGCAGTGATACTGCAGGTGGCAGGTCACAGGCGGTCAACAGACCGCAATTACTTAGAATTAAGTTGTTACATTGTAATAAAGTGTACAATTAAGGAGAAACGCAGACATGAGATCTGCAAGTTCTCACAGCCGTGTGAGGGGCAGGTTATTATAAAAGGCCCGGGAGCTCAATGCCCGGCAGTCAGTCTTCGAACTCCATACTTCGTTGTTCAAGCTACTCAACCGAGTCAGTCTTCGAACTCCATACTTCGTTGTTCAAGCTACTCACTAGTCAATAATTAATCTTAGTATTATGTACAAGTTCATCTGTTTCAAAGTAAAATAAATGTGTTAAAGTTTTAAAGCTTTTTAAAAAACCAGCTCCAAAGGCCCGAACTTTAACTGGCGCAGTCGTAACGGATGTCAAAGGGCACTAAGAATCCAAAAATCGGAAGATTGGTGACCAAGAATTTTTATTCGAAATTTTGGCAGAACCCAAACCAAGTTGGAGGAAGAACAAGCATAGTCTGAATCCAGCAACAAACCAAGTTGGACAAGGAACAAGAATCGTCTAAGGCCAACAATCAAACCAAGGTGGACAAGATACAGAATCGATCGAACCCACCAAAGAAACAGATGAAATTAATGTAAGTTCATTTCCATAACCTTTTTTTTTATTTCAAACCAAAAAACCAAATTGATATATGCTAGTATTATAACTATTGAGTACCATTTATATTTACTGTTTATGAATTGTATTTTTATGAATATTTTCTTGAAAATAGTTCAAAGTGAATTATTTTCAAAACGAGACTATATAACATTTTATGAAACTTGAATGTTAAAGAAATATTTTTTCTTTAAAAAGCAAATGAGACTTGATTATTTACAAAGAGATATTTTTTTTTTTTAAAAAAGCAAATAAGAATTGAATTTAAAAAGAGATTTTCTTTTTAAAAGTAAATGAGAATTAATATTAAGATATCCTTACCATAATAAATAGAACGAACTCAAAATAATCCAAAAAACAACGGGCGCACATTCACTAAACACCAAAATAAGAAACATCAACCACCGCGATCCAACGCACGCTATACACCGGTAAACTAACGCAAACTTAATTTCAAAACTAATCCTTTAAGCAGTACCGAACGATAATTAAAACCATTGACCTCTATAATACTGATAAATCATAGCAAACACTCTGCTACGGTAATTTAAAACCACCTAAGATAAATACGCGAAGAAAGCATTCCTTATTATACAATTAAAACTCAGAGAAAATCGCTTTCAGAATCCTTGCACAGTACTAAAGAAATAGCTTTCAAGAACTTTCAGTACTAAAGCAATTTGCATCATACACGGGATAATAAAATCGACGCACATTCTACATTAATACCTACAATCCATAAAAGCGTGTACAATTGCAATAAACTCTAAACGTTTTTCAACTAATTAATCAGCATTATAAAGTGCAGTAAAACGGTCATCATAAGAATCTTTAAAACGCTAAAACGTTATCATACGCTCATAATTAAAACGCTGAAAACTACATTACGGAGAGATTCAATTACCAACAAGCATTATAATACCAAGAGATCTAAAAATAAAACAGACGTAACACTTTATGCGAAAGCAGTTAGCAATTACAGAAACAGACGTATCTATTCCATAAACTAACACCGTAAGTGCAATTACCTCAACAAGTATAATCATATGTACGCAATTATTACAAAAGTAACACTATATCTTTTAGTAGTTCATGCAAACAATAAAGTGCAACCTCGAGTCATATTAATTACAAGTTGACAGAAGTTAAATAAAACAAAGCTAAACGAGAATAAATCTATCCATTTAAGATTCCTTAAGAAGCAGGAACTCAAGACAAAGTAAAAGCTGCATTAAAAACAGACAAATCCAAGACTACGGTAATTATTCTAACATTATTGAAATAAATCTCACAAGTACATCATCGCATTGTGTAATTAAATATAAACAAAGAACGACTACGATTTTAAAAATAACTCAACGCAATATAAACGTAAAATTAATAATTCCAATACTACAAGCACGAAATAAACCTCAAATTTTTAGCAAATTTTTATTCACCCAATCCAAACTGAAAATTAACAAATCCTGACCAAAAAAAAATAACGCAGAAAATAGCAAAATCAAACTCAATCCTTACAAAATTTGAATTTACCTAACCTAAAAGGAAAATTAATAAAACTAAAGCAAAATTAACGTTTTAAATAGGAAAATCATCCCCAACTTTTACAGAATTCAAAATTACCTAATCTAATTGAAAAATTAACAAACCAAAACCGAAGTTAACGTTTCAAATAGCCAAATCAACATCAATTTTTACAAAACTCAAAGTTATTCAATCCAAAAGAAAAATTAATACACCCAAAGCATAATAAACGCTACAAATAACAAAACCAACCCCAATTTCTACAAAATTTGAATTTTTACAACCCAAACGGAAAATTAATAAATCCGAAGCAAAAGTAACAATACAAATAGCGAAGTAAAGCTTAATTCAAAAAAAAAAAATTTTTTTTGAAATTTCCAAAATCGAAAACAACCCTTAACCAACATGAGTAACACAGACTTACGTCTCTATTTAGAGACAATTCAGACGTTTGATGGCACCCAGGCCCATCTCTCAAATTTCATTGGAGCATCTGAAATGTTCCTAAAAACCTTTTACAAACCCGGAGATGACGCAAGAAATTCATTGCTTATACGCTTAGTAATAAGTAAACTAGCCGGAAGGGCACTAACATTAATCGCCAGTAGGGACGATTTATCGGAATGGGACCAGTTTAAACAGCTACTAATTGCATATTTTGGAGACCAACGTAATATAAAATGCCTGGTACGAGACCTAATAAACCTTAGAATGGAACACAATCAATCCCCTACCAATTCGGAATGAAATGCCAAGACGTGAGAAGTTTAATTTTAACCAAACTTAAAAATCGAAGAACCCGATCAAAACGTTAGACATTTAAAACAAAATGTATGACGAAATGGCACTAGACACATATATAAACGCTTTACCAGAACGACTATCGGATAAAATCAGATTCCAACGACCCCAAAATCTAGAAGAAGCTATGAGCCTAGTAATAGAAGAAGAAAATGTAATGTATTACCGCAACAGACTATACAATCCCAACGCAAATAAAAGTTATTCACCAACAAAAACTATACAAGCTACAAGACAAACAATCCCTCAACAAAATTCACACCCTTTAACTCACAAACAAATCAACCGCGAAGTAACAACCCAAGTTTTAACAATACCAATTTTAATAATCAATATAAACATTTTTCAAGACCAACATTCAACCCAACTTTTACGAAACCCGCATTCCAACCGAGATTCAATCAAAACCTAAACCAACAAAGACCAGCATTCAATGCAAACCCTAATAGAAATACACCAATGACTAATACTCATAACAACCCTAACAATTACTACAAACCAACACCAATGGACACCTCATCTGGTAACACCAGACAAAACACAAAATAACACATATCCGACCAAACCCTCATCAGAAACGTAATTTTACATCAATTCCATCAAGAAATAGAAAAATTTGACACTGACCAGAATAATTACATTGAGACACCTACGAACAATGAATCAAACCATGCAGAAACTTACGAACGTGACGAACAATACGAAACTTACGAGGAGTACGACGACGAAAACTCGAATTCAAATTTTCAAATGGACCAATTCATAACCGACCAAACTTAATAAACTTAAATAATATAAATCACTTAGTATTACCATACATAGAAATACCCCACGCCAAATTCAAACTATTAATCGACACCGGATCATCTAAAACATTAATTAGCCCCAGAACCGTACAAAACACTATTTAGATTATGTAGAAAGAGAACCATTCAAAATCAAAACAGCTCATCAAACAACACTACACCAATTCGTAGCAAATATACCCTTACCGAGAACATTTAATGTTAAAATGAAACATAAATTTTGTGTATTCGAATTTAACGACAAATATGACGGATTAATCGGAATGGACCTTCTAAGAAAATTAGGAGCCAACATTGACATTAAAAATCGCTTATTAAGGACAAAATACGGAAAAATCCCAATTAAATTTCAAAACACACAAGTTGAACAAAAATACACTATAGAACCCCGAACGGAAAGAAAAATAAAATCCCAGTAAAATCTAACAAAAATTTAGGAATAATAAATCATATAACTTTCAACAAGGAGTAGAAACCCCAACTGCCTTAGTTCAAATAAAAGATAACTTTGCAACCACAACAATATTAAATTCAAACGACTATCCCGTAGAATTATCATTGACAGACCCAATTAACGTAGAAGAACTAAATTTTAACGAAATGGAAATAGACGAAAATTTAGAAAATAATTACAACCCAATAGAACATGACGAAATGTTAAGAGAAAATTTAACTAACATCCGCTTTAATACCGATATCAATCAAGAAGAAGAAAGAGCAATTAAGAACTTATGTTTTGAATACCGAGACTTATTCCATTGTGAAGGAATACCATTAACATTCACCAACACAGTAAAACATAATATCGAGTTGACAGACAATAAACCAATCTTTACAAAAGCATATAGACTACCTCATGCAAGCCAAGAAGAAGCTGACAGACAAGTAGCAGACTTATTAGACCAAGACATAATCCAGCACTCCAATTCACCATGGAGCAGCCCCGTGTTAATAGTACCTAAGAAATTAGACGCAACCGGAAAGAGAAAGTACAGAATGGTAATAGATTATAGAAAGTTAAATTTTAGACAAATTAGGCAAATGCCAATATTTTACAACATTAGACCTAGCATCAGGATACCATCAGGTAGAGATGGAAGAAAAAGACATATCAAAAACAGCCTTCAGCACACCTAGAGGACATTACGAATACAAACGAATGCCATTTGGATTAAAGAACGCACCCGCTACTTTCCAGAGAGTCATGGACAATATACTACGAGGAATACACAATGAGAAATGCCTTGT
Organism: Platerodrilus igneus; assembly: GCA_036346225.1. Classification (NCBI taxonomy): domain Eukaryota; kingdom Metazoa; phylum Arthropoda; class Insecta; order Coleoptera; family Lycidae; genus Platerodrilus; species Platerodrilus igneus. The sequence goes on from JARFIW010001660.1 coordinate 2,425,280, forward strand.
ATACCTTGACGACATCATAGTTTATTCCACATCATTGGTAGAACACATAGAAAGATTGACAGAAGTATTTGAAAGACTTAGACAAGCACATTTTAAAGTACAATTAGACAAAAGTGAATTTTTACAAAAACAAGTATCATTTTTAGGACATGTAATAACACCCCAAGGAGTAATGCCAAATCCAGACAAAACAAATGCAGTTCTAAATTACCCATTGCCAAAAACAAACAAAGAAATTAAAGGATTTCTAGGACTTAGTGGTTACTATCGCAAATTCATTAAAGGTTACGCTCAGATAACCAAACCCCTGACAAATTGTTTAAAAAAGGGAAACAAAATTGAACACACCCCGGAATTTATTAAAGCAGTAGACAAAATCAAAAACATATTAACTAATCACCCTGTATTAGAATACCCAGACTTTACAAAACCATTTATACTGACGACAGACGCATCGAATGTAGCATTAGGCGCAGTATTGAGCCAAGGAAAAGTAGGTAGCGATAAACCTATCAGCTACGCATCCAGAACCCTAAACGAAACCGAACAAAAATATAGCACTATAGAAAAAGAGTTATTAGCCATAATTTGGGCAACAAAATATTTTAGACCTTATTTATACGGAAGAAAATTTTACATATACACCGATCATAGACCACTAGTATGGTTATGCAAACTGAAAGAACCAAATTCAAAATTACAAAGATGGAGAATCAGACTCGAAGAGTATGATTACGAAATTATATATAAAAGGAATTTATAACAACAACGCAGACGCTTTAAGCCGAATCCAACTCAATGCATTAGAAACGGAATCCATTATAGGAAACGTAGACGAAGCAGAAATAAGGTAAGATCCAGACGAGAGCGACACAATACATTCGACACAAAACGAAGAACCAAAAAACGCGATTAAAATTTTAAATGAAGCAATCGATATGAAACCCAACCAGTTTATAATAACCGAAGTTTTAAATAACCCCAATCCAGTAAAATATACAAAAGTAGATAACAAAAGATATACCAAATTCAAATAACTAAAGATGACAATGAGGAACAAATAATTAAAATTTTAAAAGAATACACCCCGAGAAAAACGATTTTATTTTTATTTCAATACCGAACATTTATACCAAAGATTTTCAGAATTATACATTAAATTATTCAATAACTCTGGACCTGAACTCATCAGATGTACTAGAAAACTAATAACACTAGACGACCCTGACGAAATAAACGATGTAATTAGAAATCAACACGAAGGAAAAACCAACCATCGTGGAATTAACGAAACAATAAAACAACTCATAAGACGTTATTATTTTAAAGACATGAAGGACTTGACCACAGATTTCATTAACCAATGCGAACTATGTGACAGAGCGAAATACGAAGGAAATCCCCAAAGATACCTTTAATGTTAACCAAAACACCCGACAAACCATTTCAAAAACTTCATGCCGATACTCTAGTAGTAGAAGCGCAAAACTATCTAACAATTATAGACGCATTCACAAAAATAGGCCAAGCAATACCAATCACATCCAAAAATAGCATTGACGTGACCCAAGGATTTTACAATATTTCACATTTTACGGAACACCCGAATCAATCACTTTAGACAATGGTAGCGAATTTAAAAATGAGACAATTCAAAACACTTTAGAACTTCACAAAATAAAAATTCATTTCATAACGGAAAACCACCCTGAATCAAACGGACTAATTGAACGATTACATTTAACCCTGTTAGAACAAATTCGATTATTAAGAATAAATTATAAAAAGGAACATATAACCAATTTAATGTCATACGCACTAATCGCCTATAATAACACAATTCACTCATCAACAAATTTTACACCTTTAGAATTAACATTAGGACATTCAGATTCACGAAATCCCTATGACATACACTACAACAAAGAAGTATATCAACAATATGCAAAGACCACAAAGAAAAATTAAAATAACTTATGACAAAGTAAAAGATAAATTAGAAAACGATAAAGAACGTATCACCACAACCCGAAACAAAAATACCGACTCAAATAAATTTTCAATAGGACAAACCGTATATGAGAAAAACTTTCAAAGCAAGCGACATAAAACAGCACCCAGAAATTTAGGACCATTTAAAATTAAGAAAATATCAGATAAAAACATAGCAGTAGTAGACAACGGTAAAATAACGAAATACATTCATTTAAAAAACCTAAGACACCCTGTAATTTCAGATGGACAATCATCACCCTTACCGTCAACCTCCACCCAGGTAGAACGGACAACCAAGTAATAATATAACATATAAAAACAACCCCGGTATACTACCAATAAACTAGGCAGTATACAAAATTACAATATTTACTCAAATAATATCAACCCTTACTTTAATGTAACAAATTTTAGCAACATTAAGATAATATTTTAATAAAAATCCCGATAGTAGAAAGTAACAATTATCAATATTATCATTTATTTGCTTTTCCAACGAAAGTTACTAGCACATACCAAGTAATCATACCCAAAACCAAATTCCTATCCCTAAATGAACTGAGATATGGTTATACAAACGAAAATGTACTGAAGTAACACCAAACCAATATTTATGTCAATCGATGACGACAACAACCATTCAAGAAGACAGCCCTTGTGAAGTACAACTATTAAAATTCTCAAATCACTTACGAAAACTGTGAAACCAAACAAGTGCAAATAACTAATATGAAAATTCAAAAGTTACAGATAACAAATGGATAGCCATTTTCCCAACAGAAGTAATAGCAACCATCCACTGCAACCAAGATGAAAATAACCAAGCATTAATCGGAAGCAAACTAATTACCCTCAAAGAAGATTGTTATGTGAAATTGAAAGATGAAGTAATCAGAGTTTATCAAGATCCCATAGCAACAAAGAAACTTGCAAACCTACCGGAACTACAATTCAAAATACAACAAGAAGACGAAGAAATAAACAAGAAACCTATGAAGCTAGAGCATCTAGACTTAGACGATCTCAACCACGCCGTGAAATTAGTGGAAAGTTATAAAGAACAATTAAGTGAAACCAAAACGCCAAAGTTACATTATAATAATATAAGTGTTTGGACAATTGTATTGATCATTTTAATAATTTTTGTAATCATGTATGTATTATACAAAATGTACCTTAGATATAAGAATGAAGGAAACAGTTCTAGATTTAAGGAAACAAAGAGAAAAAAAGGAAACAATAAGCATACCATTAGAAACAATGAATTTTAAATGAATTTAAATAATGAATTTTATGTATTTAAAAATTAAGAAAAACCTTAATTTTTCATTTACGGTGGGAGGAGTTATGTATCCCCCCAATTACATATATATATTGATATATTGAATCTAATATGAATTATTAGAAATTATTATGTAAAAGTATAAGTTCAATGCAACATTGTAACACAAGGATAACCCAGAGAGGTTATCGACAGTTCATGAGAACGGAATGCAGCTGTGCATCCGTGAGGGCAGTGATACTGCAGGTGGCAGGTCACAGGCGGTCAACAGACCGCAATTACTTAGAATTAAGTTGTTACATTGTATTAAAGTGTACAATTAAGAGAAACGCAGACATGAGATCTGCAAGTTCTCACAGCCGTGTGAGGGGCAGGTTATTATAAAAGGCCCGGGAGCTCAATGCCCGGCAGTCAGTCTTCGAACTCCATACTTCGTTGTTCAAGCTACTCAACCGAGTCAGTCTTCGAACTCCATACTTCGTTGTTCAAGCTACTCACTAGTCAATAATTAATCTTAGTATTATGTACAAGTTCATCTGTTTCAAAGTAAAATAAATGTGTTAAAGTTTTAAAGCTTTTTAAAAAACCAGCTCCAAAGGCCCGAACTTTAACTCACGTAGGCGCGAAAAAAGAGCTTAAACATAAGTTACAGAAACTTCTATACATCCAGGCAGAATTGTCAGTGAACGTAAGTTCATTAAACACCAAAACCGATACTTACACGACCAAATAATTAAGGCAAAACTCGAGTTACAAACAGCCACACAAAATGTCAATGCTCCGAATTATATAATACCAACACAGACACACGCCAGCGCTGTGGCACAAAAACCTAAAGCTCCAAAACAAGACGCAATATCAAAAGCGATCTCGAACCAAAATACAACGGTGTTCATAACGTCAAAACGTGGTGAAACACCAAAACAAATTCAAGACATTTTTTCAAAAACAGTAAATCCACTGAAAGACAAAATTAAAAACATCCGAACAACTAGCAAAGCAGTAATTATAGATACTGATAACGAAACCGAGGCAAACAAAATTTTAAACCATGAAACCCTAAAACAAACCCTAAATTGCGAAAAACTGCGCAAGAAAAACTCTTAGTTATTATATACGACATACCAACGTACCTGAAAGATCGAAACGTGTCAGTTTTAATTTATACTCAAAACTCTGAAAATCTAATTAACAGAGGGGATTTTAATAAGGACTTTCAACTTAGCTTTAAAACAGGACCGAAAAACAAACCGACTCAACATCATGTTGCGACGGTAAGTGGCAAAGTGAGTAATGTATTAATAAATCTAGGGAAACTCTATATCGAATATCGCTGTGTTATAGCGAAAAACTTTTTAGTAGTACCCAAATGCCTACGATGTCTCGATTTAGGACACGTCACGAAACATTGCACACGCACCACCGGTACATGTGGACACTGTGGGGAAGAAGACTGCAAGCATAAAAGGGCAGACTGTCCCAAGCACGGACCATCTTCAGTTTGCATACCATGCTTAAAACGTAGCAAAAAGTGCGTTTCTAACCCTAAAGATTGCCCAACCGACAGACTCATACAAAAGACCGACTATAGACAGTAAACTTAACCAAACTATAAACACAAACCCCCCTCACAAATTCAAAGGGACAAAGCAAGAACAATCACATATCGACAACATCTTCAACAAACACTACAAGAGAACATACACACAGACAAAATAGAAACCCACCCACAAACGGAATACGAACTTACACTCACACACAACACTCTCACACAAACACAAGCCACAACCAGAATGCAGCATACACACCTATTACCTCTAATGGAGACGGAGAGATTAGAATTGGCCAAATAAATGCCATGCACTGTGCAACTGTAATGAAGGAGCTTAGACAACTAGCTGAAACCTTACGATTACATGCACTTTTTATACAGGAACCTTATCTGGTGCATGGGACGATTTCAAGTATGCCAGTCAGGGCGAGACAAATACATACAAGTAGAAACCCACAAACGGCAGTGGTCATTTTTGACTCCACATTGACAATCACGACAATCCAACAAAATAGCGGAGAACACTGTACATGTCTGGAGGTCTCAAACGATCGGATTGGAAAGTGGATCCTGGTAACAAGCTACTTCCAGTAGAGACCGGAACTCCAGCCGTACATAAACAACATACGCAACATATTACACACTTACAACAACAAACCAATAACTATTATTGCAGACGGAAATGAAAAATCCCCGATGTGGTACAGTTCCCTCACGGATGAACGCGGAGAACAAATAGAAAACTTGATTAACGAACTACAACTCGAATTAATCAACCTTCCTAATAACTCATCCACATACAACACCCATGCAGGAACAGGAACAAACATAGACTTTACACAGACAAATGGGCTGGGGTACAACTACATACAAGACTGGCAGGTATTAGAACACCAAACCGTTAGTGACCCCAACCTAATCACGTTCAACATTCACATGACAACCAGGCCATTTGACATACCACAAAACTTAATCAAAGTACAACGATACAAAATACGAAATGCAAATTGGATCAAACTGAGGGACACATTTATACCCCCACAAGACATAAGATCAGACGAAAACGTCCACAAGTATACAAAACTACTCACCAACACAATTAGACGGACAATGGAGCAGGTGCTCCCAAAACAACAGAAAACACGGCACACAAAGACAATTCAATGGACAAGACGCTTACAAAACCTAAATAAGGGAACACTGCAAGCGAGAAAAACTACCAAAACTCCCAAACACCGGCCAAGAGAGCATACCACCTGACAAATTACCGACAATTAAAAGACATACCAAAAAGAACTGACTAACATGAAAAGGAGGTCATGAGAATTATTCGTGGAAAAACACTTACAAACTGACTCCTGGGGAATACCCTATAAAATCACTCAGGGTAAAATCAAACCACCGATGACTTATTCGACTTTAATAAAACAAGACGGTACATACACAAAAAACTGGGGTGAAACTGCGACACTACTATTACAAACACTTTTGCCTGATGACAACGTTCAAGAAGATACTAACGAACAACGACTCAGACGACAAGGAGTAATCGACAGAAACCACGTAGGTAACCGACCATGGAACAGACTAGATGACAACTTAGATCTTTTCACAGAAGACGAAGTGAGATACGCACTATGCCAATCGAAGAGCAGGAAAGCACCCGGACCGGATGGAATTCTTACGGAGATTAACATAGCGCTACAAGATAAATTAACACCGACGCTAACAGCACTGTGCAATCAATGTATACGACAAGCTGTTTTTCCGAACATCTGGAAACAGGCGAAGGTGGTGATTATCCCTAAAGGGAAAGATAAAGAATCCAAACAACCAGGGGGTCAATTCTTGACCGTTCGCTAACGCCAAGGTTACACGCTTACTAGCGAACGCAACCAAATATTATTCTTGGTCAGTCGTTGACAAGCGAACTCGCTACTTTCTATTCGCTACACAGCGAGCGGGCTTTATTAGCTGTTACAGATGGTAACTTATAAAATTGATGTTGTGTAATGTAATCATTGTCATTGTTTGACGTTTGAAAAATATGGACAATTTGTTTAACGCAAACGTAATGTTAATAGAACATCTAGAATTGGCAGAAAGATATGTAGATACCTATAGAATTCCGCGAAATGCTATAAATCCATTCTTAAGTATAAATGATGATGCATTCCTTAAGACGTTTTGGCTACCAAAAGAGTTAGTTACTTACTTATCTGATGATTTGGAGACGTATATGACCCGCTAATTAATTCCGGCTTCTTTGATAAATAGTCTACCATCATTTTCCTTTGACTTTTTTTAGATTTTTTGGCCACGAGTCTTCTTCCTCTGCATTATTGTTTCAAAATTCAAGAAGAATAAAAATGTGAACTTAATGTCAACTCGCTATTAACGTCAAATGTTGTATGCGAAACGTACAAAATTATAAAAACTGTTCCTCATCTGCGGTGTTGCAATATTTCTTAATCGCTTACTTTAAGGTGTTGCGAATGCTTCAACGAATACCCGTCAAGAATATATTCCTAATAAAATCGTCGCTAGACAGCATTCGCTACGTAGCGAATACGCATCTTAACGAAGGATGTCAAGAATTGGCCTGCAGGCTCTTACCGACCCATATACTTTTTAAACACGCTAGGAAATACGTATAAAAAACTACTATGTAAACGAATGCAGAACCACAGATAAACCACAGGGGTACACCCAAGACAATACGGCTTCATAGAAAACAAATCGACCGAGGACACCCTAAACCAAACAATACAAACCATCGAGCAATCACACAAAAAATACGTTGTATTAATATTAGTGGACACAGAAGGAGCATTTAATAACGTTTGGTGGCCTTCACTTTTTACAAGACTTACGACCACAAACTGTCCATCACAACTATACCATTCTTTTAGGAGCTACTGCAGGGACAGGTACGTAACCATACAAGGCACAGAGAGCATTACCAAACATATAAACAAAGGTTGCCCTCAGGGCTCCATATGCGAGCACCTATTTTGGAATATTGTAATGGATGAACTTCTGAAAAAGCTGGACACCGTTGACGAAGTGTTGTCGACGATTGCTTACGTCGACGACACCTTGCTAGTGGTTGAATGCAATTTCAGAAAGGAAATCGAACGTAAAACTAACATCGCCCTAACCCAAACACAAAGTTCGTGCAAAACCAACAAAATAACCATAACACCACAAAAAACTACATACCATGTGATGTAGGAAACCCTGGCAAGGAACCTCACCATCAAGCTAGACGGTGTAAATATAAATATTACACAAAACACAAAATACCTGGTCTTTACATTAGACGAAAAACAGAATTACTCTACACATATAAATTTCGTCTATGCAAGTGCAACTTCTGCAATGCAGAATATCGCAACGCTGGCCCAAAGGACTTATAAGATACCACTTATTTGCGTAAGGCTAAATCTCAACAGTGTGTTCGGTATCATACATCGCGAGCGCATGGGGACATCGCCTTAACACAATCAAACCTATACAAAAAATAAACAGTACACAACGAAGTGATTTACTGCGACTGACGGAGGCTTATGGGACTACCGCACATGATGCACTTCATGTACTAGTGGGGACTATGCACTTGGACCTAGTAGTGAAACAGCGAGCTGCAATGTACAATCTTACACACAATGACAACCAACAACTACAATGCACCTCTTACACAAACGAACTGCCCACGACAAAGACGGAAATAAAGAACTACATACTTGCAGAATGGCAGACAAGATGGGATCAAAGCACAACCGGTAGAAGGGTATACGCAATGATCCCAAATATCAAAGACCGCCTAAAGGCCAAATGCCTGGTGCCCAGTCGAGGATTTATTCATTACCTAACTGGCCACGGATCCTATCCAACATACAGAGAACGCGGAGAAATAGGAACACCGGAACATATAGTATTCGAGTGTAATAACTTACAACTTTTTCTCTACGCAGATAGACAAACATTATTAAACAAGACCCAACACCAGATGATTTGGAACGGAAACCTTTTTCCACGCTTAAATGCACTCACACAAAAAACCACGCCATTCATCCACCAACGATATCTTGACGGATAAAAGACACAAACAAAACAACTCGGACAGAGACTTAAAAGTACCACCTCTCCTCGGACCGAGGCTCTACCTCGGAGATAGAAGACCGATCTCCTGGAATTCCAAGAGCTACGCTCTTGATGACCAGAAGCAACAAGATCAAAGCATCAACCCGACTTTGAAGCAATCCAACCCTATAATATGTAGAATTTGCATGCTTCTACATATTAGCAACCACGAATCTAACAAATAATAACTAACAGTAGTAGTAGTATAAGTTAATTTTAAGTAGTAGTGTAATTTAATCTTAAGTAGTAGAATAGGGAATTTTTTTTCTTTTTACTAACGCTAAATTTTAAGAACCAAACTTACACATACATGAGGCAAATAATACAGCAAACAAATCCTTTCCTATGAAAGAACTTAATTTTTATGTAATAGTATAAATTCAAACATGTACAAAATTATACCAATTCAATCCAACCTTTTGGTAACCTGGGCAAACATAAACATAAATTAACATTTCAAACACACTTCACACACACACACATACACACAAAACATCTCTTAAACACTGTACAAACACAAAACACCATTCAAACACTTACACACATAATACACAACCCTCACCCACATACACACGCACACACGCACACACGCACACACGCACACACGCACACGCACACACAGACACACACATAACACACGCCCTCGAGCCCGAGCACATATACACACACATTCACACACACACTTTACACAACCTATTCACACACTTACACTGCCTTATCAACATCTGGATTTCCGGCTGCCGATGGTCCGGACTGATAAGTCAATATCCGTTGAGCGTTCACTAACAAGATAAATTTTAGATCTTTGCCTAGCAAATTGAAATTATACATATTTAAAAAATTATTTGTTGAACTGTTTCTTTAAACTTGGGCACGTTTTTTAAAAGAAATGATGTCTACGTTTAGAATATTACCAATTGTAATAATGAATAGTTTTTGGGAGTTTCAAAAATATAATTTTAAAGGAAAATAAAGAAGTGTCGAGAATAGGAAGGGGCAATTATACTAGCAATAGATTGATTGACAGTTACAAGGGTGAAATTAAAGCATACAAAAGCGGATGATCAAGAAAACGTCTGGTATTTTCTCCAAGCTTTTCTCCAAGTTTTATAGATTTTGTATAAAAAAACTGAACGAGGAGAGAGATCAATGGTCTTCATTTGAAATATGAACTCGCCTGTATTATGAAATAAATTATACATAAATGGATAGAAGTAGATACACCAGGCGTATTTTTTAAGTACGTGCTGTTTTGAAATTACGCCACTGCAGTACTGCGGTCGGTGTTCCGCGCATGCGTACTGTGTATCTACATCTGCTGGCTAGCCACAGATGCCGTTGCAGTAAAAATCGAGTGTTTATACATTTGCTTTTGCGTATTTAAAATTCCTCCGCCGATTGAAAATCCTGCCGACTGTGAAATACGCGCTGCTATTTATTTTCTTAGTGCTATAGGCGTGAAAGCAGTTGAAATACACAATCAGATTTGTGAAGTGTACGGACAAAACATTGTATGTAATGTGATGGTACACAAATGGGTAAGAGCTTTCATAGATGGTCAAAAGAGTATTCATGACGAGAAAGGGAGTGGGCGACCCTCTATCATCATTGACGAGTTAGTGCAGAAAGTCGACGAATAAGTGAAAGAAAACAGACGCTTAACAATTTCTTCGTTATCAAAGGCGTTCCCTCAAGTTTCAAAAGATGCTATTTACGAAATTGTTACCGCACGTTGTCTAATCAGGCGGCAAACTTCTATGACGACGGAATATAAAATCCTGTTGTTCGATATGATAAGTGCCTTAATATTGGTGGCAATTATGTAGAAAAATAAATAAAAGGTAGTCTTTCATGTAAAAATAAAATTGTTTCAAAAAGTTTACTCGCTTTTTTTACCTATCAAAATGGTTCCTTCCTACGCCTCGTAGATAAGTGGTTGTCTAGCTAAACTGCATAGTGAAAATTAAATAAATGTCAAATCATAGTTTTCTCAAAATGGGGTTGTAGCGATGAATACAATAAAACTCGAAACGTTCTCCATGTAGAGCGTATAATTGAAATTATTTTGCCAGTGGTCTACCAGTTTCATGTCTTACCGGTATCATCCTTAAGCGATATAAAAGATATACAACGGAAACCATTTTCTCAATTAAATAGGGCACCATCCATTATTTCATAGAAACCAAGAAATAATAGACATGAGGGTTACAATATAAAATATTTATAAAATTTTTAACTAACATTAAGTATCAAATATATTATACCGACTTGAACAAATACGATAGGAGACTTATTCCAATAAAAATACTGTGCCCCTTTCATTTTAAACAAAGTAGCAAACAAAAATGGTAGCTCTCCCGCCGATTACTGAGACTGGTAAAAAATTTCGGAAAAACACATGTAACTTAACTTTTAATAAATCCAGTCAACATGTCAGAGCAATGCGTATGCGATATATGTATGTTACATTTTGGAAAGAATACCTGATTTATTTTGGCATGACAATATTTGTGTAGTTTTCCTATTATTACGACTACTAGTAATCTGTTTCAAAGCATATTATATTGCTAAAACGAGTTCGTTTCATGGCTTTGAAAAATACCATACAATTTGCATTTTTTTTTCGAAAACCCTGGCGGCTTAAAACGTTATCCGTTTTAATAAAATTTTTCAAGCAACGACAAAGTCAATATTGCCAGTTTCTTTGAACACTTTCAATTGCTTTTCTATTACAAAGCTACATCCCCTTTCCGTTTAATATTTTAGTGAAGGTATTGTATTCACTCAGTCGAGCGTAACTTTATACATTAGTGTCGTCAAGTAAGTACTTCTAACTCTATTGCTTTTTCAAGAGGGTGAAAGTTTATTGGCACTTCTTGTTCTTTTATATTTTGTTGCTGTTACTTGATTAGGAAGCTGTTACTGAAAAACTACTAAAGTAGTAAAAGCTCTTCTTTTGTAACTAGTCAAAGAACATCGTTGGTGTCGTGAATTTGTGTAATAAAACAGTGTTAACTTGAGAGATGTTTCAATTACATTTAGCATTACAGAAATGCAGTGGGAACTTAGAACTAAATTTATTAGCAACCATCATTCATGAAGCGTTTCGTTTGCCATGTATGTAATCATAAGCTATGTTCATTCTACACATTCTAACTCCTTTTCTATTCTGTGCTAATCTAGAAAGTGTTACATACCCTTCACAACCTAAATTTTGAATAATTTGATTAATACAGCTTGGTCTAGGTCTTCCTATACTCTCCTATCTTTCTTCTATCTATCTGGCTCTACATAGATATTAACAACCTGATGGTTGTTAAAGAACTCCTACATGTTTACATGATTTCCATTTATAAGGAAATGAAATATTACCTGGTTATCCCATCCGAAAAAGAAAAAATGTTAAATTATATGTTATGGTAAAGCTTAAGCAGCGAATCGCTGCCAATATGCCAGACCGCTAACTAATTGAGAGATGTTCTGGAGACGTTTATTAAATTATATGTTGTGGTAAGGCTTAAGCAACGAATCGCTACCACCATGCCAGACCGCTAACTAATTGTGAGTTATGTCGTGGTGACATTTAGTTAACTGATTTTTACTTTTTTTTTGTTTTCGAACTTACTTAAGGTCGTTTGACGCAGCTCTAAATTCTTTTCTATTCTGAGCTAGTCTAAAAAGATCAACATACCCTTCACAACCTAAATCTCTAACAATTTGATTAAATTGGCTTTGTCCTAGGTCTTCCTATTTCTATTTGGTAGTCTATAATCTAAAACTTTACTAAATAGTCCATCATGTCTTATCTGGTGCCCTATCATTCTATCTCTCCTGACCTTTAATTGTTTCAACATACAGGGTCCCCCACCTATCCTTCTATAAACTTCCTCATTTGTTACTCTATCTGTCCAACTAATTTTTCACATTCTCTTATAACACCAAGTTTCAAAAGCTTCTATCTTTTTCTTATCTATCTCTTTAATTCTCCAAGTCTCACTACCGTATAATAGAACGCTCCATAAGTACGACTTTAAGAAAGTTTTTCTATTATTTAAACTAATACAATTAGCTATTAGTAAGTCTTTTTTTTTTAAAAACATTTTTCTAGCTTGAGCTATTCTCTCTACTATATCCCTTCTGCTACGTCCGTCCTTTGTAATTATACTACCTAATTAGCAAAATTCATCTACCTTCTCTAATTCGGTATTACCTATTTTTAATTTTGGTTTAGAACTATGCTGCAGCTCACTTGTCATTATCTTTGTCTTTCCTGAGTTAATTCTCATACTATAGTTATTCTGTAGTATCTCATATAAAATATTTAAAACTCTCCTAACTTTTTTCTAGACTCTGCTATAATGGCTATATCATCTGCAAAACGTAACATCTCTATTTTCTGTCCCTGTACTCTAATACCTATCTCTCTTCTCTCTCTCTAGTTAAGTTTAATGTTTCCTCAATATAAACAATAAAAGCAAGGCAGATAGTATACAGCCCTGCGTAACACCATTTCTAATCTTAGCTTCCTTTTCTATTACATCAAATCTAATTGCTACGCTTTGGTTTTTATATAGACTGTAAATAATTTTTCTATCCCTATGAGAGTTTCCTATTTTTCGCAAAACCCTGAACATAACAATCAATTAACCCTATCAAATGCTTTTTCTAAATCTATAAACGCGAAAAGAGTCTTTTTATTTTTTACCTTTTTTCGAAATACCCTAATCATTAGTATCGGTTCTCTAGTCCCTTGCCTTTACGAAAACCATATTTGTCTTCGCCTAAATAATTCTCAGTCAAAGCTTCTACTCTATTTTTAATTATTATTGTTAGTATTTTGAAAGCATGGGAAGTTAAACCAACCGTTCTAAAATTTTCACGCCTATCAGCTCCTGACTTTTTTGAGATTGCGATAATAATATTTTTTCGAAATCTATTGGGACCTTACTTGTGTCATATATTACTTTTACTAGTTCATATAATCTGTCTAAAGTTTTCTGACTTGCATATTTAATTAATTCTGCGGGTATATCGTCTATCCCCGGCACTTTATTTAGTTTAAGATCCCTAACAGCTCTATCAAATTCCTATCTTAATATTGAGAACCATATTTCTACATCCTCTTCTTGGTCGTTCTCTAACTCATTCATATCGTCTGCCTTATATAAATCTTCTAAATATCTTTTCCATCTATCTGCTTCCTCAACTTTATTTATTAGAGGCTTATTATTCTTATCTTTAATACCATTATATTTTTTCCTATCTTCCTCGAAAAACTTTTTAACTACCCCGTAAGCCCTGTCTGTCTTACCTACTCTCAAATCATATTGATTCCCTTACAATTCTCCTCCATTCATTTATTTCTAGCTCATCTACACTCATGTACTATCTTATTTCTAACTCTATTATATTTTTGCTTACTTTCACTATTCTGAAAGGTTTAAGCTTTTTTCTATTTTCTATTAAATCTAATATCTCTTTCGTTACCCAGGGTTTTTTCCCTTCTACTTTTTTCTTACCTATAGTCTGTGTTTCTGTATCATGTACAGCCCTTTTTATTTGTTTCCATCTATTTTCTACGTTCCCTCCTATAGCTATCTCTTTGATCTTATTATCTAATACTTGTTTATATTCCTCTTTTACCTCACTATCATTAAGCTTATCTAGATCCCATCCCTCTTTTATCCTTTCTCAATTTTTTGAATTTTAAATTACACTTCATTTTAACTAAGTTATGATCGCTATTTATGTCAGCCCCTGGATAACTACGACAGTGTTTAACTTGGTTTCTAAGTTTCTGTTTAACTAAAATATAATCTAGTTGGTATAAATCCCTATCACCTGGCGCTTTTCTGGTGTATCCTCTTCTAACTTGTTGTTCAAATAGGGTGTTTACAGTTACTAATCCACGTTCCTGGCATAACTCAACTAATCTTTCTCCTCCATCATTTTGTTTACCATACCCAAATTTTCCTACCATTTTTCCCTCACTACCTTCTCCCACTGACGCATTAAAATCGCCCATAACTATTAAATTCTCATCTCTGTACTTTTCTCGCTATACTATTTATATCCTCGTATACTTTTTCTACTTCCTCATTCTCGTACTGAGTTGTTGGCATGTAAACTTGTACTAAAGCAGTGTCTGTGGGTTTCGTACTCAATCTAACCATACTTATTCTATCAAAAACTGTAAGTATTCTTTAACTTTACGTCCTAATCTTTTACCTAACAAAATTCCTACCCCTGCCTGTCCATTAGTTGAAGAAGTCGTAATTATTCTATAATTATCTTTCCAAAAGTCTTTACTATCTGGCCACCTCACTTCACTAATTCCTAAAATGTCCAGTTTTCCTTTTCTCATTTCGACTAATAAATTCGTTAAGTTATGTACTCTAAATAATGACCTTACATACCAAGTCCCTATCACTAAATCGAACCGTTGTTTTAAATTCCTACGATAACGAGCCTCAAGTACCCTTTCCCGGAGATCCAAATAAGGGGTTATTTTATCTCCGGACAAGAATTTTATTTGTGAGCTCTCCATCATACATAATTCGTGTTTTAGGCCACACATACTTGGAAAATATTGTGGTAGGTTCCCATATCTTTTCACAACGCAGTTCTTAAAGATTTTAGCAAAAAGCCGTACCTGTCACGGTCAACCCTCAACAACCTTGTAAATTATTGAGGATTGCCCGAGACTAACCGACTCTCCCATATCTTTTAGCCAGCAAGGCTGCTGGCCCTTGCTGCGCCTTTTAATTGCCTTCTACGATAAGCAGGGTTACTATAGTAATATTCTTTGTCACCTACTATAAGGAGTAGGTACAAAATGATTAGACTTACTATCTAATCCAAATTACGTGGGTAGGTAGAACACAAACAACATAACCGACAGAAGCGGACATGGTAATATACGCAAGCCACAATCCCCCATACTTCGCATGCTCATTTTGAACGCGTTGCATTCGCCAGTTCGTTTTGAGTAGCGAAAGTATGAAGACGCGTTCTAGTGCTATGTCAACACGAGTTAAACAGCGCACTGTTTTCGAATTATTAACTGCTGAAAATGTGACTCCTACTGAGATTCATCGCCGTTTAAAAACTGTTTATGATGACAATACTGTTGATAGAGCTACTGTAAATCAATGAGTATTAAAATTTCGTAGTTACCAACCTGGAAAAGCCATAATTGTTGATGAAACACGCAGCGGACGTTTTGATCACTGCCACAAACGCTAAACATCGCCTACTCGTCGACGATTTGTTTCAAAATGACCAGCGAATCACTCAAATCGTATCGCGAACTATATTGGAATATTAAAGGAACGTGTCGGTTTTATTATTGAACAATTGGGATACCGTACAATCTGTGCATGCTGGGTACCACGAAGAGGCACTGCGAAACCTAAAGTTTGAACCGATTAAACACCTTTCTTATTCGCCCGATCTCGTGCTTTGCGATTTTAATTTTTTCTTCTACTCAAGAGACCTCAAGAGTAACCATTACACCTCGAACGATGAGGTGAAGGCAACTATTGCGTACTGGATTCGAGAGACGTCAGAAAAATCCTTCAGCATGGGATGAAAAAGTTGTACACGTTGTGAGAAATGTGTTAGGCTCAACTGTGGATATCTTGAAGAATATATATATATATATATATATATATATATATATATATATATAAAAAGACAAGTTATTTGCAGTCCGCAATAAGAAAATTGTATATGAAGTAATGAATTGTATATCATTATAATAGCTTCGATTACTTCATAGGGTTCTTGAGAACTATTCCACTCTGACGAGGCTAACAAGCCGAAACCATGGTCAGTGGATGTTTCCTCCCCTATGCAGTAATAAAGCTAATGTTTTGTTAATGGCTATATAACTACCAGCCCGATTTGTATTTGTCAATGGCTTTTATTATTTTCATAAGAGTTGTTTACAGATACATCTTACTTCATATATATTGCTGTGAAACCTACAAAATCCGTGAACTACGCTTTTCCAATCGAGCCCCTACGAATTGGATGTCAAGAATGCTGTGAATCCTACAAAAAGCTATTCATTACCTTAACTGTGTTGGTCCATTGACTTTCTTCTGTTAATCGCCTCGGCTGCTCCTCTAGATAGCTTTCATCCTCATACATAAAAAAACAAACACATTCCTACCACAAACATCAACGTCAACTCTATTTACATCAATATTCACAATACATTAAAATTTCAAAATTAATATTCAGCATAAATTTTAATATCGGAAAATTTCAAAATTAAATTTATTATCATTTTAATGTGCATCCAGAATTAAAGTCCTTGTAGGATGCCTACTAATTACTATAACAATATATGCAGAGTACAAAGGAGCATCTACCACCCCTTTACGTTAATTAACCAGGTTCGTCTAATTGAGCTCAAAGACATACCCTAAATTTTCATCATAATCCAGAACATCAATACTAAATACCCCTTTCTACTTAAACAAGCAAATTTCACCTTAAAATTAAAATATTATTGTTAGTACCATTTCACTACTGTCCATTTTGAGTAAATCAATTATAAAGTTATTCAACACACAAAAATCTCAAAGTTCAAACAAAATAGTATAATTTACCTGAAGGTTACTTGCACTCGTAGCTTCAATGTACATCGTCCTTTTGTTAATCACACCATTCCAACTGGGTTATATTTACGGCTTCTGATTCTCAACGCTTTAAAATTTTCTCCATCACCATTTATTTAAAGTTGTTTCAGGGCTTTTCCGGAACTCCTCTGTGTATATCTGACCCTTGTTTCGTAGATCCAGACACGTTTATGCACCATTTAAGTATTAATACCCCCGAAAAATAACAAAGAACTTCATACTTCTTTCACCAATATACGCCAAAACTGCCTACTTTTGTGTATATATTTGTCGTTGTAAATTTTTACCAATTGGTACAGTGATACTAAACTTTATTACCTTGTATCTTCTTTTCTAAGTGCACTAACGTACATTCATTGTAGCACGTACAGAACAAGCTGTTTTAAATCACATAATATTCGAGCAAACTGTTTAAATTATTTAATATTAAAACCGGAAAACTAAAAAGCACTGTTTAACGCGTTCAATCAAGTCGAAGATCTAAGAGAGCTTCCTCATATGCACCTCCGTATATATAGCGGTTAGCCTGTCTGTCGGTCTGTTCCCCAAAACGGACAATTCTAAAGAATTTCGTCTGCTATGTTCCCATTCAGCAGCTCGGCATGCGATTTTTACGAGTTTTGTACTCGCCCCAGTTAAATCTCAGAAAATTTCCTGAGAATACCTAATTAAATTTTATACAGAAATGTTATTTCTACCTCTCAATTTTGCCTTTTACTTTCAACCAATCGCAACCCCATGACGTTGCTCTACTCACGCCTTTTTACTATATGTGTCTCGGTCTTGCGCCTATTATCTGTCTCTATCTACCCTGTTCTTATTAGTGCAAATTGATGTTCCTTATTATCGATTATTTCAGTCCATGTGGACTATCTGGGTTAAATAACCCCGTATCGCACCTTCTCGTGAATATTAAGCCACGGTTTCTCCAAGATTCTTTGTAACCATTAATTATCTGCAACATTTTCGCCGTACGTGACTTTTAAACTACGCAGGTGTTCAAACATAATATTAATTCTCAGAGCTTTATTTTATTGGGTTTTTACAAGTTTTTATAGATATTATATGTTACTAACGGTTCAATTAACTTCAATTAAAATTAATACCCTTTAAATTTTAGTGAATCCTAACTAAATATTAATTATTATCTGTACGTTTTAATACCGGTTACTTAAAATTGAGTTAATTAATTTTTATAAATTTTGCACGTAATTTCTATTTGTTTCTTTACTAGGGATAATTAAATTACCCGTAAAATTTTCTAATACTGCTTCCTTTTATATAAAGCGTCTTGTACATGATTTAAATCTCTTATTTTTAATGAAACGAATGAATTTTTATGCTTCACGCTTTTATTTAATAACGCGAGTTATGTATCTTTTCCCAAAGCTTCTACACGGTGATTAAAATTATTTGATGTGATTATTTAATTTTCTACCCTGGTCTAAATATGAGTAATATATATATATATATATATATATATATATATATATATATATATATATATATTATACTGTCAAGAAGGGGGTGGGCTTATAAAATGTTTAAATAGGGCTTCGAAACGACTTTGCTAGAATGGGGGTATATTTGGTTTTGTTTGAGTATTTTCTTTCAGGTATTTTTGGTTTATAAATTAACAACAACTATTCCACGTTTATAAATTTATAAAGCTTTTGAAACTGCATTGCATTCAACAACATATACCGGCCATAGACCAGGCTAAGCTAGTTATAAGTTTGCATTGTATACGTATTTTAATTGTTATGGTTGCACGTATATGAAATTTAATTTGGAGTTAGCGTTTTCAGAACCATTTGAATGTAAAAACAAATATCAAAATTGCTTGGTATACTGCACGCTTTTAAAATTTTAAGGAGTTAAGTGATACTCCCGTAAAATTGGTTAAATCAATTTCAGTTTGAATATGTTTTAACAATTAAAGATTGGTTATGTAATGACAGGACGTTTACCGAATAAGACATAAATGTCTGTTGCGTACAATTTAAAAGCTGAACCATCAAAGTTTGTTAGCTATTTTCAATATTGTAAAAGTTCAATATACATAAATCACTGGATTACAAACCATCTAGAAAATGAATGTATCTAGAGAAAACAACTGTATTATTAATCAATTATTAATAATTATAAATTACATAGTGTGCGTAGAGATAGTTGTCATGGCAACGGAAAAAAAGAAGACGGTTTTTATTTATAAGGGACTTCAAATTTATATTACTGAAAAATAGACGTGTTTTGTACTGTTATGAGTTTTATTACATTTAAAAGTTACGAGAAAGTTTTGAAAGTCAAGTTGTACCTGGAGATAGCAAATAGTAGCAGTTTTACGGCGAATAAAAGTTAATTAAAGAGGGAGTGCTGGTCTGTACCGTTATTGTTTGAAGACGAAAGCATAGTGGAATTGGAGTTATCTGAGTATTTGTATAACATAAAATTTGTAGAAATATTAGTAGTTTTATAGTCTGGAGATTATCAGTTGCTCGAGTTACTTATTATTTACAGGAGGTGTCTGCAGTTGGTCACTTGGCTTCAGGACGGCTGGAAGGCGGCGCTTGTATCTGGATTCCAGGTATTAGTATTTAATATCTACGCAGTGCTTTAATCAAATTTATAAAAGTGGAACTAGTGTTTGGGAATACTTTTGGCTTTTAAAATTATTTGAAAAATCCTTGAATATTTGTTTGGGTGTCTAGTTGAGAGGTGTTTGCTTAGGACGGACCCACCCTAGGTAGATTCCGCCACGTGTTTGACGGCCCTGTAAAATATTTAAGTGCAGCAGCCGTGTAAAATATTTAAAGATAAATTGTGTGGCATAACTCAACAAGGCTCTAAAATAAGACAAGGAGTGACAGATAGATATATTACGCCTATCACTAATAAGGTAGGATCACAGTATATATAATAATATATATATATATATATATATATATATATATATATAATAAAGGTTGTTAGTTATTTTTGGGATATTATTTGTTAAAAACATACAAAGTTAATTGATCATTTGCTTTAATAATTGACGTTTCGGTTGACCTTTGAAACCTTAATTAATTTTTCAGAATTATAATTAAGGTTGCAAAGGTCAATTAACTTTGTATGTTTTTAACAAATAATATCCCAAAAATAACTAACAACCTTTATTATATTATTACTTGTTACTGAAGTGTGTGTTATATATATATATATATATATATATATATATGTGTAAATATTAATTAATATTAGTTAGAAAGCTTAATTTTGAGGCGCATAATTGCATAAACATATGTGAATCGTAATTTCGTAAAGCATAATTTAGATTTGTTTTTAAATAGCGTATGAATTGGGTAAATACAAAAGCTTTCAGGTTTGTAGCTTAATAATCAATAATAGTAAAGGGTTTAATAGTATAGCATATTCCAAGAGGGAGTTGTATATTCGAGTTTGGGCACGTGTTAAATATTCTAGGGGGTAACATTGTAAACAGATAACGAGGATAAAAGCTTGTCAACAAATATTAAAATTACGGGAAATAGATAGTTGGGGGACAAACACAGGTATTTATAGCACGTACGAAAACAGATCGATATAAAGAGAAAGACTATTGTTTACATGATGTAGTAAAGGAAGGAGAGTAAAATATGTTTAATGACCGTTGACTTAGAAACGCCTGCTAGACAAGAAAGTTAGAGGCTAACGAGAGGAACAAAGACACGTTATGTTTTCGAGTAGAAATGGAATAAGAAATCTGGGTAAATTTTACAAACAGTGTACGACTGTTAGATTAGGTAAAAGCAGGATAGACGATGATATCGATCGTTTAGGTAAAACAGGACTTGTAAATAACGGGGGAATAACATGTAAAGATAACATAAAACGGGAGATTTTAAATGCAAGTAGGAGCGAAATGAGAGATATGCGCGTACACATGAAGCGTATTTAAGAGGCTAAAGTAAAACGACAGTTAGCGGGTTTTCGTAGAAGACAGCCCGGCTGAAAATTTTTAATGAGGGTTTTTGCGTAAAGCATTTGTTTGTAGTGAAAATTTTGGTATTTAGACGACTGGTAACAAATTGTACCTAGAATATCTCAAGGATAATTGCGTGTTTGTGGAATTGAAACTACGGTTGTGTTGTTTGTGCTAAGTTACCAAGAAAAGTGTTATAGGGGTATTCAAAATAGATGCAAGGTGGTGGTTTTTGAAGTTTATATAAACCAGATGGAGGTGGTGAAAGCTCTTTTTTCTTTTACTTTCAATCGCCAACCAAGCTACTTGCAAAAGTGATTAAGTAAAGTTTAGTTCTTATAAAAATTTAATTAGCACAAGTGGGTGCACAGATATTTTGGCAAGTCTGAAGCAAACAAAATGCAGTAAATAGTTGAAATTAAATATCAAGTAAGTACCAATATACTACTTGTGATTGGAGGCGGTGTGTGTACTCGGAGTACATATCGAGTTTATGGCTGGACTAGTAGCAGGTGTACGGGAGCATGGTAGTACGGTACATTTCTGTGGAGGAATCTAGTTAGAAGCGGTTTGTTCCGGATGGTGAAAGGCCATCTGGAGATAGTATTTACACGTGCAGTCGATAGGGACGATCCCGTTGAAGATGGTTTTCAAATAGAGAGCTGGTGATGCAAAAATCCAGGTAACTCTACCTTATAAAACTTTTAGTTTTTGTTGTGATTTTGTGGTGACAATATGGTGATTTTTTTGTGTATTTATTATAATGTAAGGACATTTTAATTGATGATTTACCTTGAAAAAACTAAATGAAAAATTATTTATGTAATATTTTGATGGTATCACATGAAGATGAAATTTTAGCTTTTGTAAAATGTAAAAGGGTTTTTGGTAATTTCAGTGCAGTAGTTAGCACATAGATAAAGGAAGGTTAACCATGAGCTTGTATTTGACCTGGGCTGTAAAGTAAAATTTGGAAATAAGCCCAGTTGCTTTTGGTTCATGATAGATGTAATTAAATTTCAAAATTATTTTCTTTAAAAATGAGATTTATTTTCAAATTTGATGATGTGTGTTAGATATTGAAATACATGAGACGTGTAAACGCAGTCAACTTTATTTGTAGTAGGTTTATAAAAGGAGTTTTCTTAAATAATCCAGCCGACCTGAAACCTACAATATATATATATATATATATATATATATATATATATATATATATATATATACACACACAGAGTGGTAGAAAAGTCCCGGAACGGTCAAATATTTTGGGAAATACTCATCGCATCAAAAAAAAGGAAAAATACGTGTTCAATATTTTTTTAAAAGCTATCCAATGGCACCAAAATTGAACCCTAACCCCCACCCCTAGAGGTAGGGGTGGGGCAACTTTAAAAGTTTAAGTGGAAACCCCATTTGTTATTGCAGATTCGGATTCGCCACAAAATGTTGGTCATAATTTTTTTAGGTTTTTGCAGATGGCGCTGCAATCGACAAAAATTAACTATTTCTAGAAGAATTGATGGATCAGAAAATAAAAGAAGTAAAATAATAAATTATTTATTTCATACATAACGAAATTACCGCCGAAGGTGTTCAAATTGACCATTTGTCGCGCTTATAGGTCTTCCAGATCTTGGTTCATCCTTCACCGAACCAGTTCGCTCAAAACGATTCACTGTTCGACTCACAGTAGATTTAGAAATCGGTTGACGTTCCGCATTGACTTCATTGAATAAATCTGCGACTTGCTGCAATGATCTTTCTTTATCTCCATACCCCCGCATCATCAGGACAATTATTCTTTCTCTTTCAGACAGAGACATCACGAAATAATATCAAAAGCTAGTAACGAAATGAATACTAAAAATGAATGTAATTCTGACATTTTTCGATTTCAAATGTTTTTGTACCCTATTTTGGTTTTGTCAATTACAACGCCTTCTATAATCCAAAATGGCTTGTATCGTAGGTCAATTTGGGGTCATTTATCCTGCGGAATCCAAATCTGCAATAACAAATGGGGGTTTCCACTTAAACTTTTAAAATTGCCCCACCCCTACCCCCAGGGGGTGGGAGTGGGGGTTTGATTTTGGTGTCATTGGATAGCTTTTAAAAAAATATTGAAATATTGAAATATTTATTTTTGCTCGATCTTGCTATTTGTTTCTGTTCGTGTTCTACAGGTGTGCAATGCTTTTCAGCCTATCCTCGTATTACCCGAAACAGTGATCTCTACGACATGACAATCATGCTCATTAATGGGATTGTCATTCAGATACTTGCATAATTTAAACATACACTAAGGAAGCATTTTTAGTTGTTTGCATTACGTCTTAGTTTCGACCCATTTTCGTTTTGAACAAGATACCACTTTGGGGTATTATGATTTGCTAATGTACTTGTTACGCCTTATTTTTGGCGTTACAAACTTTACTTCAGTAATTTAATATAAGGGATTTCCAGTACTAATTGGTATGCCATTTTCCGTTATTATTTAAGTAGACTATAACACATAAAAATGCAGTTATTGAATTCTCGTGCTCTAGCAGGTATGTACTTTACTGTATATGATCTTTTAAACAAACACTTTTTCATGCTTGAAGTTATGTGCGGTTATTGCCTCAACCAATGAGAACGTTTGACGATTTGAGGGATTTAGCGAGTTCGTGTGAAAAGACGCCATTATCGAGATGGATTTAAATTACTTAACTGAACAGACGAGCGAGTGGATTATAACGTAGTGCATGATTTACCCTATCATTCAATACCGACTTCCTTTCCGTATTTTATTTGTTCATAATGTTGTAAGTTAGTTCTACGAATATCGCTGCCAATTGTTAAACAAAGAGGCGAACGACCAACGAATATCTTGAGATTACGTTTAGAGAAGCGTCATCCAAACATGTGAAGAACGTAACTAGCTGTACTTACCGTAAATATCTATTTAAATGAAAGTAAACTATTTTAGAGTGTCAATTATTGTTCATTATGGTAATTAAAATCTGTGCGCCATCTGTAGAACCACGTCTGATACTATAGTACGTGTACTTGAAACTGTAATTTGACAAGTAATATCCTAGCTAGTTTTCATTCTCTTTCCTCTTTAACCAAAACATTTTCTTTAACATATGGGTCGTGCCGATTCTTAGTATGCTTATAATAGTACTCTTTATATTTACTTTAATTAGTTTTAGATATTGGTAAAAAGTATTGTTTTTTGAACTATTAGAGTAAAGTAAATTAGAATCAATAGGAATTTCCGTTCTAGTACTACGATTAAATAATATTTGTGTTGGTGATTTGTGTAGACCATTAATTTACACGTTTTGATATTCCATTAATGCAATCTCTACACCTTGATCTGTATCATAACATTTTTTAACAACCCTTTCCGTCCGTCCACTGCTACGAGAATAATGGGGCCAACTCATTAGTATCGGAAAATTGTATAGTGCTACAAATTTTTTATATTTAAAAGATGCAAAAAGCTTATTGTCATATATTAATGTTCTAGATATGTCATGAGTGGCATATAGATTTTTAAATTTTCTATTAGCTCACTGGAGGTTTTATATTTTATATTCATAATCTCCAGTTATTTACCATAATAATCTTTTACTACTAAATAACTTTTACCTTCAAATTTCATAAAATCACAGGCTAATTTATTAAATGGAAGATCAGATATATCTTATTGTATTAATGATTCTTTACAGTTTGCATTAGAAGATTTCTCATACACATCGTACAATATGAAATTGAATATTCGATACCTGACATGGGGCCAGTTCAACATACAATTTCTTTTTCCTAACGACATCAAAATGTGGCACCTGTAATAGATTTAGAATATAATTTTTCTACAATTTTCGGAACTACACTTTGATGGTTAAAGAACACTACCTTATCTTTTACAAAAATTTCATTTTTATGTATCATATAAAATTTCACATTTTCCCAAGCATGCCTTTTATTTTAAAAGTAAAACGAAGTAGGTTAATTGAAGTCAAGGGAATATTCTAACAATTAACATTAATTAAAATCCAAAGCCATTATGTTGTTGGTTTGACCGTCAACGGAGAATCTTGCCATGATTAAAGCATCGAGTCCTAAAGTTCCCTAAATCTAGCTCCAAATCTTGATTATGTTTCATAGACATACTTACAAATCTTTACAGACCAATAAGCATCCTACCCGCGCTATCAAAATCTATAAAATATTTACCTTTAAATCAAATGTTGGACTTTCTGCATGAAAATGACCCTCTTGACCAATATCAATCGGGATTCGTGCTAATCATAGTACGTGTACAGCTATTTTGAAAGTAATTGAAGATGTAAAACGTGCCATAGATACACAAGGAATTATAACTTTTATTCTCTTAGATTTCATGTCAGCTTTTAAAAGCATAATTTCGAAATTCTTTTAACAATTCCATTGTAATTTTACTGAGCGGTCATTAAGATGGTTTAGGTCATATCTGAATAAACGTAGACAACAGGTATTTGGCCCCAACACATCATCTGTTTCAACTTCTAAGAACATATTGTCGGGAGTTCCACAAGTAAGTGTTTTAGGCACTCTTTTATTTAGTTTATAGATTCAAGATATTTCAACCTGCCGAATATTCTGCTGTTACCATTGTTATGCTGATAATGTCGAATTGTATCATCACTAATTCAAACGACGTCATTGAAACTGAAGTCAGGCTAGAATTTTTTAGTGGGGCGCATGTATGAACTTGACGATAAATTCAAAAAGTCAAGAAATCTTTCTGGAAATGCAAAATTTTTTAAATAAACTCAAGCTGGATGAAGTCCCTTCTCCAATGCTAGGTAAATCAATTATCGCCATTTCTTCGACATTTAGATATCATGGAATTCTTTTAGATTCTAATTTAACCGGGTGCGCTCAAATATCTCAACGTCTGCAAAACAGTTTTTCAACTGTACACAATTAAGCGACAAACGTTTATATCACTTAAACTAAAACCGATGCATGTTTAAGCAATTATACTAACCCGTTTGGACTATTTTGATTTCATCTATACAAATTTGGTGTTCCGAGCTTCGTACACGATTACAGCGCGTACAAAATATATATATATATATATATATATATATATATATATATATATATTATTATATACACCACCCCTCTACTTTTTGTGTGTTTCACCTATATTATACCCTTTATTTTATACTTTTGTAAAATGTGCACACCTAATGCACGCCCCTTACTTGCACCGTTTGGTTGGTTCTTTTATAAACTATTTAATGTAATGCCTCAACTATTTAAAACTCTTAATCTCAGGTTATTCAACTGCTTATAGTGGGTTTCCGTTATAAGTAGTTGTGTTAAGTCCAACCAACGTGCACCCTTTTGTTTTACTACTAAAATTGCTACTCTACTTTAGTATATGCCAAAATTTCTAATTAGATCAAAGTTACTATGTGCCAAATTAAATTACAACCAAATTTTATATGACTAAATTTTGACGTATTAAAGAATATGATTTTAAAACTCACCTGGTCTATACTCCGTCGATGCCTCGCTGACTGCTGGCACAAAATCCTAATTACCGTATACGTCTTCACAATGATGCTCTTGAATTTCCGTGCAGCTTCCAGGTGTCCTCGACTTTTAACTGTTCCCCAATATCTGAAATGATTAACCCAAATTTAGAATTTAGAAAATACCGTGTTACAACTTCCCTTGTGCTAATATCCACTTCGAATTCTTGTTTCCTCTATAAAACCGTCCGCTTCTCCGTATCTAATCTCCAATCTACTCGTTTCTTTATCTTTCTGTTCGATGCTCCTTCTAACCTTAAACCACACTCCAATATCCAACTTCTAATCTGTATAATCACTCTCGATGACCTTCTAACTTTAAACCACACTCCAATATCAAACTTCTTTCTGTATAACCACTCTCGATAACCTGCTACCTTTAAACCACCCTCCAAATCCACTAATTTTCCGTCGCACAATCACTACTATTCCCTTTATAATTCCTATGCTTGTATCTTTTACCACTTTTCAATTAAACTCACTTTAAAACAATTACTTTTATTATCTGAATACAAATTAGCACAGTTCTGAAAACACGTCTTTTACAAAATTGGTTCGAAAAATAATCACTTTGTTTACTCTCTAAGGCGACCATGTTAATTCTCTACTAGCCAACTACATCTTAAAGTCCATTACAAATAACTAAGTTCGTGTCGCACATACCATAGTCCATGTCTTTTATACAGTTTCATAATCACATTAAATTCTAATATATGTCCTAAATCTTTACATTCAACCAATCACATTTTACGTTGTTATAACTAATAATTTTGAGTTTACAAATATTGTCCAAAAGTTGATGCTATAGAAAATGAAACCAAAATAAATTATACTTGACCCTGGATGCATGTTGATAGTGAACATTCATAGACGCATCCGGCTTTTGGACGGCAAATGTACTTTCAAAGGCTTTTAAAAATTCAACTCGGTATAAACCCTTGAGCATTTCACATCTTACTACGCCACTTAGTCATTTTAAAATTGCCTTTTGGCACTTAATTTCAACTACTATATTTGAATGGTATTTTAGTATACATAAAATACGGCAAACATATATTTTTAGGTTTATGTGATCAAATATGTGGATTATTTTTGTTTGGCATATACTACCTTGTACTAACCAACCCTTATAACTCTTAGTAGCTCCCTTAGACACATTTTAATATATATATATATATATATATATATATATATATATATATATATATATATTCGTTACATTTTTGGTTTAAAATTTAATATTTTCTACTCTCAATTAACAGACGAAGCATACAAATTAATTAGAATGAATTTTAGGGATATAAAACCGTATAGCAAAAATATAAGGGACGCACAAGGAAACGTCATTATAGAAAACGTAGAGAAAGTGAGTAGATGGCAAGAATACATAGGGAATTTATATGCAGGAGAGGAACTAACTGCATTAGAACAGGAATCAGACATTGAAAATGATGACTTGGGATATGCTATACTTAGAGACGAGTTTGAATTAGCATTAAAGAGTCTGAAAAATGGTAAGGCGCCGGGTACAGATAAGGTGCAAGCAGAAACTCTAAAAGCCGCTGGACAAGCAGTAACAGAACGTCTCTTCCAACTTGTAAGCTGTATGTATGAGACAGGCGAGATACCCAAAGATTTCAAACGTAGCATCATAATAAATATACCAAAAAAGAAAGGCGCAGATAGATGTGAAAATTTTCGAACAATAAGTTTGACAGCACACGCGTCAAAAATATTAACTAGAATTGCGCAAAGACGAATGGAAAAACGAGCTGAAGAAATACTAGGAGAAGACCAATTTGGGTTTAGGCGAAACAGGGGAACACGGGAGGCTATTTTAGCTCTGAGAGTGATAATGGAGAAAACAATAGAAAAAGGGGAAAGCATGTATATAGGGTTTGTAGATCTGGAAAAAGCATTCGACAATGTAAATTGGAAAAAAATGTTTGAAATACTCAAAAAGATTGGAATGAGTTATAGGGATAGACGAATAGTACATAGCTTATACAAAGAGCAAACAGCAGTAATAAAATTAGAGCAGGAACGTAGAGAAGTAAACATTAGGAAAGGGGTGAGACAGGGATGTGCTCTATCCCCATTGATTTTTAACTTGTACATAGAAGAGGCAATGAATACTGTCAAATGCAGGAAGACATTTGGAATTACTATGCATTGACAAAAAATTGATATGCTTAGATTTGCAGATGATATAGTGGTATTAGCGTCTAGCAAGGAAGAGTTAGAAGCTGCTCTTAATGAAATGGAAACGGTTCTAACAGAGAGATACGGTATGAAAATTAACAAAACTAAAACTAAAGTTCTAGTTTGCAAAGGTGGGGAAAATAAATCAAAAACAAGAATACAAATATTTAACACGAACTTACAAGAGGTTAAGGATTTCTGCTACCTATGAAGCCAAATATCGCAAGATGGGAAATGCACAAAAGATATAAAACAAAGATTAGCACAAGGTCGTGCTACATTTAACAAGAAAAAGCAACAACTGTGCTCAAAGACAACAAACATAGAAACAAGGAAAAGATTGCTTAAAACATATGTGTGGAGCACAGCACTGTACGGCTGTGAAGCCTGGACAGTAGGAGAAGCGGACAAGAAAAAAGTAGAAGCCTTTGAAATGTGGTGTTACAGGCGTATGATGAAGATATCATGGACAGACAAAGTTAAGAACGAAGAGGTACTAAAGATGGTAGGGGAACAAAGAAATATGTGGAAAACGGTAAAAAATAGGAGAGATAGGATGATAGGCCACATACTACGGCATGAGGGAATAGTGCGGAATATATTAGAAGCAGAGATAGGAAAAAAGAGAAGAAGAGGCAGACCTAGATTAGACTACTGCACACAGATAGTAAAAGATGTAGGCTGTAGAGGTTTCAGGGAGATGTGTAGGCTAGCCCAGAATAGAAATCAATGGAGGTACGCATCCAACCAATCCCAAGATGGATAAACTAATGACGAAAAGGTAACTGTGCTTAAACATGATGATTATTATAAGTATCTACAAGAATTGGTTGGGCAATATTCTCGAATAATGTTAAGTGTGTGAAAGGATTTACTGGAAAACCATTATTTCGGCAAATGTCTAAGTGTTGGGGGATCTTGGTAGCCACAGGTTGCTTAACCTCCTTCACTGAATCTCGGTAAAATAGGGTATAAAATTAGAAAACATTAGAAAGGGAACGAGCTGAATACACATATTCCCTGAAAAGAAGAAAAAGAAGAAAACCACCAAAAACGCAAAATCAAAGAAGCTGCTTATATAACCCTACATAAAAATAACTGAGTTGCAAACGATTCCGTGACTTTCAGTAAACAATGGATTCCATTACTAAAAGAAATAACAAAAGAAATAACAAATGAAAATCAAATGCCCACAATATCTAGGTAGCATTGCAAGTTTTTCCTGGGTTTTCCTTGCAATGTTAACATGAAATACAGCCTACATACATGATTTCTATTTATACATAAAATAACTAATTACATAAAAATAAGCATATTAACAATCCTTGTAAAACAGCATTGGTATCTGACAAGTATAAATCCACAATAAGGTTACCTCAAAACCATATACAATCTCCGTCGAACAGTATTGATATCTGACAAGTGTAAACCCGCCATAGAGTCGCCTCAGAACCATGTTAAAATCTACCAAAGAGGTAACTTAAATCATAATGAATTTTCCCCCTCAAAATAAATATAAAAAAACGACTACTAAGCCTTTCAATAATGCAATCGCACACTTCTTTAATAACCATCCTCTCAATTGTATAAATAGAAACATGTTAAAAAAATGTTTTCCAATTCCAAGTTATTGAATTTATATAGAATTCACCAATAAAAATTAATCAGCTGATTTCACGTTAAGCGTATTGACTACCTAAAGAATGCCGATCCCAGGTCGCAACACAAATTGAAGGCAATCATTCTGTTAAACTTTAAAAATTTTTGCTTAGTATACTCAAACCAAATATTTTAAACATCAATAAATCAAAGTCACCTTCAATTTATATCATAAATGTCAAACTTGAAGTTTTTATTATTATTTTGACAACGATTCTAGGTCATGGATCGAAACGTAAATAAAGTTGATTTTAAAAACTATGAGTGGTTTAATTCCCAAAGAAGATTAACCTGAATACACATGCTGTGTGAGAATTTCAGGGAACTATGTAGGCTAGCTCAGAATATAAATAAGTGCAGGTACGTGTCCAACCAGTTTTGAGATGGAAAACCTAATGACGAAAGAATAAGCGCAGATAAATCTGATGATTAGTATAAACAACTGGTTGTTGGTTGCGAAATACTTGCAACTAGTGTTGACTGTGCGAAGAGATAAATTGGAAGATATATTGAATCGCCAAATGGATAAGTGTTGGCCTATGAGGAAAGACAACAAACATAGAATAAGAAGAAAATTGTTGAAAGCATATGTGTGAAGCACAGCACAGTATGCCTATGAAATTCGGGAAGTCTGAAACGCAGACAGAAAAACGGTAGCAGCCTTTTGAAATGATGTGCTTCAGATGTATGAGGACGATAGCATGGACAGACAAAGATAATAACAAATAAGTTACAGAAATAGTAGGGGAACAAGGATATCTGGGGAAAATGAGAAATAGTAGGGCGGAATACGTTCTAAGACATTTTTGGGGAATAGTATGTGATATATTACAAGCAGAGATAGGAAAAAAGAGGTAGATGTAGACCTAGATCAGACAGTTATAGATGCAAACTGTGCATATTTTAGGGAAATCTGTAGGTTAGTTCAGAATAGGGAACAATGATGGTACGCGTCTAACCAGTTCTAGGACTGAAGACCTAATGATGACTCTCAATTAAATAGACTTAATCTTTATGAAAGGCGCAACTTTCACTTAGCTATTTTTACTTTCAAACTACTATGCAAAGATCGTCGACATATTCATAATAGCAGTTTTATCGTTTTTCACGCAGGACCTACAATTCCAAACAAGTGGATGTGTTATCCTTTCTCATCTAGTAATGGACCCGAGCCGAGCTGAGCTATGCGTCAGCTCGGCTCGGCTCGGCTCCTACATTTAAAAAGTATTACATAAAAGTTACTCTAAAAATGTGTTTTGATGAATAACCTCCTATAAGCTAACCCTGCAGAATTATAATTTATAAAATCTTTGTTTATGTCATCTTCAGGTAATAAAGGTTCATAGATTTCTTCTACATTATTGCGACTGTTAATATTATGGAGACCTGCCGTAGCACATATAACTGCAGCTGAGGTTTCTAGATTAGTACTTAATGTTCTTCTAAGACATGAAAATCGACGCTTTTATAACCTAAATAATCGCTCCACAATATTCATGTAAGAATATGACTTCTATTGTAGCTGTTTTCCGATGGTGTATTTGGAGTTAGTAATGGAGATAGAAGGTATGGGCGACAAGCGTAAACGTTATCCCCAAGCAACAACCCACGAATGTTGTTATTCTCATACCGCAAACATACTCCACTTCTTTTGAAAATTGTATTGTCATGAGCAGATCCAGGGTGTCGAACAACAATATCAAGTATTCGCTGTTTGGTCCAGTAATAACCTATTACATTCATGATTATCTAACATTATTAATATATTCAAAACATACCTGCACACTTATAGAAAAATAACGCTTTCGATTGCGAAACTTCTGCTACTTCCGTTCCGGGATTTTTAAATGTTATATGAGTACCATCAATACATCCTGATACAGAAGGGAAACCATGCATTTCATAAAACTGCTGAATGTTAGTTAGTCCGTTGTTGCTCTTCTGTGTTGGGAAGTTTCACATGCTCTCTGCACCTATTTGCCAACGTTACAGATATATGTTTGATTAATCTTGAGACACTAGCTTGGCTAATTCCACGCAGATCTCCATGGACAATCTACAACATGATCATGTAGATGATATGGCATAATTCTAGAAATTACAACAAACACACCTGGGAACTAACGGTTGCAAAAAAGCGTAATGTTACCAGCAACTGCAAAATAGAGGGATCGGTAGACCTCGATTATTAATTTTATTGGACAATTCATCAGTGGTAAAATTAAATCCCTTACAGCTACTTTAGTATATCTATAGCGTTTAATAAACTCTTTTTCGCGATAAGATTCCATAGGATTATCCGCACCCTGAATATAACGTTTTGGTACCTATAAAAACTTCAATTTAGTATATTTTTACCAGAATATATTTATATGTATCCGTTTCTTAAGTTATCCATCCTCTGTTCCTCTAGGTCTACATATTCAAAAAAATCTCCCAATTCATCATCCATTTTAAGAAAACAAAATCAAAATCAATCGAATATTTCAGTTTCGTATTTAATATTATTTAGGTTAGAATGTTCAGTAAGTATTACTTAAGGATGGGTTGTGCGTACCTTACATGTAAGGTATACTTGAGTATACGTTTTAGCTTTATGAAATAGGGAAGGTGTGCTTAAGTTTGAGGTGGACTTTGAGAATTGTATATGAATACGACCCTAAAAGTGGTGGTGACACGTACTAGTTTCACATTAACGCTATCACTTCAAACGCAAATTGCTTGAGTACCGAACACGCCAATAGACAAACTCACACTATCTTCACCCCCTCGTTACTACTTAGTTTGAAAACCAGCCAGGGATGCGAATACAATTGGGTTATTCCTAACAGTTTGGTCTCTTATCGCTTCTTGGCACTACCTACGCGATTTCAATGACCTCGCACGACACTCCACGAATAAGACATGCCTTACTCCTAAAAATCGCTACATTGTACTATAACTAAAATATCCAAAGAACAAGATATTTCATTCCTAATTACAATATTATCCTTATTTATTAACTATAAGCCTCTAAATTACTATTACTATTACTATTATGATTTTATCTCTTGCGGTCTGAAATGCAATTATACGTTGCTCGTCAACTGTGGAACGGTTCTCTTTATCATTAAGAAGTTTTTCTGCACTTTCAATTTTATCTAGTAGCATGTTTACAGTGACTACTACAGATGGTAGCGTAACAAATCTGTCATCCCCTCGTGTTACACTGATTTTTTGAAAATGTTTAAGAACTTTACAACCGAATCTAAAATTAATCACTCATTTTCACTTAAAATAAACTTTTACAACACATAATCACTGCTATATAAACCCATGATTTCTTTCTTTAGCTTTATCGCTACGTCCAACATACTGTAAGTGGAGTTCCACCTGGTGGAAACATCAAGAACGGGCGATAGTTCAGTTGGTGCCACAGCAGTCTAGCAGGCACTTTGAAAGCAAATACTTAGCCGTTCTGATATTTTAATTTTATTGAATATACTTCGAATTTTTTATACAGTTGTTAGGATTTTCATTAATAACATAATCTTTGTCAATGTCGTCTTCGCTTTCGTCGCTATCAAATTCATCACTGCCTTCTGTTGAGCTTAGGTCTAATGTTTCCAACATAGCTTGCACACCTAAGTTTAGAACATGTGTCATATATCTAAAATGTTGGTTGATGTTGTCAAAATTTGGCATAATGGTATTCAGCTCACGCATGAATAAGGTGTTGTATACTGTATTGTCAACTGTAATACCTTGAATTTTTGATTCAATTCCATACTTTTGCAATGTTTCGAAAAATACTTTAGCGATGACTTTGCCTTTGTGTTGGACATGGGAAGGTACAAAATTTATTACAATATTGATTGTAGCTCCCAATTTCTTTCGATGAAATGAACAGTTATCCCAGTGGCGCCTCGTATCGAATATATTTGGTAGTGCTGCATCCCTAAAGTAAAAATATTTTATTGGTTTTTCTTAAATATAAGTGGAAAACGTCTATCTTTCTTTGTAGCAAATTGGTCAATCACTTTTTCGTTAAAATCGGGAATTGAAGTTATGAATTTTTCTTCAATTGACATTATAATTTGAATAAGGGCCGCTATACTTGTGGTCACGTCCCCAATGCTCCACCCGGAGGTACTACATTGGGTTTAAACGCGAAAATAATCGTGCTTCTAATTAATTCCAACTTCATAGTTAATCCACCCTAAATAAAAAAAACTAAATAAAAATCTAACAAACCTAAAAATTTAACAAACCTAACAAGCTCTAACAATCTAACAAACATAAAAATCTGACAAACTGAAACAAAAACTAAAAACAAAAACTAAAAACAGGGTTGTAATTAATGGTATCCCTAGCGTTGACTTTGGAGTGTACCCGATCAACAAGACACAAGCAAAAATGAGAGGGGGAGGGATCCGTAATACCGGAT
Source organism: Platerodrilus igneus (assembly GCA_036346225.1). Lineage (NCBI taxonomy): Eukaryota > Metazoa > Arthropoda > Insecta > Coleoptera > Lycidae > Platerodrilus > Platerodrilus igneus. The sequence continues at coordinate 2,460,730 of JARFIW010001660.1, forward strand.
AGCAGTGCGACCTGAAGGGTCGTTTTAAAACTATCCAAATCTAGCTAACTAATGTAAATTTATCCCTAGCTTTCCCTATCATTCTCTAACTGATTTATATTATGATTACAATCTTCTCAATTCTGCTCTTCCTTCCCAAATATATACTGCAACCAAAATGGCGACAGAACGTCAAACAAAACAAATATGCCACAAAATACTACAAAACATGCTAATAAATATAAAGTGTAAATATAAAATATAAATAAATATAATTATATAAATATATAAATAAATGTCTAATAAGCGTTAAGCATATAGCAGTGCACAAAATAGCAAAAGCATCACCCTATTTATCAGATGCACTCCCACAAGCATATGTCGGCTAGCGCCATTACACGCAAAACGTGCTTGTTAAATTATTTCAAAAACTACTAATTAATGTAAATCAATGCTTGTGCGAGTACAGCCGCCACAATTTAAGTCTTACCTCGATGATAAAATTCTCCAGCATCCGAAGATCTGGTCGTCTGCTTACATCTAACTGTAACTTACTTCTAAGAGGAAGATGGGGTGCACTGCTAAAGTCCTGGTGGGTATGCACTAAATGTTCTTGGGGGGGATCACAATCACTATCACTATCACTTCACTTTCAAGTCCTGGGGGGATGCGCGGTTTCACTCTATTTTATTATCTTTGTTTATTTTATTGATTTAATTTAATGAGGGTTTCTGATTTATTTGTTATTGTTTATTTCTTATTATTTATTACCGATTTTCCGATTTCCGCACATAATTATGAAGATAGGCAGTGATTGTATTAATGGTGTGGGGGTTTCTCGTGCATATTGGACATTTGGGTATAAGTATCATGTTATTTTATTATTATTATTATATTTTTTTTTGTTTTTTTTTTAATATCAGGTTTTGGTTAAATCTATGCTCGTATCCTTACTCACGCCAAGTCAATCTAAAATTTTCCAATCCTCCCACCAACCCCACCAAATTTTACACGCGGTTATCATTGTCTAATCTCGCGACCCTTCCCGCGAATTCTTTTAAGGCTGTCCAGAACGCCTTCTGGTTAACCATTTCCCCGACTTCCTCTAGGCTCTTTGGCCATGCCAGACCTAGGATAGCTAGTTTGCTATCAGCCAACCCTCAATTTCCCGCCTCAAGCGGGCAGTCGAAGAGCACTTGCTCTGCGCTTTCCGCGCCCTTACCGCATTCGCAGCGGTCGCTGTTGGTTAGCCCGAACCTTTGTAAATACGCCTTCAGGGCGCCGTGCCCTGTTATCAACTGCACCATTCTGTGATCGAGCTTATCCTCGATCCTACCTCTAGCTTCTATGCTCGGTATGAATTTGTGGGTCAATCTGCCCGTGACAGCGTTGTTCCACCTCTCTTCCGATTGTCGACTTGATTTTTCGCGCAGCTTTCTTTTAATCAAAGACTTCGGTATCGACGAATGTGATATTCGAAAGTCTCCCGTCGCGGCCTCTTTAGCTAATTCATCAGCCCTATCGTTTCCTGCGTTACCATTGTGCGACCTGACCCAACAGAACTTTAAACGTCGAAACTCGAGCGCCGTACGCGCTATCCTCCAGACGTCCGCTAGGAGGTCTGTCGAGGTGTTCATGTTTCTTCAATTGACAGCATTGAAGGGGCCGTTAACCTATCTTCACACATCGAGTTTCTTAAAAAAAGTTTTTATATGGTTTAGAGTAGAAAAACTGCGTTCGGCTTCAACAGTGGTCATTGGTGTGGTCACAAGAATTTGTTTTAGTTTCGGCCATCGTTTCGTCCAAATTATTCGCAATTATGGATTTAAGAAAAGGCACAGCACCGCGTATTTCTCTTCATTCTCTATTGGAATATAATACGGACAACTCTGTTTTGAGGCGTTCTTTATTTAAAATATCGACAGTTTTTGAGCAGTTCATTATATAGCAGAAATTGGGGGCATGTGATACGCAATGCTTTTTTGGAAATATAAATTCTTGGAACATGCATCCCAATAGTTGTAGCTCACTGTTGTACCATTTCGTGGTATTTCAACGAACTTCGTTCGTTTATGAAATCGATTTGTCGTCCGTCTGTCTGTCCGTCTGTCCGTCCGAGGCCTTTCTAATGGTCGGATATCATTGTGTGATACATCAATTGATTCAGCTCGGTGTCCTGAGCTTAAGTTTTGATGTCAGTTGAAATCGGGCCACGGGGACGCCGTGCCCCCGCGATATTCCGTCGGGAAAATTAAAATTTCAAATAGGTCCAAAATTAATGTGCGATACATATTTGGACTCCCCTAACATAGCTGAGTCGAAATATGGTACCCCCACAAAATCTGACCACGGATACCCGACCCCCCCCCCCGGGGAATTAATTTTTATTTTATCTGAATACTTATAATTATTACAACATAATAATTTTAATTTCTTTAAATTGTGTTAAAGTAAGTCTACATTTGGAAGTTCGTTGCGACAATGCCTTGCATTTTCAACTTGTTTTATAATACAGTTATATGACAGCGTTTACAAGTATATTGACAGTAAAATATGAGGCAACATAAGTTACGCGTACACCTGTTACTAGGATGAATTACGAGCGTTGACACTAAACCTAAAAGATTCTAAACCCTATTCAAATTGACAGAATATTAGACGACCAATTTTTCAGACCGCCTTTGTATTTCTTTTTCGGAATACTGCTTATTGCTAATGTAATAAAAACAACAACCGAGTTAAGGAGTAAGGGAATTCACGAAATCACTAAAAGTAGCTATTGTTCTTGAAAGACCGCAGCGACAAACAAAGACTGACGACCAGATGAGACGACAAAGGTGAATTTTTAAATGTAATATTTGTACTGCATTTCTGGCAACAATTTTTTTACTATCAAAATTTTTGAATCAGTTAAAATTCAGTAAACTTGATGATCGTTTGGATTAATCATTTCAGAATAATACAAACGTGACGACAAATGATGCAAGCTAAACGATTGTTTTTCATATGATGATCATAATGGACTAAGTTAGTTTGTGGTATTTTAATATTTTACATTTAAATACGCAGTTGGTTAAAGAAAAAAATAAGATCGCATTAGGTATATCTTCGGCGCTTGAGCATCAAGTTTACAAACAAATTGCACTCGGCTTTTAAGCAATTGTCGATCCCACACAATTTGAATTAACTTGTACGTAAAATTTATTTAACACTCCTAATTTATAACAACGCTGGACTTTCCATACCGTTAATTGTAACCATGTAAAAAAATTCTTTTAAAAGCCGTAGAAGCTATTTGGAAAAGCCGAAACAATTAGTTTCTTAGTTTGTAATAAAGTAGCAAAACATAAGAATGCGTATTTGAAAATTAAGAAGAGATGCTTTAATTTAAATTTAACATTTTGCACCAGAAAGTTAGCAAAATGGATAAAAACACAAAAAATGTGTCGGTGAAACATAAAAGATTTTTGAGTTTAGAGGCGCTCAAATTCCTCTGCCCTTTATTGACTCATTCTACTGCAAACATTAGAGAGACCTGTATATTTTAAATTTCATCACAATTGGACCGGGTGAGTGTAAAGCCTCCCCACCCCCATTGTATTTACACACATATAGGCTTTTTCAAGATATTCTTCTTTATGCTGGAAACGCGTATACAATACAAATTTTTCAATTCCTTATACCGTAAGCGCAAGCATGCAGCGCTCGGTATGGAAAGTATGGATGTAATAACAGCTCGACGAGCAGGCTCGAATAGCTCGGCTCGGCTCGGCTCGATAAAAATCAAATTCGGTTTGAAACTCGGCTCGAAAAAATATTGTTTGCTCGACTCGAAGCTCGGCTTGAAATCGAGCCGAGCCGAGCAAAGCTCGAGCTCGAGTCCAACTTTATTCCCATCCACCATTCCCAATTGTACCACTTCTCATTTCTTGCCAAAGGCTCACTTCCCTGGAATTCTATTCTATAAAATATTAGATACGCTCACTGAAACCAGATTCAGCGAACTATTGTATGACAATCTCATAAATTTTGCAGCAGCTCTATGGTCTACCTTGTTTCTGCTTGATGTGAATGTTTGCGTATATGTGAGTGTGTCTGTAGAATAGTTTGTTTGTGGGTGTATATGTTAATATATCGCAAGCAATTATGTATCATAGTGTATCTGCGGGAAATAAGTTCGATTTAAGACAGCATATTTTGTCACAATCTTGCTTATCGTTTCCATTCTATTGATTAATTTTGAATAATAATAATAATAAAGTCGGGAAACTAGCAAACAAACCAACTATCTTTGTTATGTGAATTATTTTATTTATGAAGAGTCAAAATTTCTGTTAGAGATCTGCTTCAATGAGATTCATTCTCGTGGGCTACTATTTACAGCTCATGCATCCTCAAGTTTTGTCTTATGTAACATAGACCCCTTGCAGTTAGGGGTCAGCCCTTAGGAGTCGATATATACCACTTTGGTAATCATTACTTTACTCCATTGTTTTCTTCACGCAATTAGTTTCAAGGGCATTTAATTAAACTCTAGAACGGTAAAGTTTTTGGAAAAAAGATTGCTGTAGTGTAAAAATATATAACAACACTACTGTTGTTATGCATAAAGGTTTGTGGTGTAAGTGCATTTTTTCCTGTTTGCTGAAAATGACTTGTTTGTTGCTGCGTGTTTCTAAGTTACCGAACCCGCTAACGATAAACACAATTTATTGCAATTTTCTTTTTAATTCCTCAATATAAATAAAACAAGGTGTTAATTTTCTCTTTATACTAATTCTAGTATCACAGCTTTTGTTATATTTCGTGGACAGTTTTTTGCTTTTTACAGAGCTAATTTTTAGCTTATTAAAAGGATAGAAAATTTATTATAAACATCATCATAAAATTAAGTACCACCTGAAGTGAATAATATTCAGCAACCTCAAATAGAAATAATAAGATTATATTACATAAAGCATTCCAGTCTACTAAACAATACCTCCTTTCAATTTTAAAGCCCTTATTTCTCTTCTTTACATTTTCAGCGTATTCCTAAGTGGTAGGTGTAGAATTTAATAAAACGTTTCTGATGCTCTTAAACCTATAAATTATTTTCATAACCGAAAACTTTTTTTATTTGCTCAAGCTTGCGTAACATCACCGCGGATAAGTATTATAACACGTCAACGTACAGATTGGATGAAAGACGGGCATGAAAAGCGTACAATTTTGCATAAAGCAAGAAAAGTTATCGAGCCATTTAAAAATTCGTGAATGCTAATAACTGTGGAAAAGTTTTATAAAAACAGAGGTGAGTGTACGTATATATAATAGAGTGCTTTGTTCGAATACTTTTTAATAAATTGCGACATGAAACGTTGCCAAACTTTTTACAAGTGAAATTAATTTAGGTTGGTGCACATAATGAACGCATTAAAGCAGTTTTAGTGTTTTAAACAGTGACGGATTTCGCATGTATGCAGGAGGCACGTGCCTGGGGGGATCCTAAGAATCGTTGAATACTTCATCCCCAAAAGCGAAAACTATACATTTTTTATTCCACTTACTGCTAACACCTATATAATTACCTAAACAGGTTTTGTAGGTCGACTTTTTTGATGATTGAATCGTTCTCTTTGGTGTAACGCAGGGCTTCTTAAACTTTTTTCATTCACGACTCCATTTATGATTGCGAGTTTCCTGGCGACCCCATATAAATATAAAAGAAAGAAAGAAATATTTTTTGATGATTTATTTATTAGGTAACAATATACATATACATATGAAAATATATAGTTTTAGAATTCGTTTAGAAACATACAAAAATCTAAAATTAAAAATTGTACAAAAGTTGTAAAATTGTATTTATTATAGTTACAAAAATTATATGCCCTATTTTTCATCAAATTTTCATTTTTTGCAATAACATAAATAAAAGGAAAATCTGACCGTCTTAATTCGCTCGAATATATTCGAACGCAGTCGTTGAGTGGTAAGTATTAAAATTAAAGGAAAAAATTTAATGAGATGGATGTGCCTGTTTTTTATTGCATAACAGATTAAATCTTGATGGAATGTTTGACGCTGCTGGACGTAAGATCTCTTCAACATTTTTTAGCGATGAACAATATTAGGATTTAATATGTGGTAAAGCTGAGAAGGTAACTTCACATAAATATGTGGTGTTGTATAGCAGAACATTTAATGCCATATCAGCGATTGTGGGAAATTCAGTTCTAGTTCCGATCGGAATTCAGTCAAGGGCTTTTTTGGAAATTGTAGTTTTAAGTTTGAGTCACTCGAAAGCTCAGCAAATTCCTCACGAGCTTTAAGTGGCAGGTGATCAATCCCACTTAAGCCAATCCAAAACGGCTTTTGAATCCAAGCTACCATTTTGAAATCAGTATTTAATATAAAACATGTACGGAACTGTGTTTCTAGCGCTTTTAAGTGATCTACAATAATTTTTTCAATAAAAATTTTACAATGATTTTTCTCGATTATAAAATTGTCGACACTGGAAAACATCTCGAACGAATTTTTTCTCCCTATATTTCCAAATGTTGATCATTTTAATAAAACTTTCAATTTTATCATTCGAAGTAAATGTATAGCTATTTTTTCCTTGAAGAGACAAGTTGAGATCGTTTAATTTCGCAAAGATATCTGACAAATAACATAGCTTGGATAGCCACAAGTCATTTTGAAAAAAAAGCAGCAATTTCACATTTTTGTTCGGTTAAAAATATTTCGATTTCGTCCTTTAATACCAATAATCTTCTTAAACTTTGACCTCTTGACAACCATCTTACTTCTGCATGTAGTAATAAAGTTGTGTAGTTGGAATCCGTATCCTTACAGAGATTTGAAAATAAACGGCTATTAACGACATGACTCTTAATAAAATTTATAATCTTAACAGCATCCTGAAGCACAGCGTTCAAATCTGGTGCTAATCTTTTTGCTGCAAGGACCCCTTGGTGAATAAGGCAATGAGCAAAACTTATATGAGCATAATGAGCACCTTGAAAAAATGATTTAAAACCAATATTTTTGCCCGTCATCGCTCTTGCACCATCTGTGCGTATTCCACAGCAATTTTTCCATTCTAATCCTTTAGTTTTTAAAAATTCGTCAACTTTACAATATATGTCTTTCCCTGTAGTATGGTTTTTCATAGGACGACAAAATAACAATTCTTCCTTCACGTTTTCTTTATAAATGTACCTGACATATACTAACAACCGAGCCAATTTAGTAATATCAGTTGTTTCGTTCAACTGAATTGAAAATTTTGGGCTTTCTTTAATTCTTGTAGTAAGTTGCATTAATTAGTTCTTGTTAATATCAGAAATTATATTCGAGACAGGGTCGTTCGATAAAAGAATTTTTCGAATATCATCGCCATATTTACTTCCATCTAGTAATTCTACCATTTTAATAGCAGAGGGTAATACAAGATCTTCTCCAATGGTAGACGGTTTTTTAATTTTAGCAATACAGTATGAAACTTCATATGACGTTAGTAAATATTTTTCGTTAACGGTCATAAATTTTTCAAAGGATTTTTTTTCTTTATTTAAAGATTTATACAGTCTTTCAAAATATTCTTTTGGTTTATTGACATACGAAACATGCTTTGATTCAAGATGTCTTTTTAGTTTTGATGGTTTCGTACTTTCCGGAGCCAATAATTCAGTCCAGATCAAACAAAGAGGTTGTGCATTACCCTTGCAATTTTGAAATGTAAAGCCAAATTAAAGAAAAGACTCATCATATTTTCTTTTTCGCACATTAGATGCATGTTTTTCAATACTTTGTTTTGCCTGAGGAGAGTTTGTAGCATTACATCTGCGTCATTACCATTCTTAATTAAGTTCAAGCCATTTATCCATGGCCAAAAATTATTTTGATCTTAAAATCCAATAAATATATAAAAATAACATATTGCATATAATAATTGATTAATTAATTACCGAATAAATAAAAAAAACTAAAATCTTGTTACGGTGAAACACTGACAATTGACTACACTGGAAGAGCGTCAATACTACACTAGTTCACATTACAGTCAGTTTTATTGAATCATTGTCTCGCCTCACGTGTGCGCGCGCATTCCAACCTTTGTTTGTGCAGGTGTGTGTGGGACTCCGCAAAATACACATATAGATGTTATAAAATCGTGTATTTAAATATTTGACATTAAACTCTCGCGACCCCAGAATTTTACTACGCGACTCCATTTGGGGTCGCGACCCATAGTTTAAGAAGGCTAGGTGTAACGCAATTGATCTGTCTGGTTTACATCTAATTGTTATAATTTTCGTATTAAGATTTATTTTGAGTGCTCTAGTTTAGAGATTTTTGTACGATTAGTTCTTCTTTTAATAGTAGCGATTTTCGGAATTTATAGCCAGGCAATAGTAGTGAGAATTATTTTTTCTTTACAACGAACCTTGACCATCCAGGTATGAACACTTTTTGAAATTGTACTATTATTAATTCCTGTTTTTGTTACGATATTTTAGGGTTCTTGGTTCTTCATTCATCGTCCTTACTTCTTCATTCTTATGTTTTTCTTCATTCTTTCTTTTTCAGTTAACCATTGATTTATTCATCCCTTCGTATTGAAGCGGGCTACTTCTACCGCGTTTCTTTAATTTAAAACAAGTAATAATAAAGGTCTTTATTACTCACTGTTCACAAGTCTAATTAACAGTATACGCCTTATTTATAGATGCTTTCAGTCCACTTAACAATGAAGCACTATTACACTAATGAATTTACAAGCACTAATATCTTCTTAAACTAATTTCTTTACCATAGGTCCATTAACAACACTAACACCACTATTTATTTATACACTTCTATTTATTTATGTATACTACAAGCTGCATGTATATTAGACACAGCATATAACATTTATGTATATTCTTGAACTTCTAAAAGCTCAACTACGTTTACTGTACACGGAATAATTTATATTAGACATTCAAGTATAGACTAACTCTTACATTCATAAGCGGCCTTATATATACCCTGAATTAAAGATATGACTCATTATCTAGTATTTTCTAGAAGAATTCTCGAATCCTGGAGAATATGCTGTGCCTCGGGTGTATGTTTGACGGGTTGCCTAATAGTGGATCGCAACAGTATATTCATACATACGTTTACGTACTTGTTTTTTGTCTTCGTTTGGTTTTGGCCGTATTTGGATGTCCTGTTGGAGATTGAATAATTGGATTCGTGATCTGTGGAGAACAAGAGTGCATATCTGAAATCCTACCTTATGAGTTTAATGAAAATAGAAATGCCAATCGTTATCGGTTTCCTAGAGGTACAACGACCGCCAGGCAATCAAAAAAGTGATTTAATTTACAACTTTAACTTTATTGCAGGAAGTCAACCTGGTTTTTAATGTTCTATATTAATTTACATTATAGTTACGATAACTCTTAGCGCATTAAACGGGATAAAGCTCTGTCTGTGTTACTGAAATATTTTCTGCGTAACATTCACAAGTATTTCATGTTCATCGCCTTAAATTTACAGTTAATTAATTTACCTAAACAATACTTATTAGCTCCGTTTTAACGTTGTATGCAAATGCGATTGGTACCATACGCGATTGCGCTCGGTTATAATACTGTTTTATTATTTAACACACATCTTGAATTTAAAGATATCCTTTTTTTTTGTAAAACGAAACTAATTTTTCATTCTATTATACATGTAAATTGAGTGTTTCTTCGAGTATTTTCTTTTATAAATAAGATTGGTAAATACCGTTGTCCTGCCATACATTACACTTATTATACATTAAGGTTTCTTACTAGTTATGTCTTAGTGATTGACGTTGGTTATTTTAGTACGATCTTGCAGTTTTACCAAATCAGAAAGGTTGATGCGTAATTTCTGTTTGGTGATCCTTCCTGGCGCCCTACCGAGTTACTTATTTGTAGTAATAGCTCTTTCTTTCGTTATTATCCACTACCACTCCCCTGAGCTACACCCTGTACGCATTAAACCTTGGTTAATAGCTGCCACAGTCAGTACCGTCCGACCATTAGTTTGTGATACAGTAAACTTACGATATCCTGTATTTTGAGAGACGCAAATTTGCACCCGTATTGTTGGTATTTTTCTATTTTAGAAAGCGTGTTACAAATGGCGCCCAACAAGAATTTTTTTTAATATTGGGCGTTATAAATCGCTCTAACGTGTGATTTTTTTTAGTAATAGATATTACAGTAGCATCCAACGTATTTTTTGTTAGTATATAAGGTTTATAAATAACGTGTAATATGCCCTCGTCCTTTGTTATGTTGTGATAAATTTGCTAAGTTAATTAGTAGAGTATTTTTATTGTGTATTCTGTTGTTAAGGAATTTGTTTTGTGGATTACGATATTTAGTTACTGCTTGCCAAATTCGCTGTTCCTTAGGAAAGGATGAGGGGGGGGGATATATATGTGTTTCATAATTAGTATTTTTGAGTAGTTTGAATGATAAATAATCTTTTCTTATGGTATTTTGAGTTTAACAATTATTTTCCCTGAGTAAGATGGATATGAAAATGCAAATGAATCGTTTAGAAAAAGATGAATTGCAATACGAATTATTTTATAGAGGAATTTCAGGGGAATTTACGGTCCATGAAATGCGTAAATCTCTACGAAATATTATAAAACTAGAAAAAAGTAGGTCAACTGTTGCTACTACCACGCATCCTTGTACCCTTGAGCAAGATGCAAAATACATAAAACAAAAATTATCGGAAATTACAGAGTTAGTATCCAACTGTTCATACACTGGTACAAGTAATTTATTTTCGAAACCTTTAGTAAATTAACTCATGTATATGGAATAGCAAATCGTCCAGTTCCAGTAACGGCTGGTGATAATGTAACTAAATCAAAATCTATTTTGATTATTATTAACATGCAGTCTTCTTTGAAACATAAAGTGCACAAATTTGAACGTCAAGCGACTTCGTCCGTGGCATTAATTTATCTAATACAACAAATAGCAGTTGTCAATATTTGTCAGCAGAATCTGACCGTTCCTCTTGCGAATTTGAACCAGAATTAGTAAATATTGATCAAACACCTATGCTAAATGTGCCTAACACTATAAAATCCATCCCAATTTCCCAATGAAACATAAAATTCAACGACGAACATTCATCCGGGTCTCTAGTCTCATTCCTAGCACGAGTAGAATAGTTATCTATTGCCCGTATCATTTTTCAACACCAATTGTACTTATCCGCGTTAGATCTTTTTAGGTGAAAAGCGTTAATCTTTTACCGTGCTATTCGTAAAAAAATCACACTTGGCAAGAACTAGTCACAGCTCTTCGTAGCGAATTTCTGCCTGCCAATTACAATGACAAACTTTTTGATGAAATAAAAATCCGTACTCAACATCCTAGTGAATCCATTGGTATTTACATTTCAATTGTGACAAATATGTTTAATAGATTAACATGTGACGTACCAGAAGAAACTAAACTCAAAGTTTTGTTGAATAATATTAATCCATTTCATCAATCTCAGAATGGTCTATTAGAAATCGCGTCATTAGAACAATTGCTTAAAATATGAAAGCAAATTGAAGCGGGTAAAAAAAGTATAGATGCTTTTAAGTTAACTTCCAGAAATAAATCGCAACTTTGCGAACCTGATTTAGCCTACATTTATACCGATCAAAAATCACACTGTGATGCTATTGCGAACAATGCTAATTACAGACAAGAAATTTTTGTTTTTCATAACACGGTTTGTTGGAATTGTAGAGAACGAGCCCATAATAGACGGTTTTGTAGCAAATCTCAAGTAAACCAATTTTGTTACCGTTGTGGCAAAAATGATGTAACATCTAGAAATTGTCCAAATTGTACGAAGCATTTTAACTTCAATCAGAGACATCAAGCGCCCGGATAATGTTCTCTCCTGTTTCTGCGGTCAAACATTTTAATAACCCTCAACAAGTTTTGTTGTATTTTATATTATCGCATGCTGTTGGCGACGAACATCCTTACCTTCAAGTTAATATTCTTAGAAAATTCAGGCGCTTCCCGTACGATTGTTGGAAATCCTGATTGGCAAATATTACAATCTTTAGGTGTCAACTTGGAAAATAATAAAAGTGTTCCTTGTGCTGTAGCCAACGGCCAAAATTGTAATAGTGTAAGCAATGTATCGGTTCCTTTTCAATTAAAAGACAAAGTCGAGATTATAACAGTTTTAGTAGTGCCCTCGTTGCCTCATTCATTTATGTTAGGCATAGATTTCTGGCAAACTATGTCTATAATTCCAGACCTACGTCGTGGTAGTTTGACCCTTTCAACTTCCGATGCTAATTTAAATAGCTGCTTTATTGCATCTATTAAAAATCAATCTGATACCCCGAACAAGTTACTCAATTACAAAATATTATTGATAAATAATTTTTAGAAATGGGTAATATACTTGGTTGTACTACTTTAGTAGAACATGTAACTGAAACCAGTTCTAGTCCGATTAAACTTTGTCATTATCCCGTGTCGCCTTTTATGCAACAACACAAATCGCAAATTAGATAATTTATTAGAAAATGATATTGTTGAACCTTCATCCAGCCCTTGGTCAGCTCTTACTTTATCGATCAAGAAAAAGATACTACTTACCGTTTTGTGGTCAATTACCGTCAACTCAATAAAGTTGCTATTCCCGATGCGTATCCGCTCCAGTTTATAACATCAATTTTAGACCGTGTACACAACGCTCAATATTTATCATCGTTAGGCATCAAATCAGCATATTATTAGGTTCCCATTACTGAGTCTTCTCGTACGCCTATTGCTTTTCCCGTTTCTAATTGGGGATTATTCCCATTACCGATGGGATTTCTAACTCTCCTGCAATTTGCAACGCATTGTAGATAATATTTTCGGTTCTTGAATTCGACCCCTACGTATTCGTCTATGTTAATGATTTGATATTAGTCACTCCGACTTTCGATAAACACATGGAGATTTTCAAAGGAGTATTTTCACGTCTAAAAATTGCTAATCTGACATTAAATAAAGATAAATTTGGTTTTGAGGTCGACAGAAATGGACTCCACGTAGATCCAGAAAAAGTAGAGACCATCTTAAAAATACTTAATTCGAAAAATACCACTGAAGTAAGACGAATTTTGGTTTAGCACCTTGGTATCGTAGATTTGTCTAGTTTTTCTGCCCTTACGACGCCTTTAACGGCATTGCTTAAGAAAAATGTTTCTTTTAATTGGAGCCAAGAAGGCGACGATTCTCTTCTAACCATTAAAAATCATTTAATCAACGCTTCTGTGTTAGCGCGTCCGAATTATGACTTGCCCCTTTTTGCAACAACTGGCGCCAGTGATTTTGGTTTTGGCGGAATTTTGTCATAAATATATTTCGAGGGCAAAAAAATAATCGCTTACATTAATTGCTCTCTTAGTAAGAACGAAAATAAATTTAGTACCGTTGAAAGGGAACGCATTGGTGTTCCTATTGCGATAGAAAAATTTAGACCGTATTTCGAAGGCTTACCTAAATCTACCGTCATCACCGATCACTATATTTTAAAGTGGATAATTAGTATAAAAGATCCTGAAGGTCGCACAGCTCGTTGGACTGTCCGTTTACAGCAATTTAACTTTGATATCATTCACTGTAAGGGTTGCAAAAATCAAGTTGCAGACCCACTTAGCCCTGCTGTTCCCATAATGAACTGTATTTATATCAAACCTCCAGCTGATGTTACAGACGCTTGGTATCTTGAAGTATGGGAAAACCAACAAAAATATCCTAAACGTTACCCGACTTGGTGTGCTATAAATTCTGAATTACGTGAATATGTAAAACCTAAATACCCTGATCTATCTGATCCCTTAGTTGATTGGAAAAAAGTTCCACCTAAACAACATAGGTATAGTATTATTAAGTCGTGCCACGACATCCCTACATATGATCACGTAGGCGTAAATAAAACTACAGCCAAAATTTTAATTAAGTATTATTGGCCTAAACTGCGTAGCAATGTTAGTCGCTATATTCGAAATTGTGTAATATGTATTACAACAAAACCCGAACAAATGGCTCCTTTAGGGTTAATGTTAACTAAGGCTCCCACGATCTCTAAGCCTTTTAAAATAATTTGTACCGATCTTATCGGTCCGTTACCCCATTCCTCCAAAGGAAATTTGTATATTCTTTCAGTTACTGATATGTTTAGCAAATTTAGTCTTTTGTTTCCTTTACGTACTGCTACCACAAACAAACTAACTTATATTGTAGAAAATTATATTATCTTGGTGTATGGCGCTCTAGAACAAATTTTAGTAGATAATGGTGGGCAGTTTAGAAGTTATTAGTTCAAAAATATGGCTAAGTCTTATAATAGTTATATTGCGTAGACCGCTCTTTACCATCCTCAAACAAATATGTGTGAAGGTATCAATATCAATTGGGTAGTCGAAACCATGTTAACTGCTTATGTTACAGACAATCATAAAACATGGGATAAATACATATTGGCAATGCAATTCGATCTTGTAAGCATGAAGTTACTGGTGCTACTCCCAATTTTGTAGTGTTTGGGCATGAAGTATCGCTTGAAGGCAATCCCTGTTTAAATAACCCTTCTAAAGAAATATCGGTTGATCGTCAGGTTCGTTTTGACAAAAGAAATAAAGCCCTTAAGAATCTTTATAAAGATATTAAAGTGCGTTTTAAGAAATCGTATGAGAAAAATAGTAAGTACTATAACCTACACCGTCGCCAGAAAAATTTGTTCTTGGTCAGAAAGCCTGGAGACGCAATCATGTTTTGTCTGATACTTCGAAGCATTTTACCGCCAAGCGGGCATCAAAGTTTGTTAGTCCTTTCACAATTTCTAAGATAGTTTCTCCTTAGACATACCAACTTAAAGATTCGAATAATGTAGATGCGAGAACCTGGCATGCTAAAGATCTTAAAGCCCATCCTCCTGACAGTTAGTTCTGTTGTTTTTTTTTATTGTTTTGTCGTTCGATTTTGGTATCTTGGACTCAGAAATTTTGGCTATGACGTTTGTTGAGATTAAATTTTTTTCTACTTTTTTTCAATTTTTTTTCTTTATCTTTAATTCTTTCGAGGTTTTTTTTTCTTCAAGTAAGGGGGGAATTTGTAACATTTCCATTCTGCAAATCGATTTGTATTGGATTTGTGTGAATTCCTATTGTATGTGATGTTTAATTTGCCTGTATTAAATTTGGATTTGTTTATTATCATATGTGCATTTAAAATCTGGTTTTGTTTAGTGATAAGCAAGTAGGTCGACGTTTTTGATGATTGAATCGCTCTCTTTTGTGTAACGCTATTGACCTGGTATACATCTAATTGTTATAATTTTCGTACTAATATTTATTTTGAGTGCTCTAGTTTAGAGATTTTTGTACGATTAGTGCTTTTTTTAATAGTACCGATTTTCGGGATTTGTAGCCAGGTAATAGAAGTGACAATTATTTTTTTCTTTACAACGAACCCTGACCATCCAAGTATGAACACTTTTTGAAATAATACTTTTTATTAAATCCTGTTCTTGTTACGATATTTTAGGGTTCTTCGTTCTTCATTCGTCGTCCTTACTTTTTCATTTTTATATTTTTCTTCATTCTTTCTTTTTCAGTCAAGTATTGATTTACTCATCCCTTCGTATATTTTTTGTAAAACGAAACTAATTATTCATTCTATTATACATGTAGATTGAGTGGTTGTTCGAGTGTTTTCTTTCATAAATAAGATTGGTAAATACCGTTGTCCTGCGATATATTACATTTACTAAACATCCATTAGTTACACTAAGTATTCTCTCTATATTCTCGTACGCTCTAGAATTAAACCGTTTTTCGTAAAAGTTAAGTCCCTTTTTATTATACATGATTATGCCGCCTCCTCCAGTATTCACTTTTATGTTTTAGATACATATTGCAGTCTTCTAACATAAAAATATTACATTCCGGTACTTGAACAGAAACCTCATTTAAAACTATCATATCAGTTTTCGAGCCAGATAGGTGAACTTGTCCCTATATATATTGAAACAAATCAGAGATAAGTAGACATTATGGTTTACGTAGTAATTATTTGAAAATATGTCCAATGCAATATATGCCAATCTGTTATACTAACAAAGGATTAATAATGCACATTATTATTGTGAGTCATCGACTTCTCAATTATTTGCGAGTAAAATTAAACTAAACTTATTAATAAAACAAATTAAAACAACTCACCTTTAAGATATTTATATATTGTGCACTATCAATTTGTTACGTACAATTTCTGTATCGTTTATTTTCTGATTAATCGCGTATTTTTTATTGTATTCACGATTACACAAATTTTCACTAACAAGGTCGACTACCTTTTTAAATTGAAATGATTACTTATTCAAGCACCTCATTAAGTATTTGGCTACCACGTTAAATATGTGGAACCTATTCTATGATAATTTGCTTTCGTTAAAAATCCTCGCATTATTGGTTCTCTGAAATAGGCTTAAACACCTGCATCGCTTCGATAAATACTTCTAACGTGTTTGCTAAAATTGTTGGTTAACAATACTGTTTTACTACTAAATAAACTGCTATCACGCTTCGTTATTAAACAGGTGTTCACGGACTCAGTTTACAAGCAATTAAATTGTCCACCTGCATAGCTGTTCCCGATATTGTAAATCGAAATAGTAAATCTTTATGATTTTCTATAACAAATAAGCTATCTGTCATACACGTAGTAAATATAATTCTGCCATGCGGGTTGTAGTTATACCTAACAATTTGAACACTGTTTTCACACGCACATCTTTCGTGGAAGTCGTCATGCTATATTGAGACCTTTAGCTTTCTGAACTGCGCTGGTTTGCAGATGGTGTACTGGGAATACGTTGCAGTTGTTGCGAGAATACTTTTGCAAAAGGCATTTTGTCGATATATGTAACAGGCTGAGCGTCAAAAGGGAAGGCTATTCTATACGGCCTCCTTTCTCGTAAAGAGACTCCGTAAAGTCGCGGGTGTTACTTAAGATGCGTTCTTGTAACAGGAATTGCTTTATTCCAGTTGTTATAAGTCAAACTAGTCACGTTCTGTGAAATTGTTTCTTAGAAGTATTCAAACTTTGCGTTGACAATTGTAAGTACGCACTTTCAAATCTGCTACGATGGTTTCAGTGCAGGCTGGCGATGTACGATACAGACTTAAGAAACGAATACTCTACTCCCCTTTTCTTGAGGCATACTATAAAACCGAGTTAATTCTTTTGTATTTGGTTAATAACCACAAGAGTGCTTTAGTTCTTTTCTAACTCTTGGTTATGGTACAATAAATTACAGACTGAAATTCTAGAATTTACTTCACGTATAGTGCACAAAGTGATTAAGTGATCGTTTTCGATTCACAATTAAGAAGCTTGCGTTGAAGCAATTGTACTTAATTTAACTTAAGATTTAGGAAATGCGTGCGTTAACAAATTGTTTACTATTTATAACTTAGATTAGGTTTAACATTTTTCAGTTCAGAGTTACGGTGCTACTTTTAGAGACTGCACTTCGATAGGAGGCAGGTAAACAGCTCTGAATAATTGTATATATTATATCTAATTTTCTTCTTGTATTTATTTGGGGCTGAAAACATTGTCTAAGCATACATGTACTTGTTATTTAAACTATAAAATTTTATATCATTGGAAAGTATTCCCAAATTGATAAATGTATTTTTACGTTGTGTTAGATGCGAGTTGACGTTTTCGTTTATATATCTGTTAGCGCTACCTGCAATAAGTTGATCATTTTCCTTGAGAAATGTTTAAATTTTCTTTAATTCGGTATTTGCGCCTTAAAAAGTTGCACCATTGTCACTGAATACATGTAATGGTTTTCCTCGTCTAACTATAAATCTTTTGAAAGCTGCAAGAAACGCAGCTGCAGACAGAGAAGTGATGAGTTCTATATGTATCGCTTTTGTTGAAAAACAAATAAAAATACCTATGTAACATTTAGTTGTTTTGCTACCTCGACCATAGTTGTCTTTAATTAATAACGGCCCTGCATAGTGTACGCCAGTAGTGTGAAATGGGGGCATTGCTGTGACCCGTAACTTATGCAACTCGCCCATAATTGGGTTTTCGATTACAGGATTGTACCTGCAACATGTTACGCATTTTTTTACCGTGTGTTTTGCAATATTTTTTTCGGAAATAGGCCAGTAGGTTTCTCTTATTAAACTTAATAATAAATTTGGACCTGCATGTAGTGACAGATTATGCTGATTTTTAAAAATTAATTTAGTTGAAATATGATCCTTGGGTAACAAAACAGGATGGCGCTTGTCAAAATTAAAATTAGAATTTTTTAATCGGCCACCTACTCTTATTAAAGCTTGTTTATCCATAAATGGAGTTAAACTTACTAATTTACTCGTAACTTGTATGGGTCTGCCTTGCATTAAATCCTTATAATCCTTGGCGTATGCTTCAATTTGAAAAGCTTTAATCAAAATATTTAATGCCTCATTCTGTTCGTCGCTTGTTAATAAACCAATTTTCTTGTTATGCGGATGTTAACAATTAAATTTAAATCGTAGGCATAGTGCTTCAATATGTTTTAATTTAGTTAATGAGGAATATCTTTTAAAGAATAAATCCGAATCTTGATTTGTACATACAAAGGCATTTATAGCTACCCTTTGCTCTGGAATACTTTCATGATGCACATCATAATTTCTCCCTAAATGTGGTTGAGGATGGTTTAGAAATTTTGGACCTTTCCACCAAAGTTGACAATTTATTAATTTACTTGGCATGGCACCTCGAGATACAATATCTGCGGGATTTTCCAATCGCAGACATTGGTTAGTTCTTGAATTAGACACCCTATTTGCGACAAATGTAGTCCATTTACTGGGCCTTGAATTTAACCAATTGAGAACAATTTTAGAATCACACCAGTAACACTCCTTGGTAAAATTTAGCAGCAAAATATCTTTTAATTTATTTAATAATTGTGCGAGTAAAACTGCAGCTAGCAGTTCTAGCCTAGGCAACAATACCGTTTTTAAAGGAGCTACCCTGGATTTAGAAGCAACTAAATTTATTTCACGTTGATTTTTCGCATTAATTAAAATGATGTATACACATGCACCGTACGCTTTTACGGAAGCGTCTGAAAAACCGTGAATTTCATTAAGTATAGCCTGTTTAATCAAAATGTTTCTCGGAATTGCTAATTTATTAATAGAAGGTAATTCATTTGGAAACGCAAGCCACTGTGTATGAATGTGACTCGGAACCGTTTCATCCCAATTTAAGTTCAATTGCCATAACTCTTGTATTATTAATTTCGCAATTACAATTAAGGATGGACTCGGGCCGGGCCGTCAATTTTCATTTTCGGTCGGGCCTCGGGCCGGGCCGGGCCGGGATAATTAAAGCCCAGCCCGGCCCGGCCCGAGTCCATCCTTAATTGTAATTGCGAAATTAATAATACAAGAGTTATGGCAATTGAACTTAAATTGGGATGAAACGGTTCCGAGTCACATTCATCACAGTGGCTTGCGAATGAATTCCAAATGAATTACTTTCTTTGTTCAACAGAATAGTGTTCAACAAGTAACTATCACTCTTTTGTATAATTTAAGAGTATAATGATTTTGAATTACAATCAAGATACTTGTGGAACATATCGTAGTCTATCATTTGATCTTTGATTTTGTTACGTACCTGGACGTAGCCGGAAGAAAAGTAAGTGCCAGGCTAACTATTAAACGCGGAGAGTGGGGGAATTCGCCTACATACCAAAAAGAAACAAAAACACATTGCCCACGATTATCTATTAACAAGTAAAATTAAATAACGGATTCTGTACAAACAAGCAAAAGCAATAAATTAAGCTTTACTATTTCAAAGCAAACGGTTAGGTGATGTGAACAATTTAGTACATTAGATACAAAGTGCGCATCTCGTATTTAAACAAAATAAAATTAAACAGTAGTAAATAAACCTGTGAGAGCTTTTGTCAAGCGTTTTTAAAGTTTCACCTAATACTTTTTGTAAAATAACTAATTAGTAGGAAAGAATTAACGTGGGGATCTTTTGTCAGATATCTTTTAAATTGTACATAGTACCGTTTGTAAAACATACTAATCAGTACAAAGGAATAAGCGTGTGTCTGTCCAATATTTTTAACACAGGTACATCATACATGTAGAGCGATAATATCGATTAGCAGCAACAAACAATAGTTCTACAATGTGACATTTCTTGTCACATAACGACACCAAACGTTGATACGGAATATCCCATTGACACACACAAAAGAAAACGAGTTGCATACCTGTAGGTGTCCGGATACTTAGCTTGAAAACCGTCGGTTGTGAGTCAACACAGAAACGCCGCGCTATTCAAGATCCATTCACCCTGTCATCGTAACTAAAGCAACGATCTACGGACAAAACAGTTGGTCTACAGAAAGAAAAACCCATTTGGCCTTCAGGTAAAAAAAGCAATCCACGCAAGACACCTCCTAGTTGTGGAACAGAAAATAAACAGACGTGCAATGCTTTTGAAATACTGTGACGAATAATGTAGAAAATATGTCGACGCACAAGTTGTAGAAGCAAATTTAACAATGGTTCAAATAACAGGAATTCCAACTGCAAATGCTCTCTTATCGAAGCGCGATTAAAACTGGAAAACCCGGGTTTTATTAGATAGTGTGCGACCTTATTTCAACAAGTCTTTACATTGAAACAATAAAGAAAATTATTATAGGCGGTCGTAATGTCTACCAAGATAACGGGTACCTGAAACAGGATGATTCAACGTACTGTTCATCTGGAGTTAAAAATTTATCTTTTGTCTGCACTTCATCAATTTTTCAGAATGATTGTAAATTTTCATGCAACTGTGTAAATGTCAAAAATGATGAAACTATGTGGTGATTTCTACCTCGTATTGAGCCTGCTTACTACCCAACCCAGCTTGGTTTGTTGGAAAATGCTACCGTTTTCATTCTTAACCCATTAGTGCCTAGCGGTACATAAATGGTACGCAAAACAAGAGTTTATATTTATCATGCGCAGATTCAGGAATTTGCGGGTTTCAACACGCTTTTTCTATCATTCTCTTCTAAATAAACCAGGAATTTAACTTTATTTCAGTAGTAGTAAAGCTCTTTGCTGCATAGCAGGATATATTATTTCAAGTGTAAAGAACATTTTTTTGTGTCTATTTTCTATGCAATATGGATTTCATGTAAGTATAACTTTAGAAATTTTGGAGATATGATTTTTATATTTGGCCACTACATGCAGCATAAGCAAATAATCATAATTATATTTGAATCATTATCCAGAAGTGGTTGTCTTACAGCTGACTCAGCCGTAAATTGTTGTGTACTATTAATGGTACACTAAGCTCTAATAATAGCATTTCTGACCATCCTTACTATTCGATTACTTACCTAAAAAACATATTATTTTCAATTGCTGTACTCAACAAAAATGTAAAATAGATAATTAATTGTGAAAACTTTGCATTATTATGATGATGCAAGATACTACAGCTCAACAAACGACCGATGTATTATTATTATTGCACTATTCATTTTTCAGAGACGTGAAGAAACTTCTAGATTGTCTTGCTCCAGGGTTTACTGTACAAGAAGCTCTTGATATTTTCTTGGAAGATGAGCATAATGTAGATAGTGTTTATATTGCTCCACCAGATTCTCATTTTTTGACGGACGAAGATTCTGGTGATGAAGATTATGGTGGAGTTCCAGACAATTTTAGCAAACGACAATTATTTGCAGATGCAGAAATAAGATTTGTAAATGGTGAAGAAATGATACTTGAAACAGAGACTAATCTAACTCCAAATTCAGAAAAAATACCAATTTTGGTATTACCTACGGTAGAGTCAAATGTGTCATACCTTCAACATGCAAAACTACCTGTATGGATAGATGGAGATATTGAATCATTTGAAAAACAGTTTTTTCCTTCACAAATTCCTGCGCATGGTGCTCTAAGTGCAGTAGATTTTTTTCAATTATTTGTCGATAACAATCTCATCCGTTTATTTGCTGTTGAGTCCAACAAGTATGCACAAAGTAAAAATTGTCCTGATCCTAATATAACCGAAGACGAAATTAGATGTTTTAGTGGTATTCTAATTCTTAGTGGTTATAATCAGGTGCCCTCGAAAAGAAACTATTGGGAGAATGGCAGCGACACTCACAATGACATAGTTTATAATTCAATGCGAAGAAACAGATTTGAACTTATTCTATGATTTCTTCACTGTGTCGACAATAATAATTTCAGTGCCACCAACAAAGATAAACTGTGAAAGATCAGACCTCTAATACACCATATGCAATCTAAATTTATACAATATTTTTAACCTGAAAGGAATTTATCTTATGATGAAAGTATGGTACGATATTTTGGCAGGCATAGTCTCAAACAATTTATTCGAGGTAAACCGATTCGTTTTGGATACAAAGTGTGGTCTTTAAACACTTCCAGTGGATACTTAGTGAACTTTGATGTTTACCAGAGAAAATCTACGACAGACAATTCTCAGAAAAGCAAGGCTTTTGGGAAAGCAACAGTTTCACTTGTGGAGATGATAGACAATATGCCACCTGAAATAAAGCGTTTACCATTTCATTTCTACTTTGACCTCTTTACTAGTTTTAATTTGCTAATTCACTTACGTAATCATGGCTATGGCGGAACCGGAACAATACGGGAAAATCGAATTCCCAGAAACTGTCCACTACCCAAAAAAACTGTATTGTCAAAAAAAGGAAGAGGAACTATCCATTCAGTTATTGACAAAGATGATGGATTGCTTGTTTGCAAGTGGAATGATAATTCTGTGGTGTGTGCTGCATCTAATTTTTATGGTATAAATCCTGTTGCGAACGTAAAACGGTATTCTCAACAAGCGAAAAAACACATCCAGGTTCCAACGGTTCTTACAGAGTACAACAAATACATGGGAGGCACTGACCGAATGGACCAAAATGTAAGTCAATATCGCATAAATATTCGTAACAGAAAGTGGTACTGGCCTCAACTTACATGGCTTTTATATGTAGCGATAAATAATGCATGGCAACTTTACCGATCATAGAATCAAGACATCACACAGCTAAATTTTCGCAGAAAAATAGTTCAGGTTTATCTTAGAAGATATGCCGCACCACCAAAGGGACCTGATAAAAATCCTTCACTTACAAATACAGATGATTTGCGTTTTGATCGGCTGGATCATTTCATTCAAAAGATTTCAGATCAAAAAACAAGACAATGTGGAGGTGCCAAGTGCATCACAAAAGCAAGAACGGAGTGCAAAAAATGCAACATTGGATTATGTATAGATTGTTCATTTGTTCATTGTTCACTTACCACAGGCAATAGCCAATAAATTATTGCATTATATGAATTGTAGTCCTTGTAAGCAAATTAGAAACGATTTTATTTGTATTCTATTTAGTTTCCCAAATTATATTGAAGGTTTTCTTAAGATTAGTCATAAATATTGTTTTGCTCTTATTAGTGCCTAGCGTACCATTTAGGCACGGGGCTTAACGGGATGTTGAAATATAATACATATATTCTTGTGCTGTTTATACTTTATTTATATATACATAAGCATGTTTGATAAGAAAAAAAAGTCGAATCTAAAAAAATTGTAATTTGGGCACTAATGGGTTAATTTGACCAATGCATATAAGTTCCCAGAATAATGAAACACCTATTAACATATCTACACTACTTGTTACATTGAATGTAGGGTCGGCTAGTTTAATATTTGAGGGTATTTTGAAATCATTAACATCACTTGTGGTGATAGGTATTGCATTTGTAATTAGTGGTAGTACGAAACACTTTATTTTCGCTTGAAAATTATTAACCTTTGAATAAATGGTTACATCAGTTTCATATTTAATTTGAGTATTACCCAGATTTATTCCCGTTACTGATAAATTTGTGGGAAACACCTATAGCTTCAATACTTTGCATGCTTTTTCTGAAATAAAATTAGAATGAGATGCAGAATCTAATATTACTCTAATGGTTATGAATTCGTTCCTAGAGTTTTTTACATACATTTGTGCGGTAGACAATAGAATAGTACTTGTAGGTTCGGTTACCGTGGAAAGAGTAACGCTTTGAGAATTATCTTCACTAATAGGTTGCACATAGAATTGAGCTTGAGATTCTAAATTATTATTTGAAATTCCAGAAGGCGGATTTCTAACTGTGTTGCTCTTCTGAGAATTTTTATCATAAATATGGAGAGTGGTATTATGCCTTTTATGGCAAATACGGCACTTACTTGAATTGTATTCACTTACAAAATTTCCTTTACGTAAACAATTGATACATAGTTTAAGAGCTTTTACTCTTTCATTACGTTCAGTGGCATTTAGTTGCAAAAATAATTGACAACTTTGAATTAAATGCTGATCGTTGCAGTTGCAGCAAATCGTGTTGACTGCAGTAAAGGCTTTTGATTTTACGGGATTTGATCGACCAAAATGACGCTTTTCAGACGTATTGGGTACTACAGACACTTTTCTAGTATTAACCGCTTCGAGTACACCTTGCCTAGTGTTTAGGAATTTAATGAACTCCTCGTAAGTCGGTATTTCTTCATTTGTTGGATCAGAATTCAATTTACCTTGCCATTCGCGAGCGGTGTAAACATCAAGCTTAATTAAAACAATTGGTATAATTAACGCGTTCCAATTTTCAACCTAGTGATTTTAAACACTGAGTGTGATTTTGTAGCTTATCAATTAATGCGCGCATACCCGTATGACTATCTTTTACAAGTGGTTCAAGATTCAATATTTCTTGTATGTGTGTATCAATAATTTTGCGTTTCTTGTTATATCTCTGATTGAGACGTTCCCATGCAATTTTATAGCTAGCATTACTTGCATCCAGTGCTGATATCATATTATTTGATTCGCCCCGAAGGGATGCTCGCAAATAGAATAGTTTTTGACAATCAGAAAGCTCAGGATTGCTATCGACCATAGCCAAAAAGGCATTTGAGAACGGTTTCCAGTTTGTAAACGATGAATCAAAAATAGGTAAATCTAATTTCGGTAATTTTACGTTAATCTTAGGACTTGCCGCACGCCTTGGAGAGTCTGCGGAATCGCCATTGGAACGGCTTTTTGACTTACAATTACTAGCAGATTTTAATTCAAGAGTATCAAATTTACTAATAATAGATTGATCTTGACTTGTTAAATCAAAATAAAGATCTTGAAAACCTTCACGTTCTTCAAGATTTTTCTCTAAATCATCATCTAGTAAATCAATTTCTAACTGCACTTCATTAAATAACTCAAAAATAGGCTGTATTTTATAGAGCCGTTGCTGTAAATTAAGTACATTAGTATCAGAAATTTCATCTAATACTTGAAAAGAGTGTAAACATTTTTCAAACAAGGTAAGCTGTGCTTTAAAAACACCTTTTTTGTGTATTAAACGTTTGAGATTTTCAGAATCCATTATAAATAAATATTGAGGATACAAAAATAGATAATGTAAATAAGATCACATTCAAACTTCAATAATTAAGAAAAGGATTGACTTACAGTACTTAGCGATGCTCAGATTGTTTCTTATCTATGTTCAAAACAATACCTGCACCTGTTCGTTTGTTTTGCACCTTGTAAAATCTAATAAAATGAGACGATTGACCCAGTGTAGTATTCCTTGTTTGGATAAACTTCGTATTTGATATACACTGATGCGCCCGATTTTACTGGATGACTGTAATTACCATATAAACGACACTTTGAATTTTCGTTTTTAATTGATTCACTGCACTGATTACATTCGCAAGAAGAACCACTATGTTAACTGTACTCTTTGGAAGCTGTAAGATGTCGGAAATAAATTCAAATAACGCTAAGAAATCTTTTATTATGTACTATGTGTTGACCAAACATTCTTAAACGTGACGTTTCCATAATGACATCCCGACAGCGACATGTTCTACATAACAAAAATGGGCGTCACATGCTAGATTAATAAACGTGGAAGGGATGCGTGATTGTTTATAGTCTTAACAAGTATTCCCAAATTGATATATGTATTTTTACGTTGTGTTAGATGCGAGTTGACGTTTTCGTTTATATATCTTCTATCGGGATGTTACGTAAATGCTCGTTGTTGTATGTACACGGTATGGGACACAATGACCTATATATCACACTTTATCACAACAATATATACAAGATGTCCATTTAGTACTCCCTTCGTCTCTTACGGATTTATTTTTGTTTGAACATTAAAACAGCTTGAGAATTTGAAATGGTATTAGGTAACGCTCAATTTAGAGATATTTACACATTTACGGGGTGTTTTTTAAAAAGTACTAAAAAAAGATAATATTATTTTAAGTGAAACTACGTAGCTTTTTGGTACCATAGTGTCTGTATGTTTTTATCGACCAACGGCATTTTAAAACATTTAATCAATTAAAATACACTAACCTGTAATGGTTGCCAACTGCGCTGGTATGAAAAATGTAGTAGACTGTAATCTGCAACTGCATGGCTGCCGTAAACTGCATAAACAAAAGTTCACTATTCTTGAGGCGTTTTCACCATTGAAAACCTCCTGGTCAAAGCACACAGAACTGATTTTTATGGTCACTCCCGTTGCCAAGTTAATAATGCTCTGTTTAATGCGCGTCTTGAACTGTGTACACGAACCAAAAAGCACTTGCGCACATTCCTGCAATGTTCAAATTTTTATGTGTATGCTATAGGATAGGCGATAACAGGAATGGAACTTTGATAATGTAAATATCAACCCAGAATAATATAATGTGATCATATGTCATCAAAAATGCTATAAAATGCATAACACATACATTGCCCTGTACATCCCAAATTTTCATTTTAAACCCATCCAGCTTTGTCATTTTACAGGTGCATTTCTGAGATTTTTGTATTTTTAATGGCATTAAATAAGCTGATTATTTTGTATCAACAAATAAACGCCTCCATTCGAAGAAACGCTATTATCGGAAAAAGCTATAAAACCGAAATAACAAGTTTAATAGCTCTACGAGAGAGATGACTACGGCTATGCTTTAATGCATCAACAAAGAATGAAAGACGTTTTACGATAGCCTATACAACCGCACTTAATTAGCTCATTAAAAGGTAAAATCGGGGTAAATTTTACATCATCCAGTGACTAATGTTTCGAAGCAAATCTAGAATGGGATGGCAAAAATAAAGTATTCAGAATTTTTGTGTATAAAGAGAAAGTAATCGAGGATCGGGGTTATTGTTTCTCAAAAACAACATGCAAGTTTCGAACAAAGTTTCATTCTTTAACCTAATTTATCACATAAAACATAAATTTCGAGTAATTTGTAACCTATTTCATCGGCGTTCAACAAATAACATAGAAGATATCAAACGTAAGTATATTTTTGTTTTTTCTTTTGTAACCAAATAAAATATTAAATATTAGTAACTTAAGCCAGAATAAGTTTTTAGTTTTGTAAAAATTATTTGTGAAGAGAGGATTTTTTCAACAATGTTTGAGGTCAGAGCTGAAAGAATTTTAACCTTTATAAAATTTTCTGCCGGCGTCGTTGCACAACTACACTGACAAAACGAAATAATGCAAGAGTAGGGTGTTGGCAGGGTTTCTGGGCCCTCATTTGCTCCCAAATCCTCATTTGCTCCCTCAATTGCTCCAGAATTCCTCATTTTTCTCCTCACCTTCCTCCAGCATCCTCATCTACATGTAAATTCCCACAAGGAGCAAATGAGGAGGAGCAACTCTCTCCTTTCTCATTTGCTCCCTCATTTGCTCCCTCGATGTAAATTCCCATAAGGAGGGAAATGTGGAGATGAATCTTCTAGGAGGAAAATGTGGAGATGAATCTCATAAGGAAGGAAATGTGGAGATGAACTCCATAAGGAGCAAATGTGGCAATGAACTCATTTTCTCCCTCATTTGCTCTCTCATTTACATATAAATTCTCATAAGGAGGGAAATGTGGAGATGACATCTTTCGAGATAACCCTATCTTGTTTGGTATCAATTAATATTAAATTTTTCTCAGCTACCCGAATTGCTAGGAATTTTTGAGATTGCATTATCCCCCAGAGAGCTACTCTCATTTTAAGATTTTTTGCCGGTAGCGATTTTTTGACCGTCCGCATAAATTTTTTAAACATACGACACATCAAA
Organism: Platerodrilus igneus; assembly: GCA_036346225.1. NCBI lineage: Eukaryota > Metazoa > Arthropoda > Insecta > Coleoptera > Lycidae > Platerodrilus > Platerodrilus igneus. The sequence continues at coordinate 2,488,994 of JARFIW010001660.1, forward strand.
CTAACCTAGAATTTTATGCAGAATTTGAATCTGCAAAGAGATTAAAAATCGGTCCACCCCTTACAAAGTTGCACTTTTAAAGTCTCTAACCTCTAAATTTTGCTCTTTGCTCTATAACCTAACAAATAGCTTTCTTCGACTAGCCATTGCATCTTTCGAGATAAACCTATCTTGTTTGGTATCAATTAATATTATATTTTCTCTACTACCCGAATTTCTTGGAATTTTTAAATTACATCATCCCCAGGGAGCTCCCCAATTTTAAGATTTTTTGCCGGTAGCGATTTTCTGACCATCCTTATAAATTTTTTAGCCATACGACACATCAAATTAGTCTAGAATTTTATGCAGAATTTGAATCTGCAAACAGATTTAAAACCCGACCACCCCTTACAAAGTTGCACTTTTAAAAGTCCTAAACCTCAAAATTTTTGCATGCTTTAAACAACCATTGCCTGAAAAATCTAAAACTGTGAGGATTTTAGAAATGAGTTCTATATAAACCATAAGTGTTTAATGTTTAAAACCATTTTCAAACAGTAATGTACAGTTTTTTAAAATATTCAAAACCGCGGCTTTTAAAATTTATACAGTTATTAATTTCTGGTTTAAAATTTTCCTAACTAAGTACGTCACAAATAATTATATGCTCAATGCTAAATATGTACTTTGGAAAATACATTTCGTCCCCGAACTAATTGCTTTACAATTATGTGACGTAGAAGTGAAAGTACCGTAGACCTTTCTTTTTATTATTGACTATATGTTTTAGAAATATATTTCAATGTCATGCATTAGAAAATTCACGTATAATTGCTGGGGATTCACACAATGTACTTTCTATTACGTCCTTGACTAGGGAAATGCAAACTTCATTTTGTAATATAGATCGATTAACGATTAATTATTTTCAAACCGTATATAACGTGGTCTGAATAGTAAAGCCTATTAGTTCCGTACGCTTTGTGTAAGTTCATCAAAATTTTAAACAAATCGTTTCGTATAGTGATTTTTTGTGAAAAGTTTTTTGGAGATTTAAGGTAAATTTACATTTTTTATTAAAATAGAACTGAATTTATTTGCAAACACCAATTATGGTATATTTTGCTATTGTTTCTGATTGTATTTTTAAAACATTAATTTTTTCAAAGTAATGCGCTGTTATATATATATATATATATATATATATATATATATATATATATTTCAAATTTTAAAGATAGGCTTTTAGCTAAGATAAATAAAAAAACAATTCCCACAAATATCTTATTAAAAATTAAATACATTTATACATTAACAAAAGGCAGTAACAGTAAAACATTCTCTTTGAACAGCTTAAGTTATTCAAACAATGGTTTAAACAGTGATTGTATCTATCACCAAAACTTCTTAATTCTTTGAGTCTTGGAAGTGAGAATACACTTTTCATGTTTAAAATGTTGTTTGATAAATATTTCGATAGTAACTGCATTTTCTGCTCTCCTTTAACATAGACAGTAGCCTCGGGAGGTATGACTTCTTTCAGTAAATCACCCACATTTGTATATCCACTCGTAGACTGTTCATCCCAGCAGAGTCTAAGGATTCTTTTCTTTAACCACCGAACTTGCTTTTTGAAATCATCACTTAGGGTGTTATATCCCACCACCATGTTCAGTATCTCATGCTATATTACATTATTCGCTACATCCAAAACGGCAATCTCCTTGCAATAAAAATCACTAGTTTTGTATTGATATCCTTGTAAATCGATTATGAAACACATATCTCCTGCTTCAAATCATAAATGGAAATGGGCTTCCTAAGCAAATCTCTCCTATATATCCGGTTAGGGGTCTTTACCCACCGCCAACTCTTTTAATGATTTTTTTCAAACTAGCTATTTATCTAGAACTTTGGTTGATACTAAAGCAGGTCTGTTTTCTTAATCCAATTTTTACCATCCCCCAAACACGACACTAATAGTTCGCGCCCGTGCTTCCGTTTCCGCAAAACTTTTTCCACTAAGTACGTGTCGGGTGCTGCTGTGAGCTGAATCTCATCGCCGTAAAAAGCACCTAGAATTGGCCGGCTTTCCAAATCTTGTAGCAGATAGGTTATCGGTCTCGTTTGTTGTACTTTAACAATTTTGAATAGTTTTGTACTCCAGTTTGGATGAAATCCTCGGTCGAATACTGCTTTATATTTTGATATACTTACAATGTCTCCGACCTTATACAACTTCTTGTGACTTTTAGAAGCAGTGTCAGAGGTGTAAAGTTTTATTCTTTCCGGATGTTCTTCCGCTTCCATAGGTGTCATGTCAATAGCCCGATGCGGTGTATTATTGTATTCTTCCATAACCTTAGGCAAAATATCCAACCATCTATGACTGCCTTGCAAGTAAAATCTTCTGTACAATTTGTTTTTGATTGTTCTGATCAACCACTCAACCATACTAGCTTTGATTGCAGAATACGTAGACTAATGGTTTATCTTATATTTTTGCATAAGATTTTTAAACTAGCGGTTGTAGTACTCTTTCCCAAAATCCGTTTGTAAATTGATTTTTACGTTATTTTCTCCTTGCAACATTTTGTCCAATATTTTTTTCACAGCATTTGTAACTTCTGAACCAGTTTTATTTTTTAAAGGTTCTGTTAAAGCATATTTTGTGAAACAGTCCACCGCTATTATAATATATCTGTACCCATTGTTCACACACGAGTAAGGTTGCATTTCGCACAAGTCCGATTGGATAAAATCACGTTTCACATGTTTCAGATTTGTATGACGACGCTGGAAATTTTTTCTTGCAGGTTTAAATAATTCCTTAACGATGATTTCTTTACTCATTTTTGCTTAACACTGCTGCTAAACTAATAGGGCTATTTTTATCTAGTTGCACCTTTGACATAAATTGAAGTTTTGGTTTGTAGTATTTGTTTTTTATAGCTGCTGGTGACGTCTCGTAAATCGATGATATTGCAAGACCGAGCTCCTTCTCGTTAGTCTCAGAAGCAGCAGTCAAATTCATAAAAAACTGTATAAACGTTTTAAAGTCTGATACAAGCTTATCTAATTTTTCATTTACATATTGTTTATTAACTGCATCAGATGGTTCAACCGGGTGAGCAAGCATTGTGATACGCTGGTTTCTTGCATTGAAGGCTTTATCTTTACGCTGTATATCACCAGAACTTTTTAGACAGTATGAAAAGGCTTGATTCACGAACTTGATTACAGTTTTTCTTATTAACACAATCACTATCGTCTTTAGGATCCATTACATCAACTAACCTTTTTTTACGAAAACTAATTGTTTCTTCTCCAGACAATATAGTGCTTCTCTGATTAATACAATCATAATCTTCTTTCGAGTCTGATGAATTCACTAACCTTCTTTGCTGCATATCGTACCCATCACCATCCAACGTTAGCACAAATCCTCTGCCTGGAGGACCACGCCGAATATCAGCATCTTTACGCTCTGAACGTCCGAAGCGGTCGATAGGCATTTTAAAACTGCATAATTATTTACTGAGCTCACTGTATTATACCTTCTTCTCTCAACTCTTCTATTATGGACACCATCTCGTTAATGTTTTCCTCGCTTGTATTTCCAGCTCGGTTGGATGCGTTCAACAATCTCAGCCGATCCACAAGTTCATGTACATTATTCCAGTAGACATATTGCACCGGCTTTGAACTTAAACTTTTGTAAAACCGGTTAGAAAAGCCTAAACCCGCTCTCTTAGACTGTTTTCTTCTCATTGGCTGTTTTCTTTCGGGATTCCTCCAAAATTCGGTGAGATATTTTTGTACATATTTGTTAAACTTTTTGTTATTTGTTGGGAATCCGCTTGAATTGTACGCTGCAAATGGGTTAAACTTTCTTCTCAAAATCGATGCTGATTCAATCATTTCCAAGTAATTCGGCAAATCTTCATGCAAATTGAAATCGTCATCTTCGGGGCTGATGTCTTTATAAACCAGCAGATTGTATAAACCCCTCGTACCCGAGTATATCACATTATTTAATGTTATATCGCTAGTTTCCGGGTTAATTACCAATACACTTTTCCATAAACTCCATGAGTCGGTTTACGCATTATACTTTACTCCATAAATTGATTTGTCAATATTTTCGTCTTCGTCTCTAGCTAACACATCCGCATAGTAAAGATTGAACAGTTCTTCTGAAACGAGTTGTTTAATTTTCTTAATAGTTGCTTCCATGTCTTCGAGTTTAACCCTTGTTGTAGGTGTGGGAATTTTTTCGGTGATTGATTGCAACTGAGAAGCGGTTATTTGCAATGGATCGATCAATTGTTTATGAACTTTTTTGAATTTTTGCTGAGATGTAGCGTCCCCTTTTGTGTATGCCACAAACTTTTTTCGTACAGCATCTTGAATTAACTGAAGATTGCGTTAATTTGCGATAAAATTGTTAACGTCCGTCATCATGAAACTTTGGATGGGAACTAACTATTTTTTTGAATAATGTCAAATATTTATATACTCGTCGAAATTCTTCCTATATCGACCATTATCCAAATCAAAATCTTTCACAATAGTTATAAAATTATGTTTTGAGTCACCCTCACCCCAACACTAAGCACATTTCTTTAAATTTCGGATATGTCATGTCACCACTTATATGACCCGAAAAGATATGGCGAAGGTTTGTGTCATCCTGTTTCCATAATGCGATTACATTGGCATTATCTCTGAGTCTATGTTTTAAGGCACTAGCGTAAGTTTGACATAGGTAGAACGAATCTATTGCTTTATGTCGACCGAACGAGAAAAACTGTGTGATTTTGCTTTGCTCGTTTACAGGTATATCATCAAAAACCACAATTAAATCTTCTTTGGTATCTCCGGGTTCGATCAAATCGTCATAATTTTCAAACTCATGGTACCCAATTTCTTCTTTTAACGGTGTAAAAACGTTTCTTAACAATTCGTATTTTGGTTGATATAAGCTCTTGGAAAATACATAGACATTTTGGAATCTAATCACAACTCAATGGTCCCGCGAATACAGCTCGTATGTTAGATGGGAACAAAGGTCCATGTTTACCATCCTCTTTTACACTAGCAATAGCAAAGTTATCATAATTCTGCACAGGTATTGTAATTTTTTGTCTCGCAGTCGCCATATTGCTTCGAGTGTGCACCTGCTTTTGTTGCTGTTTGCGGTGATAGCTTAACGTCTCTTTCGGTATATTACATTTTCTACTGATGGAGTAAATAGTGGATTTACCCAGTCGAACTTCTTCTATAACTTTTTCTAACGCTTCTTTACTGTATCCACTATTTCGTCTTCTTATGTAATTGTGAACCATGCTAACCAATACTGGCGGGGGTAATTTTACCCTATGAGGCAATTTCACTCTATGAGGCAATTTCACGCTATGGGGCAATTTCACCCTATTCTGTTAGAGCTAAATTCGCTCTAAAATAACTAGAACTTATTTACAGAGTGGGAGATGCTCACCATTCGGCAGATAAAAGCAAACTAATTGCAAAAATTAATTCCTTGCTTTTATACTGTTTTATTAAAAAATCTATACAAAATATTTAATTGTAAATAAATCTATTAACAATTTCCGTAAACGGATTATATTCAAACATAGAGTCATGTATAATTAAAGCATAAGCTTTCATCGACGGTTCAAAATTTCTTGAAGCTCCTAATTCCATTCTTACATCAACAGTTGCATCCTTGATGCTTTCAAATTAATGACGACAGTCAATTACAAAAACGGGTGAGTCCTTAAAACTGTTGTAGTCCATTAAACATTTATTTGACGATTTGTTCGGATAGTATTTTTCCATAAAAGATGCATAAGACAGGTACGCTAGCAAGTAGTCGTTCTGCTCGAAATCCAAATTTAATCGAGCTTAAGGGAAGGCCTGAGAGTTTAAAAACCCCTTAACATTGGTTATATTGGCATTCGTAAAGTTCGTGGCATTTTCTTCTTTCCTGTCGTACTTCCCATTTTGCAACGCCAGTAGTATCCACCGAGCCTTCTCTGTTTCGTTCGATATTTTAATTCTCCATACATACTAGCGACTTTGATTGTGTTAGAGAGGGTAATTCGTGTAGTTCCATTTTCTGAATGCAACCATTATAGACGATTGATTTTGCATTTCCGATAGCAGCGATGCCTTGGCGAAGTCACTTAATGTTATATGCGAAACCTCCCATGAAATACGTTGTATTTTGAACGTTACTGTATTTCCAATCGACTTGTAGCAATTTACGTCCGACTTGGATCTGATTAAAATCAGCTCTTGAGGCATGTTGACGATAGTTTTCTTGTAATCTTCAAGAAACCCAAAAATGGTTTTTAGAGGTATAGCGCAACTAAACTGTCCATCTTGGAATATGGTATCGGGCTTCCACCCGGTATGTGTAATAGATTTTGTTTCTGATTCTTCCATGGATACTAAACCCTTAATAGTTCTTGTAATTCCAGGGATTCTGCAGACATCTATTATTTGATTATTACCCAATTTGTATTGAATTTCCTCAAACAGAAAATATGGCGCATTTCTAGTAAATTCGTAAGCTATAGGATCTGTTTCTGCTGCTCTAATCGGGTCTGCAGTTGTTGACGCTTCTCTTAATGTTTCCGTAGGCTTATATAATATGAAACTTTCATGGGGGTATGTGATGTTATCACTGCTCTGGATTTGAATTGAAATTCGATCGTTGTTTTCTGCATTCAATGTAAAGGGAAGATATGTATAATAATCTTCCTTTATTATGGTTTCGTCTAATTTATGACTTCCAAACACATCCAATTTGGGTACGTCCTCATATTTAAGCCTTCCAAGTTTAACGTTTTCATCATCGTGGAGATCTAAGCTGCGTTTACTTCTGCCACCCATCATTTATAACTTTTAATTCCAAAGATTTTAAGAAACGTATTTCTTCTGCTGTAAGTCTTTCGACAACTTGACGCTTTAACGTCGTATTCACTACTGGTCGTCTAGAGGTGTTGTAGCGTATATTATATACAAAATCGATGGGCATTTTCAGCTGCTTTTTATTTCCAGTCTCATACAGGTGTATGTTTCCGGTGAAAAGTTTACCAATTCACCCAAATGATCGACTAATCTGATTGTAATATTATCAATTTCTGTCACGCTCAGCGGATAATATATAACGTGGTTAGGCTCCTTTTCCAGATTATACCCAGGTGGTACATTACATGTGATTTTCCAATGCTCCACCCGAAGGTACTACATTGGCCAGGAAGCGAGTTTTTGTTACCTGGAAAATTTTGAATTTTGCCGAACCCTTGCTGTTCCAAGCAAAGTAGGGATCTTTAACGTGCGTGACAACACTCACACACGGGACCTCCATTTTACCTCTTATCCGAACGAGGGTGTATTTTTGTGAAAAATGCTCGCCTAACATTTTTCAAGCGGACCGTGTCGGGATTCGAACCCGGGACCTTGGGCGTTGACCCAGGTGGTACAGATAGATTGAATTCGAATATGCTGTGGGTAAGAAAATTGTTTCTGAACGATCCTGCGGTGATATTGGTTTCCACAAAAATGTTTGAGACCGATATTATGTTTACTTGCTGATTAGCGATATATACGGTATTTGCAGCCAATTTGCGGTTGGTAAACCCCAAAATGCTTCCAATATTGTTTTTACGGTTTGCCCCAAAATCAATCGGTATACTGCTTGGTATAGAACACTTTAATGTATTATTGTTGGCACTCAGTTTGAAATATCAACCAAACTTACGAAGTAAGTTAGGTTAATAAGATCGCTACGTAGCCGTCGTCGCCGCCGTCGTCCGTTGCACGTTTTTTTCGTTTTACAAACATTTGATATATGGATCTTGTTCAGTTTTTTACGATGATTAAGAATATGCTAGCCAATTTTCGATATCTCATATAGTTTTCGAGTAATTCGACTTTAAAGTCGAAATTTTGGTTATATAAAACTTCAATATAACAAAATATAAATATTATTTTTAGGTTAATATCGACCTCCTGCGCATATTTTTCTATAGCATCAATACCCTATGTCGATTGGTTTTCGAGTTATTCGATTTTGAAAATATGTTCGAAAAATTTTATAAAATTGTTACGATATAAAAAATAAACTTGTGTGAATTTCTATTACATAATGGCTTTAAGTTTGGTTGTATGGCGTGCATGCGGCATAGATTTTTTTTTTCAATGTTCTCGTTGATGTCCGGCTTCTGACTGAACCATTTTTTGAAAACATCCAGTATATATGCATTTATTTTTTCTAATTCGTATGATCCAATGTTAGATGCGTGTTTCCTTATATCTATCTACGTCGGCGAGAGTTCTTCGAGGTAACTTGCTTAGTTTTTTTATCCTTTTTTACAAACACCACGCCCCTGTTTGTACGGTTTCAAAAATAATGCTGTGTTTTTTTGTATGGTTTTACAAACATTCCATTTCCTTTTTTCCCAACGGCAATGGCTTCCACAGATCTGTTGTGCCGTTTGCTCTCCTTAAGCTGCTCGTTGGCTGTCTTGACATCATTTACTGCTTTAGCTACCCTCGCAGCACCACCTGTTAGTGCCCCTAGGGCACTTAGTCCAGCGAATATCGGAATCAATGGTAGAAAACCTCCTTTCTGTGGAACGGTTATAATACGTGGGACTTTAATTTTGTTTCTCCCACCGGCTCCTTTTATAATTTCTTTACCAATTAGAATACCAACGTCTAGTAGCTTTTTCAAGTTGTCAGAACCAACTCGGTCTATTGCGGATCGTATTTTCTTCAAGAATCCACCTTTGTAATCGTAGTTGTTTACTATAACTACAACTGTCTTTCAAAAATACCCTTTCTACTTATCACCATTCCCAGAATCTTCATAATCAGACAAATTTAAACGTCTAAATATTTCCACTGTTGTCTGCAAACAATTAGAGTAGAAGTGAAAGTTAAAGTGATACATCTGATAATTATAGTTGTAGTGCGTAAGCAAAAAGTTAATTAATTTTGACCGACGTAAATAGACTGGTTTGAAATGTAACTCGAGGACAAAACGACGTTGGGTTTCTCCTAATTTAAGAGTAAACTACCTAATTATACCAACCGGGTATAAAAGCACCGTGCGATACATTATAATTCAGTTTCTGTTTAGTCTTTGACTAGTTACAACAGCTAAAAAAGTTTTAGACCAGTTTTAGTTTCTTTATAGAAAAAATGTCTTTATTCGTGTGCGATGTCTGTGGTGCAGCTTTCTCCAGGAGTAACAATTTAAAACGACATCAGCTCCAACAACATGGTTCGGTGTTATATCATAAGACTGGTTTGTTCGCCTGCGATGGGTGCCCGGCATCCTTCACCCGTAGGGACAACCTTAAACGGCATAAGGATACCATGCATGGTGTGGTGAAACCTGTTGCTGGACTTTCCGGAGTCAAACGACCGGCTGCACCGACAGTTGAGGACCTACCCCCAAGAAGTTGCGGAGATGCAAGAATTGTTGTATGGATGTTACCAACTTGGTAGCCCACCAGCGCTCCAACGCGCACAAGACTGCTGCGGCTAGGGTACTCGACGGAGGCAATGGTGTGAAAATGGTAGCTACAACATTTAAAAACAGAATAGCTACATACAGAATTAAAAATAGTAACGCTAGTGGTATGTATTTTTTTTAAACATTGAATGAGTGTTTAACTTAGTTATTTCTAGGTATCCAAGACTTCCTCCGCGCGCAACGCGAGAGGTTCATCGCCTTAGTCGGGGAACAGTTGGATATACACGCCTCCCTGAAGATCAACTTGGAGGTGTTTGGTGGATACACCAAGATGGGTATGCCAGAGGGTGTTGAGGACGTGAAATCCTTCAACACCCGAAACTTGGTTATCACGTCATCCTGCGATCTGGGGGAGGTCTACAACTCCTTTGTGGAAAGGATGTCAGCTAAGTCAGACGAATTTCAAGAACGAGATTCTGGTAAGTTTTGAAAAATTATAATTTTTTTATTTTTCTAATTTTTTTTAAATTTTAGGATAGACTCTGATAAATGTACTATACTTGGAAGTGAATGTAAACCCTTTGCGAGGATCTTCGTATATACCTTTACCAAAATGGATAAGGGAGAAACATGCCATCGTTAACGTGCAGAACCAGGATAACGCATGCTTTGCCTGGTGTGTTGTGGCTGCATTGTACCCCGTAAATGAGCACACTTATCGTGTATCGAGCTATCCACACTACTCCGAAATATAGGACTTGAATGGCATCAATTTCCCTATGGAATTCAAGAATATACCCCGGTTCGAGGAGCAAAACGACGTCAGCGTCAACGTGTTTGGTATAGAAGGGAAATCGATTGTGGGACCTTTGCATTTTACCCAGAAGAAGAGAGCATGGCATGCAAACCTTTTACATAGCCAAGATGGCAAAAAGGAACACTTTTGTTTAATTAAAAACTTGAATGGGTTGGTCGGAAAACAACTATCCAAAGAAAAAACATGCAAGCGGTTGTGTGATGGATGCCTGATATACTTCCGTTCTGAAGAAGAGCTACGCAAACACGCAGAACAAGACTGTAACCATGTCGCCACCACCATGTCCAACCACTTCAACAGCGTATTAGAGGTTACGAACGTACACAAACAGATGAGGGTGCCGTTTGTCATATATGCTGATTTTGAGAGCGTCTGAAAACCAATTAGTTCTGCAAATCCGAGCACGTCAACTTCATTTACCAATAGTATCCACCAACACGAACTGTACAGCTTTGCCTATTACGCTAAATGCTCCTACGATAAAACTCTTGACAAGTTTGAGCTATACAGAGGGGTTGATGCCACCAAAATCTTTATGCAGAAGTTGAAGGAGGAAGCCCGCAGATTGGGTAAAATCCTTGAAACTAATGTACCGATGACAGCGTTGGAACCTTTAGACGAGCTATTATACTATATGGTAGATGATTGTGGTATCTGCAATAAACCATTGGGGGATGATCGAGTAAGGGATCACTGCAAACTTACGGGGAAATTTCGCTTTGCAGCACACCCACAGCGCAATTTGAAATTCAAAGTACCCCATTTTATCCCGGTGGTGTTTTATAACCTAAGTGGATTCGACAGCCACTTTATAATAAAGGAGCTGGGGTGTGATAAGGAGCAAGTCTCGGTGATCCCAAATAACAAGGAGAGGTTCATCTCTTTCACAAAGCATGTGAGACGTATGGTGAAGAAGAAGATGATGATGATGATGATGAATCTATCAATTCCACAGTACAGCTGCGATTCATCGATTCCCTGCGTTTCATGGCATCAAGCTTGGATAAATTGGCGAAAAATTTAGAACCTGATCAGTTTGTTGAGATGAGGAAGCAATTTCCTGATCACCAGTTTACCATGCTTTGTAGAAAGGGTGTGTTTCCCTATACTTACGTTTCCAACGTAGAAGTGTTAGAGGAAACACAACTTCCACCAAAAGACGTCTTTTTCAACGACCTGACATCTTCAGATATCAGCGATGCAGACTACGAGCACGCACAGACAGTCTGGAATACGTTTGGCATTCGTACGCTTGGGGAGTATAGTGATCTGTATTTGAAGACGGATGTGCTGCTTCTCGCCGACGTCTTTGAAAACTTTAGAGCCGTTTGCATCAAAACTTACGATTTGACCCATGTCAATATCTAACTGCTCCCAGCTTGAGTTTTGATGCTATGTTGAAATACACCTGCGTAAAATTGGACTTGCTCACGGATGTTGGCATGCATCATTTTGTAAAGAAAGGGATTCGCGGTAGTCTCACACAGTGCAGCCAACGATACGCTAGAGCAAATAACAAATACTTGGCGGATTACAACCCAACCGAGGCTTCAAAATACTTAACGTATCTGGATGCTAATAATCTTTATGGGTGGGCAATGAGACAGCACCTATCCATTGGCGATTTTTGATGGATAAATGCTAAAAAAATTACTCTCCTGAAAGAATGCATTTTGGATATACCCGAAACCAATGATAAAGGTTATATTTTAGAAGTGGATCTGGAGTATCCAGAACATCTACACCATACCCACAACGATCTACCCTTCTGCCCCGAAAACATGGTACCCCCATCACCCAAATCCAAGACACCGAAATTGCTAGCAACTCTGTTGGAGAAGAAAAACTACACCATACATTATCGGAATTTGCAACAGTGCATGCGATACGGTCTCAAACTAAAAGCAATCCACCTGGTTTTAGAATTTACTCAGTCTCCATGGTTGAAGGCGTATATTGGCCTTAACACCGGGTTAAGGACGTCGGCGAAAAGCGCGTTTGAAAAAGATTTCTATAAATTGATAAATAACGCAGTGTTCGGGAAGACCATGGAGAATGTGGACAAACGCGTTGATGTGAAAATCGTGACGCGGTGGAATGTTTCTGGTAATTGATTGTGTGCGAGTACGCTAATTTCCCGACCTAATTTCCATAGTTGCACTATACTAGGAGAGGATTTGGTTATTGTGCAAATGGATCGAGTCAAAGTTACAACAAGCCAATTTATGTAGGTTTCTCGGTTTTAGACTTGTCTAAAACCTTAATGTATTAGTTCCACTACGGCACGATGAGGCCTTTGTATTGTAACCAAATCCGCCACCTTTCTACGGATACCGATTCACTAGTATAGAGTGTGGAGGCAGAAGACTTGTATTGTGACATTAGCACAAACATTGAACATTTTGATACTAGTGACTATCCGGCTAACAACAAGTATAATATACCGCTTGTGAACAAAAAAGTTGTGGGGAAATTTAAAAACGAGTTCAACGGCGACTTGGTGTTGGAATTTGTAGGTAGTAGGGCTAAGTCCTACTGCATTGTAGGAGAAAAAGATATTGTTAAGAAAATTAAGGGTGCTAGTCGTAATGCGGTGGTGTAGTGTAGATAGTGTAGATAGTTTTAGGGATGTAGTTATTAATAATAGAGATGCCCTCATGAATACGATGGTATCAATCCGGAGTAAGAAACACGATTTGTATACACAGCTTATTAATAAAATTAGTTTATCGAGCGAAGATGACAAGCGTTCCGTCATTCCCGGAAGCACATCAACCTGCGCATGGGGGCTTAAAGATATAAGATAGTTGTTTATATTTGTATTTATTTTATTGCGTATATAGTAGCATGTAAGTTAGTTATAAGACATACCTACCACCCCATCCTTACTAATTCCTTCGCTCCCGGCAATATGTGTTTACCTCCACGTGGTCTCGCTGGACGGTAAAACATATTGTTAGATTAACGACAATATGTCTTATTGACTGGAAACACATTTCCTCTCTTTCTAAACAGCACATTAATCTCTTTTTTGTTACAGGTCTTTGTAAACAACCCATTAATCTCTTTTTGTTACAGGTTATTTTGCAACTACATGAATTCAAATACACGAAGAAAATAATGTTATACTTTGCAATTATATTCTATTAGTTTATTAAACTGTAAATAGGATAAAATAAATTAATAAATTTTTGTGTGCTTAATTTCTTTGTGTTAATACCTCTAAGTGTTTGGTTAAAGCATATGTCTTGGGTGGCGAAAATTTAGAGGCTCGGAGCCTTTAAAAGTGTAACTTTGTAAGTGATGGTGCTATTGCAAATCTGTTTGCAGATTCAAATTCTGCATAAAATTCTAGACTAATTTGATGTGTCGTATGGCTAAAAAATTTATAAGGACGGGTCAGAAATTGCTACCGGTAAAAAATCTTAAAATTAGGGTAGCTCTCTGGGGGATGATGCAATCTCAAAAATTTCTAGAAATTCGGGTAGCTGAAAAAAAATTATATTAATTGATACCAAACAAGATAGGGTTATCTCGAAAGATGTCATCTCCACATTTCCCTCGTTATGAGAATTTATATGTAAATGAGAGAGCAAATGAGGGAGCAAATGAGTTCATCTCCACATTTGCTCCTTATGGGGTTCCTGTCCACATTTCCCTCCTTATGAGATTCATCTCTACATTTTCCTCCTAGAAGATTCATCTCCACATTTTCCTCCTTATAGGATTCATCTCCACATTTTCCTCCTAGAAGATTCATTTCCACATTTCCCTCCTTATGGGAATTTACATTGAGGGAACAAATGAGGGAGCAAATGAGGAAGGAGAGAGTTGCTCCTCCTCATTTGCTCCTTATGGGAATTTACATGTAAATAAGGATGCTGGAGGAAAATGAGGATTCTGGAGCAAATGAGGAAGCAAATGAGGATTTGGGAGCAAATGAGGGCCCAGAAAGCCTGCCAACACCCTACTTGCAAGCAAAGGTAATACATCCATAGAGTTTTAAGGAGATTTTTGTCGACTCACATATAAGATGCTTTAAGGTTTTGTAATTGTTAACAAGGATTAGGTGAGGATGATTTCAATAAGTTCGTAATCATTAGGTAAAATTTTCTGTCTAAGCTTAAGCTGTAAATTGTTTTTTAAGCATTACTTATATTTGTTAAATTTAAGAGCTAATGTGTATAAAAGAACGTTTTCTTTGAAATGCATAAAAATTTGTTTATAAATGTTTCCTGAGATTTATTTGTTCCATTTTATATTCGTAAATTCCACAGCATAATTCTTGTTGAGCCAGCCAGGCAAGTAAAGGGACACGGTAAGATACTGATTCTATATTTTGTACTGCATCCTCATTAATACAATTCGGCTGTATATAAGCCATAGCACTATTTTGTGGTTCACATCAAATTAACGGCGCCCAACGCAGGCTTATTCAGAACAATTTATATGTTGATTTTCAGGTTTATACGGACATTATATACTTTGTCAATTTTCCGGGTATTATACTGCACAGCTGGCTGGTTCCGAAGTGAACCACTATCAATTTATATATATATATCATATATATATATATATATATATATATATATATGACGTAATAATGAAGTCACGAGAGGTCCTTGAACTCCAAGTTCTATAAAAAATACCACCCAAAAAGAAGAAAAACAGAAAAAAGTAAAATTTCCCTATATTTAATTTTCAACCCTGTATAAATGTAAGTGTATTTCGTTGGCACATAAAATAAAGTTCTTATTAATTATGTAATTAAATCCCGTGTATTGCATTTAATGCAGCGTGTGAAAAGATCATGAAACAAATATTAACTTAAAAGCACAATTAAAAAACTAATTCGTTTCAGCCGTATGTATAAATAAATTGTTCTTGAGAGATACCTGGTGCAAATAATCATTCTTACCAATAACAAAGTTTCATTACATCCGCTGAGTAAAAAAGCATAAAATCCGTGTGACTAAAAATGAGTCGTTAAAAATACTAGATAAATTCCGTGCGTAGATATATCATTTAAATTCATTTTAGGAGTTTTAAAAAAGCATGTTAACTCTAGAATTTTCGGTTATTTGTAAAAGAACACATCATTTTATTAGAAATGTTCTAAAAACCAATTATTTTCAGTCAATAAACAAACGCTCCAATTCAAAGAAATACGCGCCATCAAAAGGCCGTAAAATAGATACGGTAAGCGAGTTTAATAGCCCTATGTATTTTAGAGAGGAGACAGCAAACATTGACTTCGTTACTAGAAAAGAATGGAGGACGCTTTACGATGGACATAAATCAAAACCGCGATAGCTTTATATTAATTAGATCATTAAACACCGACATCCTTGTAAATATTACATCATTCAGAATGACTAATGCTTCGAAAAAATCTGGAATTGAATAGAAAAATGACGTAAAGAGAATTTTTGTATATAAACGGAAGCACTTAAAATTAATCGAACATGTAACTTTTGAGTAAAGATTAATTCTTCGAATGTCTCAGTTCAAGCAACTTATAATTTATTTTATGACATACAATAAGTAACATTAAACTTTTCATAAATATGCTGCATAATTATTTTGTAAAATACTACGAAAATTGAACAATCTTCGACATAAATAATTCAGATACAAGAGGTACTGCTGGATTTAATCGTCTAAATATAAAGATGCACTTTGAAAACTGATATTCTAACTTTAAAAGGAGATTTGAAATGGAACCCAGAAGTATTTAATGCCGTTGATGATAATGGAAATTGGATAACTGTTATTCGACAATTACAATCGCAAGTATGAATTTTGATTCTTTGCTAGTAACTTATAAGAATATTTAAATATTTGCAACATAAGCTAGAATAAGTTTATAATCTTATAAAAAATTATTTGTTATGGGGATAATTTTCAGTAAATTTTAAGGTCAGAGTTTGAACCATTTCGATCTTTACTAAATTATCTGTGCAGTGTCGGTGGCCAATTATACTCACTAACGGGGTAATAAAAGATATGTAAATTATCCACACTCAAATTGAAGTGAATATTTCTAACTCGCAGAAAAGAGATTTGAGTTTTGTAGTTTTTAACAAAGGTCAGGTAAAAATTATTTTAATAAATAGATAATCTTTGGAAATAATTTTCAGTATGAACTTAAGCCGTAAACTGTTTTATAGATGTATGAGATTGTTTTGTATGAAAAAAATGTTTTTGAATGCATAGACATTTCTTGAAATTTCTGTGTATTTCTCTGTTTCTATATCAAAGATCGTTAAATTTTCGTAGTCTTCTTAATAATAATTGCGCTTTATATTATTCAAAGTTCTATGTTACATATTGCATGTCGTAAAATGGATTAAAGGATTAATCTTTACTCGAGACTTGCATTTTACTTGACGGTAGAATCAATGACCCCCTTCTCATTAAATATTGTCCGTATATAATAAAACCAACCCTATACGTCATCTTCTCGATTCCTCTAGGTTCTGTTTCAAAAATTAACCACGGCTGAGTAAAAATTACCCCAATTTCGCGTTTTAATGTGCTATCAGTATAAAGTTTTCACAGTTGTAAAAATCTACCATACTTTGTTAATGAACGAAATTGCGACGTCGCCATCTCTCTCTCCTAGAACTATTACAATCGTCCTATTATCGATATTTACGACCTTTCGATAGTTGCGTTTTCTCAAATTGGAGCGTATATTCATCGATTAAAAATAATTAGCTTATTTAATAGCTTTTAGAATATTTCTAGTGAAATGGCGTACGCTTTTATTAGACAACGTAAACATTAGTTGTTCTAGAACTAATTCGAACATAACATTTTTGAAAGAAAGCTATTCTGTATTAAAAACTCATAGATGGTATTTTCTAACGAGGATGCATTACTTTATGCAACATGTTTTTCAGGACGTACGAATTGAAATGTGTCCAGTAATTTAAAATTGCATGCGGCTCATTTTCAGTCCGCATATATGCCTCTACACAGATCTTAATCACATAGTTAATGAAAGCTTCGTTCTAATGCTTCATAGACGCAGTAAAATTTGTTGTACGGTAATTGAAACGTATTC
Organism: Platerodrilus igneus; assembly: GCA_036346225.1. Lineage (NCBI taxonomy): Eukaryota > Metazoa > Arthropoda > Insecta > Coleoptera > Lycidae > Platerodrilus > Platerodrilus igneus. The sequence goes on from JARFIW010001660.1 coordinate 2,506,355, forward strand.
TAGCAAATATCTATATGTGGATTTGAATGATTTTATTTTTACAGGTTTTCAACTAACAATCATGAATTTAAAATTGAGCTACGTTCTTAAATAGTATGTGTCCTTAAAGAGTATTATTCTACATGAGAATATTATTTTATGTAGTTATGAAATACGCCTATGTGTATATACAAGGTAAAATTTTATATTGGGAAATTTTAACTTTTCTCCATTTTTTTTTCACTTTGGGATGGTTTTTTAATGGAATTTGAAGCTCAGTAACTTACTGGTAACCTTTTATCACATCAATATATATATATATATATATATATATATATATATATATATATATATATATATAATTCGAAAAATAATTGATATGGAAGTGTTTGTCATTATAAAGGAGTTAGGTGAAGGCATAATCAGCTTCTTCAACATAGGTCACATTAGATCCAGCCATACTTATCTGATTGTGAAGATTTATCAGAAAAGTTTGAATTATGGCATAATACAATAACAGTCTATGGAGACGAATTACACTGTTGATTAGTAAAATGTACAGGCCATAGACCTTGAAAATAGTACAATTTAAAAACACACCATTATATTATTATAAAATAAAATATTTAGATTGAAGTCTGGGCCTTTTTTACCAATATGTATAGAAAAAAAATATTCACCTTTAAAATACACATATAAAATTATATGTTTAATAGAAAATTAATTCTGCATTATTGTAATTCCCTTTTTCAGAGATTTAGATCAGTGCGTTTTGTTAAAAACGATTGGCATGGAAATATTAAACACAATGTATCATGAAAAAATTCATATTCAAGCACATAAAAGTTGACGTGAAAGGGATGCTACACAAAGACTTGAATAAATTGTAAGTTATAGTACCGACATTGAATACCATACCTAAATGAAATGTTTTTATGGACGTAGACACTATATTCAACTTTTTATGGTAATACGAACCTACAAAAGCTTTAAACCCTTTTATATTTTTGCTCTTTAATAAGCAACACTGGAGATATTTGCGATGGCAGTCGTACACGAAAACTGACATTATCTGTCAAAGGTGAAACACATTGAAATCGTAGTTCATGAATCTTTAAACTTATAAAAGTTATCATGGTAGGACATCCCAGTAGAGAACGCACTAACGCCAAGAATTTGGAAAACAGAAACAAATTGTTTTAGCAGAAAGTCTAATTACACAAACCAACACGATTTTTGTTTCCTAATGTATGTTGAGTGTTTTTTTATGTATTTTTGGTAGCTAAAACCGAATTTGCACTCACAATTTTTGTATCATTCTCGGGTGTTAAGATATTTGTTAAAGACTGTTTACACTGTATAACATATTGTAACGAACGTAATTTGGAATATAGCCTCCGTCATAATGCTTGGCAAAGGCTCTATAAAGCGCCGGAAAGACCAGCTTAAGATATATATAACCGACTCGGAGAAGATGAGCAGTAGTTGATACCTTAAACGCGTATACAAATCTATATAAAATATAAATAAAGAAATAATATTATACTGTACAGTATATGTTGCTAGTAAATGATATAGAATGTCGCCAATGTGTGTAAATCAAATGGAAACGTTGTGCTATGTATGTGGCAAGTTTACGATTAAATCACACAAGAAGACAATAACCACGTTAATTAAAAAAGCTATAAGCTTCATTTTGGATACAAACTAGGAAGTCGGGATAAATCTTGACCGCCGCATATCATTTGCGCAAGATGTGACATGAATTTAAGAGGATGACTCAACCCGTAAGTCAATGCCTTTTACAGTTCCTATGATGTGGAGAGAACCTAAATATCAAGATACAGATTTCTATTTTTGCTTGGCGAATTTATCTGGAATTTCACCGAAGTCAAAGCATACTGTGCAGTACTCAAACCTGCAATCAGCTCTCAGACAAGTACTTCACAGCCACAACTAATCTATTCCCAAACGTCCACAAGCTTATACTCTGGACGATGATATAAATACTGCTAAAGATAATACTGTTGATCCTTGGGAAGAAGACACGGATCCAACCATTTCATATAGGTACTCCACATTTACTTTCACAATAAGAGCTTCGGTTTACGGTATTTAAATTTGTCAGAAGCTCAAACCAAACTGTTGAAATAAAACTTGCAAAGTTGGTATCTATTAGAGAGTGGCACGCATATTTCCACATGTCGGAAATGTGGACAAGGTTTTTACATTTTTTTTACATTGTGAGATTAGATGATGTAAATATAAAACCAATAAGTGGAAACTATTGGTTCGTCTACTCTATTCTTGAAGAGTGTTCTCCTCCACTATGGAAATTCGAACTGGTCAGTTCATATTGCTCACGCAGTACATATGAAGAAAATACTATGGCAATATGAAAACTTACTTGAAAAAATTAAGTACCCAGAACATGGATGGAGGGTTTGTGGTGATTTGAAAGTCCTACCACTTTTGTTAGGAGTGCAATTGGAATATACCAAACACTACTGTTTTCTCTGCGAATGGGGCAGCAAAGCCAAGGGTAAACACCTAAGCAGATACGTTGCCGCAAATCGGACAATTTTTTAAAAATCCTTATTTCTCCCTTTTCCTCCACAAAAACCGGCCTATGAAACGCAAGCTTAAATTTCCAACTCGACCCTGATCCTCCCGCACCCGCAACACCGACCCCAGTGGAGACAAATCGCGAAAAGCCATCCATTTGTATCTCTCAACTTTAAGGCGAAACCGAGCTATCACTACTTTTCAAAAGACTGGAAAATGCAAGAAAACTTTGTTACTATTGAAAAATATGTTACAAATCTTTCCACCATTGATGTAAAGAAAGCTTTGCTACGCCCTCTGCCCTTCAAACTGGCACTGATAAAAAAACCTTGCCAAAGCTTTAAATAAAAATAATTAAAGATTCTATGTCTGAGAGAGAAGTTTCCCAGACAAATAAAAAAGAGCACATTTTTATCGAACCCCAAAATCCTACATAATAAAGGACAATGTATTCTATTCGAAACTTATTGAGATTGAAGCTGTGTTACGTATTGCACTAGCAAAATACTTTTATAACAATAATATAAATTAAAATAACGTATTACCAGCGTCGTCAATCATGCATATTCCTGTACGTAAATTATTAAGTTCCCAATTCGGTTGCATGTGTTGCTGTCACGGGTAAAGCCAATTAAATAACAATAATCCAGGCGCTAACCTGGTTTTTGCTGAAACCAAGAGGAGACGCCGCTAATCTTCTAGCCAAGGTCGCCGGCGACTAGTTCCTTCTGTGCGTGGACAAATTCTCAAGACGAAGTGAATGTGCCTAAACTATGGCAAAACACGAGATAGTTTTTTAAGTAAGAGGAAAAGTACCGAAATAGTAGGCGATTACTTCGTCGAACTAACGCGCCCTCCTGTTCTATCTCTCGACCTCCGATAGCAAACTTCCTTACTTGAAAATGCGTCGCTATCACGAGCCTGTAACATTACCCTCCGTTCCACATTGCCAATGGCTGACCGGTTAACCACATCACACTCCTTTAACCTGGGAAATGCGGGTTTATGCGGGTAAATAATGAGGTGAAGTCTATGAGTTCGCGCATAATAACTTAATTTAAGTCTGGGAAAGAAGACCTTCCATGACTGAATTCAAAAATCCTTCTAATTCAAATATTGAAATCAAATTTGGTGGAGCCAAAAGTCACAACACCTGCTACATAGATATCATTTGAAGAAGGTGATTTAATTTCTTCAGAAATACTGAAGCCTTTCCTTTTTTTTTGTTATTCGCGGCTTAGCCTGGGAATTACCTCAAGGGTGAGCAATGAGAATGGGCGTGAGTATGACGTAAACAAGCATGGAAAGAAAAAGGGGAATTAAGCGCCACTGTATCTATATGGAAAATAAAAGAATTTCAACAATCCTATGAGAAGATACAGAAGCTCATTGGATATAAGCGTTATAAAAAACTTACAAGTTTTATGACCTAACATATCTGGAAACCTCTTGAACGTATCTACATCTGCTTCTATCACGATGACCCTGAAAGAAAATGTTACACGACAAATTTTCTATTAAAAAGATACCATTTGTTTTTTTCGATAAAGGAGCATAACGATACTTATAATTTAATCATCTTGAAATTACCACATCAAAGGTATCTTACTTAAAAATGGATATCAAGAATAAATCAAGTGCAACATGTCTGTACTTTTATGCTATTTCAGCATTTGTCTAATTTCATTAGTCAAAAATTTATTTTCTCAAATGTTTTCCTATTAAAGTTAATTACTCATAGAATAAAAAACTTGAATCCAAAAATGTAATTTAATGCAATTTCTTTTTGTAAAATAGAGTTACAAGTATAATGTAAAAGAATTGATTTCTGATGAACTATAAATCTTTCTTTACATAATAAGACCTTACTTTTTAGTATTACTTTAAAACAAAATTCGTATTTCCCAACAAACAGATCTGTAGATTGGTATACATATGTATTAAATAACTTTAGTTCATATTCCTTATAAAAATCTGAATCGCACGTAACTAGTTTAAATAAATAAAGTTTCAAATTTATCATGGCATAGAAATGACACAACGACCCTACTAAATATTGGACAATTGTAATTGAACCTTTTTAAACAGGAAGTGGACTTTGTAATCTCTTTGTTTTTGAACACACGTATATTCCACGTCTTTTACAAAATTACTTTAGATTACTTTCTAAAGAACCATATTTCATTTTGTTTCAATTTATTTAGCACAATTTTAGAAAATAACCCTGTTATCAAATTAAAAAAATATACTTATTTCTATGATATTTTATATTTGAACTTAAACGCAAAAATAATTCGTTTATAAAATTTAATATGATTAATTTAATCCTCTCTTAAAATTTGATATCATTTATCGATTTAATGAACACTTTCAAAAGTCTAGGAAACGTAGGAACAAAACTGAAAGTTTAAATACCTGGACTATGCGAATGTGAAGAAGCAGTTTCTTCTAAACGAATTGCGATGCACAAATTCAGGTCCTGCTTAACAAAACTTCACCGCCGGGGATCTTACGTTGAACGATTAACATCCTCTTATCACGCCTTCCTAAATAAAACTCAATAAACGACCTCAAATACATTCTTAGCGAAAGTTGCTTCTAATTCTAATTACTCCAAAGCGCTAAAAAAATTAAAGATCTTTTTTAGCATAAGTATTACTTATTAATTGTAGTCTCACCGTTAATGAACGCCGACATCTATAGTCACGTTTCTTGATTCAAAGTGTGCTGGTTGTTTTGCCGGAACCTGGCGAGTAGTTACATCCCAGGCCCCCAAAAACGACCACGAATTCTCTCCCTCTGAATAGCTATGCAAAGACTCCATCGGATACGCAAACGTGTCTCCATCCTATCAACTTCGTCGCTTCGTTTACGTCATCTTTCAACCACAATGGCGAGTTCCCTTTTAATACCGTCCACGTCGGGAACAGCTGATCTGTCCCGCGCGTCACCTCGTAACACTTTTTACGCAAGTGCTATTTTAACTTAATTTAAGAAAGGATATAATCCTCCTACGCATTAGGCAACACAAGTGGTTTGTTCACAACATACTCCTTTTTAAAGGCGTTTTCAAAGTGTTTATTACTATTAAATGTTTCCTAGTGACGAATCTAAATAATAACGACCTGTTCTATTGTGAAATTGTTTTCTTCTGATATTATTATATTGAATAAAAAGGTCGGATATCACGAGCTGTAACGAATAGAAATGGCCACCAAAGCCAGTGCCACAGAATACATATCCGTTACAATACAAAAGCAAAAAATTAAAAACAAAATGTGAATCTTTTAATTTTCACATACAGCGACATGGGATGTACCACGTCTTTAAAGGTTCATCTTCTCTACTCGCATTTGGAAGTATTCCGTGTAAATCTAGCGTCTGTGAGTGACAAACATGGTGAAAGGTTTTACAAAGACCTTATGTATTGTGAAAACTGATACCAAGTAAAGTGGAGCCTCACAAAGCACGTAAATTACTGTTGGACCTTAATCATGGTTTCCCAGAGGTAGCCTACAAACAAAAATCATATCCAAAGAATTTTGAGAATTATTGGTCTCGTGGTATGCATAATCCGTGTTATTACAAATGTCAACATTACATAATGAAACGTTCCACTATAAAAATATGAATAACTTTGACAGGAGGATGATAGAAGGAACTTGTTAACAGATTCATAATTAGCAGGATAATCTTATAAGAGACATTGATTGCGCATTAGATAACAAAATATACAGTTTGTTGTTTGGTGCTATTTTTTAACTGTCTGGCTACAGTTTAAGTATTTAAATTAAGAAGCAACTCTGACACTAGGCCCAATATGCACTTTATTAACATTTTGTTAGCCGACATCGCGTTGCTAAGATTTCATATTAACTTTTGAATTGACAAGGAAGAAAATTCCTGCATTATAACACTCGTTTTTTAAAGGCATTGCAGCAACATTCTTGCAGATGTATCCAACAGAAAAATTAACAGACACAAACTTGAAAAAGATCTATTGACGATATCTTGTAAAATACATTGCCAATTTCAAAGTCATATCAGATGCGTTTCTACATATGAACACATGAATAAAAGATTACCCTTAAAAACCAAATCATTATGTTTTTAAATTGAAATTAAATTCATGGAAACAATTAGTTTTTACAAGTCTAAGTCGCAGTCTTCATTTTTCAAATACTATAGATGCTTTCTCTTTACAATTAGCCGCCATCTACCTGTCGGACCATGAGCAATATATAAAGAAATAAATAAGATATTAAGGTATTTCGTGCAGACAAGAAAGAAAAGTAAAGTAAGCAAAGAAAATAGACTGCACAAAGTACCGCAACAAAAAGCGGTATCCCAAAGAATGCCGTGCTAGCTAAGATGTCACAGAGTGGGGTGGGTCACAAAGATAGAAAAAGAAAACCTAAGTGTTGCAACTTTATTGTCTTATTTCAAATATTCGTTGTTTCCTACCAGTTGCTATTGCACGCTCTGGTGGCAATGCCACACACTAAGATATGCCACTTTAAATAAAAATAGCAGAACATGGTTGCTCTGGCTTTGTTCTCTGTTAAATTTAATATTTAATAATTGCAAATGAGTTCGATATACTAATCTTCAAGCGTTTTAGTTACTTTACTGTAACACAAAGAAGTTTAAGCTGCAATGATAGATCCTCTCCACTGTGTAATAGCCACAATAGTATATGTGCATTCCAGTCAAGGCAGAAAATTCTCATCAATTGTAGTGAAATCTCAACATGTTTCTTCGAGCCGAATGTGAATACAGCGGTATTATTAGCCTAATTACACGAATTACTCATGAAAGGCAGTGAATTTGTAAGTAAAAATCTATTTTATTGATTAAACGAAGGTTATAGAGGACCAGTTCTACAAACGTCCAGTTCAAGCTGCAGACCAAACAATTACAGAGAACCACTACTACAAGCGTCCAAACAACCACAGTGGACCACTACTACAAGCGTCCAAACAAGTACAGTGGACCAACATTTACAAGTGCCCAACACTACAAGCGGCCAAGCCAAAATAACTTCTATTATATATTATTGCTCATCGCATCCTAATATCATGTGCCGTAACCAAATTAGATCTAAATGTAGTGTATAATCGAGCATCCGGATAACCGATAAAAATCCATTATTTGATTTCCTATTTGTTCAGTATTGGCTGGACTACGTATTTTGTAAACAATTGACCGAAATCTTAACAAATTACATTTTAAAATTGATGTTTAATTAAAACGGGTTATAATACTGTAACGACCTAAATTCATACCGCTTCTAAAGTGAGCTTGCACTATTTAAAAAAAATCATACTTAATACAATAACCATTTCGAATGGACCTGCACCTTGCCGAAGTTCTAAATTACTAGAACAGGTGAAATGGCTTGCGTGTTCGAATAAGCTAAAGAGCCAAACTACAGGTCCAACCAAAGTAGTAGGGTCGTTAGTGAGGAACTAGCCTAAGACAGGTCCCCAAAAGAGGGCAACGGCTCTTTCGGTACTTAGATTGGCAGAGACCATAGGGGTCGGTATGGCAATCTAAGACACACTACCGCGATGTGGAAGGCAACGGGAAACCACCACATTATCTCCCAAGTACACAGCGTGCTTAAATTGTAATAAACATGATGGCATTCTCTGGGGTAAAAGATTCCGGAGTTAAAATAGTCCCCCATTCGGATCTCGAGGAGAGGACAACTTCGGAGGATGCGATCGGAAAGATAAAAATAAGAGTCGGGAACATTCTGCGAGTCGGAGCGTGGAATGTTAGAAGTATGAAGTAAGTAGGTAAGCTAGAGAACCTAAAAGTCGAAATGAATAGGTTATCGCTAGACATAGTAGGGATCAGCGAAGTTCGTTGGCCAGAGGCGGGGGATTTTTGGAGTGGAGACTTCAGGGTAATTCATACAGGAGCAGATGAAGGAAATTTGGGTGTGGGGATAGTTATGCGGAAAAAGATAGGATACTGTGTAGAAAATTACTTACAAAAGAACGAAAGAGTACTCATGGTTAGATTAGAATCTAAACCGGCAAACACAGTAATAATACAAGTATACATGCCCACCTCTAGCTTCTTACAATTAAAAAAGTCGATAATTACCGTTAAAAAGTCGATAAATACATCGCGCAAGCGCGATGAAAAAGTGTCTCCCGGGCTGTTAGTAACGCTAACCTTATTACAGATTTGCGCGCCCAACTGCCAATGACATCACCAATGCACAATTTATATTGCGCAATAATCGGAAATTTATATAAATATAAGACAATAGATAATACAGCGAACAAATTAGATAATGGAGTACTTACTCAGCAATCCGGCGTCCCGCGGAGTTGAGGTAAGGTTGGCTTCTGCTGAAATCCATCAGGGCTACAAAGGGCCCTTTTGAGGTAGTTAAAGATGGTACGCCTGACGCTCTTCCAAAGCGTTCGGACCAGCTCCGGCAATCATGAGCTCGTTCATCCAGGGTCGTGCAGTACGGTTCGCCTAGGCGGCTTCAGATTTTTTCTACCTATGTAGGGAATGACGGGAACATGGTATAAGGGGCGACAAACAAAGACAAGCAAGCAAGGAAATCTACATAGATAAAGATAAGGCAAGATACGATACCTCAAACGTCCACTCCACTCGAAGGTTCGGGCAAAAAGCCACGTTAAAGCGTCTAACGGAAACTTCTTCCCACTTTTGTCTTTTTTTCAAGTCGGCGCGAAGTTATTCGTCCAATCCACTATTGACGTGACGGAAATACGCGCACCGCGTCTTTTGAATTTATGGCGCGAAACTTCCGCACATCAAAATTAACCTAAAAACAATGTTTAAGGGCCAATTTGATTGGCACGTAACAAGCTACAGTGATGAAGAGGTAGAAGCCATCTATTAAGATACGTAAAAGGACATGAAAATTTAATAATTACGGGGGATTTTAATGCCGTGGTAGGTGCAGGTAGGTAAGGAGCGGTATAGGCACGAGAAACGACAGGGGAAATAGGTTGGTAAAATTTTGCGACAAGAACAATTTAACCATCACAAACACATTATTTCAACATCATGCTAGAAGACGATATACGTGGAACATGCCAGGAGATATAGGAAGATATCAAATAGATTACATTCTTGTTAGACAAAGGTTTAGGAATCAAGTAAAAGACTGTGGAAGCTACCCAGAAGGAGATATAGATACTGACCACAACATCGTAATTATGAAGGCCGCACTTAAATTTAAGAATGTGAAAAAGCACTTGGACTTAGAGAAACTAAAAGATAAAGATATTAAAGAAAGATTTGAAAAAAAGTCAAATGAATTGCTCAAAGATATCGGGAAAATATCTGATACTAAGGAAGTAGAAACAGAATGTAATAACATTAAATCCGGCCTAGACATAGCGGTCAGAGATATTCTGGGGTATACACAAAAAGAAAATAAGAAACCATGGATAACAAAAGATATTCTGAATTTAATAGAAGAAAGACGAAAATACAAAAATAAATCAGACGAAACAGGAAAACAGAGATACAAAGCCATAAAATGGGAAATTATTCAAAAATGCAAAATAGCTAGAGAACAATGGATTGATGAAAAGTGCAAGAATATGGCAAGATGGCAAGAATTTATAGGGAATTTATATGCAGGAGAGGAACTAACTGCATTAGAAAAGGGATCAGACATTGAAAATGATAACTTGGGATATCTTATACTTAAAGATGAGTTTGAATTAGCATTAAAGAGTCTGAAAAATGGTAAGGCACCGGGTACAGATAAGGTGCAAGCAGAAACTGTAAAAGACGCTGGACAAGCAGTAACAGAACGTCTCTTCCAACTTGTAAGCTATATGTATGAGACAGGTGAGATACCCAAAGATTTCAAACGTAGCATCATAGTAACTATACCAAAATAGAAAGGCGCGGATAGATGTGAAAATTTTCGAACAATAAGTTTGACAGCACACGTGTCAAAAATATTAACTAGAATTGTGCTAAGACGAATGGAAAAACGGGCGGAAGAAATACTAGGAGAAGACCAATTTTGGTTTAGGCGAAACAGGGGAACACGGGAGGGTATCTTAGTTCTGAGAGTGATAATGGAGAAAACAATAGAAAAAGGGGAAAGCGTGTATATAGGGTTTGTAGATCTGGAAAAAGCATTCGACAATGTAAAATGGAAAAAAATGTTTGAAAAAAAATTGATATGCTTAGATTTGCAGATGATATAGCGGTTGTTACGGTATTCCGCGCAAACACAAAAGACAACAGTAAAAGTAAGTAGAGAAATCGTTTACGCCGAATACCGCAACAGAACGGGGGATGGAATGGTAGAATTTGGGCTAGCTCAAAAACGTCGTAGAAGGGCGTGCGTCAAATAGAAAAACACGTTAGAAACCTCTGTGATAATATATTGATAACATCGAATCTTGGAAGATTATTTACAAAGCAATAAAATAACTAAGTTGCGTAATCGTGATTAGGTCATAACATATAAAAATTTGTAAGCAAATATAACATCTTATGATCTAAATACCTACTTAATGGTTCACCTTAAATACATATAAAAGAAAATAAAACAAACTATACAGTAAATCTAGAAAAAGAAATATACTTAAATTATATGTACATGTTGCTTTGTGAAGTGCACCTCCTCAAGAAATAATACAATATTAAAATTAGACACCCTAACTTAAATTAATCATGTGCCAACTAGTTTTAAATTTATAAGTAAATGGTTTACGTTAAAAAGACAAAAGAAACAGTAAAGAAGGATTCCAACATAAACATTGATTAATTAATTTTTAAGTTATAGTATAATAGTATAGTTGTTCGTGCATCGTGCATGTAAGTTGTGTAACGGGGTGGTGCCAGTTTATCAAATAATTATACGCAATAGCAGCAAATGAAAAGTTTATTCTTCACGCAGCAAAAAAAGAATTATGGAAATAGGAAAACTGTACCTTGAGCAATCAGCTTCATGCTAGTCTCATCTTAAGGCTGCAAAAATGCGGCTGCATTTCTCTATGGGCTGGCTGCATGCTGGAACCACTAACTTCACTTATACAAGCACAGAGAGCATTTCTAATAGCGCGACTTTACATCATGTATCTTTTCGGTAATGGTCTCTTTCAAAGCACGGTCTCTATTTTATAAGGCCAGAATCATGTATGGGGTAGGGTATTTGATTTTCAAAGATATCGCCGAATTACAATGTGTGCAGAACTTCCAGACAACAGCTGCCGAAATACAAACTGTAGCAGCTTGCCAACAAGCAGATAACAAAATTATCAAAGGGTTTTAAACAAAGGAGAACAATTTTGTTACTTTGTAACATCTTAACAGCTGCAAAATACCATATAACAAGTTCATTGTAAGCAGATGTAGGCAGGTGGTAAGCGGTCTTATCTTTTAGAAGAAAGCTGCACATTTACATGCAGCTTTTACTTGAAATGTAATCACTGCAGGTGCTAGAATTTATTGCAACTACTTTGTATAGAGTAATTACTTGAGAAATTTTATTAAATAATACTAATTAAAATGGCGGGAAATCCATCTTATTGAGGAATTTTAGGGCATTTTAAAAATAAATGCAGGAAAAATTGTTTGTAGGGTTTTGAACGTAACACGGTATTAGCGTCTAGCAAGGAAGAGTTAGAAGCTGTTCTTAATGAAATGGAAATGGTTCTAACAGAGAGATACGGTATGAAAATTAACAAAACTAAAACTAAAGTTCTACTATGCAAAGGTGGTAAAAATAAATCAAAAACAAGAATACAAGTATGTATCACGAACTTACAAGAGGCTAAGGATTTCTGCTACATGAAAGCCAAATAACGCAAGATGGGAAAAGCACAAAAGATATAAAGCAAAGATTAGCACAAGGTCGTGCTACATATAACAAGAAAAAGCAACTACTGTGCTCAAAGACCATAAACATAGAAACAAGGAAAATATTGCTTAAAACATATGTGTGGAGCACAGCACTATACGGCTGTGAAGCCTGGACAGTAGGAAAAGCCGACATGAGAAAGGTAGAAGCCTTTGAAATGTGGTGCTACAGACGTATGATGAAGATATCATGGACAGACAAAGTTAAGAACGAAGAGGTACTAAAAATGGTAGGGGAAGAAAGAAATATGTGGAAAACGGTCAAAAATATAAGAGATAGGATGATAGGCCACATACTACGGCATGAGAGAATAGTGCGGAATATATTAGAAGCAGAGATAGAAAAAAGCGAAGAAGAGGCAGACCTAGGTTAGAGTACTGCACACAGATAGTAAAAGATGTAGGCTGTAGGGGTTTCAGGGAGATGTGTAGGCTAGCCCAGAATAGAAATAAATGGAGGTTCGCATCCACCTAATCCCAAGATGGATAAACTAATGACGAAGAAATAACTATTATAAGTAACTACAAGAATTGGTTGGGCAATATTCTCGAATATGGTTAAGTGTGTGAAAGGATTTACTGGAAAACCATTACTTCGGCAAATGTCTAAGTGTTGGGGGATCTTGGTAGCCGCAGGTTGTTTAACACCCCTTCTCTGAATCTCGTTAACATAGGGCATAAAATTAGAAAACAATAGAAGGGGAACGAGCTGTATACACATGCTGTGTGAGAATTTTAGGGAACTATGTAGGCTAGCTCAGAATATAAGTAAATGCAGGTTACGTGTCGAACCAGTTTTGAGACGGAAAACCTAATGACAAAAAAACAGGCGCAAATAAATGTGATGATTAGTAAAAACAACTAGTTGTTGGTTGCGAAATATCTGCAACTAATGATTACTGTGCGAAAATATATTAAATCGGTAAATGGTTAAGTGTTGGGGGAACTTGGCAGCCACAGGCTGCTTACTTCCTTTCACAACCACTGAAGGTCGGAGAAATAGGGTATATAATTGTAAAACAATAGAAGGTGACCGAACTGCATCTAACAAGAAAGAACAGCGCCTATAAGGAAAGACAACAAACATAGAACAAGAAGAAAATTGATGAAAGCATATGTGTGGAGCACAGCACAGTATGCCTATGAAATACGGGCAGTCTGAAACGCAGACAGAAAAACGGTAGCAGCCTTTTGAACTGCTGTGCTTCAGATGTATGAGGACAGACATGGACAGCATGGACAGACAAAGATAATAACAAATAGGTTATAGAAATAGTAGGGGAACAAGGATATCTGGGGAAAAAGATAAGAGTAATAGTAGGGCAGAATACGTTCTAAGGCATTTTTGGGGAATAGTATGGGATATATTACAAGCAGAGATAGGAAAGAGAGGTAGATGTAGACTCAGATCAGATAGTTATAGATGCAGACTGTGCAAATTTCAGGAAAATCTGTAGGTTAGTTCAGAATAGGAAACAATGATGGTACGCGTCTAACCAGTTTCAGGACTGAAGACCTAATGATGATAATACAATAAAATAGATATATAAGAACTGGACTAGCTTACTAAGTCGATCACTTCGATCTACTGACGCAACCGCCACAACAGCAAGGATCATCAGCTATGGCGTTGCTGCTTTTCCAAATACATAGATATATTTCGGATGTATAATTCCTATCTTCCAACAAAGGAATATAAGGTTATAAGGAATCGAGTGTGGGGTTGGGTTGGTGGAAGTTGGGAGGAGGAAGGGGGAGGAAGTGAGAGGTAAAAAGAGGCGGCAGTTAAGTGAAAGATGGATGGTGGGAAATTTGAAGTGGGGAGAGGAGGTGGAAGGTGGATGGTAGGTGGTAGAAGAGAGACGGAGGTGGGACGAGGTAGGAAGTGGTGTACGCGGGTGGAAGGTGACTTTAGATTTTGGTTGAAAATTGGTGCACAAGACATTGTTATAATAGCTCTTCGATAGTTCCATTAGCTATTATTTTAGGGCAGTTAAAACTGTATTATTACGTCACCAATTAGATCTGAAGAGAATGCTTCAACTGCCTTTTATTTAATTTCCAGGAATAGTTACAAAAGTAAAACAGCTGTTCCTTAAAAGTTTTAGACACTACACTGTACGTTACTTAAAATTTTAATTTTTTCTTAAATGCATTGTAGGTTAAGCTCCATAAATATTTGTATGCTAGATAGATATTCGTAGAACGTTATTGAGCAAGTGTTATAACATACTTCAAATGTAAGCATTTGCTACTTTTGAATAATCCAAAATTGCGTTTAAAAGATTCATATCTATCAGATCCTTAGCTGTAGATTAACTAAGCTCTCATCACGTTTTAATGGTGTATATTATCTAAGCAGGACTGTCAAACATAAAATTAATGATACAGGGTGAAAGGTATAAAAAATTAGTATAAGCTTGAGTAGCTTTTATAGAAACAGTAAGGATTGAGGGTATTAAGGTATTTCATGAGGAAACATCCCTATTTAAATACATAGAAGCGCTGCTGTCCGTATAAGCCTACATTTTTTGCATTAACCCTTAAACAGGTTTTATACATTTCAAACATAAAGGTTTTCGCTATAAAGATCAAATTAGGAGCGATTGGGAAAAACTTATAGAAGAATTGAGATTGTTAAGTGTTGAAATCATTTACATCTTTTACATATCCGCCCAGATAAACGAATAAGTTAGTCTCAAAATGTAATAGATGGTACAATAATAGCGTGTGGCAATTGTAGTTCTGCTAATTTTGTTCAACTACAGTAGAGTTCAATGACGTTGTAATAGAAATTGTAAACTGAAAAGGTGTTTAGAGTTGGAGTTTCAGTTGCGGACGATTATTAACGTGCTGAAACACGATAAATTTCAACAAAGAATCGACTAAATGATAAATTTCATGTTTTAGAAAAGAACTAAGCTTTGATTAGGTTTAGATACTTAGTAAATATTTTATATACGGTCGATACTGTTTTGTATGTTACTATGGTGTTACAAGCTAAAGCTATTGAAAGACCCCACGAACCGAGTGCCAAATTTTATCTGCTGCGATTTTGGAGATAAGTCTCCCTGCCCTATACCAGAGATGAAATGGGTCATGGGTCAACTGGGTCATTGGGTCCAAGTGGGTCACTTTTTTGTTTGGGTCACTGGGTCAGTGGGTCCCGTGTACTGACCCGGATTGACCCAGTGACCCACATTGACCCAGTGACCCACGTTGAGCAAGTGACCCACATTGACCCAGTGACCCAAATTGACCCGGTGACCCAAACTGACTCAGTGACCCAAACTGACCCAATTGATTCAGTAACAAATTGAATTATTGGAGTCATAAAAATCTCTTTCCCATACTTTCAGCTCAATTTATTAACTATTTTCACAAATGCATAAGCTTATTGGTGCCGTTAGTTGCTAGCATTCGTTTCATATGTCAAGCAAACGCTAAAATGTATTGTAATCAATACCTCGCTTTTTATATAATATGAAACGCATTTTTACATGTTTTCAGGAAACGTGCTGTGGCGCTGTGGCGCTGTGCCGCGAGAATGCAGTGTTATGAACCTATACAATTTTGTATGTTCAAATAATAGTATTCTTTCACATAAGAACTGAAATAATTTGTAGCAAAATTCTTAATATTATATACCCGGTTAATTTCAGTGTCCATTATTTTTGTAATTTGTATATCATTATCATTAAGCATGGATAAACATCACCTTAATTGTAATTTAAACCTTATTCATAAGTGCTGACTTTTATAAATCTCCGTGAGTCCAAGTTTTCTTGATAAGACTAATTAACTAAAAGAATGATGAAGATCATATAAAACAATGTTCCTGTATCAACTCGATGTCAGAAAACGGGATTATTCAATTTATATTTTATTGTGTTGAAAAATATTTTGATTATTTAGTATATTTAATTGTTAAACATTCTCACACTAATTAAAATTGTCTCGGACAGCAGTTACTCCTTCCGCAGATAGTTCTGAGATTTATTTTGTAACTGTAATTCGTAGAACAGCACATATTTATTAAAAATTAATAATAAAATTTCCAAATTTCATAATCGGTTATTCGATAAAACTCGCCCACTAATTGAAGACATCACAGAGGGCCAATTTGAGACAGTATGAAAATTTTTGCGATTGTATCAATGTGGGTCCATTTTGGTAACTGGGTCAATGTGGGTCACTGGGTTAATGTGGGCCAATTTGGGTCACTGGGTGAATGTGGGTCACTGGGTCAATTTGGGCCACTGGGTCAATTTGGGTCATGGATCACTGGGTGGTGGGTCACATCCTCATTTGGGTCATGGGTCACATTTTAGGTGACCCATTTCATCTATGCCCTATACAACAGACGCAGATATCTCAAATCTAAATTTAAGAATTCTCTTCCTAAAACAATTTCAGTCAGTAGAAAATAAATGACTCTCCAGTTCCAATAGATTTAGCAGATTAAGCTTAACTAAAATTTTTAAAGTACAGATATTTGCAAATAATAATGGACAAATCTTAATTTATATCGACATGGTATATTTATTTTAATAACTCAAACAACCATTTATTTCATATTATTTGTATATTTGGAACTAAACTGAAGTTTGTTTTGGGTCTTGCGGATTATACGTTGAATTAAAAGGCTTCTACTTTACGCCATAGTCTTCTAACTTTTCGACATTATGATTCAATTACCATTTTTTGTTTGCTTAGATGGGTTCTTTAAATGCACCTTGTTAATCAATTCTTTGTTTCGTTTACTGGCTTGTCCCTTTGGATTCTAGATTGTTCGGTATAATTGTTATAATACAATAACATTTTTCTTAATCCATTAAAAGCTGCTACCCTTCCTGTTGGTTAAGAAACCAATTCTTTGAAAACATTGTGCAATCATTACTCAATTTAATGTTGATTATAAAAAACAAAATAAAACAATTTGTTTTTGACTCCAAAGGTGTATGAAAATTTATACATTAGGCTATGGTGAGGGCAGTGTTATTATAAAACATATTTATTTTTGATACTTTATTACCTTGAAATACAAGCATAACATAATTTGAACAAATATTCTACAGTAATATGAAATCACATCTGGGTAGAAGCATTCAATATCGTCGCAAGAAAGCATGATTGTTGTAACCGTATAAAACCAAATATTAAGATAGAGTTAAAAACCATTTGTAATTTTGCATAAAAAATAATATTTTCTAAACTAATACTATTTTTTTAAACCACAATTAATAATCGCCTTTATACGTTTAATATTTCTACCATTACCCAATGACTGGTTCTACGTGCATGGACACTTTAATTTCTTATTGGAGAGAATCCTTATTCTCCCACGCACTGCTGCGTAGTTGCATGTCCATTCCTTTTGGAGGTATTTGCTCGTTATAGGTTGTAAGACCCTCGGTTTTACTTAACTACACTTTGTAAGACCCATTTAATCTTTTTAATCGTGTCTTTCTCGCTTACAATACAGTAGGACTTGGCCCTACTACCAACGAATTCTAATACAAGATCCCCATTAAATTCGTTTTTTGAATTTCCCTACAACTTTCTAGTTGACAAGCGGTATATAGTATTTATTAGCCGCGGGGTAGTCACTCCTTTAAGATAAATATGTTTTTTTTTTTGGTATCAACTAATATTAGGTTTTTCTAGGGAGCTCAAATCTGCAAATAAATTTTAAATAGAACCACCCTTTACAAAGTCACGCCTTTTAAAGACACAAACCTCTAATTTATTTATTTAACTCCATCTTTAAAACCCTTTTTTCGATACCCAAGACATATGCTTTAACCAACCACTTCCCTAAAAATTTAAAACCGCTGTGTCCCGCGAACACCACGTGGAGATAACACGTATACTCTGTCAACCAGGATAGAAGCAGGAAGGATTTAAAAGGTGGGCGAAGAACTTAAAAATTATGGAATTTAATAACTATACAATAGATTTACAAAATCAAACAACTATCTCAGATTTATAAAAAAAAATTGATAGGTTAACCTAACCTATCAATTTTTCCTTTTATCTAACCTAAGTCCACACAAGTCCAACTAACCTAACCTAATTCCGGACAACACTAGCTAACCTAACTCCTGACAAGTCCACATCCAACCTAAGTCGGAGGCAATTTCACCCTAGGGGCAATTTCACCCTATAGGACAATTTCACCCTAACCTGGCATCCTACATATATCCGACATATCCGGACATATGTCGATGCGCACCCCTGCCCAGTTCGACCTAGGTCGGATTAAATCCGACCTAGGTCGGATAAGAAAACTGTTCCTAAACAAGAGAATGTATGCGATATGGCGGTGTTCAACATATTCGGGTATCTTCGGCAATATTGGCCCCCACTGTGTAGGGCACATAAGGACAATTTTCGTATTCAATTTAGTATTCGACAGTAGCTAGAACGGTAAACATGAGCGTCTCCAAGGTGATTAACGTTCCTCAACTTCTTGGAAATAAAGTGAAACCAACAAATGAGCGATTTAAATTGTGGCTGTTGGCAGAAAATATGTGCAACAATAATCTGGTGACAGATATTGGTAATATTTGTTATGTCGAAGGCGAACACATGCTGGCTGGTGGACTACACATACCAATTACAGAACCATTTTGTGACAATATAATGTTGGTTAAAATTTGCGATCTTTCTGACGCCGAGCAAACATCTGCAAACAAAAGAATATTTATCCTAAAAAAAAAACATTTGTGGTGCATTTAACAGCTAATTACGAAGAAAGTTTGACCGATTTGTTTCCGCTAGGCATGGTGTTAAAGCTAAGCTTCCGTTTTCTCTGGAAGGCACTAACAAGATGGGCCAGGGAGTTAAAGAAATTATCGGAAAAGAAGACCTCGAAAGCATTAATAAAAAATTCCAAAATCCTATATGTGTTCCGTACAAAGTGGAACTAGCAGATGTTAAGTTGGAAATTTTATTGGAGAAACTACCAGATATATTAGACGAACTCAAAAAAGATTATTACTATCTTTTTTGACATGAATGTAACCCAAGATTTTGCTGGTATATTTAGCAAAATGGAGATGTGTAATTATTTAACTACAAACCATAACTTTTGCCATAAAGGCGAATACGAAGAAAAGTGCAATATTATAGTTGACAACGATAAAACTGTGGAAATTGATTGTTTAACATGGCTAACAACCAATGCAAGAATTAAGATATACTGGAAAACCATTACTTCCAAATGTCAATTTGGGGATCTTGGTCCCTTTTCTTCTTGAATCTCGAACATGGGATAAAATTAGAAAACAATAGAGGGGAACAGTGTATACACATGCTGTGTGAGAATTTTAGGAACTATGTAGGCTAGCTCAGAATATAAGTAAATGCAGGTTACGTGTCGAACCAGTTTTGAGACGGAAAACCTAATGACAAAAAAACAGGCGCAAATAAAGTGATGATTAGTAAAACAACTAGTTGTTGGTTGCGAAATATCTGCAACTAATGATTACTGTGCGAAAATATATTAAATCGGTAAATGGTTAAGTGTTGGGGGAACTTGGCAGCCACAGGCTGCTTACTTCCTTTCACAACCACTGAAGGTCGGAGAAATAGGGTATATAATTGTAAAACAATAGAAGGTGACCGAACTGCATCTAACAAGAAAGAACAGCGCCTATAAGGAAAGACAACAAACATAGAACAAGAAGAAAATTGATGAAAGCATATGTGTGGAGCACAGCACAGTATGCCTATGAAATACGGGCAGTCTGAAACGCAGACAGAAAAACGGTAGCAGCCTTTTGAACTGCTGTGCTTCAGATGTATGAGGACAGACATGGACAGCATGGACAGACAAAGATAATAACAAATAGGTTATAGAAATAGTAGGGGAACAAGGATATCTGGGGAAAAAGATAAGAGTAATAGTAGGGCAGAATACGTTCTAAGGCATTTTTGGGGAATAGTATGGGATATATTACAAGCAGAGATAGGAAAGAGAGGTAGATGTAGACTCAGATCAGATAGTTATAGATGCAGACTGTGCAAATTTCAGGAAAATCTGTAGGTTAGTTCAGAATAGGAAACAATGATGGTACGCGTCTAACCAGTTTCAGGACTGAAGACCTAATGATGATAATACAATAAAATAGATATATAAGAACTGGACTAGCTTACTAAGTCGATCACTTCGATCTACTGACGCAACCGCCACAACAGCAAGGATCATCAGCTATGGCGTTGCTGCTTTTCCAAATACATAGATATATTTCGGATGTATAATTCCTATCTTCCAACAAAGGAATATAAGGTTATAAGGAATCGAGTGTGGGGTTGGGTTGGTGGAAGTTGGGAGGAGGAAGGGGGAGGAAGTGAGAGGTAAAAAGAGGCGGCAGTTAAGTGAAAGATGGATGGTGGGAAATTTGAAGTGGGGAGAGGAGGTGGAAGGTGGATGGTAGGTGGTAGAAGAGAGACGGAGGTGGGACGAGGTAGGAAGTGGTGTACGCGGGTGGAAGGTGACTTTAGATTTTGGTTGAAAATTGGTGCACAAGACATTGTTATAATAGCTCTTCGATAGTTCCATTAGCTATTATTTTAGGGCAGTTAAAACTGTATTATTACGTCACCAATTAGATCTGAAGAGAATGCTTCAACTGCCTTTTATTTAATTTCCCAGGAATAGTTACAAAAGTAAAACAGCTGTTCCTTAAAAGTTTTAGACACTACACTGTACGTTACTTAAAATTTTAATTTTTTCTTAAATGCATTGTAGGTTAAGCTCCATAAATATTTGTATGCTAGATAGATATTCGTAGAACGTTATTGAGCAAGTGTTATAACATACTTCAAATGTAAGCATTTGCTACTTTTGAATAATCCAAAATTGCGTTTAAAAGATTCATATCTATCAGATCCTTAGCTGTAGATTAACTAAGCTCTCATCACGTTTTAATGGTGTATATTATCTAAGCAGGACTGTCAAACATAAAATTAATGATACAGGGTGAAAGGTATAAAAAAAATTAGTATAAGCTTGAGTAGCTTTTTATAGAAACAGTAAGGATTGAGGGTATTAAGGTATTTCATGAGGAAACATCCCTATTTAAATACATAGAAGCGCTGCTGTCCGTATAAGCCTACATTTTTTGCATTAACCCTTAAACAGGTTTTATACATTTCAAACATAAAGGTTTTCGCTATAAAGATCAAATTAGGAGCGATTGGGAAAAACTTATAGAAGAATTGAGATTGTTAAGTGTTGAAATCATTTACATCTTTTACATATCCGCCCAGATAAACGAATAAGTTAGTCTCAAAATGTAATAGATGGTACAATAATAGCGTGTGGCAATTGTAGTTCTGCTAATTTTGTTCAACTACAGTAGAGTTCTAATGACGTTGTAATAGAAATTGTAAACTGAAAAGGTGTTTAGAGTTGGAGTTTCAGTTGCGGACGATTATTAACGTGCTGAAACACGATAAATTTCAACAAAGAATCGACTAAATGATAAATTTCATGTTTTAGAAAAGAACTAAGCTTTGATTAGGTTTAGATACTTAGTAAATATTTTATATACGGTCGATACTGTTTTGTATGTTACTATGGTGTTACAAGCTAAAGCTATTGAAAGACCCCACGAACCGAGTGCCAAATTTTATCTGCTGCGATTTTGGAGATAAGTCTCCCTGCCCTATACCAGAGATGAAATGGGTCATGGGTCAACTGGGTCATTGGGTCCAAGTGGGTCACTTTTTTGTTTGGGTCACTGGGTCAGTGGGTCCCGTGTACTGACCCGGATTGACCCAGTGACCCACATTGACCCAGTGACCCACGTTGAGCAAGTGACCCACATTGACCCAGTGACCCAAATTGACCCGGTGACCCAAACTGACTCAGTGACCCAAACTGACCCAATTGATTCAGTAACAAATTGAATTATTGGAGTCATAAAAATCTTTTTCCCATACTTTCAGCTCAATTTATTAACTATTTTCACAAATGCATAAGCTTATTGGTGCCGTTAGTTGCTAGCATTCGTTTCATATGTCAAGCAAACGCTAAAATGTATTGTAATCAATACCTCGCTTTTTATATAATATGAAACGCATTTTTACATGTTTTCAGGAAACGTGCTGTGGCGCTGTGGCGCTGTGCCGCGAGAATGCAGTGTTATGAACCTATACAATTTTGTATGTTCAAATAATAGTATTCTTTCACATAAGAACTGAAATAATTTGTAGCAAAATTCTTAATATTATATACCCGGTTAATTTCAGTGTCCATTATTTTTGTAATTTGTATATCATTATCATTAAGCATGGATAAACATCACCTTAATTGTAATTTAAACCTTATTCATAAGTGCTGACTTTTATAAATCTCCGTGAGTCCAAGTTTTCTTGATAAGAATAATTAACTAAAAGAATGATGAAGATCATATAAAACAATGTTCCTGTATCAAATCGATGTCAGAAAACGGGATTATTCAATTTATATTTTATTGTGTTGAAAAATATTTTGATTATTTAGTATATTTAATTGTTAAACATTCTCACACTAATTAAAATTGTCTCGGACAGCAGTTACTCCTTCCGCCAGATAGTTCTGAGATTTATTTTGTAACTGTAATTCGTAGAACAGCACATATTTATTAAAAATTAATAATAAAATTTCCAAATTTCATAATCGGTTATTCGATAAAACTCGCCCACTAATTGAAGACATCACAGAGGGCCAATTTGAGACAGTAAGAAAATTTTTGCGATTGTATCAATGTGGGTCCATTTTGGTAACTGGGTCAATGTGGGTCACTGGGTTAATGTGGGCCAATTTGGGTCACTGGGTGAATGTGGGTCACTGGGTCAATTTGGGTCACTGGGTCAATTTGGGTCATGGATTACTGGGTGGTGGGTCACATCCTCATTTGGGTCGTGGATCACATTTTAGGTGACCCATTTCATCTATGCCCTATACAACAGACGCAGATATCTCAAATCTAAATTTAAGAATTCTCTTCCTAAAACAATTTCAGTCAGTAGAAAATAAATGACTCTCCAGTTCCAATAGATTTAGCAGATTAAGCTTAACTAAAATTTTTAAAGTACAGATATTTGCAAATAATAATGGACAAATCTTAATTTATATCGACATGGTATATTTATTTTAATAACTCAAACAACCATTTATTTCATATTATTTGTATATTTGGAACTAAACTGAAGTTTGTTTTGGGTCTTGCGGATTATACGTTGAATTAAAAGGCTTCTACTTTACGCCATAGTCTTCTAACTTTTCGACATTATGATTCAATTACCATTTTTTGTTTGCTTAGATGGGTTCTTTAAATGCACCTTGTTAATCAATTCTTTGTTTCGTTTACTGGCTTGTCCCTTTGGATTCTAGATTGTTCGGTATAATTGTTATAATACAATAACATTTTTCTTAATCCATTAAAAGCTGCTACCCTTCCTGTTGGTTAAGAAACCAATTCTTTGAAAACATTGTGCAATCATTACTCAATTTAATGTTGATTATAAAAACAAAATAAAACAATTTGTTTTTGACTCAAAGGTGTATGAAAATTTATACATTAGGCTATGGTGAGGGCAGTGTTATTATAAAACATATTTATTTTTGATACTTTATTACCTTGAAATACAAGCATAACATAATTTGAACAAATATTCTACAGTAATATGAAATCACATCTGGGTAGAAGCATTCAATATCGTCGCAAGAAAGCATGATTGTTGTAACCGTATAAAACCAAATATTAAGATAGAGTTAAAACCATTTGTAATTTTGCATAAAAAATAATATTTTCTAAACTAATACTATTTTTTTAAACCACAATTAATAATCGCCTTTATACGTTTAATATTTCTACCATTACCCAATGACTGGTTCTACGTGCATGGACACTTTAATTTCTTATTGGAGAGAATCCTTATTCTCCCACGCACTGCTGCGTAGTTGCATGTCCATTCCTTTTGGAGGTATTTGCTCGTTATAGGTTGTAAGACCCTCGGTTTTACTTAACTACACTTTGTAAGACCCATTTAATCTTTTTAATCGTGTCTTTCTCGCTTACAATACAGTAGGACTTGGCCCTACTACCAACGAATTCTAATACAAGATCCCCATTAAATTCGTTTTTGAATTTCCCTACAACTTTCTAGTTGACAAGCGGTATATAGTATTTATTAGCCGCGGGGTAGTCACTCCTTTAAGATAAATATGTTTTTTTTTTTGGTATCAACTAATATTAGGTTTTTCTAGGGAGCTCAAATCTGCAAATAAATTTTAAATAGAACCACCCTTTACAAAGTCACGCCTTTTAAAGACACAAACCTCTAATTTATTTATTTAACTCCATCTTTAAAACCCTTTTTTCGATACCCAAGACATATGCTTTAACCAACCACTTCCCTAAAAATTTAAAACCGCTGTGTCCCGCGAACACCACGTGGAGATAACACGTATACTCTGTCAACCAGGATAGAAGCAGGAAGGATTTAAAAGGTGGGCGAAGAACTTAAAAATTATGGAATTTAATAACTATACAATAGATTTACAAAATCAAACAACTATCTCAGATTTATAAAAAAAAATTGATAGGTTAACCTAACCTATCAATTTTTCCTTTTATCTAACCTAAGTCCACACAAGTCCAACTAACCTAACCTAATTCCGGACAACACTAGCTAACCTAACTCCTGACAAGTCCACATCCAACCTAAGTCGGAGGCAATTTCACCCTAGGGGCAATTTCACCCTATAGGACAATTTCACCCTAACCTGACATCCTACATATATCCGACATATCCGGACATATGTCGATGCGCACCCCTGCCCAGTTCGACCTAGGTCGGATTAAATCCGACCTAGGTCGGATAAGAAAACTGTTCCTAAACAAGAGAATGTATGCGATATGGCGGTGTTCAACATATTCGGGTATCTTCGGCAATATTGGCCCCCACTGTGTAGGGCACATAAGGACAATTTTCGTATTCAATTTAGTATTCGACAGTAGCTAGAACGGTAAACATGAGCGTCTCCAAGGTGATTAACGTTCCTCAACTTCTTGGAAATAAAGTGAAACCAACAAATGAGCGATTTAAATTGTGGCTGTTGGCAGAAAATATGTGCAACAATAATCTGGTGACAGATATTGGTAATATTTGTTATGTCGAAGGCGAACACATGCTGGCTGGTGGACTACACATACCAATTACAGAACCATTTTGTGACAATATAATGTTGGTTAAAATTTGCGATCTTTCTGACGCCGAGCAAACATCTGCAAACAAAAGAATATTTATCCTAAAAAAAAAACATTTGTGGTGCATTTAACAGCTAATTACGAAGAAAGTTTGACCGATTTGTTTCCGCTAGGCATGGTGTTAAAGCTAAGCTTCCGTTTTCTCTGGAAGGCACTAACAAGATGGGCCAGGGAGTTAAAGAAATTATCGGAAAAGAAGACCTCGAAAGCATTAATAAAAAATTCCAAAATCCTATATGTGTTCCGTACAAAGTGGAACTAGCAGATGTTAAGTTGGAAATTTTATTGGAGAAACTACCAGATATATTAGACGAACTCAAAAAAGATTATTACTATCTTTTTTGACATGAATGTAACCCAAGATTTTGCTGGTATATTTAGCAAAATGGAGATGTGTAATTATTTAACTACAAACCATAACTTTTGCCATAAAGGCGAATACGAAGAAAAGTGCAATATTATAGTTGACAACGATAAAACTGTGGAAATTGATTGTTTAACATGGCTAACAACCAATGCAAGAATTAAGATATACAACAAATTTGTGTGTCAGATAACAAGTCCTGGTGTTAATAAACAACTTGGTAATCTTATACTAGATTTTTTACGTTGTCCAGATGTACGTTTAAGGGAAACATTTGCGTCTACTTTGGACAAAAATCATGGTATTACGCGATTGGAAGCGACCATATACAACTGTACAATTGGAAACTATGTCAGTGCGGAACGGGTGTATAATCCCTTAAAAGACTGTTTAACCTTATTGGAAGATAGTAGGTTATACTTCCTAAAGGCGTCAATGTATTCGGCACCACTTGCCAAAATGTGGAGTAAACTATCCGACAACCTACAAAATAGCTGCTGTTTAGTGTATAATAACCTACTACAGTACTTGTATTGGGGAAATAGCAATACAAAGAAATTAACGGGCTTGCAAATTAAGTTGTCCGAAAAACCAGAGGAAAGGGAAAAATTGATAAAGTATGTGCTTTCGGCTTTTAGTTTTAACTATTTACCTGTAAATTATTTGGAGATTGTAGGGGAGGAAGATAGCCAAGATAAAATAAAAATCTTACACAAGTGCTACATTAAAGCACGTAGTACATATTTTACACAATCTGCAACACCATATTCTACAATTCCAAAAGAAATAGTCATTACGGAATTGGGGTTGGTAGATACGCCTAACATTCGTCCAGAGGTTATCCGTTTACGCTAAAGAAATTGCCCCATTATGCACTCCATACGCTGTAAGTGGAAGAAAAAGACAACTGGAATTAGAGGAAATGGATGCAAAAAAAGCGAAAGTTGAACTACATGGAAAAGACTGCGACAATACGCGAACAATACAAAGATGTGTTAGACAAAGAACATCTTATTAGAGAAAATCAAAAAGAATTAAAAAATTATTTTATGTGCCGATGGACTGACCTAGATACATCTGATTTCTACAAGTTGTATGCATTTGTGGTTAGTAAAAAATACCCTTTTAGTTATGCAGGCGTCCTTGCGGAAAAGGATGGTACTAAATCCGTATATTTTTTAAAAGATTATTCTAAAAACGTATTTATCGAAATGGCAGATAACTTAGACGGCCTAAGGAATGCGGGTTTCGTAACCTTTGTGTACACCACACGCAAAGGGGTTCCGTTAAACATTGTATATTTGCCTAGTAAAGAACCTTTCGGATCATTTAAAACCGAGGGTCTTACAACAAATAACAACCATATATTTCCCAAAGTGATGGACATGCAACTATGCAACAGTGAGTGGGAGAATAAGGATTTCCTCCAATACCGACAAGAAGAAGTCGATCAAGCTAACAAGATACGTATGCAAGATATAGTGGGAGAGCCGTGATTAAAAGATTGTCGCAAGCTGTAAGAATTACACGAAGGAATGGATCTGGTTGTTGGTGGAATCAAAGACTTTATATATAGAGGCAAACTGCGGCATATTTTGCAACTCGAAAACCTAGACGGTCTCTATGTATCAAACTATTGGCTAGAAAAAGAGATAGAGGACTTGGATGTCGATTTAAATTTTAAGCTGCGAATAAAATTAGATAAAATTAAAACCGCTTCAAACAAACATAAAGAAAGGACTGTCTTCTGTGTATAATTTTGTATTAAAATTAAGTTTAAGTGACAACATGCTTAGCATTACATTTTTTTAAATTTTGTTATGTATAATGTCAGAATAAAAACTTTAAAATAGTATTACATTGCTCTTTATTTATAAAAGGCTATGACATCACCACCAGGGATGTGTCTGGGGCGTACATGAGGGAAGCGGAAGTTAATAGTCGCCAAGCATCTAATGCTTTATTTGGATGGTATCGAGTACTTGCCGGTGTATGTATCCGAAGTAAAAAACACGATTTGTATACACAGATTATTAATAAAATTAGTTTATTGAGGGAAGATGACAAGCGTAACGTCATCCCTGGAAGCATATCAATCTACGCAAGGGGGGATAAAGATATAAATCTAAAATAGTTGTTTGATTTTGTAAATCTATTGTATAGTTGTTAAATTCTATAATTTTTAGGTTTTTCGCCCACCTTCTAAATCCTTCATGCTTCTATCCTAGTTGACAGAGTATACGTGTTATCTCCACGTGGTGTTCGCGGGACACAGCGGTTTTAAATTTCTAGGGAAATGGTTGGTTAAAGCATATGTCTTGGGTATCGAAAAAAGGGTTTTAAAGATGGAGTTAAATAAAGATGGGTAAAAATTAGAGGTTTGGGTTTTTTATAAGGCGTGACTTTGTAAAGGGTGGTTCTATTTAAAATCTATTTGCAGATTTGAGCTCCCTAGAAAAACCTAATATTAGTTGATACAAAAAAAAGATATATTTATCTTAAAAGAGTGACCAACCCGCGGATAATAAATACAATATACCGCTTGTCAACAAAAAAGTTGTAGGGAAATTCAAAGACAAATTTAATGGGGATCTAGTATTACAATTCGTTGGTAGTAGGGCTAAGTCCTACTGTATTGTAAGCGAGAAGACACGATTAAAAATATTAAAGGGGTCTCACAAAGTGTAGTTAAGTAAAACCGAGGGTTTTACAACCTATGACGAGCATATATCCCCAAAGGGGTGAGCATGCAACTACGCAGCAGTGCGAGGGAGAATAAGGATTTTCTTCAATAAGAAATTAAAGTTTCCATGTACGTAGCACCAGTCATCGGGAAATGGTAGAAATGTTAAACCTATAAAGGCGATTATTAATTGTGGTTTAGAAAAATAGTAGTTTTCGTGGACTAAATAAAATAGCTTAGACTGATTAATGTATATGGTTACATATTCTCGTACACATCCACAAACATCTGCTTACGTCCACATACGGACTTGGCAATGCCGGTAGTTTTTGTTTAACAAATAGTAGAAAAGATACGTTAGGTGTTAGTGTGTGGAAGCCTATCGGATCGTTGTATTCAAAAAGAACGGTGTGGCGGAATGTATGGTGGCCCCTGTTAGAATAAGCGAAAGTGTTTAATCGATCGTATTAGGCGTTTAAATATGCGAAAGTGTAAAAGTCTACATAAGCAAAATTTAATTATCAGACAAAAAAGTGCGCGATGTGCTATACCTTTAAAGAAAGTATAGAATGCTGCTTTGCAGCGGTCTTAACAGTAAAAAGGCGACTGACTTTTTCTAGCAACTACAAGAACAGCAGTTGCGTGGAAAAAAGGTATGCATGTATTATACAGCGTACTGTTAGTTTACGGGTAGCTCGAACGTGTAATTGATCACGACTTATAAATCCCTCGAAGGTTTAAAAATACTGAGCCCATTGTTGTTTGAAAAATGTTTGGAAGGGAATCGGAAGTTGACAGATATCCAGCATCTAATTCTCTGTTTGGACGATATCGAGTACTTACCGGTTCTAGAAATAATTACGTGCTACCGACCGCTATGCGGAAGATTTAGTTCTAGGAAATGAGTAACCTACGAAAGTACGGAATACTTAATGCTAATTGACTTAGTGACTGCGTTTGTGCACTGTTTGAGTGTCTTCGGCAATCTTCGATTGTTTCCAAAAAAAAATATTTAAGCCTGCCATTTCCGAAAATATGACGTAGAAGTTATTTAAAATTAAATTGCTTTATTAGTAAGTATTCTGTAGACAACAAGTTTGGTGTTCCCTTTGTAAAAGTTTAAAGTGTTTTATTAAGTTTTTGTTTATAGTAGCACTGCATCTTCCACCGCACGACTTGCAACCAATTTGTGTGCGTGTGCTACCACCCTTTTGGATTTTTAATATGCACGCGATGCGAATGCTGATCCGTATAACATGGAAGACGTTTCCGATGTTTCTACTGACTGCATTCGCTGCATGGACGATGCGAACCGGGTGCATGCATTGGTGCTAAATGTACTGGACGAATAGTAAAGATTGGCAAAAGATGACGTTCATTTAACTCTCCGCTGAATCCTCAACTTCGTTCGGCTGTCTTCAAAAACCTTCGGTTTGCATTTTATATGGTACATAAATGAGGTACGCTAGAGTAAGCTTTTTAGTTATAAGTTAGTTCGCTTACAAGTTTAACCAAAGTCCTATAGTGCGGATTTTGTTTTGTACTAAAATGGTACCTGCAAACTTTTTTAAATGCAACTCTTGCGGTGCATCCTATACCTGGAAAAATGCTCTCAAACGGCACCAGAACAAATGTTGTGGTGTAACATCGTCCGGGGTTAAGCGTATACATCCGTCTGCAACAAAGTACTTAAACTGTTTGTCTTGCGGTATCGCTTTTACGAAAATGGACAACTTACTGCGACACAAGAAAAAACAGCACGGTATGTCATTAAGCCCTAAACGTTCAGCTCCACCAGCTGTTAAAGGGTCTTGTACGAAACAGCCACGAATTATGTGTAAAGTATGCGATTTCGAAATGGAAAAGACTACCTATGCCGCACACTTGAGAAGCAACAGACATAAAAATGCCGCAGTTACCGCTACTGGCGAAGATGGCATAGAAATGGTTAGCACAACGTTTAACAACCGTATGGCTAGCTATAGCATAATGAACGCCAGTGTCGACGATGGAGTGTCCGTGTTTCTTTGGAAGCAGAAAGAGCGGTTTATTCGATTACTTAATGAAAAAACGAATACAACATACAGCAATAAAAGTCTATTGCGAACTCTACGGCGTTTACACAAAAATGGGAGAAGAGACTACCGATGTGAAATCCTTTAACACAAAAAATATGGTTATAACATATTCTAGTAATCTGGAAAATATGTACGAGGTCTTAAACGAAACCATGTAAACACCAACTTTATACCCAATTACTTAATAAAATTAGTTTGTCGGGCGAGGACGGCAAAAGGTACATCATTCCTAATAGTACAGCAACCTACGCATGGGACATAAATATATAAGATAGTTGCTGTATTTGTATATATTTTATTGTGTTTCCTTGTACAAACAATTAAGGTAGGTAAGTAAGCAGTATTAAATTGCTATTAATTGACTCGCATTTAGCGTACTTTCCTACTGTAATTAACGTATTTGTTTGGAGAAGATATACATTTTTAAAAAAAAATTATATACAGCTTTCACATGTAATTCGGAGGTTGAAAACGTAAAAGTCGACCTTCCCATTTACATATTAAAAGCACATTACATTGGAATGTTTTTACATTATTCTCATATTGTTAGATTAACGACAATATGTCTTATTGACCGAAAATACGTATCCTCTCTTTTTGAACAGCACATCAATCTCTTTTTTGTTATAGGTATTTTTAAACACATTAATGTCTTTTTTGTTACAGGTTACTTTAACTTGCTTGGATTCGGCTACACTAAGAAGATAATGTTATACTTTGTAAAAATTGTATTCTATTAGTTTATTAAACTGTAAATCCGATAAAATTTATTATTAAACTTTTGTGTGCTTAATTTATTTGTGTTAATACCGTTAAGTGTTTGGTTAAAGGATAATTGTTTGGGTAGCCAAAAAAAGGGTTTTAAAGATGGAGTTTAATAAAGATAGGTAAAAATTAAAGGTTTGGTAGCTTTAAAGTGTAACTTTGTAAGGGGTAGTCTTAATTTAAATCTGTTTGCAAATTCAGATTCTACGTAAAATTCTAGACTAATTTGATGTATTGCAGGACTAAAAAAATGTTTAAGGACGGTCAGAAATCGCTGCCGGTAAAAATCTTAAAATGGGGGTAGCTCGCAGGGGGGTGATGCTATCTAAAAAATTCCTACAAATTTGAGTAGCTGAGAAAATTCTAATATTAACTGATACCAAACAAGGTACATTTAGCTCGAAAGATGAAAAAATGGCTAGTCGAAGCAAACTATTTTGGTTCAGAATGTTAGCGGTAACAAAAATTTAAAATTGGGGTAGCTCCCTGGGGGATGACGCTATCTGAAAAATTCATAGAAATTCGGGTAGCTGAGAAAATTCTAATATTAATTTATACCAAACAAGATAGGTTTATCTCGAAAGATGAAAAAATGGATAGTCGAAAAACTATTTGGTTCAGATGTGGGAGGAAATGAGGATGCTAAGATGAAAATGCGAGATATATTTATCTCGAAAGATGCTATCTCGAAAGATGAAAAATGGTTAGTCGAAGAAAACTATTTGGTCCAGATGAGTGAGGAAATGAGGGATTCTGGAGGAAATGAGGTCCTGAGATTTCTTAATAATGCTCTACTGTAAGGATTAAGATTTTGTAGACCACTCAAATTAATTTCTGCATTGTATTGGCTAGTATAGTTTAGTAATGGAAGGTGCACGTTGGGTACAGTTAATCTATGGTTCAAACACGATTGCTATTTAGAAAATTAATTTCTTAGTAACTTAATATAATGAAATATCAAATTGCTTTGTTTTGATCGCTGCCGTTTCTACAGTCCCGCCATTTAAAGTTTTTCGTATCCTTGTACAGAGAAGTGCACAAAAGTTCGCTCACTGTGTACGTTTGTACACTTGCGATGCACAACAATTGCCTTTAAAAAATCTGAAACTGCTCTGAAGGGGTTGGGGGCGGCTTATGTTTCTGCAAGTCTGTTAAATTAATTTTTCATATTTTTGTATGAGAAAGTGTACAAACGTTCGTATATTGTGCACATTCGTGCACCTACGATGTACAAACGAATGAAGAACAAAAAGTTTACATTTTTGTTGTGCAAGGAAGGTGAGTGGAAATGGATTTCACAACTGGATCTAACATACTGACATTCTCCTAAATCTTTTATTGTTTACCCTAGAGGAAAACTAAATAAATTGGGTTCCATAATTTTTTAAATGTTTAAGATTAAATCTATTGCGGTAGTATATGAACGTTGAGAGACTATTATTATTGGTAACAGTCCGTTAATTGCACGATACGGTACTTTAGTAGCTTATCATGAAGCCACAACAGGCAAGTAAGTCGTTTTTCAGTATATAGCAAAATGATTAAGAAACACCTTGATTATACCGCACGAGTTTTAACATTATTCAAATTTTCCGCTTTAAATTTTAACGAAGTGAATTAAGAGTTCCGTACTCCATCTTAACTAAATTACCGTAAATATGTTTATCGTATGGTATTTCTAGTTACAAACTACTACAATATATCCGCAATATTGCGACATCTGGTAATAGAAAGATAAGGTGTACGTTACTTTATATCTCGTTACAGGATCCATTTCTGAAAGTGCATGTATAGATTGTCGAACTCTGCTATATATTTTAGCAGTATGAAATTAGTTTCGAATATAAGCGAATAGATGTCACTATATGACTTGATTTAACATATTTTATGTGGATGCTTACAGTAATTATAGACATAGAATTACAGACAGGTAGGGTAATTGTGGGAGTAATGGACATCTTTAAGGAATTTTTAAGTTTAAAATTACTCAAGTATAATCTATAGCATTTTATTGAAAAAATTTTTAATAAAAAATGTACAATTTTTAACGATTAACAAAGTGTGTTCGTGCAAATTTCAAAAAAGTTAAAAATTGAAAAATATTTTTAATTCCTAAAAGCAACTGACAGTTGTGTGAGTGGTGGTCATATAGACATAGGTTTTGGACACACATTGCTGCAATAGTGGACACAACAAAAAAAACAACATAGTAGCATTAAAGGGTCTGAAAAATGGTAAGGCGCCGGGTACACATAAGGTGCAAGCGGAGACTCTAAAAGCCGCTGGTCAAGCAGTAACAGAACGTCTCTTCCAACTTGTAAGCTATATGTATGAAACAGGCGAGAGACCCAAAGATTTCAAATATAACATCATACCAAAAAAGAAAGGCGCAGATAGATGTGAAAATTTTCGAACAATAAGTTTGACAGCACACGTATCAAAAATATTAACTAGAATTGTACAAAGACGAATGGAAAAACGGGCTGAAGAAATACATGGAGAAGACCAATTTGGGTTTAGGCGAAACAGGGGAACACGGGAGGCTATCTTAGCTCTGAGGGCGATAATGGAGAAAACAATAGAAAAAGGGGAAAGCGTGTACATAGGGTTTGTAGATCTGGAAAAAGCATTTGACAATGTAAAATGGAAAAAAATGTTCGAAATACTCAAAAAGATTGGAATGAGCTATAGGGATAGACGGATAGTACATAACTTGTACAAAGAGCAAACAGGAGTAATAGAACTAGAGCAGGAACGTAGAGAAGTAAACATCAGGAAAGGAGTGAGACAGGGATGTTCCCTATCCCAACTAATTTTTAACTTGTTCATTGAAGAGGCAATGAATACTGTCAAATGCAGGAAGACAATTGGAATTACTATGCAGGGACAAAAAATTGATATGCTTAGATTTGCAGATGATATAGCGGTATTATCCTCTAGCAAGGAAGAGTTAGAAGCTGCTCTCAATGAAATGGAAACGGTTCTAACAGAGAGATACGGTATGAAAATCAACAAAAGTAAAACTAAAGTACTAGTATGCAAAGGAGGGAAAAATAAATCAAAAACAAGAATACAAATATGTAACACGAACTTACAAGAGGTTAAGGATTTCCGCTACCTAGGAAGACAAATAACGCAAGATGGGAAAAGTACAAAAGATATAAAACAAAGAGTAGCGCAAGGTCGTGCTACATTTAACAAGAAAAAGCAACTACTGTGCTCAACGACTACAAACATAGAAACAAGGAAAAGATTGCTCAAAACATATGTGTGGAGCACAGCACTGTATGGCTGTGAAGCCTGGACAGTGGGAGTAGCGGACAAGAAAAAGGTAGAAGCCTTTGAAATGTGGTGCTACAGACGTATGATGAAGATATCATGGACAGACAAAGTTAAGAACAAAGAGGTACTAAAAATGGTAGGGGAAGAAAGAAATATGTGGAAAACGGTAAAAAATAGGAGAGATAGGATGATAGGCCACATACTACGGCATGAAGGAATAGTGCGGAATATACTAGAAGCAGAGATAGGAATAAAGAGAAGAAGAGGTAGACCTAGGTTAGACTACTGCACACAGATAGTGAAAGATGTAGGCTGTAGGAGTTTCAGGGAAATGTGTAGGCTAGCTCAGAAGAGAAATCAATTGAGGTACGCATCCAACCAGTCCCAAGATGGATAAATTAATGACGAAGAAAGTAACTGCACTTAAACATGATATTTATTATAAGCAACTACAAGCATTGGAGGGACAATATTCTCGAATAATGGTAATTGCGTGAAAGCATTTATTGGAAAACTATTATTTCGGCAAATGTCTAAGTGTTGGGGGATCTTGGCAGCCACAGGTTGCTTAACCCCCTTCAATAAATCTCAGTGAAATACGGCATAATATTAGAAAACAATATAAGGGGAACCGAGCTGTATTGCTATGTGAGAATTTCAGGAAACTATGTAGGTTAGTTTAGAAAAGAAATAAGTGCAGGTACATGTACAACCAGTTTTGAGACGGGAAACCCAATGACGAAAAAATAAGCGCAGATAAATCTGATGATTATTATAAACAACTAGTTGTTTGTTGTGAAATATCTGCAACTAATGTTGACTATGCGAAAAGATATATTGGAAAAAATATTAAATCAGTAAATGTTCAAGTGTTGGGGGAACTTGGCAGCCACAGGTTGCCTACCCCCCTTCGCAACCACTGAATGTCGGAGAAATAGGGTATATAATTGTCAAACAATAGAAGGTGACCGAACTGCATCTAACAAGAAAGAACGGCGCCCTATGATGAAAGACAACAAACATAGAACAAAAAGTTGTTGAAAGCGTATGTGTGGAGCACAGCACAGACAGTATGCCTACGAAATACGAGCAGTCTGAAAAGCAGACAGAAGAACAGTAGCGGCCTTTGAAATGCCGTGCTTCAGATGTTTGAGGATGGACAGACAAAGGTAATAACAAATAGGTTATAGAAACAGTAAGGGAACAAGGATATCTTTGGGAAAAAAATATGAGAAATAGAAGGGCAGAATACGTTCTAAGGCATTTTTGGGGATTAGTATGGGATATATGACAAGCAGAGATAGGAAAAAAGAGGTGGATGTAGACCTAGATCAGATAGTGATAGATGCAGACTGTAAATTTCAGGGAAATCTGTAGGTTAGTTCAGAATAGGAAACAATGATGGTACGCGTCTAACCAGTTTCAGAACTGAACACCCAATGATGATGAGTAGCATTAATAGATTTCTTCCGGCATGTAACTTTTCATCTCAGGAACACTAAAAATTTCTCCACAATTTTTTAAAATTGGTTCTTTAATTGTGCAGGGTATATCTTCTTTAAAGTAAAACGGTATATCATTTTTTGAAGGCCATTAGCAATCAAGGTAGGCATTTGTCATTGATTTCACTTCAGATCCTACTTCATTGTGTTTTATAACTAGACCTAAAATAGGTATATTAATATCTAGTTATAAAACATTGTCTAATTATTATATTGCTTACCAGGATAATAACCAATCTGACAATAACGTAGTTTCCAGTTTCTACTATCAAGGATTCAGGGTCACTTGTATCAAGATTTTCCTCTGCATACTGTATGTCAAAAATAGATTCATTTTCAGAAAAACTATTAGAATAATAATCACCAACAGCTTTCTTTACTTTTTTCTTTGACGTTTCATTTTTGTATATCTACTTTTTTTGAAGTACTTGTACCACTTGTACCACCTATATTACTTTCTGTGTCAGGCTGTTTAATGAGTTCAACTTTTCTAACTTTGTTCTTAGACATTTAGTTTCTATTTTGCTAATTTGTCCAATATTCTCTATATTTTTAGAAGATATATCTGCTGGGAAAACTGTTTTTTTATCGTTTAGGGGTATCTGTCATTTGAGGTGTTTAAATGGCGTTGGTACTTTAAATCCTTCCTATTCTTTCTTCTTGTAGTATTGATCTGAATTTTTCTCTGGCGCTTTCCATTCATTATCTATTAGAGTACTGGTGTGATCTGATTTAGGTGGGGTTTCAATTTCCAAACTATCGGTTCTGACGCTAGGTATTGTTGTTATGCTTAAAATGTTAATTTTAAGTGGTTTATTTTGGGGGGAAACTTTCTAGGTTTATATTTTCTTTTTGTTCTGAAACTGTATTACCTTGTTCAGTCTCACACTCTCTTTTTAACTGTTGCCATATTTTATACGGATTTTTAGACTGAATATCACCTGTGCATTCCTTATTTTGTGAATAAGTTTTTAAAAATAAATCAAGTTCTTCTTTTTCTAGTTTTTTCTTCACTCCTCTAAGAATAAATAAAAGCAGCATGTTTTTTTGAATATGCTGTTTAGTTTCCAGATTGAATTTAACTGTTCTGTTAGGTATGCATCTTGAATAATCTACATTATTTTTATTGAATGGATATAATCCACTTTTTCTAAAACCTTGTTGAGTAGTTGTAGAAAGGGCATAGTTATCAAATACTGTTTTTAAAATTATTGCAAACGTAGTTCTAGTTACCTCTTTTGGCAAATTTTCAAACTTCCAGGTACGTACTGAAAAAGCCCAACCAGATTTTAATGGTTTAAATACTGCCACGTCAGCAGGCTGCATGATGTGAGTTGTATTGGGAAGTAGAGATATTAAAATAGGACCATGCTCTTCACATAGTGGACTAACTTCGAGAGTGAGGTGAGATTTTAAACCATCAACAAAATAAATCACAGGACGTTCTATATTTTTTGACTTGAGATATAGAAGGAAATGGTTTCCTACATATTCATAAAATACATTTGCATTCATCCACCCAGTGTCTGATCGGTCTAAACCCTAATAATTGTCGGAAACAGATTCTGTAATAATTTTTGGTATCCGTTTATAGGGATAAATAATCATTGGTGGACTAAACTCTCTATTTGCACAAAAAGTAGCCGCGACTGTTAATTGCTCTTTTTCGGAAC
Source organism: Platerodrilus igneus (assembly GCA_036346225.1). Classification (NCBI taxonomy): domain Eukaryota; kingdom Metazoa; phylum Arthropoda; class Insecta; order Coleoptera; family Lycidae; genus Platerodrilus; species Platerodrilus igneus. The sequence continues at coordinate 2,544,393 of JARFIW010001660.1, forward strand.
TAACTCTTTCGTAAAAGCTTTCACGATTATGGACTGGCCCTAGTACTTTGTCGCTTTTTGGGCATAATTTAAATCCTGCTTCATCTCCGTTATACAATCTAGCGGGATGTTCTAAAATATGGTCTAATTTATTTAGTTTCAAGTATTCCAGTATTTCATCAAACAATCTTTCAATTTTATCACGCGTAACAGCAGCCCTAGCTTTGCTAACTGACTCAGCATGCCGTTGTTTAATTTTTGGATGACGCTTTCAAAATCCATCAAACTAAGCCCTTCCACATGTAGCTGCATTTTTATAATAACGAAGTTTTCTTCCACTATCACTAAGTATTTTCTGAACACTTAAAATAATATTCTTTTTGTGTACTGGAAAGTCCTTACTTGCCATTAAAAGTATCAAATTCTCCAAAATATTCTCCTCATATTCAGTGAGTTCCGCCTGTAGTCCCATTTTACGTTTAAGAGGATTATTGCTAGATAATTTTTGGAACCACGTTGTTCGGGGAATGCCAAATTGTTTGTCAGCTTGTTTTTTACTTACACCATATTCAGTGACTGCGTTCAGAGCCAATTTTAAATTATCTTCTGAATAAGTAAAAAAATTTTATGTTCATCCTTGTTAGATGCCATAGACCCAAAGCTTCAAAATTAAAAAAATAATCAGAAAACAACAAACAATTTTCAAGGTGCCCATTACTAAACTATGGCAGATCAGAAATGGTCATTTGGTATGACCATTGTTGAGGATTTGTTCATTTAATGAATCAGTAAGGGTCACCCTGTATAACTTAATATTTTTAAGTATTGATTAAATTGCATGCATAAAAGCATTTTCTAGCATACCCCAAGCAACCACAATTGACAATATAAAACGTTAATCTTTAACTGCCTTCTAATTAACTAATCAAGAAATAGTTTACGACACTAAACCAGCAACCCTATAAACAGCTGCTCGCATAACAATCATTTTGAAAACTAATTCCTATTTGACAATAACTTGAAGTTTTAGGAGCACAGAGTAATAAAGTTAGAAATGACATACAACATCGAGTTGCACTTATTATACCAAATTTAATAAAATCCCATACACAAAATAAAAGAAGTGATCATTACTGATACAGTGGCCATGGCCATCACTCTCACATTTACCCTATATTTGTTTTAGAATATAAACAAATATCTTTACTACGAGTTAATTATATTTCCTTACATAACTTTTCTCGGAATCAAATGTGATAAGTGTATTGCTATTGCAATGTTTATCTAACGTACGTACTAGAAGAGATAGTCACGAAATTTTATTTAACCCTCGAATGCTATTGTAACGGGCTACTGCTACCGCGTTTCTCTAATTTAAAACAAGTAATAACCAGAGTCTTTATTACTCACTGTTCACAAGTCTAATTAACAGTATATGCCTTATTTATAGATGTTTTTAGTCCACTTAACAATGAAGCACTATTACACTAATGAATTTACAAGCACTGATATCTTCTTAAACTAACTTCTTTAGGATCGGTCCATTAACAACACTAACACAACTATTTATTTATTATACGCTTTGTCTATTTATGTATACTACAAGCTGCATGTACATTAGACACAGCATATAACATTTATGTATACATTTGAACTTCCCAAACGCTCAACTACTATTACTTTACAACGATATAATTTATATTAGACATTCTAGTATAGACTGACCCTTGCATTTATTACTCTGAGTTAAAGATATGACTCATCTTCTAGTAATTACGAGAAGCTTCCCGGTCTATTGAGAAAATACAGTGCTGGAAGCGTTTTGTGTGTTTGATTGCTAGAAGAATTTTGGAATCCTGAAGACTATGCAGAGCCTACAGCGTTTGTGTGTTTGACGGGTTGCCTAATAGTAGCTCGCAACACTATACTGGTTTTTATACACGTAACTACTATACTATTGTAAATTTTACAAGTATTAAAGAACTATGGTAAAAAAGTGCATTTTTATTAAAAAAAAAAGTACAAAACTAAAAATACCTCATTAACATATTCAGTAATGCCATAAAATGTAATAACATAAAATAATTGTTATTGTGAGACACATTCAATACAGTAATTCCCGCGATGCGTTCTGCATATATCATGGTGACACTGCACGCAATACATAGTGATCATTCGTCTTATTATATTCGGGCAGTAATTGCAAATTGTACGTGTTTTATTTCAAAGTACAGTATTTTTATCAACCGCGTCTATCTTGAGTATTTTGTAAATGGTTTGGCGAAGATTTCGACGCAAACTTGCAATACTTATTCTGTGTCCCATCCACGGCTTTGCAAGACAATGGGTCATATCAATCGTTAATGCTTCACGTGGTAGAGGTTTTTCGCCCCTTTTAATGGTATTGTAGTAATATACTATATATGAATTAATACTGGCTGAATTTCCTTTCTAAATGGACCTACACCTTGACGAAGTTCCAGATTACTAGAACGGGTGGAATGCCTTGCGGGTTTCAGTGAGCTATAGAGCCGAATTAAGGATCTAACCAAATCGGTTAGGTCTTTAGTGAGGAACCAGACTAAGATAGGTCCCTGAACGAGGACAACAGCTCTTACGGTACTTAGAGTGACATATACTATAGGGGTAGGTACGGCATTTTAAGACACACCACTGCGATGTGGAAGGCAAGGCGGCTCCGTGGCGTAGTAGTATGTGTGTGACTACTACGCCCAAGGTCCCGGGTTCGAATCCCGACACGGTCCGCTTGGAAAAGTTAGGCGAGCATTTTTCATAAAAATACACCCTCGTTCGGATGAGAGGTAAAATGGAGGTCCCGTGTGTTAGTGTTGACACGCACGTTAAAGATCCCTACCTTGCTTGGAACAGCAAGGGTTCAGGAAAATTCCAAATTTTCCAGGTAAAAAAAAACTCGCTTCCTGGTCAATGTAGTACCTTCGGGTGGAACATTGAAAAATCACATGTAAGATGTGGAAGGCAACGGAAAACCACCACATTACCTCCCAAGTACACAGCGTACTAAAATTGTTATTTAGGATGATATCCATCTTGGGGTAAAAAATACAGGAGTGAAATAGTCCCTCCCACATTTGGATCTCTAGGATAGGAATCCTTCGAAGGATTCAAACGGAGAGTTTAAAAGAAGCGGTACGCAGATTTTGCAAATAGGAACGTCGAATGTCAGAAGCAAGCTAGAGAACATGAAAATTAAAATTAATTGGTTAGCATTAGACATAGTAGGAATTAGTGAAGTTGGATGTCCAGGGGCGGGGGATTTTTAGAGCGGTGACTTTAGGATAGTTCGTACAGGACAGAGGAACGAAATTAGGACGTGGGAGTTATGCGAGATAGGATACTGCGCAAAAACTTCTTACAAGGGAACGAAAGTGTAGTCATGGTTAGATAGAATCTAAACCGGTAAATACAGTAATAATACAAGTTTACATGCCCACCTCTTGCTACAGTGAGGAAGAAGTAAAAGCGATCGCGATCTACAAAGATATCGAAGAAATACTAAGCTACTTAAAAGGACATAAAAATTAAATTATTACCTGGAATTTTACTGCAGTGGTAGACGCGTGTAGGGAAGGAGCGGTAGTAGGTTTATTTGGCTTAGGCTCGAGTAGCCACAGGGGAAATAGACTGGTATAATTTTGCAAAAAAAGCAATTTTACCATTACAAACACATTGTTTCAACATCATGATAGAAGACGATACACGTGGAAGATGCCAGGAGATATAAGAAGGTATCAAATAGATTGCATTCTTGTTAGACAGCTGATTAGGAATCAAGTAAAAGACTAGAAGCTACCCAGAAGCCGATATAGACACTGACCACAACATCGTAATTATTAAATCGGATCTTAAATTTAAAAATTTGAAAAAAAGTACTGAAAAAGGCACTTTGACTTTGAGAAACTAAAAGATATAGATATTCACGAAAGATTTGTAAAAATGTCACATGAATTACTGAAAGATATCGGGGAAAATTTATTATATTAAGGAAGTAGAAAAAGAATTCAATACCATTAAATCTAGCTTAGACATGGCGGCCAGAGATATTCTGGGGTATACACAAAAAGACAATAAAAAACTATTGATAACAAAGGATATCCTGATTTTAATAGAAGAAAGACGAAAATACAAAAATAGACCAGGCGAAGCACGAAATCAAAGATACATAGCAATAAAATGGGAAATTATTCGCAAATGCAGAAAAGCTAAGAACAATGGATTGATAAAAAGTACAAAGAGGCACGAACTAAGATACAAATAGGAAAAACAGACCAAGCATACAAACTAATTAGAATTAATTTTAGGGATATAAAACCGCACAGCAAAAATATAAGGGGCGCCGAAGGAGACATCATTATAGAAAATATAGATATAGTGGTTAGATGACAAGAATATATAAGGAATTTACATGTAGGACAGGAACTAACAGCACTAGAACAGGAATCAGAAATTGAAAAGGTTGACTTAAGATATCCTGCACTTAGAGATGGTTTGAATTAGCTTTATAGAGTCTGAAAAATGGTGGTGAGCGATACGTATGAGGCAGGCGGTAACACGGAAGGCTATTTTAGCTCTGTGTGTGAGAATAGAGAAAACAATAGAAAAAGGAAACAGCGTGTACATAGGATTTGTAGATTTGATAAAAGTATTCGACAATGTAAAAGAAAGAAAAATGTTCGAAATACTCAAAAAGATTGGAATGTAGTTTAGGGATAAACGGATAGTACTTAAATAAAATGAAAAAACCCTTACGGCAACAAATATTTAAAATACCAGATACGTATTTCGACCACTATGTGGTCATCATCAGTTCTAAGAGCTAAACTCCTATACCTGTTAAGTTCCGAAGACCGGGAAGTCATAGTTAATAATCTATAGGAACACTGTGGCACAATTTGAATAAAATGAAAAAACCCTTACCACAACAAATATTTAAAATACCAGATACGTATTTCGAGCACTATGTGGTCATCATCAGTTCTAAGAGCTAAACTCCTATACCTGTTAAGTTCCGAAGACCATATTTGTTGTGGTAAGGGTTTTCATTTTATTCAAATTGTGCCACAGTGTTCCTATAGATTATTAACTATGACTTCCCGGTCTTCGGAACTTAACAGGTATAGGAGTTTAGCTCTTAGAACTGATGATGACCACATAGTGGTCGAAACACGTATCCGGTATTATAAATATTTGTTGTGGTAAGGGTTTTTTCATTTTATTCAAATTGTGCTACAGTGTTCCTATAGATTATGGATAGTATTTAGCTTATACAAAGAGCAAACAGGGATAATAGATTTAGAGCAGAAACGTAGAGAAGTTAATATTAGGAAAGGGGTGAGACGAGGACTTGCCCTATCCCCGTTAATTTTTAACTTGTATATCGAAGAGGTAATGAATATCATCAAATGCTGGAAAATATTTAGATTTATTATGCAGGGACAAAAAATTGATATGCTTAGATTTGCCCATGACGTAGCGGTACTAGCATTTACCAAGGAAGAATTAGAAGCAGCTTTTAATTAAATGGAAGCAATTCTAACAGAGATACGGTATGAAAATTAACAAAAATAAAACTTACGTACAAGTATGTACTGTATGTACAGGAAAACGTATAAGCCTTTTGGAATAGTGCTTCACATGTATGATGATGATAGCATGGACAGACAAAGTTAATAACAAAGAAGTTCTAGAGATAGTAGTGGAAGAAAGATATCTGTGGAAAACAAAAAAAAATGGTGTGAAATAGAAGGACAGGGCGCCTTCAAAGGTATTTGGGGAATAGTGCGGGATATATTTCTTTGAAAAGTGGTGCAATAGACGTATGATGAAGATATTATGGACAGATAAAGTTAAGAACAAGGAGGGAGTAGAAATAGTACGGTAAGAAAGAAATATGAAGAAAACAGTAAAAGATATAAGAGATGGGATGATAGGACATACTAAGGCATTAGAGAACAGCGTGGTATATATTAGGAGCAGAGAAAGGAAAACGGAGAGATAGAGGTAGACCTAGATCAGACTATTGCACGTAGATAGTGAAAGATATAGGCTGTGGAAGCTTCGGGGACATAGATAGGTTTGCTCAGAATAGGAAACAGTGGAAGTACGCGCCTAACCAGTTCCAGGACTAAAGACCTCATAATGATGATGACTAGCTAAATTTATCATTCCATAAAATACGCATGACGGCCATCTTCTGATTTTTCCGCTACAACTCATATTAGAAGAAAGTTGATCAAAAATGTCAACCCTCCTTTTGGTTCGATTATAATTTAGAATTATCTGTGATTTTCTAGTTTGTGCTGAAATTGCAGCTCCCTCATAGAGGGTGGATAGCAATATAACGCATTTATTATTTTTATTTGGCGTATAAGACACCAAAATTTTACTTTTGTCGAAACAAAATATTAAAGCTTTAGGATTTCTACTCTTCGTTTCTAATACTTTTAGCGGTATCTGTTTTTTATTTTTGTAATGTTCCTATCAGTGTGAGTTTATATGGCGCTTTTAATAATTCATCAGCAACGTCCATAGAAGTGAACCAACTGTCCATCGTCATATAGCGTATACGAAGTTCTGCAGGTTTCAATGAATAGTTCCCATATATTTTGTATATGTGCAAGGATCATACTGCTTTCTTTCCTTTCGACTTTTTTTATCGTCAAATAGAAGATAATTAAGTAAAAAATAAAAGCATCCATAGCACATACAAGTTTTATAAAAAAAAACTCGATATGGTAGATTTAAACATGAGATTGGCTTAGAATGATTATCTTTTTTTTACCGAGGAGAGAATCAACACCTCAAAAAATTACATTAATTCTTTTTTCGAAACATGTATTACTCAGGATTCAGTTTTCGCATATTTCACAGATTGTCACGTAATTTCTTTATTGGTGTGTTTAAGAATTATACTGAGTACTTTATTAGAAATGAAATTCATGAAGTGATCATAAACAGCTAAATACTTTTTAGTTTTTCCTCTACTATACCAACCACAAAATGAATGAAATTTCTACCACCTGTTCATTTAAATTTTAGTGGTAATTGACCCCCATGTTCTCTGTCACTTTAAGTACCAAAAAAGCTGCTGCCCTTTTTTGGGGACTTGTTTTAGTCTGGTTCCTCACTAAAGACCCCTCTAATTTGGTTAAACCTATAGTTCGGCTCTTTAGCTCGTTGAAACGCGCAAGCCATTCTACCCGTTCTATTACCTTAAAACTTCTTCAAGGTGCAGGTCCATTCAGAATGGCTTGATATGGTATGATTCTTTTTCTGTAGTCACCTTGTATTTCAATTGCTTCAACACAAAGCTAATTTTGTTGATGTTCCAGTAATTTTTCAGTTTTTTGTATGAAAAGCCAAAATCTGGCCTTGTTGTACGTACTGAAATATTTAAACGAATATCTAATAATTTGTGTTCTTTAGCAGTCTTCTTCATGCCAGCATAGACATAATAATCCAGTTATGAAATCTTTAAGGTCATAGTATGGGCGTTAAAATCAATCTGGTATTTAACTTCTACATGATCTTAACTCACGCCTAGTAGTTGACTGCCAACTGAAAAAAACTCATTCTCTGTTTAACTATAAGTAAAATCACAGCTAACAGTTAAACAAAGAAAGGAAAATTGGCTATTAACCAACGAGTCTCATACGAGCTAAGCTTCAGATATACAGTTTAAATAATCATGTTCTATAAGTTTGAAGTAATATAACCGGTTCTCTTTACACCATGGCTTATAATTTACTTTACGTAAACTTTAGTCAACATACTGAAATTATTTGTGCGCAAAAAATCTCTTTCTTAGCAATGTCAATAGTTCAAACTCAAGTTACATAAGACAATTAATATGCAAAATTCAATAATAAGTATTCCACTTATACTATAATATATAAATGTTCTTTAAATATGAAAATAGAGTAAATCATTGACCTTGTTTGTTATATATGTTACAATCAGATATTACACTAGATACCTCGATCAGTAAAATGAAACTTTGCCTTGGATTTTGTTCTGTACAGCACCAGTATTAATGCCTTCCTCCCAGACGTAGTATTAAAATGTAGAATTTAAAATAGATTTCGTACGACCATAAGCATTTCGTAGAATGACATTAAAAAATTCTTCAATATGTCCAAAAACTTCTTAAATATGTCGTAGAATTTAAAGTAAATCCAAAAATACTCCTAAATTATTATCCAAAAAGTTCTATAAAATTTTGTATAAATGAGCTAAAATAAGTTCTTACCCTTGCGTTTAATTAAACGTTTTATGTATCACCTTAAAAGCTTTCCGAGTACGTTCTAAATTAAATCTCAATCATTTATGCAAACTAGCGTGCTGATGGCTTATTTCATTTGTCGCATAGAAAAAATCACCTTATGACATTTTGTTCCTCTATGTATATGATTTTTAATCATGGGATTGGTGGATTATTTTATATATTAAAATTTTTCCAAGCACGCTTGCTATTTAAAATTACCAGACAAATATGGAAATTTGATAAACGTTTCAAGAATAAAGTTGCGTTGATTTCCTACAATTTTCGCTTTTATTAACCTCATATTAGAATAACAAGATAATGACAGACGCCATGCATCTACTTTGAAAAATAGTAGATCATTTGGCTTTTTGGCCCGAAAATTTTGGTTAAATAAAACGTGTCTTACACTACATGTATAATAAGAGGTTTTTTGTACAAGTATCTATACAGATTAAATTTTTGTTCTTGTTGTTTCTCTATTTGCTAGAAATAATTCGAATTTAATTATAAGCGTTTTCCATGAAATTACTTATGTTTAATATAACAAATGTTTTAAATGCTGTTAATAATATTTGACTTATGTAATATTTACAAACTGATGCCTTTGAAGGACGCTTAAGCTCTACATCCCAACATAAATTTCCTTAACCTACTACATTTGTTGCTAATACTAGAATTTTGAATAAAAAATGCACTCCATAAAATATTTACAGACTAACAATAATAAAATTTCACACGCTTTAAACATTACGATGACCTCCTTAAACTAATTAATTGACTTTTAATGATAAAAAATTGTATCAAACATGCGACTTGTGAATTATTTACATACAGACAATGCTGAAAACATTATTCCGCACAACATTTTACATCAATTCACACACACACACACACAAACACACACACACACACACATACACACACACACATACAAACACACACACATATACACACACACACACACACACAACCACACACACACAAAACACGTTATTAATTATTCTTACACATATCTCAATTTTGCTTCCAGTCCTATTCAGTTCCTGTCGCAATATTGCCGTTAAAGCATTTATACGAATTTGGTTACCGGATGCATATATTAATGTGAGGTATTGGGAGACACGATGGAGAAACCATGGATGGCGTGTTTGGGTATAAGCCCAAACACGCCATCCATATGAATTATCTGGGCATATACAATATTAGCTTGCATATCTTTCATATCCTCTCTTATCAAATTACAAGGATCAAAAACGTTAGTATACAAAACCTCTTTCCACATCTTGGTGTCTTTATTTGTAAAATTTGTAATTTCTAGTAAACCTGCGTTGTTAACAAGAACGCTGATTGTCTCGAAGTTGTCTTTGATCCACATAAATGCCGATAAAATATTCTCCTCTTTAGAAACATCTGTTCGAACTGCATAAAGGTTTCCTACTTTATCCTTAAGTTCCAATGCTAGCGCATCTAATTGATTTCTGCATCTTGCCAAACCTACGACCTACTATTCTTTAACACAAATATAAAATAATTTTTGTGTACCTTTAGGCCAAATGTTGTTACGCCTGTAGCTGCACAAAGCCTACGTTTTAATATTAGAAATAGGGGATTTTAGAAAGCTTTTTTTCATCCTTAAATTATTATGATAAAATTAGGGCTTTCCGTTCTTACGAATTATAAGATAATTATCCCTAATTTATGACATGAATTTGTTCCAAGCACACATTTCCCAGGCCAAAAAGAATGTGTGGCCAACGCGCACAGGCAGTTAGAGACGTTGAAGAGGCACCAACAACTTTGTGAGAACGGCGCGTTTTAAAGAGGGACTTGAATGCCGACTACCGGACAATATTGAAGTATTAAACGCGAGTGCGCGTTAACTAAGCGCAAAATGGAACTTTTTGCCTTCTCATACCTGTCTAAATACTTTAAGAATGTTTTGCGTTCCTTAAAAATGTAGAGTCAACGCAATTCGGTGCCGAAATTTGAAGAAACATGCCTCGCACCACTTGATCTACCTGAGGACATCCGCGAAGAAACCTTAACTGCAGTTATTAACTGAAGTAAGCCCTTTGTTTAATTTTTAATAGCTTCCTTAGCATGTGAATCTGTACCCGTTTAACGACAATAAATTGCGACCAAACTTGGAGACGTAATGAAATTACGTTTATAGTTAACGTAATAATTGACCCCCAACGGGGAAAGCAATAATGCGTAATAATTTGGCACCCAACGGGCGCTAAATTGTTACGCAATATTGCTCTCTCCGTTTGACGTTAATCGTAATCATTAACGCCAAACGAATAAAGCAACAATGCGCAACAATGTCACTAATGCAGCAACAACTACTGCCCCAATTCCAGAACTATTTCCAGTTGCAACTGCGATTTTTCTATTCCAACGGTCCATAATAGAAACTAATTATAGTGTAAGTACTGTAAAAAATGCGCGTATCATAACATTAACGTCGCTTATATTAAATAACAAATTTTTATCCATAAATCAATCTGGTATTTAACTTCTACATGATCTTAACTCACGCCTAGTAGTTGACTGCCAACTGAAAAAACTCATTCTCTGTTTAACTATAAGTAAAATCACAGCTAACAGTTAAACAAAGAATGGAAAATTGACTATTAACCAAGGAGTCTCATACGAGCTAAGCTTCAGATATATGGTAATTAAGAGGTTTTCTTATTCATAATGTCTACAGCGAAACTATTGCAGTAGTTGTGATCAAACAGCAGTAGTTTTATTTGATATATCTGCAAGGGTTTTCTGATACACTTCAAAGAACAATCAATAAACCTTAATTCTCATTAATTCGAAATTTATGAGTAAGGGACGTTTCAGAAATACAATAGAGCTCAAAATTCAACTTGAATAACAATCTTAATTATTTTAGGATTCATATTAATTTAGAAATCGTCAGAACCCTCTGCTTACTAGTTTTAAATTCGTTGAAGGAATTTTATATAAAATCCTATTAAAGACTAACTGTGGGTATAATAAAATTAATCTTCTCCTTGATATGCGGAGCGTAAATTAATAATAATACCGCTCTCTTTTAGCACACTGTTATAGTATATCGTGGCCATAGCATTACTACAGAAAACTGTAATCATCTTACGCAGTGGAAACGAGTTGTAATAAAGAATCACAGATGTCGCAACGCTCACTATTGTAATGTATTAATTTAAATATCCGAAAATATTTTCATTCAGCAATTCTTTTACAAACTTATTGTTTATTCCGTTATTCTGGTACGTAAAAATATGCTTTTTAAACCATTTAAGCAGCGCGTAAAAGATCAATGTTTTTAAAGACAGACTTTCGTTATAAAAAAGCAATTCTTTTTTAAAAGAATTTTCAGTACACACTGTTTTTTACCCTTTAATTGGCAACATTCAACTACTGGTATAAAAAATTATTTAAGAATCGTTTCTTTGGTCACAAATATTATTTAATAATTTCTTATTATTCTGAGACGCAAACTGCTGTACCTTGTTTCTGTTTCAGGCATACTCTGTTTATAGTCGATCTTTTTGTTATTTCGTATACACCATAGGGTTCGTACACCATTCCTAGGGTCATAACACCTAGTGTTTAAACGGGTGTAGTTGTGCCTAATTTTATTTCTTTTACGGCTTAGTTTTACAAGGAAGCCCCTCAGCTCATAGCTCTAACACTGGAATAAAAATCGGTGTTAGCAAATCATCTTAGCCAGGGGAAAAGTGTTTCTTACTAATAAACACGTATCTTTTACTTGTTCGTTGACATTAATAATTATTAACTCTTTATGCTTATACTACCTTCTAGATAGCTCCCAAAAACTTCTACGACGTGTTGCGGTTCCGTGCATACAGGAAGAAAAGTAAAGTAAGCAAAAAAAATCACACGCAGCAATACCGCAACAACAAAGGGGACCCTAAAAAGTCCACACTAGCTAAAAAGTGGTAGAATGGGGCGGGTCACACAGAAAGAAAGACAACACCTAAAAAAAGGGTTTTATTTACAAAACTTCTACTTAAAAAAATATGATACAAAAGAACACCAACTTGTGTAAAAAACCACATTTATAAAAAAACATATCCCGGAGAATTTACACCGTATAAAAATTTTCTCGTAGAAATGATAATTTATCACAAAAATAATGTATACCTTTCTTTAATTACTCAGAGCTATAATTTTCTTTTTTATTAAATTCAATTTTAACATATAACATCATCATCATTTAATCTTCAGTCTTGGAACTGGTTAGACGCGTATCTCCGTTGTTTCCTACTATGAGATAATCGACACTTTTCCCTGAAATTCCCACAGTCTACATCTTTCACTATCTACGTGCAATAGTCTGATCTAGGTCTATCTTTCCTCTTCTTTTTCCTATCGCTGCTTGTAATATATCCCGCACTATTCCCCAAATACCTTAGAATATCTATTTCTTCTATTATTTTTTGTTTTCCACAGATATCTTTCTTCCCTTACTACTTTCTACAACCTCTTTGTTATGAACTATGCCTGTCCATTAGAGATGGACTCGGGCCGGGCCGGGCCGGGTTTTTAATAAGCCCGACCCGGCCCGACTCGAAATGGAAACTGACGGCCCAAATTTTGGGCCGGCCCGACTTTCATTCAGTGAATGAGAAGATACTTTTTCAGTTGTGTTCAAGCAACTATTTCGCAATGAATTTTACTGGCAGCCAACATAAAAACTGTAACTCTAATGATGTTTATTTAATCTAATATAGACCAACGGCTACATAGTCGATATATTTAAAGCATTGTTGGTATCGATAAGGAATCTCTACAAATTGGCATTTTGAATCAGTTTTAAGCGGGAGTTTTTTTTAGGTTTTAGATTTAATGGTATTCAAATTTATCTTAATCACCTTGTATAATTCTGCAAAAAGTTTCGAAGAATTCCAAGATATTATTTTGAGAGGTCTGAAATTTTATTTGAGGATTGACAGGGAAAACCCTAACAAAACTTAATCAAAATTAATATAAAAGTTTCTAGTTTCTTTAATAAAAGTTCTCTAAAACAAACTGGAAACTACTCAAGCAAGTAAACTAGAATAAGTAGTAAATCACTTTCTGACGGTTGAATAGCGGGTACAAATTGGTATAGGTAAGGTATCTATTTGGAATTTTAGTGAGATAAGCTTTCACTTTCGTTTAAATACAATTGAGAAAGTTCAACGAACAAACATATAGTACCACCACCTGCATCATAATCCCTGTGATGTTATATGGAAGAAATACTATTATCTACCTGAGACCTGAAGAATTGGACACCTCGGAGAAGCTATAACAGATGTTGCTTTTATTTTAAATTTGTGTCATTGAATAGATGTGAGCACATATATTATTTTTGACATACATGCCAACAAAAATTAGTTTACTAAATTTTTCAAACAATAAAAAGTATATGCCTACGGCTATTTTGCAAAGAATAAAATATGTAGTTTACTCCAATAAACAATTCCTAGGAAGTACAATTACCATAAAAACCAACTGTTTTCTACACGGACTTGCATCTCCATTGAAAATATTATGTACAGAATGTACGAGGAATTATAAGGAATGAGTATATCCAGCTTTCCTCAAACTACCAATTTAGTGAAGATACGCGATGTTTTTAAACAACCTTACCACATTTTTAACTTGTAGCTATAAAACTATAAATTTAAACTACAAAAACTATTAAAGACAACATGTGACTGCAAAATTTGCGCATATAAAAATATAAAACAACCGTATGATTTTATGGGGTGAGTAAATCAACAGGTAATTTTTGAAAAAAGGGTCGACAGTAAATCCTACAATAAATTGAAAATAGAAATTTGTTGCAAAAACGCATTGACATCGGTTGGATTTTTATGTAAATTGAGTGTACGCTTAATGTACCTTATCACGGTATCATAAATTTGCGTCCGCTTTATCCTCTCCTTTCTACTTCAAAGAATTTCACTAAAATTACCTACTTGATATTAGAGAGTTATTGCAAACTTATTCCAAACAGACTTTATTACAAAAATCTTCAAATAAATTATCCTTTATTAAAAGTTTGCATCCAAGTTAAAGGAGTGTTATTGAACATGTTTTTTTCTTTACTCTTTATTTTGACATATATGTTTAGTATTCTATATCTGTAGGTTATGTTTTAAAAATGAATAAAGAATTAATCTCTTTTGTGATAAGGTAACCTATAATACATGTTTAACTATATTGGAAAAGATCAAAAAAATCGTATTCACACAAAGATGAACCTTTTTCTAATATGTGAGTCTTTTATTTCCCACTAATTCGATAACATTTGTATTTGTTGTCAAAATGTTTTCCCGGAATACTCTTCGAGTTTACTTCAAGATACTGGTTTTTACTTTTTCCCAAGCATATAGCATATCTGTTTTTAAAAGGATTATTACACTTACTTCGAGGAAACGCATTACAAAACAGCATCCTCGTATTTAGAGCGTTGACGTTTTATAAACTTTTCATGTTATAAACTTGGACATTATATCTCTAAATTCAATTACGGAAACAACACTACAAAAAAGCATTTGATTTCACAATATTTATACAGAAAGCTGACAATTAAATGTAAATTTGTACGTTAGGTATTTAGTACATGCCAAAATTAAGGCGCTCTAAATAAAAGCATTCGTTGCCTTTTTTAAATTAAATAAAGGTGTCCTGTATTTTAATAACGTACAAATATTAAAGGTGTGTTAATTGCGTATGTGTAAATATCAAATAAGTGAAAACTATTTAAAAATTGGTAAAATGAACGTTGCAATAAGTCTCTAGTGTTTTAGGCGGTAGACATAAACTATACACGCCATTGATAATATCGACTTTCGCCGCATGATTGAAATTTGAAGTATATACATATACATAATATAAATCATGCAAACTTTTGAATTATGAATAAATCACCTAGTTTAATGTTCCTAGGCATTTTTAACTTGCCTAAAGTACAACAAGAGGAACATTAAATAGGACTAGAAAAAAATATCCGGTATAAGAAGTGTTATAATATCACGTCTCCTTTACACTAAACAAAACGTAAAACTGATTATTAATAGGTTCATGAAGACACTTCGTGACAATATAGTTAAAAACGTTTACTTACTCAATGTGCAATAGAAGTGAAACGACGGTGGAATATCCACTCATGCGTTTTTCGGCCCGAAAAGTTCGGGCCGGCCCGAATCGTTTGGCCCGACCCGACCCGAAAAAAGATAAGCCTGACCCGGGTCCGGTCCGAATAAACTTGTAACAGTCATTCTATGACCGCTACAAAATTAATTCAATTTCTGTATATAATTCTGTATATAAAGTTGTAAATGTCTAGTAATAAAGGAATTTATTTTGGTGTAACGTTGAGGAACGCACTGTATTGTCAAAAGGAAGGAAGTTATTTTAAGGAAATTTAATCTTTGTTTAAACTATATCTTAATGTTTGAAGGCGTAGTATCGCATCAATGTGTTGTATATAGAGTCGGGATATCAGTACTTGTTGTTAACATGATAGCAGGCTGCGCGGACATAATTATTGATTTTACGAACAGAAGAATATTAGGTCGACGTAAAACACGCTTGGTGGCTTACTAAATTAAAAGGGTTTTCAGAGTTGAAACTACCCGAACTTACGTTGTAAGGATTTGTAGGAAATAAATGTGGTAAGCACACCTAAATTTACTGAACGGATATTTCTAGTTGTTGGTACAAATTAAAATTCCACATCTGTTCGGACCGTTTATCGGAAAGATAGTTTGGCGTGGGCGTCCATCTTTTGTAAGTAATAAACATTGTTCTTATGGTACTAATATTAAATGCCTTAGATATTAGCACTTCTGTCTATATTTCAACAGAGCAAGAATTTATTGGTATTGTATAAGAACCCTTTTTAACGAAGGTAAAGAGGGGTTATAATTAACAGGTGGTTAATTGTATTATTGCAGGGTTTTTAGGTTGTCCTGAATTATTAGTTGTTAGCGCATTCGTGAGTTTGTGAATGTCTTTCTGCGTTTGGTTCTGGAATTGGTAGCAGAGTTGAAGAAGAGACTTAATCGCTAGTTGGTACTGCTGACGCTGGATATTGGATCGGCTGTTCCGGAATCAATTCATCGGTACAGGTTCATGTCCAAGGGGTGGTCGTGAGTAGTCCTAGAAAATAGTTTACTTGTGGTGCGGAGTAGTAAAGTTATTTATTTCTAACTAGAATAAAATATTGGTTGGTCTTAAATTTTTCATAATTGAGAATAATTATTTAAGGGTGAAGGGATTTATATGTGACAATTAACTATCGATAAAAATGTAAAGATTATAAAAGAAAATTGCTATTTTTAAGCCTAATTGTGAACACAATTTGCGCACATTGTGGGATATAAATATTTGGTGACATATTCACAACACTCAATTTTAAATTTTAATACGAGCCTAGAGGCTTTTGTCTTAAATTACTCAGTGTCATGATTACATTGCCACTGGTTCACATTATTTTATATTGCTTAGAATCTGTCTGGTTACTTTATTTATAAATATTAAAGAAATTGTGCAAGTTTGTACGACACAAAGTTTTATTACTTGGAAATCAGAAGCTGTTAAGATAATTACTGCGGGGAATTCTAACCTGGATTACATAGTCTTCCTAATCGGGTTGGGTGTGGTTGACTTTTTGCTTGAGTTGTTTCCTGGGCGGAACCTAGCCCTGGCGCCCATATTTACTTATCTCTTATGTAGCACTCCTACGACCCTTGTGTGCTCTTTGACTAGCCGCGGAACAGGAAGCAACAAATTAATCTCTCCGAGTTCGAGCCACTTTCATCGGTTCGAGCACAGCGTTGCTACAATTTACTCCTAGTACGCCTTCAGCGGGGCCTTATACTTTACCCCTCGCATTTAGGTGTGACAAACTAGTCAACGGCTCGGCCCGGATTCGAGCAATCGGACTGGGCCCGAGCCGGGCCGGCCCGAAAGCCCGAGCCCGACTCCATCCCTACTGTCCATGCTATCATCATCATACATCCGAAGCACCACATTCTAAAAGCGGTCTACCTTCTTCCTGTCTGCTTCTCCTACTGTCCCTATTTCATATCCATACAGTGCTGTACACCACATATATGTTTCCAACAATTTTTTCTTTGTTTCTATGTATGTTGTCTTCTAACATGCTGCTTTTGTTAAGTACAGCTCGCTTCTCCTTCTACTGTTTTCTAAATATAGACCATATTTCACCGATATTCAGTAATATGTGAAGAGGGTTAGGCAACCTACGGCTACCAAGAACGCCCAACAATTAAACATTCACTCAATTAGTAGTTCTCCAATAAATTTTTTCGCACAATCAACTTTAGTTGAGAATGTTGTAAAACCAACACGCGTAGTTGCTTATAATAATCATTGATTAAGTGCAATTATTTTTTTCGTCATTAGTTTTATCGTCCTGGAACTGGTTAGATGAGTGCCACCAATGATTTCTATTCTGAGCTAACCTACACATTTTCGTAAAATTCCTACAGCCCAGATACCGTTCGGTTCCCTTCTATTGTTTTCCAAATATATACCCAATTTCACCAATATTCAGTGGTATGTAAGGGAGGGGATGCTCCGTGGTAAGCGTGTGACTACCATGCCCAAGGTCTCGAGGTCAAATTCCGACACGGTCCGCTTGAAAAACGTTAGGCGAGCATTTTTCACAAAAACACGCCCTCGTTTGGATGAGAGATAAAATGGAGGTCCAGTGTGTGTGTTTTCACGCACGCTAAAGATCCCTACATTGCCTGCAACAGCAAGGGTTTGGAAAAATCCAAATTTCCAGGTAAAAAAACCTCACTTCCTGGCCAATGTAGTACATTCGGGTGGAGAATTGGAAAATTAAATGTAGGGTATGTGTTCCGTCCTTGTAAATAGTTTAAAGTTTTAGGATTTTATTATTACTTGTGCTGCTTGCTGTTCTCAATTCGATGCGATAGATTTAAATTTTGTTAGTCAAATTTCCCCAATGCGTTTATTTGATGTATATTAACCTTGTGAATGGTAAACGTCTGTAGCGCGCGGACGCACCAGATTATCGATTTGGAATATCCAAGGAACTTGCTAAACGAAATCGTTCTACGAGTATTGCAGTGTCCGCATTAGCTTGAAGTATCGTAGATCCCGCAGATAGTAGAATATTGAAGAGTCCGCTTTGCCTGTTCAAGTATTCGCATTTTGAAGATGTTGTAGAACCGCCCTAGCAACAAGCCGCTCTAGTTTTGAAACCGCTCATAAAATATCGTTGAAGAAACCGCATATCCTCGCTTATTAAAAGCCGCTGAAAATGTTATCGTAAAACCGCAGTCGTATTTTATAGTGCCGTCTTGTTTGTGAATTGGTACACACCGCGTTGGTGTTCGCATCGTTTTTGTCCAGGTGCCGCGTCCAGTGTGCACGTGTTACATGCCGCTAATTGGATATTATACACTTTGTTTGCACCGCCCTAGTTCGTGTGCTGCAAGCTATTAATTGGTTACAACTTCTTTCATCGTTGCCGTTGCAGGTGAGTACTAAAAATAAACGCTACTTTTTTTCTTTGTCATGTGCATGAACAGTAATTAATTGTGTTGCTTGTTGAAACACGCTATAGAAAAAATACAGTCCACCCATCTCGCTTTTTGAGCTATTCGAAAGTCACCGCCGTACAGTATGTAAAGGGGGTTAAACAGCCGTGGCCACCAAGACCCCCAACACTTAGACATTCGCTCAATTAATAATTTTCAATAAATCTCTTCACACAATCAACATTAGTTGAGAATGTTGCAAAACCAACACTTCTCTATCTGTGTGCAATAGTCTAACCTAGGTCTACTTATATCTTTCTTTTTTCCTATTTCTGCTTCTAATATATTCCACATCATTTCTTCATGCTTTAGTATGTGACTTATAATCCTATTTCTCCTCTTTTTGCTATTTTCCATATATTTCTTACTTCCCCTACCACTTTTAGAACCTCTTTGTGCTTAACTTTGTCTATTCATATCTTTATCATTCGGCCTTAGCGGCACATTTCAAAGCTTTATATCCTTTCTCTGTCTGCATCTTCACTCCAAGTTTCATCACCGTACAGTGGTGTGCTCCACACATATGCTTTCAGCAATCTTCTTCCTGTTTCTATGTTGGTTGTTTTTGAACACAGTAGTTGCTTTTTCTTATTAAATACAGCACAGCCTTGTGCTGACCTTAGTTCTATATCTTTTGCATTTTTTTCATCTTGCGATATTTGGCTTCCTAGCTAGTAGAAATCCTTAACCTCTTGTAAGTTCTCGTTACCTATTTGTATTCTTATTTTTGATTTATGTTCTCCTTTGCATACTAGTACTTTAATTGTATTTTCGTGAATTTTCGTACCGTACCTTTCTGTTAGAACTGTTTCCACTGTTGCCTACTTTCGCATATAAAATTTAAATAATTGTTTTATAACGTTATATTTAATACAGTCTACAGATAAGCGGAGCCGAAATAACTTCTCAAAACTACGTACATATCACATTATAATCTTTTGAAAACAAATTATTCTGATAACACAACAACGTTCTAAACTTGTTATAATCTTTACAAAGAATTCCAGTTTCAACGGTATATTGAAATGGCAGAATTACAATACCTAAATTATAATTATATATACTAGTAAAACCTATATGGTATTGAATAAGCAATTATTTAAATTTGGAAAGCGGTCAAAACTGTTAATAAAGATTCGCGAATGACCGTGAATACAATAAGGAATATGAAATTTAATTAAATACGAACGAAAATATTCACATGCAGGCACGGCACATATCTAATCCTCCTCTATGGGGTCGCAGCAGCGACAAACTGAGCAATACACTAACAAGACGAACCAAAAGAGATTCGTTTCAGAAAGTTAAAAAAAATCCAAAAACAAAAAAAAAATTATCCAGCTAGAAGAACTAATATGCCATATCAAGCAACACAGTGACAAGACTAACAAAGAATTCGTTTCAGAATACCCAAGGAAAACCAAAAACAACAAAAAATAAAAGAAAAGTTTCATCCTGTTCAAAGGTTTAATATATCGAACCGAGCAATACACTAACAGGATAGACTACAAAAAATTCGTTACAGATAATTCAAGAAAAAAACAAAAACGCAAAACAAAATTCATCCGAGTTATATACTAGCAAAAAGTAAACTTGTTTCAGAAAACTCGAGAAAAACCAAAAACATAAAAAAAAATTATCCGGCTCGAACAATCAATAGAAGTAAGAAGAAGAAGTAATTGATGAGAAAATGACCAATGAACGAGCTTAGCATTGATGTGACGTGAAGCGTTAAACAAAACGAAATTACGACGCCAACCGGAATCACCTAATATAAAAAAAACAAGACGATGGCGGAGGTTGTAATGATTATAAGTATACAGTAGACGGCGGAAAGATTCTTTAAAACATAAGAATGGATATTTTTAAAGTGTTCGGGGTCAGGCAAAGGATGCTTGTGATCGAGGATATACACGTAGTTTATTTCGGACAGTTGCGCAAAATATCGCCGGAGAAAATGTGTTCACGACCAAACAAGGCAAAAAAAGAAGTAAAACCAAGGCTCTCATATTTGGACGTTCGGATGGCACAGAAAACTTTTGGAAGGGTGACATCCCAACGACGCTAGTTACCACCGATATAAGAAGCAAGCCTGATTTGAGAAAGCGGTTAACATGTTCAACAGGATTGACTTGGGGATGGTAACGAGCGGTGAAAGGAATTTTGGAATGATAACAGGTACACAAGGAAATGAACTAACAGCCGCTGAATTGTACGCCGTTATCAGTGATAAAGTATTGGAGAACACCAGAAAGTAAAAAAACTTGGTCCTTAAGGAATTTGGACCGGACAGTGCAGTGGCGCTACGCATAGACAAGAAAAGAGAAAGCTTAGTAAAGTAATTTGCCACTACAAGGATACGGGGATGATAACGAATGGAATGAAAGAGAGGACCAACGATGTTGCAGAAAGTAAATTGCGATGGATAAGATTGTTTAACCGTAGGAGCGAAGGGACTAGAAGGAGGTGACTGTTAAACTTATTGAGCAACACAAACCGGACAACGCCAGATGTGTCGAGCGACATCAGCTTTGAGACAGGGCCAGTAATACGATTGGAGAAGACGGGCAGAAGTATTGGTCACGCTACAATGACAGGAAATAGAAGTATCTAGAAGGAGGGATATCAGATGTTTACACTGCTCAGAAAGTACGACGCCTTTTCAATCGTCCGGAGAAATGACAGTGATCGAAGTTTTGTGACAACGAAGAGGGCGTTGTTAACCACGGACGAGGAAAGATGACGTCTAAGAGAGTTGGGAACTTTTGGATCATAGCAATATACCAAGAATCTGGAGTAGGAAGAGTGATTTCGAAAGAGATAGTAGTAGAAACAGAAATGGGTTCAAGGACAACAACAGTACGAGAAGGGTATTACGAACAACATGATTTTTGCTTTTAGGGTGGATAATGAAAAATCTTATTGTTGGAGGCTAAGGGATCAGCGGGTTAGGCGACCAGAAAAATTTGGAGTTTATTGACGGAATGACGGAAAAGTGGGTACCCTCGACGTAAGTTCGAAACTTTTCAATCGTCCGCAGCTTTATCAGTCACCCTTTTTCAGTAACTGAGTAGTTACGTTCAGGTTCGAAAAGCGAACGAATGATGTAACTGACGACATTCACGTCGTTTGTAGGGGACTGGCCTAGAATGACACCAAAATCGAATTTAGTGGCATCAGTTTGGATCGTAAAGGACAAAGTAAAATCAGGGCCGGAAAGGATGTGAGAACGAAACTAAGTGTTGTTTAAGAAAACCAAAGAAAAGGAGAATTTCTGCGAGTAAGGTTAGAAAGTGGAAAGTAAAGATAGTGAAGTTCCGAATAAAGCGCCGGTACTAATAGGCCATGTCAATCAGTCGACAGATTTCTAGGATAGAAGAAGGAAAAGGGACATTGAGGATGACGGAAACTTATCAGGTTCGACCAGTAAACCATTTCGTTTATCAACATAACCGAGGTAACGGAGTTCACGAAGACACAAATTGCCTTTATCTTGACGAAGGAAAAACTAGGATAAGGGTGTGGTGATGTTCGTCGAAAGAGGGGGTAGCTGTGATAATACCATTGAGACAAGAGAGGTCGGAAAGTTTAAGGTCAGGACCGATAACTTGGTCGATAGGGCGTTGAAAGGTAGCGGGGGAATTGTAGAGACCGAAGAGGAGGCGGCAAAATCGGAATAAACCACGATGAGGGACGGTGAAGGCAGTGAAAAGTTTGGATTCGGAAGCGAGAGGGATTTTCCAGTAGGTGGGGCGAATATCGGGGGAGGAGAGGAAACGACCATCACGGAAACGGACTAGTGGAGATATAAGGAAGAGAATAAGCATTTTTTTGGGTGACTTGGTGGACTTTGCGGAAGTCGATGCAAATCCTAAAGGAATCACCCTTTTTACTATGAAATCTTACTAATGACGTTGGGGATGAGTAAGGTCGGAGACAATATGGATAAGATTGGAAGTAATGATGACCAATTAGGAAGTAGTAGCAAAGGTCCATTGACCGTCGCGGAAATTGGAAACACATTCTACCGACTTCCAAAAGTCGATACCCAGATTCACTTGGTAAGAAACTTCAGGAATGAAAAGGACATCTATAGTATTGACAGAGTGTAGAAGAGTAATGTTAAGGGAAACAGAACCTAGGATGGTGCATTTAGAAATATCAACTGGGCTACAGAAGGAAGAAGAAAGAATATAAAGAGGAAGGTGGAGAAAAAGTTTGCCATTCCAACTGGAACCACCAAGAATGATTATACACGTGGCTGTGGAATCCAGTGAAAGGAATTCCAAAAATTTGGACGGATAAATATGGCCGTTCTTCGATATGAACATGCGCACACATAAAATTGAGTACAACGAAGAATTTTTTGCTGAAATTAGGAAAAGCAGAATTGCAGATCAATAATACGATAAGGCCGATAACACGTTGCGAAGACCCCACCCTACATGTGATATTCCAATGCTCCACCCAAAGATACTACATTGGCCAGGAAGCGAGCTTTTTTTACCTGAAAAATTTTGAATTTTGCCGAACCCTTGCTGTTCCAAGCAAGGTAGGGATTTTTAACGTGCGTGTCAACACTCACACACGGGATCTCCATTTTATCTCTCATCCGAACGAGGGCGTATTTTTGTGAAAAGTGTTCACCAAATATTTTTCAAGCGGACCGTGTGGAGATTCGAACCCGGGATTGCAAAAACTCCACCATCGGTTTAAAGAGTTTTGACACTTAGGACAGTTGTGTGAGTAACTCCTTTATGTCCGGAAACATCAATAGAATATTTGAGGACGAACACGATGTGTCGATACATCACCAGGTTACTCGCAGTTGAAACATGTAACATGACGAGTAGAAGTAGACACAGAAAAAGGAACAGAAGAAGGATTTGATCTTACAATAGGTGTAAAACGAATCCTGACTGATCGATCATGTGAAGTAATAGTGTTTATTCCAATCGAGACGGACTTAAAAGCGAAATTCGGTTGTGAGTATGCGTGTTTGTCTTTGCTAGAGGTCCATAACTATCAACGTAAAATTTTTTCCGTTTGAGCAGCAAACATTCCTTCACTAACTCCCGCAGAAAACTAACAGAAGAAAATTGCATGGGGTAGGAGGAGGATAAATTTCTAGAAACAATATTCATTCGCATTTTCAGATATACTACCGTGACGCCAAAAGATGGCCATCATGCACGGTAGGTACTCGATAATACCCTTCAAATGATCCTGTGTTCGCTTTAAAATATCGTTAAATAACCGAAGTTTATAATCCGGGGATCAAAATGTTGTACATGTAAGCTTGACAACCACTTCTAATCACAAAATCTGTGACGATACTATTGTACCACAACAACGATTTTGACTCGAATAAATCCACCGCGGACTCAAATAAATGAAAGTGACACCAGTCAAGCTCTTCGAAGTTTTTCGACACGCTCTAAAAAATGATGCATCGTGATCGTAACCGGATCGCCAGAAAATTTTAAATTCAATTTTGACACGCGACTAACCATTTCCAAGACTGAAAAATGATCATGATAAACTAAAATAACTATTTCATTCATTTAGTTTAATCATCTGTTACGTTCATTTTCGGCAATAATTGGTTATTTTATTTACAATAATTTTTAACTCATATTCTTTGCTAATTAATTATCCGTTCATCTAAATTATATGTCTACGGTTAAATAAAATCGTCGATTTATAATAAAAAAAAATACGCTGGCTAACAATTTTCAACTAAAATCCACGTTGCTTTTGAAACGAAACTTTATTCGATAAATTAAATGTTCTGTATATTTTACTTGGTATTACTTTCGCTAATTAATAATAAATTCTACTTTCCAGAATTCCCTAAGGTAAAGTTTACGCTATACTCAAGTAGTCGATAACGTATTCCAAGTATCCGATAATTGCTTTCTATGTGTTTTCCATCGGAAGAATTCGTCGAATTAAAACTCCGTACTATCCCAATATAAACTGTGTTTTTCCAGGTTAATTCGGAATAGAAATCTTACTTTGAACTCTGGCCACCGGCTGAACGCAATTGATCTCATTTGCTTTCCAATCTACACAATGGAGATACGTGTAGAAATGTTTGGTTGGTTCCGGTTTTTGTTATAAAAATTTTGCGCACGCGTTACGACGTGGTAGGTATTTAGGGGTTGTACAAAATTGTATTTTTCGTCGAAATTAAATTAACTTTGACTGGAAATTGCTTTAGCTTCTTCCGGTGACCTTAAAGCCACAATGAATGGTCGTCCCTTGCTGTAATGGGAGGCCAAGTACGTTCTTTCTGGGTGTAGGCCCACCCAAGCGTTGCCGTGGACCAACTAGGGTCTCCACCCCAACGTCAGAAATTTCAAGGGTGAGTGTTTTCTTTCTCTATCATATACGATTGCGACCATATCGGTTGGGATTTTCGGTTTAAGCTCATGCATTAGTGGTAGATAATGAAGGCTTCTGTGACCACATTTGCTCCACCATCCACATTTGCTCCTTCATCTGCACCAAATAGTTTTCTTCGACTAACCATTTTCATCTTTCGAGATAAATATATATTGTATGGCATCAATTAATATTAGAATTTTCTCAGCTACCCGAATTTCGGCAGCGATTTCTTGGTATAAATTTTTTAACCATGCGATACACCAAATTAGTCTAAAATTTTACGCAGAATCCGAATCTGCAAACAAATTTTAAATAGGACCGCTCCTTATAAAGTTCCACTTTAAAGCTCCCAAACCTCTAAATTTTTTGCTCCTCTATGACATATGCTTTAACCAACCATTCCTGAAAATCTAAAACCGTGGGGATTTTAGAAATAAACTCTTTTAAGCCATAAGTGTTTAATATTTAAAACCATTTTTAAACAGTAATGTACTGTTTTTAGAATATTCAAAACTACGACTTTTAAAATTTTAAACAGTAAAAATTTCACCAATTTTTTGGTTTTACATTTTAATTTCTAAACACGTCATAACATAATTATGTAGTCAATGCTGAATAGGTACTTGGAAAATACAATTCGTATCCCAACTAATTTCTTGACGATTATGGATTACCCAAATTACATGTGAAAGCAGTGTATAATTCCATTTAAAGCGTATTTCTTCTCCAAACAAATACATTAATTATAGAAGGAAAGCACGCTGAATGCAAGCCAATTAATAGCTAAGAACATAAAGAAATTAAGCACACAAAAATTTAATAATTTATTTTTATCGAAGATTGCCGAAGACACTCGAAGAGTGCTCTATCGCGGTCACTAAAAAAATTAGCATTAATACCAAGTATTCCGTTCTTTCGTAGGTTGCTCATTTCCTAGAACCAAATCTTCCGCAATGTACAATGTCCTTAAAACTATCTACATTATTATTCTTAACTACACTTCGTGAGACCCCTTTAATCTTTTTAATCGTGTCTTTCTCGCTTACAATACAGTAGGACTTAGCCTTAATACCAACAAATTTTAATACTAGACCCACATTAAAGTTGTCTTTGCATTTCCCTACAACTTTTCTTTTGTTGACATACGATATATTGTGTTTATTATCTGCGGGGTACACCACTTTAAACCTAAAAATAAAAACAAGATAGTTTAATACGTCTATTAATAATTTTTGCTAATGTTGGCGATACAAATATAACAAACTTTATCAAGAAATATAATGTTTTAATAAAATATATACATGTAATGATAACATCTATAAACCGCTGTGGTAACCAGAGTCTGGCGAATCTAGGATAGCCAAATCTTTAAACATTTGCGCAAGCGATTGCCTTGCAGTCGCATCTTTTAAGTATTGGATGGGGTAACATTTGATAATTTCCAACACTGTCAAGTAATTTAAATTGCTGCAATCAATAGACAGCGGTTCTCTTCCTCTAATAACGTTTGTACCCTTTCTTCCTCCGTCGTATTTGCACATACATCTTTTATATCACCTACAAATTTTTCGTAAAATTCTGGAAAGTTTCTACACCTCTACTCAGCCATTTTAAAACACATTAATTCTCACAAATTTAATAGCTTGATGCACTCGTACGCAGGTAGCACAATAACATTACGATCATTCGAAAAAACTTCCATATTATATAAATTCTTTTTTTCAAAATTGTTCAACAGCCATATACTTCTAGTAAAGGCTGTGCTCAGCTGCAATTTGAATTCTTTATCCAATTGTATGTCAACAACGTCGTCTCCAGTAGTCAAACCATTTAATCTTACTTGTTTTGAGTCTTGAGCAAATTAGTGAATTTGAAATTCCACTTGAAAAGTACACAATTTCTTCCAATCGAAGTATGAGAATGTTATCGTAGACTGTGCACACATACCACTACAGCAAATAACTTGGATGGCAGGTTGAAGACCACCATATAAATCAAAACCAACTTCTATTATATGGTGGTGAAAATTTGGAGGAAATTTGCCTAATCTATAGGTTGTCTTACCAACTAGTTGGTTGATATTTAATTGTGGTACTCGCATATCACTTGTATCGTCAACACAAGTAAAATCCATCTTTAACTTGTAATTTTAACCAAACTCGACGATACTTTGACGACTAATGCACTGGAACATGGCTCCCTCGCCTTTTATGCCAATGGTCGAGTGTGCGCAGCTCCTTATTATGTTAATTGGCGTTATATGCAAGTCTTGACTAGAAAAGTGACGTCTATAATTGTTTTATAGTGGGTTTTACCTGTATGTATTTAACCACCAACACCATTTTTTAGAATTATTATAAAAAATTACTCTTAGCAGTATTTTTAATATAACTCCGTTGTGTAAGATATCAATTATTATTGTGTTTTTCCTTAGGTTCTCAAATCCTTCGGAATTTTTTTTCAAATCGAACGATCCCTTACTGATTTACATATCAACCTTTTACAAACCATATGGAATTCATCTTTAATTTATTTCTAAACAGTATTGCTTTGTCTTTTGAGATAAACCCATTGTGTAACCTATCAAATTAGTATAGAATTTTCCTGAAGAATCGAAATTAATTATCAAGTCTTTTAAAATTAGCTCCAACAAAGACCCGCATAGTGTATTAATATTCAAAAACCTAACAGCAAAACACCTCTGCATTTTCATTTAGATTTAGCTCGATAATAGAGTAAAACTCAAAAAAATATTTATTAGTATCTAGGATTGTTACAATTTTCAATTCGTGCATCCACATTTAAATAATTAAATCAAAAGGTATAATATATATTAATTCTGCATGGCGGGCTAGAAAGTGGTTCAATAATCTATTTTAAATGTAGTTCAAAATAAGACGTATTTTCTAAATAAATCTAGTGAAATGTATGATCATCAGCCTTGCATTGTTTTGTCAATCACGTCTGACTATTAATTTAATAAAGGTACTTTTCAAAATTGTAGTTAATATGCATTCTATAATTTGATTTAAATTGGGTTAATGTAAGGATAAATTATACTTATACTTTCTCTATGTACATAAATTCATTTATTTTAAGTTTATTTTTGTAAAACGTATAGTCGTTCAAAGTGTAATTAATTGTACTACAGAATTTTCCGTTTTTGAAAATTTGGTGCGAGGACTATCGACAAAGAAGAGTAAGTCTTAGTTTGAATTTTGCAAACGTAGAAGAAATTAATATTTACATGTATAATTCAAAAACTGTTAATCATTAATTTCTTTCTAGAATGAACATCTTAAGTATTGCATGCAGTGTGTGAAAGCGTTTTTACTGGATGTGACGCCATAAAAAAACATAACGAGAGGCACATCAAGATGGTTTATTTCCAGGAGGAACTAAAAATTACAGACAATGAGTGAGAACAAATTAAGGATTTGGAAAACCAATCGACCACAGCGCATAAAGAATGTATAAACGCCGCTATTCAGTTAGAGCGAACCAAGTAGCTATTTGAAAAACCATGCGCCATAACAAAATCTTCTTTCAAAATCATAATTGTAGGCCTAAACCCGTTCCATGATTATAAAAGAATTTTCAGATTTGTTGACACCATTTCGCAGACCGTAGTTGATGTATCTCTCAACGTATTTAGGGAGTTTATAACAAATCTTCCGTACATTATACGCACTATGGAAGTTGGCATGCGACATCAGATATGCAAATTCGACAACTTGCGTTTTTATTTAAATTAGCATTGTTTAGTGAAGATGGTGACATTTTATAAGAATTATATGTTATTTACCAAAGGAATTTTAGAACACTTTTTAGGGGGTATCTCAAATCGTTCTCAACCATGCTAATACTTTAAAAGAACTAACGGAAAACGGTACTCCTAAGAAAGATCTGTTTCTGTTAGATGTCGCAATGGAAAGATATAATAGGAATGGTGTCTTACAGAATCTCGCACATGATGTAATTAAAAGCAAATACAGTAATAGTGATATTGGGGTCATATTATACGAATTTATAAGAACCTACCCAAGATTGTTTGAAAACAATATTTGTAGACAAGTTGAGTACATGGAAGCGTACCACAGGTTTCTATTCTACTCATTTACGAGCGATGTTTAAATTTTAAGCCATAGATTTTAGAGAAAATTCTGTAACACTATTAATTACACTTTGTTCTCTTATACGTTTCTAAATTGTTGTATTTTAACTACAGATATTAATAGCTGTAAATAAAATTATGTTATAGTTTTAAATAAAACGATTCTGATGAATAATTTTGTAAAACGTTTATAACACTCTTTTAAAAAATACACATCTTTGTTATAATTCTTTTCATAAGAACTTAGATACCCAGGTCAGTCACGTGGATATTTGAAAAATTAAACAATACCAATGTATACTTTATATTTTATAATATAAACAAGCTAATATATACAAAATAATTTCTAAATTCACATCATTCATTTCTTATGATAATAGTCGAGGTGGTTAAATTTTTACTTTAAAACTTACCATTTAGTATATATTCCATCTGAATATCTGCTAACAGTTTTATAAACCCCATCTCCTCGATTATTTCCAAAAAATTATCCAAATCCGCAAGGCATTACTGTCACAGCAGTACAGTGCTGTATTACTTCCTCGTATGACTGACACATAAAACATTTTTCTCCTTCTATCGAAAAGCGTTGCCCACATTCTGCTTTTTTTACCCGTCGAGCATTGCGAAATCTTCGAATAACCTTCCCAAAGTCTTTATACATATTTGTTATATCGTGTCTTTAAACTGTATAATCAACAAATAATAACTTCTACGCGAACAATCCTTTTATATGAGCTACTCCTATTCGGATATGTACAGATTGTACCCGATTTGTGTGCACGCACGAAACAACAGGTAGAGGGTGTATCCTATGAACTAATCCATTACATTCCTTAAGAAAATGCTAAGGACTATAAAAATAATTATAACTCTTGTTAGACTTCTAGCGTCCAGATAAACGTTATTATTTTAGGCTGTGTCACTGTTTTCCGAATCAATTTTCTACACACTTTTTCCCAAACTATGCGTATAAGATTGGGGGTTATACTTTACTCCATAAACCGACTTGTATATATTTTCGTATTCGTCTCTAGCTAACACATCCGTATAATAAAGATGTACAGGCTAATCGTCAACTGGTAAATTATTGTTTTTTTTTAAAAGCTCGCCTCTGTTTTCAACTTTAATCTCCTTTATAGGTTTTGACATTCTTTCCGCAATTTCTTGTGACTGGGAAGCGGTTACTTGTAAGGGATCGATCAATTGTTTGTGCACCTCTTTAAATTTTTGCAAAGATGTAGTGCCTCCCTTTTTGTATACCACAAACTTTTTCGTACGGAATCCTGCATAAAATGAAGCTTACTTTTATTGACAATAAAATCTTTAACGTTCGTTATCATGAAACTTCGGATTGGGGTTAACCATTGAACGTCTTCTTCTATATTTATATACTGCTCGAAATTTTTACTATATCGCCCCTAAAGCGGTCTCACGAAGTGTAGTTAAGAATATTAATGTAGATAGATTTTAGGACATTGTACATTGCGGAAGATTTGGTTCTAGGAAATGAGCAACCTATGAAAGTAAGGAATACTTGGTATTAATGCTAATTAGTTTAGTGACCGCGTTTGTGCACTCTTCGAGTGTCTTCGGCAATCTTCGATAAAAATAAATTATTAAACTTTTGTGTGCTTAATTTTTTTGTGTCCTTAGCTATTAATTGGCTTGCATTCAGCGTACTTTCCTTATGTAATTAATGTATTTGCTTGGAAAAGAAATACGCTTTAAATGGAATTATACACTGCTTTCACTTGTAATTTGGGCAATTCATAATCGTCAAGAACTTAGTTCAGATACAAATTGTATTTTCCAAGTACCTATTTAGCATTGACTACATAATTATGTGTTTAGATGTGTTTACGTGTTTAGAAATTAAAATGTAAAACCAAAAAATTGGTGAAATATCAAAATTTATAAGGACGGTCAGAAATCGCTACCGGTAAAAAATCTGACAATGAAAGTAGCTCCCTGGGGGATGATGCTATCTGAAAAATTTAAAGAGATTTGGGTAGTTGAGAAAAATCTAATATGAATTGGTACCAAACAAGGTACATTTATCTCGTGAGTGGAAATGTGGAGAAAGATTGATCTCGCAGAGGGCATATGTGTAAAACGGTAAGGGGTGGCCCTATTTTAAATCTGTTTGCAGATTCCGATTCTGCGTAAAATTCTAGACTATTTTGATGTATCGCATGCTTAAAAAATTTTGTGAACGGCCAAAAAATCGCTGCTGGTAAAAATTCTTAAAATTAGAGTAGTTCCCTGGGGAGGTGAGGCTTTCTAAAAAATTCCTAGAAATTCAGGTGGCTGAGAAAATTCTAATATTAATTGATACCAAACAATATAGATTTATATCGAAAGATGAAAATGGTTAGTCGAAGAAAACTATATGGTCCAGATGAGGGAGCAAATGTGGATGCTGGAGCAAATGTGGTCATAGAAACCTTGATTTTATACTGCTTGCAATCCTAAATTTAATCTGTTTAGACGACAATTAGAGAATTAGTTTGAGATTTATTGACACAATATGAAGTACTTGCTTTAAATAACTAAGAGTGTACAACTTATTAAAGTGGAAATGATTTGAAGGTTTGCTAGCACGTTTGAAAATGTTGTTGCCTTTAGATGTATATACTTAGTTTTAGATTTACCATGCTGATTTCGAGCTGTTGGTTTTAGAGGGGTAATTTCGCTTAATTTCTTTGCTTGTTGAAACTCAATCTAGGGGGTAACCTAAAACCGGCAACTCACCATTTAAAAAGATTTGTTCTTTTCTGTTATATATTTTTTAGATTTAGGGTAATTATTTATTGCGTGCACATATTGTGTTTAATTATAGGTGAGTATGAATGAGTGTGTGTAATTTCTCTTTCTTCTGGCAGGAGCTCAGTGCTCTTCCAAAATTATTTTACTTGTAAAGAATTTTTCAAAGAGTAATGAATGTGAATGACGCGTGATAGCATTTTCTGGTGTAAGACAGAATAAATCGAAAAAATCTGTGATTCGTCATCACGTTCGTTAGTTATTAATAAAATACGAAACGTCTTGCACATTCACAGCAGACTATCCACTAGGTGATATAAAAAACAACTATTTCGCCATCTTAGTCTAATCAATTTAATTGTATAAATTGATTTAGTAACTTACTAATAAATTTAATGACCCCTCTTCTCCAAATTAAAAAAATTGTAATGAAAATCGTAGGCGAACGTTTTATGAGACGTGCCTACCTTAACAGTTAAAAAATTCATTTCGTAGATGCATCCAAATGAGGAATTTCCTGAAAATTCGTATAAGTATAAGCATTAAAAAAATTAATGAACCACCATTAACCAAAGACACGTTCCTTTAGAAGATTAGGAACCCATAAATTAGTAGGTTCATATTATCAAGTGACCTTTTGGCTTTGGCTACGGTAGTATCATAACTCATCTGGCAATCACTGATATTTTTATAGTATAAATGGCCACATTCGTATGTTAATGGCCACCTGAACTGTCGCGCGATCCGGTTGGATCGTCTTTATGGCCAGTGATCTACCGAGCAATGTGCCATATTTAATTTAACACGTTTTTTACTGCATCAACTCTTTATATGGTATTCTGTCATAAAATCGAGTCAATAGCGTTATGAATAATTTTATTCATTAAAAACTTACAATTCCACTTTTTAAACAATTTATACGCGTGTTATGTGTATCTCATAAAATATCGTTGTTGATACTATATTAAACAATATGCAGTCAAGCTGAGGCTTTGCGCTCTCGACTTGGGTCGTTTATATTTTGAAACCACAGTTCAAGTTGTTTGGAATATCTAAAAAGCTCACGCGTGTTTGATCTTTTTTTAAAGAATGAATTTTGTAACTGGATTCTAAACAACCTGTAAGGATCAAACGCTTTTATCAGCAACAGCTACTCAAAATATGTATAATATCTTTCAGCCTCTTAACTACAATCTTGAGCCCATTGAACTT
Organism: Platerodrilus igneus; assembly: GCA_036346225.1. Lineage (NCBI taxonomy): Eukaryota > Metazoa > Arthropoda > Insecta > Coleoptera > Lycidae > Platerodrilus > Platerodrilus igneus. The sequence goes on from JARFIW010001660.1 coordinate 2,577,766, forward strand.
TCGCACTTTAACACCTATTTAAGTGAACATACGATTATTAAAACAAACAAATAAGGATGAGTATGCTTCTTGTATTAACTGGTTAGCGAATAATTTAAACTGGTATCTCATTACTCAGATAGATTGCGATAGCTTTTCCATCCGAATGAAACCATGGAAATCAACAGACTTGCTACTTTTATTCAGGTCATTCAATTTAGACGTGGAAAATGATTGCGAAATAACAGTTTACTGTCAAACCTAAATAAAATCATAGTGGCGACTCAAATAAGCCTACTCCACAACCATACCATCGGTTAAGACAGGAAGGCAATCTGGGTGTCCAAATGTAGGCGTAGATATTTCAAGAATTTATTTAAACTATATAATTTGCTATAAAGCAACACAGTGTTTAAATTGTAACAGAAATATTTGAGGAAAAAGATTTAGTATTTTAACATATAGATTAAAAGTTTTGCATAATAATATAAACGTATATTTTTCCATCAAATTCTAAATTCTATCACAAGGATCTATATCACACATATAAAAGATGCACACAATCAAGACTTGACTTTTATACAGACGTCTCCTATATACGGGTATGGTAGGCACACTTCGTCAGCTTTTTTTATGGATGCTGTTTTGAAATTGAGTCTGAGTGATATCTTTCTTTTGAATCTCATTTTTCGACATATGGATGGTCAGGATTTATAATGTAACATGTCAATTCACCGTTCTCTTGCCATGTTACATTGTGGTCCAATTTCCTTCAATATAAAAGCATTATTCGTCTTAATTTTATACTAATACCGTTTACAATTACAAGTTAGTTTTGATTTGTGTAACATTTCCCTTTAGTATTATTAAATAATACACTATATACATCTATCTTTAGTCTTAATTTAATATTCGTTCCTTTGTATAAATAATATAAATAATTAAGATCAGATGTAATTTTCCTATTGGTTAACCTTTGAATAATGTCCATAAATACACAACTGGTGTATATATGAATCTGTTATTTAGAATAGTTTTCTTGTTTTGTTCCCCTCTCAAAATGTATGGTTATCTTTGAACCAGAACAAATTATTGTTTGTCTTCATATCTAATGGTCTTTTTGAGCACATGCCGTCTTCCGATAAAGATGTCCTTTCTAAGGCCATGATGTCGGACGTGGTATGTAAAAGGTGTCTTTGCTTTTATTCTTCCTAACATACATAAATATCATTTTAGAATTTAAGCAAAATGCTTAGGAAGAAAGCCTACCTGAATAACCCGTTCAAAATATTAATGGATGGTAAACTGCTTGTAGATAAATTTTTAGACTGTTGCTCGTAGCGTATTGAAATATTTCGTTTTTGTAACACGTTTACTTTTTAGGGTCTTCCCGTAGCATATCCTCTGGTAGCAAATTCTTTTGGTAAAGTATCTAATTACCTGTGCTAAGATATCTAAGCCTATACATTAATTTTACTACCTACAAATATTATCTTTTATTGTTCAAGAATGTTATATTGGCGTTTTATGTACCTCCTATAATAAATTAAATGTCCGTTGATGAAACATATGGCTGTGGAGCAAACAAGGATTGGCTCTTACACATTAGAAGTTTAAGGTTAACAACCAAAATAATTAACGATGGGGTTTGTCTCAATAAACCGTAAGAAGATCTTATAGTTTTGAACAAGCCGCAAGCTCAAAACTTACGTATACGTTTCTTTCATATATCTTGAATACAGGTACGAGTTTATTTTATTTATTTTTGTTGCGGAACAATATGCATGTGATACATTTTGAATCTCAATTATCTGAAAAATAATGCATCTAAAATATAGTCATAACTTTATTTATCGATTACCTTAACTAATTTAATATTATCTTTGCTTTCCTATATAATCTATTGAGTTGTATACCTTTTTTTTGTGCGTATTGAGGTTATGTTCAATTTAAATGTTTAATTAAAATTCTCTTAACTAATGTTAAATACAACAAAGCGTATTTATGATTTCGTTTCACTCAGAACGTTTAACTAGAAATCGTGTCCAAGTACAATAATAAATTTAGATTTTCTAATATCTTATCTGGTAGAGTTTGAGACAAATTTTAAAATTATGGGAATGTAGATAAATGAACTACACTTAGTGATTTTATCGTATGAAACTTTGGTTTTAAGAAAATAACGGTATAAATTTAATTTTTTTTATTAATGTTATTAACAATATATAACTTGTATTATTTTCTTTTGTCACGTTCTAAATTGCATCCTTATAACTTGTCTGGGTAAAATTTCACTTTGTTTTATAAACCCCTGAAAAATAGTCTTTTGCAATCTACCGGAGCCACAAACGGTCGACGCTAGTCCCGCCAGAGTTTTATTTAGACTCTGTTGTACACCCATTCCTACCTGTAAAAAGGAAGGGTGTAATAATCAAACTCTACTCCCAAATCATCGTTGCCTGTAAACCGGCTCATTTAGCATGCTCAACATCACGTGGCAGTAATAATTCGCCCATTACCAATCTGTGCAAAAATAGAGCTTTTCTTGTTTGTTCAAAATCATCCATATCGCTTGCGTTGTTACAAATCAGCATAGCGTACCGTACCAAAATTTTCAAACGATGTTTTCAATAAGCTGTATAAATAGCGATAATTTACTTGCGTTTCCTGACGCTCACTAAACATGGAAAATGCTATGACGATCACGTCTGGGTCCATAGCTCTTATTATAATGTTTGCGTGGTATGTCTGTACTTGAAAAACGTGATAGAAATATCTGCAAAGTTCTTCTGAAGCGGCCTGAAAGATGGCACATATATGTCGCACAGTTACTGGAAAAATAAAAATCTGTTGACTTGGCTAGGAAATTTAAAAATCGACAGTGTTTTAGATAATCAAGAAGATTTTGTTCGACCCTTAGTAGCGTATCTGTAGTTGTGACCCTTTCACAAAGTTCCGTTCACATTCCTGTCGTGTAGAACTTTTATGCACGCGATTAGGATATTGTCAAAAACGGTAAGTATTCAATTTTACTGTTAGTTTTTTAACTTAGTACTGAAAGTATGTATCTGATCAATGCTACGTTTGTAACGTACCTTTGAAATGTTTATAATCATATTTCATATTAATGGTTTCTGTACTGGTAATTCCCGCTAATAAGGTTATGACTATTTCCTTTAAAAAATATAATTCTTAGCCTACATGCATTCTTGATCTAAGGAAGGATTCTTTTGTGATGTTACCTTGTTCATACTCAAAGGTTGCCAAATTCATTATGGCGGTCTTAAGGTCAGAAGTGATATCTTCGTTACTTTGTACTCTAAATTATTGCAATTTTATAATTGAGTTGTGCTGAATAATAATGTGTAATATTGACGTCATCTTTTTGGAACGAAGAAGGTATACATGCTAAATTATGCTGATCCAGAAAATGAAAAATCCTCCGCTTCAAGTTAATGTTTCAGTAAGATAGTTTTACACATAGTAGATAGAGAAAACTAACAAAAGTAATTTCAAGTTGCACTTTTAATTTATTTTTCAGAACTTTACCAAAGATATTCTCAAATCGTTTTATCGAGGGAAGGTATTTTACAGAGCACTTCATAAAGATTGTTAAAAGTGGTAACATGTAATCTGGAGTAAGTGTAGTTATTTTTTGAATAATTAGGTATCGAATTGATTAATGTGATTAGTCAATCAAGTATGGAAATATATTCTATCAGATTGATGAATTTACTTTCAGGAAAAATTTGTTTTCTTCGGCAGACTGAAGCGCTCTAGTTTTTCGAACCCTAAATTTTCATAAAAATTACTAATAAGATATTATATTTTTAGTATCTACTTTGTATAATTGTATTACTCTATTTATTTAAAGTTTATCTAAGTGAAATAAATAAAGCCGAATACATTCATTTTGTATTTTATTTCTCAGTAACATATAAAGGAATTTCATCTAGCAAAACCTCAAATAAATGAGTTTAGGTTTGTTGAAGGTCGAATACAAGTCGAACTTGTTTTTTGTTTGCGTCCAGAAAACCACTTTCCTTTGGCTGCACGCAACCGCTACGATTTCTACAGCAGGTTATTTAAGCCGCTCTTGGGCAGTCGCTGATAGAATTTCGTGCAGTTACGATGTGGAACGTTTTGAATATCGGCGCATTTGTTTCCAACATGCGCTCCTATCTGGTTAATTTAACAATGCTCAACTAATTTAGTAAAAAATTTAAGATTATATAAAAACTAATTGAAAATTATATGAAAACAAAACTAACGCTACGAAAACAATTAAGATCTGGCGTTGCTTTATGTAAAATTTCAATAATTGTGTGGACGAAACGAGTATGGTCGTTTTCGTATTAATTTCGAGATACAAAATCTAGGACGTTATGATATGCTCTAGTTGAAAAATTGGCTATAAATCATCTCTGTTATTGTCAAAGATCCCCTGCTGTTTGGTCGCGTATTATCTGGAATTAACCTTTTCATGAGGTGATTTACTGGCCATTTTGGTGTTTCTGTTCTACCGCTGATCGCTATTGGATGTTGTTGATAATTATAAAAGTGCCTTTTGTTATCAGTCGGTAAGTCAACTTCTTATTATTTGACAAGCTGTTGATTATTTCGTTGCGATTGATAAAATTTGAATTATCCACCTTTTATGGAAACGTAAATTGTCAAAAATGATAGTGTCGTTATATTACCTTTGTGAAAAATTTAAATTTTAACATTTTTCTTGAAATTGAAATATGCTATTTACACCGTATTGTCCAAAATACAATTAGTTGGCGTTTTCTTCTTTTATACGGTCTCCAGTGTTTTGAAATCTCATTTCATTTCTTTCTGATTCAATATGTCCCCAACTTTCTCAATACTCTTGTCTTGCATCGCCTAAATTTCCGTATTCGTAATTTCGATTCCGATATTCTTGTCTTTTCTGGAGTCTGTCCTGGTTGTTGTATCCATATTGTTGTCTATAGTTTTGTACTGGTGGTTTAAAATTATTTTTATCGTATCTTGATGTTTACTCTATGTATCTTGTATTTTCAGTATTTTTTATCGCCATAGCATAAGTTACCTCTACCCACCTTTTACTGTGGTTTCATTTTGATACCGATGTTGGTGTTTGTTGTCTTCTATTTGCCTTAACATGTCGTAATTGTGGATAATCTCTAAAGATTCTCTAAATGTCTTTATGTTTTGTGTTTATACAGCTCTATGAATTTCAATATCCATTTGTCTTGCTAATAATTGAATTATGTCGCGTTCTCTCATATCTGGTGTCAGCTGTCGTGCTTGGCTTAATTTTTCAATCGAGTGTTCTTCTCTCCACCATATTTGTTGTAGTTCCCTGATATCAGATCCATTCTAACTTTTGTTTGTTGTATCTCACTCCAAAACTATTCTATGAATAAATTTATAAATTCCTCGTATGTCTTATAATTTTCTTTTATGATACTATGCCATTTTTCTGCACGGCCAACTAGAGTTGCATTAATGATTTGAATTTTGTTTATTTCTCGTTCGTGTTTGATTATTTTGTCTAGTTTTCCTAAGAATGTCATTGGTTGTTCCGATTTTCTTCTTTCCAATTTTGGTGGTGATTTCCGGTCTAGTCTCCATTCGTGTGTGTTTGTTCAAGTATTTGTTTGTCCCTGTTCTACGTTACTGATCTTTTGTTGTACCAACGTCACTGTGTCCTCGATCAGGTTCATCTTTTCTATCGTCGTATAGTTTAAGGCTTCTTGTAATTCTTTTCTCAATCTTATTTCATCCTCTTTTATTTCTGAACGGTTACCATCGTTTGTAAATGCCGTGCTGCTTGTCTAGCTTCACTTTTTTGGGTTTCCTTGTGTATTTTTGTCACTTGTTTTCTTATCATGTACACATGTCCTTGGAATTTCCCATTCATCTCCAACCGAATTTTTGTTATGCAATCTTTTACTTTATTGCTTATTGTTGTCTTTATTTCTTGATCCTGTTAAGTGATTTTCAATTGTAGGTTATCTATGCGTTTTTCTACTATGTTCCCGATGTCTGTTTGCAATTCTTTTTGTTGTCTTTTACTTACCTTTTGATTGTCCTTTGCTTCCTCTAATTTTTCTCCTACTTCTCTCAAGAACATCAGTATCACATTGTTTTGTGTCATTTTGTTCTTTTCTGCCTATTGTGTTATCTGTTGCAGTGGTGGTTGCAGTGTGATGATGTTTGGTTCAATGTGTGTGTTAGGTGTTATTATGTTGTTATTGTCACTGTTATCAGATTTGTCTTGTGTTTTGGTGTTTTCCATCGCTATTACTGTATTTATATTTCCGCCATATGGTTTTCCTGATCTTGTGTTATAGTTATCTTGTTTCCTCATGTTGTGTCTGTGTGAAATTATCTTTGTGTATAACCATAAAAACCCAGTGTTTGTTGATCTGTATTGCTAATGTGTCTGATGAATCAAACGTCTTACTTGTAATTTCAAGCTCCTGCTGTTGTGCACCACTTTTTTTTATGTTATGTTATGTACTTTTGTCCCGCGTATAAATTTCTTAATATTTATATTTAATTGTTCTCTTATATTTTAAAATTTTAAATGTCCGTATCTATATCAATTTGAGGATCTTGCCTTCAAGGAGGGTTCTGAGGTTTACGTTTTGATATGTCAAACTATTTTATACCAAAACCCTATTAACAATATCAGAAGTAAGGATGTGATAATGTGCTACCCAATTTATGTATAATTAGATTGTTTTATTATCTGATCTGTTACTACATAAATGGGCAGTTTCGATTTCCACTGTAATGAAAATTTTTGGTACTCACGTAAAGTAATGTCCTTATTTTAAATTATGGCCTTCCAGTACAACTTCTGTGTTCTAATTCCCTTGAAATTCTTAATTCTCAATTTTCAAAATTTTGGTTGACTTGTTTCCTTAATGTTTCGGTATATTTTTGTAGGGCTTTTCGGTAGAGTAGTGTGATTTTGCTAGAAGTTCAAAATAGATTAGTACATCTAATATTACTTGTATTTTTGTTTTAAATAATCTGACTGACACTTAATTTTGACAAATATTCCAAATTTGATGCAGATAGGTTGATTAAGATTTTAAAATATTTTTTGTTTTATATTTCTAATTAGACGACCTGGGTTTTGTTATTTTCCGGGATCTAATTATATTCGAAATTTCAATTAAATTTTAATTTCTAACGGATTCTCTTGAAATGTCAAATTCAAATGGTAAAGATAAATGACACTTTCCTTAATTGTCCTATTTGTAATTTTTATGTTCTTCTTGGTTTTTCTTGTCCCTGCTCTGGCATATGCTTTCCTTACTTTCGTTGTATCTGCTTCTCCTCCACACTAATTCTTTTGACGACCTCTATTTTGTAATAAATTTTACACCTTGTTTCTCAAACAAAATAATTAATTTATTTTATTTGTCAAAATTATTGACATCCTTCAAAATTTTATATACAAGTTCTAAGTACAGATATTTTTTTTGAATATCATTACATAACACTATATCTTCTTTAACTATTCTAATTATTTCAACAAAAACTTTCCCCTTTTTTTAAATTTAACTTTTATGCACATATATTAATATCAGAGAGTTATTTCTCCAGAAAATTTTTAATGTTCTGTCTACTTATTTATTGTTCTCTCCCCTATTACCTTGGTTACCACCTTTGCCTTCTTCATAATTTTTTTGATTAAATCTAGCCTACCTATCTTTTCTTTGTCCTTCTTTTCACAATCTTATCCTAACTTATCTATATATTAATTACATACTTTACTTAATCCCTTATACACTAGTTTATACATATTATCCTTCATTTTATTTTGTATACTCAATTTTTGTCTCCGTGCAAATATCAACCCCTCGGAGTGTCTTCCTGTAAATTTTTTAATTTCCTGCCCCCTGCAATATTTTATCCGAAACGTTGCCCCCCCTTTGTCACCCAACACCAAATAAAAAAAAAAAAATGAAAATTTTGTCTACTTTGTGTTTGCTAGATTATTGAAGGTGTAGCGCAGCTTGTTTGTCTTTTTTTTTTATTTCTGATTTTCAAACATGAAATATCAAAACTATACCATACCTTTAAGATTCCTGTTAAAACACATTATTTTTCCTTCCTGATTGATTAATTCATACACGTTTCCCTCTGCTAAAACTTGGTTAATTATGAATGGTTCACTGTGTGGAAATGACAGTTTTGCACAAACTATTTTAAAAAAAAATTGTTATTCTAACCCTTTTTACGATCACTAATCTCCCACGTTAAACACTGTCCGTGTTTTTATTTTTTCACGTCTTAAATACTTTTCTCTATTTCTTCTTGTTCGTTCCTTTTTCTAAATCTCTCTGTAAATTCCATTTGTATCCGTACTTTTATTTTGAATTATCCATTTTCTTAAATACTTCCTGATTATCTGTTCATCCTCACTATTATTATTACATCCTTGAACCACCCTATTTCCTATTTGAGCTTGTAAATCTATGCATTCCCCATATTTCTTCTTTCTTTTTTCTTGTTTCTAAATCTTTCTTTTTTCGATAAATCCCATTCGTATTCCTACTCTTGTCTTAAATTATCTATTCTCTTCTATACTCCCTGATTATCTGTTCATCCTCACTATTATTATTATTATTTCCTATTTGAGCTTGGAAATCTATGCATTTTCCCTCTCATCAATAACCATTCCAAACCGTTTTATAAAATCTAATCCTCTAATGCAATCCATTTTTAAACCTTTTGCTACTAGGAATTCTGCTTCTCCCAGATGTGTCTCACCTAGGAGTATTCTTACTATAACCATTTTCTTAATCGTAAATGATTTTTTCTTTATCGCTGACCACAGATTGATCTTGTCTATTTTACATATTTTGTTTCTCATTATTTCATCATATTGTAGCACGATTTTTTCTTATATTAACGACAATTCTGCCCCGGTATTCACTAATGCTAAATAAAATTTATTTTCTAATTTTAAACGAATGAATGGCAAACAACTATTTTTAACAATTAAACTCCCCATTAACAAATTCCCAAAACTATCCGATTCTGTACTTAGAACTATTCCCTCCCCTTTTAATAAATTGGCGTTTTTCTTTTGTCGTGGCTCCAAGCTCTCTTCATGTACTTGAGCCACTGTAATTGTGTCTTTTTTATTGTTTTTCCACCCTTTTGTAATGATTTCTTGTATGTTAGCGTTTTCTTCTCTTGTACGGTCTCCAGTGCTTTGAAATCTCGTTTCGTTTCTTTCTGATTCATTATGTTCTCAACTTTCTCAATACCCTTGTCTTGCATCGCCTAAATTTCCGTATTCGTAATTTCGATTCCGATATTCTTGTCTTTTCTGGAGTCTGTCCTGGTTGTTGTATCCATATTGTTGTCTATAGTTTTGTACTAGTGGTTTAAAATTATTTTTATCGTATCTTGATGTTTACTCTATGTATCTTGTATTTTCAGTATTTTTTATCGCCATAGCATAAGTTACCTCTACCCACCTTTTACTGTGGTTTTATTTTGATACCGATGTTGCTGTTTGTTGTCTTCTATTTGTTTTAACATGTCGTAATTGCGGATAATCTCTAAAGATTCTCTAAATGTCTTTATGTTTTGTGTTTATACAGCTCTATGTATTACAATATCCTTGTGTCTTGCTAATAATTGAATTATGTCGCGTTCTCTCATATCTGGTGTCAGCTGTCGTGCTTGGCTCAATTTTTCAATCGAGTATTCTTCTTTCTCCACCATATTTGTTGTAGTTCCATGATATCAGATCCATTCTAACTTTTGTTTGTTGTGTCTCACTCCATAACTATTATATGAATCAATTTCTAAATTCCTCGTATGTCTTTTTTTTTTTATGATACTATGCTATTTTTTTGCATGGCCGATTAGAGTTGCCTTCTCGTTCGTGTTTGATTATTTCGTCTAGTTTTATTAAGTATGTCATTAGTTTTCCGATTTTCTCCCTTCCAATTTTGATAGTGATTCCCGGCCTAGTCTCCATTCGTGTGTGTTTGTCTAAGTTTTTGTTTGTCCCTGTTCTACGTTTCTGATCTTTTGTTGTACCAACGTCACTGTGTCCTCGATCAGGTTCATCTTTTCTATCGTTGTATAGTTTAAGTCTTCTTGTAATTCTTTTCTCAATCTTATTTCATTCTCTTTTTGTTTCTGAATGGTCACCGTCGTTTGTAGATGTCGTGCTGCTTGTCTAGCTTCACTTTTTTGCGTTTCCTTGTGTATTTCTGTCACTTGTGTTCTTATCATATCCACATGTCCTTGGAATTTCTGTTATGCTATCTTTTACTTTATTTCTTATTGTTGTGCTATATTTCTTGAACCTGTTCAGTGATTTCCAATTTTAGGTTATATATGCGTTTTTCAAACTAGGTTTTTGATGTCTGTTTGCATTTTTTTGTTGTCTTTTGGTTCCTTTTGATTGTCTTTTACTTCCTCTAATTTTTCTTCTACTCCTCTCAAGTACATCAGTATCACATCGTTTTGCGTGAATTTTGTCCTTTTCTACCTGTTGTGTTATCTGTTGTAGCACCACTACTATCTGTTGTAGTGGTGGTTGCAGTGCGATGATGTTTAGTGTTTTCCATCGTTCTTACTGTATTTATATTTCCGCCGTATGGTTTTTCTGATGTGTAATAGTTATCTTGTTTCCTCATGTTGCGTCTGCGTGAAATTATCTTTGTGTATAACTACAAAAGAGGTCCCACCAGTGTTTCTTGATCTGTATTGCTGATGTGACTGATTAATCAAAACGTCTTACTTGTAATTTCAGGTTCCTGCTGTTGTGCGTCACGTTTTTTGTATGTTATGTAATGTACTTTTATCCCCCGTATAAATTGTTATTTGTTAATATTTATATTTAATTGTTCTCTTATATTTTATAAATTTTAAATGTCTGTATCTATATCAATTTGAGGATCTTACCTTCAAGGAGGGTTCTGGGATTTACGTTTTGATATGTCAAATTATTTTATACCAATACCCTATTAACAATATTAGCACTAAGGATAATTAAGCGATAATGTGCTACCCAATTTATGTATAATTAGATTTTTTTATTATCTGGTCTGTTGCAACATAAATTGGCAGTTTCGATTTCTACTGTAATGAAAATTTTTGGTACTCACGTAAAGTAATACCCTTATTTTGAATTATGGCTTTCCAGTACAACTTCTGTGTTCTAATTCCTTTGAAACGCCTAAGGTTCAATTTTTGAAATTTTGGTTGATTTATTTCCTTAATGTTTGGGTATATTTTTGTTGAGCTTTTCGGTAGAGTAGAGTGATTTTGCTAGAAGTTCATAATGGATTAGTAAATCCAATATTACTTGAATCTTTGTTTTAAATAATCTGAGTGACGATTAATTTTGACAAGTATTCTAAAGTTGATGCAGCTAGGTTGATTAAGATTTTAAAATATTGTTCTTTTTTTCTAATTAGACGCCCTTGGGTTTGTTATTTTCCGGGATTTAATTATATTCCAAATTTGAATTAAATTTTAATTTCTAACGGATTCTCTTGAAATGTTAAATTTAAATGCTAAAGATAAATGATACTTTCCTTAATTGTCCTAATTGTAATTTTTATGTTCCTCTTGGTTTTTTCTTTCTTTCGTTGTATCTTCTTCTCTTCCACACTACTTCTTTTGACTACTTCTATTTTATAATAATTTTTACACCTTGTTTCACAAGCAAAATAATTAATTTATTTTATTTGTCATAATTACTGACGTCCTTCAAAATTTTTAATATACAAGTTCTAACTACAGATTTTTTTTTTGAATATCATTATATAACACTATATCTTCTTTAACTATTCTAATTATTCCAACAAAAAATTTCCCTCTTTTTTTTAAATTTAACTTTTATATACATATATTAATATCAGAGAGTTATTTCTCCACAAAATTTTTAATGTTCTGTTTACTTAGTTATTGTTCTCTCCCTTATTACCTTGGTTACCACTTTTGCCTTCTTCATAATTTTTTAAATTAAATCTAGCCTGTCATCTTTTCTTTGTCCTTTTCACAATCTTATCCTAACTTATCTATATTTTAATTATAAACTTCTCTTAATCCTTTACACCCTAGGTTTATACATATTATCCATCATTTTAATTTGTATACACAGTTTTTGTCTCTCGAGCGAATATCAACCTCTCAGAGCGTCTTTCTGTAAAAATTTTTAACTTTCCACCCCTGCAATATTTTATCCGAAACATTGTTCCCCCCTTTTTGTCTTTCATTTCACTTGCTCAAAAAGGTATTCAAGCTTTAGGCACAGTTCGCAGAAACTGGCTTCCATATTGTAAATTACCAGACATTGAAAAATCACCAAGAAGGGGTATGTATGGGTACATAACTAGGTTAACATCTGTCGGGCTGGAAAAATAACAACGTTGTAACCCTTTTGTCAAACTTTTGTGGAGTGTTACTAGTACAACATGTCCAACGATACGATAAAACGGAAGAGAAGAAAATCGCAGTAGAATGTCCACAGCAATGAACACAATCGACATATGTGTGGCATTAACCTTAGAGATAGTCTTATTGGCAGACATAAAATTACAATAAAACAAAAGAAGTGGTATTTTCGAATGTTCTACCACCTTATTGATGTGTCATTAGTAAATGATTGATTACTGTATAAGTGCGTTTATGCTCAATAAAGAGGGTTACTAACAGGTTACTAACATTATCAAATTTTCGTGTTGAAGTTGCTATGGACTTGGGAATGGCTGGCTTAGAAGTTACCAATAAACGAGGACGGAGATCAAATCTTGAACAGGAATTACTAAACAGAAAACGGCGCTATCCGGCTTCCAATATTCCCCCTCAGGATGTATGCGAAGACCAGTTGCCACATTGGCCAATTTGACTGAGCAGACGTCTACGATGTAAACTACTAAATGTAAAGGCTATGCGCACATTATGTGCGAGAAATGTAATGCATTTCTATGTTTTAATGCAGGTAAAATTTCTTGTAATTTTTAATTTAATTTAATTTAATCTAATTTAATTCTTTTAATTTAATTTTACCAATAAATAAAATAAAACTACAATACGCATTGTTATATTCCGCAGATCAGAAAATATATACCATGTAGCATATATGCAACATTTTGTATTTAGAGGGTAACTTAGCATACACTCTTTGTATGTAAAATGGCGCATAAATGCAACCTTATAAAATATACAAATTAATAAACAAAAATTAATTTTTTGACTATTTTTTCGAATTCTGTGCATAAATTTACATAATGTACATTTTTTTCAGAAAAATTAAAAAAATGCGCAGTAAAGGGTTAAGATCTGTTGTGGTGTAGAAGGAAATATGCTGTTGAATATATTGAAACGATCTTGTTCAATAGACTTAAACATAGAAATATTCCCTGCAATTATTTTATGCTCGTGCTCTTAAAGTCTTAAATATTACTAAGGCTTGCTAAATAATCTACACGTTTATTGCATACTTGCATACTTTTTCTGCATACACACGCACGCACGCACACCACACGCGCGCGCGCACGCACTCGCGCGCGCACGCACGCACCCACGCACCCACGCACACACACACACACACACACACATATACACACACCACACACACGCACGCACGCACGCACGCACGCACGCACGCACGCACGCACGCACGCACGACCACACACACACGCACGCACGCACGCACACACATCTTCACACACACCACACACACACACACACACACACACACACACACGCACACACCACACACACACCACACACACATACACGCATGCACGCACGCACGGACACACACTTGGAATTGCAGGTTATTATTCGACAGTGTGTTATCACTAAAAGTGCAGACAACAAACCTATTTCGTGCTTTAGAATCCTTTTCTAATTGTGGTGGTCGTCGTTGTTTTCTCTATTGCCGGAAAATTTTCTATTAAGCTTCTCCTATCATAGAAGTCATTCAGTTCCAGAAATCAGTAAAGTTTTTTGTAATATCAACTGCTTCATTTGGGCATTTGACTAGCTAGTTTTCTTTTCCATATTTTGCAATTCAGGGACCGTTTATCGAATTACTTTACTGTAGATTGTTGAGAACAAAGTACATTGTATGCCTCAACGGCGAATGTAGATGATAATTCTGTTATAAATGAACAGCTAATGGTATCAAAAATTTTGAAAGCAGATAGAGCGTACCAAAATAGCTTTTAACGTTTCTTGGCTAAAAATCATAAGTAAAATTAAACGCAGCCGAATCTGTCAACGCTGTTTTCTATCCGACTTCTCTGGGTTGTATGCGTATAGATAAACAAAGGGAGTATGCAAAGCAGCTGAAAAGTCTTCGGGAACGTATTGAAACTGTCTTGAATAAAAAGTTTTCAAAAATAATTGAATCTCTCTCTTGCGACATAATTTAGAACATGCATCAAAGTTGAAATAATACCTGGGATTTTTAGTAAATTCTACGTAAGTTCAGGGCCTATTACAAGTACAACGTCGTTTCGACGTACTGCTTTTGTTATTCAATTGGAATTTCCTAGCAACAGCATAAAAAGATTGAACCAATGCTTGATTTGAGTTCACATACGCTATTGCTTTTCCACTTTGTTCAGAATATGGTAGAAACATTAATTTAATAAGAAGGATCTAGTATAAGGGGAACAAAACGGACATAGACCAATTTCTCAATTTACTGTTGTTGACATGAATTGTAGTAGTAGGCAGCCCATGATTTGATCTTTGCTGTTTTACTGCCTCTACCTTTGAATGGAATGACGCGTTGAAACGGGACCCTACGGCGCAACATCTTTCAGATGGACTTGATTGACAGGCCACAAGAGCTTTGTTAACCATACAATGGAATAAAATGGAACGAAGCGTCGGACGGGACACTGCGGCGCAACATCTTTTAAATGACACAATTAGAAGACTTATTGGCTGTGTACACGAATTTTTCCAATAAAATTCAAAGACAGATAGTATTTTCGTGTAAAAATAATAAAATAGTTAAAATATATACGTTGCAGCTGAGGGCTTTCGGTGTTAGCCATTTTAGGTGCTATGTCAAAATCGATAAAAGACTGCATGCACTATTGTAACTGGCTTTTGGCAATTCACAGTCACGTCATTTGGGCTTTGCAACGGTCTTGTCACGTTCGAGCGTTTAATGGATAACACCTTGCGTGGCTTATCGTAGAAAACGTATCTTGTATACTTAAATAACGTGATCGTGAATGGGAAATCGTTTGGAGAACATTTGGGAAATTTGGGAAATTGGAAAGAAATGTTTTAAAGACGAAGATCAACGTCGTGGTATATCGGACTCGTGACATCGGATTCCCCAAAAGAAAGAGCAATAGTTGCGCACGTTAACCGGTTGAGTCGCTCCAATAGTGATGATTTCGGTCATTCCGAAGAACGACAAGCAGTGAGACGAAAAAACTGTTGCGTTTGCGAGGATGAACGAAAGTCTGGACCGGGCTGCTATAGGTTCATGTCTATAGCGGCACAGATAAAGCGAGATTTGGGGTCACGAAATAGATTTAATGAGATCTATTCGATGTTCTATCGGAACACTCCCTGGGACATTGCGTAGCAGCTGACCTTAATATGTTTCGCAGAATTGCTTGGGCGTTTGAAAATAAATTTGGGGACCTGAATCAACTTTGCCGACAACAAGCAGACGTTGGAAGGACTACATGAATGAATGACCGCTATTATGGCATTTACTGCTTGATCACTAAGCAACAGCCTACTGGTAAATCGGATTACCAGAATCTGAGGAAGGCGTTAGTGGACCTCGAGGGTTAGATAGTCGTATTTAAAGACAAGAAGTTGGCCATGCCCAGGATCGGTTGTCGGTTCGATGCGTTGGACTGGAGGGTGTAACGAAATATATTTGAGGTACTTTTCCAGAAAACCGCGGTGCAGCATTTGGTGTGTTGTCACAGTCCAAACGGTACGACACCTGCTCGAAGTGTATTGATTGCTACTTTTATCAACATGGGGACTGCAGAAATGATTCCGATTATCCTTAGCCCTACAGTGATTTCCAACTTCTACGTCACAATGTGTTCTATGGCAGAACATGGAGCATTGTAGCGCCGTGAAGTTTAGTCTACCTTTGAATAAAATGATGCGTTCGAACGTGAACGAGGCATTTTATACAAAGAAAGATTGATGGACTTGATTGAGAGGTTATAACGGCTTTGCTAGCCATACAATGAAAACCCCAGAATGTTATTTGCATAAATTCTGGTACCTCCTCAACATAATTAGAATAATTGAATAAGGTATAAATAGCCGTTAAGTGTTTTGAGGTCAGTTTTGATTACAATATGAATCTTAATTTAAGGCTTTGAAAGTCGTAATATAAAGTAAATTAGTGGTACACAGTGGTTATATAAGTAGTGAGATAAATTTTTGTAGTGATAGGTAAAAATTTATTATGTGTTCGATATAAATTAATTATGTTGCTTCGATACAAGTAATTAAGAAGATAGCATCGTAGTTTTAAGAAATTAGTATTTATGCTGGTAGCGATTAATCGGAAAGTTTTTAGAATTTCACTGTAGCTATGAGTTGTTGAAAAGGCTTGTGTAATCAGTTGACAAAAAAGAAATGTTGTGCAAATAAAGTTTTCGTTACACTATCGATTCCCTAGTTATTCATCCTTGATGTATTTCTGAGCATATATACTGTGAAATTAACCGAATAGTTCTCCAGAATGCGAGAAACTTCGCATTCGGTGAACGAGAAGCAAGATCGGTAAAATCTTCACGGTTGGTAATGATGAGATTTCGCTGAACTGTGCTATTGAGAGGAGATGTCAACGCATTAAATTTCAGTCTTGATCAGTTTTATGTTCGATACTGACGAATTAAATAATAAGGAAGGTGTTAAATGTACAATTATCTATTCAATCCTATTTAATTTATTTCAACATAGCGCTTTCGAATTAATGACTTCTTCAGTTTCACAGACAGTTTTAAATTAATTGTTAGCAAATTATATTTTGTTTGAATGCGAAAATACTTAAAACCAATGGATTAATTGACCATACAATTAAAAAACAAATACCAATTAATCTTTAAAGTTTTAATTTGTACGTTTACTAATTGTAGTGTTTTAACTGCACCGTTCATCAATTTGTTAGTTTGAGTATTTTAACATTATAAAACATATAATTTGTTAACAATTAATTAAAAATCTTTATAACTGTCTGTGGACCATCGCAGATGGCTTACTTGTGTTCATGTACGTTTCGAGCCTACATTAACGAGTTTTGTCTAAGGGGTACAAATTTTCGCCGCTTATAATGGCTAACACCAAATGTTGGCTAATGGTGCAATTCTTTACAGAAATGTTTCACGGTGCAAACGTCTTGCTGAGGGAGGATTCATTACCAACAGCTACACTATAATAATATACACATCGTGTAATTCAATACTTGATTAACTAACATTTTATTCGGCTTTGAAATTGAAAATCAGAACTTACGTAAAATTAATTATTCATACAATGCAAGACTATCTTTAGAGACGTTTTTCTCGAAAACAGCCCGTTTTAGAGATGCAACAAGTAAATCTTTTTTACGTGTTTTATAGGCTTTTCAATAATATGCAATTATAAATATTAAAAAACAAAAAATTTAAAAGTTTAGATCGTTGATTAATTATTGACACGATAATTTCAGCACCTTGACATTGGGAAATAAATCTCAAATTTAGAAGAATTACGTGAACGAACATTAGTAAAAAGTATATCAAATTGGAAGAGAATTCATTAATTTTAAACATCAAACTCTAAAGTTTTATAGCTCTGTTATTTTGGAGTTTTTGAGAAACTGGTATAGGAACTTGTGACATGATTTTTCCTTGTAGAATTATCCTCTTCCCGAATTTTTTACGCATCACTTGCTGATACATAAAAATAATTTAATAATTTATGAGCGATACCAGTTAAAGCTGCTATAAATTCTTATTCAATATATTGACTTCTTACTGCTCTAATTTGTTAAACCACCATGTAAAATTTTTCAGTAGATGAATCTATAATTCGGTGTTTAAATACTGGAGATGCTTAAAACGTGACTAATAAACCTTAAGTATCAAATCAGACATCTCATAACACTGAACATTATTAAGTACATAGATATAATAGTATTATACTTAATTAAATTAGGAAAGTGCAGGTATCAACCACATTCCTAACCCGACTAGTCGGTAACGTAGGCAGATTATCGTTATAGTGGTGCCCAATATATTACAAATATTTAGAAATTTTAATAGTCGACGTCTGAAAAGATGTAGATATTAAAACCCGTCCAATGCAAGAACACTATTTTATGACGAGCGCATACAGTTCCAGACTGAAACAATTCCTTGGTGATGTGGTCTTACTAAATATAACAGCATGGGACCTTAAAAATAGCCTGATCAAGGTAAGATAACACTTATTTGCTGGCGGGTAACATTTGTTTTTCTTTGCAGCGTCGCGCTGTCTAACATGTCCACCTTTGACTTTTCTTGATGTCAGTTATATATATAATAAATAAACAAGGTGACATTAACACTTGAATGCGAATAAACAGGCGTAAAAAGCAGGTTCGCGGATACCTGAAACTGCTCTCGATGTGCCGTTCACATTTTAGTTGGCAGTATGAGTTAAATGGGACAATTAGCTATTCTAAATATATTGCATTGGCTTGTCTCACTGACCGTAGTTTTTACCTATGTCTACTTGCTAATATACTTTAGCTAAAATGTAATACAAACCGATTATTACGGCGGTGATGCCCAAACGTATTCCTATGTTTGTAATGAAGGTAAGACCACTTGCTTTCTATTCAACTCTTTCGCTCATGACTTTTCATTCTGTCTTAAAAATAGGAAACGCAAATTACAATGAAAATTATTCTTTTTAAGATTTTGGAGATAGAAAAAATTTAATGGCATAACAAGAATATAAGATGTCCCATTTGTAGACATTGTGAATAAGAAATGCTTTCCAAAAAAAAGGGTATAAAACTGCATAGTTAGTTAGAAGAAGTGATAACTAATTTTTGTAAAACGGGCGAATTTTACACTTGCAACACCTAATTCCAGACATTCCTTGGGGGATGAAATATTTACAACTGGTGCCAAGGTCCTTTTATGAATGAGCTGGTAAGTGGCCAATATTGTCTAACCTTATATCGTATTGTAGTCAAGTTTCAGCATTATGACGCATTTTCTTTGGTGGTGTTTCGTCTACATCCTGCGTAGAATAAGGTCCTGGTTTATTAGTTATTGTTTTATTGGCATTAGTTAGTGAATTTGCGTCTAATGCACGAAAGTGAACCAAATCTAATATTTTCGTTTTTTGCATACCTAATGCTTTGGCTTTCTTGGTGTATTTTAGCCAAGAATTACCATATGCCAAATCAATGGCATGTGCTAACATGCGTAGGACCCATTTCCTTGATCTGATAAATATTCGTTAAATGGTAGTTGAAAAATCCATTTTATCGATTCCAGCCGCTGAACTTCTTTTTTTTAATAATCCATTTTACAGTCATGGTTGCAACTCCCAAGCAGTTTGAAGCCTTTGTAACAGGTTTTTGTGTAGCAGCTTATTTTTATTCTTCATAGCGAACCAAAGTTGGTTACGCTCTCCGAGCCCCATGTTGCGGACGAATATATTTTTTTAACTCCAACTCGAATCCCTCGTTGTAATCGTCAATGTAGAGGAATTAAATAATGAGAAGTTGGAACTATAAAAACTTGCCGCTTCTGCCGATAGCTTGGCCATTACCCCTGGGAGATCATGAGAAAGGGTAGGGTTGAAATATTCTTGGTTAAACCGAAAATTAAATAAAATCAAGTTGAACGCCACTGTATCTAGCAGGTATTAAAAGGGTGTTTTAGTGTAGATACAAAAACCCTATTGGAATGAATTTTTTAAAACTTTTAATTTACTTTACTTAGAAAATCAAACTTGTTAGAATCAAAAAAATATCTATTGTATCATCATCATCAATAGGTCTTCAGTCCTAGAACTGGTTAGACGTGTACCTTCATTGTTTCCTATTTTGAACTAACCTACACATTTCCCTGAAATTTGCACAGTCTGCATCTATAACTATCTAATCTAGGTCTACATTTACCTCCTTTTTCTTATCTCTGCTTGTAATATATCCCATACTATTCCCCAAAAATGCTTTAGAACGTATTCTGCCCTTCTATTTCTCCTATTTTTTTCGAAGATCTTCTTGTTCCTATACTATTTCTATAACCTATTTGTTATTAACTTTGTCTGTCCATGCTATCATCCTCATACATCTGAAACACAGCATTCCAAAAGGCTGCTACCATTTCTCTGTCTGCCCGTATTTCATAGGCATACTGTGCTGTGATCCATACATATGTTTTCAACAATTTTCTTCTTGTTTCTATGTTTGTTCCCCTTCATCATAGGCGCTTTTCTTTCTTGTTAGATGCAGTTCGGTCCCCTTCTATTATTTTACGATTATATTCCCTATTTCTCCGACATTCAGTGGTTGTGACGGGGAATAAGCAGCCTGTAGCTGCCAAGTTCCCTCAGCACCTAAATATTTACCATCATCATTAAGTCTTCAGTCCTAGAACTGGTTGGACGCGTACCTTCATTGTTTCCTAGTCTGAACCAACATACACATTTCCCTGAAATTTGCACAGTCTGCGTCTATCACTATTTGTGTGCGAAAGTCTGATCTCGGTCTACCTCTAACTATCTTTTCCTGTCTCTGCTTGTAATATATCCCGTACCATTCCCCAGAAATGCCTTAGAACGTATCCTGTCATATTTCTCCTATTTCTTTTCGTTTTCAACAGATATCTTTATTCCTCTACTATTTCAACAACTTATTTGCTATTAACTTTGTCTGTCCATGATACCATCCTCATACATCGGAAGCACAATATTCCAGAAGGCTTCTATCTCTTTCTGTCTGATTTTCCTACTGCCCCTATTTCATAGATGTACGGTGCTGTGCTCCACACTATGCTTTGAACCGTTTTCTTCTTGTATCTATGTTCTCTGCCTTTGAACATAACTGCTGTTCTTTCTTGTTTGATGCAGTTTGGTCACCTTCTATTGTTTTACAGCTATATACCCTACTTTCCCGATATTCAGTTGTATGTGAAGGGGGGTAAGCAGCCATTGGCTGCCAAGTTCCCCCAGCACTTGAACCTTTGTCGAATTAATAGTTTTTTCAATTTATTCTTTCGCACAATCAACATTAGTTAAAAATATTTCACAACCAACACCTGTAGTTGTTTATAATAATCATCAGATTTAAGAGCACTTATTTTTTCGTCATTGGGTTTTACGTCTTGAAACTGGTTGGACTTGTACCTCAACGTATTTATGTTCTGAGCTAGCCTACACAGTTCCCTACAATTCTCCCAACAGCCTATATACAACTAGATACTTTTCTATTGTTTTCTAATTATATGCCCTATTTCACCGAGATTCAGTGGTATGTGATGGGGTTAAGCAGCCTGTGACTGCCAAGGATCCCCCCAACACTTAGACGTTTACCGTAGGTATAGTTTTCCAGTAAATCCTTTCACACAATTAACATTCGTTGATAGTATTGCAAAACCAATATCTGTAGTTATTTATAATAATCGCCATGTTTAAGTACAGTAATTATTATTGTCATTAGTTTTTCCATCTTGCGACTGGATGGAAGCCTACCTCCATTGGTTTCTATTCTGAGATAGCCTACACATTTCCCTGAAATTCTTACAGCCTACATCTATCACTATTTGTGTGCAGTAGTCTAACCTAGGTCTACCTCAGCTTTTCTTTCTTCCTGTCTCTGCTTCTAATATATTCCGCACTATTTCCTTCTATTTTTTACTGTTTTCCACATATTTCTTTCTTTCCCTACCATTTCTAGTACCTCTTTGTTCTTAACTTTGTCTGTCCACGATATCTTCATCATACGTCTGTAACACCACATTTCAAAGGCTTCAACCGTTTTCTTGTCTGCTTCTCCTACTATCCAGACTTCACAGCCCTACAGTGCTGTGCTCTACACATGTTTTAAGCAATCTTTTCTTTGTTACTATGTTTGCGGTCTTTAAGCACAGTAGTTGCTTTTTCTAGTTAAATGTAGCACGACTTTGTGCTAATCTTTGTTTTATATCTTTTGTGTTTTTCCCATTTTGCGTTATTTGACTTCCTAGGTAGCAGAAATCGTTAACCTCTTGTAAGTTCTCATTACCTATTTGTATTCTTATTATTGATTTATTTTCTCTTTTTTTGCATACTAGAACTTTAGTTCTATGTTTGATAATTTTCATATCATATCTCTCCGTTAGAACTATTTCCATTTCATTAAGAGCAGCTTCTAATGCTTCTTTGCTAGATGCTGATACCGCTATATCATCTGCAAATTTAAGCATATCAATTTTTTGTCCCTGCATATTAATTCCAAATGTCTTTCTGCATTTGACAGTATTCATTGCCTCTCCAATGTACAAGTTAAAAATTAATGGGGTAAGGCACATCCCTGTCTCACCCCTTTCCTAATATTTACTTCTCTACTTTCTTGCTCTAATTTTATTACTGCTGTTTGCTCTTTGTATAAGCAAGGTACTATCCGTCTATCCCTAAAACTCATTCCAACCGTTTCGAGTATGTCGAACATTTTTTTCCATTTCACATTGTCGAATGCTTTTTCCAAATTTACAAACCCTATATATATATATATATATATATATATATATATATATTACTCAAATTTAGACCAGGGTAGAAAATTAAATAATCACATCAAATAATTTTAATCACCGTGTAGAAGGAAGCTTTGGGAAACGGTACGCGTTATTAAAACCGTGAAGCATAAAAATTCATTCGTTTCATTAAAAATAAGGGATTTGGATTATTTACTGGACGCTTTCTATAAAAAGAAGCAGAATTAAAATGATCAATTTTAATGTAATTTAATTGTTCCAAGTAAAGAATCAAATAAATTTTACGTGCAAAATTTATATTAATTCAATTTTAAGTAACGAGTATTAAACAAAATGTACAAATAATAATTAATATTTGCTAAAAAGTAAAGGGTAGAAGTCAATGCCATTCATTATTATTTTAATTGGAGTTAATTGAACGATTATTGAGGTATAATATGCATAAAAACTTTTAAAAAACCCAATAATATCAAATATGAGACGCGTTGCTAGCATACAAACATATAATAAGCATAAAAGCCTGTAAAAAGCCAATAGTATTCAAATCGTAGAAGTGTTATTTAGAAGTATTACGATTGAACACCTGCGTATTTTTAAAAGTTACGTTCTGCTTAAATTTTGTAGATAACAAATGGTTACAAAGATTGTTGGAGAAACCGTCGCTTAATATTCACGGGAAATGCTAATAAAGTGGGTTATTTAACAGTCCACGTGGATTGTACACAGCCGATAGGAAAGAGTATCGATTTGCACCACTAAGGCCAAGTTAGAAAAGGAAAGAGAAAATGCGTCAAGAAGACACACTTATAATTAAACGCGTGATTTGAGCAGCGTCACGAGAGCTACGATTGGTTGTAATCAGATGCAGATATGAGAGGTGTAAACGTAACGATTTCGATACAAAATTAATTAGTTATTCTCGGACGTGGTTGCGTGCCATGTGGAAAATTTCTCAGATTTTCAACTGGCGCGTGTGCAAATTTAATAGAATCGCATGCCCGACTGTCGAGAAGGGAACTGAGAATGCGAAATTCTGAAAACTGGCCGTTGAGGGACACAAGCGACGAACAGGCTAGCCATTATATAAACCCGGACTTTAAACAGTTTTGCTCTCTTAGATTTTCGATTTTGATTCAATACCTTGAACAGTTTGCTCTTTGGTGATTATTGAATACTTTAAAACAGTTTGCAATTTATGTGCTACGATACAAGTTAGTATGCGTTAGTGCACTTAGAAAAGAAGATACAAGGTAATAAAGTTTAGTTATATTTGCGAGTATTACTGTAACAAGTATCCAAATTTGTAACGATAAATGAATAAACAAAAGTAGGCAGTTTTGGGTATAGCGTGAAAGAAGTATGAATTTCTTTGCTATTTTTCCGGGGTGTTAATAATCAAATGTTATTCGTATTCGTGAGTAGATCCAAAAAACAAGTTCAAATATACATAGATAAGTTCCTGAAAAGCCCTGAAACAATTTTAGATGAATGGTGGTATAGAGAAAATTTTTAAAAGCGACCAGTAATCCGAGGACTTAAACATAACCCAGTTGGAATGGTGTGATTAACAAAGGACGATGTACATTGGAGCCACGAGTGCATTAACCTTCAGATAACTTATGCTTTGTTGTTCGATTTTTGATGTTTTGGTGTGTGTTGAATAACTTTATAATTTGTTTGCTAAAAAATGGACAGTAGTGAATTTGTACAAACCACAAATTTTTAATTTTAAGGTGAAATTTTCTTGTTTAAGTAGAAAGGAGTATTTAGTATTTATGTTCTTGATTATGATGAAAATTTGGGTCTGTCTTTGAGCTCAATTAGACGAACCTGTTTAATTAACGTAAAGGGGTGGAAGATGCTCCTTTTGTACTCAGACTCAGGTCTGCAAATATTGTTAAATTAATTAGTAGGCATCCTACAAGGACTTTAATTCTGGATGCAAATTAAAATGATAACAAATTAATCTTGAAATTTTATGATACTGAAATTTATGCTGAAATTTAATTTTAAAATTTTAATGTAATATGAATATTGATGTAAATAGAGTTAACGTTGATGTTTGTGGTAGGAATGTGTTTTTTTTTTTATGAATGAGGATGAAAGTTTTAACTAGGTGAGCAGCCGAGGCGGAAAGAGTAAAGAGGCGATTATCAGAAGAGAATCACAGCATAATCGTAGCGCCCAAAGGTGAGGCTCGAGTTCAAAATAAAATTTTTGTGATTTTATTCCAGGAAACTGGCGAGGCTTTTTGTACATTACACAGCATTTATGACGCCCAATCTGTGGGGCTCGATTTGAAAACCTTAGTTTAAGATTAATGGTGAGGTTTCACAGCAATATATATATTTCCGTGGAAGTCGGGACAGTCTCTAGATTTACTATTGAAATCCGTGCCCCACCAAGGTCAACATAAAATTTTCAAAAATTCAAAAATTTCAAAAAAAAATTCCTTACCCTTTTATTTTGCCATCAAATTCCTTCAGCTTCCCTGGCTAGCTCAGCTGTGCTTCTTCTCGAATACCTAAATTTACAGACATATCTCTTTCACACTCGCACACCATTCAATAAAACTACCAAATAATACCACAACCATATGACTTTTATTTACACCTATTAACAGATAAATTCTATTTACATGTGCTAAACAGTTTGATACAATAATTATAAAACTCAAATTATGGTATGTTTTTAAAGTCCTTGATTTTTCTAATGATTTTTAAATAAATTCAATGAGATATGAGTAGATGGGCCCCACATGTTACCCTAAATTGACTTCACACTGGAGTATGGTGAGCTCATTATAACCCAGTTCAGATTGTATATGCCTATTAACCTTGCATAAATTAAAACCAAAATTTATAGGCCCGTTTACCCATTACAATTCAATTTTTATTCTGACTAAATTTTGGATGTTCTAAATACACCTTTTTCCAATATTTAAACATAATAAATTGTCCAGTACATGTATCTTTTACAATAAATTTCTACAACCATAAATATGCCACCAAAAACGTCAACGACACAGCACAAAATTTCACAAATGTTATAAAACAACAGAAATTTCAAATAAATACCTGGAGAATTCTTTAGACTCCATTCCCGTCGGACACGGTTTCCATAAAAACCTCTTGGCGTTGTTACCATTAACTATACTGCTTGTCGAATTCACAGGCCTTTACCACCCATATCATGCACACAAAATAGATTACCAGCTCTGGTTACCCCCATATATCATGTTTCTATTTAATGATTTTTGCTTTGTAGCAGCCGGACCTTTATTAATTTAATACGTACTACTCGTACTTCACGCCAATAACTAGAGGTTCGCTACTACTCTTTTATACTTGCAGCCACTATATTTACGGTAACATTACATAAAATACTCACAAAGGCTTTATTATTATTGTATTCTGAATCGGTATTCAGCACTTTTATCGACGTAGAGGAAAAGAGAGCTTGAATATTAAAGCTCCGGCATTTAAATCATTTCTCCAACCCCCTAATGGACGCGCTTCACTCGAAAAGCTTATTTTCAAACACAGTTTCTTCAAATTTTGAGCATAACTTTCGGTTGATTCCGAAAATTTGTTCTGTGCTACGTGCTGTATACTCCGAATTCGCTTTCAACCTTCGCTTGTGTTCGTTTGGAATACAGTCTGCTTTCAACCAAACTCCTCCTAGACGCTATGCATCTCATTTCTACGCGTGTTTGTGGTCTCGTTTCAACCCCACTTGAGTTACAGAAAATCGATATTGATGACATCCCATCTTAACTCCACGTGGATGCCTACGTGATTTTCAATCCCTTGCTTGCTTTATATCTGTCACTATCTGATGTATATTACTGATTGTCCATTTCCCTCGCTCTTTAAGATGTTTGTTAGCCTTGTTGTTTATATTAAACTGACGGTTGAAAATATTTTCTATAAAATCCTATCTTAACATATGCTCGACTTCGTCGAACCTAATCTTTTAAAACGCAGGTGTTTCTGTTAATTATCGATCGTTTTGAACATAACAATTCCTTGGACTTTCTGCTTCTTGGTATCTGTATAAAACAAATACATTTGCCTTGGAATTATTGATTTTCTTACGCAAGCACTCTTCCTTTTGCTTATATGTGTGAATTAAAATAATTTATGGTTAATTATGCGTATCCTTGAACTTCTATTTGCTTTAAGGCTTTTTTTCTGCCTGTGATCCTAACATTCCAATTATTAAATATAAAAATACCTTAATGCGCGTCCGTTTTCACTAAATGAATTAAATTTAATTTTGGGCGTAAATAATTTGCTCTTTTCTATATACAGGGTTGTTGAAATTTTTATTGTTTCACACTGATTTACCCTTTGAATCTACAACAATATATATATATATATATATATATATATATATATATATATATATTACTCATATTTAGACCAGGGTAGAAAATTAAATAATCAAATCAAATAATTTTAATTACCGTGTATAAGGAATTTCATTAAATAATACGCTTTATTAAAACCTTGAAGCATAAATAAACTCGGTCGTTTCAGTAAAAATAAGAAATTTAAATTATCTATAAGACGCTTTACATCAAAAGAAGCAGTATTGAAAAGCGCAGTGGATAATTTAATTATTCCTAAACAAATGGAAATTACGTGCAAAGTTTATATTAATTAACCCTATTTTAAGTAACCGGTAGTAAAACAAAGTGTACATATAATAATTAATATTTAAGTTGTATTCGCTAAAAATGAAAGGATAGAAATCAATTTAATTGGAGTTAATTAAACCGTTAATAACATAATACCTATAGAAGCTTGTGAAAACCCAATAATAGTCAAATCGTAGGAAGGTTATTTAAAATGTTACGTTTGAACACCCTGCGTGTTTTTAAAAGGCAATTTCAAGTTAATTTGTTTGGATAAACATGTTGATTCTAAGGATATTGGAAACGATCAGATGCTTTAGCAGGAAATGCAGAACACCTGCGTATTTTTAAAAAGCTCATTCTGCGTAAATTTGGCAAATAATTAATGTTTCAAAGAATCTTGGAGAAACCGGGACTTAGTATTCACGAGAATGTGCGATACGGGTTTATTAAACCCAGATAACAGTCCGCGTGGACTAAAATATAATCGATAATAAAGAATCTAAATTTGCACCAATACGAACAGGTTAGAAAAGGAAAGAGAAAATGCGTCAAGCAAAGACACATATTGTAAAGGGCGGGATTTAAGCAACGTCAAGGGGTTGCGATTGGTTAAAAATAGGATGCATATATCAGAGGTAGAACAACAATTTCTGTATAAAAGTAATTAGTTTTTCTCGGACAACTTTGCGGGCCGTGTTGAAATTTTCTGAGATCTCAATGGGGTGAGGACTAAATTCATAAAATCGACGTGCAGGCTACAGACTGGGAACGTAGAATGAGGAATTCGTTGGAATTACCCGTTTTAGGGAACAAAGCGACGTGTCGGCTATTCGCTATATATACAGGCGGGAATATGTGTTCTCTCTCTTAGACTCTTAGACTTTCGACGATTCGATGCGTTAAAAGCTCGTGCATCCGCGACTTGATATTAAACAGTGCATTTTAGTTTGATTAAATAATTTAAAGTGTGCTAGTATATTTTAGTGACTCAAAATAGTTGGTTATTTTACGTGCTAACATGAATGTACTTCAGTGCACTTAGATACAAGGTAATAAAAGTTTATTATCACGGTACCAATTAGTAAAATTTACAACGACAAATGTATACCCAAAAGTAGGCAGTTTTGGCGTATATTGGTAATATTGGTAAAAGGAAGTATGAATTTCTTTGCTATTTTGCGGGGTGTTAATGACTAAATGGTTCGTAAATGTGTCTGCATCCACTGAACCAGAGGCAGATATACACAGATGAGTTCCGGAAAAGCCTAGAAACAACTTTAAATTAATGGTGATGGAGAACATTTTTAAAGCGTTGACAACATGAAGCTGTAAATAGAATCCGGTTGGAATGGTGTACCTGCAAAGATGAGAGGTTACACAGCATTCTTGGCGACCCAAAAGTGAGGCTCGAGTTCCAAATAAAAATTTTGTTATTTTATTCCAGGAAACTGGCGATCTGAGAGAGAGTTTCGGTGTGTATAAATTTAAGAGTATTTTAGAGTGTGTGAGTGAGTAGAACGTATGCAGAGAAAGGAGTGGTTAAGGAGTCAAGGAGTGGAAATTGGAAGTGACGATAGTGCATTGTGTGAGAAAATTTCGAAAATGGAAGAAGCTGGAGGCAGTAGAGATCAGTCGAGGACGGAATCAGGGATCAAGGAAACGAGTTAATGATGAGAATGTTAGAGGAAATGCGATTAGCTAGGGAAGAATCCAATAGAAAATTAGAACTGCTAAGCGATGAAGCTAATAGAGCTAGGGAAGAATCTAATAGAGCGAGGAGGAGTCCAACCAAAAATTAGAGCAGATAAGCGGGAAAATTGAACAAAATACTAAAGAATTTACAGAATTTAAAGATAGTCTTACCGTGAAACTGGGGAAGTAGAAAATAGGGTTGAAAAAATGAGCATGATATTACAGGTCTTCGACAGGAAATGGGACATTTAAGGTCCGAAGTACGCATTTTCTGTGAAGAAGAAATAAACGTAAAATGACTGAAGTAACGGACTCATGTAGGGATCAGTTAGGCAGGGTAGAACGCGAAGTTAGTAGTATTAAATACAACATGTCAAATTTAACGGGGGATGGTCCTAGATTTTATACAGGTAGCGTATCATTGGACCAACACATGAAGTTTTATGGCGATAACAGAGTAAATCCACAAATTTTTATTAATAGTGTAAGAAATCTAGTGGGAAATTTATTTGACGAACAGACTAAACTAAATACGATAAAGGCTTTATTAAAGGACAACGCGGAAGCATGGTACAATTTAGTAGGACAGGACATAGACACGTATCAGAACTTTGAAGACAAATTTTTACAACATTACTGGAGTGATCACAAACAGGATCAGATTAGGGACGACTTGATTACAGGAAAATTTAAGGAGAGTTTGCAGGTTCTAGGGAGCAATATGCCATCCGCAAGTACAGTGTGGCCAAACAACTGAATCCACCATTGACGGACAGACAGATTATCAAGTATTGTAATGTAAATAATTTTATAGTATTTATAACAATGTAATTTTAGCTGCTATTTTAAAATGGTTATTTGGAACCGAAACGCGTAAAGCATGATAAATATATGAAAAACCTAATGCTTTAAAACAAATTGAGTTGATTTTAGCTTAATACCTGACCATTTTCCAGGTTAACATTCTATTTTACTATTTATCCTATGGTCAAGAAAATTTATATCTTAATATATATATATATATATATATATATATATATTACTCATATTTAGACCAGGGTAGAAAATTAAATAATCAAATCAAATAATTTTAATTACCGTGTATAAGGAATTTCATTAAATAATACGCTTTATTAAAACCTTGAAGCATAAATAAACTCGGTCGTTTCAGTAAAATAAGAAATTTAAATTATCTATAAGACGCTTTACATCAAAAGAAGCAGTATTGAAAAGCGCAGTGGATAATTTAATTATTCCTAAACAAATGGAAATTACGTGCAAAGTTTATATTAATTAACCCTATTTTAAGTAACCGGTAGTAAAACAAAGTGTACATATAATAATTAATATTTAAGTTGTATTCGCTAAAAATGAAAGGATAGAAATCAATTTAATTGGAGTTAATTAAACCGTTAATAACATAATACCTATAGAAGCTTGTGAAAACCCAATAATAGTCAAATCGTAGGAAGGTTATTTAAAATGTTACGTTTGAACACCCCTGCGTGTTTTTAAAAGGCAATTTCAAGTTAATTTGTTTGGATAAACATGTTGATTCTAAGGATATTGGAAACGATCAGATGCTTTAGCAGGAAATGCAGAACACCTGCGTATTTTTAAAAAAAGCTCATTCTGCGTAAATTTGGCAAATAATTAATGTTTCAAAGAATCTTGGAGAAACCGGGACTTAGTATTCACGAGAATGTGCGATACGGGTTTATTAAACCCAGATAACAGTCCGCGTGGACTAAAATATAATCGATAATAAAGAATCTAAATTTGCACCAATACGAACAGGTTAGAAAAGGAAAGAGAAAATGCGTCAAGCAAAGACACATATTGTAAAGGGCGGGATTTAAGCAACGTCAAGGGGTTGCGATTGGTTAAAAATAGGATGCATATATCAGAGGTAGAACAACAATTTCTGTATAAAAGTAATTAGTTTTTCTCGGACAACTTTGCGGGCCGTGTTGAAATTTTCTGAGATCTCAATGGGGTGAGGACTAAATTCATAAAAATCGACGTGCAGGCTACAGACTGGGAACGTAGAATGAGGAATTCGTTGGAATTACCCGTTTTAGGAACAAAGCGACGTGTCGGCTATTCGCTATATATACAGGCGGGAATATGTGTTTCTCTCTTAGACTCTTAGACTTTCGACGATTCGATGCGTTAAAAGCTCGTGCATCCGCGACTTGATATTAAACAGTGCATTTTAGTTTGATTAAATAATTTAAAGTGTGCTAGTATATTTTAGTGACTCAAAATAGTTGGTTATTTTACGTGCTAACATGAATGTACTTCAGTGCACTTAGATACAAGGTAATAAAAGTTTATTATCACGGTACCAATTAGTAAAATTTACAACGACAAATGTATACCCAAAAGTAGGCAGTTTTGGCGTATATTGGTAATATTGGTAAAAGGAAGTATGAATTTCTTTGCTATTTTGCGGGGGTGTTAATGACTAAATGGTTCGTAAATGTGTCTGCATCCACTGAACCAGAGGCAGATATACACAGATGAGTTCCGGAAAAGCCTAGAAACAACTTTAAATTAATGGTGATGGAGAACATTTTTAAAGCGTTGACAACATGAAGCTGTAAATAGAATCCGGTTGGAATGGTGTACCTGCAAAGATGAGAGGTTACACAGCATTCTTGGCGACCCAAAAGTGAGGCTCGAGTTCCAAATAAAAATTTTGTTATTTTATTCCAGGAAACTGGCGATCTGAGAGAGAGAGTTTCGGTGTGTGTATAAATTTAAGAGTATTTTAGAGTGTGTGAGTGAGTAGAACGTATGCAGAGAAAGGAGTGGTTAAGGAGTCAAGGAGTGGAAATTGGAAGTGACGATAGTGCATTGTGTGAGAAAATTTCGAAAATGGAAGAAGCTGGAGGCAGTAGAGATCAGTCGAGGACGGAATCAGGGGATCAAGGAAACGAGTTAATGATGAGAATGTTAGAGGAAATGCGATTAGCTAGGGAAGAATCCAATAGAAAATTAGAACTGCTAAGCGATGAAGCTAATAGAGCTAGGGAAGAATCTAATAGAGCGAGGGAGGAGTCCAACCAAAAATTAGAGCAGATAAGCGGGAAAATTGAACAAAATACTAAAGAATTTACAGAATTTAAAGATAGTCTTACCGTGAAACTGGGGAAGTAGAAAATAGGGTTGAAAAAATGAGCATGATATTACAGGTCTTCGACAGGAAATGGGACATTTAAGGTCCGAAGTACGCATTTTCTGTGAAGAAGAAATAAACGTAAAATGACTGAAGTAACGGACTCATGTAGGGATCAGTTAGGCAGGGTAGAACGCGAAGTTAGTAGTATTAAATACAACATGTCAAATTTAACGGGGGATGGTCCTAGATTTTATACAGGTAGCGTATCATTGGACCAACACATGAAGTTTTATGGCGATAACAGAGTAAATCCACAAATTTTTATTAATAGTGTAAGAAATCTAGTGGGAAATTTATTTGACGAACAGACTAAACTAAATACGATAAAGGCTTTATTAAAGGACAACGCGGAAGCATGGTACAATTTAGTAGGACAGGACATAGACACGTATCAGAACTTTGAAGACAAATTTTTACAACATTACTGGAGTGATCACAAACAGGATCAGATTAGGGACGACTTGATTACAGGAAAATTTAAGGGAGAGTTTGCAGGTTCTAGGGAGCAATATGCCATCCGCAAGTACAGTGTGGCCAAACAACTGAATCCACCATTGACGGACAGACAGATTATCAAGTACCTATCACGACATTTTGAACAGGAAATTAGACAACACGTGGCCTTACAAAACATCACAGAACGGGAGACGTTTTTGGAATACTTACAGAGATATGACGATGTATGTGTTGGACGGACAAGAGAGATACGAGAACGAAACGTTAACACAGTTAGGTTTGACAACAGGACACCGAATTATCCGAGACGGCCTGACTACAACAGAAATTTTCGACAGAATTGGGAACGACGAGGACAGGAATACAGAAGTAATAGTGCGACTAGGGGACCAACGCCAAGACCTAGTTACACGCGACAGAACAGTTTACCGGAAGTAAACAGGACTGTGACCAGCACGCCGAATAGAGATAGGGACACGGATATTAACACGAGGAGGACGTACGCACAGGTTGTAGAAGGACAACCAGGACCAAGCACGGAAAACAGGATGAGACAGGATTTTTAGAACGCGGCAGACCACTAGATTTCTGTGTAAATGTATACGAACATCCACGTGAATTTTTCAAAATTGAGGAGGAAGTAGAGCCAGAAACTGAGGAAAAATTATATTTGCCAATTATTAATTTAGAAATTTTTGAGAATAATGTAGAAGTATTACTTGATACAGGGGCAGAGGCGAGTTTAATATCGGAGGAATTCGTCAGCAAAATTAGGGATAAGGTTTGTGATAGAATTATGCCTATAAAACGTAGCCATTTAGTAGCTCCAAATAAAAGAAGTTTGCTGTAGTAAATAGTGTTGTGGTGCTTAGGATAGATATAGGAGGTTTAAGCTGTGAACAGGAGTTTGTAATTGTACCTGGACTGAAGTTTCAGAGCATTTTAGGTGTTGACTGTATGATGAAGTTAGGGGTTTTGATAGATATGGAAAGGAAGGTAATAAGGATTAAGGATAGGGTAGTGCCATGGAAGGGCAGTTATGAAGTCACAGAGGATGACACTGGGTTTAGTATTAATGTAGTAGAGGTAGAGGATGATGAAGGTAAACAGATCAACACGATAAGATGTCCAGAGGATAGGAAAGTAGAGGTTCAAGCTTTAATACAAAAACATGCAGAAGTAGTGGGGGTAGAAGCAGCATATCAGGAGCAGGTGAAGACGAAATTAAGTAAAGATGGCAAGTTTGTTTTTAATCAAGTAGATTTAAGGGATTCATTCTGGCGGATTCCATTACACAAAAATTCTAGAAGGTACGTAGGGTTTTCCATAGAGGGAAAAATCGATAATTGTAAAGTAGTATCGTTTGGTTTGTCGGCAGAAAGGGAAACAACAATAAATGAGAAACAGACAAGTGTAGGGACTGAAGAAGAAGTAATATTTAAGAGTCAGGATAATAGGGATGATAAGTTTATTGTATGTGAGATAATAGAGATGTTAAGTGTAGATATAGAAGGGGGAGAGATAGGGATGAAGAGTATTAGGATGGTAAGAAGGAAGACTTGGAGGGTCAAGAAGAGAGTTAGATTTAAATAGGATAGGGATAGCATAGGTGTATATAAAAGAGTAGAAGTAAGTGGTTATGGAAAATAAAGCTAGATATAGGACACATATGGGAGATAATTAGGAATAGGTTTAGGATGAGGATAAAGAGTAAATGTAGGAAGAAAATAAGATAGGTTAAGTATAGATATTTTATATAAGATTAGGGAGAGTTAGGAATAGAGTAAGAGTAGGATAGGCATATAGGATTAGGTAGGGGGAAGTAAAGTATAGTGAAGATTAGTTAAAAGTTAGGAATAGGATAGGTATATAGGATGTATATAGGATTAGATGGATGAGTAGGATGAAGTTAGGGATAATTTCAGTTTATAGAATTAGGTGAGAATTAGGAATAGGATAGGGTAGCTGTAAATATTTTTTTTTGAATTGGAGACAAAGTAGGTAAGTTAGATAGATAAGGATAGAGAGAGATAGGCAATTTTTTTTCTAAATATTTTTTGGTTGTCTAAATGCTTTATATTTGAATTCGAATAAGTGGGATTATTTGTATTCAAATAGGGGGAAAATACTCATATTTAGACCAGGGTAGAAAATTAAATAATCAAATCAAATAATTTTAATTACCGTGTATAAGGAATTTCATTAAATAATACGCTTTATTAAAACCTTGAAGCATAAATAAACTCGGTCGTTTCAGTAAAAATAAGAAATTAAAATTATCTATAAGACGCTTTACATCAAAAGAAGCAGTATTGAAAAGCGCAGTGGATAATTTAATTATTCCTAAACAAATGGAAATTACGTGCAAAGTTTATATTAATTAACCCTATTTTAAGTAACCGGTAGTAAAACAAAGTGTACATATAATAATTAATATTTAAGTTGTATTCGCTAAAAATGAAAGGATAGAAATCAATTTAATTGGAGTTAATTAAACCGTTAATAACATAATACCTATAGAAGCTTGTGAAAACCCAATAATAGTCAAATCGTAGGAAGGTTATTTAAAATGTTACGTTTGAACACCCCTGCGTGTTTTTAAAAGGCAATTTCAAGTTAATTTGTTTGGATAAACATGTTGATTCTAAGGATATTGGAAACGATCAGATGCTTTAGCAGGAAATGCAGAACACCTGCGTATTTTTAAAAAAAGCTCATTCTGCGTAAATTTGGCAAATAATTAATGTTTCAAAGAATCTTGGAGAAACCGGGACTTAGTATTCACGAGAATGTGCGATACGGGTTTATTAAACCCAGATAACAGTCCGCGTGGACTAAAATATAATCGATAATAAAGAATCTAAATTTGCACCAATACGAACAGGTTAGAAAAGGAAAGAGAAAATGCGTCAAGCAAAGACACATATTGTAAAGGGCGGGATTTAAGCAACGTCAAGGGGTTGCGATTGGTTAAAAATAGGATGCATATATCAGAGGTAGAACAACAATTTCTGTATAAAAGTAATTAGTTTTTCTCGGACAACTTTGCGGGCCGTGTTGAAATTTTCTGAGATCTCAATGGGGTGAGGACTAAATTCATAAAATCGACGTGCAGGCTACAGACTGGGAACGTAGAATGAGGAATTCGTTGGAATTACCCGTTTTAGGGAACAAAGCGACGTGTCGGCTATTCGCTATATATACAGGCGGGAATATGTGTTTCTCTCTTAGACTCTTAGACTTTCGACGATTCGATGCGTTAAAAGCTCGTGCATCCGCGACTTGATATTAAACAGTGCATTTTAGTTTGATTAAATAATTTAAAGTGTGCTAGTATATTTTAGTGACTCAAAATAGTTGGTTATTTTACGTGCTAACATGAATGTACTTCAGTGCACTTAGATACAAGGTAATAAAAGTTTATTATCACGGTACCAATTAGTAAAATTTACAACGACAAATGTATACCCAAAAGTAGGCAGTTTTGGCGTATATTGGTAATATTGGTAAAAGGAAGTATGAATTTCTTTGCTATTTTGCGGGGGTGTTAATGACTAAATGGTTCGTAAATGTGTCTGCATCCACTGAACCAGAGGCAGATATACACAGATGAGTTCCGGAAAAGCCTAGAAACAACTTTAAATTAATGGTGATGGAGAACATTTTAAAGCGTTGACAACATGAAGCTGTAAATAGAATCCGGTTGGAATGGTGTGATTTACAAAAGGGACGATTACACTGAAGCTACGAGGACAATAACCTTCAGGTAAATTGTACTATTTTGTTTGACATTTTTGTGTGTATTGAATGACTTTATAATTGATTTACTTTAAATGGACGTTAGTGGAATTTTTCTAACCATAAAAATTTAATTTTAAGATGAAATTTGCTTGTTTAAGTAAAAAGGGTATTTTGTTTTGATGTTCGGGAATAGGATGAAACTTTGGGTAGGTCTTTGAGCTCAATTAGACAAACCTGGTTAATTAACGTAAAGGGGTGGTAGATGCTCCTTTATACTCAGACTCCGGTCTGCTTATATTGTTATATTAATTAGTAGGCATCCAACAAGGACTTTAATTTTGGATGCACAGTAGAATGGTAATAAAATTAATCCGGAAATTCTTTTTAAAACTGAATTTTATGTTCAAATTTAATTTGAAAATTTAATGTATTCTGAATATTGATGTAAATAGAGTTAACGTTGATGTTTGTGGTAGGAATGTGTTGTTTAATTTTTATGATTGAGAATGGAAGTTATCTAGAAGAGCAGCCGAGGCGATTAACAGAAGGAATCAACGGACCAGGTAATTCAAGAGGTTTCACAGCATTCTTGACGCCCAAACTGTGGGGCTCGAATGTTTTTTTTTAAAGGGCCAGTACCTAGAGATATGAGAGGAATCACAGCAATATATATATATATATATATATATACGCTTTCCCCTTCTCCATTGTTTTCTCCATTATCACCCTCAGAACTAAAAGAGCCTAACGTGTTCCCCTGTTTCGCCTAAACCCAAATTGATCTTCTCCCAGTATTTCTTCAGCTCGTTTTTCCATTCGTCTTTGTACAATTCTAGTTAATATTTGTGAAACGTGTGCGGTCAAACTTATCCTTTGTAATCCATGGTTTCTTGTTTTCTTTTTGTGTATACCCCAGAATATCTTTGGCCGCCATGTCTAAGCTGAATTTAATGTTATTCCATTCTGTTTCTACTTCCTTAGTATCAGAAATTTTTCCGATATCTTTCAACAATTCATTTGACTTTTTTCAGATCTTTCGTGGATATCTTTATCTTTTAGCTTCTCAAAGTCAAAGTGCTTTTTTCCGTTCTTCTTTCTCAGATTCTTAAATTTAAGTGCGGCCTTCATAATTACGATGTTGTGGTCGGTGTCTATATCTGCTTCCGAGTAGCTTCTACAGTCTTTTACTTAATTTCTAAATCGTTGTCTAACAATAATATTATCTATTTGATATTTTCCTATATCTCCTGGCATCTTCCACGTGTATCGTCTTATAACATAATTTTGAAATAATGTATTTGAGATGGTTAAGTTGTTCTTGTCGCAAAATTCTACCAACCTATTTCCCCTGTCATTTCTTGTGCCAAAACCAAATAAACCTACTATTGCTCCTTCCCTACCCGAAATGCATTAAAATCTTTCGTAATTATTAAATTTTCATGTCTTTTTACGTATCTTAGTATGTCTTCGATATCTTTGTAAATCGCTTCTACCTCTTTGTCACTGTACCTGGAAATGGGCATGTATACTTGTATTATTACTGTATTTACTGGTTTAGATTCAAATCTAACAATACTCTTTCGTTCTTTTGTAGGTAGTTTTCTACACGAGTTAAGGTTCGTGCCTTGGGAGCGGCGTTTTTAAAAAACCATTTCCAAACTTCTTAACAAATTTATTTTATTACACCAAAATTAAATATGGATTTTTGACAAGTTACAATTATACTTTAAATGGAAATTAATTGAGAAAGGTACTATTTTGAGTAGTAAGCGGACTGCAATGTAAAAGCTGATCACTTGACTCACTGTCGTCGACTGGGGCTCCCGGGCTTTTTATAATATCCCTACCCCCTCACATGGCTATGGGAACTTGCAGCTCTCATGTCTGCTTATTCTTAACTCTATTCATAATTACATTGTTGTAATCTTAATTTCTACGTAATCACGGTTCCTGACCGCGGTGACCGCCTGTGACCTGACACCTGCAGTGTCACTATCGTCTGCGAAACAAAGTAGCGCATTCGTTCTCATGAACGTTAATAAACTTTACAAATTGTCCTTGATTTACTTTGTTGCACTTCACTTGGCGTATTCTTAACATTTTCTAATAATTTCCTAATTATTCTATTTCTTTATACATATATCAATTGGGGGATACATAACTCACGTTGTCCTATCTTTTTCGCATAACTACCCCCACACCCGAATTTCCTTTTTCTGATCCTGTATAAATTACCCTGAAGTCTCCACTTTAAAAATCCCCCGCCTCTCGCCAACGGACTTTTTACCTCCGGAATTTTTAACCCCAGAGGATGCCATCATCATTAATAACAATTTAAGTACGCTGTGTACTTGGGAGGTAATGTGGTGGTTTCCCGTTGCATTTCACATCGCAGTAGTGTGTCTCAGAATATCACACCGACCCCTATGGTCTCTGCCACTCTAAGTACCGAAAAGGCTGCTGCCCTTTTTTGGAGACCTGTCCTAGTCTGGTTCCTCACGAAAGGCCCCACTAATTTGGTTAAACCTATAGTTTGGCTCTTTAGTTCATTGAAACGCGCAAGCCATTCTACCTGTTCTAGTATTTTAGAACGTTGTCAAGGTGCAGGTCCATTCGGAATGGATCTATTGTATGCATAACAAATAACTTTTATTCAAAAAATTAAATCAATTCGCAAAGTTTAGTTATATGAAACAAAATTATTATTTATAGAAAATTTTCATTTCTTAAGGTTTGGATGAACATCAGATTTGATAATCACGCGCATACTATAATTTAAAGCTTTTTTATAATAGTTATAACTGTAAATTCTTAAATATAAAAGTTTAATCAATTATCAGTTCTAAGGAATCAAATACTTTGAATAAGAAATTTTATTTGTTAGTACTAGGTTACGACTTCTAACGATGGGATGCCAAGTCTTGGGGACTACTACTTGGTGGTTTGGGACTTAGCCCTAGTGGAAAAGGGGGTTGCCAAAATAATATATAGATCTTTTTGGAGTCTAGTAAAAAGTCACTCACCTTTAACCACAAGTTGGTTGGTCGCGGCCTTCAGGTCGGTCTGGTACATGCCTGGCGGTATGGTTACAAGACGTCAGCCTCAAGCAAATACGGTATAAAGTGGATCTTTTTCAACATTTGCGATCTGGTCGTCTCACTATTGGGGTGGTTAACCCTCAAGGAGTTTGCACTGCAATAAAAAACCGAAAAAGGAACTAAAGTTTTTGAACAGCAATCTCACCATCGACGACTTTCCAGTCCGCTTGCCTCGAAGATATATTGGAAGTGAGCTGATTAAGAAAATTACTTCCCAGGACAGTTCAAGCGAGAAAAGTTTTATTAGAACATAACTTTCAACACCAACGCGCCTTGTGTATGAAACAAATTGGAAACCATTAGATATTTCTTGAGCAATAGGGTGTTTACACAGGCTTTTGAAAGATTAAATTGTTATTTCTGACTTTACAAACAAGGTTTTATAACAGCTGGATTGAAATCTGCAATATTGTGGATACAAAATATTAAACTTAACCTTGTGATGGAATCAAATTAGAAAATAACAAACTTGTTGTTTTCCATATGAGACCAAGGACTTATTAAAAATTGAGAAACGACCAAATGCTGTAAATAAGTTATCTGGACAAATGTTTTCAATTTTTTTTTCTTCTTCCGGTAGATATCTAATTTGTTTCAACCAGCAATTTTTCCCTTTCAATAAAAATTGTTACAATTGTCATACCACTTGGTTGAAATTACTTCTGCATCTTGACTAGTTATTTTCTCAGAATCTTCTGTTTCATGTCTTTGCCGGAAGAAAATCGTGGTTTATGAATTTATTCAGTTTTATGATACACATTGGGTTATTTCTTTTGATTGCAAATATTGAAGTAAGTTGTAATTGGAAAAAAATTGTCAAAGACTAGATTGATATTTCGTTCTAAGGTTCGTTCAGTAAGTTTTAGTATTACTGCAGCTACTTAAACAAATGCAGTGTTGGGTTCAGTTTGGTTTTGCACGCAGATAAATGACAAACTAAAACATTTGACCACTAGTACCACATGGCATTGGTTTATTTTTTACATATTGTTTCACATTTAGTAATGCTTTGAAAGGAACCATCTGTTTGTCTATAGATACTCGAGTTTCTAGGTCTAAAAAAGGTAATGGAATCGAATTACGTCATATGTTACGTCTGTGCTACAGAAACGATCAATCTTTATTTTATTCCTCTTAAACATTTATGAAATATAAATTTTGCCGTCATTTATAAAATCGATTTATTGACATATTGTCCTTAATTTGGGGAATACATAAATGTGGTTCTCAATAAAAATTTTATTGTCGGGTAATATAAATATCATTGACATATGCATTCCTACAAGCGTTTGGAGTTTCTCACAATTTAAAGACTGGAATTTGACATTGTTTGGTATGGCATAAAGGTTTGCATAGTAAGTCATTTTCTAAATCAACTTTTTTGTAAAGTATTGGGAAAAAGATGTTGGAGCTTGTAATTCCGATGAATTTTAAAAATGTTCAGTATGAGATAATTACTTTTTAGTTACTCAGGAACGTTAATTTTTTTATGCAGGCAATTGATCGTCTATCTGAACACCTACTAAACTGTTGTTAGTTTGTTTTCTAACAAAACCTCTTCAGAATTGGCTGCTACATGTTCAAATCCTTCATCATTATGTTCTTCGTGACCTACATCTTAAATATTAAACTTTTTAAGAACTCCACAAATATGTAAAGATGTATATTGATGTGATAAGGGGTCATGTATAAACTCATTGAGCACCATTCGGTGAGCATACAACCCTCAGCATTTGGCAACACTCTGTATATTAGACGCTCAACGTAAAGAACCCATTTCATTCCGGTTATGTAACTTATTTGTATCGTTAAATAAAATTAAAGTAAAAATCCATGCTTCTGAAACTGCTCCTCATTAAAAAAGTACTCGATACTATTTAAACGCTTTTCGAAAGGATTTCAGTTTGCAAGCGAACTGTGGCTATTTAATTTTCATTTCGTTTCACAACAAACAAATTAAAAGTATTGAAAGAGTCAATTATAGCGCAAAACATGCAATAGTCTTTTCAACAAGAAACAGATATTTTAAATAAAAAAGCATATTTCATTATCAATGCGATTTTTCGAAAAAAATCTAAGTTGTTCATAGTAGCAGATAATAAATTAGAACGTCCATTCAACAATTAGCAAAAATTAATAAATCATGTGATAAATCACGATAACGTTTGTAAAATGAGCAAATGACAGCAATTAATCTTAAACATAACTGATATTCTTAAAAAATGTACTGATT
The DNA here is from genome assembly GCA_036346225.1 of Platerodrilus igneus. Classification (NCBI taxonomy): domain Eukaryota; kingdom Metazoa; phylum Arthropoda; class Insecta; order Coleoptera; family Lycidae; genus Platerodrilus; species Platerodrilus igneus. The sequence goes on from JARFIW010001660.1 coordinate 2,619,521, forward strand.
AATTATAGCTGTGGGCTACAAAATGCATTTCTAGGTACAATTACATCATCCACATGAACGAAATCGTATGAACAACAACCAGATATTTCCGATGGTTCTACATTTTATGACGTACTAAGATTTAATACTATATAAACGATTATAGAACACAAGTTAGTTAAATTCATATCAGTATTTTACCACCGTTCGTTAAAAACGTCAATAAGTAGATAATAATGAATTGGGTCAATAACCAGTAATAAATACTTGTTTGAAAAGCAGGACGTAATTTATAAACGACTTTGAAAGAAGGACTGCTTTAAAGTAGATACTAAACCGAGTTTTAATGAATTCCAGCCAGATGTATCTTAATTAGAATGGAAGCATTTGGTATATGAATTTTGAAAGGTATTTAATTGTAAATTAATTTTAAAAGATTTAGATTAAATGGGTATATGGACTTCTAAGGAATATATGCAGCTAATAACATTTATTAGATTTGGATGCCAGTTTGCGATATGAAAAGGATGATCAGCATAATCTAACGATAAATCATTGTTTTTAAAATCTTTAAAAGGACTTTCCTCTTATAAGTTAAGTAGGTTAGATTGCATAAGAACTTGGCGTGTACACCTTTTTTGTGTAAGTATGTAATCTGATTCAAGGGATGGTCAAATTTCGATAACTTTGACTATTATAAAAAGATTTATTGAACATTACTGATTAGCTAAGTTTGAATTCGTCTTAAGAGGGGTATTACAAATGACCTTTATAATTTCCAGAAAGTACGATAAGGAAGTATTTGTATATGGAAATACTAATTAGAACGAAATATCATTATAGACTTTATTGTTGTTTAAGCAAGTAATTATCTAGAAGTTAATATTTAATCTTAGACTTAATATTTCGTGACACTAATGAATTAAATCTTAAGATTGTAATGCTTATAGCTAAGTATTTTTTTGAGGATATTGTTTTTATAAAAGGCTATATGTGAATGTAGTAATTAATATTTGAAAGATTGTTTCTTATCGAATATTTGATATTGTTCCGTTTGTAATTAATGTTAAAATTAACTTTATAGCTTAAGATGTTTTGTAGGTAAAATTTCCCTCTGTCGTGTATATAATATATAGTATTTTATTTTAACGTAATCAACCTTTAAGTACTTGCGTTGTGTGCGCCACGACTGTAGTTGTACAAACGCTAGTGTAATCGTAGCTACGGTAATATAAACTTATTGGAGTTTTGCGAGTTCCGTCAAAACAAGTCGACAGTTCCTCGTTGTGCTACTGCCCCTAAAAGTTGCAGTTTATTACTGGAAGTATTTGAAGATTCCGCCTTTATAAACTTTTTTCATATTAAAACGTGCACTTTTGTTACCATCTGTGGTTACCGAAGTTTAACACATATTATTGCTCTTATGCGATCTGAGTGTGAATATTGTTCCTGCACGCTACTTCCGTAATAACCCTATTATTTGTCAAGAAACGTTCCGCTTATTAAATTGTATCGCTTTTTATTCGGTTATAGTCTGGCAGATAATCATTTCTTATATCATTGTATTTGTTATCAGCTTTAATAAGGCGACATTAAACGTTTGGCTTTATTTGAGCTGCTACGGACTTAGTTTACGTCGCTTTCGAATCGATAGTTTAATTACAGCGAGAATTACGATCCCATTTCTATTTAATTATGGTGCAACAACTCAAACGTATGCAATTTTAAAGTAGCAGTCCAAAAAAATCGATTCAGGACATTTTTGACATTGCACACAAATGTCAAAATGTTCAAAGCCCGGTAGATCTGTTTTGCGCCCAATATACAACGCTTGGCGCGTTAAGGGTGGCTTTTTTCTTCAGCACAAAGCCATAATTAGTGCTTCGCAATGGGAACTGACGCTGATGAGCAATTTGAAACCGAAGATGCGATTCGTAAACGGTTCGATACTAACTTTTCTTTAAGAAAATCGCTCTACCTACATATTTCTACGAGTAAACCGGTCTCGCCACAAGCTAATCTATCTGCTCTTCCAGATATCTTTAAGTCATAAATGTTTCTACCGTTGCTTACCCTCCTTACTTTTGAGAGGGATGGTTGCTTATTTGAAAGTTTTATTGATCTCTTTGGTAATTTAGTTAATCTAGATGACGAGCCCTCAACCGTGGATAAATTTGCATACCCTCAATCAGTGCTGAAACATCCAGCATTACTAATCATTAAGAACTTTTACGAACGCCAATCACTCTCTTGCGTTTGGGTTCTAGAGATCCATGCAATTCAGCAGTAAATGCTCTGGAACTCCGTCTCCTCGCAAGTGCACCTGTCTGTGTCAGTTAATTGAAATCTGTGCTTGTATGTTGGATATGGTCCATGCGCAATCAGGATATGTATAAGTCTCAGGTTGGGTTGGAAGTTCGGTGTCTTCAGTCTGCGTGTCATGTCTAAAATTAGTGTAAGTACGTCGTCCGTTTGTGTTAGAGTCTCATTTGTTTTGCCATTGAACAATAATGGCTTTCTGTATGTTACGTCGTGTGCGTGATGGCACTTCCATACTTGCCTCCACCTTGGCGTACTACTCCTTCCGTAAGAAGTATGTAGCAGCTCGTCGTTTTACTATTTGATCTAGTGGCATTATTTCCAGTGTTACGTCCTGTGCCCCTTGCAAGGCGGTAGGCACCTATATATATATTTAATTAAATATTCTGGTTAAATTGTGTGAAAATACTAGAAAAAGTATATATGTATATATTGGTATAATATCACCTTGCGCCGATGTAATTAACGTTCAGTTTCCTGCTGCCCGCCACCGCCCTGTGTCTATAAATAACCTCAAATATAAATTTTAAATACAATTCGTTATATATGCCTCGACTAGCTCAGTTCAATCCACACAGTGTGTACGACGGTATGATAACAAAGAAATTTTTACTCCTCTTTTTCTCTAACACTTTTCTACTTGAATGAGATAAATGAACCTACCAAAATTTATATAATGACCAAAAATATATACACTTTACAGCTTTATAACTTTTATAATGTGATTCTCTATTCAAAAATAAACCCCTTAATCAAAGTAACAATATAAATCTCTTTGTCCCAAAATTATAACTTCCTTATATCACTTAAAGCCAGCAAAAAAAAACACCGTATACTGGAAATACCTTTTGAACGTTCAAATGACCTTCTTTCTTCCTACGTAATTTTTAAGGGTTTTTGATGCCCCTTTACATAAATATTTCAATATATGCAAAAATGTATTATTCGAAATGAAAATTATGCCTTATGCTATTAAAGAATGTTTTCATTTCTGACCAGTGTTTTCCTTGCGTGTTTTCAATTCTTGGATCTGCTGCCGCATGCGATTGACCAGTACTTCTGGATTGTTTTCAGTTGAGCTCTCTTGTTTATGGCGTAGTACAGCTCGGCCTAATGCCCAGCGTAACACTTAGTTAATTTTCTTAATTAATTTCTCCGTTCAATGCTCAGATACTTATGTAGACCAATATTTAGATGGTGTTTACTCAAATGATTATTTAGTCGGTTACCTATTGGATACTTAGATTACTTAGTTGGCTCTCAGTTCGAGTATTTAGATTGCTTAGTTGGTTATCTCGTCGAATTTTTAGAGCCCTAAGTTATTAAATATTAAAACTATGTTTAATTAAATATTTTAGGATACGTTTCAAAGTCAACGGCAAACTTCTATCGTATACTTGCACCTGTATTGTTATTTCAAAATTTTTCTATCACGACTTTCACTAAAATTATACACATTTAATTTACTATTTTCATTTCGCATGATATTCTAATTTGAACTTGTACAAAGCGTGCCTTGGTTGAAGAAAGACTAATTGTTTATCAAATTCGTGTCCCATATAAAGGGTCCTCTTCTTCACCTGTATGATTGGTTTTCCGAGTTTACGTTGTTGATTGAGGTGTTGCACTTTGCCTTATCATGCAGGCCTTCGGACTTTCTGTAAAGTTACCATCCAAATTCTCGTCGAAATACTTAGTACAACACGTAAACATATAGTTTTGTATAGTGTACTCTTCTCAAGTCACGTCCGCCTATTTGTATGCCAAATTATCCAGACTTTCCGATTAATTTATCACGTAGCCAAACGTCTATTCTCTTGTTTTGTTTCTCTAATCCCTAATTTGTTGGATTTTATTCAAATTTTCCGTTGTTTACAATTAAAGGATTACGCCGTCAAATTTTTAAGATGACGTAAATTGAATGCGTTTATTCACTTCCTGCGTATATGAAACATATTTATTTTGAATGGAATTCTTTTATTGCAAGTATGCATGATTATTTTCTTACACTAGTGTGTATTTATTTTAATAAGACTCGTTGCATTTAAGATGTTATTCATGCGTATTTGTTTTTGGTTTTATGCTTGCATTGTTGTTTTAAAATAAATTGTATGGCGTACAAGTTATTTATCTTACTAAATGTGATTTGATTTTTCAAGAATGCGCTTCCTTTTATTAATTAAAGTTAGTTGTGATTTACAAAAAGTGTGCTTGATATTAGCTTTTTCCTTGACTGGAAAATTACGTACCATTTATGAGTGCAACTTGTGTTTTTATTGACTTTGATCAACTTGGAACATTAATAGTAATGAGGAACAGTTAAGTTGATTGCGGAGACAAAGTTGTTTTTTCTTAATCTACGGTGTTTTGTAGCCTTTTACTGCAATTGGTGTACCACTTATTGTCTTCGCGAACCCCTACATTTGATTTTTTTACAAAGCTCCATCTGAAGGTACTACATTGGCCATGAAGCGATATTTTACTTACCTGAAAATTTCGAATTTTGCCGAACCCAAGCAAGGAGGGATCTCTAATGTGCGTGACAACACTCACACACGGGACCTCCATTTTATCTCTTATCCGAACGAGGGCGTATTTTTGTGAAAAATGCTCGCCTATCATTTTTCCAGCGGACCGTGTCGGGATATGATATCTTCGTGCACCATCAAGCACCCTCGGCCTATATCTGTTGCCAGACCGGGTAGTTCACCATATTCAACTCTAATCGTTCAGGGACCATTCCCTCTGGGACACCTAAATTGATCGCAGTGGAGTAAAAATATTACAAATTTTCATTTAGCCGTGTACGTATTTGCAAGTGTTGTGTTATACTTTATATTAAATATCCCTAGAGTGTGTTTTCTGCTAATCTTTAATTGCCTATTGTTATAAAATTTACGAACATAACTACAATAACAAATACGCAATTACACTGTGTGAACAATTTACGATAGCATAGTAAGCTAATGAAACTAGTTTATTCGTGAAGCCATACATTTTCAGCTATGCATGTAATACTCGTTTGTTTCGTATTTTTAAATTTGTGGACGTATACAGTGAGCAAGGATGTAGACGAGTTGTATAAGGAATTGAAGACTGGAAGGTGCATGCCATTCAACAATGAACAAGGAATACACTGCAGTTGTCCAGAAACTACACAGCAGTTTTGTGTAATTATCGGTCGCTATGCAATTGCAGTGTGCCTGGACCGCAGGAATAGAAGTCATTTAGCAGATTGTTATTCAAAGCATTCATTTAATTTTCGGCAAATGGAAATTGAACGTAAATGATAATTGAAGTTGAAACATTTTAATGTGGATGAAGTGCTAATGTATTTTTGCAATAAACTGGTTATGCACTGGACTTAATTTTATGGAACTAAAAACTTGTTACTCAATCGAAATTAATTTGTAATACATAGACGCTCTTGTTGCCTGTTTCTAGCATAATCATTACCGATACATAACTTTTTTAGTTAAACCCACCGAACTATGTATTTGATGCTCTTCTTAAACATCTTTTAAGGTAAAGATGTTTCGTAAAATATTTACTAGAAACACTTGAACTAATCTTGATTGAAAGTCGATTTCAGAAGGTTTTCTGGAACTAAAAATAAAGTTGACGTACTAATCAAAGCATTTAATCGCATATGAAACATTTGCACTGTCTATCAGATAAGTCATAAAAATTTTACAAGGTCATTAATTAAGTAAATACTAAAGACATTTCATTTTCTATCCTGTGAGGTAAGTATATACAACATACATATTGTATCGAATATTTTATTTGTTCTATAGCCTTTAAATACAAGTCAAATAAGACAGACTAAGACAATTTTTGTTTCCTGATGTCTTGTCATCTGGTCCTTACCGCCAGAGGCCGAGGACGACAGGTCGAGGTGTAGGTCTGAACATCATTTCAGTGGAGAGCAATAAGGAGGAGGGGTATGATTTACTGTAGGAGATGGTAATGACTAAAACATGGCTGAACGTCACAATAATTTTGGATTAGGAGAGGATAAGAAACCCGAAAAACAATACCAAAAACTGGACAGTTACACAACCGATACTACACAACTCAAGAGTACCTGAAATAAAGTAATTCTATTTATGTACATAAGACTGCAGTTTGCGTCTCAAAAAAATAATAAATATAAAAGAAACAATGTGATAACATGTAAAACCGACCGAGTGTACTGAGAGCTTATATTGTGCCTTTTTATATTAGTTCAGTACTCTGTACTTCACTTGTACAACAATCAATCAACGGTAACTTCGATTCATTGAGTTTTTTAATAAAAAACTTTTCTTTATCATAAAATTCTTCAACTCAGTCCACAAATAATACTAAGAACAACGTGAGTAGATGGTTTTGGTGGCTCCTGCCGCCACATTTCCTCCCAAATCCCACATTTCCTCCCAAATTTACATGTAAATCCCCATAAGGAGGAAATGTGGTGGAAGGACTACTAGGAGGAAATGTGGTGGAGGGACTCCTAGGAGGAAATGTGGAGATGTAAATTCTCATAAGAAGGAAATGTGGAGATGAATCTTAGCATCCACATTTCCACACACAATCCACATTTGCTCCCACATCTGGACCAAATAGTTTTCTTCGTCTAACCAATGAATCTTTCGAGATAAACCTATCTTGTTTGGTATCAATTAATATTAGAATTTTCTCAGCTACCCGAATCTCTAGGAATTTTTTAGATAGCATCACTCCCAAGGGAGCTACCCACATTTTAAAATTTTTTACCAGCAACGAATTTCTGACCGTCCTTATAAATTATTTTATACATGTGGCATATCTTGTTAGTCTAAAATTATACACAGAATCTGAATCCGCAAACAGATTTGCGTTAGGACCACCCCCTGCAAAGTTGCACTTTAAAGCTCTCAAACCTCTAAATTTTCGCCACCCAAGTCATATGCTTTAACCAACTACTTAGAGGTATTAACACAAAGAAATTAAGCACACAAAAGTTTAATAATTTATTTTATCCGATTTACAGTTTAATAAACTAATAGAATACAATTTTTATAAAGTATAACATTATTTTGTTTGTGTAGCCGAATCCAAGCAGTTGAAAGTAACCTGTAACAAAAAAGAGATTAATGGGTTGTTTAAATAGCCCTGTAACAAAAAAGAGATTAAAGTAAAAGAGAGGAAACGTATATTGTTGTTAATCCAACAATATGTTTTACCGTCCAGCGAGACCACGTGGAGGTAAACACATATCGCCGGGAACGAAGGAATTATTAAGGATGGGGATGGTAGGTATGCTTATAACTAACTTACACACTACTAGATATACACACTAAAATAAATACAAATATGAGCAACTATCTAATATCCTTATGCCCCCATGCATATGTGGAAGTACTACCAGGGATGACATACCTTTTATCATCTTCTCCCGATAAACTAATTTTATTGATTAATTGGGTGTAAAGTTGATGTTTTTTACTACGAATACATACCATGCTATGCATAAGGGCACCATAATTATTATGCACAATGTCCTTAAAACTATCTAAACTAATCCCCGCCACCACACCACGCAATACCCCCTTGATTTTTTTAATTACATCCTTCTCACTAATGATGCAATACGACTTGGCCCTAGTCCCAACAAATTGTAACACCAAGTCGCCGTTGAATTCGTCCTTAAACTTGCCGGGAATCTTTTTGTTCACAAGAGGCATATTGTATTTGTTGTCTCGAGGGTAGTCACTAGTGTCGAAATTATCTATAATAGTACTTATGTCACTATACAAGTCTTCTGTTTCCACACTATACACTAAAGAGTCAGTGTCTGTGTAAAGTAGTGAGAGTTTGGATCCATACATTTTACAAACTAATTGCTTTACAATTATGTGACGTATAGTGAAAGTAGCGTGGACCTTTCTTTTTTATTAATTAGTGGCTATATGATTTGAGAAATATATTTCAATGTCGTGCATTAGGAAATTCACCTATAATTGCTGGTGATTTACACAATGTACTTTCTATTACGAGCTCGACTAGGAAAATGCAAACTTCATCTTGTAATACAGATCAATTAACGGTTTTCAAACCGTATATAACGCGATCTAATTATTAAAAACCTATTCGTTCCGCATGCTTTGTGTAAGTTTGTTGAAATTTTCGTTTCGTATAGTGACTTTTTGTGAAAAGTTTTTGAAGATTTAAGGTAAGTTTACATTTTTTTTATTAAAATAGAACTGAATTTATTTGCAAACACCAATTATTGTTTCTGGATGTATTTTAAAACATCTAGGACTCGTATAGATTTACATTAACCGGTATTAATTCTCCAAAGTAATGCGCTGTTTTACATATATATTTTTTCAAATTTTAAAGATAGGCTTGATGCTGCGAATGCAGTTAGTAGAAACATCGGAAACATCTTCCATGTTCTACAGATCAACAATCACATCGCGTGTATATTTAAAATCCAAAAGGGTGGTAGTAAACGCACACAAATTGGGTGCAAGTCGCGCGGTAGGAGATGCAGTGCTACTATAAACAATAACTTCATAAAACATTTTAAACCTTTACTAAGGGGATACCAAACTTGTTGCCTACAGAATACTTACTAATAGAGCAATTTAATTTTAAATAACTTCTACGTCATATATTAGGAAATGGTAGGCTTGAATATTTTCTTTGGAAACAATCGAAGATTGCCGAAGATACTCGAAGAGTGCACAAACGCGGTCATTAAACCAATTAGCATTAATACCGAGTATTCTATGCTTTCGTAGGTTGCTCATTTCCTAGAACCAAATCTTCCACATAGCGGTCGGTAGCACGTAATGATTTCTAGAACCGGAAAGTACTCGATATCGCCCAAATAGAGAATTAGATGCTCGATGTCTGTCAACTTCCGATTCCCTCGTAAAAGGTAGAAAAAACTCGGTCAATCATCCATTATACTTCGACCCGCTCTCGTTCTGATAATTTCCAAACATTTTTCAAACGATAATGGGCTTATACACTAACACCTAACGTATCTTTCCTATTATTTGTTAAACAAAAACTACAGGTATCGCCATGCCCGTATGCGGACGCAAGCAGATGTTTGTGGAATTGTACGAGAATATGTAGCCATATACATTAATCAGTCTAAGCTATTTTATTTAGTCCAAGAAAACTATTATTTTTCTAAACCACAATTACTAATCGTCTTTGTAGGTTTAACATTTCTACCATTTCCCAGTGACTGGTGCTACGTACATAGAAACTTTAATTTCTTACTGGAGAGAATTCTTATTCTCCTACGCACTGTTGCGTAGTTGCATGCCCATCCCTTTGGGGATATATGCTCGTTATAGATTGTAGGACCTTCGGTTTTACATAACTACACTTCGTGAGACCCCTTTAATCTTTTTAATCGTATCTTTCTCGCCTACAATACAGTAGGACTTAGCCCTACTACCAACAAATTCTAATACGGGACCCCCATTAAATTTTAAAAACCCATTAGCACTAATTGCTTTTTAATGAGTTTTTCTATTAAAAACCAAGTGTGGACCTAGGTTAGATAAAAGGAAAAAATAATAGGTTAGGTTAGTGCCGCGGCCCAGCTAACCTAACCTAACTCCAGACAACACTAGCTAACCTATCCCCCGACAGCTCCACATCCAACCTAGGACGGAGGCAATTTTACCCTATGGGGTAATTTCATCCTATGGGGCAATTTCACCCTATGGAGTAATTTCATCTTAACCTAACATCCTACATATATCCGGACATATGTCGATGCGCACCCCTGCCCAGTTTGACCTAGGTCGGATTAAATCCGACCTAGGTCGGATAACAAAACTGTTCCTAAACAAGAAAATGTAAGCGATATGATGGTGCCCGACATATTCGGCTATCTTCGGCAATATTCGCCCCCACTCTGTAGGGTACATAAGGGCAATTTTTGTATTCAATTACGAAAGATCGAAATGTTCTTATGCTACCTGCGTATGAGTGCATCAAGATATGGTAATATTTGTTATGTCGAATGCGAGCAGATGCTGACTGGTGGACTACACACACCAATTACAGAACTCGTTTGTGGCATTATAATGTTGGTTAAAATTTGCAACCTTTCTGACGCCGAGCAAACATCTGCAAACAAAAGGATGTTTATCCTAAAAAAGAAATTTGTTGTGCATTTAACAGCTATCTACGAAGAAAGTTCGACCGGTTTGTTTCTGCTAGGCATGGTGTTAAAGTTAAGCTTCCGTTTTCTCTGGAAAGCACTAACAAGATGGGTTTGGAAGTAAAAAAAATTATCGGAAAAGAAGACCTCGAAAGCATTAATAAAAAAATTCCAAAATCCTATATGTGTTCCATACAACGTGGAACTAGCAGATGTTAAGTTGGAAACTTTATTGTAGGAACTACCAGATATATTAGACGAACTCAAAAAAGATTATTACTATCTTTTTGATATGGATGTAACCCAAGATTTTGCGAGCATATTTAGCAAGATGGAGATGTGTAATTATTTAACTACAAAGCATAACTTTTACTATAAGGGCAAATACGAAGAAAAGTGCAATATTATAGTTGACAACGATAAAACAGTGGGAATTGATTGTTTAACATGGCTAACAACCAATGCAAGAATTAAGATATACAACAAATTTGTGTGTCAGATAACAAGTCCTGGTGTTAATAAACAACTTGGCAATCATATACTAGATTTTTTACGTTGTCCAGATGTACGTATAAGGGAAACATTTGCGTCTACTTTAGCCAAAGAACATGGTATTACGCGATTGGAAGCGACAATTTACAACTGTGCAATTGGAAGCTATGTCAGTGCGGTACGGGTGTATAATCCCTTAAAAGACTATTTAATCTTATTGGAAGATAGTAAGTTATACTTCCTAAAGGCACCAATGTACTCGGTACCACTTGCTAAAATGTGGAGTAAGCTACCGGACAAGCTACAAAATAGCTGCTGTTTAGTGTATAATAACCTACTACAGTATGTGTATTGGGGGAATGGTAATACAAAGAAATTGACGGGCTTGCAAATTAAGTTGTCCGAAAAACCAAAGGAAAGGGTAAAATTGATAAAGTATGTGCTTTCGGCTTTTAGTTTTAACTATTTACCTGTAAATTATTTGGAGATAATAGAGGAGGAAGACAGCCCAGATAAAATAAAAATCTAAAACAAGTGCTACATTAAAGCAGGTAGTACATATTTTACACAATCTGCAACACCATATTCTACAATTCCAAAAGAAATAGTCATTTCGGAATTGGGATTGATAAATACACCTAACATTCGCCCAGAGGTTGTACGACAACGCGTAAATATTGGTAGTAAACTCTATCCGTTTACGCTAAAGGAAATTGCCCCATTATGCATACCATACGCTGTAAGTGGAAAGAAAAGACAACTGGAATTAGAGGAAATGGATGCAAAAAGGCGAAAATTGAACTAGATGGAAAACACTGCGACAATACGCGAACAATACAAAGATGTGTTAGACAAAGAACATCTTATTAGAGAAATTAAGGAAGAATTAAAAGATTATTTTATGTGCCGATGGACTGACTTAAATACATCCGGGTTCTACAAGCTGTATGCATTTGCGGTTAGTAAAAAAGGCTCTTTTAGTTATGTAGGCGTTCTTGCGGAAAAGGATGGTACTAAATCCGTATACTTTTTAAAAGGTTATTCTAAAAACGTATTTATCAAAATGGCAGATAACAAAGACGAACTAAGGAATGCGGGTTTCGTAACCTTGGTGTACACCACACGTAAAGGGGTTCCGCTAAACATTGTATATTTGCCTAGTAAAGAACCTTTCGGATCATTTAAAACCGAGGGTCTTACAACCTATAACAATCATATATTCCCAAAAGTGGTGGACATGCAACTACGCAACGGTGTGTGGGAGAATAAGGATTTCCTCCAATACCGACAAGAAAAAGTCGATTAAGCTAACAAGATACGTATGCAGGATATAGTGGGAAAGCTGCGAATAAAAGATTGTCACAAGCTGCAAGAATTACACGAAAGAATGGATCTGGTTGTCGGTGGAATCAAAGACTTTAAATATAGAGGCAAACTTCGGTACATTATACAATTCTAAAACCTAGACGGTCTCTATGTATCAAACTATTGGCTAGAAAAGGAGATATAAGACTTGGATGTCGATTTAAATTTTAAGCTGCAAATAAAATTAGATAAAATTAAAACCACTCCAAACAAAGAAAGGACTGTCTTCTGTGTATAACTTTGTATTAAAATTAAGTTTAAATTACTCCATGCTTGGTATTAAATATTTTTAAATTTTGTTATGTATAATGTCAGAATAAACATTTTATAGTAGTATATAACATTGTTCTTTATTTATAAAAGGCTGTGACGTTACCCCGAAATAGCAGTCGCACAGAGAGGAGTGCGCATGGACAGTGCGTATGGGCAGGGGTGCGCACGCAGTGGTGCGCATGGGCAGGGGTGTGCATGCGCAGGGGTGCTCATGGGCTGGGATGTGTCTGGACGTACACGAAGGAAGCGGTTGTTAACAGTCACCAAGCATCCAATTCTTTATTTGGATGGTATCGAGTACTTGCCTGCGTATGTATCCGGAGTAAAAAATACGATTTGTACACGCAGCTTATTAATAAAATTAGTTTATCGAGGGAAAATGACAAAAGGTACATCATTCCTAATAGTACAGTAATCTACGCATGGAGGCATAAAGATATAAGATAGTTGTTTATATTTTGAATAGATTTTGTAAATCTATTGTTTCTATTAGTTTTAAGATTCCATAATTTTTAAGTTCTTCTCCCACCTTCCAAATCCTTCCTGCTTCTATCCTGGTTGACAGAGTATACGTGTTATCTCCACGTAGTGTTCGCGGAACACAGCGGTTTTAGATTTCTCGGGAGATGGTTGGCTAAGGCATATGTCTTGCGTAACAAAAAAAGGTTTTAAAGATGGAGTTAAATAAAGATGAGCAAAAATTAGTGATTTGGGTCTTTAAAAGGCATAACTTTGTATGGGGTGGTCCTATTTAAAATCTATTTACAGATTTGGGGTCCCTAGAAAAATTTAATGTTAGTTGATACCAAGCAAAATATATTTATCTTAAAAGAGTGACTACCCCGCGTATAACAACTACAATATAACACTTATCGACAAAAAAGTTGTAGGGAAATTTAAAGACGAATTTAATGGGGGTCCAGTATTAGAATTGGTTGGTAGTAGGGCTAAGTCCTACTGTATTGTAGGCGAGAAAGATACGATTAAAAAAATTAAAGGGGTCTCACGAAGTGTAGTTATGTAAAACCGAAGGTCCTAAAACCTATAACGAGCATATATCCCCAAAGGGATGGGCATTCAACTACGCAACAGTGCGTAGGAGAATAAGAATTCTCTCCAGTAAGAAATTAAAGTTTCTATGTACGTAGCACCAGTCACTGGGAAATGGTAGAAATGTTAAACCTACAAAGACGATTAGTAATTGTGGTTTAGAAAAATAATAGTTTTCTTGGACTAAATAAAATAGCTTAGACTGATTAATGTATATGGCTACATATTCTCGTACATATCCACAAACATCTGCTTGCGTCCGCATACGGGCATGGCGATACCTGTAGTTTTTGTTTAACAAATAATAGGAAAGATACGTTAGGTGTTAGTGTGGAAGCCCATTATCGTTTGAAAAATGTTTGGAAATTATCAGAACGAGAGCGGGTCGAAGTATAATGGATGATTGACCAAGTTTTTTCTACCTTTTACGAGGGAATCGGAAGTTGACAGACATCGAGCATCTAATTCTCTATTTGGGCGATATCGAGTACTTTCCGGTTCTAGAAATCATTACGTGCTACCGACCGCTATGTGGAAGATTTGGTTCTAGGAAATGAGCAACCTACGAAAGCATAGAATACTCGGTATTAATGCTAATTGGTTTAGTGACCGCGTTTGTGCACTCTTCGAGTGTCTTCGGCAATTTTCGATTGTTTCGAAAGAAAATATTCAAGCCTACCATTTCCTAAAATATGACGTAGAAGTTATTTAAAATTAAATTGCTTTATTAGTAAGTATTCTGTAGGCAACAAGTTTGGTATCCCCTTAGTAAAGGTTTAAAATGTTTTATGAAGTTATTGTTTATAGTAGCACTGCATCTCCTACCGCGCGACTTGCACCCAATTTGTGTGCGTTTACTACCACCCTTTTGGATTTTTAATATACACGCGATGTGATTGTTGATCTGTAGAACATGGAAGATGTTTCCGATGTTTCTACTAACTGCATTTGCAGCATCAAGCCTATCTTTAAAATTTGAAAAAATATATATGTAAAACAGCGCATTACTTTGGAGAATTAATACCGGTTAATGTAAATCTATACGAGTCCTAGATGTTTTAAAATACATCCAGAAACAATAATTGGTGTTTGCAAATAAATTCAGTTCTATTTTAATAAAAAAAAATGTAAACTTACTTTAAATCTTCAAAAACTTTTCACAAAAAGTCACTCTACGAAACGAAAATTTCAACGAACTTACACAAAGCATGCGGAACGAATAGGTTTTTAATAATTAGATCGCGTTATATACGGTTTGAAAACCGTTAATTGATCTGTATTACAAGATGAAGTTTGCATTTTCCTAGTCGAGCTCGCAATAGAAAGTACATTGTGTAAATCACCAGCAATTATAGGTGAATTTCCTAATGCACGACATTGAAATATATTTCTCAAATCATATAGCCACTAATTAATAAAAAAGAAAGGTCCACGCTACTTTCACTATACGTCACATAATTGTAAAACAATTAGTTTGTAAAATGTATGGATCCAAACTCTCACTACTTTACACAGACACTGATTCTTTAGTGTATAGTGTGGAAACAGAAGACTTGTATAGTGACATAAGTGCTATTATAGATAATTTCGACACTAGTGACTACCCTCGAGACAACAAATACAATATGCCTCTTGTGAACAAAAAGATTCCCGGCAAGTTTAAGGACGAATTCAACGGCGACTTGGTGTTACAATTTGTTGGGACTAGGGCCAAGTCGTATTGCATCATTAGTGAGAAGGATGTAATTAAAAAAATCAAGGGGGTGTTGCGTGGTGTGGTGGCGGGGATTAGTTTAGATAGTTTTAAGGACATTGTGCATAATAATTATGGTGCCCTTATGCATAGCATGGTATGTATTCGTAGTAAAAAACATCAACTTTACACCCAATTAATCAATAAAATTAGTTTATCGGGAGAAGATGATAAAAGGTATGTCATCCCTGGTAGTACTTCCACATATGCATGGGGGCATAAGGATATTAGATAGTTGCTCATATTTGTATTTATTTTAGTGTGTATATCTAGTAGTGTGTAAGTTAGTTATAAGCATACCTACCATCCCCATCCTTAATAATTCCTTCGTTCCCGGCGATATGTGTTTACCTCCACGTGGTCTCGCTGGACGGTAAAAGATATTGTTGGATTAACAACAATATGTCTTATTGACTGAAAACACGTTTCCTCTCTTTTACTTTAATCTCTTTTTTGTTACAGGGCTATTTAAACAACCCATTAATCTCTTTTTTGTTACAGGTTACTTTCAACTGCTTGGATTCGGCCACACAAACAAAATAATGTTATACTTTATAAAAATTGTATTCTATTAGTTTATTAAACTGTAAATCGGATAAAATAAATTATTAAACTTTTGTGTGCTTAATTTCTTTGTGTTAATACCTCTAAGTAGTTGGTTAAAGCATATGACTTGGGTGGTGAAAATTTAGAGGTTTGAGAGCTTTAAAGTGCAACTTTGCAGGGGGTGGTCCTAACGCAAATCTGTTTGCGGATTCAGATTCTGCGTATAATTTTAGACTAACAAGATGTGCCACATGTATAAAAAAATTTATAAAGACGGTCAGAAATTCGTTGCTGGTAAAAAATCTTAAAATAGAGGTAGCTCCCTTGTGGGAGATGCTATCTAAAAAATTCCTAGAGATTCGGGTAGCTAAAAAATTCTAATATTAATTGATACCAAACAAGATAGGTTTATCTCGAAAGATTCATTGGTTAGACGAAGAAAACTATTTGGTCCAGATGTGGGAGCAAATGTGGATTGTGTGTGGAAATGTGGATGCTAAGATTCATCTCCACATTTCCTTCTTATGAGAATTTACATCTCCACATTTCCTCCTAGGAGTCCCTCCACCACATTTCCTCTTAGTAGTCCCTCCACCACATTTCCTCCTTATGGGGATTTACATGTAAATTTGGGAGGAAATGTGGGATTTGGGAGGTAATGTGGCGGCAGGAGCCCCCAAAACCATCTACTAACATGTAATGTCAAAATCAAATTGAGACATATATTTGTAAATTAGTACTTAATATCGAAAGCTTTCGACTTCATTAACGACGTAGACAAGATGCAATCCATAATTATTGAAACAATCAATTTTTTAACTAGTCTTTTATTATGTAATACTAGTTAAGTAATTTAAATGAAGTCAATTTATTAAATTAGTTTGATAAATGTTTTTAAAACATTTGGACATGGCACCGAAGATGGCTAACGCCGAAAGCGATATGCTGTAATTTTTTATATTTTTAAATATTATACTAATTTTTACAGGAGTATATTTTGTTTTTGGATTTTATTGAAATAATTTCGTGTACACAGCCCGAAAGTTTTCAGATCTGGAAGAATCACACTATAAAAACCTTCGTCTTAAGGACTCTATTTTAATTTTGTCTTTAAAGCAAAGACAAGTAACGTGACTGCTCTTAAGATACTTTCAAATAATTACGATACATAAAGCTATTTAAACACAAACGTATATATAAAATAAAATCGAGATTGATTAATGGAACTAATGTTTACACATATCTAACTCCTAGAGTAAATTATAATTTTCTAATTTTATTAATATCAAAAAAGCACTATAATGAGCTGAGTCGTTCGTGTTTCACTACTTGTTAATATTAACCAAATCACAAAACCTTTAGGTGAAAATTTTCTAACGGACCTAAACTTCAAAGAAGTTTCAGAATACTAGACCGCGTAGAATGATTTGCATGTTTGAGTAAGCTAAAGAGCCGAACTATAGTTTAACCAAATTAATGGGCTCTTTAGAGAGGAACAGGTGGCCGAAAGAGTGCAAATATTTGAATATTTTTATCAGAAACAAACAAAGAAATCTAAAAATTATACTTGCAATGGTAAAACAGCGCTTATCAAAATCTCATCTTCAACGTAATTAACGGTATCAAATCCTAACTTCAACTTAAATCTCCATCAGTTTATTAGTTTTCAAAGGACATTCACTTTTTGTTTTTAATCAATTAACTTGGCAGCAGCTCTTGTATTGAAGAACGTTCAATTTTCATTGTATTTTACAAAACAATGATGCTTCATCAATATTTTGCAGTTAAGATCTTGTATATTACTCACAGAACTAATTCAAAGCGTTCAACTCTGCTTTAAACCCTGGATGCCGAATGTTCACATATTGTTTGAAATTATAGGAAACAATGACCTCTGAATCGCCGAATTCTCAATCTCTAACCGTCTAAGTTATTTGGCTTTAGAAAGACTGGCCCGCAAATGAATGATTCGAATCAAGTTCCCACCTATACACAAAAATTATCTCAATACATCATACTCTACCAAAAATTATTTTAAATATGCGAGGTTGAAATTCGCCGACACTCTCTATAAAATTCAAGCAATAATGAATTGCTATAAACCACTTCAATTGTTTTGAGTTTGAATTTATTGTTCTATGCGCGCGGCAAAAGTCGATCTTTATTTCGTGTAAATTTTTGTTGTGATTAATTTCAGATGTTATTTAAAAAATATAGTGGCAGTTTATGTACGCAGCAGTCTTAAGGAAGTAGTTATTTTAGTGATTTTATGGAATAGCGTTGGTGTTATCTACTTATGAGAGTTACTGTATCCTCTTTCAAGATCATAATGTTCTTTTTAATCGGTGTAAAATATACGGTGGCTTTCAAATTAATTTTATTGCAGTATGCCACTTAAACCCTGCTTCCGTCTCACAAACTATTCTACCTATATCTCCAAAAAGTTTATACGTCTTGTTACGTTTATATTGAACATCACATACATTTTGTTTCTGTTAATAACAAATACGCGGTCTAATAATTTTCAACTCAAATCCCTTTGGCGTTAAAAACGAAAATTAATTCACTAAATTAAAATAACTTTTTCACATGTTAATTCATTTATCTATTTGTATAAATTCGATTTCTATTGTTACATCCTAGGGCCTAGTTAATAATAAATACTTCTGCTAAGAATTACGCAACGTAAGGTTTATGCTAAAATTAAACAGGCGGTAACTGGTTCTAGGTATCTGATAATTGATTCTTATGTGTTTTCCATTGAAACCTTTGTTGAATTAAGACGTATAATCCCAAAACCGCGTTTTTCTAGTTTTATTTCTTTAATATCAATATTACTTTGAGGTCTGGTCATTAGTGAAACAAAATTAATATTTACTTGCTTTTCAATTTACATAGCAGAAACACGTTAGAATGGTTGGCTGTTTCCGTTTTTCGGTATGAAAAGTTCTCGCATGCCTTACAGCGTGGTGCGTATTTATGGATTTTATGAAATTGTACTTTTCGACGACAATAAATTAATTTTATTTATAATTACTATAGCTCCTTCGGGTGGCCCTTAAAGCCACAATAAATGGTCGCCACTTTGTTGTGATGACCACTTCAAGGCGGGATCACGCACACCTCTGTTTCGCACCGTTTTTTTTTTCAGACGGTAGGAGCCAACCTGACGGTGGGGAGTCGAGGGTGGGTGTTTATACACTAATTTTCTTATATGGGTACCCGGTAGTTGTAGGAAACACCATATGTACACCTTGTTGGTGGTAAAATGACTGTTTGTTTGTATATGCGAGGATATTATAATGTTTATGATTGCTTTATTAAGATAATTTTATGTATAGAATTTCGTACTTACAATGCTGATTTCGAGCTGTGGCTTTTAGTAGGGTAATTTTGTTCCTTTTTCTTGTTTAAAGATTAATATAGGGGGTGACCTAAAAACTGCAGCTCGCCATGTTAAAAATGTTTCATTTTTTTATTCGTAAATATGTACATTGTGTACCTACGAATTGTTCATTTTTCGTACTATTGTAACGTATTTTTTCCTAGTTAAATTTAGTTCAATAAAATAAAAATAAAGCAGCTGTATTTTAAAGTATTTAATTTGTGAATTATCATCCAATAAAAATTAATATATAATATTCGTAATAACACATAGATTCTAGTATATATATATATATATATATATATATATATATATATATATATATTGCTGTACTACCCCTTTAAGTGGGTCGACCTATTATTTCTGTAATATCACGTGTCCTTACGTTGAGCGACCTATTTATTTTAATTGCTATAATACTAAATTAAATTATTGAACCACCATTTTAATCTTTCCTACAGCTTGTGATTATTTCCTCCTCCAGCTGTTTCTTAATGTTGCTATCAACTGGAATTTATCATAAACAACTTTATCGACCAATGACAAAATTCAACAAGTTACCGCCTTTGCGGGTTATCTCTGCCCTACTTAATTTGTGGCTCCTCCTCAATCTTATGACCTCGGCTAGCATATATTTGTAATTATATAAATTCAGTAAGTTTGGATCCCATTTAATGAAACTAATGCTTTATGTACAGCTTTGACGTTATTTACAATACATTTTCAAATTAATTCACCTTTATAAATTTCATTTATCAACAACCATTTAATTTGTACTAAAACCCAAAGTCACCAAAGAAAACTCATTATTTTTACCAACAAATGTAGAATATTCTAACTCCGTTTTCTTATTATTATTTCAATACGTATTCAACCCTTTGTTGACTTGTTTACAAGCATATAATATTTAGCCAATTTGATATTAAAAATAAAATAAAATTCTTGTAGAATAACAGATGCCTTATAACTAACAATCTGACCTGGTTTTATCTTTTTACGACGACGCTTCCATTGAAATTAATCTTCCCCAATTTTCGATTCCATTCAACTTATCACCATTATGGACCAACACCATTAAATTATAATTTTATACTTTAATCATTCTTGCCATAGACTTCTAATTGTAATTCGTTCACCCTATACTTCAAGATTATGTTCTTCCTTTCGCCTCGACATTTAAATTGTTTTATTGTAATCTTTCTTAACATCAAGCATTCTGGCCTATTTTCCTCAGACCTCGAAGCCCTATTATTTTTATGTCTTAGTTTACGATTAATTCATAAAATAATCCTACTTACGTTTTAAACGGTAATTTTCATATACACACTCATTTATTTCACTTTGTATCACTTGTTACGTATTATTCAGTATTACTGGCAATGCACTTGGGCCTTCATTGAGTTCAAAACTGACTTTCTTATCGCGGTGCTTGCTAATATAATTTCGAATCCCCACTGCATCCGTGGTGTGGTCTAGAACCTGTCGTTTGCTTCGGACCAATCAAATAATTCCATTTCGAATATTTTCTGATGTAATGCTCTGCGTTCGTTCATAATGCCCACCTGCCTGCAGGTGTCTTCACTATCAACATGCTGTATTTTGATAGAATAGTCGCCTTTCCATAAACAACTGATGCAATTTTACTTTAAACTTTCATTGTTTACATGCGATTTACGCAATTTTAATCATTTCTCTTATCAAAATGGTTAGATCTTTATACGCATTAGATTAGCTACATGAAACTCTATTTTCACCTCCGTATTACTTAATCGTCTGAGACTCTTTTCTTAATGCGTGTCTAATTATTCTTTATCATTTATACGCGTGCTCCCACTGAAAAATATTCTTATTCGCTTTACTTATATCAACTGAACACTATCTACAGGGTATTTAATCTTTACCATCCGTTTAATACTCGTATTTCTCATTCCTACGCCAACTATGCGTCTTCCTATGTCTTTCCTGCGTCGCCCAAAACTATTTCTACTTTGTACACAGGGTGTTGCCTACTTACTATCTACTTCTATTTCTTACTTATTTCCTGAAATAACTACAATTTTCTGCTGCCTATTCTAATTACTCATTCTCTAGTGACCTTCACTATGTCGTGCACCCTTAAACAACCCCTTATCACAGCATAATTCCCCCAAATTAAAATATAAAATTTTATATCAATGTCCATTTTTGTTGCCCAACGTGAACTCAAACTCACATTGGTATGAAATTATTATATTTTATTTCCATATTGAAATTCAACCTTTTCATTATTAAACTCATATTTACATTTTATTTATCCCATACCTATGTCCTATTATACTATACTATTCCTACCTATGCCTATTCTTATGTTCAAATCCTATTCTATTTCTCTATGTATACCTATTCATAATTTATTTTACATTTCCTTTTATCTATTCATCTGTCCTTGTATGGGCCAATTCAATTTATCTATTTTCAACTTCCTTTTTCACTCTTAAATCTGGGTCCTTTTAATCTATATTTTCAATCCTATATTTATTATCTATCCTATATCCTAAAAATCTAACCCTACTTTGAAAAAATTCACACTTCCTTAAATTCAAAATCAAACTAGCTATATCTAATTCTAATATTATTCTCTAAATGTACGTAGTGTTCCTCTACACTATTACTAACTATTAATATTTCATCCTTATAGTGGATACTAAATTCCTCATACGGTCCCAAAATATTCTTGATCACATTCTCTAATGCATCCGTACTCGAGGACAAACCAACCGGGACCACCCTAAATTGGTATAATTTTCCTTCTACCGAAAAACCCGTATATTTCCTTGATTCACGCGCTAATGGAATCAAACACAATGAATTCTTTAAGTCTAATTTGCTATATATTTTCTTATTACCTATTCTTGCTAATATGCTTTCCATCGTTGGTGGACAATTGTATTGCGGCTTCGTTCGCTTATTTATCTTTCTTGCATCCAAACATAACCTAATGCTATTATCATTTTTCTTCACGACGACTAATGGATTCACCAAATGTGTACTGGAGTTTTCTATAATGCCTTCACGTAACATTTCCTCAATTTCTTCCTTCACTCTATTCCTATATGCTACTGGGATAGGATATATCTTATTGTTAAACGGTTCCTCATTCATTACTTCTAACTTGTGCACATAACCCTTGGCAATTCTCGACTTCGACCCAATTAATTCTGAATGCTTATTCAATAATACATTCACCCTATTTTTTAAATCATCTGGACACTTAATCTCTTCACTTTCATTACCCCCATTATTTATCTCTTCACTAAACTGATTAATATTTACGCAGTCATCTTCTATTACTATATTCCCCTCTTCATACCATTTAATATATTTCCCATTACACTCAATCTCTTTGCATTCCGCATTTATCTTCAACCCCAACTTATCTATCATATTCATCCCAAATATAACATCTATCTTCAGTCCAGGTACCACCATGAACTCATTTTCCCATATTCTATTTCCCATTTCACATCTCAGAATTCTTAAATCATCTGGACACTTAATCTCTTCACTTTCATTACCCCCATTATTTATCTCTTCACTAAACTGGTTAATATTTACGCAGTCATCTTCTATTACTATATTCCCCTCTTCATACCATTTAATATATTTCCCATTACACTCAATCTCTTTGCATTCCGCATTTATCTTCAACGCCAACTTATCTATCATATTCATCCCAAATATAACATCTATCTTCAGTCCAGGTACCACCATGAACTCATTTTCCCATATTCTATCCCCCATTTCACATCTCAGAATTACCATTTCATTTATTACACTAAATCTCTTATTATTTGGTGCCACTAAATTACACCTTGCTATCTTTATCGCTTTATCCCCCAATTTCTCTCGTTTAACAAATTCTTCCGCTACAAGTGATGCCTCTGCTCCAGTATCAATTAATACTTTAACCATTTTATTTTCCACCTTTAAATTAATTATTGGTAATAAGTTTCTCTCAAGTCTTCCTAATTCATTATCCATTTCATATTTAATAAACTCGCGCTGGTGCTCATATCCGTTAATCCGTAGAATTTTCCTTGGTTCGTCCGTACTCAAAAATCCTGATCTCGCGTCGAAGGTCCTGCCTGACTCATTCTTCCTGTATCTGTGCAATTCGTGTTCCTTAATTCCACACTATTAATATTTCTTGCTGGTGTCCGTCGATCATCCTTTTCCTGTCTATTCATTACTCCATTGTTTCCCTCATGATTCGTTCTCTCTATTCGTTGCCTTGGTGTCTGACCATTATCCCTGTTCTGCCTAAAATCATTATTAAAGTTTCCATAGTTCCCCATTAAAATTTCTTCCGCGATCATAATTATACCTGTTCCTTCGATAATTATTCCTAGTCTCATCATTCCTTATGAAATTCGTGCGTCGATCCCTAAAATTATTTTCCTTTCATCATCATTTTCCAAATCATCATATCTCTGCAAATAATCAATAAACGTGTCTCTATCCACTATGTTTTGCGTCGTTATGTATCGCTTTACTTCCGCATTAAAATGACTTGCTAAATACTTTATAATAATTTTATCTTCTAAAGGAGGATCCAATTGCTTCGCTACAGTAAATTTCTCAATCGCATATGATTCTCGCGTTATCCCTTTCGCCAAATCGTATCTTCCCATAATCAAATCATTTCGAATTCGATTTTGCTGGTTGTCATTCCAGAATTGACGTAGAAATTTGCTTTCAAACTGTTCAAACGTTTCTATTTCATCCTCAACTAGATTGTACCATTGTTTAGCATTCCTTTTAATATTGCCCTGATTAAATTTAATTTGAATAATTCATCTGTGTATCCCTGTATCAACATTTTAAAATTTTTCAGAAATATCTTAGGGTTTACTTTTCCGTCCCCGTAAAATTTCGTAAATTGTTCCATTGAAAGATTCGTGTGCATTAGCTTAATTGGTTCCCTATTAAAGTTTATTGGATTGCTTTTTAAATTATTTATTTCTTGATTTATTGTTCTGAATTCCGTTTCGCAATTTTCTTCAATTTTATTTAACTTAATATTTAAATTCTTAATTTTATTGTTGGACTCACTTTCGAACTCTTCTCGTTTCGTTTTGATTAAAGAAATATGATCCCATAAACCGTCTATCTCCTCAGAAACTCTACCAACTCTCTCATTCAATTGTGCTTTCATCTCCGCGATATTATGGTTTGCTTCTTTCAGTCCATCACTAAGATTCTTAATTTTACCCTCCAATTTCTCATTGTTTTCATCCATTTTATTTTAACTGCATTTATGGCTTGCTCACTCCTATCCATCTTTTCATTCAATGCCATTAAGATATCCAACATCTTATTTTCTTGTGAAGTTCGCCTCTCTTCACTGGAACTGGTTTCCTGAATTATAACGCTCTCCTGGGATCCTATCTCTACTCCTTGTTGTCTCAAAGCCTCCCGTGTTTCCCGTATTTTCTTGTCCATTATTATTAAATTTATATGCTAAACTTTTTAAATACTAAAATTTATCTAACTTTAAATTACTGTACAAATTTCACTATTGTTAATTGAAGCTTTTCAAATCCCGGTTTAGTTTAATTAATTTATATAAAATCTTACAATCGTACTTTAAAATTTATTTTAATTTAATTCGCCCTCTTAATTTCAGTTTATTGTGGTTTAATTTACGAGCCCTCTTAATTTCAGTTTATTGTGGTTTAATTTACGAGCCCTTCGTTGGGTCGACATATTAATTGCTGTACTACCCCTTTAAGTGGGTCGACCTATTATTTCTGTAATATCACGTGTCCTTACGTTGAGCGACCTATTTATTTTAATTGCTATAATACTAAATTAAATTATTGAACCACCATTTTAATCTTTCCTACAGCTTGTGATTATTTCCTCCTCCAGCTGTTTCTTAATGTTGCTATCAACTGGAATTTATCATAAACAACTTTATCGACCAATGACAAAATTCAACAAGTTACCGCCTTTGCGGGTTATCTCTGCCCTACTTAATTTGTGGCTCCTCCTCAATCTTATGACCTCGGCTAGCATATATTTGTAATTATAAAAATTCAGTAAGTTTGGATCCCATTTAATGAAACTAATGCTTTATGTACAGCTTTGACGTTATTTACAATACATTTTCAAATTAATTCACCTTTATAAATTTCATTTATCAACAACCATTTAATTTGTACTAAAACCCAAAGTCACCAAAGAAAACTCATTATCTTTACCAACAAATGTAGAATATTCTAAATCCGTTTTCTTATTATTATTTCAATACGTATTCAACCCTTTGTTGACTTGTTTACAAGCATATAATATTTAGCCAATTTGATATTAAAAATAAAATAAAATTCTTGTAGAAAAACAGATGCCTTATAACTAACAATCTGACCTGGTTTTATCTTTTTACGACGACGCTTCCATTGAAATTAATCTTCCCAATTTTCGATTCCATTCAACTTATCACCATTATGGACCAACACCATTAAATTATAATTTTATACTTTAATCATTCTTGCCATAGACTTCTAATTGTAATTCGTTCACCCCTATACTTCAAGATTATGTTCTTCCTTTCGCCTCGACATTTAAATTGTTTTATTGTAATCTTTCTTAACATCAAGCATTCTGGCCTATTTTCCCTCAGACCTCGAAGCCCTATTATTTTTATGTCTTAGTTTACGATTAATTCATAAAATAATCCTACTTACGTTTTAAACGGTAATTTTCATATACACACTCATTTATTTCACTTTGTATCACTTGTTACGTATTATTCAGTATTACTGGCAATGCACTTGGGCCTTCATTGAGTTCAAAACTGACTTTCTTATCGCGGTGCTTGCTAATATAATTTCGAATCCCCACTGCATCCGTGGTGTGGTCTAGAACCTGTCGTTTGCTTCGGACCAATCAAATAATTCCATTTCGAATATTTTCTGATGTAATGCTCTGCGTTCGTTCATAATGCCCACCTGCCTGCAGGTGTCTTCACTTATCAACATGCTGTATTTTGATAGAATAGTCGCCTTTCCATAAACAACTGATGCAATTTTACTTTAAACTTTCATTGTTTACATGCGATTTACGCAATTTTTAATCATTTCTCTTATCAAAATGGTTAGATCTTTATACGCATTAGATTAGCTACATGAAACTCTATTTTCACCTCCGTATTACTTAATCGTCTGAGACTCTTTTCTTAATGCGTGTCTAATTATTCTTTATCATTTATACGCGTGCTCCCACTGAAAATATTCTTATTCGCTTTACTTATATCAACTGAACACTATCTACAGGGTATTTAATCTTTACCATCCGTTTAATACTCGTATTTCTCATTCCTACGCCAACTATGCGTCTTCCTATGTCTTTCCTGCGTCGCCCAAAACTATTTCTACTTTGTACACAGGGTGTTGCCTACTTACTATCTACTTCTATTTCTTACTTATTTCCTGAAATAACTACAATTTTCTGCTGCCTATTCTAATTACTCATTCTCTAGTGACCTTCACTATGTCGTGCACCCTTAAACAACCCCTTATCACAGCATAATATATATATATATATACTCTAAAGTTCATTACCAAGCGCTGTCAAATTGTCAGTCGGCACTTTATTCTCAACGTCCGAGAGTGCAAGCCGCTTTTGCAGACGAGGTAAAGTCGAAATGTCCCTGTCGAAACACATGGCTTCTAACAAAGTTAGGAAAAAGTAGAAAATAATAAATTCTTGGTGTCTGGAGGTCGAGCCTAACAGCGGTTGCGTGAGCATGATTTTCAGTAAGCCTCGCTCCGAGCAGTTTTAGTTGATCCCGACAGGCCTGAGAATATGGAACTCCTTTGGACATCATTTTAGACAGTTGGTATATATTAATACAATAGATTATACTAATATTTTTCATCTTAGTGCAATATCTTAAGGACATATCTTCAATAACATTTTCGATAATAAACTAAAACAAATTTTTATGGCAGTAATTTAAAGCAAAGATTTATGGTTTCGTTCTATTCAATTTAATATGCAGTAAAGTAAACGCTGATTCTACATGGGACCTCAATATTTCAAACTTACCGATGACTAATATCACACCCGGATATTACGATGGAACTGTCCGACAGCTGACGTCAAGGTCTGGCACCTGTGGTACATTTTTGATGCACGTGAGTGTTTTTAACTTTTCATAGCTTTGAAATTATAGTAAATTATTATGAATTATCCAACATTTATTGTTTGAGTAACGTAAATATAAAGTAGTTTTTTTAAGAAGCCAGTAACATTAACGAATAAGTATCTTGTTTTACAGTTTGTTTGCACATGTACGCAAACAGTGTATTTTATGAAATTCTGAATGACAACCTATGTCAGACAAAAAAATATGTAGATTCCGTTTTCCAATCTAGACGCCTTATGCTGTCTTGATTAAATTTACATTATGTTTAAAGACTTTCAGGTCATGTAAAGGCACTTTCATTGATATATGAAATTTGCGTGTTTATTGTAGATTACAATTAAATTAGAATATTTGCATTTTAAAATGTCTGCTCTTTGATAATTAATTTTTTGTTGTAGTGATCAAGGAAGTACTTTTCTGATTAAAAGAAATTTATGTGTTATGAACAATTAATAAATAATATGTTTATCTAATCAAATTTTATAGATATGATCTACTCATAGATCTTAATTTTGAATGTAAAACTTCATTAGAATTATTATGAAAAAATTATGAAAAAGATACACATTTAAATATTGCAGTCACATGTATATAATCAGAAATTTATCCTAATAGAATCCCTTTTGTTTTTGAAAGACGTTTTATTATTCAACATTTAAAAAAAGTGCAAGTCCTCCCGGAATAGAAAGTGTGTGTAATGAAAATAAATTCCCTCAGTATATTTTAGATGCCTAAATTCTATTATTCTATTTTTGGCAAATGTTTTTGAGGACACAAATGGTGTCCATGTTGTGCTTTTGTTTGTTCACAGGTAAAGCTGAGACATCTGTATGACATCTGGTGGTTGAGGTCTTCGTAAGTGTGTCCGAAAGAGTGAAATTCAAGTTTTATGGCTGTGTTAGTGGTGTTAAGATAAGGTTTCCGCATTCCCCTTATACAAGCACAGTTAAATTTTGTTGGTTATTGTATTAAAAAATACGGTGGCGCTCATTAAATATATTTTTGGTCTTTTATTCACCCATGACCCAAGCTCATGATCTACCCAGAGCTAACACTCGACTAGCCGTTTACATCTTAAGAGTTTTTCTTTGTCTCAAGCCATTCTCCATCCAACATTACCTTGGGCTTACATTAAAAAGAAGAATTTCTCGACCTTGTGATATCAAGTTAAGGGTTAGGAAATTTGGAGGTTTAATTTTTAGCTGATAGTCACGAGGGTAAAGCTTCTAAAGAATAAAAAGAAATATTACAAGATAATAATTTTATATTCTTTTACAATATATATATATATATATATATATATATATATATATTGCTATGTATTAATAGGAACTATCGAGCCCCGACGTTGGGCCGTCTAATAAAAATTGATATGATAACGCCGTACTCGGTGTCAATGGTGTTTTCATACTTACCTCCACCTCTCTGTTTTCCAATCAAATTTTAAATCTCACTAATGTTATTATTATTCTACTACGGCTAGCTTTTATTATTCTACACAGACTGCACAACGTTACGATGATCAATTTTTCTCTCTTTTACCCCTTTATGATTACCTCTTTGTTTGAATTATAAAATGAAGTTAATTAATTCCATATAATGAAAAGAAATATTATGTACAGGTTTTGAAAATTATTAAAATACACTCTTCAATCAATCAATATCGCAAGTCTTATTTATCTCAAAATTTATGTGCTTTGCAATCAATCTAAAGTCACCAAAAACTACTCTTTTTACCAAAGAAACCTGGAACGTTCAAAACCCCTTTATAATATTACGTACTTTTAACGTATGCCAAGTTTGTTGCTGACTCTGTAACACTTTTATATTAATTAAGTAAATTCAATATTCAAATTCAAATAAAAAAAATGTCTTAAAACTAATAAGATCTGACCTGCTACTTAACTAGAACTGTTTTTTCTCCATAAATTACTTCGTGCTTCTTTATTGATTCTCGCAACTCAAAATTGTACCAAAATCATCGACGCTTTAAAATATTATACTATCAAATAGAATTTTTCATGCATTTAAATTGTTATACCATCCATTATCAACCAACATCAATTCAGAATTATTGTCATCAATTTATTATACACCAATTTGGATTTCGTTATCATCAGCCTCAAATTTATTACATGTCGAAATTATTGTCATCCGCCTCAAATTATTGTCGTCACCCTCGAATTTATTATCGTCAGACTTGAATTATTATATTATTACATTTCGAAATTATTGTCATCCGCCTCAAACTATTACATCTTACTTGAATCAGGATTATACACCCATTTGAAGTTTTATCTATCCACTCGGAGCCCTAATATTATCTTATTAGTTTAAATAAATTCCCCAAATTCTACTTACGTTAATCGGCAAAAGAAATCTTCATATTCGTATCACTTATCTGTCACTATACAATTTTACTATTAAAATATTATTACGCGTGACTTTTCGATTCAGAGCATCGTAGCTTTTCCTTCTTGAGTTAAAACTGAGCTCTGTTATCATTGCTCGCTGTTAATATATGGGTTGATCCCACTTGAATGTGGGCTTGACTTATAACAAGTCTGTCACTATCTTAACCAATGAGGTCTTTGTATTTCTTATACTTGAAGTAGTTTTCTCTGTAACATATTCTTTTCCCAGGAAATGGCTGTTTGCTTATAGACACCTCGTTATCAGACCATACGGTGTTTTGAGTAAATAATCGCTTTTTCATATTGTACAAAAATACTTGATGTAATTTTAATTTCGATTTTCATGTTTGTTTATTTATTTACGCATCTTTAATTACATTTACTATCAAAAATGTTAATTGTTTCTACGCACTTATACAAAGCTTTGTTAACTTTTATCTCTTATCTCCGTATTATATCATAACTAATTAGAATCCTTTTGAATGCATGTTTAATTACATTTATTATCATTCTCTTCTAAATACGCGTGCTTCTACTGGTTAATATCGTTATTTGCATTACTTAAAATTAATAAAACTCTATATACCGGGTGTTAAATATTTATTATTTACCTAATGCATGAATTACCTATTTTTATGCTAAATATGCGTCTTATTGTTATAAGATGTGTCTATTTGCGTCGCTTAAAACTAATTATACTCTATATACAGGGTGTTAAATGCTTATTATTTACAAACTATCCCAATTACTCAATTTTCTACTACATAAATGCAGTTTTCTGCTTTCTATTGTAATTTATGGTTACTAAACGACCATTGCTATTAAGTACACCCTTAAACAACCCCTTATCACAGCAATATATATATATATATATATATATATATATAGGGTGAGCTTTAGTGTGGCAATAATCGATAACTCCGTTATTATAAAAGCTACGTAAACCAAATTTGAAGGCGTATTAGGCATGCCTAAAGTGCACATTTAAAAAATATTTGTAAGCATACAGGGTGTTTCATAATTCCAGGGCATATTAAACTTATATTTTTTTAATAGAACAGCCTATATATTATTACATTTTTGGAAAGTCCATAAGAAGAGCTTTAATTTATTATAAAATTGTATCTGTCTATTCCTTTTAGTTTTTGAGATATTCAACTGTTTTTAGAAAAAATGACCCTGATTCGATACATTGCCACTGCACTAATACAAAACTTATGTTAATTTTCAAGATGCAGAACATTTTACTATATACCATAGTATTTTTGTAATTATCACTCTTTCGAAATTTCTTCACAGTATACAGGGTGTGTCAGGTTTAGCAAAATGCAATTTTTAAAACTTTTTTTAAATGGTATTCTACCAATTTTATTGCTACAATGGATACATTAAGTGTCATTTCATTTTTGTTAAGCATTCCCTATTCTTACTTCCATTACTTTCTGAGATATTTTTGATTTTCCTCAAATTTTATGAATATTTTTAATTTACATAACTAAAAATAACTTACTATTGGAGAATATTATAAAACAATTAATACATTTTGATTAACAATTAACTACACTTATCCAATAACAATTTTCACTAAAAATATAACAGCCTACAATAATACGCTATCAACAGAATTTTGCCAGATCAACAATAAGCATTTTATTCAAAATGTTCAAGCAGGAAATTAGGCAGGCTTTGAAAAAAATAACAATTACAATTAAAATGTCATTTAGGTTTATTAATTGTAGTGTGTTGTCATACAGTAATTTTGAATGTTTTTGCAAACAAACGAGTTATACGAATTAATAGAATTGTTAAAAATATTAATTTTTGCCTATAACACGAAAACAGAAGAAGATCGCTTTGTGATTTTACCATTGAATTGATCTCAAAAAGTTGGCCCATGACTGCGCACACATTTTGATTGTATCTTTAATAACAACTAGGTTACCCATTTAATACATCCAATTTGGGACACACTGTACATTGTGTACATACAAATTGTTCATTTTTGGTACTATTGTGTTTTGTATATAATTTTGTTTTTTTAAATTAGAGGTTTTTTAGTTTGTAAATGCTTGATTGTGCGCGAGCATATTTTTATTTCAGTCCTCCCTTAATTTTTTTTTAATACTCCGCCCACTCACCGATTGAGCCCGGTCAATTTCTTCTTTTTCTTCCTTGTTTTTATTTATTTTTATACTACGTCGCTGAACGTAGCAGTCTTCATAAGTTTTCTTCTTCACTACTACCGTTTCACATCTCAAAAGAAAGAAAAAGTTGCGATAGACCGTAACAGTGATTGACTGTTTTAGTAATAGGGTACGTAGGGTATCAAGGGCAGAAAATCGTTAAGAAGCTACTATTGTATCAAGGAAGGCGACAAATTTTGTATGGCCCCTTGGTTGCAAAATCATAGATCCGACACCGACGTTAGTTCTATTTATAAAAGATTTAACTGAATTTATTTTTAATTGAAAACTCCTTTTAATTAACACGAACTATGTTAGTGTATTTGACTTAAGTATAAATTTATTATAAATACACTTTTTGTACCTTCTTCTACTAATATCTACAAAAGAACATTTAAAATTCGTTTATAGTCATTTATTAATTGCTGTGATTTTAGAGATAGTGTCAATAAATTTTAAACTCGCATATTTAAAATAAATTTTTTGGTATAAGTATTAATTTTTACGTAGTAATGTAAGAAACATTCTCCGAAAGTGGGGCCTGACTACAGTTAAGTCTTCTATCCTTCACCCACAATATGGGCTAAAATTGTATGCATATGCTAAACACAAAGTGGTATTCAAATTTCCAAGCACGTGATTGTAGATATCTCAAATAGTCAAAATAGAAATCTAATACTTCAGAATTAAAAAAAAATCTAGCGGTTTCAAGCGTGATTCTTAATGTTATTTTGATTATATCTATGTTGGATTCTATTTTAATCCTATCCGCATATTTTGTCCAAACTATAAAAATTCATCTTTATTTAACGTTATATGCATAGATCGTACATTATAATAACGTTGAAATGAACTTTCATAGTGTCATAGTTCAAATCACAGCAGGTTACGTATTGGAAGCCGACACCTACACTATCGCACCAATAGTGTGGGAACTGTATATTACTTATGACCACAGAGCATTAAAATATGAGACCGACCACAGCCAACTTGCAATCAATTTTCTAAATAAATTAGGTAAATATACATACGTGTGAAAGCCTATAATTAATACCTGCAAAATTTAATTTGGCTTAAGATATTCCAACGTTGCCCGAAGCACAACCGCATTTACAACCATCATTAACTTTTAATGATGCGATTATTGAATTGTTCTACTTATTCAGTGAGTGTAATTATATGGAAATTGCGAATTGATTACAACCATCTAGTAGGCGAAAACTGAAAACTTATTCTATTGAGAGATGCTAATTTTTAGCCTTGTATATGTTTCTGCGGTGCTTTTATTAAATAATACCCAATTACCAAATTCTAGAAACTCGTTTTTCGGTTATTGATGGTTCTATCCTTATATATATGAAATTACTACTAAAATTCAAACTGGAACTTTTGCTACGGCTACAATAATATGTAAATTTAAAAAGTAAGCAAGCATATTTCACGTACATGATAAAAACGCCTGGAGAAATTTATTGCATTTGTTTCCAATCAACATCGTAAATAATTATTGCGCAATTTAATTATACTTTTGCTAAATGATTAACTGTTCTGCGAATAAAATATATTACAAACCATCACCGATTTAAAATTTTTAGACAGTGTTCCACCATTAATTAAATACTTTGAATATCTCTTAATCAGTGCAGGATGCATCATTTATAACTTGCTGGCGTTACTTATTATTTGTTTCAATTTTCTACTTATCTATTCTTAGTGAGGTATTATCAAGTTTTTCTCGAACATAAACATGCAGATAAGCAGAAAAAGGATATTTTCTATCCTATCAACTCTCTGACGTGTTTCTTGCTTGTCAATTATTCAATTGCAGTAATTTCTTTTGGCGTTCTTGACTGTCAACGAATATCGATGATTCTTTTCTCTTCCGCCTGCTTTGGAGTATTGTAAGTTTCTTTTGTGTCGTTGAGATTAGAAAGTAGAAAAAGAGAACTACGTAATACTCTTTACCAATACTTTTTCCTCAGTTTTTTAGTAAGATGTAGATGAGTACAAATTTACTTTGATCCTACTCAACGCAATCCCCATAATGGATAATATTCCCGAAATGCAGTTAAGTAAATTTACAAGCAATGCATTTCAAACTCTAACACCAGTGAAGCTATTGTATTTAAGTAAAGAAACCTTAACAATTGACGTTGAGGGGTGAAATTGCTATTTTTTAAAATTTAAACCCATTTTACAATATAAATTAAATTTGCTACTGATTAAACATTATCTATATTAGAGCACCACGTTAGTCTTCATATTTAAATTGAACAAAAAGATAAAATGGCATAAAGTGGAAGAAATGCATGCTATCAAAGTCATAAAAAGATTAGAATCAGTAATTAATAACCTTAAAAATGTTACGTTCATTTTCGGCAATAATTGGTTATTTTATTTACAGAAATTCTTTTTCTAGGATTAAATTCTCCAACAATACCCGATATATTTTACCTGTTCAGATAAACTTGCTTTACCATAATTTTCAACTCAAATCCCGTGTTAATTCATTATCCGTTCGTATAAATTCCATGTCTATTGTTAAATCCTTCCGCATATTAATAATAAATACTCTTTCTAAGAATTTCGCAACGTAAATCTAGTTGTTTGAAACGACAAGTTTATGCTACAATTAATTAATCAAGATCCTGTTTTAAGTATCTGTGAGCGCGTTATACGTCCCTATAACGTATAATTGCGTTATAGTTGGTTTGCCATCTAAAGATTTGTCGAAATAATACATCCCATTATTCTCCGGTAAAACCGTGTTTTCCTGTTTCAATCGCGTTTCGATAACGCGGATGTTTGCTTTTCAAGTTCGTGTTATTTAGAACTTCTTCTAAACTTTGATTCTGCAGCTTGTGCCTTGATGCACTTCGTTCTGTTACTCCAAGAGCGATACACGTTTCTCCTCTATCAAATGTGCAGATTTGGTGTGCATCGGTAAGCGCTCCTAAGTTATTAATATTAGTAAGATTTTTATTTTTTTAGCTCTTAGCTGGAGGCTAAATTGCTTGTTTCGTAGCCCGATTATTCCTTGATGTAGATCAACTGCTCTTGCATGTAGACCTCCGTTGCAAATACAGTAGTAGCATGGTTGTTGCTGACTACCGCGGCAATGCTGTGTCAATTCGCCTCCGGGGGCTGACAAGAAAGTATCCTGACACATGTATGTGATTTGCTTTCCTTTTTTAACATACCCAGGGATAAACCCCAATTTGAAATTAGATACGCTAATGTTTGTTCTGTTAAAATCTTTACTAGAAAAGTATTGAACTTTAATGTTTTTGCTTTTTGTACTTAACTCATCTGCTTATACGAAAGTATCAGCAGTATTCTTTTTTTACTGATTAGAGTTATAACAAATGCTTCGTATGGAAAAATCCTTACTAGAGAGATTTCTAAATTTAATGTTTTTCCTTTAATTAACCCTTCCGCTTATACGAACGTATCAGCGTTATTCTTTTTGGTACTGATGAGATTTATTGCGCACTTCGTGGAACAATTAGTGAATTTGTCCATAGAGTAAAATTGTTTTGTTAAATAGTAACCTTAGTTAATTTTGTTTTGCTGTTTTGATAGAAATTTCTATATTTGTGTTTTTATTGTAAATAGAAAATTGTTGGCGATGTATTATTTTTGTGCTGCTAGGAACCCCTCCCCACTCTAAATTGATAGTTAGCCTGGTATATTTACGTTTTCTTCCGGTTACGTCATGGTACGTAGCAAAATGTATCGGAACGTTTAAGCTACCTTTCTTTTAAATGAACGTCAACCCACAGCACATATTATTAAAAATAAAAATTATGAAATAAATGGTGAAATAGGATACTTGGATAATAATTAAAGTAGCATTGTAAACAAAGACACCTGGAGTTTATTGTAATTTTTTATTTAACGAAAACACATTTTTGTATTTATTCATTACCTCATAAAAACAAATCCTAACAATAAAACTAATAAACAAAATGGAGCATGTTATGTCTTCTTTAAGCAATTTCCTATAGTGATTACAAATATTGTAGTAAATAATAAATGAAGAGACTACATCCTTAATATAACAGCAATTAGGAAATATATGGAACATTCTGAAAAAATTTTTTCGGTTTTTGTTAAGGCAGCCTCATATCAGTCTAGCGATAAGAAAAAATGATCGACAAGTATCGCGAAACAATAAGGTTGCTAATACCCCCTGTATGTTTGTTGTGGTTTGTTTAGCATTCTTCTTAAGCTTCTTTGGGAAATAAACCACTCATAGTTTTTAAAATGATCTTTATTTACGTTTCGTCATGGTCGTTAGGTCATGGATCGAAACGTAAATAAAGATCATTTTAAAAACTATGAGTGGTTTAATTCCCAAAGAAGCTTAAGAAGAATAAGGTTGCTCTCGAAAAATTTGATGACGCATATTCTAGATTTCTCTGCATTCTTCCGGAATAAAGAATTATCCTATATTAGTGTAAGCCTCGTTGGGATAGACGAGTTTTTGTTTGAACTCTATATACTCTATATATAATTAATAAAAACAGTGGTCTTCTAGTAATAAAACTCTTATTTGTTTTTACCGAGCTTTTGATTTATTTGAAATCTTCTTCAGGATGCTGCAAAGTAATTTTGATTGTAACTGTCATAAGAACTATAACATGTTACTTACAAAAACTAGAGTTAAAATACTATCATGGTTTTGACAAATATCATTAGAAATTAAAATAAATAAATTATATAAATCATTTGTATAAAACACAAGAAACAACTATTCACGTGACACACATTACACGCTACAAAGTAAAACAAGATTTGGTTTTTAAAATACGAATTCCAATGAGAACCAAAACATGATGATTATTAAAAATATTTAGTACGATAACATTGTTGAAGTGCATGGTCGATTATCTGTATCTGTTTTCAAAACAGATACAAGCAATTTGAACGCTGTGTGGATGCATTTGCTCAAGTACAGGAAATCAAACAACATAGGGTAACTACAGATAATCGACCATGCACTTCAACAATGTTATCGTACTAATTATTTTTAATAATCATATGTTTTGATTTTCATTCAAATACATATGTTAAAAGCCAAATCTTCTTATAATTTGTAGTGCGTAATGTATGTGTCGTGATTAGTTACTTGTTTCTTGTGTTTTTATACAAATGTTTGGTTTAATCTATATATTATAATTTTTAATGATATCTATCAAAACCATGATAGTATTTTAAATCCAGTTTTTGTAAGTAACATGTTGTAGTTCTTATATCAGTGACAATCACACTGACTTTGCAGTGTCCTGAAGAAGATTTCAAATAAATCAATAGCTCGGTAACAAACAAACAAGAGTTTCATTACTAGAAGACCAAATAACCTGTTATTATTAATTAAATACACTGCTGGCCGTCACGTTTTTATGGCCTAAATTTTCGTATATATTTTTATGCTTGATCACAGGCAAATAACTAAAACGTTTAAACTATTAACAAAGTACTAAAGTAAATAAAATAATTAGTTACAGCGAGGGTATTTACATTAACTTATTCTGAAGAACTTTTATAACAATTTTCTTTAATAATTAAAAAGAAATAATGTGTATATATAAAAAAATAATGAAATAAAATATTGGTTTGACAGATGTAAAAGTTACTAATTTTAATTAAATGTTTTTTATGTGTCTTAATCTTTTTGTTTAATTTGCATGTGTTTATGTATGTTATGTATATTTTGATTTTGTTTAATATGATATATATAACAGCGTCATCATGTGTATGTTTATACTAGAAGGTGGGTGAATATTCAATTTATCATAATGTTTGGCATTGTGTGTATTGTGAATTATATTTTTCTTTGTTTGTGTGTGTGTGTGTGTGTGTGTGTGTGTGAGAGAGAGAGAGAGACAGTGAGAAGGTGAGGAGAAGAGAGAGAGAAAGAGTGAGAGTTTGTAAGTGCGAGTATGTGAGTGTATTTCTAATTGCTAGACATGGTTGGAGTTTGCACAAATTAGACTTAGGTTCATCAGTGGGAAATTTAAAATTATTATCTTACCTTCCTGTTCTCTATTTGTATGGCTAGCTCAACGAAAACTATATTGTGAAATATACAAATTGAAATGAAAAACTGCAATCTCAAGAAACATCTTTACATTTAAAAACATTTTTATTTGATACAGAAGAAATTGCTTAAGTTCATACAGAAAATAATTCCTAACTAAGATTTTCCTTACCTATTCTTTGTTAACAGGTACAAATTTTTTTTTAATTACTGTGTAAATAGTTTGTCTAGCTTTGATTACCCCGTTCGTAAAATGTAATTGGACAAAAGCTCTTCACAGATGATTTATTAAGGGTCAAAATGCTTTGAACTGCGGCCTCAAAATTTGATGCAAATTATCTGCATACAGAAAAAATATTATATGATTAAGAACTTATTCTGGCCTACAAATATTTAAATATTTTTATCAGTTACAAACACAGAAATCTAAAAATTATACTTACAATAGTAAAAAGCGCTTATCAAAATCTCATCTCTAACGTAATTAACGGTATCAAATCCTATTTTCATCTTAGACCTCCATCAGTTTATTAGTTTTTAAAGGACATTCATTTTCTGTTTTTAATCAATTAACTTGGCAGCAGCTCCTGTATTGAAGAACGTTCAATCTTTATTGTATTTTACAAAACAATGATGCTTCATCAATATATTGCAGTTAAGATCTCCTATATTACTTATAGAACTAATTCAAAGCATTCAACTCGGCTTTAAACCTTGCATGCCGAGTGTTCGCATATTGTTTGAAATTAGAGGAAAGAATGACCTATGAATTGCCGAATACTAAATCTCGAACCTTACAAGTTATTTGACTTTAGAAAGACTGGCCCGCGAATGAATGCTTCGAACCAAGTTTCCGCTTTTACACAAAAATTATCTCAATACGTCACATTCGAGATCCTTCCTGATGCTTTTGGAAGCATTAGTCACTACTGAGGTAAGAATTTACAACAATTTACACGGCTTTCGCATTTGCACGATCCAATTAGTATCAATTGTCGTAAATTATGTTCATTATAAAACGGTCTATTCTCTTCAAACATACGAAGTTAATAGTCGCATTCCTTCTTACTGAAATGACTAAGACTATTAAATAAGTCTTATGTATTTTATTGCATTTTAACGTTTGCGTGCGTTCCCTGAATAGGGCGTTTATTCAGTAATTAATTTATGCAAAATTTCTTAGTAATTGACGACGTATTTGCTTTATTAATCGCGAAAATTCCAAAACTATGTTTTATTTAAAACTGTTAAAATGAGTTTAAATATTATCTACACACGCGGAAGTCAACTTAGTATTTTGAAAGTACATAATTATTTTATTCTTTGCCAATGCAATAAAATTTGCATAGATTTGTATTCTTAAAAGTGTACGGATGCATATTTAAAAAAGATACCTTAAATCTAAGTTATTTCTAGCACTTTTAATTAATGAGGGCTTCTGTTCTTTTGCTTTATGAAGTGATATTGTTTTAATGCGGATATTTTACAGACAAAAAATTTATTACATAAATAATTAATCCTAGCAAATGCTTTGCATCATAATAAAGTACGCATTTTAAGGCATTTTTAGCAAGAATGAATATTTTTTCAAATCTATACACGGGAATATGCTTTCTATTTTAGTAGTAATAAAAATAAAGCTCGTTTTTAAAGTAACGATTAATTGGCACAAGGTATCTCACTCGGTTGAAAAAAATTGATTTAAAGCGAGGCATTTAAATATTTCTTATTCGTTTTACGATCTCTGCAATGAATTTAATTACATAATTAAATAAAGACTTTTTATTTTTCGTAATAACGCAAGTGCAATAAATGACTTTGTTTTTTAATCACAATAAACTACGCTTATATTATACAAGGTAGAACAGTTAAATGTTTGAAAATTTCAGTATTTCCCGTTTCCCTGTCTTTGGGTGGGTTTTATTTATAGAATTTAGGTTTCAATAGCCTCTCGCGACCTCTTTATCACATCTATATATATATATATATATATATATATATTACTCATATTTAGACCTAGGGTAAAAAATTAAATAATCACATCAAATAATTTTAATCACCGTGTATAAGGAATATTATTAGATAATACGCGTTATTAAAACCGTGAAGCATAAAAATTTATTAGTTTCATTAAACATGAGATTTAAATCATGTACAAGACGCTTTATATCAAAAGAAGCAGTATTAAAAGCTCTGCGTGTAATGTAATTATTCTAAACAAATGGAAATTACGTGCAAAATTTATCTTAATTAACT
This sequence comes from Platerodrilus igneus, assembly GCA_036346225.1. Classification (NCBI taxonomy): domain Eukaryota; kingdom Metazoa; phylum Arthropoda; class Insecta; order Coleoptera; family Lycidae; genus Platerodrilus; species Platerodrilus igneus. The sequence continues at coordinate 2,659,925 of JARFIW010001660.1, forward strand.
CTATTTTAAGTAACCGGTAGTAAAACAAAGTGTACACATAATAATTAATATTTAACTTGTATTCGCTAAAATGAAAGGATAGAAGTCAATTTTAATTGAAGTTAATTGAATCGTTAGTAACAGATAATATCTATAGAAACTTGTAAAACCCAATAAAAAGCAAATCCTAGAAGTGTTAGTTAGAAGTAGGATGTTTGAACACACCTGCGTATTTTAAAAGGCAATTTCAGTTTAATTTGTTTAGATAAACATGTCGATTCTAAGGATATTGGAAACGGTCAGATGCTTTAGCACGAAATACAAAACAGGGTTTATTTAAAAGCTCTGAGAATTAATATTATTTTGAACACCTGCGTAGTTTAAATATCACGTACGGCGAAAATTGTGTAGATAACAAATGGTTTCAAAGAATCTTGGAGAAACCGGGGCTTAATATTCACGAGAATGTGCGATACGGGATTATTAAACCCAGATAGTCCACATGGACTAAAATATAATCGATAATAAAGAATATCAATTTGCACCAATACGAACAGGTTAGAAAAGGAAAGAGAAAATGCGTCAAGCAATGACACATAGAGTAAAAGGCGTGATTTAAGCAACGTCACGAGGGTCACAATTGGTTGAAAATAGGATGCAAATATCAGAGGCAGAAACAACAATTTCTGTACAAAATTAATTAGTTTTTCTCGGACATGTTTGCGTGCCGTGTGAGAATTTCTGAGATTTAAATGGGGCGAGTGAAAATTTCGTAAAAACCGACGCGCGAGCGACGGACTGGGAACATAGAATGAGAAATTCGTAAGAATTGTCTGTTTTGGGGAACAGACCGACAGACAGGCTTTTTGCTATATATACCGGTGGTAATATGAATTTCGGTCTCTTAGACTTTTGACTATTCGATGCGTTAAAAGCTCTTACATCCGCGACTTGATTCAAGATGTTAAACAGTGCATTTTAGTTTGATAAAATAATTTAAAATTTTGCTCGTATATTTTAGTGATTCAAAATAGTTTGTTATTTACGTGCTAACATGAATGTACTTCAGTGCACTTAGATACAAGGTAATAAAATTTAGTATCACTGTACCAATTAGCAAAATTTACAACGACAAATGTATACACAAAAGTAGGCAGTTTTGGCGTATATTGGTGAAAGACGCATGAATTTCTTTGCTATTTTTCGGGGTGTTAATAATTAAATGGTTCAAATACGTGTCTGGATCCACGAAACAAGGGTCAGATATACACAGATGAGTTCCGGAAAAGCCCAGAAACAACTTTAAATAGATGGTGATGGAGAAAATTTTAAAAGCGTTGAGAATTAGAAGCCGTAAATATAATCCTGTTGGACTGGTGTGATTAACTAAAGGGACGATGTACCTTGAAGCTACGAGGACAGTAACCTTCAGGTAAATTATACTATTTTGTTTGACATTTTGTGTGTGTTGAATAACTTTATAATTGATTTACTTTAAATGGACATTAGGAAATTGTACTAACCATAAAATTTTAATTTTAAGATGAAATTTGCTTGTTTAAGTAGAAAGGGTATTTAGTATTGATGTTCTGAATTATGATGAAACTTTGGGTATGTCTTTGAGCTCAATTAGACGAACCTGGTTAATTAACGTAAAGGGGTGGTAGATGCTCCTTTTATACTCAGACTCCGGTCTGCTTATATTGTTATATTAATTAGTAGGCATCCAACAAGGACTTTAATTCTGGATGCACGTTAAAGTGATAATAAAATTAATCTTGAAATTCTTTTAAAACTGAATTTTATGCTGAAATTTAATTTGAAAATTTAATGTATTCTGAATATTGATGTAAATAGAGTTAACGTTGATGTTTGTGGTAGGAATGTGTTGTTTAATTTTATGAATGAGGAGGTTTATAAAATTAGGTGAGCAGCCGAGGCGAAAACAGGATCACAGCAGTTTATGACGCCCAATCGGTGGGACTAGAATTTTTTTTTGTTGAAAGGACCCAGTTCCCGCATTCAAAGGAGTATATCACAGCAGTTTATGGCGACCACAACGTGAGGGCTCGAATTCCAGATAGTGTTTAACTATTCCAGGAAACTGGCGATCTGAGAGAGAGTTTCTGTGTGTGTATAAATTTAAGAGTATTTTGAGTGTGTGTGAGTGAGTAGAACGTATGCAGAGAAAGGAGTGGTTAAGGAGTCAAGGAGTGGAAATTGGAAGTGACGATAGTGCATTGTGTGAAAAAAATTCGAAAATGGAAGAAGCTGGAGGCAGTAGAGATCAGTCGAGGACGGAATCAGGGATCAAGGAAATGAGTTAATGATGAGAATGTTAGAGGAAATGCGATTAGCTAGGAGGAGTCCAACAGAAAATTAGAACAGCTTAGCGATGAATCTAATAGAGCTAGGGAAGAATCGAATAGAGCGAGGAGGAGTCCAACCGAAAATTAGAGCAGATAAGCGGGAAAATTGAACAAAATACTAAAGAATTTACAGAATTTAAAGATAGTCTTACCGTGAAACTGGGGAAGTAGAAAATAGGGTTGAAAAAATGAGCGTGATATTACAGGTCTTCGACAGGAAATGGGACATTTAAAGTCCGAAGTACGCATGTTCTGTGAAGAAGAGATTAATGTAAAATGACTGAAGTGACGGACTCATGTAGGGATCAGTTAGGCAGGGTAGAACGCGAAGTTAGTAGTATTAAATACAACATGTCAAATTTAACGGGGGATGGTCCCAGATTTTCTACAGGTGGAGTATCATTGGACCAACACATGAAATTTTATGGCGATAACAGGGTAAATCCACAAATTTTTATTAATAGTGTAAGAAATCTAGTGGGAAATTTATTTGACGAACAGACTAAACTAAATACGATAAAGGCTTTATTAAAAGACAATGCGGAAGCGTGGTACAATTTAGTAGGACAGGACATAGACACGTATCAGGACTTTGAAAACAAATTTCTAAAGCACTACTGGAGTGACCACAGACAAGATCAGGTACGAGACGACTTAATCACAGGAAATTTAAGGAGAATTTTCAGGAAGTAGGGAGCAATATGCTATACGCAAGTATAGCATAGCAAAGCAACTGAACCCACCACTGACGGACCGACAAATTATTAAGTATTTATCACACTTCGAGGTAGACATAAGACAGCACGTAGCACTACAGAACATGGTGGACAGAGAAATGTTTTGGAATACCTGCAGAGGTACGACGACGTAAGTAGTGGACGACCTCGGGAAAACAGGGAAAGACAGATCAACACAGTTAGGTTTGACAATAGACGGGACAACTATGCTAGAAGGGGAATAATTACGGATACCAGCGACAGAATTGGGAACAGAGACGACCATACGTTAGGAGTAATAGTTTAGGAAGGGACCTGCACAGAGACCGGGACCTACCAGAATGAATAGTTCACCAGACATGAGCGGGACTGCTAATACAGACACGGAACGAGTGGAAACGCCTAGGACGTACGCTGAGGTGACGGCTAGACCAGGACCGAGTAGGGAAAACAGACCTGGACAGGATTTTTAGAACGCGACAGACCACTAGATTTCAGTGTAAATGTATATGAACATCCACGTGAATTTTTCAAAATTGAGGAGGAAGTAGAGCCAGAAACTGAGGAAAAATTATGTTTGCCAATTATTAATTTAGAAATTTTTGAGAATAATGTAGAAGTATTACTTGATACAGGGGCAGAGGCGAGTTTAATATCGGAGGAATTCGTCAGCAAAATTAGGGATAAGGTTTGTGATAGAATTATGCCTATAAAGCGTAGCCATTTAGTAGCTCCAAATAAAAAGAAGTTTGCTGTAGTAAATAGTGTTGTGGTGCTTAGGATAGATATAGGAGGTTTAAGCTGTGAACAGGAGTTTGTAATTGTACCTGGACTGAAGTTTCAGAGCATTTTAGGTGTTGACTGTATGATGAAGTTAGGGGTTTTGATAGATATGGAAAGGAAGGTAGTAAGGATTAAGGATAGGGTAGTGCCATGGAAGGGCAGTTATGAAGTCACAGAGGATGACACGGGGTTTAGTATTAATGTAGTAGAGGTAGAGGATGATGAAGGTAAACAGATCAACACAATAAGATGTCCAGAGGATAGGAGAGTAGAGGTTCAAGCTTTAATACAAAAACATGCAGAAGTAGTGGGGGTAGAAGCAGCATATCAGGAGCAGGTAAAGGCGAAATTAAGTAAAGATGGCAAGTTTGTTTTTAACAAAGTAGATTTAAGGGATTCATTCTGGCGGATTCCATTACATAAGAACTCTAGAAGGTACATAGGATTTTCCATAGAGGGAAAAATCGATAATTGTAAAGTAGTATCGTTTGGTTTGTCGGCAGAAAGGGAAAAAATAATAGATGAGAAACAGACAAGTGTAGGGACTGAAGAAGAAGTAATATTTAAGAGTCAGGATAATAGGGATGATAAGTTTATTGTATGTGAGATAACAGGGATGATAAGTATAGATATAAAAGGGGGAGAAATAGGGATGAAGAGTATTAGGATGGTAAGAAGAAAGACTTGGAGGGTCAAGAAGAGAGTTAGATTTAAATAACTTAATGAACAAAGGATAGAGATAGGTGAACTTTAGTATAGATATAGAACAAGGGATAGAATAGGTGTATATAGAAGAGTAGAAGTAAGTGTTTATAGAAAATAAAGCTAGGTATAGGATAAATATGGGAGATAATTAGAAATAGGTTTAGGATGAGAATAAAGAGTAAACGTAGGAAGAAAATAAGATAGGTTAAGTATAGATATTTCATATAAGATTAGTGGAGAGTTAGGAATAAAGTTAGGAATAGGATAGGTATATAGGATTAGGTAGGGGGAAGTAAAGTATAGTGAAGATTAGTTAAAAGTTAGGAATAGGATAGGTATATAGGATGTATATAGGATTAGATGGATAAGTAGGATAAAGTTAGGGATAATTTCAGTTTATAGAATTAGGTAAGAGTTAGGAATAGGATAGGGATATAGGATAGGTGTAAATAGTTTTTTGTATTGGAGATAAGGTAGGTAAGTTAGATAGATAAGGGTAGAGAGTGATAGGCAATTTTTTTGTAATTTTTTTTGGGCTAAATGCTTAATATTTGCATTCAAATAAGTGGGATTATTTGTATTCAAATAGGGGAAAATACTCATATTTAGACCAGGGTAAAAATTAAATAATCACATCAAATAATTTTAATCACCGTGTATAAGGAATATTATTAGATAATACGCGTTATTAAAACCGTGAAGCATATAAATTTATTAGTTTCATTAAACATAAGAGATTTAAATCATGTACAAGACGCTTTATATCAAAAGAAGCAGTATTAAAAGCTCTGCGTGTAATGTAATTATTCTAAACAAATGGAAATTACATGCAAAATTTATCTTAATTAACTCTATTTTAAGTAACCGGTAGTAAAACAAAGTGTACACATAATAATTAATATTTAACTTGTATTCGCTAAAATGAAAGGATAGAAGTCAATTTTAATTGAAGTTAATTGAATCGTTAGTAACAGATAATATCTATAGAAACTTGTAAAAACCCAATAAAATGAAAATCCTAGAAGTGTTAGTTAGAAGTAGGATGTTTGAACACACCTGCGTATTTTAAAAGGCAATTTCAGTTTAATTTGTTTAGATAAACATGTCGATTCTAAGGATATTAGAAACGGTCAGATGCTTTAGCACGAAATACAAAACAGGGTTTATTTAAAAAGCTCTGAGAATTAATATTATTTTGAACACCTGCGTAGTTTAAATATCACGTACGGCGAAAATTGTGTAGATAACAAATGGTTTCAAAGAATCTTGGAGAAACCGGGGCTTAATATTCACGAGAATGTGCGATACGGGGTTATTAAACCCAGATAGTCCACATGGACTAAAATATAATCGATAATAAAGAATATCAATTTGCACCAATACGAACAGGTTAGAAAAGGAAAGAGAAAATGCGTCAAGCAATGACACATAGAGTAAAAGGCGTGATTTAAGCAACGTCACGAGGGTCACAATTGGTTGAAAATAGGATGCAAATATCAGAGGTAGAAACAACAATTTCTGTACAAAATTAATTAGTTTTTCTCGGACATGTTTGCGTGCCGTGTGTGAATTTCTGAGATTTAAATGGGGCGAGTGAAAATTTCGTAAAAACCGAATCGCGAGCGACGGACTGGGAACATAGAATGAGAAATTCGTAAGAATTGTCTGTTTTGGGGAACAGACCGACAGACAGGCTTTTTGCTATATATACCGGTGGTAATATGAATTTCGGTCTCTTAGACTTTTGACTATTCGATGCGTTAAAAGCTCTTACATCCGCGACTTGATTCAAGATGTTAAACAGTGCATTTTAGTTTGATAAAATAATTTAAAATTTTGCTCGTATATTTTAGTGATTCAAAATAGTTTGTTATTTACGTGCTAACATGAATGTACTTCAGTGCACTTAGATACAAGGTAATAAAATTTAGTATCACTGTACCAATTAGCAAAATTTACAACGACAAATGTATACACAAAAGTAGGCAGTTTTGGCGTATATTGGTGAAAGACGCATGAATTTCTTTGCTATTTTTCGGGGTGTTAATAATTAAATGGTTCAAATACGTGTCTGGATCCACGAAACAAGGGTCAGATATACACAGATGAGTTCCGGAAAAGCCCAGAAACAACTTTAAATAGATGGTGATGGAGAAAATTTTAAAAGCGTTGAGAATTAGAAGCCGTAAATATAATCCTGTTGGAATGGTGTGATTAACTAAAGGGACGATGTACCTTGAAGCTACAAGGACAGTAACCTTCAGGTAAATTATACTATTTTGTTTGACATTTTGTGTGTGTTGAATAACTTTATAATTGATTTACTTTAAATGGACATTAGGAAATTGTACTAACCATAAAATTTTAATTTTAAGATGAAATTTGCTTGTTTAAGTAGAAAGGGGTATTTAGTATTGATGTTCTGAATTATGATGAAACTTTGGGTATGTCTTTGAGCTCAATTAGACGAACCTGGTTAATTAACGTAAAGGGGTGGTAGATGCTCCTTTTATACTCAGACTCCGATCTGCTTATATTGTTATATTAATTAGTAGGCATCCAACAAGGACTTTAATTCTGGATGCACGTTAAAGTGATAATAAAATTAATCTTGAAATTCTTTTTAAAACTGAATTTTATGCTGAAATTTAATTTGAAAATTTAATGTATTCTGAATATTGATGTAAATAGAGTTAACGTTGATGTTTGTGGTAGGAATGTGTTGTTTAATTTTATGAATGAGGAGGTTTATAAAATTAGGTGAGCAGCCGAGGCGAAAACAGGATCACAGCAGTTTATGACGCCCAATCGGTGGGACTAGAATTTTTTTTGTTGAAAGGACCCAGTTCCCGCATTCAAAGGAGTATATCACAGCAATATATATATATATATATATATATATTATAATTCTTGATCACAGGCTTTGAAGACGAGTGTTAAACATTAAATTTAACATGAAATTACATCGAATTATCTATTTTAACAGTTTAAGACGATGTTAAAATTTAAATTAACATGAAAATTACATAAAATTTTATTTTACTAATTTTTATACAATTATATAAATTTCTTATAACAATGACAAAAATTATAAAATAAATTTCGATGTAATTTTATTTATTATAAAGTTATACACCTCGTCTTATAAGCCTAGTGATCAAGAATTTTAAATAAAATTCGATAATTTTCATGGCCTTAAATTAATGTTTACCTGTTCCTAAAGCTGACCTCAAACCCATTAATAATATATCATCATATTTATAAAAGGTCATTATCTCTAAACTATATTATATATATATATATATATATATATATTGCTGTGTTATGCCCTATTATTATGTTGAGCCTCACGCTTGGGCATGTCATAAATTGTTGTGTTATACCCTATTATTTTGGGATTAACGAGCCCTACGGTGGGTATGTCATAAATTTGCTATGATTTCCCCCTCTAATTCTTTTACTATTTTAAGCCCTAGTGTTATAGAATGATAAATTAGGATTTTTACCTTGACTAGCTTACTGAATAGATCTTATTGAATCAAATAAAGCAGTTCTATAATACACAATATAATAATTAATATTTACAGCATTTAAAAATTTCTTTTTTGTTCAGAATATCTACATATACCAGATTTGTTTTTCTGAAAGCCAGCAAAAATATCTTTTAATTATTCAGGGACCTTCGAACGTTTCAAGATACCTATTCCGTTTTCATAAATCTTTTAGTGACCCTTTTTGATGACTCTTACAAATATACAATGTGGCAAACATTAAATCAAAAACAGTTTTCAATAATAAAGTGTATTATGATTGCTAACCTAAAATGGGTTCTGTAGTTCCATCTTAGTCTATGATCTGCATCCCCGTTCTGTGTTCGGTTTCCTTATTAATATGTCGACCCCATATAAGAATCGCCTCCCATAAATCGCTTACAATTAAAATCGTACCAAGTCGGAATATGTCCCAATTAGAATACGTTCATTTTGAATTATCTCCAAAATTAGAGTATCAAATATGTCCCAAATTAAAGTAGAAATTAAAGTCCAAATTAAATCCAAAATTCAAATCCAAAATTAAAATCCAGATTGAAATCCAGATTGAAATTCAAAATTAAAAGCCCTGTTTTATTAATATTAGAAATGAATTTAATTAAGTCGCTTTACTTACGTCTATCTACAGATCGGCTTATTTTCGTTACACAAATTCTCGCACTTTTAACTCTGATTTATTTTGATTTATATTTCACTGGTTACGAAAGTTTTTAACACTTTTGAACATAGTCGTTGCGCAGTTTGAATATAGACGAAAATGTCGCACCGTTACTATCGTGTATATAAGCCCTACCTCCAATTGATTTCATTGGCTTGTTGACATTCTAGGACGATACTTCTGTCTTATCTCGCATTCCTCGGAATTTTTACCAATTACTTAGTTTAGATCTTTCAATGCATGCATTGTCTGTCACGTACGCATCCCGCATATTGTGATATTATTCGAGAATTTCCAACTTTTGACTTTTATTAACTCACGTATTTGGATGTTTGTTAATTTTATCGTCTAATTAAATCGCCTGACGTACTTTTTTTGCCATTAAGAGATAAAACTCGTGATTAACCTCCTGTGTGTAGATACGAAAGCGAAGCAAAATATATTTAATTCCGTGCAGACTAAAAAAAAGTCGCATGTACAGATATTAAATTCATTTCGCATTAATAAAAAGCATATTTTTCAGTGTATTACTGAAAAGGAGTTTTCATTCTTAATGTAATTAATTGTCTATGCATAAAGATGATTTGAACACGCTTCAATCGCCGTCTAAGCGAATATAATTGCATGTACAAGCCATTTATTTATTATATAAATAACATTTCACGCAAAAATAAATAAATTTGTGTTAAAACACGGTTTAATTACCGTACCACCAATTATTTGTTACAATTATTATAATGCAAATTAATTTTAAGATATAAATAAAATGCATTTTTAACTATTCATTTTATTAGTATACAAATCTACCGTAAACAAAGGTAACGCGAACTTTAATTATTATCCCGTTGGTGTATATTTTAAGCATTGAATAAAGGGGTTTCTCTAATTTTTGAGATCAACATGAGTCTTTGAACTCTAAATCAAAATTTATGTTAGACTTAAACAAATAATATTTAAAAGAAAATAGTGATTTACTTATATTGAAAGCTAATAAAGGAAACGTAAGCGTAGCCATTTAAAAAAATAACTATATTCAGAAGATAAATTATATACCTTACTTAATGACCCTTTAACTTACTAGGAAATCTCTGTAAACTCGACATCACGGTTTCAAACACAAATCTTAAAATTAATACAAAAACGAACAATTCATCACTAATGAAAAAACTAAACCACTTAATAATTAAAGCAGCTCAATTCCCAAATTAAAAAACCCTGTAATCTACACCACAGTTACTGACACACACACACACACACACACACACACACACACACAACATGCTATTTAAAAATTTAAATAAAAATAAAAAGGGGGGGGGTCAAGAAAAACACTTACCTGTCAAATGTCAAACTTTACCTAACTTCCAACAATTTTATATATTTAATGTTTGTATTGCTAAACAAATGTATTTCTAATTTATATCTGTAGCCTCCCTTTAGTAAGTAACAGCATACCTATATAATTTCGCAGCATTACTATTTTTGTATAGTATCTTTGACAAAGATTTATAAAAAAGAGTACTCATTATTCAAGAAGACCGAAAGCTTGCAAAAATAATACCATATATATAATATATATATAATATATATAATATAATATATATTGATATGATAACGCCGTACGCCAATGTAATTAACGTCTCTGTGTTTTTCTCCAATCTTCTAAACTATTATGCCACGGCTAGCCCTTTTTAATTTACACAGAGTGAACAACGATACGATGATCAATTTGTGTTTATCCCTTTAACTCTTACCTGAGTGAATTGATAAAACGAAGTCAATCAATATTCATATAATGAAAGGAAATAATATTTATAATTTTTGTAATCCTTTAAATACACCTATCAATCAATTAATGTTATATGGATTATTTATCCCAAAATTTATATCCTTTTAATTTAATTTAAAGTCACCAAAAACGACACCTTTTACAAAAAAAACTGGAACGTTCGAGACCTTCTTAAGATTATTACGTAAGTTTCAACGTATTCAATTATTTTTGGTGACTCCTTACAAGTTTTAGAGAAAATTAATATATTCAATGTTAAAATCTTAATTTGAAAGGATTCCTTAAAACTAGGTAGCTCTGACCTGTAACCACATGATGAGTTGTTTGCTGTTGTGGATCAACACCCCCCTTATTATTTTCAATCAAAAACCAATGCTCTGCTTTGTACTGCTTATGTTTGAACCAATAATCCTGTACGTTTACCCCTTGTTTCCAAAATTCACCTCGTGCTTTATTTTATTTTTCTCCATATAAGCCTTAGACCTCTTAAATACCACTTGGGACTCGTAGGTTTCTTAGTATTATGAATTTCTGAATTATATTAGAAGCGGATTAGAATACCAGCCTTAGGACCATGGATTAGAATTAGAATTGTCCCAAAATTAGAATTGTCCCAGAATTAAAAGGTGATTAGAATTAGAATTGTATTAGAATTGGAATACCAGCCTTATGACCATGAATTAGAATTAGAAGCCCTATATCATTATAAATATTTAATTTAAATTAATTACCCAATTTCTACTCACGTTTTTTGAAGAAAACGGCAAAAGCTCTTCATATATTCTTAACGCAAATGTTACACAACACTATATTTTTCACTATAATATAAAATTTATTTTTCTGACGCGTAAATATTTGATTAAGGGTATTGAGGATTCGACGTTCTTCAAATTGCTACTGACCGTTTCTTATCACTTCTGGGCGTTATATAGCTTTTTCCCTCTACATTCGGATTGGTTTTCCAAGCAGCCTTGCAAATTGTTGTGACCAACCATATTTGCCCTGGACATTCTTAGTATATTTTCCAGCTAATTTCTGATGAAACTATTTTGGAGCTTCGTGTCATGCTGTTATTTACTATTGTTTTAATTGTTATCGTAGCTGGACTTTTAACTTATGTCTGTTGTTTTGTGTAGATACAACTTTTGGAGAATTGTACAAAATAAATGATGTAACACGAATGCTGTTTCCGTTTATGTTAAACTCATCTTTGATAGTGCGTTTTCTTATCAAAGCGCTCATTGTTCCTTCTTTATCACAAGCATAATTGCATGAGGATTTACTAGGTTTTATCTTATCTTCTGCGTGTCTGTTTTATAAACTTGTTGAACACCTCTCAACGTAGTTTAATTACATGTATGATTATTTGTCTGTTGAATACGTGTTCTATTAATGGAGGATATGCTTACTGGCATTGATTAAAGTTAATTACGGTCCAAATACAGGGTGTTAAATGCTTGCTATTTACAAAATGTGCGAATCATTTATTTTCCTGCTAAATAAATGCAGTTTTCTGATTCCCATTGTTATTTACAGTTACTACGCAACCCTTACTACTCAATACACCCCTAAACAACCCCTTATCACAGCATTGTATATATATTATATATGCGGCTTGTAGCATTAAAAAATGAACCGATATTAGCCATTATGTTAGGTGCCAAAAAGTACTGTAGATGGTAGCGGGTGGTGCGCCCAGATGTTGGACGTCAATAAAAATGCTTTAGGTTATAGCTTGAAGATGCCCTAATTATTTTAGTAGCTTAATTTAAGTGAAACAATGAGAATTCAACATCAAGTTTACAATGACATCCAATATTCATTTACAAACAGTCCTTCAGGTAATAATTGCTACATCCACATAATCTTTTTTTAACACACATTATCCAAAAAAAGTTACTTACATGTAAGCATTAAAATCTACAAATAAGGTCCAATATCGTCAACACATCTTAAGTTTAAAAGAAACATTTTAAGGCTACCGTAAATTCTCCCTTTATAATTAGTATTTCACAAGCCTTCTATATGTAAATCACGTTATATACAGATTTCTTTTAGAAATGAGCATGGATAATTTTAATAATCCTTCTTACCTCGTAGTCAAACGTAACTGATCAGATGCATTCGATGAACCCTTTTACGATAGGCCAATTTTAAACTGAATTCGACCTCATTAAAGAAAATTAAATTATTCGCAAAGAAAGTAATCTACATACCAAGTTGTTTTGTAATCTAATCCACAATGAACAAGCACGAATGTCTTTAAAAGGTTTTTAAAATAATGATTTACCATTAAATTGTTTATTGTTCTTGTCTCTTGTTATTGTAAGGTTGTGTCCATTAAACTTCATACATTTTTTTTCCAAATCCATATCAGTTTCGTTCAATTACTTTTAAAATTAATCTACCATTATATTTGTATTATTACCGTATTTACCGGTTTAGATTCTAATCTAACCATAAGTACTTCTTCGCTATTTTGTAAGTTATTTTTAACCGATATCCCATCTTTCTGCGCACAACTATTTGCACACTCGAGTTTTCTTTCTTTGATCCTGTATGAATTACCCTAAAGCCTCCGCTTTAAAAATCTTCCGCCTCTGATAAACGAACTTTACTAATCTCTACTATATCTAATGCTTTTACTTATTTCAATTTTCAAACTGTTTAGCCTACCTACTTGCTTCATGGTTCTAACATAATAAGCCTCGACTCACAAGATGTGCCCGATTCTTGTTTTCCTTCTAATTGAGCTTACCAATCACAACTTCCGAATGTTGACTATATCACCACACGCAGAGCACTGAATAGACTGAGGATTTGCAGTTGACTATATAAGAGTACACGAGCTGGAAATAGAACAAACCAAAAAATCTTGAGAAATTCCAACCAAGTTTTTCTGCTACCCAAAAATCTGTACTTTTATTGGTTAAATTAAATTTGGAGATTCTTTTACAATCAAAAACTTGAAAAACGCATTTCATTGGTTAAAGACATCATTAACGTTTTCCAACACAGGAAAAATAGGAAATGGAAGTGTATAAATATAATTTCAAATTCTGCAAAAGGTATTCGTAGTGCTCACCATAACCTAGGAATCAATCCTCTTGCAGTGCTCCCCATAGTCTGCAAAACTTTCACAAGCAGCGCTCTCCATAGTCTGCCATACTTCGAAACGCAGCGCTCACCATAATCTGCGTACTCACCGAACGTTACGCTGTCCGTCGCCAGACCTGGGGCAAGTCGTTTTAATTATACTGTGAATAACTACATAAACTACGTATGGATGGTAAGATTCGTTTCGTACACCAGGCGAGTCGAAAACAAACACAGAACGCCCTTTGACGTGCGATCCGTTCCATCCAACCGCATCCAGGGCTTCTGTCACCTCTGCCACCATCGCCGAAGATACACATTCAGACCACCTTTACAGCCAGTACGTCCCGAGAAGTGGATTATTGTAATGTCGTCGACTGTATCTATCAAGTTTACCTCTGGGACAACACCCCCGTAGAGTTTAACGGAGAGTACTCTACGAGGCCTAAGGCACCACGTCCACGACGTCTGCCGAAGGTTACCAAAGATCACTGAAGACGTCTCCCAAACCTGGCGATATTCGCTCATCACCACTGTTCAAGTTATTATTGGGCTTCACAAATCCAGTCCGAATCCTTCCGAAGTGTTCCGAAAACTTCTGAACCCTCTATACTTGTAAATATTGTAAATTAGTAGTTTTTAATTTCAAATCATAACTCTTTGTGACTTAACGTTGTACCAAAAGGATGAAACGAAACCTTCCGAAGAGTTCCGAAGACTTCTGAACCCTCTATACTTGTAAATATTGTAAATTAGTAGTTTTTAATTTCAAATCGTAACTCTTTGTGACAACACGAAACCCTCCGAAGCGTTCCGAAAACCACCGAAGCCATTTTCGCCGCCTTCAAACTATATAATCCTTCATTTTACAAGTGTTTGAGTATACTTTGGTTTTACAAGCAAGCACCAAGCCTTCCGAAGAATATTGAAGACCTTCGAACTACTTCAACAATTAAAATTCATTCAATTTTAACGAATTCACTTTATTTTATGTATTTATGAACTTATAATTATTTTGGTTGTTATACTTATTAAACAAATAATTAAGCCAAGCCTACTTGCTTTCAGGCGCCTCCTACTCGAACGATAACACGAAGTAACCTCCTCCCGGAAATCCAAGTAGGAAACTATTTTAACTCCAGAATCTTTCACCCAGAAAATGTCATGATTTTTGATAACGTTTTTTGGTACATTGCCACTTAGTAGTTAAAATGGTGGTTCCTGGTGTACCAAAAGAGCTGCTGTTCTCTTTCAGGGAATTGTCTTAGTCTGGTTCCTCACTAGAGACCTCACTAAGTTAGTCAAACTCATAGTTTGGCTTTTCAGCAAACTGAAACACGCAAGTCATTCTACCCGTTCTAGTATTTTACAACTTCTTCAGGATGCAGATCCGTTCAGAATAGAAATGTTTACTATGGACCATTAAAGAAGTGTTACATTAATAATAGCTTGTGTAGAAAATTGTTCAATATATACCCCCAAATCAACTACTTTTGCAAAACTTTCCAATCTAAACAAAATATCTCGTAAAATATTAACCATAGTATTATCTGAAATGCCACGCCAATTTTAAAACGGTAGTTTAAAGTGCATTATCTAAAATTTCAGAACATTTTCCAATCAGTAATATCACTTGATTATTTAAAATACCTGGAATCCTGATGTGTTGAGTCAAGGATCCGCACAGGTAATAAATTATTAAAGATGAACATGAAAATAACTACAAATTTCAAAAACTTTCGGTTTTTAAAACCACACCACGTGGTCTTAAAATTATATTAATTCTAAATGTACAAGAGTTTCCTGTCTCTGTCGCGCCATAAAACAATCATTTTTTTCTTAATCTTCTTTGGGAATTAAACCACTTATCGTTGTTAAAATGGTCTTTATTTACGTCTCGATCCATGACCTAGGTTTGTTGTCAAAATAATAAAAAATTAAAGTTTTATATTTATTACATAAATTGAAGGTGACTTTGATTTATTAATGTTTGATACATTTGGCTTGAATACATAGGTAAAATTTTAAAGTTTAGAAGAATTAGTGTCTTCAATTTGTGTTGCGCTCTGGAGCGACTTTGAGGAAATCAGCTGATTAATTTTTATATAGTCAAATTTCAAATAAATTCAGTAACTTGAGGATTGGAAAACATTTTTTAACATGTTTCTATTTATAGAATTGAAATGATAGTTATTAATTTCTTAATATTTATTATTCTGCAATGAATATTCAACAACAGTTTATAACATGAATGTAGAAGTTCAATATGATAAACCGTCAAACTACAGCTTTGACATAAGAATTTAAATGTGAAAAATATTATAAACATTGTAGAACTAATTATTACCATTGCACTTGATTCTTCGTTTGGTAAATACCACTAGCTGCTAATTTACCAATAAATTTTGTTTTAGTCGCATATTTCTTCATGGTCATAAGTTAAAAAAAGATGTCTAAATCGGTGTCCGTATGAAAACAAGTTTCATTTAGTATACAAGATTATAGTGTCTGATTACCTCGAAATACCAAAAACTTAAAAATGGGTAATAAATATTAAAGCTGAATCTAAACCCCCTTAAAGCAAGTGAAATAAATAAAGCATCTATAATATTAAACTTCAATAGCTATGCATTGAACCGGAGTGCTTAAAAATTAACTACAATTCAGTACTGACTAGGTGTTTAGGAAAAAAATAGCTGTGTGTAAACGGTCTATCAAGTTAAAAGAAGGCATTACTGAAAAATACTGTGCTTGTTTGGTAAAGCTAATATAAGGTTCATTAACGGTTTGTAATTCTTTAAGGTAAGTGCGACAAAGAGCATTTTCGCACTTAGAAAGTTCATATTTCTAAATGTCACTTGTTTCTTCTGTAACATTTTACAAGATTAAGAAAAGTCTGGAAACGATCCCTCGTATTTTAGAAGTATTCCAAACATATTGCTGGCAATGTTTTGTCGTCTGACACTGTTACTTTTTAAAAATTTGAGAAAAGTTTAAAATGCAAGAGCTAAAAAAAATATATTATAGACAAAGGAATGTCAGTATTTAATTTAATAAATGTCTACTTACAATAACTCCTACGTCTTTACGTCAATCTCAGTAACTGTAACAGTCCGTGGCTAGTAGATTCGCTCGCAAATAGGATCCCAGATATAAGATAGCCGAACACAATAAAGTAGGGGAAGGTGGAACCGTTTTTACACACCGCCACTCTTCAAGGCAGCGGTAAAAGTATTTATTTCACTACTGGAAACTTCCCAGAAACGATATTGCACTCCAACTTATTTAGAACAGTCCTCTTTCCTAGGCTAACAAGCACCAAGCGACTGTTAACAACCAGTCGTACAATTTCCAACAAGGCGCAACGAAAATGTTCAGAAAGCGGGGCTTAATTTAACCTTGAAATAAAAATAACAAAAATATATACAAAAGTTAAATATTAAAAAAATTGATGCGCATCAAAATGACACTTAATGATACCAGATTCTAAAAAATGTTATATTTGTCTTACACCTTTACATTTCATTCTGAAAGTACCTACACCTTGAAAAAGTTCTAAAATACTAGAACAGGTAGAATGGATTGCATGTTTTGGTGAGCTAAAGACCCGAACTATAGGTTTAACCAAATTAATGGGATCTTTAGTGAGGAGTCAGACTAAGACAGGTCCCCGATACTACATCGGGAATGTGATCCGAAAATATAAAAAACGAATAGTGATCATTCTGTGAGTCGGAGCGTAGAATGTCAGAAGTATCAAACAAGTAGGTACACTAAAGAACTTGAAAATTGAAATGGATAGGATCAGCAAAGTTCGCTGGTCAGAGTGGAGACTTTAGGGTAATTCACACATGATCAGAGAAAGGAAATTCGGGTGTGGGGATAGTTATGCGAAAAACGTTAGGTCAGTGTGTAGAAAACTACTTACAAAAGAACGAAGGAATACTCATGGTTAGATTAGAATCTATACCGGTAAATACAGTAATAATACAAGTATACATGCCCACCTCTACCTATAGTGAGGGGTAGGTAGAGACGATCTACAAAGATATCGAAGACATACTAAGATTCGTAAAAGGACATGAAAATTTAATATCTACGGGAATTTTTAGGCAGTGGTAGGTGAGGGTATAGAAAGAGCGGTAGCAAGTTTATTTGGTTTAGGCACGCGAAATGACAGGGAAACAGGTTGGTAGAATTTTGCGACAAGAACAATTTAACCATCACAAACACATTATTTCAACATCATGCTAGAAGACGATACACGTGGAAGATGCCAGGAGATATAGGAAGATACCAAATAAATTACATTCTTGTTACACAACGATTTAGGAATCAAGTAAAAAAGTGTAGAGGCTTCCCAGAAGTAGATATAGATACTGACCACAACATCGTAATTATAAAGGCCGCTCTTAAATTTAAAAATCTGAAAAAGAGAAACGGAAAAAGGCGCTTTGACTATGAGAAACTAAAAGACAAAGATATTCACAAAAGATTTTAAAAAAAAATCAAATAAATTACTGAAAGTTATGGGAAAAATTTCTTATACTAGGGAAGTAGAAACAGAATGGAATAACATTAAATCCAGCATAGATATGGCAGCCAGAAATATTCTAGGGTATAGACAAATAGAAAATAAGAAACCGTGGACATTCTGAATCTAATAGAAGAAAAACGAAAATTCAGAAGTAGATCAGATGAAACAGGAAAACAGAGATACAAAACCATAAAATGGGAAATTATTCGCAAGTGCAAAAAAGCTAAAGAACAATGGATTGATGATAAGTGCAAAGAGGTACAAACTAAGATGGAAATAGAAAAGACAGACGAAGCATACAAACTAATTAAAATGAATTTTAGAGATTTACAACCGTATAGTAAAAATATAAGGGACGCGGGAGAAATCGTCATTATAGAAACTGCAGAGAAAGTGGATAGATGGCAAGAATATATAGGGAATTTATAAGCAGGAGAAGCACTAAAGCATTAAAGTGTCTGAAAAATGGTAACGCACCGGGTCCAGATAAAGCAGAAATTGTAAAAGCCGCTGGGCAAGTAGTAACAGAACGTCTCTTCTAACTTGTAAGGTTTATGTATGAGGCAGGCGAGATATCCAAAGATTTCAAACGCAACATCATGGTCACTATACCAAAAGAAAGAGGTTGCGATAGATGTAAAAATTTTCGAAAAATAAGTTTGACAGCACACGTTTCAGAAATATTAACTAGAATTGTACAAAGACGAATGGAAAAAGGAGCTGAAGAGGTACTCGGAGAAGATCAATTTGGGTGATAATAGAGCAAATAATAGAAAAAGGAAAGAACGTGTATATAGGGTTTGTAGATCTGGAAAAGGCATTCGACAACGTAAAATGAAAAAAATGTTTGAAATACTCAAAAAGATTGAAATGAGTTGTAGGGATAGACGGATAGGACATAGCTTATACAAAGAGCAAACAGCGGTTGTTGGGAGCCGTAGAAGCTCTCTTGTAAATGGTAGCAGAAATTGTTTTCTATACCCTTGTTTAGCTTGAAGGACCAGCCGTTCTTAGAATGGCGAAATGTTTTAGTGAATTAAAATGCTCATTACCTGTGCCTGTGACTTTTCTTCATGCTCTTTTATAACACACAAAACTAAACACTAGTTAAAATAAATATTGATTTTTATTCAGCACTATACATTTGAGAGCATCTTTGCAGGTTGGTGGTCAGCAAGCAATAGAGCGAGTAACCCCAGTAATACAGCGCACAAAACTTGCAAGCTGGGGAGCTTCTCGTATAAGCGGTACTCAAAAGTTTTATAGCTTCTCAGAGTAATTCATAAACCTTAACATCACCCCCGCTTTGAAAGGTGTGCCTTTCACAAGAGGCAAGAAGCTTAAGTTACATTAGAAACTAGAATACATAAAAAATGAATCAAAATACAGTTATTTCAAAGCTGGTGAAAGAGCGACGAATAATACCATTGCCGGTCTTGATTAAGGCAACTCTGGCGATGCCATCTTTAACCAGATATAAGGAAAGCCAAGTTTCCATCTTAAAGGAGGTAGATTGTCATCCTCGACAAGTACCAAAGCACCGATTTGCAAAGTTGATTGATTTTCACCCCACTTAGTGCGCTGTTGTAGCTCCGAGATATACTCTTTGCTCCAATGTCTCCATAAATGTTGATGTGCTTGCTGTACCTTTTGAAATACTGATAAACGTGGCACAGCTATATCTGTAAGATCAGGATCTGCAATTGAAACCATTAGTCGAACAATTAGGAACTGTTCTGGCATCAACGGCTGTGTTATTAGGGTCAGCGGATAAAGAAATGATTGGTCGGGAATTCAGGGAAGCTTCTACCTGGGTGAGTAATGTGCAAAATTCTTCATAGGTTAAAAGTGTACCACCAGTGACGTTTTTAAGGTGATGCTTGCAAATTTAACTCCTGCTTTCCACAAGCCACTAAATTGGGGACTGTGAGCGGGTACAATGTGCTAATTGATTTCTTCCTTAGTAGAAGCGTCAGTAATCTCATCACTAACGTTTTGTCAAAAATTCTCCAAGTTCACGGAGCTCAGAGCTAGCTCCAACAAAGTTAGTATCGTTGTCGGAATAGATGCGCGCGGGTTTACCGCGGCGAGAAGTAAAACGTCTTAATGACATTAGGAATGACCCAGTGGAAAGGTCAGTAACAAGTTCAAGGTGAACTTCCTTTACAGTGAAACAAATGAATATACATAAATATGCTTTAATCGATTTACAGGTACGACCCTTTCGGTGTCTGATCATTAATGGACCTGCATAATCCACTCCAGTAGTACAAAATGGTGAAGACGGATGCACGCGAAATACAGGTAAGTCACCCATTATCGGTTAAGCTGGCTTTGCAACAAGCCAAAAACATTTTAAACAGTTATGCACAACTTGCATTGCAACGTTTTGCAAGACGTGATCCAAAATTGTTCACGCAGTACTGAAATTAGCTATTGAGGTCCGGCATGCAATAACTTTAAGTGTTCGCGCGATACTAATAATTTAGCTAGGCGATAATGACCGGAGATTAAAATGGGAAATTTTATATTATAGTTAAATAGAGAATGGCGCAGTCTCCCTTCCACACGAATAAGTCCTGCAGAGTCAGGAAACGGATTGAGATTTAATAATTTAAATTTTGCCTTTAATGAGAATTTCTGAAAGAGCTGCTTTAATTCCTCGGAAAATGATTCGGTTTGTGATACGCGCATTAAAGTAAGTAAAGAAATTTGAAGTTCTTTCAAGGAAAAAGGTTTAAGTAGTTTGGGTTTTGTTTTCGAATAATTATTTATAAAACGTAAGCAATATGCAGTTGCTCGTTCAAGTCGAATTAAACTAGAATAATTATTAAATATGTTGTCATCTAAGATGACAGTAGAAAGACATTGCGCCCTGACATTCAGCTCAGGTAAATTGGATATACGAACATCAAGATTTGGCCAAAATAATTCATCCCCTTGTAGCCACTTAGGGTCAAAGCGTGAAAGTTTTTAGTTGTTGAGGAGACCCATCCTCGAGAGGAGGTCTGATGGATTTTAACTTGTAGGAACATGTCTCCACAATTCATGTGAAGTTTAACGTTGGATATCAGCAACACGGTTGCATACGAAAGCCTTTAAAAGATTAGTACTGGTTTTTAACCATCCCACAACCATTGTGGAATCCGACAATAGAAAGCATTTGGAAAAGTTTAAATTCAAAGCCTTATGAACCTGTTGTACAAGCTTTGAAAGAAGTAGTGCAGCACATAGCTCTAGTTTTGGTACGGTAATAGGTTTTAATGGAGCAACCTTAGATTTAGCACATAGAAGTGAAACTTGAAAATAACCATTTTCATCCTTGGATCGCAAGTATACACAGGCACCGTATCCAAGAAGAGATGCCTCACAAAACCCATGAAGTTCTATCTCAGTGAAGTTTTTGCATAATGCATGTATAGGAATTTTTAAATCGTTGAGAACTATTAGGTCTTGTCTATAAGAAGTATATTTCATTCGAATAGTTTCAGGAACTGGATCGTCCCAAGATAGTTTTTCCATCCATAGTTGCTGTAATAGAATTTTTGCGACTATAATCCAAGGACCTAACAAACCTAAGGGGTCAAAGATTTGAGATATTTCAGACAGGATCGTTTGGTTACCTTTTCGCATGAAAAGGTAGAAATAGAATACATAAAAGCATCATAATGAAATGACCATATGAGCCCTAATGTACTTGTGTGTTCATATTTGTCAAATTGCCAAGCATAAGGATAAATTTGAGTATTAGTTATTCCATCAAAGAGCTATGGACTATTTGAAATCCATTTTCTTAGAGAGAAACAACCAGAATTTAAAATAGTCGTTAACTTTTGAACAATACACTGAGCCTCTGACAACGTGTTGGTACTTGTCAAAAGATCATCCATGTAGAAATCTTCACGTATTATTCGAGAAATGTCGGGAGATGTGTCTGCGCATTCGATACCCAATTGAGTTAGACAACGAATGGCCAAGAAAGAAACCGAAGCCGTTCCATACGCAACAGTGTTTACATCGTAGGTAAGAATAGAATCTATAGGAGAAGCTCGCCAGAGTATCCGTTAAAAACGTCCTTGGCTTGAATGAACCAACACCTGTCTGTACATTTCTTCTACATCTGCAGAAATTGCATAAGAAAATTTACAAAAACGAAGTAAGATTGAGAATAGGTCTTGCTGTATAGTAGGACCTACCATGTATGCTTTTAAGCGATTCACCAGAAGTAGTAATAGAAGAGCCATTGAAAACTACGCGAAGTTTTGTTGTGAGGTTTTCTTTCTTGAGCACGCCATGGTGAGGAAGATAGTACGAGTTTCCAGGAAAGACATGTGATCTAATTGCTGATATTCTTACATCAAATTTAAGTATTGAATTGATAAACCTGAGTTTTTCATTAAACGTTTTTCAAGCAATATAAATCTTCTCTGGGCAACTTGAAAGGAATCGCCTAAACACGAAAGTGGTTTGTTGAAAGGGATTGCTACTATGAATTAACCTTCAGGAGTTCTAATAGTGTTTTGAACAAAATACGCTTCTGCGGCATTCTCTTCTACGGAAAATATCTTTTCAGTTGGATAATGCTCGAGTTCCTAAAAACGATCGAGTATGTCGGATTCATTATCGCTACGTATAAAATTACAATTGGTTGATCCACCTAACCTTGTGTTAGTAAAACCAGGGGCAATCCATCCAAAACGTGTCTTTTGAAGGAGCAGTAAATTAGGACCTAGTCTAGTTTGTCCAATACAAAGAATATCCTAAAACGCTGGTGCACCAAGCAATAGGTCAATGTCACCAGGCCTGTTAAAAGATGAATCTGATAAGCGAATGTTATCAGGTATATGAAATTTGTCTGCATCGACATACATACCAGGTATGGTTCCTGTTATTTGAAAAAGAACAAGACAAGATAGTTTCAAATTGTAGTTTGTCTAAAGAGATTGAAGTTCTACATCACACCTGAATTTGATTTGAGAAGTAGTTTGACTGAAACCGGAGACAGTAATATTGGCATCTTGAAGAGGCAAATTCAAAGAAGTACGTTCGAATAAAATTAGATTGAAAGCCAGAATCCAGCAGGATTCTGACAGAGTGCACCATGCCGGCAGAATCAAGGATTTGTGCAGAAGCAG
Organism: Platerodrilus igneus; assembly: GCA_036346225.1. Lineage (NCBI taxonomy): Eukaryota > Metazoa > Arthropoda > Insecta > Coleoptera > Lycidae > Platerodrilus > Platerodrilus igneus. The sequence goes on from JARFIW010001660.1 coordinate 2,683,243, forward strand.
TGGGCAAAAGAACTTGAACAGTGTTTGAACAGAAGGCAGAGATCGATCGATGAGTTTTCATAAGAAACTTTGCCACAGGAATACTACTTGAGGAAATTTGATCGCTCTTCGACGAATCATGTGTATGAAGTAATGTATGATGCTTGAAATTGCAAATCCTGCAAGTGAATCTAGATTTGCACTGTAACAGAAATCTATGCAGGTTGGTGGTCAGCAAGCCGGAGCGCGAGCAATCCCAGTAATACAGCGTACAAAACTAGCAAGGTAGGGAGCTTCACGTATAAGCGGTACTCAAAAGTTTTATAGTATATCGGAGTGATTCATAAATCTTAACAGCGGTAATACAATTAGAGTAGAAACGTAGAGAAGTAAATATTAGGAAAGGGGTGAGGCAGGGATGTGCTCGATCCTCATTAACTATTACCTTGTACATCGAAGAGGCAATGAATATTGTCAAATGCAAGGAAACATTTGGAATTATTATTCAAGGACAAAAGATTGATATGCTTAGGATTTGCAGTTGATATAGTAGTATTAGCATGTAGCAAGGAAGAGTTAGAAATTGTTCTTATGAAATGGAAACAGTACTAACAGAGAGATACGGTATGAAAATTAACAAAAATAAAACTAAAGTGCTAGTATGTAAAGAAGGGAAAAATAAATCAAAACATAGAATACAAATAGGTACCAAAAATTTACAAAAGGTTAAGGATTTATGCTACCTAGGAAGCCAAATAACGCAATATGGGAAAAGAATAAAAGATATAAAACAAAGATTAGCACAAGGCCTTGCTACATTTAGCAAGAAAAGCAACTACTGTGTTCAAAGACAACAAACATAGAAACAATGAAAAGATTGCTTAAAACCATAGGGGTCAGAATGTCATTCTAAGACACACTTCCGCATGTGGAAGGCAACGGGAAACCACGCTTAAAAATATGGTGCTACAGTCATATGATGAAGATATCATGGACAGACAAAGTTAAGGACAAAGAGGTACTAGAAATTGTAGGGGAAGAAAGAAGTATGTGAAAAATAAAAAAAATAGGAGGTATAGAATGATCGGCCACACACTAAGGCATGAGGGAATAGTGCGGAATATATTAGAAGCAGATATAGGAAAAGGGATAGGTAGAGGTAGACCTAGGTTAGACTATTGCACACAGTTGGTGAAAAATGTAGGATGTGGGGATTTGAGGGAAATGTGCAGACTAGTTCGTAATAGAAGTCAATGGAGGTACGCATCTAACCAATTTGAGAATGGAAAACCTAATGATGAAAAAATAACTGTACTTAAAACTGATTATTATTATAAGCAGCTATACAGGTATTGGTTTTATAATACTCTCAACCAATGTTAATTGTGCGAAAGGAATTACTGGATGACTATTAATTCGGCAAATGTCTAAGTGTTGGGGTATCCTTGGTAGCTACAGGCTGCTTAACCCCCTTCACATACCACTGAATCTTGCTAAAATAGGGCATATAATTAGGAAACAATGGAAGGGGATCCAAGCTGTATCTAGGCTGTGTGAATTTCAGGGAACGGTGTAGGCTAACTAAGAATAGAAATAAGTGGAGGTACGCGTCCAACTAGTTCCAAGACGGAAAATCTAATAACGAAAACAATAATTGCACTTAAATCTTATTTTAAACAACTACAGGTGTTGATTTTGAAGTATTTTCAACAAATGGTGATTGTGCGAAAGAATATACTGGAAAAATATGAATTCGGCATATGTTCAAGTGTTGGGGGATCGTGGTAGCCGCAGGCTGCTTAACCCTCTTCACATACTACTGAATATTGGGGAAATGAGGTATATATTTATAAACAATAAAAGGGCGACCGAACTGCATTTAACAAAAAACAGCAGCGGTTATGTTGAAGACAATAAACCTAAAAACAAGGAGAAACTTGTTGAAAGCATGTGGGAAGCACAGCATAAGCTATCTATGAAATTGGGGCAGTAGGAGAAACAGACCGAAAAACGGTAGAAGCTTTTTGGAATGTTGTGCTTCAGATGTATGGGAATCATTGCATAGACAGACAAAGTTAATAACAAAGAGGTTATATACATGGTAGGGGAATAAAGATATCTGTGGAAAAAATAGGAAAAATAGAAGGGCATGATACGTTCTAAGGCATTTATGAGGAATAGTGCAGAATATATTACAAGTGGAGATAGGAAAAAGGAGGTAGATGTAGACCTATATCAGAGTATTGCACACAGATAGTGAAAGATGCAGACCGTGCAAATTTCTACAGAAATGTGTAGGTTAGCGCAGAATATGAAACAATGAAGGTACGCGTCTAACCATTTCCAGGACTGAAGACTTAATGATGATGACCTTTACATTCCGAAAAAATAAAATTGCAAAAAAGTCTGATACTTCTAAACCCTCAACAAAGTAGTATCATGTACATACAGTAGTAGTGCAATAACAAATCTGGTCTGGTATTGTGACGCCTAGTGTTAAGTAAGAAAACAATTTATTGGTGCATTAAAAGAGCAACCCAGATTAATTTATTTTGTAAAAATATGGGTTCCGTCAAAAAAAAATACAAAAACCTCATACCTTTTAATACTTGAACATATAAGAATTAACAAACATTTTATATATATAAATTAATGGGGCTACTGCGTTTACGGATTGAGATAAGAAAAATACAATATCATAAACAGGCAAGACAGCTGAATCGGGCTTATCAGGATAAGTAGACATTATTAATACAGTGTCACAGAAACATGCGTCATTATAAATGTCATAGACGCCGTACGAAACATTTCCATGTTTCGTTTATTATAAATTTCACTAGATAAATCACGCATAGTAATTAAATTCTCTTATTCGATTATAAACCCAGTCCACGTAGTTTCAGTTGGTCATTTCAATATATAGGTCTTGTCGTTGGAGATCTTTTTACTTCTTAATGTGGTGTTTTATTCACATGCTATAAATCTATCTATTTTGTGTCAGCAATGGGCTGTTTTTATTGACTAATCTTTCGAATTTCTTTGAGTTTGACCTCTTCGAGTGTTTTGGAAATCATTAATTAATAGTTATCATCAATTCTAGTACCTTTGGTTAGGAGAGTACAATATGATGTAGTTAAAAGCAGTTGAAAACAAATTCTTTTAGAAAAGGTTAGTTTATATGGTGTTAATTGTTGGTAGAATGATCGTAAATAAATTGATTTTCTATTTGATTGTTGATAATTGTTTGCTCGTCTACAGTTATGGTATGTTTATCTTTTATATTACTGCTCGAAAAGTTCCTCTCTTATAGTGTGGTTAGGTGGGTATATTCTTATACACCAAAAATAAAGTACACAGGTTAGAGTGGTAAAAGCTGTTTATACAATTTTTCTTAAATTTCAGCCATAGACACTACTACTTGTTCCTAGATCCACAGGTAACCAGACGGAGCAATCTTGCATTTTAAATTTTTATAAAGTAAAACATATTTATTTTTAATTGCCAAAAATGTTGACTTATGCTTGGTTATTGCCTATTTTATATTCTCTACCGTTCAAAACTATTTAAGTTTTCGTTTATCTATGTGCATTACGAAAAATACCTTACATACCTTCAAACATAGTTTTAAAAGGGTGTAACCTAGCAGGGGGTGGTCCGATTCGGAAAATTTCAACAATTTTAGATCGCCCAAGAAGTTCTGGTTTATGTTAATGTAGCTAGTCGAAGAAAACTTTTATCTAGGTTGGATATGAAATTAAAGAGCAAAAATTACGCTGAATGTGTCTTCGTTTTTCTACTCTTATCGTTATTATAACTTAATGTAAAAATATTATTTATGCTATAAGAAATGTAAAACCGTCACATGTGGTAATTATGAAGTTAGGTCTTTTATCGTCACCAAAAACCGAATGTTTAACTTTTTTGCTTATTCCAATTATTATAAGAGACTAACACTTTGAAATTTTGTGTAATTCAATAGCGGTTTAATTATTTGACACTTTTTGAATCTTTTTCTGCTTACTTTCATTTTTTATGTTTCTTTCTGGCATTTAAACCTTTTAAGTTTTTCATTATCATCAATCAAACACGTTGGGCGCGTAGCTCCATTGCTTTCTATTCTGAGCAATGTATACTGAAGAAAATACAAGAAGTTAGACAATTTTCCGTCATTTTCGATAGTATTCCAGAAGTAAGCCATAAATGGCAAACCTCTTTAACAATTCGTTATGTAAATGAAAATCCTGATAATGGAGAAATAAACATAGAAAAAAGTTTTATAGCTTATCGAGTGACCGAAGAAACCATCGGCTACTTCTCATTTGCTGGACTTAGACGGATTTGTGGTTTTAGATAGATTACAGAAGTGTTGAAAATATTAACTTGCCACACAACATGACAAATAACGAAGATATTGATATTGCAACAAACTTTTTTCAAATAACAAATGCAACAATTCCAAAGAAAGTATCCTTCCAAGTAATAGAAATAAATATAATTCGAAACAGTCAATTTGTTGTTTCACTTTTCCAGTAACAGTGTAGGACCTAACACGGATAATAGTGTTTTAATTGAAATTGATCCACCAGCAAACGGTCAAACTGACACAGCTTGTCAGAAGATCGAAACAATTGGAGATACTCAACCTGACAAAGCACCCTCAACTTCTGAGAAAACTGAAATAAATAAAAACATTGAAACTGATCGTGTAGTCACAACTTCTGACTTTACCGAAGAAAATCGTTTACTAACCAAGCAAGGTAAGCACAGAAAAAGGAAAAAGCAAATCAACAACTCTCAAAGTTTGAAAAAAGAATGAGGAAGTTAACTAGTTATAAAGTTAAAGCACCATGTACAGAACATTGTAGAATGAGATATATTGCAATAGTTACCATAGACCATAGAGAAAAAATTAACCAGGATTTTTGAAAACTTAATCGGATTGAACAAAGAAGATTTATTTTAAGTAATACATGAAGACAAGCAATTAAGGGACCAACAACTGTAGAAGAATTGACGTCTCAATAGATTTCGTTTTCATATCATTTCTTGAAGGAGGTAGGTTTAGAAGTTCCCATTTGTAAGACCTTTTTTCTAACAAGGTTAGGTTATAAGTCTATAAATGATGGAGTTGCACAGAATGCTTTGAATAATGCTACCAAACATTGTAGCAATTTTATTTTCCACCTAATAAATATATATCTGTATAATCAATCCTTTTATTAAATATTAAATAATATAATACATTATAATGTTATCCAATCCACTTAATTTAATAACATCGATTGTCCAATAAAGAACTAGTATTTAGTTCATGTTAAAAGTTAAATTCTACGGAGACAATATAAAAGCTTTTGTTTGGTATCCTTCTTAAAGCCCCCTCTACTCAATAAATGCAAGGTAACTTTGTTACTGGGCAGCAACAAGCTCGGCCGGCACTTCTAACACAGCTGGGGTTCAAGCAGGTCGAAAGTTGTTCTTAGGAGCGATGTCCGTGATTGATTTTTGGTGTTGGAAGCGTGCACGATGGAAGATTGCACGTGTAAGCCATCTTCAGAAATTGTTTTGGATGGTCCATGTTTTTGTTGAAACCAGTCGTGAAGAACGATGAAGTTTTTGTTAAAAGACCATTAGGAACAGTAAGTGAATTTGTTTCTATAACAATATTGATTGAAATTTTCAGTGTAACTTTGGGAATAATTTAATTTAAAATATATTGCAACGTAAATTATAAATAAACAACTTTTCTGAATGGTATTCATGCGAAATTAAATGAAAACAGTTCTATTCTTGTATAATATGGAATCACATATATAATTTATTCAAGTTAATTACAAACAACATTTGCTTTCTTATGGTGTGAATTACGCCTGGAACATCTGTAAATTGAAACGCAGATAATGGAAGCCAAGTGACGTGTTTTTCAGTATGCAGCGCAGCTGTTTGTTTGGAATGGAATTTTCCGTTGTTAATACATGCGTCAGCTTTCAAGCAAGTATTTAGGTGCAATTTGGAGTTCTGGTATGTACAAAAATTATATTCGTATGTTGTTTGAACTGTCGACGTAGTAACGAGATAAATTTTACTTTAACTGACTTGTGTTAACTTTGAACAGGTCAAGGACAGACCTCAATTATATTTTTCGTAGTCATACGATATGAATCTGTAATTTGTTCCTACAATTTCTTTTATTAACTCAATGAAACATCAGAAGATGTCACTACTAATTAGATAAAGTAAATTCTTAAAACTTTGAACCTTTAGAAATTAAATTTCTACATTTGATATTTTATGAACAATTATCTGTAATTATCTACTGTGAAATTAAGGTAAATTTACCATAATTAACTCTTTCTATAAATAAGCAATTTTATGCTTTGTCAATTTGTTATATAAACCTCATTAAATAGTAATTGGTACGGATATATTCAGTACCATTGTAATTAACTCTTCCTAATTTAAATTAACTTATAAAGGAAGACATATTTTTTGTAGAAAATTACTTTATTGGATACCAAAAAGAATAGATTCTTATTTTCGGACTAAAGACTATCTTTTATTTAAGAGGAATGAAAGTCGATTCTGATTGTATTTAATTATTTTTGAGTTTGAATGCACAAACAGTGCTTTTCTTTGTTTAATTTGTTCACAGGTGCAATGGAGGATTGCTAAGGTCAAGGTCGAGCCATAAGGTAAGATACTTCAAAGATTAGGAGGTCTTTAAAAATTATATAGCGGTTATAGAAAAAAGGTTTCCGCATTTGCCTTGTACAAGGGACTTGTATTAGGTCTTCTCAGTATAAAAAAATACGGCGGCGCCTTATTTTTATTATTAGTGGTTGCAATTACACCCCGACCCACAGCTCATTCTCTACCCAGAGCATATAGTTCGACTAGCCGCTTTGCCTTTGAGATTTCCTTAACTTAGAGCCACCTTCCATCTTAATTTGCCGTGGGCTCCATTTCTAATTATCGGAATTTCTCGTTAAACTAAATCGGAATTTAAAAGGCTTCAACATATGATTCCAAAACAACATATGAGAAGTAAGTTCAAAACGATGCATAAATTCAATTTTTCTTAGTAGTATTTCTTTTTAGACAGGAAGGGTTCAACAAGAAAATGTGACTAAATAATTATTCGTGAACATATTAAAACGTTCTATCCAGTAATATTGCACTATCGCAGGGAGCATGCTTTTAACAGATTATACTTGGCCAGTAACATTATTCTATTACATTTACGCACAATGATTATCTCGCAAAGCATCCTGAAAAAAAGCCGGAAAAAAGAGGAAATCATAAGCTGTTTCCATGAATTTTTGATGCAACATGAGACGCAAAACACATTACCTTATGGCTCGATTATTGCTCAAGTCAAAATAAAAATTGGTGCCTGTTCAGTTATTTCGTTTATACAGTAAATTCAAATGAGATAAACACTGACGAAATTTGACTAAAATACACTTTTATGAGTGCCATTATTTTTCACCATCAGGAGGAACAATCAATAAAACATAAAAACTAAAAGCAAATTCTGGCAAAGTTTATGTTCATGAAATGAGAGCTTCAGACTTCAGAGACTGGATTGACTCGAATTCGCAGGCTGAACTTAAAAAACATATTTCTCTTCCATACCTAGCTGATATGTCCAAAATTTTATTTAAACACGAGTTATATATCACCAAATTAGAATATATATGTAATTGAATTGAACTATTAAAAATTACGAATTGTTGTTACAATGTATAATTGAAGGACATAATAAAAGGTTAATGAAAGTTTACAAGCCAGACAGCGAGAACGGAAACAGACATTGTATTCCAGACGCAACGTGATACTGCAGGTGCAGGTCACAGTAGGTTATAAGACAACAATTATTAGTATTGAGATTGTTACTTTGCATTGTATAAATGAATAAAGAAAATGGCAGACATGAGATCTACAGTTCCCACAAACAATGTAAGGGACAAGGACAGCATAAATACCCGCGAGAGCCCAAGATGGCCCGCCAGTCTAGAGCTTCTCAACTTTAACATTGTTGTTAGTTCAGCTACTCACCGTAATTTTAGTTTATTTAATTAACGTGAATTTCAACTTAGAATTATTTCGATCTCCAAACGTTACTGAATATAACGTACTTGTAAATTTAAATTAATTGTAATTTCAGTATAAAATAAATTTGATAGAAGAAGTTTTTTTGGAAAAACCTTTTTAAAAGCGGCTCCAAGAGGCCCAAAACCTATCTCGCGAACGAAGAACATTTATGTATCGGAAAAATCATGATGGTGGTAATCATGATGGTGTTAAAGCTACGAAGGGTAATATTAAAAAAGCTCGCGCAAGAAATGTTATAGGAGCATTAAACCCGAAAAGAAAGATGATATACTCAAAAAGTTTTGCTCATTAATACCCAAAGATCGACAAAAATTATGGAGGAATCTGCCAATGATACAATATTGAGCAAATTTAAGGAATTTGACATAAATGTGCGTTTTATGATTTCTTTTTATTTTCATATCGATTTTGCAAGTTCTATCATAAATATAATCTAAACTGTGTTTCTAGTTTTTTTACAAAAAATGTTTATTTAATAAAATATCGTACACAGTTTGCTTATAATGTATGGATGTAAAGGTTCTACTTTTAGTAAAAATACAGTATCATATACATTAAATGTTGCACTTACTTTTTTTCAACAGACACATCTTACATAATTCAGAGCCCGAATATTAACAAAACGTCTTTCGACGGTTGTTTCCGTAAACGAACATTGTAACGTGTTGATTTTTTTTACTTTCAACACTTGCTATTTTTGTATTGTCGAGCTCATCTTTAATAAACGCTCTGTACATAAATTTTCCTCTTGTACAAATCTATATTAGTTTAAGTTGTCAAGCATTTGTCTATTATTTATTAAATGATTTAAATTGATTGGTTACTAATTAAAGAGTGGTACCGGTTGTAATCCCTACTCTTTATCGGCAACACGACAGGAACTTTGTCTTCGATCGTGAACAACGTAAGTAAAAGTACATACGCCTTTTTTATGCAAAGTGCTACGGAATAATGGGTTTGGCATAGCGGCCGTACAATTTATAATCCTACACTTTTGGTGGATCTCTGTACACTTTATTTACGGTGAAAATATTTATATAGAATTTTGGCTGGTGCATGGGTTTTCACTGTTAAACAGATATTTGGTCTGGATTGACAAAAATAGGCATATGCTCGTTTAGCAAATTGGTTTTGCTGTAATTTTTAAATCAAGCTGATAGTCGTGTTGTTAAGTAAACACGAATCGTAAGTTAACATATTAAATACATTTAACTAATTTTTATTCCTTTAGGGGTTCTTAAATTCGTTCTTATTTACTTTCTTAATTTCGTTCTTATCTTCGCTTTTATTCTCGTATTAGTTTTGCCGTATCTTTATGGATAAATTTAGTTCATGCTGGACAAATGTTTAAGATTTCCGGCTGTTGTGTTTGAAGAGTACAGTATCACACGTTGGTTATCGTATGAGCGATTAACCTGGAGAATGCAACTTTTAATTTAAATGGATGAATAATATTCAGTTATGAACATTACGGAATTTGATGGTTATTTGGCGTTATCCGTGCAGGCATTTTAATTTGGAAGGATTTCGTATTTTTATGTCCTTTATAAATAGTAATCTGGTGGTAGTAAGTTATGCAAATACTAAATTTTGCAGTTTTATAAAGTCCGTTAATTTTATTTAAGAAATTGGAAATAACATCAAATTTATAGCTAAGATTTTGCACTATAACATTTGTTTAAAGTGTCAAAGCTTTCCCTTTTGTAAAAGATTTATATTGGAGAGTTGTTCCAAGATCGGGTTTGCTCCTAATATAATTTACTGGTTTCTGTGTACACATAAAGCAGATCGGTCACGAATAGCATTTTTTTTGTAAAGACTATTACCTACAAAAGCAAAGGTAAAGGTAAATTTTTAATAAAAGTTCTCCAAGATTTTACCTTGCATGAATTGATATTATTGAATGGTATAAATGGGTTATTGATCCAATATATATATATATATATATATATATATATATATATATATATATATAGGGATTGATAGGACGGTTAGTAAGTTCTGAAACTGTTAAATATTAAGAGGTTAATATACATAGTCCATTTCGAATGGACCTGCACCTTGCCGAAGTTCTAAATTACTAGAACAGGTGAAATGGCTTGCGTGTTCTAATGAGCTAAAGAGCCAAACTACAGGTCCAACCAAAGTAGTAGGGTCGTTAGTGAGGAACCAGACTAAGACAGGTCCCCGAAAGAGGGCAGCGGCTCTTTCGGTACTTAGATTGGCAGAGACCATAGGGGTCGGTATGGCAGTCTAAGACACACTACCGCGATGTGGAAGGCAACGGGAAACCACCACATTATCTCCCAAGTACACAGCGTACTTAAATTGTAATAAACATGATGGCATTCTCTGGGGTAAAAGATTCCGGAGGTAAAATAGTCCCCATTCGGATCTCCGGGAGGGACTACTTCGGAGGATGCGATTAGAAAGGTAAAATAAGAGTCGGGAACATTCTGCGAGTCGGAGCGTGGAATGTTAGAAGTATGAAGCAAGTAGGTAAGCTAGAGAACCTTAAAATCGAAATGAATAGGTTATCACTAGACATAGTAGGGATCAGCGAAGTTCGGTGGCCAGAGGCGGGAGATTTTTGAAGTGGAGACTTCAGGGTAATTCATACAGGAGCAGAGGAAGGAAATTTGGGTGTGGGGATAGTTATGCGGAAAAAGATTGGATACTGTGTAGAAAATTACTTACAAAAGAACGAAAGAGTACTCATGGTTTGATTAGAATCTAAACCGGTAAACACAGTAATAATACAAGTATACATGCCCACCTCTAGCTACAGTGACGAAGAGGTAGAAGCCATCTACAAAGATATTGAAGACATTAAGATACGTAAAAGGACATGAAAATTTAATAATTACGGGGGTTTTTAATGCCGTGGTAGGTGAGGGTAGGGAAGGAGCGGTAGTAGGTTTATTTGGTTTAGGCACGAGAAACGACAGGGGAAATAGGCTGGTAGAATTTTGCGACAAGAACAATTTAATCATCACAAACACATTATTTCAACATCATGCTAGAAGACGATATACGTGGAAGATGCCAGGAGATATAGGAAGATATCAAATAGATTACATTCTTGTTAGACAACGGTTTAGGAATCAAGTGAAAGACTGAAGAAGCTACCCAGAAGCAGATATAGATACTGACTGACTGACAACATCGTAATTATGAAGGCCGCACTTAAATTTAAAAATCTAAAAAAAAGGAACGGAAAAAGGCACTTGGACTTAGAGAAACTAAAAGATAAAGATATTCAAGAAAGATTCGAAAAAAAGTCAAATGAATTGCTGAATGATATCGGGAAAATATCTGATACTAAGGAAGTAGAAACAGAATGGAATAACATTAAATCTAGCCTAGACATGCCAGCCAGAGATATTCTGGGGTATACACAAAAAGAAAATAAGAAACCATGGATAACAAAGGATATCCTGAATTTAATAGAAGAAAGACGAAAATACAAAAATAAATCAGATGAAACAGGAAAACAGAGATACAAAACCATAAAATGGGAAATTATTCGAAAATGCAGGAAAGCTAAAGAACAATGGATTGATGAAAAGTGCAAAGAGGTACAAACAAAGATGGAAATAGGAAAGACAGACGAAGCATACAAATTAATTAGAATGAATTTTAGGGATAGAAAACCGTATAGCAAAAATATAACGGACGAACAAGGAAACGTCATCATAGAAAACGTAGAGAAAGTGGGTAGATGGCAAGAATATATAGGGAATTTATATGCAGGAGAGGAACTAACTGCATTAGAACAGGAATTAGACATTGAAAGTGATGACTTGGGATATCCTATACTTAGAGACGAGTTTGAATTAGCATTAAAGAGTCTGAAAAATGGTAAGGCTCCGTGTACAGATAAGGTGCAAGCAGAAACTCTAAAAGCAGCTGGACAAGCAGTAACAGAACGTCTCTTCCAACTTGTAAGCTATATGTATGAGACAGGCAAGATACCCAAAGATTTCAAACGTAGCTTCATAGTAACTTTAATAAAAAAGAAAGGCGCGGATAGATGTGAAAATTTTCGAACAATAAGTTTAACAGCACACGTGTCAAAAATATTAACTAGAATTGTGCAAAGACGAATGGAAAAACGGGCAGAAGAAATACTAGGAGAAGATCAATTTGGGTTTAGGCGAAACAGGGGAACACGAGAGGTTATTTTAGCTCTGAGAGTGATAATGGAGAAAACAATAGAAAAAGGGAAAGCGTGTATATAGGGTTTGTAGATCTGAAAAAAGCATTCGACAATGTAAAATGTAAAAAAATGTTTGAAACACTCAAAAAGATTGGAATGAGTTATAGGGATAGACGAATATTACATAGCTTATACAAAGAGCAAACAGCAGTAATAGAATTAGAGCAGGAACGTAGAGAAGTAAACATTAGGAAAGGAGTGAGACAGGAATGTGCCTTATCCCCATTGATTTTTAAGTTGTATAGAAGAGGCAATGAATACTGTCAAATGCAGGAAGACATTTGAAATTACTATGCAGGGACAAAAAATTGATATGCTTAGATTTGCAGAAAATATAGCGGTGTTAGCGTCTAGCAAGGAAGAGTTAGAAGCTGCTCTTAATGAAATGGAAACGGTTTTAACAGAGAGATACGGTATGAAAATTAACAAAACTAAAACTAAAGTTTTAGTATGCGAAGGTGGGGAAAATAAATCAAAAACAAGAATACAAGTATGTAACACGAACTTACAAGAGGTTAAGGATTTCTGCTACCTAGGAAGCCAAATAACGGAAGATGGAAAAAGCACAAAGGATATAAAACAAAGATTAGCACAAGGTCGTGCTACATTTAACGAGAAAATGCAACTACTGTGCTCAAAGACCACAAACATAGAAACAAGAAAAAGATTGCTTAAAACATATGTGTGGAGCACAGCACTGTACGGCTGTGAAGCCTGGGCAGTAGGAGAAGCGGACAAGAAAAAGCTAGAAGCCTTTGAAATGTGGTGCTACAGACGTATGATGAAGATATCATGGACAGACAAAGTTAAGAACGAAGAGGTACTAAAAATGGTTGGGGAAGAAAGAAATATGTGGAAAACGGTAAAAATAGGAGAGATAGGATGATAGGCCACATACTACGGCATGAGGGAATAGTGCGGAATATATTAGAAGCGGAGATAGGAAAAAAGAGAAGAAGAGGCAGACCTAGGTTAGACTACTGCACACAGATAGTAAAAGATGTAGGCTGTAGGGGTTTCAGGGAGATGTGTAGGCTAGCCCAGAATAGAAATCAATGGAGGTACGCATCCAACCAATCCCAAGATGGATAAACTAATGACGAAAAGATAACTGTGCTTAAACATGATGATTATTATAAGTAACTACAAGAATTGGTTGGGCATTATTCTCGAATAATGTTAAGTGTGTGAAAGGATTTACTGGAAAACCATTATTTCGGCAAATGTCTAAGTGTTGGGGGATCTTGGTAGCCACAGGTTGCTTAACCTCCTTCGCTGAATATCGGTAAAATAGGGCATAAAATTAGAAAATAATAGAAGGGGAAAGCTGAATACACATGCTGTGTAAGAATTTCAGGGAACTATGTAGGCTAACTCAGAATATAAATAAGTGTAGGCATGTGTCCAACCAGTTTTGAGACGGAAAACCTAATGACGAAAAAATAAGCGCAGATAAATCTGATGATTAGTATAAACAACTAGTTGTTGGTTGCGAAATATCTCCAACTAATGTTGGCTGTGCGAAAAGATAAATTGGAAAATGTAGTAAAACGTTAAATGGTTAAGTGTTGGGGGAACTTGGCATCCACAGGTTGCTTACCTCCCTTCACAACCACTAAAGGTCGGAGAAATAGGGCGTATAACTGTAAAACGATAGAAGGTGATCGAACTGCATCTAACAAGAAAGAACAGCGCCTATGAGGAACGGCAACAAACATAAAACAAGAAGAAAATTGTTGAAAGCATATGTGTGGAGCAAACCACAGTATGCCTATGAAATACGGGCAGTCTGAAACGCAGACAGAAAAACGGTAGCAGCCTTTTGAAATGCTGTGTTTCAGATGTATGAGGACGATAGCATGGACACACAAAGATAATAACAAATGAGTTATAGAAATAGTAGGGGAACAAGGATATCTGGGGAAAAAAAGAAATAGAAGGGCGGAATACGTTCTAAGGCATTTTGGGGAATAGTATGGGATATATTATAAGCAGAGATAGGAAAAAAGAGGTAGATGTAGACCTAGATGAGATAGTTATAGATGCAAACTGTGCAAATTTCAGGGAAAAATCTGTAGGTTAGTTCAGAATAGGAAACAATGATGGTACGCGTCTAACCAGTTCTAGGACTTGAAGACCTACTGATGATGAATATACACAGTGTTAGTTTGTGCTTTAATAATTATTGCTCCCTGAATACCTATGAGTCGTCGTTGCTAGGCATTTTTTTGTATGAGGGTGATTGAAGACGTCACTTTCAGTATTTTGAGTTTTAGGGTTTCCAGGCAGTATTCTAGCGCCCAAAATTATCTTAACACCAGTTATTGGCTCCAAGTTTGGTCTCCATGACCCACGACCCAGCCAAATCGAGTTAGCAGGGAAACCTTATCCTATTCCACCGTGTCTGGCGACTGCCTTTTCTCTGGGAGATCGGAAAAGGGGTGGCAACATACAATCACGTAAAATTTGTAAAATAGGCTCAAACTGAACTTAATCTATGCTTATGCTGTATAAAACAAATTAGTTATTAAATACACTTGCAAACCAATTGTATCGATTAAATACTTAAGTGCTTGTTTTCTCATCAAAAATCATTCTGTAGTTACGGCCTTCTTACTAAAGACGGCAGATTGTCTTGTAGCTGTTTAAGTCCAAAAAGTAGAAGTTCAATTTTGGACGAATTTACTCTGAGTGCTTTGATGAATAATTTACTGAAGCTGCTAATTCTTAATTAAAACGATTTGCTGGCGTTTCAAATTGATTTTCTCCAAAAGTTGTATACATTTGAGTATAAATCCGCATAGCGATGTATGTTGCTATAGGTAGATTTACTTGTAACTGAAAAGGTATACAGCGTGTATAATCAAGTATCCCAAAATTTTAGAAGCAGTTCTTCGTCAGAATTTTTTGTTAAAAAATCGTAAAGATAATCTTAAAACGTCAAACTATCAAACATGAACAGTATAATCCTATAAAATAAAATGTTCATTTATTGTTCTGGTTCAAACCGACGCGACGCTCTTTCATTATACTCATAAAGTTTTGTGCAATCAAATTTATAGTATCGTAAATTTCCAAGAATAGTGTAAAGTTGTTAATATATACAATGTAACATTATAAACCGTAATGTAAGATGTTCCAGCTAGTGCATCAAGAGAAGCTATAAGGTCGCGACCCCTCATATGTGGCACAGCGCTTCTAATTCCAAAGCCACACCTTTGGTAACTCCAACAACATTAGAGATATTCGATATCCACTTTTATTGCGGGCTTTAATTGTATACGCAAGCAGAAGAAGCACAGGTATTAACAGATTTCACAATAAATTAAAAATTAATGTTCTGTGTTTTGACATAAGCGTGTGATATATTGTTTTATCTTTCCTTAAACTTCTTTTCATTAGAAAATTTTGTATCGTTGTACTAATTGGGTGAGTTTTAAAGCTCGACAGATTTTCAAATTGATAACAAAATATTGCTTGATTTAAATAATAGTGGAACGTTCTGGAATTATATATGCAAAGTGCGTGGTCGGTTGTTAATTAGTGTTGTGATAGAAGAACATTTATTGTTATAGGTGAATTCCTAAGTATAAATTTCGAATTATTCATCGTTTATGAGATCATTTTATGATAATAAAATCTGTGCGTTGAAGCAATTACATATGCGCATACAGGTATAAAATACTTGTTCTACACGTATTATTTTAATAGTTGATTTAGATGCCATAAAACACTTTCCCCCTTATAGTATGTTTTGTTAATATCGAATAAATTAATACTAATATGAACAGTATTGCAATATTTAAAAAAATACTGTATGGAGAAACAAACGTTAAATGATCTTTATCCTGCAGTTTTTCAAATACAATTCATTAATAAAATATTCTTAAAATAAAAAAATTAAAGAGAAAGTATTGATTAATTCACTATTCTTTATTGCTTTATGCATTTAGTTGCTTGTACCGTTTTATGATCGGAAAATATTTATGCTCTAAATGTACATTACCATCGTTCAACCACTACTTGAGAGAAGAAAAAGCAACTTAAAAGTAGGGCCTTATTATAATTAGGTAAAAACAGCTAAATTTAATATCATGATTAATTTTCTTTAAGAATAGAATCGTCACTATAATCAATAAGACCATTGATTAAATATTTTAAAACAAGTAGCATACTGTAAAAACACACTTAAATAATAAAAAAATTAAAGCCATTAGTAAATGAAAACAATTTATATATTTATATATCGTAGTTGACAAGTGACATTATTAAAAACCTTATTTTAACTGAAGTGAAGTTTTTAGTGGTTTCTAGTGCTCCTAAATTATTAAAAATTACACTGGCTAGTGCACAATTGAAAAACTACCAATTAGTGTAAAAATTTCTGAAAGAAATACTTTTAAATATGAATATTTGTTAAATTCTATATAAAACAGAAAACGTCACCAAAAACTTAAAGGAACTTACATATTTATAATCATTGGCGGAAAATGTATATATTGACAATTGTATGGACAACTGTATTAAAATTGGAGAAAGTGTATAAGCTTTTTCAACCAATATTATATATGAAATAATGGAAGTGAACAATGGAAATTACACAAGGAAGGAAAACTCCAGACAGAAAGAACTAAAAAATTTTTTTGATTGTAGCTTATGCGGAAGAGCAAATTTGACAAAATCAGAATTAGCAAAACATAAAGGTAGTAATATTTGTAGAAAGAGGCAAACGTCGAAAACAGACAAAGACGATAAGGAGTCTAAATGCAATCAAGAAGTAACAAACTTAAAAATACTTTTATCTAAATACAAACAGTCCAAATTAATTGTTAAGAGACTACCTAAATCGGTCAGATGCCAAACAGCGAATGCTTTAAGCAATGCAATCGATTCTTGTGTAAAAGAGAATTCTATAGAATCTTGGAGTAACCTTTTACTCTTTGCTTATAATAATTTTTGCATAACACCACAATCAAAAAATTGCGTATCTATATCTTCACAAATTTTAAAAAATTTAAGAGAACTTAAAAACCATAACATTGAAGTTGAAACAATAACAAAAACAAACTTCCGAAAAATAAAAAATGGGAATTATTTAAAAACAAATATCTTCAGTAAAATTTATGACGGCGATATTTCCGGTGCGATTAAAATAATCTGTTCGACCGATACCGTAGCAAATTTTTTTATAAGCAAACTTTCACTGCATTGAAAGAAAAACATCCAAACGCACGTTCTTTAAATAAAAATAATTCTTATGATCCATCAATTTCAGCATTACAAGTCACAAAGGAAGACGTCTTGATAGCAATCAAATCATTTCGCACCAGTTCAGCAGGGGGACTTGACTCTATTCGGCCGTCACATTTTCAAGATCTATTAGGCTTTGCTTCTAACAATGAAGGGAATAATCTCCTTATATCTTTAACATCATTGTGCAATTTAATGCTATCGGGTTTGGTTAAAGAGGAAATATGTCCATTACTTTATGGATCTTCATTATGTGCTTTAAAAAAAAAAGGATGGTGGTTTACGCCCAATAGCGATTGGCCTTTTCTTTCGACGTCTTGTTGCAAAATTAGCATGTTCAAAAATTAAAAAGGAATAAACTTTCCTTTTTTGGCCAATCCAATTCGGTTTTGGCACACCCGCTGGATGTGAAATAGTTGCCCATTCTGCACGTTTGTTTATTGACTCTATTTCAAAAGATGAAGAAAAAGTACTATTAAAAATCGATTTCAATAATGCGTTCAACATAATTCACAGAAACATAATTTTAGACTTAGTTTCAACACATATTCCAATATTACTTCCCTTCATCAAGCAGTGTTATGGGCCCCCCTCCTACCTAAATTTTGGATCAAACACTATTTCATCAGGAAGGGGGGTTCAACAGGGAGATCCTCTAGGACCGCCACTTTTTTGTTTAACTATAAATTCACTTACAAAATTAATTTAATCAGATTTTAATTGCTGGTGCCTCGACGATGGCTGCATAGGTGGAAACATTACATCAGTTTTTAACGACCTTAAGCAAATAATAAATACATCAAAATCTTTAGGTTTAGAGCTAAATTTCAACAAATGTGAGTTATTTATTATGTCACCTGAGAAAAGTAATGTTTTTTCAAAATTTAACTCAATTGCCCCAGGAATAATAACATATCCACGTTCAAATTGGACTTTACTTGGCGCTCCAATATCTTCCGAAGCTTTAAAAAAATGCTTAAACAACAAAATAGAAATATTATCTTTTTTCTCATCTCGTTTAGATTCTATTGGACTACCATCTCATATCTCCTATTTACTCTAAAAAATTGCTTAGCTATCCCGAAACTTTTATATATTTTAAGATGTTCTCCAACATGGACACGTCAAACTATTCTTGACTCGTTTGACAAAACTCTTCGGAATATTTTGGAAAATATTACAAATGTTAAATTAGAAGTTAAGGAGTCGATCAATCAACTCTTCCAATAGACAGAGGAGAACTAGGAATACGTCTTTCATCTTCTTTATCACTACCCTGCTTTTTGTCATCATTTAATACATCTCTTCCTTCAATTAGTCTTGTTTTAGCAAAATCTTCAAGCGGATTAGTCGACGACAATTATTTAGAAAGTGAAAAACTTTGGCTTTATAGAACAAAGAAAAATAAAGTAATTATCAACAAATCACTGCAAAAAGAATGGGACAAGCCTCTTTTAGACATAGTATCAGGAAATTTGCTTGAATCAGCTATTACAAACACAGACAAGGCTAGAATTCAAGCAGTTTCTTCAAAGCATGCTAGTGCTTGGCTAAATGCTCTACCTGTCCCTACGTTAGGCACACTTTTAGACGATCAATCATTCAGGATTGCTGTTGGGCTCAGACTTGGAGCAACCTTATGCATTCCGCACACATGCATTTGCGGTAGTTTTGTAGATAAATCAGGTATACATGGATTGAGCTGTCGTTTAAGTAAAGGACGTAACTCTCGTCACAGAGTCATCAATGACATAATTAGACGTGCTTTAGTTTCCGCACAAATCCCTGCTATATTGGAACCGATAAACATATTTAGAAATGATGGCAAGCGACCTGATGGTATCACCCTAATTCCTTGGAAATGCGGGAAGTCGGCAATTTGGGATTTTACTTGCAACGATACCTTAGCAGAATCATATTCTACTGCATGTGCAGAAAACCCAGGTGCGGCAGCTTCTTATAGTGAAAATATTAAAATTAAGAAATACTCAAACTTATCACAACTTTATTTATTTTATCCTATTGCTATCGAAACGTTCGGTGTGCTTGGATCTATTGCAATTAATTTTCTAAAAAATGTGGAAAAAATAATCACCGAATGTTCATTTGATCCAAGAGCAACCGCTTTCCTTTTACAAAGAATCAGTATTGCAATTCAACAAGGAAACGCCGCTTCTATTCTAGGTACTATCCCACCTTCTAAATCTTTGGACGAACTGTTTTTAATGCCTCTTTGTTCTAAAATATTACTCGTAACTCAAACAAAAACAACAAAAAGTTTAACAATACTTTAATAAATAAAATTACTACTCCTGAAAAGAAATTTATTTTCAAAGCTTCCAAATTAAATGACATTGTAACAACGACACATTTTAATCACATTCTTGATACTTCTACACACAATTCTAATGATTTCGGGGTTTTTAATAATTCTTTAAAAACCAGTGCTTTTTATGAGAAATCACTTTGCGCTTCCAATACTGTTCAGAGTTTAGACCTGAATGGATTAAATAATATCGGCAATACTTATTTCATGCACTCTGTAATTCAGTGTCTCTCAAACACCAAGTTACTTTTGGAATATGTTAGAAGCGATATTTTCATAAAGGACATTAATACTAATATTTCTAACATGAAAGGAGATCTCATTAAAGCTTTCTCGAAAGTGATAAGAGAGCTATGGTCTCAAAATTCATGTGATGGAAAATCTAATATGATTAATTTCAAATCACAAATTGAACGTTTTGCACCTAGTTTTATAGGAAACTCTCAACAAGAGTTTTTACGGTATTTACTAGAAGGTTTACACAAGGACATTAAACAGGCTACTAATACATCTACATTGATATTTTCAGAAATAGATGAAAAGTTGAACGAGTGTGATAAAGCTTCCGCATCCTGAAAACAATATTTAGAAATGGAAAATTTCAAAATTGTTGATATATATGCAGGGCAGTTGAAATCTACATTACGTTGTACACATTGCGGACATTATACTGTTACTTTTGACCCGTTCTGGGATTTATCGCTTTCTATACCTCAACATAGTGACCATTTATAGCTACAACAATGTTTAGACTATTTCATCAAAAAGACATCTTTGGATGGTGATGAGAAACCTACATGTTCCAATTGCAATGAAAGAAGAAAATGTATAATATCTCTTACCATACAAAAGTTCCCTAAAATATTATTAATACATTTAAAATGTTTTTCACATGTAAGAAAACTATCCACAATTATAAATTTCCCATTAAATAATTTAGATATGCAAGATTACGCTGCTGAAAATACTTCGAAGAAGTGCATCTACAACTTATTCGTAATACTGAATCATAATGGGACGACATATAGAGGACATTATACAGCACACTGTCGGCACCCATATTCATTTGTATGGCATAAATACAATGACTCCATGGTGAGCAGTATACCTTCCACAGCACTAGTGAGTGGGAAAGCATATATGCTATTCTATGAACTGGAAACTCGCTAGCGATTATAAACATTAATTATTTATATTTAAAAGGTTAGTGATTGTCTAAAAATAATTATATTATATATAACTATAAGAAAAAAAAATTAATCTAGTTATAAACCACGATTCACAAAAATAAACTTTAGTATTTTTCTATAGATACGTAATGTACATGTACCCAACGTCAGCAGCTATATCTCCAACATAATTATTAATTTCCACTGAAGTCAACGCGTTGAAACATTTTCTATCTTAAGCCCTATTGATTTTAACTACGTTTGGATTATCGCAGTCTGCAGAACATGAAACTATTTTTAGTCTCCATACCAGTCGTTTTCTTCTGAAATTATTTTTTCACATTTTTGGCAATGGGGAGATTTTTTCAAATGATTTGCTATTTTTCGGTTGAATACTTTTAACGTCATCACTTGCGGCTTTACTGACAATCTACATCGCAGTTAGACTTTCCATAAGATACCAAAAGTGGTTCCATACGAAACTTTCATATGGGATGCAAACAAGGTTTCCTTGTTTTAGGGATCCAGGGCATAGGTTTAGAAGTATAGTGTTAGGGCAGCATATGACCATTATTGTGAAAAACCGACATAATCGTTTTGATTAATTTTCTACCAACTTCGAGTATTGCGTATCTAAATTAAATTTTTTATTTTCTTCTACAGGGTGTTTTTTCAAGTGGTAGGTTAATGTATATGAAGTACTGATATTATAACGAATCTGAAAATATGCAATAAAGAGATATTGAATGTGCTCTACATGATTAAAATAGTTTCAAAACATTTGCACTTCCTGTTATACCGAAAGTCGCCATTGTCATCGTTATTTTAAGTAGAATGCCCGGTATATTTACGCAATCTTGAATTCATCGTCCAACTGTATGCGAATTTTAAAAAAAAACAACCATATCTCTATTTAACGCTGTATCCCAAATATATCGAATTTTCATAAATTTTTGACATTTGCACGCGATCACATAAACTCTCCATAGTCTGCTTATTCTCCGCCAGTAGTGCTGTCCGCCTTCGTACCTGGGGCATGTCGCTATAGTTTGCTACGATAAATTAATAATACAACACGTCTAGGCAGGAATCTTCTGTCGCCCGGCCACCATCACCAGTGACATTGAGTGCATGTGGAAAGTCTACGCCCGTAGAGTTTCACGGCGACGCACTCGTCGTGGCCTAACGCACTACCACCACGACGCTTTCCGAAGAGTTCCAAAGATCATCGAAGGTTTCCGAACTACTCCAAGCTGTACATACGCTCATACCTTAACTCTTTACATTGTTACTTTGTCCCGCAAGCAAATTCAGAGGTTTTCCGAAGAATCCCGAAGATAACCGAAAACTTCTGACCCCTTTTACTTGTAAATATGCTCAATTTATAATTGTTAAGTTCATATTATAATTTTTTACATTTACACGCTGTTCCGTAAGAAACTCACGAAGCCTGCCGAAGTGTTCCGAAGACCGCCGAAGAAGTCCGGATCTTTTAAAACTGTATATATTTTTTAACCATTGTTAATAAAGTGTTTACTCGGCTTTACAGGTAAACCCTAAAGCCTTCCGAAGGGTTCCAAAACTACCAAAGACTTCTAATCCCCCGTAAACTGTATATATATATATATATATATATATATATATATATTATTGAGGTTTATTCTTGGAAGTTGGTCAGATAAACCAGTCTTTGAAACATAAGAATCGTAGTAGTATAAAAATCAATATATTTTGCAAAATATATTGATTTTTATACTACTACAATTTTATGTTTCACAGACTGGTTTATCTGACCAACTTCCAAGAATAAACCTCAATAATATTTATTTTTATGGTCAAGAATATCTTCCAATTATATATATATATATATATATATATATATATTATAGTGGATTTAAAGGGTTAAAGATAAATATAAATGAAGCAATTTCAAAACACCCTGTATAAAGGAAACAACCAGAATTTATGGGCGAAATTTATTCCAGTTAGTTCATTTTTAAGTAACAGGTATTAACAAAATTTTACAAATAATGATTAAAATTTAGTAGGTTTGCAAAGAAAATAAATGGTAAAAGCCAATGCAATTAATTTATTAATTTAATTGAGTTTAATTAAAGTGTTATTTACGTATAATATGCATAAAGGCATGAAAAATCAATAAATCCAAGGAGAATAGCGTTCGTTATAACAAATAAATATATCGGTTGGGTTGAAATACCATGAAAAGAAGCTCCTAGAAATGTTGTGTTAAAAACGTCATTTAATTAAGCACCTGCGTGTTTTCTAAATGTCAAGTTCCACTTATTTTTATAGATAACAAACAAAGTTCAAAGAATATCGGGTAAACGGTCGAATGTGTTCGCAGTAAACACTAATGAGGGGTTATTTAAAGCACGTATTTTGGGGTCCACATAGAGATGTAGAACGCGGCACGAATATCGATTTTCTACCACTCAAACAAGGTTAGCAGGAGACGTAGAAAATGCATAAGCAAGGGACAGCGTTAGATAGGCGGGATTTGTAGGACGTCAATGGATAGACGATTGGTCGATATTGTTAGTTGGACATCAGACAAACACGAGGATAGTGTAGATTAATTTTCAGAAAAGATCGTAACGATGCCCTGAATTTCGTGGACTTAGAAATCGGTTGAGCTCAAAATTTTAAGAACGTGTTGTTGTAGATGAAGGACTTCGGATGAAATTCGGACAGGAGGTGGCAACGTAAATTGTATAAATACTTTTCGAAAATATAAAGAAAACCCTTAATATTTCGATCGCTTCAGACTACGTATGAAAGTTATCACGAGCTTGTAAGTATAATAAAATTATTTTAAATTATATTGCACGGTGTTAGCCTCATAATTTGTACGCTGTCTGTGCCGAGTTAAATTGTATTGAGGTATCACCTATATTTTTAACAAGCTCGTGCAGTGACGTTATGTAAAGTGGATTAAATTAAATAATTATGAAAGAAGTATAATTAATTTGGATTTGGAAATTGGATACACCGTGAAGGCAGCGCTAGCAGTTCAACTTAAATGGGGTTCTACTAATAGCTAGAAACGGCTTGCAGAGCAGAAAAAAGTAAATACACGGTATCGTCAACGGAGCAAAGATCTTCTAGAAATTCCAGGTAACGCTTTGAAATTGTGTTGTTATAAACTATGAAACTATGAATATTGGGTGACGTATAAGAGTGATTTTGAAGGTATTGTGCATTATTTTGCGTATTGAACATAATACGTATAACTAACTTTATTATGGTATTTAAATAGAAATCTGAAGGTGTATATAAAACTTATTAACGTTTCATCAGGAAGTTAAATTTTGTGAAGAGTACATGGGTTGTTTTTTTTAGTTTGTTGTAAGAGTATGCAAAGTATAAGGGCTTACATTATTCATTATTAACTGGGTTATCATGAGCTCACCATACTCCAGAGTTTACGTAGATTTAAAATAAATTATAAAGAAGGAATGAGAAATAAGCTATTATTCAGGGCCCATTTACCCCGGGTACATTCTATGTGTTTGATAATTTAAATTAAAATACAGGACATTACAAAATAGGATTTATTGAGGTGTAACTTGATCACTGAAATGTGGATAATATTGAATTTTTTATTTGTAAATAGTGATAAATAAAAGACTGAATGTTTGTGGTTTATTGGGAATGTGCGTAAACGATAGAGAATATGAGAGTGAATCTAGATATCCAAGAGGAGGTCCAACTGAGCTAGCCGTAAGCAGTTGAAGACAGCAATTCAACCGAGGAAGAGAGGAAAACGGCTAAGAAATTATATTTTTTAAATTTCTCATTTTTGGTGAAATTTTCGATTTTGTATGAATTAATTTTCGAAACTTCTGAGATCAAGAGAGGAACACGGCAATATATATATATATATATATATATATATATATATATATGTATATATATATATTACTGTGGTTTTGCATGGAAAAAACCCTAAAATCGTGCTACATACTTTGGGCGTCATAAATTACTGTGGCGTTAAGCCTCAACAATTGAGCCCTAGCGTTGGGTTGACATAAAAATTGCAGTGGTCTTACCTGTAAAGAAATATAACTCCAGCAATTTGCACCTAAATAAAACTTCGTTACAAATTTCCTGTTTTGATTATAATATGTTCTAGCTTGATATTTATAAAAATTGCTTCTTCAAGTGGATCTACCACGGCTAGCTCTGGGCACCACCTCCTATGATAAACTTACCCCAACTACACATTTCATCAACACCTTTATACACACCAAAATACAAAAATTAAATAAAATCCTGGGACAAACACACACTCTTTTATTCATATGACAAAAATGATTATTCAGACAATTTCAATATTTACATTGTCATATTTACAATAAAACATTTCACCCTTTTTTCTAAATTAAATTGTTTGTGAGTTATTACACTTCAACCTTTTTATTTTTTAAAGTAAATAGACCTATCGTGAAACCCTAAGTTTACCTTTACTTGGTCTATGGTGAGCTTTTTCCTTGATATGCATAAAATATTGCATGGTCAAATTACTCTAAAGACTTGTTTACTCTTTACATCAAAAATTATTACTCCTGTTTCTGCCTACTCAAATAATAATGGAAAATTCTCTTTTATATACAGTAATCAAATTAATTTTCAGTGCAAAAAAAATTCACCACATAATTTTAAACACACCTAGCTTTATAGCACAATGCCAGCACCACAGTTCAACAATAAAACAAATTCGTTACCTGGCGTGTTTTTCGGACGCACCACCTCCTTGGATTTTCCCCACGTTCTCACTCCTACATGGACAGCAACTCCATTTCAACACATTCATCCAGTTTCCCCAGTTATCAGAGGATGTTTTTTATACCGCCATGTATCCAAATCCAAATTATCTCAATTTAACGTACCACCAGCACTTTCGTTCAAAAAATACTTAATTCGCTTACGTCTGTAGCATCCTGATGTACTCGTACAAATATTTATACTAATTTATTATCAGCTCGTTTAATCTGTCAGCACCAACTCGTGCATTTACAACACTTGTAATAATGTACGACGGACTGCACTCTGTCGCGGCTTATAATTTAAAATTATGATATCTTCTCGATGCTACTTTATATATTCGAAGCGGATCAGAAGATTAAGATAGCTCTACCACCCCTGGCAATAGCTTTTATAATCTTCAAGCTCCTTCTCTAGTAACGTATTTTAACGGTTTTCGCTGAACTATCACATTCGTTACAAACAATTCTCGAAATTCTTCCACTCAAATACACAACGAACTTTCAAAACTCAGAATTCACTAGTTCCCCACGTCGTTACCAAAAAAAAAACTGGCTATCAGTTGCAACTGTCGACGCGTACCCAAGAAATTCATTCCTCTCCGTATCTCTAACGACCTGAAAAACACGCTTATAGTGCCTGCGTCTCTATTCTCCTTGCAGTCATGCGTTCATAACCACTATTTTATGTCTCACTCGTGTTTCTCTTACTTTCATCTAGCCCCACTTACTACGGTTACCGTTCCCTCGCTAAATGTGCGCCTTGAAAATCGATATCGTCGACAAATATCTTGCATCTTTGTTTCACCCATTTGTCTTTTAAAATATACTTGTCTGTCACACGCTTGAAAACTGCTAATACTTCTATCAGCTGATGTATTCTCTGTCTCCCTTGATTGCTTGCTAACGACTTTCCGTCCCTTAAAATTATTGATTTTTGCTTCACAAATAACATACTCGCTCGTTTACCTGGCCTTTCCCGCTGTACAATACCTTGATATGTTTTCGCCTAGTTTTATAGCTTTCAAAGAAATATTTATTTACTTGAAGCTCTGATTCTTTTAACTTCTTGACCGTTTGTTATGTTATTTTGTTTTGTAGTTTTCTACGAATGAAGCTAGCGTACTTTTTAGCTTGGGATGCTAAAATATCCATTGCATCAATTATGGTTTTATGCAATTAACGTATACAAATTATTGATTCTACAATATTTGTAGTATCGGGCATGGTGTTAATCTATTTTACTAGTGTTGAACTTTCAAAACCACGACCCTGAGTTAAACCACCTATTGAATTTATAGATCTTATAATATTTTGATCTATTATCATGTCTGATCACCTGTCAGACCAAAATTTGTCTGATTTTCGAATTCTTAAGTAGGGCTTCCTAACAAATTTCTCTTTGTCTGACATGGTTTCTCAAAACAGTAGCATTTATTGGAAGTAGATGTGCACAGTATTGCGTAATTAAAATGGCCAGTTGCAACTGTTGTACACAAAATACATGTAAGTTTCAGACATTAGAACGTTCAGCTTTAATGTACAAACATACCATTTCTACAGTTTTGCAATCCAGCTTTCTGATACTAGCTATTTAATCTTGGCATATAAACTTGTGGCATTTCGAATGGACCTGCACCTTGCCGAAGTTTTAGATTACTAGAACAGGTAAAATGGCGTGCGTGTTCTAATGAGCTAAAGAGCCAAACTACAGGTCCAACCAAAGTAGTAGGGTCGTTAGTGAGGAACTAGACGAAGATAGGTCCCCGAAAGAGGGCAGCGGCTCTATCGGTACTTAGATTGGCAGAGACTATAGGGGTCGGTATGGCAGTCTAAGACACACTACCGCGATGTGGAAGGCAACGGGAAACCACCACATTACCTCCCAAGTACACAGCGTACCTAAATTATAATAAAATGATGGCATTCTCTGGGGTCAAAGATTCCGGAGTTAAAATAGTCCACCATTCGGATCTCCGGGAAGGGACTACTTCGGAGGATGCGATCGGAAAGTTAAGAATAAGAGTCGGAAACATTTTGCGAGTCGGAGCGTGGAATGTTAGAACTATGAAGCAAGTGGGTAAGCTAGAGAACCTAAAAATCGAAATGAATAGGTTATCACTAGACATAGTGGGGATCAGTGAAGTTCGGTGGCCAGAGGCGGGGGATTCTTGGAGTGGAGACTTCAGAGTATTTCATACGGAAGCAGAGGAGGGAAATTTGGGTATGGGGATAGTTATGCGGAAAAAGATAGTATACTGTGTATAAAATTATTTACAAAAAAATGAAAGAGTACTCATGGTTAGATTAGAATCTAAACCGGTAAACACAGTAATAATACAAGTATACATGCCCACCTCTAGCTACAGTGCCGAAGAGGTAGAAGCGATCTACAAAGATATCGAAGACATATTAAGACACGTAGAAGGACATGAAAATTTAATAATTACGGGGGATTTTAATGCAGTGGTAGGTGAGGGTAGGAAAGAAGTGATAGTAGGTTTATTTGGTTTAGGCACTGCAAACACATTATTTCAACATCATGCTAGAAGACGATATACGTGGAAGATGCCAGGAGATATAGGAAAATATCAAATAGATTACATTCTTGTTAGACAACGGTTTAGGGATCAAGTAAACGACTGTAGAAGCTACCCAGAAGCAGATATAGACACTGACCACACCATCGTAATTATGAAGGCCGCACTTAAATTTAAAAATTTGAAAAAAAGAAACGGAAAAAAAGCACTTGGACCTACAGAAACTAAAAGATAAAGATTTTCAAGAAAGATTCTAAAAAAGGTCAAATGAATTGCTCAAAGATATCGGGAAAATATCTGATACTAAGGAAGTAGAAACAGAATGAAATAGCAATAAATCCAGCCTTGACATGGCGGCCAGAGATATTCTGGGGTATACACAAAAAGAAGATAAGAAACCATGGATAACAAAGGATATCCTGAATTTAATAGAAAAAAGAGGAAAATACAAAAATAAATCACACGAAACAGGAAAACAGAGATACAAAGCCATAAAATGGGAAATTATTTACAAATGCAGGAAAGCTAAAGAACAATGGATTGATGAAAAGTGCAAAGAGGTACAAACTAAGATGGAAGTAGGAAAGACAGATAAAGCATACAAACTAATTAGAATGAATTTAAGGGATATAAAACCGTATAGCAAAAATATAAGGGACGCGGAAGGAAATGTCGTTATAGAAAATGAAGAGAAAGTGGGTAGATGACAAGAATATATAAGGAATTTATATGCAGGAGAAGAAGTAACTGCATTAGAAAGGGAATCATACATTGAAAATGATGACTTGGGATATCCTATACTTAGAGATGAATTTGAATTAGCATTAAAGGATCTGAAAAATGGTAAGGAGCCGGGTACAGATAAGGTGCAAGCTGAAACTCTAAAAGCCGCTGGTCAAGCAGTAACAGAACGTCTCTTCCAACTTGTAGGCTATATGTATGAAACAGGCGAGATACCCAAAGATTTCAAACATAACATCATAGTAACCATACCAAAACAGAAAGGCGCAGATAGATGTGAAAATTTTCGAACAATAAGCTTGACAGCACATGTATCAAAAATATTAACTAGAATTGTACAAAGACGAATGGAAAAACGGGCTGAAGAAATACTAGTAGAAGATCAATTTGGGTTTCCGCCAAATAGGGGAACACGGGAGGCTATCTTAGCTCTGAGGGTGATAATGGAGAAAACAATAGAAAAAGGAGAAAGCGTGTATATAGGGTTTGTAGATCGGAAAAAAAGCATTTGACAATGTAAAATGGGAAAAAACAGGAGAGGGGTGACACAGGGATGTTCCCTATCCCCATTAATTTTTAACTTGTACATTGAAGAGGCAATGAATACTGTCAAATGCAGGAAGACATTTGGAATTACTATGCAGGGACAAAAAATTGATATGCTTAGTTTTGCAGATGATATAGCGGTATTATCATCTAGCAAGGAAGAGTTAGGGCCGCTCTCAATGAAATGGAAACGGTTCTAACAGAGAGATACGGTGTGAAAATTAACAAAAGTAAAACTAAAGTACTAGTACGCAAAGGAGGCAAAAATAAATCAAAAACAAGAATACAAATATGTAACACGAACTTACAAGAGGTTAAGGATTTCTGCTACCTAGGAAGCCAAATAACGCAAGAAGAGAAAAGCACAAAAGGTATAAAACAAAGATTAGCACAAGGTCGTGCTACAATTAACAAGAAAAAGCAACTACTGTGTTCAAACACAACAAACATAGAAACAAGGAACAGATTGCTTAAAATATATGTATGGGGCACAGCACTGTACGGCTGTGAAGCCTGGACAGTAGGAGAAGCAGACAAGAAAAAGGTAGAAGCCTTTGAAATGTGGTGCTACAAACGATTGATGAAGATATCATGAACAGACAAAGTTAAGAACGAAGAGGTACTAAAAATGGTAAGGGAAGAAAGAAATATGTAGAAAACGGTAAAAAATAGGAGAGATAGGATGATAGGCCACATACTACGGCATGAGGGAATAGTGCGGAATATATTAGAAGCAGAGATAGGGAAAAGAGAAGGAGAGGTAGATCTAGGTTAGACTACCGCACACAGTTAGTGAAAGATGTAGGCTGTGGGAGTTTCAGGGAAATGCGTAGGCTAGCTCAGAATAGAAATCAATGGTGGTACGCATCCAACAAGTCCCAAGATGGATAAATTAATGACGAAGAAAGTAACTACACTTAAACATATTATTTATTATAAGCAACTACAAGCATTTGATGGGCAATATTCTCGAATAATGGTAATTGAGTGAAAGCATTTACTGGAAAACTATTATTTCGGCAAATGTCTAAGTGTTGGGAGATCTTGGCAGCCACAGGTTGCTTAACCCCCTTCAATAAATCTCAGTGAAATAGGGCATAATATTAGAAAACAATATAAGAGGAACCGAGCTGTATGGCTGTGTGAGAATTTCAGGGAACTATGAAGGTTAGTTTAGAAAATAAATAAGTGCAGGTACATGTCCAACCAGTTTTGAGACGGGAAACCCAATGGCGTAAAATAAGCGCAGATAAATCTGATGATTAGTATAAACAACTAGTTGTTGGTTGTGAGATATCTGCAACTAATGTTGACTGTGCGAAAAGATATATTGGAAAAAATCTTAAATCAGTAAATGTTCAAGTGCAGGGGAACTTGGCAGCCACAGGCTGCTTACCCCCCTTCGCAACCACTGAATGTCGGAGAAATAGGGTATATAATTGTAAAACAATAGAAGTAGACCGAACTGCATCTAACAAGAAAGAACGGCGCCTGTGATGAAAGACAACAATCATAGAACAAATAGTTGTTGAAAGCGTATGTGTGGAGCACAGCACAGACAGTATGCCTACGAAATACGAGCAGCCTAAAAAGCAGACGGAAGAACAGTAGCGGCCTTTGAAATGCCGTGCTTCAGATGTTTGAGGATGGACAGACAAAGGTAATAACAAATAGTTTATAGAAACTGTAAGGGAACAAGGATATATTTGGGAAAAAAATATGAGAAATAGAAGGGCAGAATACGTTCTAAGGCATTTTTGGGGAATAGTATGGGATATATGACAAGCAGAGATAGGAAAAAAGAGGTGGATGTAGACCTAGATCAGATAGTGATAGATGCAGACTGTGCAAATTTCGGGGAAATCTGTAGGTTAGTTCAGAATATTAAACAATGATGGTATGCGTCTAACCAGTTTCAGGACTGTAGACCCAATGATGATGATGATAAACTTGTGGTTGCAGCTAACGCATCTCTATTTTCAACAGCATTTTCAAGTAATAATCTTCTTGATAAGATGTCTTAAAATGTACATTCCAGACTATCAATAATATGTTCTCTCTCACTAATCAACGTATATAGTAAGTGTATTAAGACTTGTTGCGTTAGAAACTGTGCTTGTAAAGTTCTGGCATACTGTCTACTATTCATCAAATGTGTAACGCCATTATGTGCGTAAATGTTGTTCTATAGTTTATCGAGGTCACTGTCTTCCTTTGTCATTTAAAGAGCACCCAAAAAAGTCATTAACCGAACTTCAACACATGACAGGTTACTAATTTCTCAAAAGGCAAGCAAAATGCCAC
The DNA here is from genome assembly GCA_036346225.1 of Platerodrilus igneus. Classification (NCBI taxonomy): domain Eukaryota; kingdom Metazoa; phylum Arthropoda; class Insecta; order Coleoptera; family Lycidae; genus Platerodrilus; species Platerodrilus igneus. The sequence goes on from JARFIW010001660.1 coordinate 2,715,213, forward strand.
ACACTCTATGACATAAAGGTTGGTCAAAAGTAACAAATACCTTTTCTTTTGTTGTATTCTGTGTGCTTCTTTGACTGCACACAGTAAGACAGTGCATATTGCAGAAAGATTTGTGGGAGACGGCAATGGGACTAAAGTTGAATTTTTACTAGACATATTCTTATATTTATGACTTACTTCCTTAATCCCGCTTCAGTCAGATATCTGTGATGCATTTTATTAATATAAAAATATTACTACTCATAACAAATTTGAAACTCTTGCATTGATAGCATTTTTAGGTTCAACATTAAGCGTCAGATCCTAGTAAAAACCCACATATTTCAGGCTATCTGAGAAATGTAAATATCCTCTTTGTTTTCTAAACTAGTATTTATACTTGAAGTTTCTCTTGGAACTTTCGATTCGGGTGGCAGGAGTAACACACTAAGCCACCCATAACGTTAAAGGTGTCATTCCCATTCAATGAAGAAATGTTGTGCTCTGCGTTATCAAAAATGTATTGAGTATAGTATGCATCAGTAAGACATGTGATTAATTAAGGTTAATGATGAATAGAATCTCATAGTTTCTTTATAGTTATGGCAAAACCTGAGACGTGGGAGAAAATTTATTTACCTGGAACCAAATTTTCGGTGTAGATGAGCATTAAGGCCGTGTAGTATCGGAGAAATAAATAAACGCGACCGTGCTGCGGCTACTACAGGGTGTTGTAGTGCTACGGACTTCCGTTGTATCGTAATTGATCGGTGGTCCTAAATTTAGGTAATATTATTTCGTCCATAAGTGAGAATAAACTCTCCGATATCAAACTACTTCTGCCTGTTGAAATATCCGTGATTGATGGATATACATTACACTCATATGCTCAGGATCGTATATCTCCCAGAACAACTTTTGCTGTCATCAAAACAATTCTTCTCCTTCTTTGACTTTGAGGAACGTGTTTCTTGTATCATTGTTCAGTTAAAATAGCATTTCTATATCTAAAGAAACATAAAACGTTGCTGTTACCAATACTTTTTGTTATTGTAAGGGAATCTCAATAATAATCCTCTACCTGTCTTTTTAAGTGCTTTTCACTGTAAAGTTGCAAAGGAGGATAAAACTTCTTCACAAGCTCAACCAAGTCGGAAATGCTGACCTGATACTCATTATTTTATTTAATATAACAGCATAGTTTTAGAAGCTTCCTAAGGTTGTTTGCTTTCAGCACAACCAACAAGCCCTTGTTTTACAGCCGACATACTTAAATTGGGCCGCAAGAAATACTGATAACAACTGCGGTTAAAACGGCAATAAGGTACAACTGGGTCTATAACACTTGTTAAACGTAATTGTACTAAATCGCCTTATTCTTTCGTCCAGTTTCTCCTTGGCTTAGTTTCTTATTTTATTTAGGACCTTTAAAGTGCACACTTCTGTTATATTGCTTGAACTGGGGTGCTTCAGATCTTTTAAAACCTGTTTTTCACAAAAAAACCCTGAGTTTTAAACTTAAATCTGCCTGACCTTTAGGTGTTGCGAGTCCACTGTTCACTTTTTGAGCTTTGGAGATCTCTGTGTGTAGTTTCCCTACAAGTTTCATGTATTCGAACGACAGAGCACTTTTTTATGCGATTACAACACTCATCTTGTAAACTACTACTCTAATATAATATTCTCTTAACGCGCATAGAAGCTATATACAATTGACCTTCAAATTTAGCATAAATATCACAGGAATCCATATTGTCACATATTCACTATATACTCTGTACTCTTCATAACACAGTAGAAGACTGGTATGATAGGGCCCTTTTATCTTTTGCGTTGTGCGAATTTATATCATGTCAGGACATGAAAGTTTTACGTGAAACAGAGTGGACAGCGGCGCGGTAGTGGGAATGCGGCGCAGTTCCATAACGTTGCGTATTGGAACACCTATTTTCAGCGTGCTCCGAAATGGTTGTATTCACCAGAAACTCTTGTGTAATGTATCGTTCTTACACAAAATTTAGTATACTACACGGTTGGCCTCTCTAAATACCGAAAATCTTCGATGGTTTAACCTAAAATGTAAAGTTTCAAAAACGCTTTGTGTAACTTGACTTTTTAGACTTATACAAAGTTTTATACATGTTCTTTGTTTGATTTTCCACACTTTTTTGGCTTGCTGCCATAAAAACGCTAATCAAAGACAGTTTGGCACTAAATAAAATCTTCTAAGTGCATTTCTTGACGAGCTAGAACTTTTTAATGAACTCATGCTCTTCTAACAGTTACTACAAGCTGATGAATTTTCCTAAAGTCGAGAAACTTGCCAATTGTCAAAATTGATTTAGGTGAGGCGCCAAACCCATTACAGTTGATTTTGCCTTATTATTAATTTTGTCTAGGTTTGCATGACTTTTTACCTATCTGTTGTGCACTATTAATAAACTCTATAGGCTCTGTTATTTGCTCGTGCTGTCTAACAGTCACTGCATTCTCTAATTAATAACTCCTCATATGACTTACAGAAACCTGTTATGTGGACATTAGAATGACACTGTCGGATAGATATACAACACCTTGGTAAACATTTTTAGAAGATTGCGTTGGTATTTACAATTTATTATATTCAGCATCTGTGGTAAGCAAACAACCAAACCCCGTGTTCTAACCATAAAACTAGTATATCACTGTAAAATCCCACTAAAGCAGATCTGATGTTCCTCATTTAGGGTATCCCCTACTAGCCATCGTTGCAATTACTTAAAAAAGTACTTTTTATGAAATAATTATTATATGCTGCAAATGATGGAAACTATGCAAAATTCACAGAATCCGGAGCCATTTACGTTAGGAGACGGATTAAGCCAAGAAATGTTTTTTACCGTAATAAATCATCGTATGTTTTCTTTTTGGTTACGCTATACAGATTTTGATGATAAAAGAAAATTAAAGAAACTTGCAGCATCTAAAAACAACATTGCACCGTAAGCAAGTATGTGAGGCTAGATGAATATAGTTAGCTTCCAAAGAAAGATGCAATTTTAGAGCGTGTATTAAAAGCGAGCAAAATAAACACGACTTGAAGGTATTTAGTTAGTTGACTCCAAGACTTTTATAGTTTTCACATGTACACATATGCAGGTTGGAAGCCGCATGAACAGTTAGTATAGAGAAACACTGCTGTTGGTATAGAAAGAATAAACCAGTACTTCGCCAAGAACAGATTTTTATTCGTTCTTACCATTTGCTCAGGCAAAAGAGAGTTGTCATAAATGACACCAGTTAGAAATCTGCCAATAGACGGTTGCTCGTGTTGTTTTACAAAGTAGATAGAGTTAATTTTATACGTTCTTGAGAAAAGTTGTTTCGATATCACACAGATGAGATAAAATTATTGAAGCTATTGGTCAAAAATAAGAACATATAACTTGACATTAGACAAAATGAAAACACACGATGTGGCAGGAAACACTAGGCGTTGACCAGTCAATTTTCTTTTCTTCTTCGCAGCATATATTGATTGTATATAAATAAAAATAATTGCACAGGTGTAGAATGCATTAGCCCGAAACACTTTTAATAGCTCTTGGGCTTGAGATCTTACAAATTATCTTTGTGAACACCCCTTGGATTCACATACAAATAGCAAGAGTTTGTGAAACAGCTTGTTTATCTGGTATTCCATGTAGAACCAGAAGTGCCTAAAGCATACTGAAACGTGTTTTTTATGCTTTTTGCAAGTCGTTATGTGCTGTTCACATTATTTTTTGCTGCACAAATTGTGCCGAAAATGTTCTATAAATTTACTTTACCTTACTATCTTATATTTTTGTGCTTTTTTATTAGTTTCTATTTTATTTAACATTATGCATCTACGAGTATAGAATCTTTGAGTAACAAAACTGAACATAATAACTTAATATTAATGCTATTATTCCTAAAATTACTTAATTTGATTCACATTTAAGGAAAATGTTTTATTACTTTGATCAGTTTTTTTATATATGCATGATATTTTTATTATTTATATCATTTGAGACCTGGATTTTAAAAACAGATTTTTCAGAGTAATATTTTGGTTTTTTACGCTATTTACGAATGTTATGATAGAAGTATATAGCATTTGCATACTAAATGTTTATCTAAATTTTCGAATATTGCTCTAGCGAATAAATTAAGAACAATTCATTTCGCAAAAGAAGCAAATAACAATATGCACTGGTTTTATTTCAGAACATCATTTGACAATCCTGGCTTTAAATGATATTGGTCTGACCAGACCACCCCCCATTCGTTCTTCCAACTCCCACACCACCCGTAAGGTGCACAAAATTAGCACTCACAGCAAGTGCTAACTTGCAAAAAGCGGTAAGCTTCTAAATAAGTAGAGCTTCTTTTATTACCGTAATCTCCCGTTCCAAATATAATGCCTAATAAGTTATAAAAGAATTGCTGCATAAATTGCGTATGAAAAAATTAAGCGGACGCCTGCATATGCCATTATCGTTTCACATTAGTTTAAACTACTTATGAATTTATAATTATTTAACCGGTTTACATACCGCATAATGTAATTCTACACTATAATACCAGCATCATAAAATAATTTCCCTGTGTGACGTGCACCTATAATCGAGAACTTTATTTGAATTGTAAGTTATTATGCATAACTTCTTGTTTATAATGGCTTTCATAGCCCATAGTAATGAATTTAAATCTAGTTTAATAGTGCTATGTTTACATGTTGTTTGAGTAAGCAATATGATTTTTATAGAAGGTATTTCTCATTAATTAGTAATTTTATAAATACTACTGTTAGCAGTTGTTGTTTATTTGTTTTTAAATTCAGTCTAAATATCTATGGTAATTAAATACGTTTGCAGTTTCACCTATTTGGAAAATGTCGACTGCTACGTGTGGTTAACTATCAACATTTATCGAAAGCAATTATTTTGATATAGCTATCAACGCGTCATCACATGTACCCATTTGTGTAGTGCAGAAACAGATCATCATTTTACTAGTACGCCTAGAATATCACATTCCTAACTTTGTGTTTAAGCTTGATTGAGTGCTTTACATATAACACGCATTTATAGTTCCAACCAGTTTTCAACTGTGGTGTCTAAATATAGTCAAAAAATATATTAATATTATTATTTATTTATTTACTATACTTGAAAATTACAAACTTATTGTATTGTAGAATTCAATAAAGTAACCAAGGTGCATTTTCACGAACACAGAATGACGCCGGTGCACATCAACAATGATTACACATTTAACACAGTACGAATATTTATATATATATATATATATATATATATATATATATATATATATATATATATATATATATATATACTGTGGTTCACAAATTTTACTGATCCGGGTTTTTAGAGCCAAAATCATATTTACTTTATGTTGAAAGGTGTGCTGTGAATAATAATTGATATACCTTCCTGAATGGGTAGGTTTAGTATACCAATCAAAAAATGAGGAGATTGTCTGGATTGCGTATCACAAGGGTATCTAAAAATGGTAAGCAACCGTCAATTTCAATTTCATATGTGAACTGTAGATCAACATCAAAACTATTAAAAATTATTACGGTATCATCAATTTTGTCAATGGGAATGGCACATATGATATTTATTTTCTATAAATAATAATAATTCCTAACAGTTTATTTATTTATTTAATATTTTTTTATTTTTATATATTTTTTTTTCTTGTTCTACACACCCTTTCAATCCTTTTCACACCATACAATAGTTATCAATATTCCTAATAGTTTTAATGATTACACGTTTAACATAAGTACGAATATTTATATATATATATATATATATATATATACATATATATATATATATATATATATAAATATATTGCTGTGATACCACCAAAATCCTGGACTCCGCTTTTTGGATCGAGCCCCTACGAATTGGATGTCCAGAATGCTGTGAATCCTACGAAAAGCTATTCATTACTTTAACTGTGTTGGTCCATTGACTTTATTCTGTTAATCGCCTCGGCTGCTCCCCTAGATAACTTTCATCCTCATTCATAAAAAAAACAAACACATTCCTACCACAAACACGAACGTTAACTCTATTTACATCAATATTCACAATACATTAAAATTTCAAAATTAAATTTTGGCATAAATTTCAGTATCAGAAATTTTCAAGATTACATTTATTATCATTTAAATGTGCATCCTGAATTAAAGTCCTTGTTGGATGCCTACTAATTAATATAACAATATATGCAGACCGGAGTCTGAGTACAAAGGAGCATCTACCACCCTTTACGTTAATTAACCAGGTTCGTCTAATTGAGCTCAAAGACATACCCAAATTTTCATCATAATCCAGAACATCAATACTAAATACCCTTTCTACTTAAACAAGCAAATTTCACCTTAACATTAAAATTTTATGGTTAGTACAATTTCACTAATGTCCATTTAAAGTAAATCAATTATAAAGTAATTCAACACACACAAAATATCAAAGTTCAAACAAAATAGTATAAATTACCTGAAGGTTACTGCACTCGTAGCTTCAATGTACATCGTCCCTTTTGTTAATCACACCATTCCAACTGGGTTATATTTACAGCTTCTGATTCTCAACGCTTTTAAAATTTTCTCCATCACCATTTATTTAAAGTTGTTTCTGGGCTTTTCCAGAACTCATCTGTGTATATCTGACCCTTGTTTTGTGGATCCAGACACATTTATGAACCATTTAATCATTAACACCCCGAAAAATAGCAAAGAAATTCATACTTCTTTCACCAATATACGCCAAAACTGCCTACTTTTGTGTATTCATTTGTCGTTGTAAATTTTGACTAATTAGGTACAGTGATACTAAATTTTATTACCTTGTATCTAAGTGCACTCAAGTACATTCATGTTAGCACGTAAATAACAAACTGTTTTAAATCACCAAAATATACGAGCAAACTTTAAATTATTTTATCAAACTAAAATGCACTGTTTAAAGTATTGAATTAAGTCGCGGATGTAAGAGAGCTTTTAACGCATCGAATAGTCAAAAGTCTAAGAGAGCTTGTTTATATTTACCTGGGTATATATAGCGGATAGCCGGCACGTCGCTTTTGTCCTCAAAACAGACAATTCTTAAGAATTTCTAATGCTATGTTCCCATTCCGTCGCTCGCGCGTCGGTTTTACGAATTTTCACTCGCCCCAGTTAAATCTCAGAAATTTCAACACGGCACGCCACGTCTGGAAATAACTAATTGACTTTTATACAGAAATCGTTGTTTCTACCTCTGATATTTGCATCCTATTTCTCAACCAATTGTGACCCTCGTGACGTTGCTTAAATCACGCCTTTTACTATATGTGTCTTTGCTTGACGCATTTTCTCCTTCTTTTCTAACCTGTTCGTATTGGTGCAAATTGATATTCTTTATTATCGATTATTTCAGTCCACGTGGACTTGAAATAACCCACCTTTAGCATTTCTCGTAACTATTATGCGACGATTTCTCCAAGATTCTCTGAACCATTAATTATCTGCAAAATTTACGCCGAATGAGCTTTTTAAACTACGCAGGTGTTCAAACATACTATTAATTCTCAGAGCTTTATTACATGGTATTTTATTGGGTTTTACAAGTTTCTATAGATATTATCTGTTACTAACGATTCAATTAACTTCAATTAAAAATAATACCCTTTAATTTTTAGTGAATCCTAATTAAATATTCAATTATTATCTGTACGTTTTGTTTAATACCGGTTACTTGAAATAGAGTTAATTAATATAAATTTTGCACGTAATTTCTCTTTGTTTCTTTACTAGGAATAATTAAATTACATAGAGCTTTTAATACTGCTTCCTTTGATATAAAGCGTCTTGTACATGATTTAAATCTCTTATTTTTAATGAAACGAATGAATTTTTATTCTCCACGGTGTTTTAATAAAGCGTATTATCTAATAAAATTCCTTATACACGGTGATTAAAATTATTTGATGTGATTATTTAATTTTCTACCCTGGTCTAAATATGAGTATTTTCCCCCTATTTGAATACAAATAATCCCACTTATTTGAATGCAAATATAAAGCATTTAGACAAAAAAATTACAAAAAAATTGCCTATCTCTCTCACCCTTATCTATCTAACTTACCTACTTTGTCTCCAATCCAAAAAATATTTACACCTACCTATATCCCTATCCTATTCCTAACTCTCACCTAATTTTATAAACTGAAATTATCCCTAACTTCATCCTACTTATCCATCTAATCCTATATACGTCCCATATACCTATCCTATTCCTAACTTTTAACTAATCTTCACTATACTTTACTTCATCCTACCTAATCCTATATACCTATCCTATTCTTACTCTATTCCTAACTCTCCACTAATCTTATATGAAATATCTATACTTAACCTATCTTATTTTCTTCCTACATTTACTCTTTATTCTCATCCTAAACCTATTTCTAATTATCTCCCATACTTATCCTATACCTAGCTTTATTTTCTATAAACACCTATTTCTACTCTTCTATATACACCTATTCTATCTCTATCCTATTTCTATTCCTATATCTATACTAAATTCACCTATCTCTATCCTTTGTTCATCAAGTTATTTAAATCTAACTCTCTTCTTGACCCTCCACGTCTTTCTTCTTACCATCCTAATACTCTTCATCCCTATTTCTCCCCCTTCTATATCTATACTTATCATCCCTATTATCTCACATACAATAAACTTATCATCCCTATTATCCTGACTCTTAAATATTACTTCTTCTTCAGTCCCTACACTTGTCTGTTTCTCATTTATTATTGTTTCCTTTCTGCCGACAAACCAAACGATACTACTTTACAATTATCGATTTTTCCTCTACGGAAAATCCTATGTACCTTCTAGAATTCTTATGTAATGGAATCCGCCAGAATGAATCCCTTTAAATCTACTTTATTAAAACAAACTTGCCATCTTTACTTAATTTCGCCTTTACCTGCTCCTGATATGCTGCTTCTACCCCCACTACTTCTGCATGTTTTTGTATTAAAGCTTGAACCTCTACTTTCCTATCCTCTGGACATCTTATTGTGTTGATCTGTTTACCTTCATCATCCTCTACCTCTACTACATTAATACTAAACCCCGTGTCATCCTCTGTGACTTCATAACTGCCCTTCCATGGCACTACCCTATCCTTAATCCTTACTACCTTCCTTTCCATATCTATCAAAACCCCTAACTTCATCATACAGTCAACACCTAAAATGCTCTGAAACTTCAGTCCAGGTACAATTACAAACTCCTGTTCACAGCTTAAACCTCCTATATCTATCCTAAGCACCACAACACTATTTACTACAGCAAACTTCTTTTTATTTGGAGCTACTAAATGGCTACGCTTTATAGGCATAATTCTATCACAAACCTTATCCCTAATTTTGCTGACGAATTCCTCCGATATTAAACTCGCCTCTGCCCCTGTATCAAGTAATACTTCTACATTATTCTCAAAAATTTCTAAATTAATAATTGGCAAACATAATTTTCCTTAGTTTCTGGCTCTACTTCCTCCTCAATTTTGAAAAATTCACGTGGATGTTCATATACATTTACACTGAAATCTAGTGGTCTGTCGCGTTCTAAAAATCCTGTCCAGGTCTGTTTTCCTACTTGGTCCTGGTCTAGCCGTCACCTCAGCGTATGTCCTAGGCGTTTCCACTCGTTCCGTGTCTGTGTTAGCAGTCCCCCTCATGTCCGGTGAACTATTCCTTCTGGTAGGTTCCGGTCTCGGTGCAGGTCCCCTTCCTAAACTATTACTCCTAACGTATGGTCGTCTCTGTTCCCAATTCTGACCGCTGGTATCCGTAATTATTCCCCTTCTAGCATAGTTGTCCCGTCTATTGTCAAACCTAACTGTGTTGATCTGTCTTTCCCTATTTTCCCGAGGTCGTCCACTACTTACGTCGTCGTACCTCTGCAAGTATTCTAGAAACATTTCTCTGTCGACTATGTTCTGTAGTGCTACGTGTTGTCTTATTTCTACCTCGAAGTGTCGTGATAAATACTTAATAATTTGTCGGTCCGTCAGTGGTGGGTTCAGTTGCTTTGCTATGCTATACTTGCGTATAGCATATTGCTCCTACTTCCTGAAAATTCTCCCTTAAATTTCCTGTGATTAAGTCGTCTCGTACCTGGTCTTGTCTGTGGTCACTCCAGTAGTGCTTTAAAAATCTGTCCTCAAAGTCCATGTACGTGTCTATGTCCTGTCCTACTAAATTGTACCACGCTTCCGCATTGTCCTTTAATAAAGCCTTTATCGTATTCAGTTTAGTCTGTTCGTCAAATAAATTTCCCACTAGATTTCTTACACTATTAATAAAAATTTGTGGATTTACCCTGTTATCGCCATAAAACTTCATGTGTTGGTCCAATGATACTCCACCTGTAGAAAATCTGGGACCATCCCCCGTTAAATTTGACATGTTGTATTTGATACTACTAACTTCGCGTTCTACCCTGCCTAACTGATCCCTACATGAGTCCGTCACTTCAGTCATTTTTACATTAATCTCTTCTTCACAGAACATGCGTACTTCGGACCTTAAATGTCCCATTTCCTGTCGAAGACCTGTAATATCACGCTCATTTTTTTCAACCCTATTTTCAACTTCCCCCATCTTTACGGTAAGACTATTTTAAATTCTGAAACTTCTTTATTCGTCTTATCTATTTTCTCACTTAGGGTTTCCTAACTCCTGTTAATGTCTCATTCATTCGGTCAAATTTCCGATTTGAGTCCTCTCTCGCTCTATTCGATTCATCGCTTAGCAGTTCTAATTTTCTGTTGGACTCCTCCATCGCTCTATTCGATTCTTCCCTAGCTAATCGCATTTCCTCTAACATTCTCATCATTAACTCATTTCCTGTTTCTCCTGATTCCGTCCTCGACTGATCTCTACTGCCTCCAGCTTCTTCCATTTTCGAATTTTCTCACACAATGCACTATCGTCACTTCCAATTTCCACTCTTGACTCCTTAACCACTCCTTTCTCTGCATACGTTCAAATCACTCACACACTCTAAAATACTCTTAAATTTATACACACACAAAACTCTCTCTCAGATCGCCAGTTTCCTGGAATAAAATCACAAAAATTTTATTTGGAACTCGAGCCTCACTTTTGGGTCGCCAAATTTGCTGTGAAACCTTCTCATCCTGGACTCCGCTTTTTGGATCGAGCCCCTACGAATTGGATGTCCAGAATGCTGTGAATCCTACGAAAAACTATTCATTACTTTAACTGTGTTGGTCCATTGACTTTCTTCTGTTAATCGCCTCGGCTGCTCCCCTAGATAACTTTCATCCTCATTCATAAAAAAAAAACAAACACATTCCTACCACAAACACGAACGTTAACTCTATTTACATCAATATTCACAATACATTAAAATTTCAAAATTAAATTTTGGCATAAATTTCAGTATCAGAAATTTCAAGATTACATTTATTATCATTTAAATGTGCATCCTGAATTAAAGTCCTTGTTGGATGCCTACTAATTAATATAACAATATATGCAGACCGGAGTCTGAGTACAAAGGGAGCATCTACCACCCCTTTACGTTAATTAACCAGGTTCGTCTAATTGAGCTCAAAGACATACCCAAATTTTCATCATAATCCAGAACATCAATACTAAATACCCCTTTCTATTTAAACAAGCAAATTTCACCTTAACATTAAAATTTTATGGTTAGTACAATTTCACTAATGTCCATTTAAAGTAAATCAATTATAAAGTAATTCAACACACAAAATATCAAAGTTCAAACAAAATAGTATAATTTACCTGAAGGTTACTGCACTCGTAGCTTCAATGTACATCGTCCCTTTGTTAATCACACCATTCCAACTAGGTTATATTCTACAGCTTCTGATTCTCAACGCTTTTAAAATTTTCTCCATCACCATTTATTTAAAGTTGTTTCTGGGCTTTTCCAGAACTCATCTGTGTATATCTGACCTTGTTTTGTGGATCCAGACACATTTATGAACCATTTAATCATTAACACCCCGAAAATAGCAAAGAAATTCATACTTCTTTCACCAATATACGCCAAAACTGCCTACTAATGGGTATTCATTTGTTGTTGTAAATTTTGACTAATTAGTACAGTGATACTAAATTTTATTACCTTGTATCTAAGTGCACTCAAGTACATTCATGTTAGCACGTAAATAACAAACTGTTTTAAATCACCAAAATATACGAGCAAACTTTAAATTATTTTATCAAACTAAAATGCACTGTTTAAAGTATTGAATCAAGTCGCGGATGTAAGAGAGCTTTTAACGCATCGAATAGTCAAAAGTCTAAGAGAGCTTGTTTATATTTACCTGGGTATATATAGCGGATAGCCGGCACGTCGCTTTTGTCCTCAAAACAGACAATTCTTAAGAATTTCTCATGCTATGTTCCCATTCCGTCGCTCGCGCGTCGGTTTTTACGAATTTTTCACTCGCCCCAGTTAAATCTCCGAAATTTCAACACGGCACGCCACGTCTGGAAATAGCTAATTGACTTTTATACAGAAATCGTTGTTTCTACCTCTGATATTTGCATCCTATTCTCAACCAATTGTGACCCTCGTGACGTTGCTTAAATCACGCCTTTTACTATATGTGTCTTTGCTTGACGCATTTTCTCCTTCCTTTTCTAACCTGTTCGTATTGGTGCAAATTGATATTCTTTATTATCGATTATTTCAGTCCATGTGGACTTGAAATAACCCACCTTTAGCATTTCTCGTAACTATTATGCGACGATTTCTCCAAGATTCTCTGAACCATTAATTATCTGCAAAATTTACGCCGAATGAGCTTTTTTAAACTACGCAGGTGTTCAAACATACTATTAATTCTCAGAGCTTTATTACATGGTATTTTATTGGGTTTTACAAGTTTCTATAGATATTATCTGTTACTAACGATTCAATTAACTTCAATTAAAATAATACCCTTTAATTTTTAGTGAATCCTAATTAAATATTCAATTATTATCTGTACGTTTTGTTTAATACCGGTTACTTGAAATAGAGTTAATTAATATAAATTTTGCACGTAATTTCTCTTTGTTTCCTTACTAGGAATAATTAAATTACGTAGAGCTTTCTAATACTGCTTCCTTTGATATAACGCGTCTTGTACATGATCTATCTCTTATTTTTAATGAAACGAATGAATTTTTTATTCTCCACGGTGTTTTAATAAAGCGTATTATCTAATAAAATTCCTTATACACGGTGATTAAAATTATTTGATGTGATTATTTAATTTTCTACCCTGGTCTAAATATGAGTATTTTTATATATATATATATATATATATATATATATATATATATATATATATACTGTGGTTCACAAATTTTACTGATCCGGGTTTTAGAGCCAAAATCATATAGTCAAAAATATATTAATATATATGTGTTTATTTATTTATTTACTATACTTGAAAATTACAAACTTATTGTATTGTAGAATTCAATAAAGTAACCAAAGTGCAGTTTCACGAACACACCTTTCATAGGTCAGTAACAAAATTTTTTAAGGGCGATCTGGATAATGTATATACTCTCCTATTGTACCGTTTCATTGTGACTGATCAATGATCGCCGGGTCAAATATATATATACATATATATATACATATATATATATATATAAATCCTGATGGTTCTAGAGATCCACAGCAATTTTATGTTGGCCCAAGCGAGGGGCGATTGTAATCGACTTTCACTGCAATATATATATATATATATATATATATATATATATATATATATATAAAGTAATGTTGATGGAAAATCGTTATGGGATAAAGGCGTCCGAATAAAATAAATTATTGAATAATCATTTATTGAACATCAACGTTTCGGATAATATGAATCCTTAATCATGAGCTAAAAATTGCAAATTAACAAAAACAGGCAAATAACTTTATATACGGTACTTACATTCAATGTGATTAATAACACTAATTCATAACAAACATTGACTAGAATATTAAACTGTCAGTTTGACAGATAAAACATCAAGTAGTGTTTTAAATAAGGATAGACAAATGATTGATTTGAAAAGTCACAAAATTAAAATATAACTAACCAACAAAAAGAGTGCAATGTATCGATCTATTAAAAATTAATCTGTTGCATATGTTTCATGTTGTAGTTAAAATATCTAAAAAGCAAAAGCAAACAACTCTTAAAATTCAAAACTATTAGGAATATTGATAACTATTGTAAGGTGTGAAAAGGATTGAAAGGGTGTGTAGAACAAGAAAAGAAAAAAAAACATATAAAAATAGAAAAATAATAAATAAATAAATAAACTGTTAGGAATTATTATTATTTATAGAAAATAAATATCATATGTGCCATTCCCATTGACAAAATTGATGATACCCTAATAATTTTTAATAGTTTTGATGTTGATCTACAGTTCACATTGTAACGGGCATTTTTAATAGTTGAACATTTTACTCTATACTCAATTCGTAAATGCATTTCTGCAACTACTATCTCTGTTTTATATTTATTAACTCGTTTGCGAATAATCCCTTTATATTATATTACGCGATTATCGACGTTCACTCTCTGCAATTCGATAGTGTGGTTAGGTGATCAAGTTTGAAAGACTTCCTTAGGTGAATGCGTCGTATTATAATTAAAAATTGGATCGTTCTTGTCTAACCGCTGATAAAAATTCTGTTCCTTATGTGGTTATACGAGTCGAGATAAGAGTCGATACGCGGTTGGTATAACAACGATTGATATATCTACAGAAAGAGTTCTAGTTTGTCCTTTGGTTACTATATGTTAATTACGTGACGTTGTTAGTTTTCGTGCTTGGTTCTTATATATATATATATATATATATATATATATATATATATATATATATTACTTCCGTAAAAGTTACTGTTTGCTGTTTTGCTTTGTTAATAGTGAAAAATTAATGCGGTATTAATTTTTCGAATTGTACATGAAAAACACGGCACGATTTTAGTGGTACTTTAACTGTAGAATGTGTTTACTCGACCGCACGGGTTTTGAGGTCATTGACGGACGGTTTTATTTAGTGGTACGCGTAGTTTTACTAATTGTTTTTTGTTGCTGTGATACTGTACTTTTCTGAATTTTCTAACAACAAAGAATCTGAAATGGATCATGGCTTGCGTGAGTTTCGTTATTCAAAAGCATTAGAATTTTCTTTGTTACCAGATGTAGCAAATAAAACACCTCACATTACTGTTAGTATAATGCAAGAACTTATCAGATGACATGCATTACATCGTGCCTTGAAAGCACGTGATTCTAAATTCTTATTACTATTTTTCTCTACAATTTGTGTTACAAAATATTTCGGAATTATTGTCTCAGGAAATAGAATTAACAAGAAATTTATCAATGCTACCTGGTTCCATCAGCGTGATAATGTCTGCTGCTAACCCCGGTGATTTGTGATTAGTGTAACGTGTGATTAGTTCCATCAACACCCTCACAGTTAAGGGTGAAGTGCTTCGTTGGTGTAGGACATCGCTGAATCCCACACTTCCGTTGCAAGGAAGCGTTGCGGAAGTACTTTATGTAAGTTGAACTATTTCATACTTGTTGTTACTGTAAATATCTATCCGTTTGTTTTACAATAATCTTCGTCGTTCTGATATCTTTTACAATAGACTTGCCTGCTATTAAGAGAAAAAAAAGAAAGAAAAAAAACAATCAATACTACTGAATTACTCATATCAATTGTGACTTACCTATTTATATTTTGTTAAAATTTTATCTGCTTTATGTCTAATTGGTGTGTGAGGAAACGTTTCTGCTACTCCCCAATATTACCTCACTTTGTACTAAAGATTTGTTATATTGCTTTTAACGTTGTTATATTATATAGATTATCCCAACAGTTTTTTTTTATTCTACAAAGTACTGAACAATTTATACTTGATCCGTATGCTATGCTTTTTCTTTGTTTCAGGTTTGCAGGACTAATTGGTTTTTCTTTCAGGTTTACTATTCTAATTTTTCTATTGCAGGTACTGTTACTAACTCCTTACCGCCGCATACATCATAGGTCAGTCTGCTTTCTACAACCCCCTACTCTCCGATTGAGCCGGGTCATTTCTTTGGCTTTCTTTGTGTTACGTAGCATAAATTTGGCGCCCAACGTGGCTGCCACGATAATAACGTAACAACATATGAAATTGAAATTGACGGTTGCTTACCATTTTTAGATACCCTTGTGATACGCAATCCAGACAATCTCCTCATTTTTTGATTGGTATACTAAACCTACCCATTCAGGAAGGTATATCAATTATTATTCACAGCACACCTTTCAACATAAAGTAAATATGATTTTGGCTCTAAAAACCCGGATCAGTAAAATTTGTGAACCACTATTTTTAAACAAAAATCTCTGTCTCCTTCAAGAAATTCTCATCAACAATGCTTATCCCACCATTTTGATCAAAAAACTTCTATTTAATACCACCTCTATTACAACACTCCCAAAAACAACAAAAAATAAAATATATAAATCACTTCCGTTTATTAAGAATCTAACACCCACACTCAAAAAAATTCTTGCTAACCCCTCTTGTACAATATCTTTTCGATATAACAATTTGCTTAATTCTTTGTTTACTAAACTTATAGACCCAACCAATAAAATGTCACTGAGTAATGTAGTATACAAAATTACTTGTAGTTGCAGTGCCACTTATGTGGGTCACACTAGTCAATGGCTTAAAAATCGCATCACCCAACACAAAAGTGATGCCAAATTACAAAAGACCACCTGCACCTTAGCAGAGCATGTAAATAATACGAATAATATACCGAATTACACCGACACAAAAATCCTAGAAATGAAACCTAAATACAAAAATTGTTTATTTCTTGAAGCGTTACATATCCAACAACAGACTAATGGCCTTAATGGAAAATCAGACACTCAGTATCTAAGTGCAGTTTATTCTCTTTTATTTTCTATAAATAATAATAATTCCTAACAGTTTATTTATTTATTTATTATTTTTCTATTTTTATATATTTATTTTTCTTTTCTTGTTCTACACACCCTTTCAATCCTTTTCACACCATACAATAGTTATCAATATTCCTAATAGTTTTGAATTTTTAGAGTTGTTTGCTTTTGCTTTTTAGATATTTTAACTACAACATGAAACATATGCAACAGATTAATTTTTAGTAGATCGATACATTGCACTCTTCTTGTTGGTTAGTTATATTTTAATTTTGTGACTTTTCAAATCAATCATTTGGCTATCCAAATCAATCATTTGTCTATCCTTATTTAAAACACTACTTGATGTTTTATCTGTCAAACTGACAGTTTAATATTCTAGCCAATGTTTGTTATGAATTAGTGTTATTAATCACATTGAATGTAAGTACCGTATATAATGTTATTTTCCTGTTTTTGTTAATTGCAATTTTTAGCTCATGATTAAGGATCCATATTATCCGAAACGTTGATGTTCAATAAATGATTATTCAATAATTTATTTTATTCGGACGCCTTTATCCCATAACGATTTTCCATCAACATTACTTTATTAATTTCACGTCCGTAAATTTGATTTATATATATATATATATATATATATATATATATATATAAAATTTCAACAACCATGTATATCGAAAAGAGCAAATTATTTACGAGCAAAATTAATTTAATTCATTTAGTGAAAACGGATGAGTATTAAAGTATTTTTATAATTAATAATTGGAATGTTAAAATCATACGGAGGAAGAAAGCTTCAAAGCAAATAGAAATTCAAGGATACGCATAATTAACCATAATTTAGTTTAAGCAAACACATATAAGCATAAGAGAGCGTGCTTGGGTAAGAAAATCAATAATTCCAAGGCAAATGTATTCGTTGTATAGTCAACGTCAGTTTTATCAGATACGAAAAACCAGAAAGTCCAGCAATTATTATGTTTAAACGGTCAATAATTTACAGAAACACCTGCTTGTTAAAAGCGTATATTACAATAAGATTTCATAGAAATTATGTTCAACCGTCAGTTTGGATAAACAGTTAGGGTAACAAATATCTTAAAGAGCGAGCGAAATAAACAATCGGTAATACGCAACGGATAGAGACAGATATAAAGCAAGCAAGGAATTGAAATGCACGTACACCATACACGTGGGGTGAGATAGGATGTCAACAATATCGATTTTCTGTAACTCAAGTGGGGTTTTGAAGGAGATAGCGAACATGTATAAAACAGAGATGCATAGCGCTTAGGAGGAGTTTGGTGACGACAGAAAACTTTGTCATTGGTCGAAAGCCAACAGTGTTAGAAACGAACGCACACGCGAAGGTTGAAAGCAAATTCGAGGTATACTGCAAGTAGGACGGGAGAAATTTTACGAATTTAGAGACGGTTACGTTCAAAATTTTTAGAATTCGTTTTGAAAATAAGCTTTTCGAAGGAAACGCGTCCAGTAGGGGGTTTAAAATACCCAAACTAGGTTATCACGGCTCTCTTCTCTTTTCTTTTACGTCGATTAAGTACCAAATACCAATTCAGACAATAAGAATAAAGCTTTTGGTGAGTAGTTTGTGTGTGTAATAAAGTTACATTTGATGTCATATTCACAAGTATAAAACTGTAGTAGCGGACCTACAATTTATTAAAGTGATGCACGAGTTAGTGCGTGATTAAACAAAATTCCAACTATTACCACTAAATTTATTAAATGGAAACATGATATATGGAGGTAAGCAGAGCTGGAAATCTATTTCGTGTGCATGACATAGGTATGGAATGGTACTGTGGGACAAAGCGAATATCCTACAGAAATAGCAGATGGTAGAGGCCTGTGGATTTGACAAGCAGCATAGTTAATGGAAACAACGCCGAAGGGTTTTATGGTTACAATCGCCGACGGGAATAAAGACTAAAGAATTCTCTAGGTATTTATTTAAAATTTCTGCTATTGTATAAACATTTGTGGAATTTTTGTGATAGTGTGGTTGACTTTTGGGGTATATTTATGGTTTTAGAATCTTGTTTCAAAAAGATACATGTACAGGACAATTTACTAAATTTGAGTAATGAAAAAGGGTGTATTTCGAATATATTAAAAATTTATTCAGGATAAAAATTGTGTTGTAAAGGGTAAACGGGTCTGTAAATTTTGTTTTAATTTATGCAAGGTTTAAAAGGCATATACAAACAAAACTGGGTTATAATGCGCTTACCATACTCCAGTGTGAAGTCAAGGTAGGGTAACATGTAGGGCCCATCTACTCAGATCTAATTGAATGTGTTCAAAAATCATTAGAAAAATCAAGGACCTTAAAAACATACCATAAATTGAGTTTTATAATCACTGTATCAAACTGTTTTATCAAATGTGTAAATATAATTTATCTGTTAATAGGTGTAAATAAAAAGTTGTATGGTTGTTGTATTATTTGGTGATTTTATTGAATGGTGTGCGAGTGTGAAAGAGGTATGTCTGTAAATTTAGGTACTGGAGCTGAACCCAACTGAGCTAGGCTTAATAAAATAAGGGTAAGAAATTTTTAAAATTAAATTTTTTTGAGAAAATTTGTGAATTGGAAAATTCGTGAGGCTTGAGATTTTAGTAGAAGGTTCCACGGCACTTTTTGACGGCCCAACGCTGGGGCTCAATTTGAAAACCTTAGTTCCCGGATTTTGTAGGTCCACGGCAATATATATATATATATATATATATATATATATATATCTATAAGAAAAGTAGGATTAATGAGGCTTAAATTAATACAAAGTAAAAGGAATTATTAGCAAGTGACTCAAATTCAGCCACGACAGAAGACAGGATGCCCTCGTAGCTGAATTTGAGTCACTTATTAATATATATATATATATATATATATGATATATATATATATATATATGATAGCTTTAACTGCCCCAAACCTTGGGAGCTAATAAATCATGTTGTAAATTTTTGGGTACAGCTGCCTTTACCAATAAAGATGCAATGGCTATTAATTGGAACGATAAAAAATGATATTATGGGGATTCTTACCTGAATATGCCCGAGTTATCTTGCTAGCTCAGATATAAATATGCTGTGGCCTTTACGAAAATGAAATAAAACAAAGAAATCTCAACATCGCAATTGTAATTACAAAATTTTTTTATGAACAATCCTTCATGATTATGATACCCGATATTTTCAAAAACATCTTTTTTTACACATACATTATCTCAGAAATTTACATACGCACACAAGTATAAGGAAAGCTTATAAATGCAATTTACAGCTTAGGTCTAGAATAAAACAGCATTTCATTACTACTACACATTAATACAATTTTCACTTAATGCTTGTTAAGAATTAGAAACCCCAAACCTTTCATAGGTAAGTAACAAATTTTTTTAAGGGCGATCTGGATAATGTATTTACCCTCCTATTATACCGATTCATTGTGACTGATCAATGATCGCCGGAAAACCTTTTGTAAAGGTCAAATCACCTCGAAATTTGACCTCTAAATTGTATAAAAATAAAATTATGCACTCACAGGTAATTTTCTATGCGTAGAAATCTTACACTAGTTTAATCTACTTAATAATAGCACAAATTGTCTCGCTAAGGGTTTAAAACAATGTTATACTTGCGTTTCTGCACCTCTAAATTGTAAGAGTGATACATGGTTGATTAAATCTTTATCTCAAAATTGTTCCAATAATTATAACCATTCGGAAAAATAGAATTGTTCAATTGTGTATTTCCATCTACTTTAAATAAAATTTTATACGTCGAAGTTTTACTTTATGAGTTTTAAAACATATTATTTCTAAATGCAGCTGACGTGCCCTTGCACGAAATATTAGCGTTCATTACAGTTTGTCCTTTTACCAACCAAGGGTATCATTGACAAGTATTTTATAAACAAACAATTCGTAGCGCCCCACTAACTATTGGCGAATGACTTACTTTAAATGAATGCCTTTCATTATTTGTCGGCTTTTCAATATCAAAATCTCCGCACCTCGCAGATTCTCAAATTCCTTCCTATATTCCAGCAGGTTAACTGTGATTTTGCGTTTCCTATATTAATTGTCTGTTAGTGTACGAATTATTGCAATTGTAAAAGTGTTTAACCATCTCTTATTAATAAATGAAATGCTAGGTGGTTATTGCTCCCTATTATAATTTATGAGCGTCTTATCTAATTATAGTCTTTACTTGCCTTATCGCGTTCCACAAACTCACTTAGTTGGTATGTATTTATTTATGTTTCATCGTTTAACGTAAAGATATTGGATTTTCAAACGATCTCGAAAAGTAGTCTCTTTCAAACCACATTACATCAATAAATACACACATGTGTGTGTATATATATATATATATGTGTGTTTGTATATATTCTGTGACCCTACTATATCGTTGGGAGTAAAAAATTATGCAGTGACCTTGGTACAGACAATTGTATTCATAAGTATGCAATAGAAAATATGAAACTACTATCTCACCGAATTAGAACTTCGGGCTACCTCACAAACGTCGTAGAGTGGTGTGGGTGATACAAAAAGAACACATTGGAAATCTCAGTAAAACTGTATTATCAATATACAGTCCCGAAAGACTATTTGCAAAGTCAAAAACACATTCATGTAGTCGTTCGTCAGAACGTGATGTACACAAAGCGTCAATTTGCAAATTACATAACATACATACATAAACTGGTAAGCAAATATAAAATCATAGAATCTAGAAACTTACTTAAGTCTTCAAACCCCAAATGTATACAACAGAAAATTAAACGTAAATTTTACAGTAATTTTATCTACAAGATATGAAGAATACATAATTTATACATGCTGCTTTGTAAAGTGCACCTCCTTAAAAGTTAACTAATAACGCAACATTAAATTTTTGACCTAAACATAAATTTATCTAGCAAAGCAGACAGTAGAAAGTGCTCCAACACAAGCTTTAAGGATAACTTGTATAATTGTTTCTGTTGTAGCGTGCATTTGATAACGTATAGTCTGCATTTTAGTGCGGAATTAAACTATAAAAAAAAGAAATGCACATATTCCAAAACAGCCACAAATAAAACAAACAGAAAATACATTGCACCTGGAGCTATCTTTTTACGGTACCATCTGAAGAAATGCGGCTGTATCCGTCTACGGTTGGGGACTGGAACAACAACTATACTGTACTAGCACAAGTACATTTTAAAAGTGCAACTTACAACATGTCCTTTCGCCAAGAGGGTGTTCTATTCAATATGTCGCTATTAGGCACATTTCTATTTATAAGAAAAGAATCATATAAGGGCAGATATTTGGCTTTTAAAAATATCGCTGATAGATCAAGTGTGAGGAATTCTTGGACGGCAGCTACAAAAACCACTTGCCAACAAGGAGCTAACGTATGAACAAAGAATTTTTAACAAAGTGAAAAAATAATATTACTTTGAACACCTGCACAACAACAAGATAACAGTATAAACTTGATATAGATAACAAACCTATTTGAAGTGTCCATTTACTAGCCAGATGGTTAAGCGCCCTTATCTTTTAAAAGAAAGCCATGAAGCAATGTGCAGCTGTAATTGAAATATATTCGCTGCAGATGGTGGAAAATATTTGTAGTGACTTTGTAACGTAAGGTTTGCTAAGTAAGCTGTTTGATTTTATAAGGCAAAATGTTATAGAATAAATGCTTGACAAATTTTATAAATTAACACTAATTTTATGTGGCAGAAAATCGAGCTTGTTGATCGATATCTTTTATGATTTGTTTAGAAATTTTAAGGAGCTTTAAATACATAAAAATAGTATGACTTAATATTTATGCAGAAGGGATTGTTTGCAGAGACTTGAACGTAACACATTCAAAAGATATAAACAATGCTTATAAAAACAATTTACAGCTTACGCTGGGACTGCAATTTTTATATAATGATTATTAACTTATTAAAATAATCCTCACCTAATCCTTGTTAACAATTATAGAACCCCGATATTTTCTATGTGAAGTACAAAATTCTTTTATAAAGTTTTGAGATAATTTACTTATCCATTTGCTATAACCCCGTTTGTCTGTGTAGTTGGCGAACGACGTTGGACAGATAATTTAGTAAATGACAAAATGCTCCGAACTCTAACTTCAAAATTACTAGAAATTATCCCCTTAGCAAATGATTTTTATAAAACTAAAATCTAGTTCTAGGTTAATCTACTCAAATATCATATTAGCTTACAAAAAAAAAAAAATTATACTTGCAATTGATATTATCAAATACTTCTTTATAGCGCTTATAAAAATATCATTTCTATTGTAATTAACGAAAATGAATACCTCCTGGTTCTATTTCAATTTTCCATTTCCAATCAGTCTTAATGCAGAAATATCAGCTCGCAAAGTGCATTTTTTTTTAATAGATTAAAATTAACGGTTGCTCTTGTACCAACATTATTTATGTCGAAGATCGTTTAATCTTCGTATTATTCTTCAAAATAATTATACTTCATTATTATGCGAAACTCTATGTTACTTGTGGAACACATTTTGTGGACGTGATCCTAATAGATTTTTCTGCTACGTTGCTATATGTTCGTTATCTAATATTTATTCTGTCGGCTAATAGACTATCTAAGTTTATATTTTGCTATTAAATATATATTGGAGTTTGCTTTCAAGGATAAAACACTAACTGCACTGTATGTAATCAAATTGTAGCTGACATTTACTAGCCATTTATTGCTGCTTGTGAATAATTCGTTAACACTTATGCGACAACTTTTAAATTTATTAACTCTTCTGTGTTAACATTTTTAATTTGTGAGTAACGTTTGGTGTAAAATGTTGCATATGTTAGTTCGAATTCAATAAAATAACTTTAAGGTAACGTTTGTTGAAATTTTTACTAAGCTTCTGAGGGTTGCGTACGCCAAATGAGTAAGAGATTTTAATTTTTAACGCACGCAATTTCTTTTTGAATTTAGCCTAAAAAATGCGGTTGTGACTTTAAATTTTTTACTCTAATAAACCTATAATTGCTTTTGTGTTGTACGGTTGGTAGGTGCAAAGTGATCGTTACGTTATCATTTATATTTGCCCTATAGGTGCGGGGACTCTATAGTAATTTTAAAGGTGCACCTGTTAACTACATTGGTGCGGGTGTCGGTTCTTATGGAAAAAATAACGAAACTAAGAAAAACAATAATCAAAAAATAAGAATAATAAATAGAAAGTTTGACAAACTTACGGTAAAAGGCTTTTTCACTTGTCATAGTCAGGGAACGCCAAACAATCTTACTTCAGTAACAACTTCGGTGATATTCCTACACGAAAAGCCGTTATTTCACATAGAACTTCTTTGCTTCTGGTTTTTGAATTTATAACATTGTGCTTTACCTTTCTTTAACATATCTTAAAACAATCATTATGTTTTGTTATATTAAAGAAATTCTCGATGTTTCTCGTTACCTGCTCGCGAATAATTAAAATTCTTTAGCGTTGGCTGTCACACTACTATTATTTCTCCCACCCTGCATGCCTTCGAGAGGGGTTATGTCATAATACAGTCTTCTTGTTAAACATGCATTAAATCATGTAAAAATGCGTAATTACATATGATTTGCTTTTGCGTTACCTCATGTCGTCAGTAGTATAAATCAATACATTGAAACATTTTACATTGTATGTATAATATTGTAGCGGGCTACTACTACCGCGGTTCACTAATTTAAAACAAGTGACAACAAGAGTCTTTATTACTCACTGTTCACAAGTCTAATTAACAGTTTATGCCTTATTTATAGATGTTTTCAGTCCAATTAACAACTATCGCACTACTGAATTTACAAGCACTAATATCTTCTTAAACTAACTTCTTAACCATAGGTCCATTAACATCACTAACACAATTATTTATTATAACACTTTTGCCTATTTATGTATTCTACAAACTGCATGTACATTAGACACATAATATAACATTTATGTATACTCTTGGACTTCCATAAGCTCAACTATTTAACTTTACACGACAAAATTTATACTCGACATTCTGATATAGACTAACTCTTACATTTATTAGCGGTCTTATATATACTCTGAATTAAAAAGGATGACTCATTCTCCAGTAATTGCTAGAAAAATTCTCGGTCCCTGAAAAATGTACAACGCTTGTGTGTTTGACGGGTTGCCTTATAGTAGCTCGCAACACTGCCCTCTCTTTAAAACCGTTACGTCTCGTAACTGTAAATACATTTTGACGCCAATTCGATGATTGATGACGGTATGGGCAGCTATCTCCGCTGGTGCATCCACCGTCAGCGCTAGGGATACCATTATTTACAACCCTGTTTTTAGTTTTTGTTTTGTTTTTGTTCCAGTTTTTGTCAGATTTTAGGTTTGTTAGATTGTTAGAGTTTGTTAGGTTTGTTAGATTTTTAGGTTTGTTAGATTTTTATTTAGTTTTTATTTAGGGTGAATCAACTATGAAGTAAGAATAAATTAGGAGCACGACTATTTTTCGCGTTTAAACCCAATGTAGTACCTCCGGGTGGAGCATTGGGGACGTGGCCGCAAGTATAGCGGCCCTAATTCAAATTATAATGGTGCATCCACCGTGTCGTTGGAAATAACAGTCAACACTCTTTTCTTGGTCTTGGTAGGCAACCGGTTGATAACAACAAACAAGGACCTGGACGTTGGTTCCCTGGAAAACTACTTCTAGCTTATTTCGGACTATCTTGCAATCTAAGCGATCCAGTCCACAGACTAGCTTGGGCACCGCTAGTCTCGTTACTCCATTTTCCATCATCTGAGCCTTAAAATTTAGCAAAGCCTCCCATATATGTCCATAACTAGGTCTCTGCCATGAAGAATTTTTGGTGACCAGATAGTAAACATAACGATTTTTATCCTGCAGAACCAAAGCTTTTCCTACATTACATTTGATTTTCCAATGCTCCACCCGAAGGTACTACATTGGCCAGGAATTTGGAATTTGGAATTTTGCCGAACCCTTGCTGTTCCAAGCAAGGTAGGGATCTTTAACGTGCGTGACAACACTCACACACGGGACCTCCATTTTACCTCTCATCCGAACGAGGGTGTATTTTTGTGAAAAATGCTCGCTTAACATTTTTCAAGCGGACCGTGTCGGGACCTTGGGCGTAAAGCTTTTCCTACAGTTGGTTGCTGTTGTACTAATTCATCCACACACCAAACTTTTTCTTGAAAACAACAGCTATTCCCCTTGACATTTTCAAATCTTGAGCTACGCAATGTGCAAGGGAATACTCTTCGGTACTCTTAACAGATCATGCTGTTTTTCAACAACAACGCCAAACCTCGCCTTAGCTGAACCACTATACGCCGCCATAAAACTCTCAAAATCTACATTTGGCTTATGATTAATAACTAATTATTCGAACCTTCCTGGTTGTTGACCAGCGTAGGATGTTAAACGGTCAAAGTGTACCACTTTCGGTTTACCACGGGGAGATCTTCTGATCCGGTATACAACATCATTAATCCTTCTCATCACTTCGTACGGGCCTTCCCATTGTCTATGTAATTTTGGCGACAATCCACGTTTTCTTTGTGGATTATACAACCACACTAAATCTCCGGGTTGATAACCACTTTCTTGTGCTCTTGTGTCATATTGTGATTTCATTCGATCGCTTGCTGCCTGGATATTCTTTCGGACGTTTTCGTGAATGTTATTTGATCTTTCACAAAGCTTACTAACGTAATCTTCACCTGCAATCTTTTTTCCAGGTTTAAATCCAAACTGAAGATCACATGGTAGCCGCAATTCATGTCCTAACATCACGCAAGCGGGCGAGTATCCTGTGCTGTCATGTACCGAAGATCGGTACGCCAGTAGGAACAAATGTAAATATTGATCCCGGTCTCCTTGATGTTCAGAGACAACTTTGGCTATGTACTTTCCTAACGTCCTGTTCATTCTTTCAACCATTCCATCCGATTGAGGATGAAGTGGCGTGGTTCTAGTCTTCCTGATTCCAAAATGCTTGCAAACGTTTTGAAACAACGCTGATTCGAAGTTCCGACCTTGATCGGAGTGTAATTCCAACGGAACTCCAAAGCGACAAAACAACTTCTTCACTAGTACATCTGCAACCGTCTCGGCTTCTTGATTAGGTATAACATATGCCTCCGGCCATTTTGTAAAATAATCCATTGCAACCAAGATGTATTTATTTCTCTGATTCAGGAAACGGACCAGCTATATCAATGGCTACCCTCTCAAAAGGATTCCCCACGTTATACTGTCTCATTTGGGCTTTCCGTTTTGTGACCGGGCCATTTGCAGAGGCATACAACTCACATTTCCGGCATCACTTCTTCGCATCTTCTTTGCAGTCCACCCAATAGAATGTTTCTCTCACTCTTTCGAGAGTTTTTTTCACGCCAAAGTGCCCTCCGGAAATACCATCGTGCAAGTGCTGCAATACTTCCGGCACTCTGCTTCACTTGGAGTCTCTCAGTGCCATCTTCACACTCCAGGCGTCGTTTCAAGATTCTATTTTCACTGTGCCCGGTATGCCTTTAGGCTCCTTCTCGAAATACTAATTTCTTCCCAAGCTGGTCGTTGTCCTCTACTTTTCCACTCACTAATACGTCCCAATTTAGCGTCATTTTCCTGGTCTTCTCGTATTTTTTCGGGTTGCCAAGTATCATCGGTTACGGTCATTCTATGGATGACACTTATTTTCTCTTCCATCTTGGAGCAATAATTGCAGTCTATCGGACAAGGTCTACTTGATAGAGCGTCTGCATTCCGATGGCTAGTTCCTACACGGTGTTCTGTGTCGAAGTCATATTCCTGCAGCCGCTCTATCCACCTTGCCCTTCAGGATTTTGAAACTGCAGTAACCATTTTAGTGCAGCATGGTCTGTTCTCAACAGGAATTTACGGCCGTATAAATACTTATAAAAGTGCTCTACGGATTTGACGACGACCAACAGCTCCCTTCTTGTCACACAATAGTTCCTTTCTAGCCGCGACAAGACCTTGCTAAATACCCAATAACTTTTTCTTGTCCGTCCTGTACTTGAGAAAGAACGCTTCCTATAACTGTGTTACTGGCATCGGTATCCAACACAAATTTCCCCTCCATCCGTGGATAACTCAAAATTGCTGTAACTAGTAGCCGTTTCAGTTGTTCAAATGCACTGTTGCAGTCGTCATTCCAATCATATTCTTGTCCATCTTCGGTTAATTTCGTTAACGGTTTGGCAATGTTCACAAACCCAAGTATAAAACATCGGTAATATGTGCACAATCCTAGAAAACTTGCGTAGTTGGTGTATATCTGCTGGTGTAGGCCATTCTTGTACCGTTTCTATTTTGTCAGGGTCATCTCTTATTACGGTCTCCGAAACGACATGTCCTAGGTATTTCAGCTCTTTTCCAAATAGGTAACACTTCTTGTGGCTCAATGTAAGGTATGCCCCGCGTAATCTTTGGAATATCTCCTCTAGGTTCTAAAGATATTCTTCAAAAGACCGGCCTAACACTATCACGTCGTCTAGGTACGCCAGACATGTTTTCCAGGACAGTCCACGCAGTATCCACTCCATCAATCGTTCAAAAGTAGCAGGGGCATTGCATAATACAAATGGCATGACCTTAAACTGCCATAATCCAGTTCCAATTGTAAACGCAGTCTTTTCTTTATCGTTTGGCTTCCAAGCCTACCTGCCAGTATCCGCTTTTCAAGTCCGAGGTGTCATCAGTTCTGGGCAAAGGATAGCTGTCTTTCTTTGTCACATTGTTTAACCGCCGGTAGTCTACACAAAACCTTGTCGACCCATCCTGTTTCTTGACAAGCACTACCGGGGATGCCCATGGACTGACTATTTGAGGATTCAATCATTCCTTGTTCTTCCATGTCGGTGATAATTTGCGCTGCTTTCTTACGTTTTGTCAAAGGAAGCCGCCTGGGGTGTTGTCTTATCGGTTGCACATCTCCAGTACTGATCTTGTGTTGCACAACATTCGTCCTTCCATTCTCACTATCATCCAGTGCAAACACACCTTGATATCGTCCAACCAGTTCTTTTACCTTGCCCAGTTGGTCGCCGTTTAATCCTTGACATGAAGGTATCAACATATCCAGCAATTTCTGTGAGCAGCCGTTGGCTGGTTTATCTTTGTGTGGTACATACAACGTTTAATATGGCATACTGGAATGCATCTTCCCACAATCATGTCTTTTTTCAGGGTCACCGTACGAGGATTAATGTTTAGCACCCTTACTGGTATCATACTTCGAAACTTTACCAGCGTTCTTCCAATCAGTAATCCCTCCTGATCCATTCCCGATTCAGTTGCTTCCATCATGCATACTTGTCCTTCCCGGAGCGTACCATCCGGGCGTCCCATTACTATCATTTTCGCCTTTTCGGGTATTTTCATATCACAAATCATTCGCACTTGCATCGTCTGGTTACTTTCATCAACATCTATCCGTAGCACATTTTCTTTTATGTTCACATGAAACCCATATTCTCTCATGAAATCCATTCCCAAGACTACTTTTTCTGTACTTTCAGCTACCAACACCCGATGATTAATTAGTTTGTCTCCAATGCCCAACGTTACGGCAGTCTCTCCGTGAGTAGGAATTTTCTCACCACTTGCCGTTCGAAGACATACCGATACAGGTAGCACTTTTCCACGACTAACCAAATCTGGTCTCACAATAGTCCTAGTTGATCCTGTATCCACGAGTAATCGGACAACCCTACCATTAATTCCACCATCGATATAAATGCTGTCCAAACTTCCCATCAACGATGCAGCACGGATAATAATCTCCGGGGCACTACGTTGTGCTGTCGACGTTCGTCCCCTTACGTCGACTTGCTTTAGTTTTCCTGCTGCTCAACCGGTTGTTTTGCTGGTTGAGTGCAGCGTCTCTGTATATGACCAACTACACCGCAGACGCCATCACCGCGGTCGTTGTCTTTCCAGCCTTTCCGCCACACTGTTAATTATTTCATCTATGCTGTTCTGCACTTCACCAGGTTCCTTTAAGGCAGACCGAACTTTATGACTCACCCTGTGTGATGTCTGCTTGGCTGCATTAAATTCAAGCGCATGAGCCAGTGCGTCATCTAATATTTTTGGCCGTGCTAATCTTAGCGCTTGCTGTATTTCGCCATCTTTAACGCCATCCACAAATGTTTGTACAGCCAGTTGTTTGAGGAAACTATCTAGTGCCGTTGGATATGCCAATCTAACTAATCTCGCAATGTCAACTTCGAATTCTTGCAGGCTTTCATTTGTCTTTCTTAACTTGTGCATGGTAAACCTGTTGAAAATGAGCGTCTCCATATCTCATCTCAAGTTTCGATGTTAAGAGGCCGTAATCATTCTGCTGGTGATCGGGAATCGTTTGTAAGATGTTAAGGGCTTCCCCCCGTAGGACTACTATTAAGGAGATAGCCTTCTCTTTGTTGCACCAACCGTTGGCTATTGCAGCAGCTTCAAATTGTTTAAAATATGTGGGCCAAGGTGTTTTACCATCGAATGTGGGTCGTTTCACTTTAAATTTTGACGGTATTCTCGCTTCCTTCCGTGCTTCTTATTTCTGGAATGTTCTGATTTACAACTTGGTTTGCTAATTCAAGTGGCCGCGTTGTTAGTAAAATCATTTGTTCTTGTAACCTCATCACATCTTTTTCCATTTTTACCAATTTACTGTCCAACCTTTGCTCAACTGTTTTTACCTGTTCAGTGAAACCTTCTTTCAATGCAATGGAGCTTTCCATTAATCTTTGTTCTAACGTGACTGTACTTTCATTCAACTTTTCTTCCATTTTGGCGGCATTTTCACTTAACTTTCCATCTTTTCAGCGTTTTCACTAAACTTTTCTTCCATTTTCTCAGAATTTTCATTAAACTTTTCCTCCATTTTCTTAACATTTTCACTCAACTTTTCCTTTATTTTCTCAGCATTTTCACTAAGTGTTACTTCCATTTTAGCTGACTTCTCCTCCATACCAGATTTAAAGTCCTTAAGGAAATTCATTAAAGTTTCTGCGTCCATCTTACTTTGGCTTCTTGTTACAGGCATATACAAACTAATAAAATATCTTTAGACTTGTGTTTTTTTTTCATTTTAAATTAATCACTATATACCCCACACAGGCCTGATACCAGTGTAGCGGGCTATTACTACCGCGTTTCACTAATTTAAAACAAGTAATAACAAGTCTTTATTACTCAATGTTCACAAGTCTAATTAACAGTATATGCCTTATTAATAGATGTTTTCAGTCCAATTAACAATGAAGCACTATCACACTAATGCTATTTACAAGCACTAAAATCTTCTTAAACTAAATCCTTAACTATAGGTCTATTAACAACACTAACACTACTATTTATTTATTACACTTTTGTCTATTTATGTATTCTACAAGTTGCATGTACCTTAGATACATAATATAACATTTATGTATACTCTTGGACTTCCAAAAGCTCAACTATTTAACTTTACACGACAAAATTTATATTCGACATTTTGATATAGACTAACCCTTGCATTTATTAGCGGTCGTATATATACTCTGAATTAAAAAAGATGACTCGTTCTCCAGTAATTGCTTGAAGAATTCTCGGTCCCTGGAGAATATACAGTGCCTACGGCGCTTGTGTTTGACGGGTTGCCTATTAGTAGCTCGCAACAATATGATTAAATTATTTGTAACCTAATTTCTGTAAGTTTCACTAAATAAACGTCTGCAATTTTAAGTATTTAACTATATTGTAATAACCTTGTTTTTAATCTTGTCATGTTGCATTATAAACTATAGCTGCAATTGTTTTGTTGTATTACTAAGTAGAATTTTTATTAATGAACAGTACAAAAATTTTCTTATTTTTGTGTGAATGATGAGTAACACTGAAAATTGTGTTCAGTGCTGACTGTCACCTACCTATTTGTGCACACCAGTGCATGTTTGGTTGCCTGTATGTATTGAGGTGTATTCCGGCCAACTTAATTACAGTTCACTTAAATTTGTAACTTACTTAGTTTTCTAGCAACCGTTATATATTAAAAATAATGTAATGTCAATTATGTCAAAATAAATAAGAACCTTCATAAAATTAGAAGAGTAAACATTAAACTATACACCAATCAAGCGATGATATCCTGCAACTAGTAAGGATCATCGCGCAGTGGGAAGCA
Source organism: Platerodrilus igneus (assembly GCA_036346225.1). NCBI lineage: Eukaryota > Metazoa > Arthropoda > Insecta > Coleoptera > Lycidae > Platerodrilus > Platerodrilus igneus. Next base: position 2,747,529 of record JARFIW010001660.1, read on the forward strand.
GTCCCTAAACAATTTGGTTTTCTTTTTTGCGGTTTTGGCATAATTTATGAACGTGATTTACATTCAAATGTGTATTACACAGAAATAAAACTACTTTTGTGGTTTTAAGCGTATGCTTCGGGTTCCATTTAATAGCACTAAAAAATTTTTTTAAATGCCCTTCGTAATGAAGATCAACTATTCATAAAATTATAATACACAGGGTGCATCAATATTAATTTTGACCGTTTGATTAATTTTCTTTTTTTCATTCGGTTTCTATTTAACGCAACGTTAATGCGAGTTATGTATCCCCCAATTTGCCTATATATTAAATAATAGAATCTAATAGGAATTATTAAAAATTGTTAAATAAATCATAAGCCAATTGCAACAATGTAATACAAGGATAAACTAGAGAGGTTATTAACAGTTCATGAGAACGGATGCGCAACTTTGTATCCGAGACGATAGTGACACTGTAGGTGGCAGGTCACAGACGGTTAAGATATCGCAATTACCTAAAAAATAAGATTGTAACAATGTAACAAAGTATATAATTAAGAGTAATGCAGACATAGATCTGCAAGTTCCCACAGCCATGTGAGGGGGTAGGCCTTTATAAAAAGCCCGGGAGCTCAAAGACCCAGCACTCAGTCAAAGTATTCAGCTTTAGCATTGCAGTTTGCTTAGGCGACTCACAATATTAGTTCAATTAATTAATTGATTTTGATTTAAATTTAAAATTAGTTCGTCAAAATTCCACATTAACTTCTGTATCAATTAAAATAAATTTGTTAAGTTTTAGGAACGTTTTTTAAAAACGCAGCTCCCAAGGCCCGAACTTTAAGTCGCGTTACAACGCCTAGAAATAATTTCCCGATCGACGAGTTTTGTTGTTTTCGTGATGCGTTGTTTTAGTAATTGTACTAGTATATGTAAATAACTATTTGCGTCCGAATTTAAAATAGTTTTAAAATAAAATCATTTATTTAAAATTCATTGTTTCGGATTATTTAAATTTTTAGTGATGAGCTAAATAATTACAATTTACAGTATAATCATAAATTAACGTACGCTACTTACTTCCATGTAATAATTGGTAGTTTTAAATTAATGCTAATTATAAAATTTGTAAGAATATAAAAGATTCTTTTAAAAACAAAGTTTAAAGAGTTAGTGTAACTAAAGCATTCTATTTTAATGCTTAAAATATTGAACAGATGCTTTTAAAATATAAATAGGCTTAGAAATTATAAGTAGAGTTGCATTTTGTGTGCTACTATGTGTACAACTTAATGATAAAATATATTAAAAGGGTAACTGTATCGGATTACCACATTGTAATTAAATTAAAATATGTGCAACACAAAAGTATTTATAAGGACGTATTCTCTTTTATGGAGGACTCGAAACACGAATATTAGCGCCATCGTGTACTTCGAATCAGTACTTATTTCAAAGTTTATCATTTTTTACAGATCCTAGTTCGAAGTGACATCGTGTTTAGAGAACAATGCTCTAGCCCTTGTAACCTAATTGTTATTTTTTAATGGTCTGTGACGTCTGTCATTGATCTGTGGCGTCTGTTTAGGTCTATTTCCGTTTTTGCAAAAACAGAGGCTGTATTGAACTTTTTAAGTGTGTATAAACTATCTTGTGACACTATAGTTGTTTTAATGAGGTTTTTTTTCAGGATTCCTGTGATTCTTCTTCCCTGATCCCGATTCATTCATACCCAAATCATTAATTATTGTGTAAGTAAATTTATTTATTTTATTTAATCGCAGTATAAAGTAATTATTGTATATTTATTTGTTTTGAATTTACCAACGCAACATATTTTTTTGCCACATAGCCAACCGCATGTTTTTACTTTATTTTGCACATACTTGAATCTTTCAATTTAACGTAGTAGGCATTTATTGTTTGTAGTTGTTATGTAAGGCAACGATTAATAAAGTCAATAAAAAGGGTTTTTCTGTGACGGAAAAAAATTGACATTTAATGTTTCTTGACAGGCAACAAAATGTCACTTTTTATGAATTTACTTTTTCCCCGGGAAAAAAATGAGTATTTTTTTTCCCGGGTATGTGCAAATAAGTAAGAACACGAAGATATTTAATTTATAGCCGGGTCCACACTTGTAGCATTCGGGTGTAATATAATATCGTATCATAACTTCGTCGCGTTCAAAACAACCGATATAAACAACTTAAGTAAGCAATTTTTAAAACTATTCGCAGAATTAAATATTTCATTACTTGTTTGAAACTTCAAATTTGACTTCAATTAATTTTTTGACTTTAATATATTGTAGTATTTTTTTTCAATATTAAATCATCGTTTTGCCTGTCACAGAAAAATATAGTGTATTATACACGGGTAAAAATGTAAGATATTAACTCTCGGTGTTTTGGTTCCCTCCGCTTCGCGTCGGGAGACAAACACACCTCGAGCTAAAATCTAGTACTTTCTTCCGTTGTATAATAAATAACTAATATTTCAAAACAAAAACTTTTATTTTCAAAGATGAACTTTTTCCTAGATTGTTCGAATTTTAATTGAAAGTGTACTTGTTAACAATACCTTCGACAGAATTTTATAATCTCTAATATGCCAGTATTCAACACCTTACACGGCTAAAACATACCTAAAATATTTTCCCTATTTATAATTATTTCCTCAGATGTTCCATATATTGTCTCGGATGAAGTCTAGTAATATCCGCTCATTGAAGGTGTTATTTAGTACATGAAAAAACATAAATGTTATGGCAATGCTTTTCCGTCCAGGGAATGAATCGAAAAACGGTTCCAAAGTATATGGTCTTTCTACCGCATCCAATTGCTATCACTGAACTCTTTTTTAAATAGTACATTAAGGCTGAACAAATTTCATTTTATCCGTTTTTGCTATTAGTTTCAGTACAGTTGTAAGCAAAAATGTTCTCTTTAATTTTATGTTCCTCATCTACCAAAGTTAGATTATGAAACCAGAGCCGTCTCAAGTATGGCGGTCAGTCAAATGAAAAACGAGACACATGGAAGAAAGTACGTAACTGTTTATTATTTCAATAGCAAGCTCCATATCTGTTATTACATTTATCCCATTCTGAAACAAGGCAAGTGAATGCCTTTATGGAAAAATGTTGCGGTTGCTTACGGAACCATGATTATATCTAGGCGTGCAGCTCTTTATCCGAGCCAAATCAACGACCACGAATGTTTTTCTTACACCTCCAAAAATGTGAAAATCGCATTGGGAGAGATCCACCGCAGCAATGACGGAAGGGGTAATAACACGATTACCATATCCTCGACAAGTGTTGTCTTTCAATGACACCCGAATTTCTCGATATCGTTTATTCCACTCAATCACTTGACTGTATTCGCCATACGCAGCAGACATTCGGGCAGTAATTTTACATCATGATACTCCTTTTACAGCCAAAAGACGCATTGCAGCACGCTGTTCTTCTTTCCTGGCCTCCACAGCGGTGTCAATTCACTTCGAGTACGTCCTAATAGACAAATTGTACAGCGCTAAACGTTCACGCTGTTCCTTTCTGATTCCAATAGAGAGCGCTTCTATGCACAAGCCTACCTGGGTTATCAACTTCCGCGCCATGCTTTTTATATAAATCTTCTCGCATTTATTTGACTGCCCTTTATAATATACATTAAGGAGATGCTTAATTTTGGCATTTCCGATATGAACCATTTAAGTATGAGTTACAATCTATTTGTTGGCGCAATATTTATGATGTGGATAGTATCGACGGCATAGTCGCATTTCCTGTTGATAACATAACTACTCTTTTAGACATTCATGCACTATAGTATCTTCCCGCTTTACTAAATTACCCGCCCCATGGTTAGCACTATACATTAAGAACATGATGAAAATACGGGACCAAGCTCTAGCACGCTTTAGAAAAACCAGAAGCAACGTACACGAGGAATACCACAAACAGATACAAAGCTATACAAGTAATTCTGTCTGTAAAGCAAAAAAAAAAACAATATTAGGAGTTGCAATTTAAAAAGAATGCGAATAATGATCGAAAGGGTTTAAAGTCGTTAAGTATTTTAAAAAGTCGAAATTCTGAAATTCCTAATCACCTATCAAATGATGACGATGTTAATACCTAAGGTGACTTGATGATAATCTAATCAACTTTTATCAAAATAATCGGCTACAAGCGGGGCATGATTTGTTTCAGTTTGAACGGTAGAAGAAGATGAAATATTTAAAATAATTTTATCTATCAAAACCAAAGCAACTACTATTGACGGATTTAATATTAGTATCATCCGACTGGTTGTTCCGTTTTTTTTTTACCAATCATTACACACACAATTAATTTTTGATTATTGAATTCATTTTTTTCCTAAACAATGGAAAAAACAGTAGTAATACCACTACCAAAGGTATCTCCTCCTTCTGTTATGAAACACTTTACGCTAATCAGAATTCTACCAACATTCTCTAGAATTCTTGAAAAAGTAATGGAAAGTCAACTTAATGAGCATCTTCATCAATATTCAATTTTACCAGCTGTACAGTCCGAATTCAAGAAAAGTCACAGTTGCAATACGGCACTTTTAAAAATAACAGATGATATTATCATTGCAACCGATGCGGGTATGCTATCAACCACAAAATATTGAAATAAATTTTCATTATATTGGAATAAATGACACCACAATAAATTTATTGTCAAATTATCTTGATGAACGGACGCAAATCGTTCAGATTAATGGAATAACCTCTCAGTAGCTCTAGTGCAGGCAGATGTACCCCAAGGTTTTATAATTGGTCCGCTTTTGTTCTCAATATATAAATGTCTTTTTCCCTCAGTTCTAAAATGTTATACACCTCATTACTATGCAGACGACTCGCAACTTCATTTATTATTTTTTGCATATGAAATAGCATTAGCATGTAGATACTTTAATGGAAATCTGGAAAAACTGGTCGACTTCTCTATGCAGCATGGTTTGTTACTAAACTCAAAAAGTCTTCAGTATTATTTTTTGGAAGAAAAGCATTTCTTCTGGTATGGGTAACAATTTTATATTAAAGATTGGAGATGAAATTGTGCCCGTAGCGACTTCTGCAAAAAATTTGGGTGTTTTTTAGATACTTTATTACGTTTTAATAGACATGTTTCAAAATGTTTGCAAGGTGCATATTGTAATCTAAAATTAATCTTTCAGAATCGTGGAGTTCTCAACCAAAAACTAAAGATTATGTTGTGCTGTCAAAATTTGATTATTGTGATGTTTGCGGGCCTTGTTTGTTATCGCAAGATGCTGTAAGAATCCAAAGATTGCAAAATATGTGTTAGAGACTTATTTTTGTAATAAATATGACTTCCAGGCGCTATCTACATGTCGCTTGCATTTACTATAAAATTGTATTAAACAAATGTCCCCCATATCTATATTAAAAGATCACGTTCGGCACCGACGTACATCATTTAAATTTTAGACTCAGGGGCAAACTAGAAACACCAACCCAGCAAAGTAAGTTTGGAGATTGTACCTTTTCATACTAAATTTCTTATCTGTATAATACCTTAGACGCTGAGCTAAAAAATTTATCGTTGTAGTCTTTTAAAAAACATTTGAAATTCAAACTCTTAACTAAACAGTAATTAGTGCTTTTGGTCGAGCGTGTCTCTTAACAAATCCAGGCCGAAGAAAAGTATTCTAAGAATAATATTCTAAGTTGCACTTATTTAAACGTGTGCATGAGCATGCATGTGTGTGTGTATGTGTGTGTGTGTATGTGTGTGTGTGTGTGTGCGCGCGCGCGCGTGTGCATGTGTGTGTGTGCGTGCGTGCGTACGTGCGTGTGTGTGTGTACTATTTTAATAGGTTAGGTGGAAGAGAAGTAGGCACGAGAAGCCATACTGAACCTCGCCTTTTACCTTACTTTTCCTTTAATATTTCCTTCTTATTTGTATACATTAATTAACTGTACATTTGTATGAATGAAGACAATTTATTATTATTATTATTAATCACTAAACGAAGTCTTTTGGGCCATCATGCTATTTCTTCTAACACTCCGCACTTCACACAACCTTTTGGCAGATAGTTCAAGTGGTAAATAACTGGTTACATATTTATTTTGTACTATAGCCGCTAGTCCAACATAACAGACCTTTATAGTGAATTATTATTGTGATATCTAAAACCACTACCTTGTTCATGTCTTTAAACGATAAGCTGCAATTGAATTTACTCTGAGTGAAGAAATAAGATTTAATATTTGAAAAACAGCTGTGTAAATCAAAAATAACTATGCCCATTGATTGCTCTAATAAAATACGTTTCACGTTGACGTTTATTAGGATTAGTTGATTTAGAGCAATGCATTTTTGGATATTGTGGTTTAACATATTTTATTCAAAGTTGTTCTGTTTGACAGCAATCTGACATTCATAGATTTTGCGAAGAAAACTGAGACTTATGCTTTAAATAGGACAGAAGCATATGAGTGACGCCTGATGAGTTTGCAGATTATTTATTAGTAATTCGATCGAACACTTCTATTCGACACAAATAGCATCATTCTCTCCATCTTTCAGAACTTGCACCTATTTGGTTTTGGGAATACGCTCACCAATTGAAAAAGTAAATTAAAACACAACTAAAATAAAGAAATTTATTTAACATATCTTTTTATTCACACATAATGCAATTTTTATCTAACAGAGCATTTGGATTTGCTTATAATGCCCTGGTGCAATATACCATCAAATATTCACAATAACTGGCCTTAGTCCCTGATATTGGACACATAGGAAACATGTACACAAACAAAATGACTATAACAAAAAAAAACAATATAATTATAACTACTAATAGTAAAAAAAATGCCCAAATAATTTATCTCTTATAAAAAGAATGTTGCGTAAACCTAAGTTGTGTATATTGTACTGACCTTTACTATACTGACGTTTTACATATTAATTATCAAACATTGCACTACTTAAAATTAATTAAAACAATTGCACGACTACATTACCATTTGGATTTTGTGTTAGTGCACAGCACCTAATAAAATTCAACTTTCAAAATAGCATATTTTTTGTTTTTTTATATGTGATTAACATAAAACCTTGAAAGCTGTAAATAAGTAAAATCACAGTATGCAGCCAAATGAAAATGTAGCGCTATTAAGGAAACCATACTTAAAAGTAAAGTTATACGGGGTTTAGGGGTGCTTATGTCAGGATTACAAGACAATGGTCTAAACAAGCGTTTTCGAGTTACAATCTCTTCATTATGGCTCTACAAAAAAATTCAGCCTGTTTATCTCAAAACAACTACTGCATTTTGGTTAATATGAATATCCTCTACACCCCGTACAACACACTGGCCGTTATATGTAATTCATTTTTATTATATAGTCACATCTGCTGGGATTATATACAATGCAATCACGAGCTGATACATAAATATTTTAATGTCCCCAACGTTACAATATTGTTAGTCAACAAGTTGATTCCTGTTAGTTGTATAGGTTTTTAAAATTTTGCAACAAAATTTTCACATATTGAAAATAAGAAAGATGTTTTATTTTGCTCCTATCTATAATTTACAACAAATACCTTAAAACATTTGTGGTCTAGTAACTGTTAATACGTAGTTCTTTGGCAGGTTTTGACAAATTATTCGTTCGAAAAAGTTTTATTAAAATGTAATCATAAAAATCGGTAGAACCAAAACAAAGATAATAAAATGTGTTAATAGGATAAAGGTACAAGGTTGATAGTAAAGATAGGGTCAGAAATTTAGAAAGATGACTAACGAACGATAAAAGAAGTAAATGAATGTAAAACGAGAGCAGTTAGACGAAGAGAAGCCTTTGAGGTTCAGAGTGCGAAACTAAAATCTATGGTAGGATTAGCAATTAGGGTAAGTATTTTAAAAGCCTATGGTTGGACCACAGCAGTAGGAAAAACAGAAGCTGGAAACTTAGAAGCCCTTGCAACGTGGTGCCATAGAATGATTTTTAAGATCAACTAGACAGATAAAGTTATAACAATAGGGTTGTAGAAATAGTTTAAAAACTTAGAGGTATCACAAGTATAATTAAAAAAAGGCGTAATAAGGATATCTAAAATTGTGAGGCATAAAAGAGTAGCTAGAAAAGTAATAGAGAGCAGAACATAAGGCAAAAGCTCGAGTATACAGACCAGACTAAGAAAGCCGTAGATAAAGATAGCTACAAGTGACTAAAAGACAGCTTGGGATAGAAAACAGTAAAGCTACGTCTAACCGACTTTAAGATTACGACTAGGAGAAAGATTTTACAAGAACAAAATTTACATTTTGCAAAAGTCTATTTAAATGTAAATTAACTTTTTTATAATAGTTATTCCTTGGTCTTTTTGAGCTGTATAACCCTAGGCCGCTGCCTTTCTGCTTAGCAGGAAATTCATCACTGTATGTTTTTGTATTTTAATTTATATAGTCTATCATAACAAAAGTTGTTCGACAGAAAAAAAGGAATTTATTAAACCCTGCGATATTCAATTCTTACGGTACTAGGATTTTAGTAATGCGTAACTTAAATTGCATTAACAAAAGTTTTGGAGTCTTGGAAAGTGTTCCCACATTCAACAGGCGTAGATATTGTGAAAGCGTGGTCCATCGACTCTTTTGTCTTGAAGAGTTGTCAGAGGTGTGAGAAAAGTTACCAAAAGGATAACTGGTTTGTGATAGTCAAGCGTTCATAGCGACGTCGCTTTATGAACTTTTGATGTCAACTTTCCTTAATATTGCAAATCAGAATTTGCCAAACGTTAGATTGTTCAACAGCCAATAGGGAACGCAAGTTGCGTCTAGACCGTTATTCGGCAGGCTTTACTTTACTGATAGTATGTCATTGCGATAGTCAACGTAGTTAGTATGAGAGGAACCGCAGGTTTTGATATTTGATCCATCCACTTACTAGAGCGGGCGATGGTGTGAAGCTACTATCTGTGGGCTTCTACCTTCACGCCCTTAAGGCTGTTTCCATTCCAAACAACGACAGAAACGTTATCTTTTGGAGTTTAGAAAGTCTAAAGCCCAAAAAAACGCAACTTCATTAACTGTCGTTGTTCGTGGGGGGTCGTTACATGAGCCTTATTTTCTTGTGAAGCATAGGTGCGGAGGTGGCACCTACCACCATATCTTACTCTGGTCCGAAGCGATCAACCCTAGATATAATATGAAAAATCCGGAATTGTCTGTTTACAACTTATGTACCTGGCAGGATGTTGTACTCAGTATAGCAGTTTTCACACTGCAATCAGTTGAGTCTAAGTCTTTAGCCTGGGGATTTGTCTGGTCGCTAAAGCGAGACCTTGATTTTAATGACCCTGTGCGACTACGTATTGAACGCGTCTAACGTAGTCCCGAAACAGCTGCACTCTGCACTGGACACACAGTTGGTCGCTCCACATTATGGTGTTACTCATAGTCGATTTTTTTATTGCGTACAGAAACATTACGTTTTACTCACGTAGAGGATTCTATGCCCAAAAAGCTAATTAAGTTAGACAATTAATTGGAATCTGCGTTAGACTTGTTACTAGAGGAATCATATACATAATCAGTAGTTTGTAGTTGGAATTTAACGTAATAACACATATTTCATTTCTTGTATTTGCGGTAGAATTATAAAATCGTTTTTAAAAAGATTTTCGTAACTATCCAAATATAAGTGACGCAGTTCCGGTGGCATATTCCGAGTAAATTCTAGCGAAAAATTTTCTTCAGTTTCAACTTTTTACGGAATACCGAACTGAGAATTTAGAATCATCCCTAGGAAACCGCAATCGTTGGAGGGCTATTCTAGCGTTCGAATAAGCCATCCACTGTGGATCAACATTCTAGTAATCGAATCACGCCTGCACCGCATAACAGACTCTCGAAATTCTACAAAAGCTACGATATGATGAAGAATTAGTTGCAATGTACATGTAAGTACGCTTTTGAAACTTCTAATTTCTTAATTTGTGCACAAAATACTGTACGTCGATTGAAGCAATAATTGAAAAAGCGTGAACCCTCCAACCATCCGACTCAAATATCCAAATTCCAAAGCCAATAAATAAAGGAAAATAATAATGGAACGATTTAAAATAAAATATTTAAATGCGCGCCAAACTTCGATGGTAACCCAAATGACTTAAACGAATTTATTTCTCCGTTAGAAAGTGTAATAAACTCATTCATTGATCCATCAAAACCAAACACTTTTAACTAAATTAACAGGTCAATCCAAAGTCACTGTTAATATACAATATATCGACACTTGGGTGAAATTAAAAAATACACTTCTCAGAAATTTTAGCGATCAAAGAGATGATACTTGCTTAATTCGCGATTTGGCGTTACTAAAGCAGGGTGGTGAAAAGACTTTGATATTTTTCGAAAAATATATACAAATCTTAAAAAATTTACTATGTCGTTTGTAATTGCATACAAACGGTGTGAAAACATAAGAATGGCAAAACAAGAATTTTTTACTAAGCAGACGCTAAAGTCATTTCTTTGTGACTTATGAGAACTTTTGGGTAGTTGTGTTAGAGCTACGAGACCAGATACTCTACAAAGTGTCATGCAACATATTACGGAAAAGATAACGTTTGGTATTTTCAAAAGAACTAGACACTGCATAAAGCGGGTAAATTTTTCACTTAACCATAATAATAATAATAAATACGGGCAGCCACCAACTAATTCTGATAAAAGTAGATTTTCTCGCAACCTTTAAACGTCAAACCTCTTTCAAATTTTACGCCACAAAATTTCCCTACAAACGCCCAGACTTATGGTAACCCAAATAAGCAAACTTACCACAGTCAAGTCCCCAGAGATGTTTTAAAGCCAAACACAAGTTTTAAACACACTAATCCGGTAACCCTTAGGTCTACTTCGACTAGACAAACCTTTCAATATGTACCCAAGCAATTTACATCTGAGGAATTATTATTATACAATCAAGAATCTGAAGAAAGTCAACGGGTAAACGAATCTTTGTATTATCCGGATGCATCAATTCCGATATGGAGGAATTCGAAAATGATGATAAAAATCAAAATTTTCAGAGGGCTTCGATGCAGACCGAAATAACATAGTTGATTGCAATAATACTGAAGGCAGAATAAATAACTTATATATACCTTCCCGAACAAAATTTCTCCCTTTTAATTGATGCGGCAGCCACCTCTCTCTTTATTCATCTCGAAATAGTAACCAGGTATTGGTAAGAAAAGGTAAAATACGACCCAATTACAATTTCAAATTTCTTTAATAAATCCAGACAAGATTATTCTGTATCCCAGTCTAAGAATTGTTATATACACTATAAAAACGAAACATACAGGTGTCCCAATATTTACAACTGCCAATAAAAAAATTTTCGGATTCTCCTGTAACCATAAATGTTTACGAACCAATCATTGTTTTTTCTAACCAAGCAAATCAAATTGAACGTTCGCGCGAATTAAATCATTACGACGTCGAAACAAAACATTTTGATGCCTCTCTCATCAGAACGGATCACATGAATTCGGAAGAGAAAGATGCTGTTTTGAAATTATGTACCAAATATTCTGAGATTTTTCACATCGATTGACGAAACCTTACATAAAATAAAGCATAGAGTACGATCCGCAGATGAAATTCCGGTATACTCTAAAACTTATCGATACTCCTTTGTTCACAAGGTAAAGCTGCAAATTGACAAAACAAAATGTTGAAATCCAAAATTATAGAACTATCTACTTATTCGTGGTCCAATTCCATGTGGGTACTCCAAAAAAAATTGGACGCTTTGAGCAAGCAAAAATGGCGCATAGTAATTGACTATCGTCGCCTTAATGAAAAACCAATCGTCTATAAGTAACCCCTACAAATATCAATAATTTATTGGATAAATTAAGTCGATGTCAATACCTTACAACCCTTGATTTGGCAAGTGGTTTCCATCAAGTAGAAATGGACTCAAAGGATGTTGAATAAACTCTTCAATACCGAGAATGAATATTTTTAGATTCTTAGTATGCCTATGGGATTAAAAAATTTTTCTTCTACCTTACAACGTGTAATGGACCCTGTTCTACAAGGTTTAAGATATTTGTGTAGCCTCAGTGTTTCCCTTCAGGAGCATCTCACTAATTTAGAAATGGTGTTTAAAAATTCGAAGAAATCTAACTTTAAAATCCAATTGGATAAATGTGATTCATTGAGAAAAGAAATCGCATTTCTAGCACACGTAATGATCCCTGCCGGCATAAAGTCCAATCCAGAAAAAAATGAACTTATTAAAAACTTTCCACTACCTTGGAGTACTAAAAAAAAATAGAAAGACTTTTAGGATTTTTAGGGTATTAATGCAAATTTATAAACAAAATTTGCCGATTTAACAAAACCGATGACGAAATGCCTTAAGAAGATTGCAAAGCTCGAACATTCTGATTTTATTGATTGTTTTGAGTTGTGTAAAAATGTATTAATAAATGAACCGTTACTTCAATACCCGGATTTCAAATTTCCGTTTAATATAACAACCGACGCTAGTAATGTCGGTATAGGTGCAGTATATAAAAATAAGATCTTCCAATTTCATACGTCACGAACGCTTAACGAGCCCAATTATAGCACTATTGAAAATGGAACTTTTAACAACTGTTTACTCAGTAAGATATTTGAGATCATAAGTTTATGGACGTAAATTCAACATAATCACGGGCCATAAGCCATTAAATGGTTATTCTAAAAGAACCCAACTAAACTTTTTAGGTGGAGATTAAAATTATACAAACATAACTATAATATTATTTATTAGAAAGTTAAAGTAAACGCCAACGCGGGCTCCTTGTCAGATGTAAAAATTTATACTAAAGAAATACTCAAAATTCAATTGTTGATGAGGAACCTGCTAACGATGAAGTCTCAGATAACCAGTCCAAATTTGTAAACCTTGGCAAAAGGGAGCACTTTAATTAATGAAATGACGCAACATTCAAATTCAAACAATGACCAAAATCTGACCCTAGAAGTTCCGATTTTAGAAAATCATTAGTTATGACACCGAATCAGATAGTATTGACAACTGTAAATATTTTACCTTTGCTGAAAATTTGATTATCGTGACTGACAAAGAATCCACGTTCGACTAACAAAAAATAATTTCGACACCGACTTAATCGATTTTATCAAAACTTTGTTGACCCCCCGTTAACGTATTGTATTTATTTTAAAGATGAGAACACGTATACAAAATCCTGCGAAGTACTATGGAAAAATTTTAGTTGGCAATCCTATAAATTCATAGAATATAACAAAATTCTAGAAGACTTTGAAGATAAACAAATCGAAGGTATTATAAACACATACCATGCCTTATAGACAAACCACCGTAGTATAACACACCAACGAGAGAATAAAATTCAAATATTATCGGCAAAATGTAAATAATTTTATTCAAAACCATATATACCGCTACGACATGTGCCAGGAAACTAAATATGAGCAACATCCCTAAAAAATGTTATATAACATAGCCCCTACAGCATCCAGACCTTTTGAAATAGTTCCTATTGATACATTTTCGGTGAAGATAACCAAATTTCTTACTATCATCGATTCTTTCTCAAAATATGCTCAGACATACCACATTAATACTATTAACTCCATCGAGGTCATAAAAAATTTAGTTAAATTTTTTGTCATTATGGAATCCCCTCTACAATTGCATGTGATCTAGGTACAGAATTAAAAAAAAGTATTTTACAAGAACTGTTAAAATTGCCTAAAATAAATATACACTCATCAGGAAGCCCAAATTTGGACTGCTGGAACACCTTAGAATTTTAAACAAAACACACCCTTTTGAAGACATGAAAACTCAAATGTTGTATACAATATTAGGATACAATAACGCGGTTCATTCAGTGACTAGATTATAACCAGTTGATGAGTCAATGGTCACATATCAAACGATGACTCCCTAAGCGTAGATTTGGTGGCTCCAATCATATCCTCGTATGGAGACTCCCACAAATTAAAACCAAATTGCTTTGCGAAGCATTCATTCAAAACATAGATAAAGCGAAATCTAACCTAAATGGGTGGAATATGAATGACTCCACCTTACTAGTAGGAAAACCGGTACGACTAAAAAAACCCTGTACATATAAGTGAAGCAAAAAAAAATAGAAGTGGATTTTCTGCCGAAACAAAAATAAGCCAACTTATTGCTGTAAATAAACATAGATATCGTAAGTTCACCAAACACAAAATATCATTTTAGACGTCTTCAAAAGCCTCACCAAACAAATCCTAGCTGTTCGAACTGCATAAATTCTGAATAGTACATCAATAGTATATCAAAATCACACTTATAACTGCTGAAATAATGCTACGCAATTTACAAACCAATGCAGGACTACTTCGAGCAAAATTAGGTACTCCAAAAATTCAAGAATACTCCCACAAATTTGTACATTATGTTGATTTGGAACCCCTACTTCATAAAACCAATCGACTGGACTCTGAAAGACAATACGTCCTTAATCTCATCCACACAAATCATGTGTACTTTACAGAATGAATTGTACAAAATACTCCATGCTGTCCAAACCAAACCAAATATACAAAATAGTTCCACGCCAAAAAATACAAAAGAGAAGACTAATTATTGGATTGTACTCAATTTTCAAAAGCATTACTGACAATCTAGATGCCGACGGCGGCGTTCGTTATGACAATATTGTATTTAGTCTACAGCGTAATTAAAACGAATTAGCAGACCAGATCCACAATCAGAATTCTATATCTAAGAAAATAATCGAAATGTATAATAAAACCAGACAAAGCATAAGCCACAGCGAAGTTTCTTTGAAGGAGCGCATCAGGTAAATAATTAAACTTTATCACATACTTTATAGTTTCTTACAAGACATTGAAAATTCTATAATTTTCGCTAAATTAAACGTGCTTCATCCCAGCATTGTAAAAACCATCGAAATGCTTGTTATTTTAGCAAAACTAGAGGGATTGCTATCCCTGGGTCAATTATCGTTCAAAATAGAATACGGCAATATTTTGCTTTATGAACTATTATAAAAATTTAATGCTATTTCAGCAATTATGGAATCGTATACGTTTTAATCTATCAATCAACCATTCTCAAGATTTTAATTTTAGTCGTTTATACTCAGTTCCTGTCCAGCATGATAATTCAAAATTCTATACAATTTTACCTAAAACAAAAACATTGTTATTTCTGACGAGTTTTATGCACAAACAAATGAAAGATGTTAGGAGATTTCAAATAATGCTTAATATTTCAAACAACTACTTCTGATCCCAAAGGAT
Source organism: Platerodrilus igneus (assembly GCA_036346225.1). Lineage (NCBI taxonomy): Eukaryota > Metazoa > Arthropoda > Insecta > Coleoptera > Lycidae > Platerodrilus > Platerodrilus igneus. The sequence goes on from JARFIW010001660.1 coordinate 2,762,903, forward strand.
AACAATTACAACAATTGCGAAACCAATTTAATGTACATTCAAACAACAACCGAAGAAATAACCGTCATTCCGCTGCAATGATTCAATATTGAGGAAACTGATAGATGGATACTCATAAACCCTAGTCGCCAGAAAATCAACATCGATTGTACAACTCAAAACGAAGTAAAAGTTCTCATTGTTACAAACTTAATTATTATTCAAAGAGATTGCCAAATTACGGTCAACAAGAATATGTTGTAAAGAAACTAAAAAAATCTATACAACGACGTTTTCTGAAAACGCCATCGCGGAGTTGGCTGTTCATAATAGAACATTTACCCTTCGTCAGTTGGAAAACATTAATTTGGATGAACTTTCAGAAGCAAATTGGAAATTTCTCTACGGTAACTTACAACTGGATTTCAACCTGAATAAATTACCATAATTATATAATTTATTGTATGATTGGTATCGTTCTTGAAATTGCTCTGTTCCTATATTATGAAAAAATTATATATACGAAGAATGTTAGAGAATAACTCAACAACGAACTTAGACGATATTCCCATGAGTCAAATTTCGACGCAGCATGCAATTTGAAACTCGCACTGGAGGATCTATGTTAGACAATTAATAGGAAACTGTCTTAGAATTGTTACTAGACGAATGATATTTCGCTGATGTGCAAGTGAATATGTTCTTCAAAAGAGATGTACGAACTTTAATCAGAGATCTGCAGTTAAAATTTAATGTAACAACATATATTTTATTGTTTGTATTTATAGTAGAATTATAAAATCGTTTTTAAAAAGTTTTTGTAACTGCCGAAATATAAGTAGCTTGCGGAATTTTTGGAACTACGCAGTGGTAGTAAATACACGGTTTTTAGGCTGTTTAAAGTTTACTGGTAGAAGCAAACATAAAAAGCTAATCAGGCATATGGATGTCCAACCTTGTAGTGCCGCCTAAAGTTCGCCTTCACTTGCGGATGATAATGTTAAAAATTAATTACAAAATAAGCAGACGATAGCAGTAGAAATTGTTGAGAAAAATTCTCTATTATTCCCACTAAGCGGTATAAAACCACTACTAGAATGCGCCCACTATTGTTTAACTACAGAATAAAGAAGAACTTGAATGTGCGTCAAATAAACAATTCTTCAAATTGAAAAATCCACTATTAAGTATTTTATAAATAGATTTATTCTTTCCATATTCATTTTAGTATTTATGGTATTCGTTATGCAAGATGACAACAAAATAGGTACCCATTACAATGCGATTCTACGAGAAGACTACTCAACTAAATCGAAAAATCTTATAATTTAAATTTCAAACGCAAGCTCTTCAAAGTTAATACTGCGATCCCGCGTTTTTTAGTTTTAGTGCCTTCTAATATTAAATTTAATGCTCTTATGAAATAAACATATGGTGTAAATTCTTAAGCGTCATTTATCTTGCGTAAAGTAACATCGCCATTTACAAAAGTTTTAGTTTGCTTACCAATTCCGATGTTTTAAAATAGAAAAATGAAAATTAGTATTTATAAATATAAAGAAGTGAATTGGTTTATAAACGATGCTTATAGACCCTGAATGGAAATATTAAGTATCGTGGGTTAACAATTGTTTTATTACCTTCTGAAACTAATAGCGATCAGTTGGAGCCATCAATCAATCTCAGGTTTCATATTAGTTCACTTAAGGGTCAACTTGTTGATTAACTTTTCTATAACATTCTCAAACATGAAGCCTGTCAATAAATTTAGTTCTTTAAATAATAACAATAGGGTTCCCACGGGGCGATCTGGATCTGCTGTAATGGGCGTGACTAGTGGTTTTTGTCTACCATATTAATTTTCGAACAATAGTAGACAATTATATGCTTTTGTTTAAGCTTTGAAACATTTTTAAATGTGGCGGACATTATTGTTGCAAACTCATTACCCTACATGACTATTAAAAGCCGCTTTTGTACCTTTTTTGGCATCACACCTTAGTTGTTAAATCTAGCGGTATTGGTCTGAGAAGTTTTATCCTTTGTATTTCATTGTCAGAATCACAGTCACTTTCTTCGTCGGCTTCGCTTCCATCAGCACCACCATGTTCTGTATGGTTAGAAACTGCAGATTTATCGCTGCACGCTGGTGACGAACCTCTTTCGCTACATGCTTTCATACTGAGATCTATGGGATCTTCTTGCGCAGGAGCTGGCGATTGTTTTTGTACTATAATAGGTTCCGGTGTTGGCGTTCTTTGCGACTGTAAAACAGCGTCTAGGAACACTCGTTTATTGAAAGCATCCACGCCGGGGTTGTGATTACGCACTAACCGATTATTATTGTTATTCACTGGTTGTAATAAACCGGGATAAAACGTTGGATAACTCGGTGGAAATAATAACCCGGGAGGTGGTAAAAATGTAGGAGGTAGTAGACCCGGAAATATAGGTAAAGTCCGTCTAGCATCGCTCACTTCCGCAGAGGAATCTGAATTGTGGGATTCTGGGGAACTTACAGAAGGCGATGGGGTGTGTTTATAATCATCAAAGCCTAATAACATTAGTTCTTCTTTTGTTCTTGGTAAATGAAGAAGTGGAGGTGGATACGGTTGATGACCAAATAACCCAGGTGGAATGCCTTGATGATTGAGTGGTGGCGTTCTAGGTGCTTGTTTTATTATTTGCGTAGAAATATGTTGATGATGGTTTTGATGATTTTGATGATGTTGTTGTTGCTGCTGCTGTTCTTGCAAAAGACAGTGTATTTTAAACCAATTTGAACGCCTTCCATATCGTGAACCACTTTTTGACATACCAACTAATAAGCATTTGCGTAGTCTACATGCTTTACATGCTGTACGGTTCTTCTTATTTATTATGCACTCGCCATTATTCTTGCACTCAGATATTGAACTTAAGTTGTTGTACGATCTTCCAAAAAATGACTAAAACAAAAACTTAAAATTAGTTATCCGATAGACATGCATTTTGGTGCTAAAAATAGTTTGACATATTACTAGACTAAAGTGTTAGAAGAAAGCAAACTAATTAATAATAATAGTAATTGACGTTTCAACAGCAGATTAAATATCGAATGAATGATTCATGAAATAAACATTTACTAATTAAATTTTCACATAATCCCTTGCCTTAAATTTAAATTTGTTCATTTTCCAAATTAAACTTTAAATCTTAGTAGCGCAGGTTTAAATCTTGTTTTCAGTTCCTAGCTCTATTTGAAATGATCACTGATTTTGCATAAAGATTTAAACTATTATTTTATCTAAATTTCGTATTAAAAATCAACTTCCTCTATGCATCTACCTTCATACTTATTCAATATTAGGTGACTTTAGCGATAAATTTGACCATTGCTATCTTGTATTTTGTTAAGAAACCAGACACTCTGGTATTATTAAAAATATACAACGGCTATTGAAAGTTGGGTTGATATACAATGAGGAATACCAACACGATTTAAATTTATCCATTATTTAAATTGAAGTGTGAAACTCAGTTGATAGATTGTCTAAATATCAATCTAAAAGTTACAAGTACAAATTTCTGTCTCAAACCTTATACTTTCCCTTATTTTAATTGCTAGCTAAAATCTAAATGATCGCTTAGACTTTACATAAAAATCTAAACTGTTTTTTCATTCACATATATAATATTTTACTATTAAGAACCAACTTACTCTATGCAACTATTTTTATACTTTATTTATTAGTAGTTGGGTTTAGTTATGAATATAAGCAGTGTTATTTGCCTATAGTTGACATGACATCAAGAATATTAACAACCAGATGCGATTGATAAAAACAGTAAACGTAATTTAAAAATGCGATGATAAGATAGTAGTAAACGCGATTACAATTTGTCTATCTGTTATGTCGATTACCGGTCTCAGTAGCTTGTGACACTTTATTGAAATATTTATAATCATATTCCGTTTCAATAGTTTCTGTATTGGTAAATCCCATCAATAGGGTTAAGTTATTTGTTTGAAGAAATATAATTTTTATAGAACATGCATTATAGATTTAAGAAAAGATTATTTCTGTATCTTATATTGTTTATACTCAAAGGTTGTCAAGTTTATTATGAGGGTTGAGGTTAGAAATGATATCATGGCTACCTTTTACTCTAAGATTATTATAGTTTCAAAATTCATTTGTTATGGTTAATCATGTATAACGCAGACGCCAATGACCTCATCACCTTGGTACAACGAAGTTTACATGCTAAATTTATGCTGATTCAAAAACTAAAAAGTCCTTTCCTCTGAGCCTAGTTATGGATTTCAACTAAAACAATGCTACATATGCTAAGTAAAGGAAATAAGCACATTATTGTACAATTGCAGTTTTAATTGATTTCTTCTAATTTTGACAAAGGTATCTCAAAACGTTTGTAAAGGGAAAATAATTTTTATAGAGAACGTTGAATTGAATTGAATTGATACGTCTTTATTATTAAATTAAATATACATTATAAGATATATAATTTTGATACAAACTGCATCAAGCGCGATTAGGGCCATTAAGCCCTGTGTTACACCTAATTTGCATGCAACAGACGTTGTCTTTGTTATACAAACATTTAAAATGTAACTTGAGTAGGTTAGTTAACTTGGAAGAAAAGTTGTTGAACTGCTTAAGGCAGTAGTTAATGAAATTCGGATAATACCCTACGGGATTGGTCGACTTTAACCTTAGGAACATTTTGGTTTCCATTTAATCGACTATGTTAGACAAAAGCATGTTGATTCAGAACAGCTAGTTTTTACGAAGTCCCAGTAGGATCTGTTCAAAATAAATTAAGTCTACGACATAATAGCTTTTAGTGGAGTCAAAGTTAGCTATAGTCAAAAATCACTCATCAGGTACTTTTGATTAAATTTCTGAAGCTATAACATGCAGTCATTATAAATGACTGAACATTTTTAATTATTTGCATGAACTTTTCAACGTTCCCTCGGTACGTTCTTGTTAGTTGGTTAAAAATTTAGATAGTAATTCTGTTCACCGAAAACGTTTTCCATTAAGTTAAGTAATTTGTGATGTATTTAGTTTTTAATTTTTGCTTAAGAATATTATTCATGCACTTATGATGAGAACATAATTGTGTAAGATAGTAAAGACTTTTTCTTATATTGGCGTTTTTTACAACTAACCTGTTTTTCAGGTTGCAATTAAAAATAGGTGATATTAGTCTTTTTATTGTTAGCGTTTGTTTTAGATTTGCTTTGCGATTGGTGTACTTAATTATTTCTGGAATAAAATTTAACTTAGAACTACTTTCCTAATCTCAGATTTTGGCATCTACTTGTTATTCCTGCTAGAGGTTTTCCCTAGAAATCCTCAAAGTTCAAATTAAGTGGCGTCCCAGATATTTCTCGTACAAGACCACATTTCATGCATAATAGCATTTCGAGATCCTCTTTAAACACTTGCTCCACGCGACCCACTGAGTTAGTCGGCAACTATTCTTGTTAGTGCAGTACAGTTTGCGGTAGTTTAGCGAAACAAAATTTTTAGCAGGGTACTCCACCGAGTTTCTCTGTGGGTAACCGACTAGATTTTCTTAAATCAAAACTGTACGAAACAAACTAATTGTAATCTTGCAACTATCTCTATACTGTACTTAATGGAACTTAGCTTTAGCCATGTATTTTAGGGTCGTTATTTGTCTATATCTAAAATAATATTAACAAATCTGAAACTGCGAGATACAATTGACAATTTTGCCAATCGCAATTAAATGTTCGTTGATATATTAGTGATTAATGCAATTTAAATTTACTTATCTCTTGAATTAAAAGACGAGAGGCTACAGATTCAATTCATATTAACGATTTTATGTTCTTTTTTTGCAATTTGGAGATTTTAAATGACAACATAGACTTTGCATAAAGGTCCAATTTATATTATCGTATTATCTAATACGGTAATATTAAAATTACACCTTCTTTGAGCAACCATTGTTTTAAAAATTGTCCATTAACTCTGAAGCATTTACAGTTGTAGTAGCTAGTAGGTAGAACAATTCTTTTGGGGGTTGTTTTGTTTTATGTGACTACTAACAACATAGTTGCCAGATTATAGTGTAAAGCTGGAACAAACTTTACTGTCGCCTTCTTTGAATTATATTCTCAGTTTAAGTTGCGCTACGTAGTGGAGAAATCTTCCAACGTTGGATGCAATGTAAAATCAATTTAACAAGAAAGGGCATGTACATATACATCATCCACTAGAGGAACTATCCTATTGTTTTCAAAAATTCTTAAAATCGCCAAAGTTTGAAATTCTGTAGTATAAATGAACAATTTGAGTCTATTAAAATGCCTAAACCATAATAGCTAGTTCTGATTCATGCCGAAAAATAATCTTAAATTTTTTTTATATATTTCTGATTTTCTTAACATTTTTATCTGTAGCTTGCGGACAAATTTGGATGTAATAAATGTTTGCAATCAACCTTAAAATGAAGAACTCCGACTTTCATCGTTTGCAGAACATTTTATTTATGGAATATAATAAATTTTTTAACAACGATAGTGATTTTCAAATTTTCTTCAGCTGAAAGCTTCCAAAACGCCATTTTCTGAAAAAAATAAAGAAATAGTTAACGAACTCAGTTACACAATTCATTGCCATTGTTAGGTCCTTGTGAATTTTAAGTTGGTAAAAATTTACCGCCAAAGGTTGTCGGACAACAAAATAAAACCCGGAAATAACTGATTATCCTTTTTTTTTTAAAACTACTACGAAAATCTAATATACTGATATGCTTAAAAATTGATTTTCTGCAGTTGGGACCGATTGAGGTAACTCCGTTTTCTACCAGGGCGTGGTACCACCACAGTAGAGCATGCAAGCTCAAGAATTTTTGAATAACTGATTCCTTCATGATCAATCGACCGCATAGAACCTAACAATGGGTTAATGAAACACTCACTCTATATGTTACGGTGGCCAAACTGCAAAACCACATAAAAGCAGCAGTTACATAATTGACTCTAGTACCACTGGTAGAAGTTTTGGAGGAATTCGAATACTGTATGGAAATATGCTGTTCATCACAAGGGGTATATTGAGTATCAAAAATTTGCTATATAGGAAAACTTTAATACTACGCACTGTAATACAAAATTCTTCTACGTCTATTATTTTTGAAAATATAAACATCTATAATAGGAAGCATGTTTTAGCAGCATCTTGTAAAATTTTGACAAACCCGGCATTACAACGGTATGCAATTAATTAAAAATTTTACAGAGAAAGACTAAAAGCTAAGTCGCCTACGTTGACCGAAAAAGGTACTTCAGCGCCCAAAACTTAAAATCCTTACAAAACGCACTTAAAGAAAGGTGTCCGCTCCACTTATTGTCCCGTTTCACAATCGTACAGTCCTGTGCTCTACGCATATGCTTGTAACAATTTATTCTTTCTTTCTATGTTGTTGTCTTTAAACAAACAGCTACTTTTTCTAGCTAAATGTAGCACGGCCTTGTGCTAATCTGTTCTTATATCTCTTGCAATTTTTCCAGCTTATGTTATTTTACCTTCTAGGCAGCAGAAATCCGTAACCTATTGTAAATGCTCATTTCCTATTTTTCATTATCGTTTTTGACATATTTTCTCCTCCTTTACATACTAGTTAGTACGTTAGTTTTATTTTTGTTGATTTTCATACTGTATCTCTCTTTTGGTACTGTTTCCATTTAATTAAGAGCTGCTTGTAACTCTTCCTTGCTAGATGCTAATACCGCTATATCATCTGCAAATCTAACATGTCGATCGTTTGTTATTGCATAATAATTCCAAATGACTTTCTGCAATTTACAGTATACATTCCTCTCCGATATACAAGTTAAGAATTAACAGTGATAGCGCACAACACTGTCTCATCCTTTTCTTACTATTTATTTCTCTACATTTCTATTCTAATTCTCTTATAGCTGTTTGCTCTTCATATAAGCTATGTACTATCCGTGTACCCCTATAACTCATTCTAATCGTTTTGAGTATTTCGAAATGTGTACTATGATAAATATACACGAAATAAAAAAAATTGCCCTTTCTCTACATCCAACTTATTTGTTCTCTAAGTCTCTATAGTTACGGATACCTAACAAATTATTGCGGAAACAACGTTTTAATTTCAACGAAATATGTTGAACTGCATATAAAACGTTTCTAAGAATTATAAATAATTTATGAGGAGTCTTCCAACTAGAAATACAACCGTCCTATTTTATATACAAAAGTCAAGGTGAGTATGTCGCACTAAACTTTAATAGTATATTTTCATGCGCCATATCTCTTATTTGTATTCCTTCCAATTGTTGTTCTTTAATTGTTATATTTTTTTGTTCTCATTTTCTCACAATATTTTTCTCGAGCAATGTTTTATGACCCATAGAAACTTGAAAACTCTGACGTACTTAATATAATTGTTAATTTATTAGACTGTTTCTTTTACCTGGAAAGGTGTACTACATGTAAACATTAAGCATAATACAACTTCGGTCGTACAACTCACAATAAGAAAGTACTTCCGCGCAAAATGCTTTTACAAGCATTTGTCTTCTATAATCTACCTTTAAAACGTTTACTTTTTACACGACTAACAAAGCGTTATCTATCGGGAATGTATGTTTTACTGAAACCCTTTGAGGTACAGAGTAAAGTAAAATTACTGAAAGACGCAGAGGTCAATGAAAAAGTTATTAAAAACATTTGTGATCATCATCCTTAATGAAATGTTCTGTAATGTTAGGCTACTTCAATTTCTATATGAATGAATCGGACAAGATACATACCAATAAAACTGCACTTACAGAACAAGCTTCCTGCATAATGTAATAGTGCGTGGATTATAGCTGCCCTTTAAACTCGCAATTTGGTTTCAGGCTAAAAAATACTTAACTTCGTAACATAAAGGAATATAATAAAGGAAGGCGAGTGAGATACTTATCGAATTCTTCTGTAAAGTGGGTGAAAAACTGTGGTTTATGTAAAGAATTATGTAAAGCATTCATTATAATACCATACAAGTTCTGCAGGATCATCTTCTGCAATTTGGTAGAACCTGCCAAAGAAACCTTTGGAATACGTTTTTAAAGATCGCCGGTAACACTTCATTTGATTTTTCAATTCTCCATCCGAAAGTACTACATTGACCAAGAAGCGAGTATTTTTGTCTGTTCCGCACAAGGTAGGGATCTTTAACGTGCGTGACAACACACTCACACACACTCTCTCTCTCTCTCTCTCTCTCTCTCTCACACACACACACACACACCCACGGGAACTACATTTTACCTCTCAACCGAATGAGGACGTATTTTCGTGAAAAATGCTCGCTTAAAATTTTTCAAGCGGACTGTGTCGGGATTCGAACCGGATGCCTTGGGCATAGTAGTCACATGCATTCCAACTACGCCACGAAGCCGCCTAGATCCCGGTAATAGCCAACCTCTCTTAAATGTGCAAATGACTTGTTCACATAAACTTTTTCCGGGATGTGTACCTTTATTCTCTATCATCGAATCAGAAATTTCAACTTTTGCCTCAGAGAACGGAAATGGATAATAGGACTGTGGATGAAGAGAAACTAAAATAAACTATCTTAAGCTTCTTCACTTTTACGTGTCTAGGACTAGACTGCATCATTTCCGCCACGCTTTATTGAGGTCTGGGGGATTGCTTCCCGATCTAGGTGCTTATATTACTTTCAGATATATCCCTATAAGTTGAAGAGATGCCAACTTTGTTTTTTTAAACCATACCAACCAGTCGAAATATTATCGTCTGATCAGTTTAACATCGATCTTACCAAAGACTTTGGAATGATTAAGCATTACTATTATCAAGAAAGGGAAAATACATTATCATTACCGTCACCCAACCTAACGAATATAAAAACAAAACTTCAGAAGCGAGTTATTTTATAATTATATGAAAGCAGTAATTTGCAAACGTAAAAGTAATAAATACACTTCTCATAATAGTATTGCATATGTAACATGACAGAAAACGATCAAAGATAAGAGTCACAGCTATATTTTTTTAGATATATCATATGGGGCGTAGCGGGGTAGTCGATTGGGGCAAATTGTGGAACATTTATTTGGTGACCACAATGTCCACTATCTATTGTATAGTTTTTATGAACACGCTTTGAGAAATGGGATACAGAAAGGCAGCTTAAGAATACTATGTGATACCAACTACACTTGAACGGCATGCCTTAAAGTACAGGAGCAATTTTGTTGAAACAACCATTACCAAAAAATTAGGCCATTGCGTGACTGTATTCATCGATTAGCAAAACACCAAGTTCATAAAATATACAAAATTAATAAAGGTTTAATTTTCCGGCCTAACGCCTACTGAACTTCGAGCATTGGCTATCGAGTTAGTAGAAAAAAATAAAATTGGCCATGATTTCAACAAAACAATTAAAATGGAGGCAGTAGACTGGCTGAGGGGTTTTAAAAAAACATTTGAATATAACATTTAGACAGTATAGTGTAAGTAAGGGCCACTACACTTGTGGCCACGTCCCCGTTGCTCCGCCCGAAGGTACTACATTGGGTTTAAACGCGAAACCAAACTTGCTTGAAGTAAACCTGATTTCAAAATTAATTAATCATGAAAATAATATCTAAGCTAAAGCTAAAGTTGGACTTTAAATAATGGTATTCCTAGCGTTGACTTCGGAGTGTGTCTCATAAAAGACACTAGCAAATGTAAAAGGGAAGGGATCCGAAATTCCAGATAGCAGCCGTCAGCTCTGCTTACCGGTGCAACCTAAAGGGTCCGCTTGAAACTATTCAAATATAGTTAAATAATGTTTAGACAGTCGTAAACAACGTCTGCGACTAGGGCCATGGGGTTTAACAGGGTTGCAATTGGTAATGTTTTTAATCTACTTGAAGAAGCCATTGATAAATATAAAATTACACCGCAGCGCATTTACTGCGTTGAAGAAACCGACGAAGCGATATTTCCCATAAGTTATTTCAAAATTATAGTCATAAGTGGTAAACGTCATGCCAAATCTCTAACATCTGCAGAAAGAGTTGAATTGCTGACAACGATTGTTTGATTCAGTGCTGCCCGACATTATATACTTCTCATGTTCGTATTTCCGCTAAAGCGAATAAAGCCTCTCGATGGAACACCGATTTTTTGGTGAAAATGTCATGAATTTTGTTCATCTTATGGTTAAAAAGATTTATAGAATAGTCGCATACACTCAAGAAATTCCGGCACTGTTGTTGCTTGATGAATACGCTAGTCGTGTTAAAAGTATTGAACCTTTTGATTTGTCGCGAGAATACTCTTGTCGTGTTACGTTTTCCACCAGATTTTACACATCGGTTTTAGCCCCTGGGTGTTGGTTTTATGAGGTCTTCGAGTGTTTACTACAGTAAGGAAGTCGACAAATGCTTGCGACATCCAGCTCGAATAGTTACACAATTCCAGACTGTTAGATTGTTTAGAAGTGTATTTATTGATGCTGCCACTATGGCAACTGCTGTAAATTCATTTAGGTCTACAGGAATTTGGCATCTTGAACCAAACACCAATACGAATGCAGGTTTTGCACCGGCTGAAACGACCAATAATCCCGAAAATCCTATGCCAACGGCTCACTGTAAGCAAAGGACCTCTGAACCGGTTCTTCAGTTATGCTCTCTGAAAGCTGCGTGTTCAAGAATTAAGAATATGCCAATTAGATCTGACTCTGAAGTGTCTTTTAAAGTTATATTCTCCTTACCTAAAAAAGTACGATCAACGATGCGGGTTACAAAACGCCGAAGAAAATCGACGATAATTACGGAATTACTTTACAAAAACGAATTAGATGAACAAGAAAAAAAAAGAAAAAGGCCTGTACAAGATACATAATGAAGAGTTCGGAAAGTAAATAAGAAAAAATTACGTTCCAGAAAATTTTTAAAAAACTAAAGCAACTTTGGGGCAACTTAAAAATGTATTCTCTGAAGCCTACGACAAAGATACTTGAGGGTAGCTATGGCACCTATAAAAAGTGAATTAGGTGCATAAGTGCAGTGGTTGGGTACATTGCTTGTCTGCTAGCGTAGACGATAAAGACGTAAAGGCTACGTTTCTCTGTGTTATTGCACTTTAAGTTTAAATAAATTGATCTAAGTATTAGAATGTATTTTGTATTTTAAATTTTTATGTTTTGGGTGAAGCTAATCAATAAAAATATTTTTCAATATGTACGATTTTCTTCTCCAAATAACCTATACCCCACATTATCTTCCTAAGTACCCTGCTTTGCCTCCTATGGCGTGACATAGTGAAGAGAAGGACTTTTGAATAACATGTTGTATTTCATCGATTATTTAAGAGTGTAGCATTGAAACTGTCATGACACAAGCATGATGCACATGCCGAGTAAGCAATATAACTTATTAAACCAGTTCTTTGGCAATAGGATGTCGTATTAGTAGCTAATGAATCTTAAGTGCCTATCTCACAATGCCTCGGTTTCTCCTATACTCATATATGTATATAATGCTGTGACACCAACCCTTAGTCGGAACGACAAATAATAGTACTGTGACGCTTCTATCTTTAGTTGGGAGCCAATTGTAGAATGCCCTTGTATTACTAACCCTTAAAAGAATTTCCCCCTAAATGGTAGATATGAAACTCTTTGTAAAGTTTGTGAAATTTGTAGGTTTAACGTTTAATTATCAAAAGCTTTCAATTTAATAAAAAAGAGTGTAATGTTGACTACTTTATCAACACTATTTTATCCTTTAAATAATGCAAGTTCTAGAAAGTTTGTTAAGCTGATTGTTTTTACACAGCGGCTTAAAATTTTGCCTTACATGTAATTTAGCTAACGGACTGGATTTGTTTGTGTACAAAAGTCCTAACAAAATTTAAAGGTTTTGATTTTAAATACTGTAAAATTCGCCTTACAAAGCACAAGTAATTTTCATAATACCAAAAATGAGTATTTAAATATCATTATAAAATATCAATGTTCATAAAGCATCAAACCAGAATAAAATTTCTGACATTGTTTATAGACTGTGAAGCTATCGGTTGTTGTCTTTGGAACCCCAAACAGCACAAGTGATGTTTCGCTTAAATTTGTTCCGTATTTTTAACCAAAATCTATTTTAATTTTCTTAAATTATTTTAATTTCTACTTCTATTTAAAATTAACATACTTTTTATCAATTACTTAAAGTAACCATCTTTTCCGACCATCATTCAAGATTACTATATCTTTTGATCACCATTTAAAGCTCTATAAAATTTTGTTAAAGTATCAGTTAAATAAATTTTTACTTCTTACGTTTGTTAAACAACTTTTGTATTACTTTGAGCATTGAATAAAATTTGTTTATTAAATTTTTAATTAAATTTACCATTTAGTTCACACACATTGGCGAGCTGATTTTTATTTCCTAATTTTTTCTGGTGTTTATTAAATTTTTCATCGTGTGATATGTAGGTTCTTAGTGGCATCGAAACTTTCTCAACATTCGTGTTGGTTAGAAAATCCCAACAAATAATGAATTTTGATACGCTTTCAACGACACTAATGCATGTGATTTTTTATTATTTTCGCTTTTATTAACATCATATTGAAATAACAAGATAATGACTGACTTGAACACATCTACCTTACAAAAGAGCAGAATATTTGGACTTTGTAGTGATAATTGTGTCTAACTTCAGGTGTTGGCTAATTTATCCTTTCAATAACAGGTTAAATAGGACAGATTAAATACCTTCGTTTGTTATATTAAATTATATTTTGAACATTTATCATGAACATAACGTATCTTTGAAGTACTAACTGTTTTCAATATTATAAGGTTTGCAAATTAATCAAATCCATGTATGATTGCGTTCTAGTGCCCTAAAATAAATTATCTTAGCCTATTGAATTTATTCCTAACACTAAAATTCCGATGATTCACGTTCTTTATGTATACAGACTAATAAGATTCGTGCACTTTATAATTTTGAGCTACATAATTTAATTGATTTCTTGTAAATGTTAGAAATTTAATGCGATTTTCTAACTACTTGTACAGATACGCTGCCGAAAAGATCAATTCTCATTAAAATTCACATTCATATCTCATTAAAATTCATATTAATAACTTAGACTGGTAATTCAGAGATGGAAAATATAAGGTCTCGGATAGGATTCAAATCTGTATTTTCGGCTTTAGATGCCGATGCGTTTATACCAATTGCACCATCCAGACCCGTGATGTCAATTGGAAACGTACTCTAATGTACACAATCATATATCAGCCTAACCTTCACCTACGCTTGGAATTTTTGTAAATCATATCTGACAGTGCCAAGTTTTTAAATAATGTCAGATATAGACAGATAGCGACGTTCAAATTCACAGCTTATGCCAACTATTAAATATACATAGTGGATAATTCCACAAGGCAAGCTGATAAATATTAAGATATTAGTTAATAAGATGAAATAATAACTTTTATGCAAAGTCAATGATCATTTGATGTATCGTAGTGTACTTGATCTAGATTTGTGTAATTTTCCGATTGTTGTTTGTCACCAGTTCAAGTGGCGTAATTAGTAAACGCATCGGCCGTGAAACCCGATGATACAGGTTCGAAACCTGCCCGGGACATTATATTTTCCGTCTTTCAATTACTAGCTCAATTTGAAATGATTTTGGTCGGTGAATGCCATTTAATTGTTGAATATCACATATAACAGATATCTATGTCAAATAATTTGGTGAAGATGAAAAGGTGCAGCTCACTGAAAAGTATCCTAATTTTTTATAAAAATACCGTTGGTATCATTAATGATTGTAACATTCTCTAAAGTTTTAGTTTTCCTGCATTCCTCTAATAGCCTTTTGTCATGTTGGTGATAATTAAAAACATTAAACTGACACTTATTAACAATTGCTACTACAAATACCTTTTATATTAAATGCTGTAATAGCACTAATAAAAGACCAATAAAAACGACAACTTAGTAAACAACATTGAATAAAAGAATCGCTCCAGTTCGTCAGTTAACAGTTTTTCTGTTTCATGCATGACCTACTCTTCATGGTTCAATTACACTACAAACAGCTACCTACAAATTACATCACAAACATTGGTTTCGATTTCAGATTCACGTCTGCGTGAAAACTCGGCCTGATTACGCGGTGTTTGATTTTGACGTAGATGCCCTTATTCCTTGATTACTAATAAAACGTAATTCGTACGTGCAGTTCATACACTTAGTTCTAATTGTGTAATAAGTGCAATACATTGTATTACCAAATAAAATTTATTGTAGTCGATAATGGGTTTGTGTCGTTATCATTGATGGATGCTTCCGATACAGTTTAACAGTTGACATAAATTAGGTTTACAAGGATGAATGCATTTAAATGGATTTTTTCATTTTGAATGCATCAAACGACATGCCAAGTAGGATCTGCAGTTACGTAAAGCAAGACGATCGATATTAATGGCGCGCGTGCATATTTTAAGTACTATATAAATAATAAATTTATAACATTACGCAGTGACACTACAATTATTCGTTCTACTGCGGTATTGCTGGCTGTAAAATTTAAAAACATGTGTGCTTCTTTATACATCAGAATAGTTTTGCAATATACCGAATCAAGTTAATCACTAAATTATACTGAAACTCTAAGAATACAATTTTAAATAGAATCTATAGCTCCGCAGTGGCCAAACTCCATGCGTGTGAAGTTGGCACCTCATTTTTAGCACCGCAAATTTTATCAATAGTTCTATTAGCACCCCCAACAGTTCAACAGTTCCTAATAGGTTATGTCAATAGTTCCGCCAAATTAGTTAAAAAAATTCAAATTGAAAATATGAGGTGATAGCTTCCCGTAGCACCGCACCTTTTCAAAAAAGACTTTTCAAATATAAAATCTTATAGTTTCAAAAGAGTTCTACTGTTCCTGATACATTTTAGGAATAGTTGTAACTTCTAACTATTTAAAAAAATTCCTTAAATTTACCGCCAGTACCGCACCGCATACAAGAGTAAAGTATCAGTTTGACGGCAGTTCCAGACAACTTTTAGATGTTCTTCTATAGTTCTACAATAGTTCTAACTACTTATGTGAGTTTGATTCAGAGTTTCGGTCTATAGCTATTATTTACACATTTTTGAAACAGCGCCAACACCTCACACAAGAGTAAATTATTTAATGCTTTGTTTATAGGGTTTCAACTATTATTTTCATCTCATTAACTGATATTGTAATTTTATAAATCCATTTGGTCTATACAATTTACTTTGTAAAGCTTATCTGGTTTGTTTAAGCCATTTTCGGGTAATGTTAATTAATTTAATTACAGTTTAAAATTATTCTGCACTAATGAAGTAGTTATTACTAAAATTGAAGAAATCAAATATATGATGATTATGATAAGGAACTGTAGAAAAACTCTGAAGAAGACCTTTATAATTAAAACCTTTGTGACTTGCTAATAAATATTCTAATATCTTTCTATAAACCCTCAACCTATTTATTTTTTCTCGTTTTAATGTAGGATCAAAGTATGTTTTAAGACATGTGTTGAGACTGTTTTATGCACAGACAATGAACTGAAATTTAGTATTGTTTTGGTTTTACTACTTTTCTTTTCAAGTGTAAGTTAAGTTAGGGTTTTGAAGTTCCAAAGTTGGTTGGAACTGCCGGCAAACTGATACTTTACTCTTGTGTGCGGTGCTGGCGCTAAGTTTCAAAAATGTGTAAAAAATAGCTATAGACCGAAACCCACATTACTCATTAGAACTATTGTAAATTTATAGAAAAACACCTAAAAGTTGAGTGGAACTGCCGGCAAACTGATACTTTACTTTCGTGTGCGGTGCTGGCGCTAAGTTTCAAAAATGTGTAAAAAATAGTTATTGACAGAAACTCTGGACGAAACCCACATAAGTCGTTAGAACTATTGTAAAACTATAGAAGAACACCAAATAGTTGGCTGGAACCGTCGGCAAACTATACTTTACTCTTGCGTGCGGTGCTGGTGCTAAATTTCAAAAATGTGTAAAAAATAGTTATAGACCGAAACTCTGGATAAAACCCACATAAGCCGTTAGTACTATTGTAGAACTATAGAAAAACACTTAAAAGTTGGCTGGAACTGCTGGCAAACTGATACTTTACTCTGGTGTGCAGTGCGGTGCTGGCGGTAAATTTAACAAATTTTTTAAAAATAGTTAGAAGTCAGAACTATTCCTTAAATGTATCAGGAACTGTAGAACTCTCCTGAAACTATAAGATTTTGTATTTAAAACGCCTTTTTTGAAAAGTTGCGGTGCTACGGGAAGTTAGCACCTCATATTTTCAATTTGCCAATTTTTTAACTCATTTGGCGGAACTATTGATACAACCTATCAGGAACTGTAGAAATATTAGGGGTACAAATAGAATTATTCATAAAATTTGCGGTGCTAAAAAATGAGGTGCCAACTTCACATGCGCCCAAACTCCGACTCGCGTGCCACTTGTGATATGATTGTACGATGGTTAGTTATCTTTACATTTCGAAATTGCGTTAAACCAGTACTGCGATTTGGCACCCGATGTTTCTATCCTAAAGTTTAACATTTTTAATGGTATACGTGCACAGAACGTATTGACGTACGAGCGCTATTTGTACTGTTTGCAGTAACTTGAAAAGGTTTATCTTGTCTAAAAATAGAATTAAAACGTGAACATTGCGGGCCAATTCTTTTTTACAACTTTAGACGTGGATTAACCAAGGAATACTGCACCGATAAACTTAATTCGGCTTTTGACAATGAAGTACCATCAAGGACTTACTGTGTATCGATGGTTTGATGAATTTAATCGTGGCATTAGTTGGTTTAAGAACGAATTTCGTGAAGGTCGTCCAAAATTGGCTGTTGTTTCGGAAAATATAATGCTTGAGAGAACTGATATCGCAAGATTTAATGTGGCTTATTGCAAGATTGAAGCAAACCTTGGGCATTAGTGTGACCAGCATTCACTCAGTATTACATGAACATTTGGCCGCTAAAAAGATTTGTTAGCGTTGTATCCTATATATTTGATCATTGCTCAAAAATAGGCTCGTGTCGATTAGTCGAAGGAAATGATAAAAAATACGATCGTCTTCCTTCCAAACACGTGTATGATATAGTGACTGACAGATGGATGAATCATGGGCTCTACGAGTATGAACTCGAAAGTAAAAGTAATCAACTATATGGTTTTCTCAATGTGAACCAAATCCAACAAAAGTTAATCGTCCACAAAGTAGTTTGAAAAAAATGGTAGCCTGTTTTCTTCAGAAAAACTGGACATGTCTCAACCGTTTCTCTGGAGAAACGCTAGCGCGGTGAATTCTGAATGATATATAACCATTTGCTTGTTAGTAGTTTTCGAATAAATAATGAAAACAGCTTAAGACGGATTGTAAACTTTCACAAATCGACTTAAAAGAATTAATTCTTTGGTTAGTTTTTTCGGATATTCATTGTAGTGTAGAATCAGTTGGAGATCTTTACGATTTGTTTTCAGGACCGTAAAAATCCACAAACTAGTAACAGCTACGGAGTAAAATACAAAACATACAGATATATGAAAACATAGCCTGATTGAATAGTCACCAATGCCGATAAAGTAGCGATCACCGTAATCACGACCCACAAATAAGATAACGGCTTATTAAAAGAACCGTTAAATGACAAAACCATTTAGAAAAAGATACAGAAAAATCCAATATTTACAACACAAAACAAAGTTAATAACTACCTTAAGTTATTAGTGACTGGGAATATCATTACAGAGAGGCAGAGAAAAGAAATCGGTCGAAACAATTCCATCCCGTGCAAAATCTGCCGGAAATACGCAAGCTCTCAACTGTCACTTAGGCCTATAATTTCACCTATTATGACCTCTATATACAAATTGGTTGTATTTTTATCTAAAATTGTGACTACTACGTTACCCATTGAGACCAGTCATAATCATTTTGCTATTCCAAACAAACACACTTTAATGTCGTCGGATGTCAAATATGTGTTCATTAACATCTCTGGTTTTAGTGACATTATTAAAAAAAAATGAGGGATATTGTTTTCACTTGATTTGTTTATCGTAAGCAAAAGTTACCGATGAACACCACATACCTCACGTTTTTCCGATATCCACAATTCTTGTTCAGTCGATGATGGATAAGTTGATTGAAACTATAAAATCACACTTACCATTCCAACAATAGGTCATTGTAAAATACGTGGATGACATTACTTGTTCTGTCCAATAATGAAGAGGTAGAAACATGTACAACATTTAATAATTTGCTTGCTATATTTCCGTCCACCACGGAAGCAAAAATTAATAGAAGACTTAATTTTTTTAGACAACGCTCATTAGAGATTCACACAACAAACAATTGTCCGATATCTACAAAAAATCAACAAACTCAGGCCACTACCAAAGCTTCCACTGAAATATCTTTGTAAAACATAAAATTAGTACCGTTTTAAAAAACACAGAATCACCAAAATATTTGTCATCCCAGTTTCCTGAAGATAAATTTTAATGATCTACAATTGATTCTATTCAACAATAAATACAAAAACTTTAACCAATAAATTAATTTTCAAAACGGCAAACAGACAACTTGTGAATAAACGATCTCAACCCAGTAAGTACAACACCCTACCCTACATGCAACATCTAACACCGTCAGTAATCAAATGTTGGAGACTACAAATAAAGATATCCGTCAAATATTTAAATGGAATCCATGTTATGTTCACCAAGACTAAAGGCAAAAATACTAAGCCGCTGCAGAGCAATTTAGTATAAAACATCCGTTATAGCTGTAGCAAAACATACGTAAGTTGGTTCCAGCAGTGACTCAGGCGCAGAATTACGTAACAAGTAATTAAAAATAAACCACCAAAATACTGGATGCAAAAGGAACCTATAAAAATAGGCCCCTTTTAGAAAAGCTACCACATGATTTAGATTTGTTAGTTTTGCAATTATCGTCACCCGTCTCGGTGGCGAAAGCCTAAGATACAGGTTCGAATCCTGTCCAGCACTGTATATTTTCTATCTTTCAATTACTAATTCGACTTGAAATGATCATTTGGGTTTTGTATAGTCTAAGCTATTATTTCATTTTATTAACTAAAATATTTTAGTATTTATTCAACGCACCTTGCGTAATTAATTACCTAATATATGTGTATATGTAATAGTTGGCTTATAGCAGTAATTTTGAGCGTCGCTTTCTGTTTGTATCTGACATAAGTCGAAAGCGTTACACTGTCAGATACGGTTGATAAAAATGCCAAACGTAATTGAAATTTAAGTTGAGATATGGTTGTGTACGTGATTTAGATTTGCTAATTTTACAATTATTGTCACTCATCTCGGTGACGTAATTGGAAATCGCATGGGCCGCGAAAGCCTAAGATACAGGTTTGAATCCTCTCCGGGAGCTTATATTTTCTATTTTTCAATCACTAGTTCGATTTCAAATGATCATTTGGGTTTTGCATAAAAATCTAAGTTATTATTTCATCTTATTAGCTATAATACGTTAGTATTTATCAACTTACGTTGTGTGAATAATTACCTAATATATGTGTACACATTTAATACTTGGCTTGTAGCCGTAATTTTGAGGGTCGCTTCCTGTCTATATCTGGCATAAGTCAAAAACTTGACACTGTTAGATAATTATGATTGACAAAATGTCAAACCTAACTGAAAGTTGTGTACGTGATTTAGATTTGTTAATCTTCTAATTGTTGTCACTCGTCTAGGTGACGTAATTGGAAAACGCATAGGCCGCGAAAGCGTAAGATACAGGTTCTATCTTTCAATTACTAACTTGATTTAAAACGATCATTTGATCACTGACAAATAATCTATTATAAGGTTAGAGTATTTCGAACTCTAATCAAAATTCCTCTGTTAAAACCTTTTACATAAAATTATTGTATGAATAACGCTTATTATTATACCTTACATCAAATATAAATCAGTTAAAAATAAATCTTTAAGTGATACTTGCAGAATCCACAAAAACGTCCTCGAAATAAAATATCTTCTTATTTTTAATTGACGTCAAACCAGCTTACAAGATTCTCCATATTAAAAATTTTCATTTCAAACAGCAATTACCAAAGTACATTTCTGGTTAAATCTTCCTCTCGATTATCTAATACAATCTTTAAAAATAGCGTTATCTTGAAGAACTTTCCCTCTTGTAATTAATAATTTTCAGTTTTCGTTGTAAGCTACGTCTATAACGTTACTTCTTTATTCTTTGTAACCTCGGCACTATTAAATTACAATGTGCGTACTGCATACTGAAATACCATTTCCGCAAAGCACCCGCTTGCGACTTAAAATAACATTTCCTGCTCGAATCAAATTACGAATGAAATTCTTGCTATCTAGTGAATGAATCAATCTTTAGTTCATAAACGCTTCTTTATTTACAAATTTATCTGTTTCCAGAAGCTTACTGGAAGAATGTGGTACATAATGATGTAAGTTTTCTTGTAAAATCCAATTAGCGTCTAAATTTACAGTGAGGAGCTATTTGCCCTTGTTTCATTTATACCATTATTGTGGCGCCGCATACTAAAATCATTTTTTATCAGTTATTCCCGGGATTTTGCAGGTTTTTCAATGATCGGGCCGCTTATAGGAATAAAATGTTTATTTATTAATAAGTTAATACGAATTTGACGTATTATTAAATACCGTTGACTCGTTCTTTTGTTTTCAAAAATTCTCTATTTAAAATGAGTTGTTGTTATCCACAGGGCAATCAATTTAAACTTTATTTGTTTTTTAATGCAAAAGGGGTTTTAAATGCACGTTGATTGTAGTTTCTTAAATTAAAAGCGTGAAGCTAGTACTCTTTTATAATATTTTCAGCAAATCAAATGCATTTTTTATCAAAATGCGTTTTACGTTATCTTACAATTAATTATTTTTA
Organism: Platerodrilus igneus; assembly: GCA_036346225.1. NCBI lineage: Eukaryota > Metazoa > Arthropoda > Insecta > Coleoptera > Lycidae > Platerodrilus > Platerodrilus igneus. The sequence goes on from JARFIW010001660.1 coordinate 2,784,930, forward strand.
CATATACTACTTACGTTACTTGCTATTTATTTATAATATGCCTATATCATACAGGGTGATTATTTATACACGCGCAATCTGCGTTTCTGCATGGCAGTTTTATGAATAATAGTGTGCTTCTATTTTACAGGGTGTAACCATGAATGTAATAAAGGTTCTACTGAACGCAATCGCTCTGTGTTTCTTTCAAATTAATTTTTTAATTTTATTATGCCACGGCTAGCCCTTTTTAATCTACACAGAGTGCACAACGTTACGATGATCAATTTTCTTTCACCTCTTTATGATTACCTGTTTGAATTGATAAAACGAAGTCAATCAACACTCATATAATGAAAGGAAATAATATTTACAATTTTTGAAATTCTCTAAATACACCCTTCAATCAATTAATATCAAATGTATTATTTATCCCAAAATTTATATACTTTTAATTCAATATAAAGTCACCAATAACAACACCCTTTATAAAAAAATCTGGAACGTTCGAGACCTTTTTATGATTTATTACGTAAGTTTAAACGCATGCAATGTTCCTGTTGACTCTTCACAAGTTTTGGATAAATTGAATAAATTCAGTATTAAAATTTAAATTGAAAAGATTACTTAAAATTAAGTAGATATAATCTGTGATCTCCTGATATGTTGTTTCGTGTTGTGGATCTACACCCCTTACTGTCTTCAATCGTACACCAATGCTCTGCTTTGTCGAACCAACCTTTCAGTACAGTTTCCTCTTGTTTTTCAAAAATCACCTCGTGCTTTATTCTATATTTCTCTGCATACGCTTTAACTTCTTCCCTTAAATGCCTCTTGAATTGGTGGGTTACCTAGTATTATGAATTATCCCAGAATTATTGTTTTTGACGCAGATTAGAATAGTCCAGAAATATACCAGAATTATCGTTTTCGACGCAGATTAGAATTAGAATTGGACCATAAGTATTTTCGACGTAGATTAGAATGGTCCAGAAATATACCAGAATTTTTGTTTTCGACAGAAATTAGAATTCAATTGTTCAAAAATTAGAATAGTCCAGAAATATACCAGAATTATCTTTTCAGATGCAGATTAAAATGGTCCAGAGATATACCAGAATTATTGTTTTCGACGGAGATTAGATTTTAATTGTTCCAAAATTAGAATTGTTTTCGACGCAGATAAGAAGCCTTTTTGTGGAAAAAAACGGCAAATACTTTTCATATATTCTAAACACAATTTTTATACAGCACTCTTTTCACTATATTATAAATTTTATTTATCTGACGCGTAGATTTCTAGTTAAAAGTGGTGTGGATTCAACCTGCTACAAGTGGAAACTGAGCTGCCTTATCACCGGTGGGTGTTATATAGCTTTTTCCACTACAAGCAGTCTTGCAGATTGTCGCGACCAACCAGGTTTGTTTTCAAGTTGATTTCTGATGCAACTCCTTTGGATTTCTGTGTTATGGTGTTTATTTGCGAACTTTGATTGCCTTATTATTTGTTATCGTGGCCAGACTTTTAACTTACGTCTGTGTTTTGTATAGATAATACTTTTGGATAATTGCACAAAAATAAATGATGTAACTCTAGTGCTGTTTTCGTTCATGTATTTATTTAAACTGATCTTTGAAAGTGCGTTTTCTTATCAAAGCGCATATTGTTCCTTCTTTATCACAAGCGTAATTGCATGAGGATTTATTAGGTTTTGTCGTATCTTCTGCGTCTTTATAAACTTGTTAAACATTCTCAACGTAGTTTTAATTACATGTACGATTATTTCTCTGCTGAATGTGCTTTCTATTATCGAAAGATGTGCTTGCTGGCATTGTTTAAAGTTAATTACATTCTATATACAGGGTGTTAAATGCTTGCTATTTACATAATGTGTGAATTCCTTATTTTCCTACTAAACAAATGCAGTTTTCTGATTCCTATTTATATTTACTGTTACTACACGACCCATACTACTCAATACACCACTAAACAACCCCTTATCACAACATTATATATATTAATGTGATATAGAGGTCATGAGAAGTCACTAAATCTCAAATTCTATCCACCCAAATAGAAGGAAACCGAAACAATTAAAATTGCCGAATATTCATTGTTTAAACTTGGTGCAAATTAAAAGTTAAGAAATACCCTAAAAACGAATTTTCATTACTAAGAGATAAATACAAAGCCATTAAGATGCAAAGCAAAACATATTTTCGTGTGTGTAAATAGTCATTCTAATGAATAAATAAAAAGCAATATTAAAATATCCGCGAAGAAACCATATAAAACTTATTGCATTTAGCAAAATGAAGTTTTACTTAAAAATGTAATTACTGAAATCCCTGTTTTTATTAGAATGCAAAGTAATTTTAGGATACAAATAAAAATCGATTTCAAATATTAACGTAATTCGTATACAAATCAACCATAAAGGAAGCAAACGCGTACTTTAGTGTGTGTCGACATATTGATGTTAATGTGAAATGATGTTTTCAATACCATGCTCGTAAATATCATACAAAAGCATTTTTTATTCAAATTCCTAGTATTGAAAACAAATACAGGTTAAGGAAATTTATGTTAAAATACTAGGACTTAAGTCATTCTTCATAACTATTAGTTTATAAAAGTTACATATGTAGAGTATTTTAACTGCATTTAACACTTTTGTTATATTAAAGATACGTCATTTCATAAAAAGTTTATAGTTTCCAGCAAACAAAAAAAAAATTTCAATTTGTACAAATTATTGTACAAAATATCTTGTTATTGTACATGTAGTGAAGCACGCAATTTATTTAAAGAAAATTTTCTAGACAAAAGCACAAATATTTTGCTGGTTTTCAAAACAGGTGCACTACAAGCTTGTCATCTTGTTAATAAGGGTAAAAATGATAGAAAATCATATACAGTTTTAGTTTCTAAGAGTTTATCAAACGAATTTACGAAGTTTTTCAAAGTGATACATAAAGCAATTTAACAAACGTAGGTGGTAAAACTTATTTTAACCCATATTTATACAAAATGTTATAGAGCTTTTGAGAAATTTTTAACTTTGTGATTTTTGGTTGTAAGAATTTTTAGCAAATAATTTAAGAGATTTTCTGAATTTTTGGGTAACATATTTAAAAATTCTCGTTAATACCATTCAAGTAAAAATTATCGTCATACGAAATATTTTTAATATTACATTTCAATACTCCGTTTGGGAGGAGGTCGCTGGAGCTGTACCTGACAATTTCTAAGACAAAGCTTGATTTTGTTGATCAAGGTATCCAGGATAACAGCTGATTGCACAAACAAGGTCAGATATTTATTCTATTTATATATTTAAAGAACTTTCTTATTTTATTGTTTAATTCGAATACTTATTGAATTTTGTATATTGAGTGTCTGGTGCAAGGTGAATTTTTAACTAACTTAAGTTTAAACTATTAACACTACTAAGAGGGACATTTTTTTGCATAGACAATTTTTAGGATATTGACTAAAGTCTACAAGCAACGAAAATTTTAAACCACGGTGTAAAGAGAATCAGTTATATCAGAACAAATTATAAATCATGATTATTTAAACTGCGCAATAACTTAGATAAAGTAAAGTTCATTTTATTCATATATACTTATTTGGCGCCCATTCAGTATTTGATCATTAATAACTTGTTTAACGAACATTATATTTCATTCGACTGTACATATTTGACGCTCATTAAAAATTTCCTGATTACGCATGTAGCTTTCACCTACAGGATGTTCAATCTACCGACTGATAACCAGCATGTGGGTATTTAAGCTACAGGTTGTTCTTCGATCATGTGTTTATTATCCGTTCGTATAATTAGGATAGGGGTGTATAGTTTTCTTAATTTGATTGATTAAAGCAGCCCAATCACTATTTGCTCTTGTCTACTTTTATTAAAAGTTACATTTATGACAGCGACAAAATTTGTAATACCTTCTATTTTCCTCTACTAAATAATTGCTAATATAAACTAATAATAGGATTGAAAGTGCCAATAGAACAGATTGGATTTTACTATACTGTAATAGGTAGATAGAAATAGTACTGTTGCGGAAAGACGTTTGAATTCCACTAGAAGGTTGAAGATACGAAAAATTTCCGTGTTTAAAATTCATTACTTACCTAATAGTATATCGTGTTAACATATTATCATAAACTGTCTATCCTGATAAGAGATACAATGACCTATGTTTTGTTAACCAAACTGTCTGGCTTAGGATTTAAAGTTACTGACTGTAACGACCCGATTTTGGATAGCTTTCTACAACAATATTATACTTTATGTGAACATACACAAAACCTTGTGAAATAAAAAAAACAGACTATAAATTACACATTAACAATTATATTAAGTCCTTCAGCGTTTTATAATCACTGTGTGTCATAAAACATTATGTTAGTAGATTTATTGTGAGAGAATGAAAAGCAAAAGCAAAATGCGATCAAACTAAATGTTGTTCTGGAACTAATAAATGACATTATGTTAACGTCATTATTAATCTCTGTACTTAATTTTAAATTTGAATTGAAAGAAAAGACATTTATACAAAAAATCAGTCATTAATTATATTTGAAACCCAGGAACAAGATACCTGAAGCGTATTTTGATATGTTTATTAAGTTGTATGTATCATCTTAGTTTGTTTTGTTGCTATAGTGAAAACAAACACAAAGTAATTAAATACTGTTCTTTCTAAAATATTAATTTAGAGCAATTGTGACGGAATATAGTCATTTCATTACGTCTACACTGTCAGAGTAATGAGAGTCAAAATAGTTCTAATATGCAATGTCAATAATATTCAGGTATATATAGATCTTGGATATCTCATTTCACAAAAACTGACTACACTGGAAATTACCATTTTTAAAAAAAGTTTCTAGGAAATGATTGACTAGGATCAAATGTAAAAAATACATGAATAGCAAAGGATATTTTTTATTTATTAGATAGTTCCGAATGGTATTTGTTAGAAAAAAGTTAGAAAATTAATTTTTTCTACTTTCGACTAAGTTGGTCCACTGTATAAATAAATGCTAGTATCAAAATCCAAAAGCCGGAAACGACAACGTAACGCACGAATAATTGAGTACCTTGGTTCAAATTTAGTCCAGATGAATTCTGTCTTGTGATCGATTTATCTATTAGAAATACGTATCATGCTAATATAATGTTATATTTCGGCCTGTGTTTAAATTGGCATGTTCAATGAATATACACATTTTTAAGAGTTTACAAAGCCTGTACTATTCCACCAATAACTTTTAGTATTAAAAGCTTCGATCCAAGAAAATCATTATAAATCAATTATTTTCTGTTTTCTAATACATCCAAATAAGTACATTACATCAACTTCTAAAACATTCTTCATAACCTTCAAGAGGACAGTTTTTACATTTGGACTTTCAAACTATAAGTTTTGCCTAACAATGACAGGCAATTGCTGATTTTTTGCTAAAATCAAGAAAATTCCGAATACATGCACTTTATCTGTTATTTTTAATGCCAAAATCAATGATTTTCAGATTTTACTGCAAAAACTTTATAATAACATTGAATCATATACTGCGAAGATTAATTCCTTTTGCCAATTCAAATATTGTTTGTCAAAACTTGGGAAATCGTGGTTACTTTATCCTTAAACGTTTGCACATCAAATATGGTTTTTTTTCGTTGGATGCTTCTACTAAACCAGGAATAAGCTAAGAACACATAGCGTACAAACTACTTAGTTTAGGCAGTTTATTAATCCCATCAGTATTACCACCTGCATTTTGGGATATTTCAGCTTGTCTTGTTTTTCTATAATAATTTTTTGAAGCTTTTCCTTATTCTTTACACGTGTAATCTTTTTTCTTAATTATATTTTCTTATTATTTTTTCCATTGGTAATACGCATTGCTTTTCAAGCTTTTGACGTAGCTACAATTGGCGTTTATCTGCTTAATTTTTTTTGTTTAACTGAGTTCTCGTGTCTCGCTAAAAACTATTTTCGAAGTAGTTCTAGCACCTACATTTGATCGGTCATAGTGATGGTAGACTCGTTTTCGTAATTTATACAAGTATTTGGCAATACAAAAGTAGTGTTTCATTCGGAAGACGCTGGTCAACCGATTTCTCAAATTTTTAGCTGGATTTCGTGAAGAATCAGTTATATTATAAGGAAGAGTCAATTTAGGAACCTCTTGGTTACTTATCTAGAATAAGCTTATTCTGATTCCATGTTTCGTTATCAATCATTTTTCAAAAGCGCGTTGGGTTGATTATCTATCTTGAATCTTTAGTCAAACGTTCAAAACTATTAATCACTTATGTTTTATTCTTTGTATATGGTCACTGTTTCAATCTCTAAGCTTGTCAGAATTTCGAGGTAATAAACAAATATTGATATCCCAAATGCTACTTTGTTACGTTTATTTTCGGGATAGTTTAAATATCCCTTTTTCCCTTGTTAATTCATATGCCCGTTTTACAATAATTTTGTTAAATCGATTCCGTTGCTATTCTTAAATCCTTCATCAACATCCTATCTATTTTACCTGTTCATCATACGCCCGCTTTACAATAATTTCTTACTCAAATCTAGTTACTTTCAAACGTAAAATTGATGCTATAATTAAATAGTCCGTACCTTGTTTTAGGTATCCGTTAACTTGTTATACAGTACAACCGCGTATAATTGCTTCTTATGTTTTTCCATCTAAACATTTGTCTAAATAGTGTATTGAACTATCCGATAAAAGCGTGTTTTCCAGTTTTCTAATCGTTTGATAACACGAGTATTACTTTGAACTCTGGTTATTTAATTAAACAAAATTAATATTCACTTTCTTTTCGAATAACACCACGAAAACATTTTGTATATTTTTGGTTGTTTTTGTTTTCCTGTGTGAGAAGTTCGCACACACCACATACACTGTGTAAGTACTTGTAATTGAAAAAAAAATGTACTTTTCTTTTGTACATGGTCTAATTTAGCCTGTATTTTTTTTTATATATCGTCTTCCAGTGGGTAGAACCGTCCTGTCACCTTAGCCCTAATTGATGAGACTATTGCCGCCCCTTTCTTTTGATATGGCACGACTTACGTGGTCCTAGGTCCTGCTGCTCCGCTTCGGCCCTAAGAAAGGTTAATAAACCCAGCATCAGCAATACGTGGGTGAGTGTAGATCCTTTATTCTTTATATGGGTTTTATGTAAGGGGTGAAACAACACATGGACACGGTTCTTTTATTGTTGACTAAATTTTGCAGTGTATATCCTGATCCATACCGTGGGAATTTCAGGTAATTAAGTTTATTCTCACGATGGCCATTTAGAGTCGTTGGTGGTGCTATAATCCGAAATTTTGCAAATTAAGGTCTTGTAGTGAAAATGATTGTCCGTATGTAAGAAGATATGAATTATTAATATTTTATTTGCGGGGACCACTGTATATATTTAATTGTATGTATTTGAGTTTAGGCTTGCAATGATAATTTGGAGCTGTGGTTTTTAGAGTTGCAATTTTGGGTTTTCTTTTGGCAATTAATATCAGGGGGAGGGTGGCCTGAAAACTACATCTCGTCATGTTACAATTGATTCCTTTTGGGGTTTTCTATTTAGTGTAAATTGTAGTTATTGATTATTCATTGTTGGTACTACTGTGCCTCTGTAACATATTTTGTTTAATTATAAATTTCGGTTTTTTTGTAGGTTTTGTTGTGAGTATGGATGAGTCTGTGGATTTTTTTTTTATTTCAGGACTTCCTTGATTTTTGTATTTAAAATACCCCACCTACTCGCCGATTGAGGCCGGTCATCGTTACTTGTGGTTTTTTTGTAGGCTACGTCAATGCATGTAGCAACTTTTCACTAATCGCAAAAATTATTTAATCGGTAGCAGATAAGGTGTGGTTGTTTTTGCTGGACAACACATTTACTATTAGGTCAGACGATTAAAATAACAATTACACTTTGTCCGTCACTTCTCCATTACCTCACTAAATATCATCGTACAAACCGCTATGTTCGAAACTTAAATAGTATAGTCTAATTTTCGTTTGTTTATTGTTAGTTTTCAAAGCGTAAAACTTTCCAACAAATTTGTTAAGAAACAACAAATCTTTGCGACATACCGTACAGTATCATTTCTAGTAATGTTAATAATAGTTAATAAAAAATCCAATTGTAAACACTAACTCTAAGTATTGTATAAGAAGTGGTAAAAGTCCGAACTAAATTTAAACATTATCGAATGACAATACATCAACAATCACAGAAAATATCAAAAGGCAATAATTAATTAATGTCGATCGATAACGTTTACGACATAGCTAAAACACGTTAAGCCTTTTGGTTTTAACTTAAAGGGCAAAATGCACTAACAGGTAGAGACTAAACAGCTAGTGTTAATTTTGTTTTCTACACTTGCTCAAAAAAAGTTCCTTTTCAGCAAACTTAATGCTTTAGTTCTTGTACTCGAATTTATTTAGAATAAACTTGTGTAAGCAAGATGTAATGTTCATAATTTTTTATATTCACAAGTGTGTTATTAATAGAATTAAATCTGAGCACTGCCAATTTAATAATTTCGGCTGTAAAAGTAACCAACTACATTTGGCTAAACCAACTTTGATTTAATTTTTATTTGCTTTTGATTTGTTTAACGTTTTCGTTTAGTAGCTGGTGTCACAGTGCGCGCTCCATTTTTTCTAATTTTTTTAATTTTTTTAGCTGTCCTTTTTCCGGCTATAATATTCAAGTACAACCAGGATAAAGAATACATCTCGCTGACACCTTTTTACATTTACCTCTTTTTAATCAACTCATTGATTTCAGCTACCTGCTTTTTGTATATGGTTGTAAACTATTCTGTTATCTTTATCTTTTGAACATATCTTTTGCAGACACTTCTTATTCCATGCGAAACTATGAAATGCTTTTTCTAAATTTATAAAAGTCAAATATGCCGCTCTATTTTTTTTATTCCGCTTTCTATGAGTAATTTTAAATAGGACTACTTAGTTTGTATCCCAACTATTTCCAATACCAAATCCTCCCTACCTTTCTTTCCATTTTCAGGTTAGGAATATGACTTAATTTTGGTGCTTGCAACATTAATCCAATTGCTCGCTAATCATCGTATGTCTATTTTATCTACCTGCGGAATCAACACAAAAGCACTTCTAATAAAATTTAAGAGCATTTTTGGTTTCATATATCTTTCTAACATATGTGAAGAGTTTACCTTTTAATGTTTCTTTTAAACGTTTTAGTAATTTCCATATACGTAATTTGTTATTACGCTTTGTCTATATTTAAATCTATTAATTATTGTTAAAATTTCGGTCTTTAAATCGGGTCTCTCCTTTTCCCTCATCTCAATGTTTTTGTTTTTTTCTAGACATCACAATTTAATTCTTTTTCCTCTATATAGATTCTTGTTACTTTCTGTCCGCCAATTTGCCTTTTCTTTGTTACTATTCATCTTTCATTGATAAATTATTAATACATGTTTTACTTGTTCGAATAAACTTTTTCTTTTCTGTATGATTTGTCTACATTATTACAACTGTCTTTTATATTCCCAACTACTAGTTTCTTTTTTGCTACCCTGCACTATTTATTTATTGTATTTTCAAATTGTTTAAACATTATATTCCTTAGTTCATTTTTTGGATTCTTTGATTTCTGACCTCCAACGATCAACTCCAATGTATTCTCATTTGTTAAAGGTTTTCTACTAACTTCCTTGATTCCAGCAATCATTACTTCTGCTATGCATAATAAATTTTATGTTTAACAGTTATCTTCTTTTATTTTACACTTTTCCCAGTTGTTATGCAATGTGCTTCTTGAAAATTTTCTTTTGGTACTGTTTTTGCAGTTTTTATAAATTCTACTTCATCATAAGTTATTACCACTATCGACGACGCACATTATAAACCTTTATTTAATGTTTAAACCACTACTTAGTTATAATTTAGCCATCTGATGTATGCTAGTATCTACTGGTTTCTTTCATGTATATAATATTTTGTTGTAATTTGTGAAAAGGTAGTTGCAATTAACAGTTTATAGTTTATGCACAATCGCTCTTTATCGTTTTTTCCAGTCTCCCGTTATTACTAGTATTTCATATCCTTTAAGGGTTTTATCAATTCTTTGATTTTTTCGTAAACACACCCTATTTCGTCATCAACATACCTAATTGTCAAAATCTAGACACATGCTATTGTAGTTAGTGTGGCCTTTGCATAATCAAAACACTCTTGTTACAGTGTTGTTTTAAAATTTCGTTATATTGTACCTTATGGTTCATTACAAATCAGATTTCAACTTCATTTGTTCAATGCTGGAAAAATTATTCTATAATCCCTTGACCAGAAATCCATCTTTTCTCTACGTACATCTTTACGCCCACAATATCTCTCTCTAACCTACTTACCTCTAGCTTTAATCTTCTGCTCTGTTAGTTTGATTTTGGGTTTTAACATTTTGCGATCCGAATTATAGTGTTAAAAGTTTCCATCATTGATAGTCCCCGACCGCAGATCAGACAGGGGATGGGTAAACCTCCAGAATATTATAATAAAGGGGGCTCTATATCACTTGTATAGTTATATTTTGATGGAATATTTATCAGGTTCGTTAATGTAGTGGTTTCCGGTTTATTTCTATATTGTAATACATGTGTCCAAACTAGTGGTTCATCGCACACAAGGGACTTCTCTTCCTCAGGAAAAGAGACAGTCATCTCCTCTTTCACCCTGTTAACTGTCATTGGCGCTTAATAAAAACGGAATCCTTAAACCGAAATTTTATCAACTGGTTGACTACACCGAAGGTTGCTTTACTGGCTATACTGAACGCCTTGTTATATCTGCGTTACCACCATACTCTCTGGAGGTGCATAATCGTAATAGTGTTACAGATGCACGGTAAGTTTACCACAATCCTGCAAAACTACTGACCCATGAGCCTCCTACCGATTTTCTGCAAGATAGTAGGGGGTGTCTTACTTGGATGGCTTTGCAGCAAAGTCGAATAGTGAGAGGGTATTTCCAGCAAGCAGTTCGTTTCCAGAGCAGGTCACACTACCATCCATCAGATCCTGCGTGTCGTCCAGTTTGCCACTGGTGGGCTTAACAGGATGTAGTCAACTGCGGTCATATATCTACATGTCTCTAAAACATTCTAGCGAGTGTGGCACCAAGAACTGCTCTTTGAGCTACTAGATCTGAATATCCACCTACTCTTGGTGTGGCTCATCGCGTTGTTTCTGAAACAGCAAGGATTTCAGATATAGATTTTCAGCTCCCGTTTAGCAGTCGGACAAATGGAAGCCGTCGTTTCACAAGAATCCCTCCTCTGCCAAAGTTCTACTCGCTGTTTAGTCGCGACGTGCCGAAGACAAAAACCCCAGCTGTCACTCTACACCAGTGACATTTCTGTAGGCACCATATCACTAACTTCGTGACTAGTGACAGCAAAATTTTAAAATGTCGCCATCGACCAGCAAGAATGGTTCCAGAATTGACTGATCAGTGTCAACCCGGAGAAGTGCAGCGCCATCTTTTTAGTGAAAAAACACCAACGACCAGACAAGAACATCGTGATATTCAACAAAACCATCCCTTGAAAGACTCAGGCCAAGCACCTGCAAGTGACCATCGACAAAAGACTCACCTGAAGAGCATACGTCAACATATATACCGCACGAACCAAGGCAACAACGTCAAGCCTGTACCTCCTGCTTAACAGGAAAAGCCTGCTCGGAATCCCACATCAAGGCGCTATAAATCGTCTAATTGATGAATCTATTCATGGCACCCGACGTTTCCTGTTACATGAGAAACGACCAGATCCACTCCGATGTTAACACTTCAATGAACGTGAAATTAATCAAGGCAATTACAAAGAAGACCTTCGATTGAATGGTTCTTCACGACAACCACCATCAAGACAGCAGTGGACTACGACGATGTCACGCCGACAAAGCACCACAGACCGAAAACAGTAGTTTTGGAGCTTACTTAATCTGTAAAATAACCCGATCTCTTTAGCTAAATCTAACTATTGTTGAAATATCTAAGTTCGCATTTCTATTCCTGTTAGTTAAATTAAAAATGTATTATCTTGAAATTTAAAAATTTTAGAAATACCCCATTTAAATTAAGAGTAAAAATTGTAAATTGATGCTCAATAAAGATTATATCAAAGTCAAAGTATGCTGATTACATTGTTATAACGTTGTACGATAAGGTCGCTAAGCTATTGCGTTTAATTATTATCTTCCGTTCATAAATAAATTATATAGAGCCTAAAAGGTACGCATATGCGTTTTGCGACTTATATCAGTTGACTTGCCTACTTGTAATCCAAAGTGGATTTTAATAAGTTTCTCAACGACCGTCTTTTCAATTTTCTGGGACATGCAATTAATTCTTCCTCTAATCATGCTATGAGATACCGATATATTCAAAATTCTCCTTTGCTTCTTATCTAAACGTAATTTTACCACTTCATAACAGTCAGGTAAAATGATAAATTCAGCTAGGTGTGTGGATATAATTTTAGTGTTACTAAATTGAAAAATTAGTACGACGCAAGTTGAGCCTTGCCTATTATTTTCACTGTTCTTCAAAAATTGTTTCTTTTATTCACCTCGTATTTCTTATAGCTTTTTAAGCGTTCTTTATGCATTGATAAAGGAATTTTATGATCAGTTAAAAATATATTTTAGTTTAGAGGGCGCCATCGCGTTATTAGAAAGTTTCTTTTCGTATACAACCCTAGTAAGAAAAGACCTTCTACATTTAGGGTTCAAGTGAATACGAATTTTAAGTATTAATGTCGACCAGAAACGTATTTTTCACAAACCTGATCATTGCCATTTCTACAAAGTGCTCGGTATGTTGAGATTCCGCTCAAACTACAATACCACGTATTTTCAAGATCAAGCTGAGATTACTCACAAATTGAATACGATTAACGCTCGGTTCTTTTCAACAGTTGCCTTACTTTGAGTGAAGTCTGTCACAGAGGAAGAAGGGCCATGACACAGAAGAAGATATAATTCGTCATACACACTTAAACAATTATTGGTCTAAGGAATACGCATAATTCGAAAATATAACATTTTTGCTCGTTCAATTTAAAACTTGCTCCCACATAAAACGATTTTAATAGACAAAACAATGATTTTGTAAAAATATGCGTAGAAGGACAGTTAGTTATTGTGTTCTATTTTCAAACAGAATACCATCGTATAAAAAGGTTTTCATGTATTATTTACACATTTATTGCTTACATAGAGCATTTCAATAGGCATATAGTGGTAATGGTGCACTTTACATTTGACTCACAAGCTACAGGCACTCGTATAGCGCACTTTAAGCTGGCTTTGCAATAGTTAGTTGTTAGAGGATAAAGAATATCCGATATTGCCTTTGCTTGCACAGAAGTGTGATATTGCTTTTAGATTCTCTGACGCTATGTATCCTCGCCAACAATATTACTGGCTTCAGGTACAAGATACTTTTGTACTTGCAACTGACTAGTGGTAATAGTGGTTAAGGATTTCAGTTCGTCAAATGCAATCAATCATACGGCTTCACCAAAAATTTTGTAGCAGTTTTCTGTTAGAAGCGAACTTTAGTGCGTCGTTTGAGTACTTGTACTTAAGGATTCAAAGACGAACGCACTACTGTCACCAGACAGTTTAAAGTATGAGTATATCCTGAGGCCAGAAGCACTGCTTGCGACAATATATGGTTTTGGAACATCCAGAAACTATATCATTTTTCTATGCGAAATAAGGGCAGAAAGCATATATTATATAAATATAGAGAAGTGGGAAGTTTTTTTTATAAGTTCCTTTCGAGCATAGTTTAGATTTCTATTTTTTATTGTAAAAGCCTCAAATTTAGAAATTGTCATTTACCTCTTTTTCTTGGATTTTACTTGTCATCAACGTGAAAACAAATATTAGTTATGGTCTGTCTCTAATAAGTGTTCTGAGAAGTTTAATTAATAACAACCTACACAAGTTGGTGTGCTGTGATACCTGCAGTCTAGTAAAGTTGTGAAGTGTATTTAAAAAAAAAGCGAAGCGTTTTGAAGATATGTAAGAACAGGTTACAGTTTACTATGGTTGTTGGTTCTAGTTAGGCGTTCCAAAGACGGAATAGAGATCGTTTATGTATCGAGTAAGTGATTTACTGATGGTGTATGGACGAGTAGAGGAGTTTGGGAAGTCTTGGATGTGCTATCGATTGATAGTTAGTAAAATTTGGATAGCAGATTGCCAACAAGGATGGTATGCGTCAACTTGGGGTGGCTCCTTAACATGCAGTCATAGTCTAGGGCAACGTCATCGATGGTTGGATTGCAGATACATGTGATGTGATGCTTTCCAGGTAATTGATTTTATGAAAACATTGTCTTTTGAGTTTGTTTGATGTGTTATGACATTTTATGCTTTATGAGTGTAATTTCCTAAATTCTATGGAAAAAAGAATTTATTGAATTTTTATAATAAGTTAATTAAAAACATGTTTATCTAGAGATGGTTATTTATTAAATAATTGTGTAAAAGCTGTTTATGTACAAAGTAAACGGGACTTTCTGTAATTGTTGTACGAAAATTTGCACACGTGTTTAAAAGGGTTTTACTGTGAGCTCACATTAAGCCAAGCGTTAATGTCAGGTGCGAGGCTAAGTCCAGTTACTTTAAATAGTTTATTTGTATGATGAGTAAAATTTTATCTAGCAATATATAATGAAAATAAATTGTTTTGAAGACGAGGGTATATGTAATTTAATAGATGTATGTATTAATAGTTGAAAAAGTTTTGGGTGTAAAACTTTTTCTGTCTGAATAAATGCGATGAATTTTTGTAGTTGAGTTTCTTGTACATAATAGTAGGGCAGTATTTGCAGATAGCAGCAAAGAAGCACAGGGAAACTTCACAGTATTTATGGCTACCAATTTGCGGGGCTTGAATTAATTTTAGGTATAAGCAGTAGAGCAGCCGTGGCGAACTTCACTGAAAAGCTAAGTTTGGTTTTATTATAGCAAAAAGCTGGCAGTAGTTTGGTGTTCTTGAAGCTAGGTCATCTTCAGCCTAATTGTATAAATTAGATCCCGTAACTTCAGAGCATTAATGACGCCCAAAGTTTAGAACACGAATTTACTAACTAGTTTTCAAGGGAGCTCCGCAGCAGTTTATATCTAGGGCTGGGCGATACGGGATTTTGCGTATCGAATATCGATACATATTCTATATCGATATGTATCGATATATCGAATATCGATATATATCGATACGTATCGATACGTATCGATACGTATCGATGCGTATCGATACGTATCGATGCGTATCGATATGTATCGATGTGTATCGGTGCGTATCGATACATATCGATACGTATCGATTCGTATCGATGCGTATCGATACGTATCCATGCGTATCGGTGCGAATCGATACGTATCGATGCGTATCGATACGTATGGATATATATATATATATATATATAGCGATTCGTATTGGAACGTTTAGATGTGTAGATTAAGTATACATATCGAGACTTAGCGATACGTATCGGTACGAATCGATACGCATCGATAATTTATCTACTCTTTCTTTGAGAATAAAATCACAAGATCGTTTTAAAATAATGTATTTACTAACAATTCGATCTTTCACTTAAGATTGTTTGTTATCAAAATAATTAAAGTTTCAAGTTTAATATTTGTGACATAAATATATATATATATATATATATATATATATATATATATATATATATGAGGGCCAAGCTTCAGTAGTATTAAGTATAACATCATCTAAACAATTAGGCTAGATAGCTCAATTGGTTAGAGCACTGATCCGGAGAATCAGAGGTTGCAGGTTCAAATCCTGCTGTAGCCGTTCTTTTAGTGGTTTTCAATTACTAGTTCGATTTGAAATGGTAATTCAACTTTAAAATACAAAGTTGGGTTTTCATTTCATCTTAATAACTATTAATATATATTAAGCATTCATTTGCATTCCAAATGTGGATTATTCTTCCTATTAACATATATATATATATATATATATATATATATATATATATATATATGTATAGGGGTGGGCGATAGGGGATTTTGCGTATCGAATATCGATACATATTCTATATCGAATATCGATACGTATCGATACGTATCGATGCGTATCGATATGTATCGATGCGTATCGATACGTATCGATGCGTATCGATACATATCGAGTATCGATATATCGATATTTATTTTTCGCTGTATCGGGGGGGTCGATACGGGGGTCGTATCGATACGTATCGATATATCGATACGCCGACCCAGCCCTATTTATATCGACCCAAGCGGATATTAACTGAACCCAATTAGTACCTCTGGAAAAGCAGTACGAGTGAAGTGAAAGCAACCTGTTACGTAGTTTTACACTAATTTCCACCTCGATAAAGAATTACCTAACGGTGGTAGGTTTGTTCATTTCCCGATCAAACTTTCTTCTCTTAATCGCTTGTTTGCTAGAGACGTCAGGTATCTTGAGTCAGACGTAAAATATCTCCGATCTATGGTCAAACATAATACAGATTATAAACAGTTGTGATTCTATGTGTTTTACGGAAGTTTACTTTTCAACACCCCATGACTGTTGCATATATCCACACCGCACCGTGCTTCTAATATGTACTAATAGTTGTTAGAGCTATGAAGACTGGGGGGCATTTTTATGCGAGAAAAATTGCGAAAAAGCTTGAGGTCCCGACATCTAAGCCGGTTTTGCGTTGTGTTTAGTATAACTGATATTCAATAAAATTTAACAGAATTTCATCTTTTACAACCATGTAGATACTTTAACTGGATTAAAAAGAATATAAGTGGAGGAATAAATGTGGATGCTGCAGCGAATCGGCCGAGTTAAGTCTGGTTTAATGTTTCAGAATGTGATTTTAACGTTTTGCCTGGCTTGCTAACCAAATTTAAACAGAAGTACTTTATTGAAGCACAAATATATTGCCCATAAATCGGTTATTTACCGCTAGTGCATATCCATTAGCATTTTTTCATTTTTGCATGAAAAACAGACACAGGGTATAAAATTTATAGCGTGTTATTGTTACAGAAACTTACAAACGCACCCTAATCGAATGATTAAATGATCTTCGTAAAATACTTTATCTTAGATTTTACAATTTTGACTTAATCAATAAATTTAGGTGTGATTTCGTGCTTAAAATTTTACTAAAGACAGATTTTTCAAAGGCATATCGACGAAGGATCCGAGTTAAAATCTTTTGGAAGAGCAGGGTAGTGTTATGACAACTCACAATGATAAACTGAAGTAAAAGACCTTATAGAACTTAAAAAAAAAAGATAGACTTTGGCAATCTTGATGGATGAAGAGTATGTTCTACTGGAGTTGAGCACATTCAAACTATGACTTGAAAATATAAAGATCGTGTAATACGTTGTTCACCTTTCAACTCTAATATTATTTTCGGCATTCAGTATCTTCAAACGAGGACAATCCTATTAGCAGATTACCACCAATAACTGCTAAATGTGGCTAAACATAGAGATTTGAAATATTTTTCTTGAAATGATTCTAAAATCTAACAAACAGTGAAAGACATTTTGTTAAAAATAAAGTGTTGCTTGGTTTATGTACGTAGATTTTGATAAATCCATTCCATAAAGTGAAGTTCTGGAAATGTACAAGGTTTGTCTTTTTATTATCTCTCATTCGTAATAATTGCCAATCCTAAAATATAATATTGTAGTGTGTATGCGCGAAAATATCCAATATTTGATAGGTACTTATATGGTTTATTTATTATGAAAGCTTTTCAATACAAGGTAATGTGAACCACTGCCTGAATATTTAATAGGTTCATTAGGTAATGGTTCTACACTAAAAAATTTTATGTTAATGGTGTTCTACTTTTAAAAGTATCTAAATTCCTTCAATTAGTACGTCCCCAAACTTAAAAGCATATCTGAAGGTTTTACATAGTCTAGATCGCAATCATGTTATTTGAATTAAAAAATCGGAATGTGATCGTTAGTAGGATTCTCGTTCCATGTTATATAAGTACTTTTTTGTATATGCTATGATTTCCAAACAAGAATTAAAGATGCTAGTATTTTATTAAACATTGAGTTATTGTGTGCCAAAGCATTTTCAGCATTTTCTTATTTTAGTCTGCAACTGAAATTGGTGAAGTTCGAAATTTTTGAGGATAGACGTGGAAGTAAAAAGCACCAGATAGATATTCATTCAAAAGGGTCAAAAGTTAGCACTCTTATAGAAACTTGTACGAATTAAATCCGTATCCAGATTTACGTAGGTAATTTAATACCTTAAGTGCTAAGAACCCAACACTGCGCCAAAAATATTCAGCATGCGCTTGCCCGGGATGCAGAATAATTTAAAGTCGTGTGTAGAAATTGCTTCTGATGATATTCCAGAAAACAATATAATTAGCAAGGGTAGGTTATGCATTGTCAGGCTCGTGGGTTACAAAACAAATTTAAAATACATATTCTACTAAACGTAGAATTTTTAAACGAAACTATTATTTTACGCTGCTGAAAGCTTTCTCAGCTTAGTGGGTTCTTTTTTCCTTATAAATAAGTTATATCACTTTGTTTGGGACTCAAGACGTTCTAATATACAAAATGTTCGTTCTGTCATATGAATTGTCTAAAACTGCCTAAATGTAAGTAATGCACTTGCAACTGTTCCAACTAATAGTGTCAAGTTTACGTTTATTAGAGTGCAATGGTTCTCAATCTACGGCCACCAGAACATTGGCGTTTTGGTGCTCCGTAAATCCACTTCAACTCAAAACAGTAAAAAATTATTGCAAAGGTGAAATCAATACCATACGATAGCTATTTGTTTATTTAGAATGAAAATAAGTACTGACGCGCGACTCGAAGCCGTACGCTGCCATCATTCGAAAAAGACAACGAACGCGTTCAGCAGAAAGAAGCAGCTCCGCTACTGCTACTTAGCTTTAGCGTCTTCTGCTGGACACATTACTAATAGGTTCTATACAAAACTGCATATCTACAAATATAAATAAAAATAAGTTTCTTTTATGACAGTTCATATATATTTTAATCTACCATAAATTTTAGTCGTTGTGTTAATAGTATCAAGTTTGTTTTGTATTTGTATGTATCAGAATAAACTTTTTTGGAAGCCATGATTGGTTTTAAACATGTGAGTGTAAAACTTTCCCGCTACAAACAATTGTGACTGCTTTTAAGCATATTTGCGTGCTGCATAGGTATCCAGCAAAAATATCGGTCAGCGTTTGCAAACTGTTGGCTCTGTTGAACGCAACCAATTCACTTTCTATTCGAATTACACGCATTTCTTCTACAATCATACTTTGTTTAAAAAAATAACAACTTGCGATTTTTCCTACATCTACATAAGTAATTGATCAGCAGTACCATTAACCACATCACAAATGTGTCTGCAACTAGTGGGCATTTAATTCATGTTAAAAATTTTACGATGTCGTGGTATTTTGACTAAATACTACTGACCGAGAATCGCATAATACTTTTGTAGAAGTTTTAGTTTTTAAGTGTTTTCTTTAAAAGTAACTTTCTGCTATGCTAGTGCTCTTCCATCCTCCGTCGCGTTTCACGGTATTATGTCTTCCAACTAATTACTAATATAATTGCCGAAGTGCCACGAAGTTAGTGCCCAGTGTATAAATTAACATTTAGCAAATTTAAATATTGAGATATCTTTGGACGTTTTCAAATGGCTTCCAATGATTATTTCCCAGAAATACCGAAAGATAGGCGCTTTTTGTGGTCTTGAAGCTAAGCACTTTCTATAAATTGACAAGTAGTCGATTTTTTCTTGATAGTAAGAGCATACGACTCTTATGCGTTTCTGAATCGCATTTTTTATGTTTTGTATAATAGAGCCGTAGTCGTATATTTAGCGAATCTTCATTTTGACGAGTTCACTGCGCCTGCAGGCAGCCGAATGGGAATGTGAGGATCGCCTAGAAATACGTACGTGCATAAAGTATTTGTGTGTAAAAACTTTGGCGTTGGTGGCTGCGGTGATTCTCTAAAGGTATTGTAGGACTTCTATACTGTTGCCGGTGTTGTTTGCCATTTGCTGAATCAATGTCAAAAAATGGGATATTGCTGTTCATGCAATTTAGCGTGCAATTAAAAAGGAAAGACTTGATGTAAAATTTAATTGAACAACGTAGGAAAAGAAATAATTAATTTAGATTCAGCAATTTACATCTATATTATAGTGTTGCAGTCTAGAATATCAAAGCTACAACGAGTCATGATTATCATGTTCTAGAATATAAAATTAAAATTAAAATAACAAGAAGTCTTGTCGACTATATAACAACGTACATTTTGTTTGTTGAAGATTTCAAAGGAAAAGGGGTTAGGTCAAAACCATTAGCGTTGAAATTGAAATATTTGAAGTGAGTTCGTACTTTCCGTCACGCAGCACTGAACGACAGTTGGTAGGAGTGTTCTCAAAGCATAGTAAGATTTGAACTGCTTCTTGTATTATTGCATCTGATGCGCTAACTCTCATCTACGTCATGTTTGTTGTTAAGAAATTTTGGTTATTTATTGATTTAGAAAGGCTCAAGGAAAAGTCTGATGCTGTAATAAATTTGTTGCGTCCACTTTCCGACGGTGTACTAAAGCTTACGCCATTTTAGTTAATTATTCATTCGCATGGATTCTGTTTTTGATACTAATTCTCCATTCTGTATATTAGACATTCATACAACAAGTACGCTTTACTACAATTTCATTTAAACCTATTTGTTGCGGAATGGAAAGTTCCTCTATAATTTAAATAATCGGTACCTTGTTTCAAGTATCCGTCGGCTTGAGTCCTATTACTATGGAGTGTAATGAGTCCTTATAATACCCAAACCCAAGGACTCTTTAAAATAATGGATCACACTTCTTTGGTGAAGTTTGTTTCGAGGTTCTATTAACACCTGTGTATTTGATAACGCTGGGATTGAATTTTATTGCTATATATAAAACGAGTTCAATTCATTCTTTCTGCATACGACCAAGAATGTTTATCGTTTTTCGTTATCTATAAAACTTCGTGCACACCGTTGTGTGCTTCCTCCGGTGGACATGACCGCCCAGTGCATTGCCCCTTATTTTAGTTTCAACATCCAACCTGACGAAGAATAGTTGAAATCTTCTGTGAATACTGGCGAAAAGTCCAAACTTGGTGTTCCTCAAATGGTTGCTCTAGATGTTTTGTTTACGATCTTCCTTGAGGATTTCATAACTGGGTACTGTTGTTGCCGTTTATGACTAAGGCTATGCATCGCTTCAATATAAACAGCGGATTTACTAATTTCGCCGAACGATCAGTGATGTCGGCAGAGAGGGATGCAAACTAGACCACTGCTTAGCAGCGAATTTAAAAGCAAATTGAATCATACAAGTTGCCTATTATGCACTGCTACCAATTTTGAGTAATCTTGTTATAACAATTAAATTTAACCCTTACTGCCTATAAACTTTATTTTCTTATAATCTTTGTTTTAGAGATATCAGGTTTAGGTATAAGGTTGTTACCTAGGCCTGCTTTGAGAATGCATTCTGACAGCACAAGATTACCTGTAATTACCATAAATATGTAAGCAAACCTTTTTTTATCTACTAAAAGTTAAACTATTTTGATAATAAAGATTTAATAATTGTAAATATAGAAGGACTGAAAGCAATCCATTCTAATTTTTGTTTCAAATTTTTCTGGTTTAATGTGCATCTGAGACGTTACCATTTAAATTACTCCTCGGGAATTTAGGAAGGTATTAATTATTTTTGCTTCCACTTCTTTTGTTCTGTGAAAATCCTTCGTATTTTGTAAAACAATACCAGGAATGTATTTATTGATTTTGTGAAAATTTGTGTACTAAAAATCCTTTAGGATATTTTGTAACAAGCAAAATATTTTCCCACAGGTTGGTTTTCTTTCTCTTTTGCAACCGGTTTTTCTAATTAGAGGTTTTTTTTGGTAAATGTTATGGTATGCTCTGTAGTCCTGTACAACCCCGCGTACTCTCGGATTGACCCCGGTCATTCTTTCATTGTCCTTCCGGTTGCGTCTAGATACGTAGCAGAATTTTTCAAATTTTGGTGTATATTTTGTTGCCTACATATATGTAGCTAAAGCGTACTTAGCATTATGGAGAGTTACGTTAAGCTAGGAAAGTCTGTCCGATATAACAGCGTTTACAGCTGCATTCGATTTTGTAAATCAAAATACTTATAAACAATTTTGGTATTCTGCCTATCAGTCTTATGAAACCGTTCTTCTGAAAGTAGTTGTACTTGACAGCAACTGAAAGATCCGGTTATCTTAATACTCCTGCTAATTGTGATTTAACTGTATAAATGATAATTCCTTGTGTACTTTACTCTTGATGTGATCATTATTAATTGTATTACTACTATTTTCCGTATTAATATTGATCATATTAATATTTTTGTTATTGTTTGTATACAGTGCATCAATGTTAATTAATTTATATAATAAAACCTTCAAGTTACTATTATTTAGTAGTGTAAGTAGATGCGATAAGTGGGTTGAGGCATAAGGAGACTTTTTGTTCCTCCCACCTACTCCCACCTCCCATCTCTTACCTCCTCCCACCTCCTTCCATCCCTTCTCACCTCCACCTCTTCGTTCCTCAAACCTACCACTTCCCATTTCAAACATTACCACAACCTACGTCATATAAGTAAAAAACCCACACCACAACGCTCTCGGCTACCTACTTTGCTACTATTCCAAGGTCACGATAATGCAACAGGTTTCTAAAAATAAAGATCAAGACAATGCGATTTTAAATCTTAGTTCTAGCGTTGGTTATATAACATAATTTAGAAACGCTTGACCAGACAAGTATGAGTTCAATGAAACCTAAGTTTAATACCAAGTTATAAACAAAAAAACTGTTTTTTCTTTGTTGTTCGGAGTAGTTTTAATTTTATCTAGTTTTGTCCGTAGTTTTAAAAACAAATCGATGTCCAAGTCTCCTATTTCCTTTTCTAGCCAATAATTTGATTCATATAATCCGTTGAGATTTTCGAATTGCAAAGTGCACCAAAGTTTGTTTCTATACATAAAGTATATAATTCCATAAACAACCACATACATTCCTTTGTGTAACTCTTGCAGCTTGTGACAAACCTTTAGTCATGGTTCTCCAATTATGTCCTGCATACGTATCTTGTTGGCTTGCTCGATTTCCTCTTGTTAGTATTGGAGGCAATCATAATGTTTCTACACACTGTTGTGTAGTAGTATGTTCATAAGGCGACTCTATGGCTTAGTTGGTTTACTAAGCCCAAGGTTCCGGGTTCGATTCCCGACACTGACCGCTTGAAAAATGATAGGCGAGCATTTTTCACAAAAATACGCACTCGCTCGGATCGGAGGTGAAATGTATGTCTCGTGTGTGAGAGTTGTCGTGCACGTTAAGGGTCCCTAGCTTGTTTGGAATAGAAAGGGTTTGGCAAAATTCAAAATTCCCATGTAAAATAAAATCTCTTCATGGTCAATGTAATATCTACGGGGGAAGCATTAGAGAATCGAATGTAGTGTGTATGCCACCACTATTTAGCATATATGACCACTATATGTTTAAGACCCCCGGTTTTAAATGATGCAAAAGGTTCTTTACTAAGCAAATATAGAATGTTAAGCGGAGACCTTTTATATGCAATGTACGCCACGTTTACACTCCTACCTCCTTTTGTTCGTCTATGTCATCTGTCGTTCTTAGTGAAGCTTTTTAAACAGTAACCAACTTAGTAAATTTCCTTTCCCTAGGAACGTCCACATAACTAAAAGGGTCATTCTTACTAACTAGAATGCATACAACTTGTAAAACTCAGGTGTAACTAAATCGGTTCACCGACACATAAAAATCTTTCAACTTTTTATTTTTCTTTAATAACATTTTCTTTGTCTAATACATATTTGTATTGTTCTCGTATCGGCGCAATTTCTGAATGTAGTCCAACTTTTGCATTTTTGAATTTATTTCCTCTCACTATGGCACGCATAATGAGGCAATTTCTTTTAGCGTAAACGGATATGGTTTACTGCCACTATTTGCACGTTGTTTTACAACTTATGGACAAATGTTAGATAGATTAATCAACTTTTGTTCCAAAATAGCTATATCTTTTGGTATTGTACAATATGTGTAACATATGTATTGACTGCTTAAATGTAGAATTTGTGTGAGACTTTTACTTTGCCTTGGCATTTTTCTTCCTCTACTATTTCCAAGTAATTTACAGGTAAGCGGTTAAAAACTAAAAATCAATAGCGCATACTTTATCAATTTTTTCCTTCTTCTGGTTTTTTTGACAACTTAATTTGGAAGTCATTTAACTTTTGGATAATGCTGTTCCTCCAATATGCGTACTGTAGTAGAATATTATACACCAAATAGCAGCTATTTTGTAGCTTGTCCAACAGCTTGCATTTTGGCAAAACGATATCGAGTACATTTGCGCCTTTTTGAAATATAATTTACATTCTTCCAATAAGACTAAACAATCGTTTTGGGGATTATATGCCTTGTTCGCACTGACATAATTTCCAGTTGTGCAGTTGTACGTTGCTGCTTCTAGTCCCTTAAACGTACATCTGATATGCGATCTTCAAGTTGTTTATTAACCCCAAGACTTGTTATATGACACACAAATCTATTTTATATTTCAATTCTTGAATTAGCTGTTAGCCACGCTAAACAATTGATTTTCGCAGTTTTATCGTTGGCAACCATAATATTTCAGTTCTGTTTGTACTCCTCCTTGTTTATCCAATAACGTTTCCAGTTCAACAGCTGCTACACGAAACACTTACCGGATTGTTAAATTTTTATTAATTTCCTCGAGCCCTTCTTTTCCGAAAATCTCTTTTACTCCGTGCTCTATCTTTTTAGTGCTTTCCAGAGAAAACGAAAGTTTAGCTTTAACACCATGTCTAGTGGAAGCAAATCTGTCAAGCTTTTCCCGTAGCCAGCTGTTAAATGCGCCTCAAATTTCTTTTCTTAGGATAAATATTCTTGTTTACAGAGGTTTGCTCGATGTCAGAAGGGTCACAAATGTTAACTAGCAACATATCGTCACACAATTGTTCTGTAATTGGCGTGTATAGTCCACCAGTCAACATCTGTTGGCTCTTGGTGTAACAAATATTACCAATATCGTTATCTAAATTATGTTTGTACAAATTTTCTGTCAATAACCACAATCCAAGTCGTTCACTTGTTGGATTCACTTTATTTTCAAGAAGTTGAGCAAGTTAGTCACCTTAAATGAGCACATGTTTGCCGTTCTAGTTGCTGTCGAATACTAAATAAGGTACGAAAAATTTCCTCTTCTATGCTCTATAGAGTGGGTAGGTGGATTGCCGAAGACACGCGAATATAGTTAAGTACCAAGTGGAGTAACTAAAATATTAGATAAATCCGTAGGAGCGCAAGCGCATATGGCAAAGCTACGGTACACGTACTTTTTAGACTCAACCGGAAGATGTCGAGAACACCTCTAAACAATGTGACCGCCAGAACTGCGACTTGCCCCAGCCCTGGCGCGCGGCCTACCTTAGCCCGGCGGGTACCCGAAGTCGAAAATTAGACAGAAAGAAACAAAATTGCAAGCACAGTAATAATGTTGTTTGGTGCATTCTTATGCAAATTAGAATCAAGTGAATAAGGAATATATGCGGAAAATAAAAGTGTAAGGTAAATCCATCGGAGGGCAAGCGCAGTAGTATATCATTTTATACATTTTAAAAGAAACCTAAGGATGTCGAAGACATTCGAATACAATCGGGAACTGGGCAGGTTAAAACGATAGTAATAAGACGAATTTTGCGTGCAAACCCGCAAGCATTGCAACAATATTGTCTTGTACAGATTGGAATCGAGAAACAGCTGTCGAAAGACACTCTGATTGCAGCCGTAAATTGAGTAAAGGGACAAAGCGAAAGTACATTTCATGCGAATCTCCTTTATTCGAGCTGATATGTTTTCTGCAGTCCCGCTAACAAATTTTCTAATTAACGTCTGTTAATTGAGCCTTTCACAAAACAGATATGAAGTGTGTATACTTCGGTAATATTTTCCAACTTCTATATACAATAATCTGTTTTCAACCACATGTTTTGGCTTTTACGCAATGTCTAACAGGGAGAACTTCCGCACAGATTACTACAAAACATAATCTACGTACAAAAACAACCCAAGTTTATTTTTGACAAAATTCCCTTTATTGTTTGTTAAATTTCAGAATCACTTCAAGAAAAATAATATTAGAGTTGAAAGGCGAACAAAGTATGACACGATCTTTATGTTTTCAAATGTGTTTAACTCCAGCTTACCATACTCTTCATCCATCAACATTCCTAAAGTCTATCTTTTATCTACAAATTCTGTCTGTCAAGTCATCCTAGCACTACCATGCTCTTTCCAATAAGTTTTTAGTTTGGATTTTTCGTCGACATTCATTTATAAAATCTGTGTTTGGTAAAATTTTAAGCAGGAAAACACACCTTGACCTCTTGATTATATCAAAACAGTAAACCTAAGGTAAGGTTTTACAAAGATCTTTTCATCATTTGATTAGAAAGTCACTTCTTCTGAATTGAAACATCGGTAAGTGAAGCAGTCTTCAAAAGATCTAGGATATGGCTTTGCCACTATATGAGTTTATTTTGTAAGCTTCTAATCTAACCATGAATGCTTAATCGTTTTTCTGTAAGTAGTTTTCTAACAGTGCCCTATCCTTTTTCACATTATTATCCCCACGCCAGATTTTCCTTTCTCTGATACTGTATGAGTTACTCTAAAGTTACCACTCCAAAAATCCCCCGCTTCTGGCCACCGAGTCGCGTCTAGTGGTAAAACTGACCCTAGTCTGATTGGCAAATGTACAAACCTACATCCATTGAATAATTCGTTATAGAGATGAAAGGCTAGTGTAGAACTGCGTGACAGATAGCTATCTGTCACGCAATTCTACACTAGCTTTTCATCTCCACAACAAACGGATATTAATTGCAGCAAATTAGTTTGGAAAAGGAGTACCATGAAGCAAGAGCTCTTGCTTCGTTGTACTCCTTTTCCAGACGCACAATTTGCTGTAATTAATATCTGTTTGTTGTGGGCGATTCGTTCGGGTCACTACCGCAATATGCAAAATACTGTGATAAATGATAATTTCTAAATATGACGCTTTGACAATAAAAAATAAAAACCAAAACCATGCCTGTAAGAGACTTAAAAAAATTCACATAACAGCTGTATATTTATTTGCCCATACTGGGCACAAAAAACGATACTGTGGATGTTCTAAAGCAATATATTGTCGCCATAAATGTTTCTGGCCTCAGATATGTTCATACTTCCAATTGCCTAATGATAGTAGTGCGTTGCACCTTTAACTCCTTAGGTACAAGTACTTAAACGACGCACTAAAATACACTTCTAATACCATACTGCGTAAAATTTTTGGTGCGCCGTATGAGTGCTTGCACCTGTAGAGCTGAATTCAAAACGTATTATTACCACCAGTGAGTTGCAAGCATAAAAGTATCGTGTAAGTATCGGTCACATTCTTAGTGAGGAGACATTGGGTAAGACAATCCAAAAGTAATCTCATACTTTTATATTCAGCCAAGGTGCAAACGAATATTCTTTTTTTCTAACAGCGAATTGTAGTAAACTAGCTTTAAGTACGTTGTACAAGTGCCTGTAGCTGGTGAGTCGAATACGAGGTGCACTATTACCATTATATATTCTTATTGAAATGCTCTTTATAAACAACAATTATGTAACTAATACATGTATAGTTTTTTGCGATATTAACCAATTCGAAAATATAACACAATACCTAACGGCCTTCAACTGTACTTGTACGCATATTTTCACAAAGTTCTTGTTTTGTCCATTTTAAATCAGTTTATTTAGGGGCCAGTATTAAATTGTGCAAGTAGAATGAATACATTTTTCAAAATATGCGCATTCCTTAAACAAGTAGTTATTTAAGTGTATACGCTGTTTATCTCAGAAATGAGAATAATTTTGCTATTGAATGAATCTACAATTTAACATTGTCCCCTTCAAAGTATATCGCTTGGAAATGCACACACCGTCTCCAGCGGTTTTGCCATTTATTGTAACAATTCTGGAAGTGTTGTTCTGTGATACTGTTCAGAAGCTGCGTCGTGACACGTTGGATGTTATTATTGTTCCATAATGGCGGCCTTTCAACTTCTGCTTAAGTATTGGAAACAGAAAATAATTACACGGAACCATATCTGGGCTGTAGGGCGGATGTGGTAATATTGGAATTTTTTTTCCTGTTAAAAATTCTTTTACCGACAATAAGGTATGGCTGGGTACATTATCGTGATGCAGGATCCAAGTGCTGGAAATTTCACGTCGCACACGCAACACCCTTTATTGCAAACGTTCAAGGACCTCACGATAAAAGATTGGATTTTCTGTTTAGTTCTGTGGAACAAGTTCTTTATGAAAATTTCACCACAATTAAAAAAAACGATTAGCATGACTTGATTCGGTATTTGCTCATGCGAGCTTTCTTCGACTTCGGTGATGATGGCGTGCGTCACTTTACACTTTGTGGTTTTGTTTCAAAGTCGTACTTAGACACCCATGGTTCATCACCTGTGATCACTCTGTGCTTGGAGTTGAGTTCGGTTGTTATGCGATTCGGCAGTTATTGGATAATAGATAACCAATTCTCTTTTTGTTTATCGAACAAGTTCTTTTGCATTAGCTTTGTACAAATTTTTCTCATGCCTGGTTCCTCAGTCTGAATTTGATTAATAGTATTCTTACTCATGCTTACCTCAAATGCGATCATCCTAATTGTTAACCGGCTATCTCGCGCCAACACGGAACGCACCCTGGACGCACAATTGGCTGTTCTCGATGTGGCAAAACTTATATTCAACGCTTTTGTGACTTTTAAAAGCTCTGTGCCATCTGAAAACTTGTTCTGAAGACAACGCAGAATCTCCACCGGCTGTTTTCAACATTTCAAGTACTTTCCAATCAATTTTTTTTTATTGAACACAAAATTTAATTGCGTAACGCTGTTCGATATTTGCCTGCATTTTTACTGTAACGCGGTGTTAACGCATTCGCCAACAATTAACCATAAAATCGTTACCACTACACTGAATGGACTGCACGTGTTCTGATTATGTACCTAGCCCTATCACTTGTCAGTGTAATAAACTTTAATCTTATGCAGTGTTGCAATAATGGGCATAAAATCTTCATTCTCATTACTTCTGAGACAAATCACGTACGCCAAATTATATCTTCCTCCTGTGTTATCCCTTCTTCCTCCGTGACAATCTTCACTCAAACTAAGGCCACTGTAGAGAAAAAACCGAGCGTTCGGCGTGTTCAGTTTGTAATTAATTTCAGTTTGATCTTGAAATATGCGTTGTATTGTGGTTTGAGCGGAACCTCAACATAATAAACATTTTGTAAAAATTGCAATTTGCAGGTATGAAAAAAATACCCTGATTTTATTTAATTATATCTTAATTTTTTTTTTTAAATTTAGCTGTTACGATGCCGAATAGTAATAACTTAATTTAGTTAGAGGTAAAAAATATATTTATCAAAATTAAGAAATAGAGTTTAAACAAAAAAGTGGACAAATTATTAAGTCATGGTTGGGCACACTAGAGAAATTTTTTAAATATTGAAAAAATAGGAATTTTTTGTTTGTTATCTTGCTCGCCAATGCACACCTTCCGGCACAAACCTTGTACAAAATGAAGGTGAATGAATAAATATAGTAAAATCAAAATACCGATTAAGCTGAAACAAAAAGGGATGAAGAAGGGAAATGTATAGAAGATTTATTAATGGAATATTAACCTACAATATACAAAAGAGCATTTCATAAAACTAAGAGTTTTATAAATTCCCAATTGACCTAATCACTAAATAACAAATTGCGTGTAGAAAAATCAAATATATTAAGGTCATCTCGAATGTATTTATGAAAATAAATGCTAGAAAATTGTATGAAATCGAAAACTTAATTAATCAAAGTTCTATAAAAATAAATCACTAAACTGAAAAATTAAAAGCGTTCTTAAAAGAGTAACAGAAATAATCCTCTATCTAGCAAATAGCAATTACGCTTTTCGTTAAAATTCGGATCTATTTATCAACCTCAAAAAGGACTATTACATACATTTTGATGAAGTTTTAAATTAACACAAACATTCGTAAAGACAAATAATCCTAAACATTTCTTCGGTCATACATTATACAGCGAAGTTATTTTTATTCTTTTGAAAGTAAGGAAAACTTTGATACGACCTACGAATTCTTCAGTTATTTTATACTGTACACGCGATAAAGGTTAGTTGAAACGAATGTCGGGTATGATTCATTTTGTAGATAGACAAGATGAAAATGTTGAAGGTGCTAAAAATTTTATTAATTTCAGAATAGTCAACGATTCAACCGGTAAAAGTTTGACAGAAGATAGTTAAACATGAATTCATCAAACAGGAATTTTTGTCAAATTGTAACGATCTATTTTATGACTAACAATTTAAAGAGATAGAAATCAAAGTATCCGGGTGTTAATTAAGCCAAAAAAATACGATGCCATTTGTTTATCAAGCGCTTCTCATAAATTAAATTTAAATCTTACGGGCAACTGCAAGTCTTCTGAACGAATAATTAATTTTATCTTCAATGATGAAAATATTTGGTGGATTTATCACTAGATGCATTATATCTAAAAACACCCTATTTAACTCAAAAATCACTGTCGACAACGCAATCGGAATAACGACTGGGCAGATTAAAAACAATTTTTCGGAGTTAAATTATTCAAAAAAAAAATTCCGATGTCTTTTCAGATCATAAAACAAATGTATAGAATATATCAATAGTAAACATTGTATGCTATATAAATGTATAATGACCTTCACCAGCAGCTTTGAAATATTTAACTAACATAAATATTATCAATAAAATATAATAAAAACGTGAAATATAAATTACTGTAGCTTAAAACCATCATATTCAATTAATATTCGAATTGGTTGATTTAGTATAACAGGAAATGGACATCAGCCAGCGCTGTCGATTATAAATAGTTTGTGCAAAATACAAAAAATTATCAGCTTTTTGATTAGAGGGCTTTATAAGTTCGTACTATTAATACTACATTTTTCGCTTGTTTTAAAGGATTTTCGGAAAATTGTAACAATTATCCATTTTGAATAGACCTGCACCTTGACGACGTTCTAAAATACTAGAACAGGTAAAATGGCTTGCGTCTTTCAATGAGCTAAAGAGCCGAACTATAGGTTTAATCGAATTAGTGGGGTCTTTAGTGAGGAACCAGACTAAGACAGGTCCCCGAAAGAGGGCAGCAGCTTTTTCGGTACTTAGACTGACAGAGACCATAGGGGTTGGTATGACGTTCTATGACACACTACTGCGATGTGAAAGGCAACGGAAACCACCACATTACCTCGCAAGTACACAGCGTACTCAAATTGTTAAACATGATGGCATCCTCTGGGGTAAAAAATTCCGGAGGTAAAATTCGGATCTCCGGGAGGGGATTACTTCGGAGGATGTGATCCGAAAGAATAGAAAAAGATCCGTGAACATTCTGCGAGTCGGAGCGTGGAATGTCAGAAGTATGAAACAAGTAGGTAAGCTAGAGAACCTAAAACTCGAAATGGATAGGTTAGCACTAGACATAGTAGGAATTAGCGAAGTCCGCTGGCCAGAAGCGGGGGATTTTTGGAGTGGAGACTTCAGGGTAATTTTTACAGCATCAGAGGAAGGAAATTCGGGTGTGGGGATAGTTATGCGAAAAAAGATAGGACGACGTGTAGTAAATTACTTACAAAAAAACGAAAGAGTACTTATGGTTAGATTTCAATGTAAACCAGTAAATACAGTAATAATACAAGTATACATGCCCACCTCTGGCTACAGTGAGGAAGAGGCAAAAGCGATTTACAAAGATATCGAAGACATACTAAGGTACGTAAGAGGACATGAAAATTTAATAATTACGGGGGATTTTAATGCAGTGGTAGGTGAGGGTAGGGATGCAGCGATCGTAGGTTTATTTGGTTTAGGCAGGGGAAATACGCTGGTAGAATTATGCGACAAGAACAACTTAACCATCACAAATACATTAATTCAACATCATGCTAGAAGACGATACACGTGGAAGATGCCAGAGATATAAGGAGATATCAAATAGATTACATTATTGTTAGACAATTGTTTATAAATCAAGTAAAAAACTGTAGACGCTACCCGGATGTAGATATAGATACTGACCACAACATCGTAATTATGAAAGTCGCACTTAAGTTTTTTAATCTGAAAAAGAGGAACGGAAAAAGCACTTTGACTTTGAAAAGCTAAAAGTTAAAGATATCCACGAAAGATTTGAAAAACAGTCAAATAAATTGCTGAAAGGTATCGGAGAAATTTCTGATACTAAGGAAGTAGAAACAGAATGGAATAACATTAAATCCAGCCTAGGCATGGCGGCCAGAGATATTCTGGGGTATACACAAAAAGAAAATAAGAAACCATGCATAACACAGGATATCCTGAATTTAATAGCAGAAAGACGAAAATACAAAAATAGATCAGACGAAACAGGAAAACAGAAATACAAAGTCATAAAATGGGAAATTATGCGCAAATGCAGGAAAGCTAAAGAACAATGGATTGATGTAAAGTGCAACGAACTACAAACTAAGATGGAAATAGGAAAGACAGACGAAGCATACAAATTAATTAGGATGAATTTTAGGGATATAAAACCACAGCAAAAATATAAAGGATGTGGGAGGAAAAGTCATTATAAAAAATGTAAAGAAAGTAGCTAGATGGAAGGAATATATAGGGAATTTATATTCAGGAAAGGAATTAACAGCATTAGAACAAGAATCAGACATTGAAAATGATGACCTGGGATATCCTATACTTAGAGATGAGTTTGAATTAGCATTAAAGAGTCTAAAAAATGGTAAGGCGCCGGGTACGGATAAGGTGCAAGCAGAAACTCTAAAAGCCGCTGGACAAGCAGTAACAGAAAGTCGCTTCCGACTTGCAAGCTATATGTTTGAGACCGGCGAGATACCCAAAGATCTCAAACGTAACATCATAGTAACTATACCAAAGAAAAATTTTACAATCAGAGATTATAAAAGCCTACACAAAAAAAAAAATATAGCCCTCCACACCACCCGAATGGGTTATAACTCCGAGATACATTTTAAGGCATATGTTTATTAAAAATTATTTTGTGCTAAAGAACACATCCCTAAATAGTGCCATACAATTTTGAATAATCACTATCCTGAACATGCGTAAGCAAAAATTGAAGGTGGAAACCATTGAAGCTAGCTACTGTTCAATAAAAATTAGAGTCAATCAACTTTTAAGGATATCCTGTTGTATAAACATGGAATTACTACACAGGTTTTGGGGTATATTTAACATTCTAAATACCGTTCATAAAAACAAGAATACTCGTTTGAAGATAGCGATGAATGCAATTAGTTAGTCAAGAATAAATAACGTGGGTAGTCTTTAATATGCAGTTAATGGGAAATTAACTATTATGCAAAATAGAAATTGTACAATATACCTCCTAATAAATTAAATCGATTACTCGTTCTAGCTTTTAACAAGATCAAAAAAATGTGCTAACACTGCATTTATACCATAAACGGATTGGTGTCGTTCATTCAACGTTTATAAATAATTTAGCAGGAATTTTTTACTTTTTGTTTGCATAAAAATGTCAACTATTTTTTTGTTATATAATACTATAATGCGAATGCTTCTCATTTGATTTTTTTAAGTGGCGTCAGAGTACGTGAAGAAATTTTGTAAATCGTTGAATAGGTGTATAATGTTTTATATTTGGGGACTACTATCAAAATAATATAAAATTATATACAATGTGTATCAGTAAATCGCACTATTTAAATGCTTCAGTATGCTTGATACAAAAATCTAAATTCTTCATCAACAACTGACCTTTTCGGTTACTATATTTTATGTTGTCCACGTGCTCAGAGTGTAGACGTTCTGATATTCTGCACCGCATTTTCATTTGCATAACAACGCGACTAAACTTGATTTGAATATAATTGTATAAAATTAGCGAGTTATTACACAGTTGGGTAGTAGAGCGCTCGTTGAGGGGAAAGTGTTATACGAATCATTCCAAGCTAGAATAAATATATTACGTCAAAATGTTTCCGACCCACTACTCTAAATATTCAACCACCCGCTCAGCCCAATGCCGCCCTTTGGCGCAACAATACTAACTTACACTATGCTCAATTTCACTTTCATTGTTATGACATTGTTGCCAAGTTAGTTACAAAATGCTTTAGCATGTCGCCGGAAACACTTAGATGCAATAGTGGGTGGAAACTACCGTTTTGCTAAGTTAAGACGATCTTCCGGATGGCTATTACATTTTATTGTTTTGCACGGTGAACACAGAATTTTTGTAACTAGGTCAGGGCTTGCTTCGATTTCGTTTTTAAATGTGTTTTAAGATAGATGTTAAAATTGCAGAAAGAATTAACTGATATGCTAACTGACTAGGACAAGATTTGACGCATGTATTACGTGAGATTAATATTTTAACTCTATACATGGTAACGTATCTTTAAAGATACGTAGTTTTTATTGTAACGTATTTTGTTAAAACA
The DNA here is from genome assembly GCA_036346225.1 of Platerodrilus igneus. NCBI lineage: Eukaryota > Metazoa > Arthropoda > Insecta > Coleoptera > Lycidae > Platerodrilus > Platerodrilus igneus. The sequence goes on from JARFIW010001660.1 coordinate 2,819,797, forward strand.
AAATAATTTGTGATATATTTCGTATTGTATTCATAAATGCACATATACAATGAAATTTGAAACGTTCTGCGATATGTAGGGTCGTTATCGAAAATACATCTGACAGTAGAACAAAATGTTTGTTTACATATTTACCAAAAACTGAATGCTTATGAGCAAAACTCAGATAAAAACGCTTCAAGTATGTAATTCACATAAATATGCGATGAGAAATAATATGATTTCTTTCAACCACTAGCTAAAAATTTTGTTTCTTTAAGATACAATGCCAGACTAGCCTAAGCTATATTTTTTGTTTATATGCAGCTTTTAGATTCAATCCAAAGTATTCCTTTTAAATAGTAGTGTTTTTCTAGCTATGAAAAGAAATATTACGCCCTTTTTGGGTAGAAGTATGCGTTTAATGGCTATGTCGCCTCTGGAAGCTTGGAAGAGTCAGACAACGATGAATTTGTCAGAAATTATTTATCATCTATTCCTGACTCACACGAAATGTTGCCAATGGAAAACACAGATTTTGAAAATCAAGGGACAACCATTGAATTCGAGGCAACCTAACTTCATCCACAAGTATGAATATTCAAGTAGATCAAATTCGAAACTCAACGGGCACCGAATTTAGAATTACGACGACTATCCGATTCACAAGTACATTTGTCAGCTACCATTTAAAAAGCCCCAAACGAATAAACTTCGAAAATCATTCAAGCTAAAGCAAGTTTCTGCGTCGCCTACAGTACCGAAGAAATCCACAATAAGCCGAGAAATAGAGCTTCAGAGATAAGACCAAAATTGCCTAAAAGAGAAAAATGGCATTTGCATAAGATTCTACAGAATTTGTTATCCTTTTGAAATTTTATGCCGCATGAGATTTTGTCCCCTTATAAATATCTCCATAGAAATATACATGTTATTGGCAATGAGGACAAACGGTATAGATAGGTATTACAAAGTCCGGCCTGGATTAGAACGCATATGTCTAAACTGCCTCGCTATTGAAGAAGGGCAAAGATTTTTCATTGATGCAATTATGGTGTCCTACAAGGGGACCCGTGCAGGAAATAGAAGACAATACATCAAAAATAAACCCAAACAATAAGGGTTCAAATTTTTTATTCGGTGTGGAGTTAGCGGTATTGTTTATAGACTGATAGCGCACCCGCGTTCGATCTGTTCGTTAACAGTTAATAAGTGTCTTATTTTAAACTGCCACGTTGCCAGGAACCTGTTAATATTACCTCTTTACAACACTTCTCGTGACTAACCGCTTGACCACGCCACAATCCTTTATCCTAAGAAATACGTGCGTAACACGAATACATGCAATAAATTATGAGTTATTGTTTTCTGGTTCTTGAGAAAGTATAATGGCAAAACCTTACATGTAAGAATAATTAAATTTAGAATGAGAGAAAAGCTTTTCCTAGCTGGATTCAAAAATCCCATAATTCTAGTGTTAAAATAAAACTTCATGTAACCAAAACGCTCAACAACCGCACAAAAGCTTCAAAAAAAAATCTATTTAAACGAAAGCTCACATGTACCTAAACCTTAAATTAAATAATATCTGTTGGTGCCACGCTTCACCTGGTTTTTAATCCGTCACAGTACTTGCGATACCAGGAAGCTGAAATAAGTAGCCATCCGATATTAAGGTTACCTCATCTAAGCGCACAAAGGTCTTGTTTGCCTCCGCACCGACCGCACAAATTTAGTTGAAGAGTATTTAGACTTAAACATTTAAAACTGACACTTGAATTCATTATGAAATTACACACAAATTTTTACCGCTACCTAATTTCATTAATATATTTTAAAGCATACTCTTAAGCTAAATAAATTTCATATCTGCTTTTAACAAATCAGAGACAAAATACGTCGTAGCAGCAAAAACGTTAAGTTAACAAAATAGCTGGTACTATTCCATTATCAATATACAATTTTTTAAATTTATTCTATGAAATATATATATATATATATATATATATATATATATTTAAAAGACACGTTAACTCTTTCTTTTACAATGATAAATCTTACCTTTAGTCATAAATACCAAAGGTTTGGAAAATCAAATATATAAGGAATCACCTGATATAATAAGCAAAACTATAAGGTTCGAGGTAGTGAATGGTAACGGTTCCGTTGCTTAGTTGGTTCGCGTATGATTATTCACCTTCGGGTCTCGGGTTCGATTTCCAATACAAACCGCATTAAAACTGCTGGCGAGCATTTTTCATAAAAATACACCCTCGTTCAGATGAAAGGTAATGCGTAGGTCCCGTGTGTGAGTGCTGTCACGCATGTTAAAGATCCCTACCTTGCTTGGAATAGCAAGAGTTCGGAAAAATTCAAAATTTCCAAATACAAAAAACTCGCGTCCTGGCCAATGTAGTACCTTCGGCTGGAGCATTGGAAAATAAAATGTAAGGGTATTGTTTATAAGCGACTTCGGGAATCGGGCAGATTCGCGTAAGATTGCCGATCTCAAGGTTTCTGGTTCGATTCTCCACACGGACCGCTTGAAAAATGTTAGGCGAGCATTTTTCACAAAGTACGCCCTCGTTCGGATGAAAGGTATAATGTAGGTCCTGTATGTGAATGTTGTCACGCACGATACACATCCATATCTTGCTTGGAATAACAATACTTTGGCAAAATTCACAATTACTAGGAAAAAACTCTCTTCCGAGCCAACCTAGTACCTAGGGGTGAAACATTGAAAAGTCAAATGTAGGGGTATAGTTTATCACTTTTCTCTTATGGTGCTGAGGATGCATAATAGTCACGACTTTAATGAATTTGAACATAAAGTTGGCCAGAAGATTGTCGTAGCACCATGGCCATCTTTTCAAACTTAACATTGTAAAGTGATATATTTTGACAACTAATTCACCTAGTTTGCATGGGTAACTTATCTACGAAGTGACTTTGGAATTCTCAACCTGGATACCATACAGACCAACAAAATGCGCGACTATGATATAATCTCCGACATACTTTAGGACTAAAATCCCACAGGTGAAATTTGAATATCTTCGGCCAATTATTAAACATACGAGTGTAAACAATGCCTGGTGGCTTTATAAAAGAGAATGTTCCATATTGAATATAAAGAAAAACTTGCATCTAAAAACATTTAAGTATGACATAATACGTTTACTGATCATGACTATTAAGAGAAGAATTGGCAGACGATTTTCTTAGGAAACCCCAGCATATACCCGACTGGACGACGTCGGTCACTTTCCAACAATTACAACAAAAAGCCATTGCAGATTATGCCCGAAAGGTCAAACGACATTTTTATATCAAAAATGCAACGCACTGTGTTTAATAAAAGAGCGACATTGTTTTATAAATCACGATGAAAACGAATAATGTTCTTTATATATGTAGTTATTGTCAGTTTGTATATTAAAAGGAAATTAAGATTTTTTTGTATGTTTTTTTGACACCAAGCTACTACAGTGTCTCTTAAGATGCAACTCTTATGTTATTTTATAATATAGTGGAAACAAAACACTTGCAGTTAAGCTAAACCATATACATCTAAAGTTTTTTTGGTGTATCAGATTTTTTTGGTTATTTTTAGGTGTCAGCCAAGTAAAAGGTTAAAATTGTTGAAGCTTGATCTTCGGTAGCATAAGTAAACTGCGGCTACGATTTTAACTACTTTGCCTTCAAACAAGATTTTTTGCCAAATGAAAATCGTATGCTATTTATTATTTTTCTTTTGATTTGGTAATAATAAATACGTTTTCATTAATAAAATGCATAAAAAACTAGATCAAGTGATAAAAAGTGTATCACCAAAACACTTCTCTAAATATCGAGTAAATCTAGAAAACAGGCGTCAAATATCAAAAAGAAGTCGAATACGCGACTCCATCTTATAGCAAACGATAACATGTGAAAGACACAAACAAAATTTACTGACATAGAGTTTTAGGTAAAGCGTTTGAAGGAGTGTTCTAGGAATTGCAAAAGAAATTAAATAAAAACAACTAATAATAAAGCTTTACCAAAATATTGTAGCCAGAATAGGTATTTTTGGAATCTAAGGGATTAAATTAGGAAAAGAGAGGAGGCTGACACCAACATATTGATATACACCTGAAAGGAATCATTACAAATGCATTCGTAATAGTCAGGACCGAGAAGTAGCACTAAAAATAGGAAAGACTAAATATGAGCATTATATTTTCCTACTATGAGGAGAAGCGAACATGCTTAAAGATTGTATTAAAACTTGTATAAAATTTCGCAAAGTTCAGTGTTAGGAAAACAAAAGAGAAGATTAATTAAAAGAACAGAAAGGAACTCTTGGCTTAAGTTCAGTTCAAAATACCGCTAGTTCATTTATGTAATTTTTTTCCAAATATTTGTGCTTCAGTTTATAAGCCTTTTCAACTATTACGACATTTGGAAAGCTAATCTTGTGGAAAGTGCAATTCACTCTTAATTTATATGGTGTTATTCCTTTCTAGTAAATCGATATTTGATTATAAAAGCTATTTTTCATTGGCAACACTTATAAAATGAAAGAATGCAAAATCGAAACAAAATGAAAAAAATTATTGTTTAATTTTCTTTCACTACGTGATAGCTTCCGGGTTACATGTCTCAGCTGCTTGTTTCCGCTTCTCAACGAAATACCGCACTTCTCCAAAAAGGAAATAACAATGACTATCATTAATATCAATAGAAGAAAATCTTCAGGACCGGGCAAAATATCGAAGGATGATTTTCAACACATCAGCAAAACCATGATGGCATGTTTTACTGATATCTACAACGAAATTACTCGACACTATCACTACTCATAAGCTTGGAAACTTGCAACAGAACACCATAGGAAATATGCTCGAAAAACTAATCCTATACCAGCTCGAGACTTATCTACTCATAAGACAAGGACCAGAACAAGGCGAAAGTGGCGGTAGTAATAACTATAGGCAAAAAGAACACATTTAACAAGGTGCAGCCCACTGGACCGTTATAGAAATTAGCACTAGAACATCAAAGACCAATTCACCATCTTCTACTAATGGAGAGCTATCTGAAGAACAGAAAGCTACAGGTAAGAGTAGAAGAAACTCTTTCCGAACCAGTTACAATGACTGGAGTCCGTTTATCAGCTGTTCTATTTGACGCCTACACGCTAGACATCCTCTGCAGAAACCAAATCACATGCCGCCTCTACACAGACGACACACTCCTTATGGCGAAGAGCAACCACCCACGATTCGCCACGAAGAAACTACAAAGCAACTAGGCGACCTACCCGAATGGTGTGACAAGTGGAGGATTGCACTAAACCAGGACAAATCTGAGGCTGCTATCTTCTCTAGACATCACACTCTGTTCCACGATACACCAAATCTGAGAGGCTGCAACCTCTTGTGGAAATTCACTACCAAACGCCTAAGAATCCACATAGACCGACAACTCAACTCCGACAAGATCGCGAACGCAAACAAAACTGTGTAGCGGGATAGGTGACAACTGTTACGGCGATCGTAGTCTGATGGTCATCTTATAATTAGGTTTAGAATCATGATATAGAAACGTAATTTTCCAAAAATAAAAAAAAATCATTTTGTGACGTGCGTTTTACATGTTCACTTTTCCTAAAATCCATTACTTATTGAAAAGGTCCGGGATTAAAAGAGGCACGTCATCATTTATGTTATAAATATTGCTAAAGCAAGGATGAACTGCTTGCGGTTTATGATTCTTCTTTAAAAATCCGTGTGAGCTCATATACCTTTTATTCATACTGACCGCTAATTAAATTTAAATTGTTCCACATATAATATTACGTGGTTATGACACATTACAATTTCGCACATAAATATTTTAAATGTAGTAATAGTGTTTTACATTTTAAAGGACGCTTCCCACTGGTTATATAAAATATAGCAGAAGGACGTAATAGTTGGAAAGCATCGGACTCGTAGGTATGTAGCAAATAACAGTGAAAAGGATTGAAAATTGAACTCTAGGATTACTAAGCAAAATTATGTCTTAATGGATAATAGTTTCTTAGTTAGTATGGAATTTAGAAAGACTGTATTGAAAAATAATTCTAAGGATTATTTTATAAACAAGAAATTACCTTACAACCTTCGCACGTAAAAGCACCAAAATGAAATCCTGCTGCCGGTTCCCCGCAAACCTTACAGGTCTGGTTCATCTGCAAAACAAAAGTTATTTACATAAATATCAATAAATTGCGCTTTAAGCTTAAGTTTAGATTAATGTAATGTACTACAACTCCAGGGCGATTAGTCAACATATTTGCGTATCATATACAGTTCAAAAAAACCGTTTTTTGGAAATTTACAATACTTGAGCATCTACTTGGTTATTAGATTATTCAAATTCCGAACTTTATGAGATATTGCGGTTACAGTTAGATCGCGACCCGGATGTATTCGTAATAATTAAAGCATATAAATTTATTATGCACCTATTTGTTTATTGATTAATAATCGTGTGGAAGATATTTGAAATTTATTTAACAAAAGTCGAAAAAATTTTGCAAGTGCTTACTAAATGCTCATATTTACTAAGAGACTTACTTGCCGAAGATAAATGTACTTGTAGATTGTTATGTCAGTGTTACATAAATCATAACTAATAAAAGAAATGTATTCTATCAAAATGCAATAAATAAATAATTGATTTATTAAAAATTGTTCGAGTCGTATACAAATCGACTTCTCTTAGCTCTAATGCTGAAATTCGATTAAATTCTTTGATAACAAACGCTGGATCTACATATTTGATTATTTTTAAAACGATTGTGACGTCCCCTCAATACGAATGACGTATAATATGATGTGAAACAGAACTTAGATGAATTACCGCAAGATTGATGTAAGTTTTTGATACACCGAACAACCGTTCTGAATGGACCTGCACCTCGAAGAAGGTCTAGATTTCTAGAACGGGTACAATTGCTTGCATGCTCCATTTAACTAAAGAGCTGAAGTACGAAATTAGTGGGGTCTTAAGTGAGGAAACTGACAGAGACAGGTTCCCAAAAGAGTGCAGCAGCTCTTTTGGTACTTAGAGCGGCAGAGACCATATGTGTAGGTATGGCATTCTAAGACACAATACTGTGATGTGGAAGGTAAGGATAAACCACGACATTATATCGCAAGTACACAGCGTACTTAAATTGTTATTTAAGGTAATGGCATTCTCTGAAACCATTTGCGAGTTGGAGCGTGGATTGCCAGAAGTATAAAGCAAGTAGGTAAGCTGAAAAACTTGAAAATTGAAATGATAGATTAGTATTAGACGTAGCAGAGATCAGCAAAGTTCGGTTGCCCAAGGCAGGTGATTTTGGAGAGGAGACTTTAGGGTAATTCATACAGGATCAGAAAAAGGAAATTCGAGTGTGGGTATAGTTATGAGAAAAAAGATAGGATACTGCTTAGAAAATTACTTACAAAAGAACAAAGGAGTACTCATTGTTAGATTAGAATCTAAACTGGTACATACAGTATCGAGCTTTAGTGAGGTAGAAGTAGAAGAGTTCTACAAAGATATCAAAAACATACAAAGATACGTAAAAGGACATGAAGATTTATGAATTGCTAGGGATTTTAATGAAGTGGTAGGTGAGGGTAGGCAAGAACTGGCAGTAGGCTTATTTGGGTTCGGCACGAGAAACAACAGAAATAGGCTGGTAGAATCTTCCGACAAAAACAATTTAACCATCACAAACAAATTCTTTCAGAACCATGTTAGAAGATGATACACGTGGAAGATATAGGAGGATATTAAATCGATTGCATTATTATTAGAAAATGATTTAAGAATCAAGTAAACAACTAGAACCTACCCAGATATATATAGACACTTACCACAACATCGTAATTATCAAGGCCGCTTTTAAATTTAAAAATTTGAAAAAAAGAACGGAAAAATTAACTTTGACTTGAGAAACTAAAAGATAAAGATATCCACGAGAGATCCGAAACAAAGTTAAATGAATTGCTGAAACATATTGCAAAAATTTCTGTTTCTAAGGAAGTGGAAACAGAATACAATAACATTAAATCCATCTTAGACATGGCGACCAGAGATATTCTGGGGTATACAGAAAAGGAAAATTAGAAATCATGCATAACAAAGGATATTCTGAATTTAATAAGAGAGAGACGAAAATACAAAAATAGACCAGACGAAGCAGGAAAACAGATATAAAAATACATAAAATGGGAAATTATTCACAAATGCAGGAAAACTAATGAACAATGGATTGACGAAAAGTGTAAAGAGATACAAACTAAGATGGAAATAGGAAAACAGACGAAGCACACAAACTAATTAGAATGAGTTTTAGGGATATAAATCGTATACCAAAAATATATGGGGCGCGGAAGGAGACATTATTATAGATAATGTAGAAAAAGTGGTGACATGGCAAGAATATATAAGGAATTATATACAGGAGAAGAACAAGAATCAGATATAGAAAAGGATGACGTGGTATATCCTATATTTAGAGATGGGTTTGAACTAGCAATAAGGGTCTGAAAAATGGTAAGGTGCCGGGTATAGATAAGGTGCAAGCAGAAACTGTAAAAACCGCTGGACAAGCAGTAACAGAACACCTCTTCCAACTTGTAAGCCATATATACGAGAGAGGCGAGATACCCAAAGATTTTAAACTAAACATCATAGTCACTATATCAAAAAAGAGGAGCTTGGGGAGCCGTGAAAATTTTCGAACAGTAAGTTTAACAGCACACCTGTCAAAAATATGAACTAGAATTATACAAAAACGGATGGAAAAGCGGGCTGAAGAAATAATAGGAGAAATTCAATTTGGGTTTATGTGAAACAGAGGAATACTCAACGCTACTTTAGTTCTGATGGTAGTAATGGAGAATAGAGGAGAAAAAGAAGAAAGCGTGTATATTGGGCTTGTAGATCTGGAAAAAGCATTTGACAATGTAAAATGAAATAAATATACACGAAATACTCAAAAAAATTGCAATGAGTTTTAAGAATAGACGGAGTGTGCATAACTTATACAAAGAGCAATCAGCGGTAAAAGAATTAGAGCAGGAACTTAGAAAAGTAAATGTTAGGAAAGGTGTAAACAAGGGCGAGACAGGCATGCGCCCTATCCCCTTCAATTTTTAGCATGTACATCGAAGAGGCAATGAATACTGTCAAATGCAGAAAGACATGTGGAATTATTGTGCAGGGATAAAAGATTGATATGCAAAGATTTGTAGACGATATACTGGTATTAGCATCTAGAAAGAAAGAGTTGAAAGCAGCTCTGAATAAAATGGATGCAGTTCTAAAAGAGAGTTACGAAATGAAAATTAACAAAAATAAAACTAACTTACTAGTATGCAAAGGAGACAAAATAAATCAAAAGCTAGAATACAAATAGGAAACGAGAACTTACAAGAGATTAAGAATTTTGGCTACCTTGGAAGCCAAATAACGCAATATGGGAAAAACGCACAAGATATAAAACAAACATTAGCATAAAGTCGTGCTACATTTAAGAAAGAAAAAACGACTACTACGTTCAAAAACAACAGACATAGAAACAAGGAAAGGATTGCTTAAAACATATGTGTGGAGCACAGCACTGTACGGCTGTGTAACCTGGAAAACAGGAGAAGCGAACAGGAAAAAAATAAAAATCTTTGAAATGTGGTGCACAGACGCATGATAAAGATATCTTGGACAAACAAAGTTAAGAACAAAGAGGTTCTAGAAATTGTAAAAAATATATGGAAAACAGTAAAAATAGGAAAGGTAGGATAATAGGTCACATACTAAGGCATGAGGGAATTGTACGGAATGTATTAGAAGCAGAGATAGAAAAAAAGGAGGTAGAGGTAGACCTAGGTTAGACTATTGCACACCCCTAGTCAAAGATGTAGGCTGTGGGAGTTTCAATGAAATGTGTAGGCCAGCTCAAAATAGAAATCAATGGAGGTACGCGTCCAACCAGTTACAAGACGGAAAACCTAATGACGAACAAAATTAGTTGTACTTGTTACGTTCAAAACGCTGCAAGCGTTTTTTTCTGGATGAATATTTATTCATCCAACTTTTATTTAAAACTCCTTAAAATTTCTAAACAAATCATAAAAGCTATCGATCAACAAGCTCGATTTTCTGCCTATTGAATTAATGCTATTTTATAAAAATTTTCAAGTATAATCTCTATAATCGTTTGCCTTATAAAACAGCTGCTTAGCCAACTTCACATTACAAAGTCGCTACAAATAAATTTCAGCACCTGCAGTGAAAACATTTCAATTACAGCTGCACATGACAGCACGGCTTTTTTTTTAAAGATAAAACCACTTAACCATCTGCCTAGTAAATGACCACTTGGAATGGGTTTGTTATCTATACAGAGTTTATACTGTTTTCCTGTAGCTGTTCAGGTATTTCGAAGTAATAAGGTTGTTTTTCTTTGTTTACAAATTCTTTATTAACATATTATCTCCGTGTTGGCAAGTTGTTAAGCAAGTAGTGCAGCTGCTATTTGAGAATTCTACACACTTGTTCTTTATGCGATATTTTTGAATGCCAAATAACTACCTCCAACATGGTTCTTTTCTTATAAATACAGACCGTCCTTTGAAAGCGGTACATTGACTAGAACATCCTCTTAACGAAAAGACAGTAAAGTCGCGCTTTTGAAATGCGTTTGTGCTAGTACATTTGTTCCAGTCTCAGCCGTAGACGAATGCAGCCGCATTTCCTGAGAGGGTACCCAAAAGAGGATAGCTGCAGGTACAAAGTATTTTCTATTTGCTTTATTTGTGGCTGTTTTGGAAGACAAACGTTTCTTTTTTGGTTGATTTCGCACTAAATTGCATACTTTACGCTACCAAATGCACACTGCAACATGAACAATTATGTACCTTATTCTTAAAGCTAGCGTTAGAAGACTTTCTACTGTTTACTTTTCTGTTAACATCAACAACTTCCTAGGTACTACTTGATTAAGATATTAAAAAATATAATGTTACGTTATTTCCTAAATTTACAAGGTGCACTCGTCAAAGTAGAAGTTACTGCAAATTTTATGTATAATTTCTTCTCGTACATATTTAGGACTGGAAATATACTGGCACGTAGATACGTAAGTGGTATTTAGATAATTAGATTTTATCGCTATTTTAAATGGATTATATCTTTATGTTATGTAGTAAGCAAATTTACGCTTTATACGCATCACGTTATACAGGACGATTACGCAAATTATTGGATTCTGTTGTTTTGTAAATATCCCTTTTGAGACTACGTTTATTAAAGGTGTGTGAATAAAATTACATGTTGAAGTTTCCTATCCGTTCTTTCAGTATCACCCGCGACACTACGACGTTTTTGAGCTAGCCCGAATTCTAATTCGTTTGGATTTCGATTCTACTATTTTGTTCCTGTTTTGGTGCGGTATTCGGTGTAGACGATTTCTTTACTGACTTTACTACTTTCTTTCGTGTGCATGGAATACCGTATGATACTTAAACCTAATGATTATTATAAACAACTACAGGTGTTGGCTTTGTCATATTTTTAATTACTGTTAATTGTGCCAAAGGATTTATTGGAAACCTATTAATTCCGCAAATATTCAAGTTTGGGTAATCTTAGTAGCCGTAGGTTGGTTAACCTCTTTCACATACCACTGCATATTGGAGAAATAGAGAATATATTTATAAAACAATAATAGTGGAACCGAGCTGTATCTAACAAGATAGAGCAGCGACTATGTTCGAAGACAACAAACATGCAAACAAGGAAAAAGTGTTTAAAAGCAAATGTGTGGAGCACAGCACTGCATCGCTATGAAATAAGGACAGTAGGAGAAGCAGACGAGAAAAAGGTAGAAACCATTGGAAATGTTATGCTTCAGATGTATAATGATGATAGCATGGACAGAAGGTTAATAACAATTTCTTAATTTTTACCAGGTGTATCTAAAAATATTATGATCTTTACTCTGAGGTTCGTATGTAATTTCTATACCTGTAGCATTTGAATTCAGTTCGTTGAAAAATTCAATATTAGATTTAGTAATGACAATGGCAGTAAAAATCCATTTACTCTGATCATTTTTACTTTTAGATTTGATTAGTTTCTTTCAAATAAAGTCGTTTTTAAAGTAACTTGCACATTTCAAATAATGAATTTTCTATGACTGTTATATGTAAAATTCTCAAAAATTGTAAAAATAAAAGTAAAATTTAAAAACTGGTAGATAGACAACCTTTCAAATAAACATCACTAACGATAATATTACATTCACTGATCTTCCTTTTTATAGCGCTGCTAAGGGTCTTTATAATATATTCACACAAGTATTATTTTAAAATTGCTCTTGTTAATATAAATATGAGTAAAGATTTGTTACGTAGCCCAGGATGCACAAGTTGTAGAAGTGGGTAATTTATGAAATTAGTTGTTTGAAGCCCGGATGTTTTCAAAATTATACTGCTCAGATTACAAATTAAAAAAGACATTGTTCATTTCAAATATGATAAAAATTAAAAATTTGTAATCGTCAATCACATTTTTGGAATTAACCACCAGCTTAAATTAGCCAATGACAAATTGTTGAAAGTGGTGCTAACGTATTTATCCTTGAATGCTCATAACTTAATTGAAATAGTTTATTACAAAGGATCACTTTTAGGCACTGGGATTGGCCTGATGACTTTATCTGGTTTCCTTTATCTCTTACCCTAACGTCTAATAAGCATACAATGTTTATTGTCTCCATGCAAGTAGTTCCAGAAATAGTACATATAAGCTAATATTTAGTACCAAAGCAACAATTCGCTTTATTTTGCGGAAATCGTCAGCTTGCCTATTGAAGGAAATATCATTGGACGTTCAAAGCAACATTATTAAGGAGTATATGTTCAGAAGGATTCTATAACCCCTTTAGTTGCTTTACATAAGTTTACTACTGATGTTGATCAGTAAACGGTCGAAACACGCATTAGCTTTTTACAATAATTTGTCATAAAGATCTCTCACTATACTCAATTAAATCGTATCACGTTGTTCCCAGTCATTAAGCATTTATTAGTTATTAAATTTAATAGGTTTGTGCATATGACGGCTAGTAGCGGACTGAAAAAGGTGACATCAAAACAAAAGTCGGCAATTTATGTTATTAAATGATTGGAACTAGGATAGTTACCACTCAAACCACGAAAACTAGATTTAAAGAAAACATTGCTCATTTCGAAGATGGTAAATATGAAAAAGCGCTAGTCGCCAATCTTATATTTGGAACCAGTCACCTGGTAATCTAGCTAACTGAAAACTATAAAAAGTCGTGCCAACGTATTCTTCGTAAAATGCCTAAGACTCAACTGAAAAATATTAACGCTAAAGATCTGTCTTAAGTACTGAAATGAGGTTTATGGCTCCATCAGGTTTGCTTTCTAACACCCAATAACAATGCAACGTTTGTTTGTCGCCATCCCATTCTAGAAACAGTATAAATAAATTATAGATTTAGTATTAATGTGCTATGTATTGTGGAGATCACCAGTCTGCTGCGTACTGAAGTGGAAATCTTTGGGTATTCAAAGAAAAATTGGTTGTTTGCTCGAAAAATTTACTTTAGCCGACGTAGTAAGGAGAATATGTTCAGTAGGGTTCAAAAGCTTCTTTATTAGTTACACAGCGTCAGTACTAGCGTTGACCACTTTGTGGTCGAAATTCTATTAGCTTTCAATAAATTGCGATTAAAAAGTTTTTTATATTTAATTTAAATCGTGCACGAAGTTCCATTTTTCAATCATTCATTTATCGTCAAATTTAATAGGTTTACGCTGTGCTATATCGAGCCTGCAACGGACAAATAATGAAAAACCTAAGATCATAACAAAATATACTTTAAGAACCTAGATACGTCAAAAAATGGTAAATGCATTTATCACCAGTTAATAGTGGAAACTTTAGAGCGACAACGAAATCAACAATAAACAAAGCTGATGTATCCTGATGTATCCGAAACTTTTTAGTTGCATTGAATAAATAGAATTAATATAAATAAGCAAAACACTCCAAATTATTCAGGTGTTTTTTTAAATATAGGCGACAATAATAATTAATTATACAAAATGCACTTGCAAATATTGTACTTACTTACATACATATACATATAATTATACTTTTATAAAGGAATTTCCTTAATAATTTTAAATATTTTAATTTAATTTTATAGTTCGTTGACCTATTCTGTGTTTTTATGTTTTATAACTTTATAATTATCTAAAATACAGAGATTTATTTTTAGAAGTTGCTCATAAATCACCATATATTTCATACTGCACAAATAAAACGGGGGAATCCAAGCACTAAATTTATGAAAAAATCTTTTGGCAGAAAATCTGTTTATATCGAAAATGACTTTAATTAAACAAATCATCTTTCAGTTGACTTTCTTCCAATAAGTAAAATTTAGTGTCCATTTCAACGACGGTATACTAACCAATGTTCTCTTAAAATTTTTATTTTTATAATTTTCAAAAAGTTAATTATAAAAAGCCCGAAAAACAACTTTAAGATCTAATTGATTTCCTTTAATATTTGTTATTTCGTAATAATATGTAATTTTTACAAAATATAAATTTGTACTAGGTATTATAAATACTAGATAATGTAGTTTCCTTTAAGGAATACGTTTAAAACATTAGCCCTATAGCAAATTATTCCACTTAATTCTAGTAGGGATTTTAAATATATAGAAGATCGCTTACCAACAAGAAGCAGTTCACAGACATCAGAAAATGTTGCAACATTTTTCTATGGCACACTCGATTTATTATTTAATCTGACAGATTATTAATTTTAATGTAGCAAATATATTTTGCTGCGTTCATAATTATGAATTCTACTGTACCAATCTTATTTATTTTAGTTAACATTTGTCTTCATGAGAAATTCCAATTGCTTTTCTATTTTGTGATTGAAATAAATATGTAGCTTTGTAATTATACTTCAGTAAGAATTCTAGTATTTAAAACATTAAAGGTTCACATTTTTAAGAAAATGTTTGGTGCATTTTGATAAATACTTTATTTCAATAGACTGCGAAGGTTCCGAGCGCCCTTCGTAAATGTATAAATAGTCAGTTTACGCATTAGAACAGTATTCCCACCCACAGCCAAGGTGAGTCCTGCAGTGTCCTTCGCCCAGGCGACTCGCGGGGAGCCGAGGCCTAATACTTTTGCAGCCGCTACTGTCCAGCTAGCAGCCAAGCCGTCTTCACCGACCTACCTGCAGCCGCCGCCGCCCAAGAAGAGATGCGAATAGTACATGTGATGGCCCTTCTGTCTACCGTGGACCTAGGGAAGATCACCGAGGTCATCAAGATGATTACCGCTGCCCTCACCGGAGCCAATACAACGGGGGAAATCCTGACAGCGCTGTTCAGCTGTCTGCCAGACATCATAACCATTTTTAAACCATATGGCTAACAAACGAAAACCTTTATTTCTACAGGTAGCGTACTGAAATGTTAACGGGCTCCTAGCAAAGAAGCTCCAGCTCATCGAGTTTGCAGAGAGATACAAACTGGACATCGTGATGATGAACGAGACCCATTTCCGAAAAGCCGATAACCCAAGAATAGCAAACTACCAACCCACTACTGTCACAACGGAGGAAGACCCGACATCTTGGACATCGCAGTCATCAAGGATTTAGCGCTGTCAGTCCAGCTCAACGCAGTCAACAAATTGGACTCGGACCACTACCCAGTACTAATGTGTGTAGGCGAAGATTTCACCGAAGAGGAGGAGCGACCAAGGAAGACCACCTGTTGGACAGCATTTACGAATCACCTCCAGGAGACCATCCCACCGATCCCAACCCTCAACGCGGCAGACGAAGTGGATGCAGCAGTGGACCTACTGACCAGAGTCATCCAGTCATCCATAGAGGCGGCAACCAAGACAACGATGGTACACAGACAGCACCAGCAGATCCCAGACGACATCAAACAGCTCATTAGGGAGAAGAACCGTGCCAAGAAGAACTACCAGCGATTCTGGGACCCAGAAGACAGGAACGGCTACTACGACCTACGTACCCAGGTAAGCGTCTCCTTGCAGGAACACCGGAACGAACAATGTAGAAGGAAGATCGAGTCACTAGAAGAAGACGACCATTCACTCTGGAGGATGGTGAAGATCTCGAAGAGGAAGTCAGCACCAACGCCGCCAATCCACGGAGAAAATTTCATAGCTTATACAGAAAAGGACAAGACCTAAGTTTTTACAGACCATCTGGAACGACAGTTCACCCTGAGCTACACTGAAGCCGATCTCGACTGGGTAGAGAAAGTCTGCAGAGCTGTCACAGACTGCTTAGAAAAAGACGGACGGCCAGTACCTGCCTCACGTGACTCCCCTAAAGGAGAAGCTCATCAGAAGAGTGATGATCCGGAAGGCACCAGATCCCGACGGCATCCTAGCCAAAGCCGTCAAACTACTTCAGGTAAGAGCGAAAGCCATACTACTGGCCATATTTAGCGCCATATTACGTCTGCGTCATTTCCCTACACCCTGGAAGTGCGCAGACGTAATTTTGTTACAGAAGTCTGAGCAGTCTACAACCTTCCCGCAGAACTACCTTACATGTGATTTTCCAATGCTCCACCCGAAGGTACTACATTGGCCAAAAAGTGAGTTTTCTTTACCTGAAAAATTTGGAATTTTGCCGAACCCTTGCTGTTTAGAGCAAGGCAGGGTTCTTTAACGTGCGTGACAACACTCACACACAGGACCTCGATTTTACCTCTCATTCGAACGAGGGTGTATTTTTCTGAAAACTGCTCGCCTAACATTTTTCAAGCGGACCGTGTCGGGATTCGAACCCGGGACCTTGGGCGTAGTAATCACACACATACCAACTACCCGCAGAACTATTGCTCTATCAGTCTCCTACCGGTTTTCGGCAAGTTAGCGGAGGGTGTCGTACTTTGACGGCTACGGGACGAAGTCGAAGAGCGAAGGGGCATCCCCAAACAGCCGTTCGCCTTCAGATCAGGCCATTCAACCGTTCATCAAATCCGGCGTCTCATGGGGGTCGTCACCGATGTCTTCAACAGGAAGCATTCCACCGGCGTCATCTTCCTTGATGTTTTCAACGCCTTCGACCAAGTGTGGCATCAGGAACTTCTCTACAAGCTGATAGTGTTGGACATCCACCAAGGACTGGCAAGAATCATCGCATCGTTTCTGGACCGAAAAAGTTTCCGAGTGAAAATAGGCAGTTCCCATTCTTCAGCTCGACAGATGAAAGCCGGCGAGACCTCAAGGCACGCTCCTCTCACCACTGCTCTACTCGCTGTTCACTCGCGACGTGCCGAAGGCTAGCGATACCTACCTGTCTCTCTACGCCGACGACACCGCCGTAGCCACCAGATTACTAGCCCCATGGTTAGTGACAAGAAGACTTCAGGAAGCCGCCACTGCCTTGAAAAGCGCCATGCTCCTGACAAAGAGGAAGCTTCAACCAGATCAGGACATCGTGATTTTCAACGAGCCCATCCCGTGAAAGCCGCAGGCCAAATACTTGGTAGTAACCATCGACCGAAGACTCACCTGGGGAGCCCACATCGCCAACAGTGTTTCCAAAGTCAACGCAGCAACAGCCAGCCTGTACCCGCTTCTCAAAGAAGAAGTCAACTCAACATCGCCAATAATATCAGACTCTACAAGACTATCATCAAACCGCCCCTTACCTACGCATCGGCAGCGTGGGGCTACGCAGCCAAGTCCCACATCAAGAGGCTGCGAATCGTCCAATCGAAGAACCTGCGCATGGCACTCAACGTCCCATGATACGTGAGGAACGACCAGCTCCACTCCGACGTCAACATCCCAACGATGGCGGAATTCATCAAGCCAGCTGCAAGGAAGACTTTCGGCTGAATGGCTTTTCATGACAACCCCCTATCAGAACAGCCGTGGACTACGACGAAACCGAACCGATGAAGTATAGAAGACCGAAGATAGTAGTTATAGATTAGCATAGTTTAATTTATAATTGAAATACCTTAAATCAGCTGCCATTAGGACAGCAAGATAACACTTAATTCTTTTCACATTAGTCAGACTAAAAATGTAAAATTTTTTCCAAATTCAAATTTCAAAACACCAATTAGATTAAGAGTAGAGATTTGTAATTGTAGCTCAATAAAGAATATGTCAATGTCAATGTCAGAACAGTGTTTTTGGTTGAAACATCTAGGCGTAAAATCCAGGGGAAGATGAGGAATCATTAGGGGCTCTCACGCAAATCTTGGACTTCGTGCAGAAGGCGTTAAAGAAGGGCTTTTGAAAGATAGTAGTTGCGAACCGCGGTTTGTTCTGTTCCTAGAAAGATATTTTGTCCCTCTTAGACATCAGTTAAAATATTTCAATAAAGTGGATAATAGTCCTATATTTTTTAGAAATTTTGATTATGTTAATTTTGGTTAGAAGTTTAATTGGTGAAGAGTCTTAAAAAGCGTTTCGCTAGGTAAAGTGTTTATTCAGTTTAGAAAAACTTACTTTATTTGTTCAAAAACGAATATTAGGTTTAAATGAAAAATGTGTGATATTTTATACCCTCAAAGATGTATGCGATTAAATATTATAACAGAATTTAAATGACGATGTAAGATATTAATTTTCAGTTTCTGTAAATTTTTCATAACGTACATTCTTGAGATTGTTGTTTGCTCAACTTTAGACCAAATATATTTATAAAGTGCTAACTACATAACTAATAAGCAACATGCTTTAGAATATTTAAGGAAGTGTTTTGAATAAATTTAAGGTTGTAGTAGAGCCGTTTATAACTATTAAAATGCCTTTTACATACTATTTAGTAAAATAGCCTATCTTAGTGCGGAATTTCTTGCTGTTTTAAATGATTTGTTTTTTCTTAATACTGAAACAAAATTAGAATATAATAATTTCTTTTTATTAACATAGGGATGTCAAACGAACCTTATTGTACATATGTGTGGAAACTTATTTAATCTGCAACTAAAGAAAATAGAACATTACTTGCAATTCATTTTATTATTACTTGATTTAATAAGTAATTACGCTTATAAAATTATGGTGTTGAACAAAGAAAAAGAAAAAAAAACAACATTTTTTTATTGAAGTTTTGTTAAAGACACAAACGGCGTCCTTGTAAATAATGTTTCTATTTCTGTGTTTTCCAGTACCAGTCGAAAATCTAGGTAGCTAAGTTTCGGTAAAGTAATTATTACTGTTGTTCGGTATTCGAGTTTGGAATTTATATCTGTAAAAGGAGGTCAGTCGCTTTGGTGATCATGAAAAATTCGGTGGCGTCCATATCACTTTAATTGGTCACCATTTCAACCCCGGCCTAGCTCATACCTACTGCGAGTCCAATCAGCTATCCGTTAATTTCATATTACAACACTTGTTAGCATGAGCTTTCTATGTAAACGGGAATCTCGAAATTTCGTGGAGTCTCTATGCATCCACGGACTATTCAATGAGAAAATATTGTTTTAGTAATACTCTGGTTCTCAATTACAATGATAATTAATTACGGACAGTACGAAAAATCC
This sequence comes from Platerodrilus igneus, assembly GCA_036346225.1. NCBI lineage: Eukaryota > Metazoa > Arthropoda > Insecta > Coleoptera > Lycidae > Platerodrilus > Platerodrilus igneus. The sequence goes on from JARFIW010001660.1 coordinate 2,839,421, forward strand.
GCAAGACCACAGCTGGTGTTGCTGAAAAGGATGCCTAATTGGACTCGATTACGTATATCGATTTGCTATTCTGAAGGTAAGTCTGCAGTAGATAGCCTGGTGTTTTCGTTTTATAAACATTGAATGTGAAATGTGCGAGATGTAACTGCATCTTTCTATTGGTTTTCATCATCCCGATTTTTTCAACATTCCGACTGGTTGGTTGATTTTGTGGTAGCTCTAAACAATAAGGAGCTCTTGAATTCTGAAATCTTAAATTTATGCTTTCACATACTACGTACATGAATAAAAACCAAACTAGGGCTTGTAAAAATAGCTTTTTCTTTTAACAGAAAGGCGTCTTTAAGTTGATAGAGTTGTTTCAGTTTTATGAACGCTATTGTTAATTAATGTTTCATGTACTTACTAAGTAATAAACAGCCGTTGTCTTTGAAAGTGGTGTAAGTCCATTTTCACAAAAAATTAGTTAATAATAAAAATTAATACATTTTACTATGACCTTTTTATTTATAACCTTTTTCCAAAAAAATCTATTAAAATTTTCATTGTTTTTATCATTACAAATTTACGTAGTTAATGAAGTTACAAATATAATTACTTTGAAAATGGTGTACGTCTACTTTCCTCAAAGACACACTACTATTTAGATCAAAATTGTACTACATAATTTCTTCAGTGCATTTTGATATATGGTGTAACATTGTAAATGACATTAACATTTTTATAGTTTCTCAAAATTTCGGTTTTTCCCCGTTTTATTATAGAATATAAAGTCACTCTATGAAATATAGTAATATGTCGTATTTGTTCACTGAATCTTAAGGTCTCAACGTATTATTACATTTAAAACTATTAAGTGTTAAGTGTGCATTTCATATTATATTATTATTAAAATGGAAAATTGCAATTTAGAATCGGTCAGTGATTCAGGTGAGTATTTACAGAAAAAAATCTTATGTTGATGCATGTCATTCTACATTTTAATTAATTTTAATTGTGTATCATTCTTCCTTCACAGAAATCATCCCAATGAATATAAACAAAAAAAGAATCCTAAAATCAGATACTGAAAGCAATTCTGATCAAAATAATTGTTATTTAAATAAATATTTTAAAAGAAAGAGAATCATACAGCCCATGCCGAGTTCAGATGATAATGCTTCTTCAGATAACCACGGTTCAGATTCTATGAAAGAGAATAATAATATAAATACACAAAAGAACAGAAAAATGAAGCGCAACAGTGGACAAAAATATTACACGAATACAGGTAAAATAGTTTCAGCCAAAAAATTTGAAAATATAGACTGCAGGTGTGTTAAGATTTATTAAACTTATATACATTCATTTATACGTGCACTGTACATTTCATACTTCAGGTAACTTGGTTCCAAAATGTGGATCAAGGAGTCATTAGAAATAATGAAGGGTAATGTCAAAGTTTTTCAAATATAAAAAATGTTATAACTAATTTCCATTCAATACACCAATGCAAAGCTTGTGCAGTTTCTTTTTATACAATGAACTTTAGTGTCATAAACAAATAGTTTATACATCAAGAGGTATGATCCTTCTTGTCGTCGAATACATGCCAGTTTAGCAACCAACAGCAGTGTTCAAGATAGAAAAAACGAACTCATACCTACAAGATTTCAACAAAAGGCGAAGCATATTTCTATCTGTGAGTTTGTCCAATTACTAATACACCCTTTTCGCTGCACATTGATCTCACATTTTAATACTACATTTCAATATTTCTTCTACAGTATTTAATAGCGTTTAAAAGATAAAATTACATTTTATTCATTATAGCATTAAGTTATATGGATAATACAATAAAGTTGCATACATTAAGAGTACGAAATACGATATCACATTCAGATATTCCGCAGATTTCGTACTAGATTCAATCCATACAGCACACGCTTTGCGATTTCATTTCTTATTTCATTTCAATACAGTATTTGTACATTATAAAATGACAGACTTAGCAGCATTAGTGTCAAAACGAGGCACGCTTAAAGCTCAACTTACGAGGTTTAGTAAGGTGGTGCAATCCTTTGATATTAAGCAAATGAGTGTTATTGAATTACAGAAACGGTTGCACAAAATAGAGCAGTTGTGTTTTTCAGTTTTTGATGATATTCAGACGCAAATTGAGCTTCTGGATTCCGATCAAGAAAAAGAGCGTATCTTATTTGAAGATAACTATTTCAAAATTGTTTCACAAGCAGAGGTATTAGTTAATTTACACTGCGATTCTGCAGGAACTGCAAGTACAAGTAGTCCGCCGGAATCATTAGCATTGTCTCAAGCACAAAGTACAAGTAATATAAAGCTTCCAACGATTCGGTTACCGCATTTTTCATCTGGTCACGAAGACTGGATTGGGTTCTGCGATACCTTTGATTCATTAATCAATAAAAATCCTCAAATAGATCCTATTCAGCGTTTCCACTATCTTAAATCGGCCATCACTGGGTAAGCACGGCGTATCACAGAATCTTTACCAATTTCCAGCTCAAATTATAGTATCGCGTGGGAGCTACTCAACAGTAGATATGGCAACAAACGAATACTTATTCACAACCACATAAAGGCATTGTTCAACCTACAAAGAGTAAGTAAAGAATCTTCATCTCAGTTGCGTAATCTCGTAGACAGCATTAACAAAAACTTACGATCTCTTGTAACACTTGGGCAATCAACAAGAGATTGGGATCCCTTATTAATATTCATGGTATTAAACAAGTTAGATTCAGTAACATCTCGCGATTGGGAGGGAGAAGCATATAAATCCAAAAATGCGCCAACACTAGAACAGTTTCTCAATTTTTTGAAAAATAAGGCAGATCTACTCGAAGCGACTGAGTTAAACACTAGTGGTTCAGGTGAATTTAAACTACATTCACAAGGTAAAGTTCAAGCTAACAAAGCAGGTCATCAAAGGACATTTGTGACTGCTAAGGAAGCCTGCTCATATTGCAAACAAACGCATAAAATTTACAATTGCCCTAAATTTCAAAATTCACCGATTCAATCACGTATTGAACATGTTCAAAATGCACATTTATGCATGAATTGTCTAAATTCGGGACATTCACTAAATGATTGCAGATTTGGGTCATGTAAAAAGTGTCCACAGAGACACAACACATTGCTTCATTCAGAAGTCGATGTGGAAAACAAAGAAAATGCGTCTGTTGTACTTTCAAACTACACAAATTCAAAGAATCTAACTTTGTTATCGACTGCAGTAATAAAGGTCTTTGATAATCAAGGTAGAACTCATGATTGCAGAGTACTACTCGACAGTGCATCAGAATCTAGTTTCATTACACAAACACTGTGCGACTTATTAGGTCTACAGAAAACCACCTACAATATTTCAATTATAGGTATAGGTCAAGTATTTTCTTGCGTTAGGTACAAATACGATATTCAAATAAAATTGCCGCATAACGATTTCACATCAAAACTTTCATGCTTGGTTATTCCAAATATTTGTGAGCGCATGCCCACTCAAAATATTAATACATCTTTGTTAAGCATTCCAAAAAATATTAGGCTTGCTGATCCATCTTTTCATACTGCGTCTTCTATCGACTTACTGGTTGAAGTTGATTTGTTTTGGTCGTTGCTTTGCGTCGGACAAATCAAACTTGGCCAGGGGTTGCCAATTCTTCAAAAAACTAAGTTTGGGTGGATCATTTCGGGTCCTATTCATAATCTTTCACGTAACTCTGAGCGTTCTCATTGCAATTTCGCTAGGCAGATGAACGTTCAGGATCAACTTGCTCGGTTTTGGGAGGTCGAAGAAATAGAAACCTCCAAAAATTATATTTCCAAAGAGGAAGCAGATTTCGAGAATCATTTTGTTTCTACTTTCAAGAGGCATGGTGATGGAAGATTTATGGTTACTATTTCATTTAAGGAATCCGTAAACTTATTAGGTGATTCCGAGCAAATAGCTAAAAAACGTTTTTACAATCTTGAACGCAAACTTCACGCAAATTCAGAATTGCGTGACAGATACTTCCAATTCATGGATGAATATCGGGTTTTGAATCACATGTCTCAAGTGACAGACTCTAGTTCAGTCTCTAATGTCACATATTTCATTCCTCATCATGAGGTATTAAAGGAAGACAGTCTAACCACAAAGCTCAGAGTCGTATTTGATGGTTCTTGTCCAACAAGCAGTGGGGTATCCTTAAATCAAATTCAGATGGCAGGTGCTACCATACAAAACAATCTTTTTTCAATTCTCTTACGTTTCAGACAATTTTCTTACGTCGTGTCCTCAGACATTGAGAAAATGTATAGGTGCATATGGATTATTCCAGAACAAAGATTCTTGCAACAAATCTTGTGGCGAAAAGATCCTAAAAGTCCGCTAGAGGTTTACCAATTAAATACAATAACATATGGTACTACGAGTGCTTCATTTCTTGCAATAAGATGTCTGCATCAATTATCCATTGGAAATGCTGAGTCATTTCCATCAGCTTCTCATGCAATCGCTAATTCATTCTACGTAGATGATTTCTTGCATGGTTCAGACTCATTACAGGAACTTACACAAAAGTGTGTAGAAGTTTCATATATTCTGCACCAAGCAGGTTTTAATCTACGCAAGTGGGTTTCCAATACGGCTTCAATTCTTAAGGATATTAAACCTAAATTTAAAAATTTTTATTCGCCTATTAATATATTGCAATTTGGAATTTCTGAAAATTCTAAGACGTTAGGCATCTTTTGGTCTCTAACAACAGATATTTTGACTTACAAAATATTAGCTCCGAATACTTCAAATCGAAGCACTAAGAAATCAATTTTAGCAGGTGTTTCACAAATATATGATCCATTAGGTCTTTTAGCAGCCTGCATTATAGTTGTCAAAATTTTGCTTCAAAAATTATGGTCCGAAAAATGGATTGGGACGAAGCAGTATCAATTGATCTTGATACTAAATGTGTTTCCTTCATACGGGAAATACTTCATTTAAATCACATTCAAATTCCAAGACATGTCAGATACAAAAATAGCATTCGTACGGAAATGCATTGTTTCTGTGATGCATCTCAAGATGCATACGTAGGATGCATTTACATTAAGAACACAAATGAACAGGGCGATTCACAAGTTCATTTATTATGCGCAAAGGCTAGGGTTTCTCCATTGAAGCTTTTAACCATTCCAAAGCTTGAGCTTTAATGAGCGCTAATCGTATCGCGACTAGCTAACAAGGCACAGAAATCTCTTACAATTAATTTTGATGAGATATTTTATTGGAGCGATTCAACTATAGTACTTGGTTGGCTATGCACTCCTTTAAATCTTCTCAAAACATTCGTTGCAAATCGTCTATGTGAAATTCAAACCAACACCGACATATCAAAATGGCGTCATGTTCGTTCCTACGACAATCCAGCTGACTTAGCAAGTCGTGGAATAAATCCAACTTTATTGATTTCTGTGATCTGTGGTGGCATGGGCCCAATTGGCGCGTCAAAGATTCGCACGAGTGGCCAATATCAAGCATTTCGAGTACTCAGGATCTACCAGAATAGAAATGCGCAAAGGTTTCATTATTCGTACAGCATGAATTTTATTTTCCATTTGACCGTTTTTCCAATTCTAATAGATTAATTCGTTGCGTGGCATATTGCCTTCGTTTTATAAGCATTTTAAGAACAAAGGGTTCTTCTAATAATACAGAATATCTTCATACTGAAGAAATTGACAAGGCCACCAAAACAGTGGTTAAGATGGTGCATCAAGATTGTTTCAGTTACAAGTACAAATTGCTGTCTCAAGGGAAATGCTTGCATCCTAAGAGCCAATTATTAAGTTTCTGTCCATTCGTAACAAATGATGGTATCATTAAGGTGGGCGGAAGACTCAGGCATTCACAGTTTGACTTCGATAAACAGCATCCTATATTGCTTCCTAAAAATCACCATTTCACTAAATTATTGCTTCGAAATGAGCATAAGAAATTATATCATGCTGGTCCACAGCAAGTATTAGCTTCAATTAGGAATATTTTTTGGCCTATTGGTGAAAAAAGTACAGCCAAACAAATAGTACGTGAATGCGTTAAATGTTTTCGTGCTAAACCTATCAGTCATGCTTCATTGATGGGTGACCTTTCATTTGCAAGGGTTACTCCTTCACCTCCATTTTACGTAACAGGGGTCGATTATTCAGGTCCGTTTGTTTTACAAGATAAAAGAGGTCGTGGTAGTAAAACGTTAAAGGGATACATTTCATAGTTTATATGTTTCAGTACTAAAGCCATCCATTTAGAGCTTGTAACGGAGTTATCTACAGAGTGTTTCATAGCAGCTCTGCGCAAATTTATATCTCGTAGAGGCAAACCACTACGCATCCTTTCCGATAACGGGTCTAACTTCACGGTGTTTTTAACTTCTTCTACTTCTTTCTACGGTCTATTCGTCCGTTGTTTAGCCAGATAAAGCGCGGGATCGTATACGTCGAAGGTCATTCTTGTCCATAGATTTCTTTAAGCTCATTCTGACTATGACGGGTTCTCAGTTTACAGTAAATTTATTCTCGTGGCTATTACGCCACGAGGCACCTTCCTAGGAATAGAGTTCTTTGCGCTTCTTCACTTCGTCGCCTATGTCTCGACTCACTCGGAACGTTAAGCGTCAGGTTACTGGCCAGCGTAGAATTTCTTGGCTCCGCTATGCGGGGTTGGCTGATCGTCAGTATTCGCTGTATTTTACCTACAGTTACCATTGATTTCCATTGCAGTATTCATTCCTCTTTCAGGTCCTACATGTTTAAGAACCGTAGAAACAGAAAGAGGTAATACCGCAATGGTACTCAATAGAAATGTGTAAAAACAGCGAAACTGACGATCCACCTCGCAGTCGGAGCCAATTGAAATTCTACCGACTGGCCCAGTAACCTGCACGCTTTTTAACTTCCTGAGGGAGTACAGACAACGGTGTCGAAGGAAGAACACAAATAGAACTAGCTATCGAAGGACGTGCGTATAATGAGCCACGAGGAAAAATCTACTCAGCGCCCGAAGTAAAAAAAGACTTGCGACTAGATGAGTTCGACGACTACGGGTAGGCAAAATGAACTAAACTAACTTAGGTCAGTTCTTGCAGGATTACAGCAGTAAAATTATTGATTACAATGCACACAAGGCATAACTTCTACTTCTTCTACTTATTCTCGGAGCCGAGCGCGGGATCGTATAGTCGAATCATTCTTGTCCGCATAGATTTCTTTTCATTCTGACTATGCGGGCTTGCTCGAGGTACGGTACCTCGTGGCTCATTTCACGCCACGAGGCACCTCCTGAATAGAGAGTTATTTTGCGCTTCTTCCTTCGCGCCGTTGTCTGTACTCCCTCAGGAAGTTAAAGGCGCTGCAGTACTGGGCCAGCTCGGTAAATTCTTGGCTCCGCTGCGGGGTTGGTGATCGTCAGTTTCGCTGTATTTTACTACATTTACCATTGGATTCCATTGCAGTATTCATCCTGCTTCACGGTTCTCTAAACATGTTTAGAGAACCGTGAAAGCAGAAAGCAGGATGAATACTGCAATGGAAATCAATAGTAAATGTAGTAAAATACAGCGAAACTGACGATCACCAACCTCGCAGCGGAGCCAAGAAATTTACCGAGCTGGCCCAGTAACCTGCAGCGCCTTTAACTTCCTGAGGAGTACAGACAACGGCCGAAGACAAGCGAAAGAACTAGACGAAGGAGGTGCGAAGACCAGAAGTAGTAACAGCGAAGCGATAAAGCATGCGGACAAGAATACGAGATAACTCAGGTAATGAGATACAGTCAGTTCTTGCAGGATTACAGCAGTAAAATTATTGATTACAATGCACTACAAGGCATAACTTCTACTTCTTCTACTTATTCTCGGAGCCGAGCGCGGGATCGTATACGTCGAATCATTCTTGTCCCGCATAGATTTCTTTTCATTCTGACTATGCGGGCTTGCTCGAGGTACGGTATTTTTTCCTCGTGGCTCATTTCACGCCACGAGGCACCTCCTTGAATAGAGAGTTCTTTTGCGCTTCTTCCTTCGCGCCGTTGTCTGTACTCCCTCAGGAAGTTAAAAAAGGCGCTGCAGGTTTGCCAGCTCGGTGAATTTCTTGGCTCCGCTGCGGGGTTGGTGATCGTCAGTTTCGCTGTATTTTACTACATTTACCATTGGTTCCATTGCGGTATTCATCCTGCTTTCTACGGTTCTCTAAACATGTTTAGAGAACCGTGAAAGCAGAAAGCAGATGAATACTGCAATGGAAATCACAATAGTAAATGTAGTAAAAACAGCGAAACTGACGATCACCAACCCCGCAGCGGAGCCAAGAAATTCTACCGAGCTGGGTCCAGTAACCTGCAGGCGCCTTTTTAACTTCCTGAGGGAGTACAGACAAGCGCGAGGAGGCGCTGAAAGAAAATAACATAGGTCAGTCCTTGCAGGATTACAGCAGTAAAATTATTGATTACAATGCACTACAAGGCATAACTTCTACTTCTTCTACTTATTCTCGGAGCCGAGCGCGGGATCGTATACGTCGAATCATTCTTGTCCCGCATAGATTTCTTTTCATTCTGACTATGCGGGCTTGCTCGATGTATTTTTCCTCGTGACTCATTTCACGCCACGAGGCACCTCCTTGAATAGAGAGTTCTTTTGCGCTTCTTCCTTCGCGCCGTTGTCTGTACTCCCTCAGGAAGTTAAAAAAGGCGCTGCAGGTTACTGGGCCAGCTCGGTAGAATTTCTTGGCTCCGCTGCGGGGTTGGTGATCGTCAGTTTCGCTGTATTTTACTACATTTACCATTGGATTTCCATTGCAGTATTCATCCTGCTTTCTACGGTTCTCTAAACATGTTTAGAGAACCGTAGAAAGCAGAAAGCAGGATGAATACTGCAATGGAAATCCAATAGTAAATGTAGTAAACACAGCGAAACCGACGATCACCAACCTCGCAGCGGAGCCAAGAAATTCTACCGAGCTGGCCCAGTAACCTGCAGCGCCTTAACTTCCTGAGGGAGTACAGACAACGGCGCGAAGGAAGAAGCGCAAAGAATAGCTATCGAAGGGGCCTCGGTAACTGCCACGGGCCTTTAACTCGCATAGTCAGAATGAAAAGAAATCTATGCGGGACGAAGATCGATAAGAATAAATAACTTAGGTCAGTTCTTGCAGGATTACAGCAGTAAAATTATTGATTACAATGCACTACAAGGCATAACTTGGGATTTCATACCACCTTATTCACCTCACTTCGGAGGTCTTTGGGAATCAGGGGTGAAATCAGCAAAGTTTTATTTAAAAAGAGTTTTGGGTAAAGCGCAATTAGTCTATGAAGATTTTTTAACAATTTTAGTTCAGGTAGAAGGAATTTTGAATTCGAGGCCGCTATCACCACTTTCCACAAATCCAAATGACTTTTCACCGTTAACACTCGGACATTTTATCATCGGTCGTTCTATTAATTCAATGGCTGATCCAAACTTACAAGACATAAACGAAAACCGCCTTTCAGAATATCAACAAATACAACAACTAACACAACACTTTTGGACACGTTGGTTCTCTGAATATATTTGCGAGCTTCAAACCCGTTTGAAGTGGAAAACCAACTAAAACAACTTACAAGTTGGAGGTTTAGTTTTAATCAAAGAACGTGGCTTACCTCCTTCATGCTGGACTCTAGGCAGAGTCCAAATACTACATCCTGGAGCTGACGACGTCGCAAGAGTTGCATCGGTGAAGACAGCAAAGGGAACAATTCGACGAGCCATCACCAACTTATGCCCCCTTCCTAGTGCGTGACATGTACATTATAGTTGTGCTTAATATGATGACTCTATGGTTTTTGGTTTCAAGTTTATTTATATAATTGTTTTATTGTTTGCATATGTTTGCTGAATTTACATTCATGACGTATTCATTGTTCGTTAACATTTATTGAAAGTTCGTCCTTTCAAGGTGGGGTGTATGTTAAGATTTATTAAACTTATATACATTCATTTATACATGCACTGTACATTTCATACTTCAGGTAACTTGGTTCCAAAATGTGGATCAAGGAGTCTTTAGAAATAATGAAGGGTAATGTCAAAGTTTTTCAAATATAAAAAATGTTATAACTAATTTCCATTCAATACACCAATGCAAAGCTTGTGCAGTTTCTTTTTATACAATGAACTTTAGGGTCATAAACAAATGGTTTATACATTTAGAAGGTGTTCAAAAAATTGTAGAACTTTTGTTAGTGAAACTGACCCATCACATTCAAAAAATTTACAGATATGGTTAGTTTATTATACATCCCTCAAATACACCATGACCATTTTCAAAAACTTGATCATAATGGAAAAAAATAAAATATATTAATAGTAAGAGTATAAATAATTTTGGTTGAATGGCAAATGTTGCAATAAAGCCTTTTTATTTTGTTATTTTTTATTTTTTTATTGTTGAAGTATTTAATAAAAATTTCATAAAAAGAAAATGGTTTGTTTCAATTGAAATCCGAAGGTAATATTCTGTAAATGTAAGATTTTTGCTTTTTGTTGACTTTGAAATGGTGCTAGTCCATTTCATGTCATAAAAAGTTTAAATTTCTTTTAACTAATATTTTAAAAACGATCACATTATAAACTTAAATCAATTTAGTATTTGAAGAACATAAAATGAGCTATTAACTTATACGAATATTTTCATGTCATTTAAACACAAACTCTTATATATCTCTATTATAACATAAAATGGACTTACACCACTTTCAAAAAAACGGTTAATTAATGTTCATATAACAACAAAGACAAATTGTTTACACACAAGCAGTAACGCATAGGCAGGGCACCGTTTTGAATTCAAACGTTTTTATACTGTTAGAATAATATTGTTAATTTAACAATACCTACATATTTACAAAATCTAAATACAATATTACATTCTAATTCTTAGGAAACACCAAAAACAATCAAAACAATAATTATGATGGTTTTTGGTTGATGCCAACTTTAATAATGTACAATCACCACTGGCTTGCATTAGAACCATTCTTAGTTGTAGATCTTAATAGCCTTTTCCAAATAATTAAATCTTGCTTGTTTTGGAGCTTTATTCACGTGCTCCAATCCCAACCAAGGTTTTGCATTAGCATTGGTGGTAGAATTACCTCTAAAATCTTTCAAATTCATAAGAAAATCATCTTCGTCTATAAAAAGAGATTTTTCCAATGAAACAATAGTAAATTTAAACTTTTCCCACTCCTTTTCTGGTACACACAGTTTCTTTTGTATACGTTCTTTCACTTTTTAAAATTGTTCACCATGTTTAATTTGGATAAAAAATGGTATTCCAAATGTGGAAAATATTTCCTTTTGAAAATGAGCACATGAAACTAACATCTCGTCATCTTCGAGTCTTAATTCATCATTAGGTATTTTCTCTATCCTGTATGTTTTGACTCCTGCAAACGATAAAGACTCCAGTGGAGCATCTTCCTTTGGCCCATAAGCTACCTTAGAACAATTTACTTCAACTAACCTTAATTTTCCACTACCGCCTTCACTAAATTCTATTTGTTTTATAGCTTCTTCTAAAAGATCTCCTACAGTGCCTCCTTTGTTGGGATATAATGTTAATTCCTTCTCTTCTTTTAACTTCAATCCAACCCATATACATTTAAATTGTCGTTTATTTTCTAATTCATTAACTCGAATGTTAAGCTGTTGATAAAAAATTTTTTTTGGTGTCTTATAAAACTTCGAACATACTAGAAGATCTTTTAATGTACCTTCATATGTACATCTTAATGGATGACCAGGACTATCTTCATAACTTTGACATTTTTAGAATTGTAATAAATACGGATTTGTACCAACCCTCTCTGTCATTCGCTGTGACAATTCCATAGTAAAACCAACATCATTAGGAATACATCTATCCACAAAGTTAACTTCTACTCGGTAATACAAATCTTTATAATAGTCTATACAGTTTGGAGGATCAGACTGTTCTTCCATTTCATCTTTTTCAAAAATAATTATATCACCATTCATTAATTCGTCTAAGACCTTTTCAAGTGTTTCGTTAACATTTGTAATTCTTTCAATACAATTAGGTCTAACTTCTTTATATAATAAAAGTTCTGTATCTTGTGGAAAACCTGCTCTTTCATTCATTAATGATATAAGATCCGAAAAACGGCCGTTAATGGAACAATACTGATGTCCACAATAGTGTATTCTTTTTTGTTTAGAATCATAAAATTTAAAAAATAAAAAGACATCAGCATTACTATCAAAAATAGGTAATGCCATTAATCCCACATCAGGTGGCAATAGTTCTAAAAAAACAATCCAAGGATTCTGATTTTCTGAAGCATCTAATATATTTTTTTGTGAGTCTGCCTCCGAATCAAGCAAACATGGACGGAGAGTGTTATTTGATCTGCTACCAAACGGCCACATTTTCATTTGTTCTGGTGGATATTTAAAACCATCCGTAAGCATTTCCATCAGTTCACCACATGTTGCAGTCTTTTTTATCCTAAAAATTCTATATGATGCTTTTTCAGGATCATGCATTTTTAGAACCTAAAATTACCATTTGTGTTTTGTTCGGATTTACCGATACTTTACCTTCTCCACCGCTTTAAAGCCATGCAAATATTCTACTAAATGTCAGTTCCATTTGGCCTTGCGAGATGGTAAATAAGTATAGTATATTGTCTACATACATGTTTAAGATATTACTATGAATTTTGATTCATCTGTAAGAAAAATATAGAATAAAACAGGCCCCAGTTTAGTCCCCTGCGGAACACCGTAACAATTACTTTTTATCAGTACATAGTACGTTCTTAAGCACATTGGACTTTTAAATAGTGTAAACCATTTCAATACAATATTGCCGCTATAGTATTGTAGTTTTAGAAACAGAAGTTCAAGATTTGAAGAATCAATCTTTTAACATATGGCACACAATTTTTCGTATTGTAACAATGTCATCAATAATAGGTGGTGATGCAGTCGTTGTGTTTTTCTCATTGTGGAACTTAGGAATGCTTTATCTGAAGGATTTGGCAGTTTTATTTTTACTGACCTCTCTGGCAATTTGTATTCTACAGGAAGTATCGAAATTGGCCGCAGATTTTTCATTTTTTTAATTATACATTTTTAAAATTCTGCATTTTGCAGATTATCATATTACAGGTGTTTTAACAAATTTCTAGGATATATTAATTATATGAACCATTGGAGTAAGCAGTAAAGAAGGAGTAATTGCTGCAAAGGTCTGGAGGTTATATCAATTTTCATCGATTTAGTTTTTATTCTTAATAACAGTGTATTTATTAAAACAGGCGTGACTAATTTTAATTCAAAGTTTACAATATGGTTATGTTTACATTCCTCAATTAAACTCTTACCTGCAGATATGATAGGTATCAGTAATCACTAATTAATTACCTATATTCGAAAAATTCTAATTTTCTAACTTACGCCAAAGAAAAATGATTTTTTTTTTGAGTTTATTATCGTAGTAGGTGTGGTTTTCCCTACAACTTTTCTCATGGCCCGTTAGTAATTTCTAGTTATATCAGTTTTTCTCTTACATGTCTAAACCTATCTTTATCTATCTCTTTCATGAATCATTTTATAGCAAATATTATATTTGGCAATGTTACTAGACATAGCTGTAAATGTATACCATATCGACCTGGCAGGATTTCATTACATAGTTTTAATTTCTCGGCAAAATTTCCAACTGTGCATAACGCTATTGCAATCGTACTTAATTGTAAAAATTTTGCAAATATATCTTGGCAGCTTGTAGATTCTGTTTTCTTTTTTAGCTTTTCCAATTTCTAAGCTGTAGAAAACTTCAAGATAATCCATACGTAGTTTCCAGAGGCTATTATTACGTTTTTGCAGTTGGTGATCACTAAATCAATAAGTGATGTATTTTGCTCCATAGCTCTAGTAAATTCGTGACTACACATTTGAAAAATTTGCACAAAATGTCTTGGTTCTGCAAATTTTTGTAGTATACTAACGTTGATATCATTTAAGCATAAAATATGGCGAAACTGTAGTAAACTAAAAAAAAACATATCTGCTAATAGCACAAATTGCTACACATAGAATATAAGCACAACCGATTAGCAGTTCCATTGTAATGTTATCATGTTCCAGATTTATGCCACCTTGATTCTTTATAACATTTGTTTTAAAGCCACTGTTTGCGTATATGGTTACAGGATCTCCGCGCTGGCTATCTTTGTCACTTTTGTAGTATTTGCCTGTGATTGCCCGAAACAATTTGTTACGTCCACTTTCCGACGGCGTACTAAACATTACGCCATTCTATTTCATTATTCTTTCGCATAGATTCCGCTTTTGATACTCGTACACCATCCTGTATATTGGACATTCCTACCATAAGTACGCTTTACTACAATTTCATTTAAACCTATTTGCTGTGAAATGGAAAGTTCTTCTATAATTTAAATAATCGGTACCTTGTTTCAAGTATCCGTCGGCTCGATACGTATTACGATAGAGTGTGATTACTTCTTATAATACTCAAACCTAAAGACTCTTTGAAATAATGAATCACACTTCTCTGATAAAGTTTGTTTCGAGTTACTATTAACACTTGTGTTTGATAACGCCGGGATTGAATTTTAATTCTTGCTAGAAAACGAGTTCAATTCATTCTTTCTGCATACGACCCAGAATATTTGTCGTTTTTTGTTATTTACAAAATTTCGTGCACACCGTTGTGTGGTAAGTTCTTTTAGTTTTAAAAGTATACTTTTCGTCGTAAATAATCTAATCTTTATTGGTACCCGTTATAGCTTGCTCAAGTGGATATGACGGTTCATTGTATAGACCCCTGACTGGCGCGTCAGTCCTAAATATGAACTACATCTTTAATATAGAACTTTGAAAATGGAGCAGCTACGAAACACTAAAACTTAAAAATTACTTTTACTATTGTATGAGGAGGTGCGAAATGTCAGCTCCAGTTGTAAAACTCACTACCGCGGTCGATGACTTCACTGGCAATAGATGTGTGATGGATTTTTTCTTTTTCAAGTTCTTGGTATTCGAAAGAGATTCCACTTTGCTTCAGACCGCCGGAATACAATAAGGCGACTGCTTTTATTAGTTTTGATTATAGCAATTAAATTTAACCCTTACTACCCATAACCTTTCTTTTCTTGTATGAGTTGTTGTAGGGATATCATATGGTTTAGGTAAAATGTTGTTGCCTAGTCCTGCTGTAGGAATGCATTCTGACAGCAGAAGATTGCCTGTAATTGCGATAAATATGTAAGTAAACAAATTTTCTTAGCTTTAACCAGTTAAACTATTTTAATAACAAAGATTTATTAATTGTAACAGTATTGCAGGAGTCCATTCTAAATTTTGTTTAAATTTTTCTTGCTTGATGGGCATGTAAGACGTTATCATTTAAATTATTTTACTTGGAATTTAGGAAGAATTTAATTATTTTTTTTCCTTTCATTCTTTTTTTAGTACTGCGAAAATCTTTAAGGATATTTTGTAAAAAAAATATCGGGAATATATTTATTATTTTGTGAAAAGTTTTGTACTGAAAATCCTTTAGGATGTTTAGGAAAAAAAATGTTTTCTGTTAGGTTGGTTTCTTTTCTTTTGTAACATGTTTTTCTAATTAGAGGTTTTTTAATGTTTTTTTTTCTTATTATGGTTTTAACTAGACGTTTATAGATTGTAAATATTTTCTCGGTTGGTATGCTCTGTAGTCTTGTAAAACCCCGCCTACTCGCCGATTGAGCCCGGTCGTTCTTTCCTTGTCCCTTCCGCTTACGTCTAGGTACGTAGCATATCTTATTCATCCGCATTCCACTAAGACAGATAATATCCTTATTGTACGATAAAATAATGTTTGTCGATGTTAAAGATTTGAGAATTGTGATCAAATATTGCATTATATAATGTTCATTGTTCTTGGTGCTTTTCTCCAAATCATGTTTTTATTTTCTATTTGATATGTTTTGGGTAAGTTGAACATTCTTCACTATGCAAATTATGACTGTAGTTAATCTTTAGTTTTAAATGCTGTTCTACAGCTTTACAATTTTGACATTCCATTTTATTATCCTCCCGAGAGTATTCACAGTCTGTATGCTTTTAATATTTCGAGAATGAGGCTATTCTTACAGCCCTGTATATTATAGTTATAAACATTCCACTGAAAACTTATGACAATATCAACTGCATCATAGACAGCACATCTATCCCATCTCACATTTGGTTTCCCTTTATCCATCTCCTTTCTCAAACTACTTTTGTATATTCAAAGTAATTCTGTTCATTTTTAATCTAGAAGTACAGGTGTAATTTAAGTAACTTAGCTGATATATATATATATATATATATATATATATATATATAATTATAATAACGATATCGGGGATTCAGTCAGATTCGATTTGGATTCAAAATAAACTCCTTATAATCATTCAAGCTTTCGAAAATTTATTATTTTCTTCTTCAGGAAACTAGAAACTTTAACAATTAAACAACATTTTTATATAGGTTACTTACGATTAGTGAAGCTTAAAAATCTAAAGTGTATAATAATATTAAAGGTAAAAAATTAAAATTTAGGTGACAATTTTTATAAAACTACAGTGACATGACAGTTGATGTTAAAAATATAGCTAATCCTAGATTACAATTTAGTTTAATTGATGCGTTTAATACAGTTCATAAAAATAAAATATTTCTTTAGGGAATTACAATTAGTCATCTAAAGTTATGTAAGGTTTTGGATTTTTTGGTATTTTTAATTATGGTCAAAAGGTATGAATACATGTTACTTAAATTTTGGGTATGAGTTTTTTTATTTAAAGAGTTTTCTTCCAAAGAAATGGCAATCATTTCCAGAAACAATCGTTTTTTGTAATTATCTTCAATATAAATAATTTTAGTACCATCGTAGTTTATTATGTGTCCAGTTTCAATTGCATGAGATGCCAGTGCACATGTTTTTTTATTTCTATTGCAGTCGCTTTTATGAGAAGCTAATCTAGTAGACAGCCAATTTGATGTGTGACCTACATATTTTCTTTCACAGTTTTGACAGGGAATACTGTAAACGACTCCTGATTGTCGAAGTTTTGTATCAGGATCTTTAAGATTGGTATACAATACTTTTTTCAAGGTTAACATTGGTTTTATGCTAAACCTGATATTTTTTAAGTCTTTAAAAGTCGTTTACATTTATCAGTTAACCTGTCTATGTACGGTAGTGATATGTATGTTGTAGGAACTGTGAGGTTTGTGTTTTGGTTTGGAATAGTACTAGTTCTTGTAGTGTCTGAAGAGGTGTTCGTGTATGTAGGGGTGTTGAAAAGTAGTTTATTGATGAGTGTACTAGGATATGAATTTTTAAGTAGTAGGTCTTTGAGTATTAATAAATTTTGTATTTTAGCGTGCGGTGTGAAACTGATTCTATTTTTCTTTTTAAGCCAAGAACTACGTTGATTTTCATATGCATCGGGTGAAAGGAGTGATAATTTAGATATCTTCCAGAGGATATTGGTTTTCTGTACCAGTCTGTAATTAAAGTATTACCTCTGCGTATTATTTGCATGTCTAAAAAAGGAACTGAACAATTCGTTTCTTTTTCTATGGTGAATTGAATGGATGGATCGTAGCTGTTAAATATTTGGAGTACCTGATCTTCACAATCTGACGGAACGCAACAAATCAAATCATCGACATACTTCTTAAAGAAAGGAATCTCAAAATGAAATTTTGTGAGGCAGCTATCTAATAGGTCATCCATAATATATTGCGCAATTATAGCGATACACTAGCTCCCATAGGAGTACCTAAGATTTGTTTATAAAATCTGTTTTTAACTGAAAAATATGTCGTTTCAAATAGAAAATCGATTAATTTTAAGAAATTGATTTTGTTAATTTTACAGTTTACTTCAATACTTTCCCAATGAGAATCAATGCTTTTTTTTTAGCTAGATCTACCGAAATATTATTAAATAATGAAATAACATCTAAACTAATGATGACATAACCTTCAGGTATCTGCAGATCATTGATGAAAGCGGCAAATTGAAAAGAATCTTGGACATAGTATAGATTTTCAGTATTGTAAGATGATGTAAGAATCTTGGTAACCATTTCGGAAATTTTAGAATTAGGAGCTGATATTGATGAAATTATGGGACGTAAGGAAAGTGTGGGTTTATGAATTTTAGGTAGACCATAGAATTTAGGTGATGTGGCATTGTATATCATTAATTTTTTAGCATCATCGGGATTTGTATGCTTTTTATTCTTGAGTTCATTTATAATTTTATTTGATTTTTGTTGTATGGTGCTAGTTGGATCGTTGTTGATAGGTACATAATATTTTCGATCATTAACAAGTTCGTCAGTCATTTTATTGTATTGAGTTCTGTTCAGCAATACCGATACGTTGCCTTTGTCTGATTTTGTTAAAACCAAATCTTTGTGATTATTCATAAAATTTAATGATTTTATCAGCATTTTTCTCAATTCAGTAGGTGATTTAGACGAATTTTGTGTGAAATTTGTAATCATATTCGTGGTACGTGCAAGTAAAATATCTTTCTGATTTGCATTTACCATAGATACAATTGATTCCATATCTGCTAATAATTTTGCTAGATTTATATCATCTGATGTGGGACTTATACTGAAGTTTGGTCCTAATGCCATAAATTGTTGAATTTCAAGTGGTATGTCATTTGTGGAAAGATTGACAAACCAATTAGCTTGTGTATGTATACTATTAATTACTGCCTTTTTTAAGTTCTGTATTTTCTTTAAGTTGGTGTTTTTAATATTCGAAAAGATTTTATTATAATGTGTGGATATCCGTCTTTGAAATTCTGTAGTAATATTATCTGGTAGTACCTTTCTTGTTTCATTTATGGAATTTTTTAACTGATTTTCTAATAAATTGAGATTATCAATAGTGATCTTTATCTCTAGGTTTAATATTTTCTTGTTAAAACTTTCATAAAACTTGAAATTCAACAATTTATGGCATTAGGACCAAACTTCAGTATAAGTCCCACATCAGATGATATAAATCTAGCAAAATTATTAGCAGATATGGAATCAATTGTATCTATGGTAAATGCAAATCAGAAAGATATTTTACTTGCACGTACCACGAATATGATTACAAATTTCACACAAAATTCGTCTAAATCACCTACTGAATTGAGAAAAATGCTGATAAAATCATTAAATTTTATGAATAATCACAAAGATTTGGTTTTAACAAAATCAGACAAAGGCAACGTATCGGTATTGCTGAACAGAACTCAATACAATAAAATGACTGACGAACTTGTTAATGATCGAAAATATTATGTACCTATCAACAACGATCCAACTAGCACCATACAACAAAAATCAAATAAAATTATAAATGAACTCAAGAATAAAAAGCATATAAATCCCGATGATGCTAAAAAATTAATGATATACAATGCCACATCACCTAAATTCTATGGTCTACCTAAAATTCATAAACCCACACTTTCCTTACGTCCCATAATTTCATCAATATCAGCTCCTAATTCTAAAATTTCCGAAATGGTTACCAAGATTCTTACATCATCTTACAATACTGAAAATCTATACTATGTCCAAGATTCTTTTCAATTTGCCGCTTTCATCAATGATCTGCAGATACCTGAAGGTTATGTCATCATTAGTTTAGATGTTATTTCATTATTTAATAATATTTCGGTAGATCTAGCTAAAAAAAGCATTGATTCTCATTGGGAAAGTATTGAAGTAAACTGTAAAATTAACAAAATCAATTTCTTAAAATTAATCGATTTTCTATTTGAAACGACATATTTTTCAGTTAAAACAGATTTTATAAACAAATCTTAGGTACTCCTATGGGAGCTAGTGTATCGCTATAATTGCGCAATATATTATGGATGACCTATTAGATAGCTGCCTCACAAAATTTCATTTTGAGATTCCTTTCTTTAAGAAGTATGTCGATGATTTGATTTGTTGCGTTCCGTCAGATTGTGAAGATCAGGTACTCCAAATATTTAACAGCTACGATCCATCCATTCAATTCACCATAGAAAAGAAACGAATTGTTCAGTTCCTTTTTAGACATGCAAATAATACGCAGAGGTAATACTTTAATTACAGACTGGTACAGAAACCAATATCCTCTGGAAGATATCTAAATTATCACTCCTTTCACCCGATGCATATGAAAATCAACGTAGTTCTTGGCTTAAAAAGAAAAATAGAATCAGTTTCACACCGCACGCTAAAATACAAAAATTTATTAATACTCAAAGACCTACTACTTAAAAATTCATATCCTAGTACACTCATCAATAAACTACTTTTCAACACCCTACATACACGAACACCTCTTCAGACACTACAAGAACTAGTACTATTCCAAACCAAAACACAAACCTCACAGTTCCTACAACATACATATCACTACCGTACATAGACAGGTTAACTGATAAATGTAAACGACTTTTGAAGACTTAAAAATATCAGGTTTAGCATAAAACCAATGTTAACCTTGAAAAAGTATTGTATACCAATCTTAAAGATCCTGATACAAAACTTCGACAATCAGGAGTCGTTTACAGTATTCCCTGTCAAAACTGTGAAAGAAAATATGTAGGTCACACATCAAATTGGCTGTCTACTAGATTAGCTTCTCATAAAAGCGACTGCAATAGAAATAAAAAAACATGTGCACTGGCATCTCATGCAATTGAAACTGGACACATAATAAACTACGATGGTACTAAAATTATTTATATTGAAGATAATTACAAAAAACGATTGTTTCTAGAAATGATTGCCATTTCTTTGGAAGAAAACTCTTTAAATAAAAAAACTGATACCCAAAATTTAAGTAACATTTATTCATACCTTTTGACCATAATTAAAAATACCAAAAAATCCAAAACCTTACATAACTTTAGATGACTAATTTAATTCCCTAAAGAAATATTTTATTTTTATGATCTGTATTAAACGCATCAATTAAACTAAATTGTAATCTAGGATTAGCTATATTTTTAACATCAACTGTCATGTCACTGTAGTTTTATAAAATTGTCACCTAAATTTTAATTTTTACCTTTAATATTATTATACACTTTAGATTTTTAAGCTTCACTAATTGTAAGTAACCTATATAAAATGTTGTTTAATTGTTAAAGTTTCTAGTTTCCTGAAGAAGAAAATAATAAATTTTCGAAAGCTTGAATGATTATAAGGAGTTTATTTTGAATCAAAATCGAATCTGACTGAATCCCGATATCGTTATTATAATTATTATAGAACAGTCAATATACACAATTCATATATATATATATATATATATATATATATATATATATATATATATATATATATATTATTAATACACACCATTTTTACATATTAATTGAAATATTTTTTCTGCAATGGGAGGTAGTTTGTTTCATTTTGGTACAATTTTGCATATGTTATATGTATACACCCATTTCGAATGAACCTGCACTTTGCCGAAGTTCTAGATTACTAGAACAGGTGAAATGGCTTGCGTGTGCTAATGAGCTAAGTTGCCAAACTACAGGTCCAACCAAAGTAGTAGAGTCGTTAATGAGGAACCAGACCAAGACAGCTCTCCGAAAGAACTTAGATTGGCCGAGACTATAGTGGTTGGTATGGCAGTCTAAGACACGCTACCGCAATGTGGAAGGCAACGAGAAACCACCACATTCCCTCCCAAGTACACAGCGTACCTATATTATAATAAAATGATGGCATTCTCTGGAATAAAAGAATCCGGAGTTAAAATAGTCCCCCATTCGGATCTCCGGGAGAGGACTACTTCGGAGGATGCAATCGAAAAGTTGGAATAAAAGTCGGCAACATTTTGTGAGTCGGAACGTGGAATGTTAGAAACATGAAGCAAGTAGGTAAGCTACAGAACCTAAAAATCGAAATGAATAGGTTAGCACTAGCCATAGTAGGGATCAGCTAAGTTCGTGGCCAGAGGCAGGATATTTTTGGAGTGGTGACTTCAGGGTAATTTATACAACGGCATAGGAAGGAAATTTGTGTGTGGTGATAGTTATGCGGAAAAAAATAGGATACTGTGTAGAAAATTACTTACAAAAGAACGAAAGAGTACTCATGGTTAGATTAGAATCTAAACCCGTATACACAGTAGTAATACAAGTAAACATGCCCACCTCTAGCTACAGTGACGAAGAGGTAGAAGCGATCTTCAAAGATATCGAGGACGTACTAAGATACATAAAAGGACATGAAAACTTAATAATTACGGGGGATCTTAATGCAGTGGTAGGCGAGGGTACGGAAGGGGCAGTAGTAGGTTTGTTTGGTATAGGCACGAGAAACGATAGGAGATATTGGCTGGTAGAATTTTGTAAAAAAAATATTTTAACCATCACAAACACATTAATTCAACATCATGCTAGAAGACGATATACGTGGAATATGCCAGGAGATATAGGAAGATATCAAGTAGATTACATTCTCGTTAGACAACGGTTTAGGAATCAAGTAAAAGACTGTAGAAGCTACCTAGAAGCACATATAGACACTGACGGCAACATCGTAATTATAAAACCCGCACCTAAATTAAAAAATTAAAAAAAAAAGAAACGGAAATAAACACTTTGACTTAGAGAAACTAAAAGATAAAGATATTCAAGAAAGATTTGAAAAAAGTCAAATGAATTGCTGAAAGATATCGGGAAAATATCCGATACTAAGGAAGTACAAACAGAATGGAATAACATTAAATCCAGTCTAGACATGGCGGTCAGAGAGATTCTAGGGTATACACACAAAGAAAATAAGAAACCATGGATAACAAAGGATATCCTGAATTTAATAGAATAAAGACGAAGATACAAAACAGGAAAACTAAGATACAAAGCCACAAAATGGGAAATTATTCGCAAATGCAGGAAAGCTAAAAAACAATGGATTGATGAAAAGTGCAAACAGGTACAAACTAAGATGGAAGTAGGAAAGACAGATGAAGCATACAAACTAATTAGAGTCAATTTTAGGGATATAAAACCGTATAGCAAAAAGATAAGGGGCGCGGGAGGAAACATCATTATAGAAAATGTGGAGAAAGTGGGTAAATGGCAGGAATATATGGAGAATTAATATGCTGGAGAGAAACTAACTGCATTAGAACAGAAATCAGACATTGAAAATGATGTCTTGGGATATCCTATACTTAGAGATGAATTTCAATTAGCATAAAAGTTCTGAAGATTGGTAAAGCGCCGGGTACAGATAAGGTGCAACTCTAAAAGCCGCTGAACAAGCAGTAACAGAACGTCTCTTCCAACTTGTAAGTTATATATATGAAACAGGCGAGATACCCAAAGATTTCAAAAGTAGCATCATAGTAACTATAACAAAAAAGAACGGCTCGCATAGATGTGAAAATTTTCAAACAATAAGTTTGAGAGCACGCGTATCAAAAATATTAACTAGAATTGTACAAAGACGAATGGAAAAACATGAAGAAATACTAAGAGAAGACCAATTTGGGTTTATGCAAAACAGGGGAACACGGGAGGCTATTTTAGCTCTGAGAGTGATAATGGAGAAAACAATAGAAAAGGGGGAAAGCGTGTATATAGGGTTTGTAGATCTGGAAAAAACATTCGACAATGTAAAATGGAAAAAATGATCGAAATACTCAAAAAAAATGGAATGAGCTGTAGGGGGTACACGAATAGTACATAGCTTATACAAAGAGCAAACAGCAGTAATAGAATTAGAGCAGTAAAGTAGAAGTAAACATTAGGTAAGGGGTGAGACAGGGATGTGACTTATCCCCATTAATTTTTAACTTGTACATTGAAAAGGCAATGAATACTGTCAAATGCAGGAAGACATTTGGAATTACTATGCAGGGACAAAAAATTGATATGCTTAGATTTGCAGATAATATAGCGGTATTAGCATTTAGCAAGGAAGAGTTAGAAGCTACTCTTAATGAATGGAAACGGTTCTAACAGAGAGATACGGTATGAAAATTAACAAAACTAAAACTAAAGTACTAATATGCAATGTAGGGGAAATAGATCAAAAACAAGAATACAAATATGTAACACGAACTTACAAGAGGTTAAGGATTTTTGCTACCTAGGAAGCCAAATAATGCAAGATGGGAAAAGCGTAAAAGATATAAAACAAAGATTCGCACAAGGCTGTGCTACATTTAACAAGAAAAAGCAACTACTGTGTTCAAAGACAACAAACATAGAAACATGGAAAAGATTGCTTAAAACACGTGTGGAGTACAGCACTGTACAGTAGGAGAAGCGGACAAGAAAAGAATAGAAGCCTTTGAAATGTGGTGCTACAGACGTATGATGAAGATATCATGGACAGACAAAGTTAAGAACAAAGAGGCATTAAAATGGCAGGGGAAGAAAGAAATATGTAGAAAACGGTAAAAATAGGAGAGATAGGGTTATAGGTCACATACTACGGCATGAGGGAATAGTGCGAAATATATTAGAAGCAGAAAAAGGAAAAAAGAGAACGAGAGGTAGACCTAAGTTAGACTACTGCACACAGATAGTGAAAGATGTAGGCTGTAGGAATTTCAGGGCAATGTGTAGGCTAGCACAGAATAGAAATCAATGGAGGTACGCATCCAACCAGTCCCTAAATGGATAAATTAATGGGGAAAAAAGTAACTGTACTTAAACATGATGATTATTATAAGAAACTACAAGTATAGGTTGGGCAATATTCTCGAATAATGTTAATTGTGCAAAAGGATTTACTGGAAAATTATTAATTCAGCAAATGTCTTAGTGTTGGGAGATTTTGGCAGCCACAGACTGCTTACACCCCTTCACAACCACTGAATGTCGGAGAAATAGGGTATATAATTGTAAAACAATAGAAGGGGACCGACCTGTATCTAACAAGA
Organism: Platerodrilus igneus; assembly: GCA_036346225.1. Classification (NCBI taxonomy): domain Eukaryota; kingdom Metazoa; phylum Arthropoda; class Insecta; order Coleoptera; family Lycidae; genus Platerodrilus; species Platerodrilus igneus. The sequence goes on from JARFIW010001660.1 coordinate 2,864,485, forward strand.
AGGAACAGCGTCTATGATCAAAGACATCAAACATAGAAACAAGAATAAAATTGTTGAAAGCATATGTATGGAGCACAGCACAGTATGCCTATGAAAAACGGGCAGTAAGAAATGCAGACAGAAAAACGGTAGCAGCCTTTTGGTGTGCTGTGCTTCAGATCTATGAGGATGATAGCATGGACAGTCTAAGTTAATAACAAATAGATTATAGAAATAGTATGGGAACAAAGATATCTGTGACAAAAATCGGAGCAACAGTATGGGATATATTAGAAGCAGAGATGGGAAAAAAGAGGTAGATGTAGACCTATATCAAATAGTGGTAGAGGCAGACTGTGAAAATTTCAGGGAAATGTGTAGGTTAGTTCAGAATAGGAAACAATGAGAGTGCGCGTCTACCCAGTTCGGGGACTGAAGACCTAACGATGATGATGTTCAAATATAACAATCAACCAATATTAAAATTGCAAATTGATTTTTGTGTAATATTAAAGTAATAGTTCAGGTAAAATAGGTGAAATAGAAGGGCAGAATACGTTTTAAAGCATTTTTGGGGAATAGTATGGGATATATTACAAGCAGAGGTAGGAAAAAGGAGGTAGATGTAGATCTAGATCAGATAGTGATAGATGCAGACTGTGCATATTTCAGAGAAATGTATAGGTTAGTTCAGAATAGGAAACAATGATGGTACGCGTCTAACCAGTCCCAGGACTGAAGATCTAGTGATGATGATATGTATACACACACAAGCGTCACACTTGAAGCAGTCCCGCTTTTTTTGTATAAATCTCTAACAGTTTACAACTATTCTTGTGCTTTTCCATTAGTTGCACTTGATTTACCCTATACTAATCTTCTTCAAAAATAAGTTATCACTAAATATTTGCTTGATGTTTAGTTACACCTAAAATGTAGTTTCATCAATTCTCACTTATTTATTTACTATTTGTAAATTTATATTACTAAATTAGTCTTAACATGTCTGCTGAAAATTGTGTTATAAAAAAAATTCAATTTTCCTTAACCCGCAAAAGCAATTAAATACAACTATTACGAATCTGAACCTATAACACATGCCAAACGTTAACTTGGATTCAAGAAATGTGAATGTGATTTTGGTGCATGAACCATCTGCATAAGGCAAGAAACTTATTACATACTATTTATTATCTTATAAGGGTACTGTACTTTGCAGATTTGAATATTAAGAGGTATTTATTAAAGTCTTAGAGAGCATTCACCTTTGACTAATATATTATATTCAGATAATCAACTTTTACCTCTATGCCACAAGTTTTCTGTTTAGTTAAATTTAAAACGATGCAAAGAAATAACTATCACAGCTGCACATCTGTCATAAAAGCGCTGCTAGACACGTGTTCTTCACATTCGGACCAAAACCATCATTTAAATATCGACTTAATTAATTTAAAACTGTATAAATTAATACATATGGAAGATCAAGGAGTGTTGTAAAATTATATTTAGCAAGCATTTATTTATTTTATTAACAGACAGCAAGTTATTTGACGTCTTGCTATTTGGTGTTGATAATTATAAATTATTATTATTTGAAAGTCGTAAATTTAAGTTCCTGTCTGAAACAAAGTTTATAATCTATGTAAAAAATGTCAGTTAGTAATATAGATTTTTATTTGCTAAATCTGTTAGCTGCAGTACCGTTTCATTATAAACAACAGTCGGCCAGAATGTTAAATTAAAATTTTTACACCTTCTACTTTCAGAAATGTCCACGGTATATGATTGCCAGGTAGGAACTTTTTCTTAGCGGTTCTGTTACTGTTCTATGGACATTTTCCTAACTAAAAACCCGTATCTATGCTCGGGGTTCTATTAAGACATACAAATACTTGAGGGTCATTTATAAACGTTTGGAACAAAAAATTGGTAATTGTGCCATTTATAACTTAATCGTAATAAATGCTTTGCATAATCTATTTTAGAAGAACTATCTATTCCACAAAAATGCCATAACTAATTAAGAAAAATAAAAATATGTTAAATTTTAACAAAAATTTGTAACATTGTAGTTTTACCGTACATTATGATATTTTTTTTAATTAGATAAGATCTTAAAGTTTACACTTAGATTTACATCTATATAACTTGATTGTAAATCTATCAAAAGTTATTGGGAAAACATTCCTAAATTCACTAGCAAATAGGCATTTTATACAAGCCTCACAGATGTTATAAAAAACATCAAGATGCAGCCCAAGGGCAGACAACTTTCAACTAATCGATTATCGATCTAATAGAAGGAACTAATTTGCCACACATAACAAGCAACGATGGTTTATCAGTATCCATAAATACTAGATAATTACCTAGTATAAAATTTTTATTTGTACACGCCTCTTTCGGAACGCTTTGTACGAAATAAATACTTATCTCAACTGTAAAACTTTTGAAATCAGATTGACAATCGGCATTTTAGCACTTTAACATACTCATAATTTAACCTAAAGTTGGTATTTACCGTAGTCAGCTTTCCAGGTGTTCTATAAGGACTGGGAATCCATTTTAAACAAGAAGTCGTTAAATTTATTGGTGAATTGGGTGATACAACTTGTCCTTAATTAGTGTTTTAAATAAATATTTCATAGGAAGGTCTGGTCAATTTTGCAACACTGAACATTTTTATGAAGGGTCTTAAACATCTTCACTCAAATGTCTGTCGCCCCTATGACGTTCCTGGATACCTAACCCTTTGAAGTCCACAATAATATGAATGGACTGCATTAGTCCCAAATTAACAAAATTATGGGTAATATCAGATTCACCAACTTTTAATAGACTGCAAATCAAAATCTTTTCCTTTAAGCTATTAATTTCACTTAGGATAACGTCATATTCTCAGTTAGTTAAATTGCGGTTACAGTTGGGAATTATTCAACTCCTTACCTAGCGACTAGAAATTGATAAAGCTTAGTCGGCGTGCTACAACAAAACACGACATCTAAATGTAAATAAAAAATTAAAAGGATACGATTAGCACATGTACGAAATCACAAAAATTCAAAATTGAGAACCGAAAACAAAACCAAGGCCTGCCTTGTGCAATTACATATCATCATCATTAGGTTTTCAGTCCTAGAACTGGTTAGACACGTACTCTCATTATTTCCTATTGTGAGCTAACCTACACAATTCCCTGAAATTTACAGTCTGCATCTTTCACTATCTGAGTACAATATTCTTATCTAGTTCTACACCTACCTCTTTTTTTCCTATATCTGCTTGTAATATATCTTGCACTATTCCCCAAAAATGCCTTAGAACATATCCTGCCCTCCTATTTTTCTTATTTTTTGTTGCTTTCCACAGATATCTTTATTCCTCTACTATTTCTATAACCTCTTTGTTATTAACTTTATCTGTCCATGCTATCATCATCATACACCTAAAACACGACATTCCAAAAGGTTTCTACGTTTTTTTTGTCTGCTTCTCCTATTGTCACATATGCTTTCAACAATCATCTCCTTGTTTCTGTTTGTTGTCTTGATACATAGCCGCTGCTTCTTTCTTGTTAGATGCAGTTCGGTTCTTCTTCTACTGTTTTACAAATATATACCCTATTTTTCCAATACTCAGTGGTATGTCAATGGGGTTAAACAGGCTGCGGCCACTAATATCCTCCAAAACTTGAACATTTACTGAATTGATAGTTTTCCAAGGTATCCTTTCGCACAATCAGCATTAGTTGAAGATATTTCAAAACTAACACCTGTAGTTGTTTATGATAATTATCAAATATAAGTGCAATTATTTTTTTCGTCATTAGGTTTTCCGTCTTGGAATTGATTGTACGCGAACCTCCACTTAGTTCTATTTTGATTGTATACATATATTTTTATTGATTAGTACATTGCTGCACACTAGATTGCGATTTGCAACCAGGAAAATCACCACAATTGGAATCACATAAAATTGTAGATACCCATTTATTTTCATTAGATAATTAGTCAATTTACTTTTTCACACGTATATTTGGCCAAACTATGGATATTTAATATAAACAGGTTATTTTACTATCAAATTCTGTGGTATTCATGCCTTAATATAGGTTAAGTGAATAGCTTTGGCGTTTTCCTGTATAGATTGTGTATATTTTAAATTAACAGATGAAGAAAAACAAATGTACACACACGGCTCTACCAACCTGTAATGCAAGAATTTAAGAATCATTTAATATCGTCTCGTAGACCACCTCGATGTCTAATGAGAATGAAAAATCCAAATGGGTTGGCGCTCAACATTTTGTATTAGACGAAGTTCAGAGACCTTTCCAGGCAAGTAAAATTGTTAAAGTTCGTATGCCCGTAATAAATTTGCAGTTGTTTTAATAGAATTAACCTCTCGTCGCTACAACCTAGCTGGTGCATTATTACTGTTAAGGTCTCGATGGTAGAATAGAGTTCATTCAGGTCACTTTAACTCGTGACAACGGTTAAACTTTAGATAAGGAACCTGATTATAAAGGCACTTCATCTCGGTTCATAAAACCATCAACATGTAGTGATAGGTAATCTCAGCCAAGCTTCAGTATAAAGGGACCAAATAAGCTAGTAGATTGAATCATCGGCGAGTATATACCATCTACTTAAAGGCAATTTTGCTCTTGCAAATAGGACAACGCATACATCGGGAAAAATAAACATTGGAACGTAAGACCAATTTCAGCTAAAAGCAAAAGTCAAGGAAATTATTCATTTTCTAATAGGTCACGTGTGAAATCATTACGTAAATTTGAAATTAAATAATTGTGCACGTTAAAATAGAATATGTTTAACGAGTGACGAAAATATCATTTTTCAACCAAGAGTACAATTTACAAATCGAGGCCAACCCAAAGCTGTAATGATCGCGAGCTTCAAAGCTGATTCTCAATACAAACATTATACCTTTTCTGCGAGTCCAGTTATGCCTTGTGTACTATATTGAAAAAAAAACGTGAACAAAGGCTTTATTTTGTATTATAAGTAGCAAAAAACCTGAACTATTACTTTAATATTACACAAAAATCAGTTTGCAATTTTAATATTGCTTGATTGTTATATTTGAACATCATCATCGTTAGGTCTTCAGTCCTGGTACTGGTTAGACGCGTACTCTCATTGTTTCCTATTCTGAACTAACCTACACATTTCCCTGAAATTTGCACAGCCTGCATTCATCACTATCTGATCTAGGTCTACATCTACGTCCTTTTTCCTATCTCTGCTTGTAATATATTCCATACTATTCCCCAAAAATGCCTTTGCACGTATTCTGCCTTTCTATTCCTCCTCTTTTTTTCCACAGATATCTTTGTTCCCTGCTATTTCTATAACCTATTTGTTATTAACTTTGTCTGTCCATAATATTATCTTCATACATCTGAAGTACAACATTCCAGAAGGCTGCTACCGTTTTTCTGTCTGCTTTTGCTACTGCTCGTATTTCATAGGCATACTGTTCTGTGCTCCACACATATGCTTTCAACAATTTTCTTTTTGTTTCTATGTTTGTTGTCTTTCATCGTAAGCGCTGTTCTTTCTTGTTAGATGGAGTTCGGTCTTCTTCTATTGTTTTACAATTATATACCCTATTTCTTCGACAGTTAGTGGTTGTGAAGCGGGGCGCTGCTCCGTGGCGTAGTTGGTATGTGTGTGACTACTACGCCCAAGGTCCTGGGTTTGAATTATTAAAGATATAATGTGAGGTTTTACATTGAAATCGTCGAAATAGATAAATTATTGAATATAAGGTAAAAGTGCGGTAAAAAGTTTTTAAAAAGAAAACAGTAATATGATTAGCAAACTACATTACTGTTTTTTTTTAAATGTTTTACCGCACTTTTAACTTACATTCAAAATTTTATCTATATCATAATAAGCGAAGAAAATTTACAATTTACAACTATACGTCCATTTCAATATCATTTACTATTTACATAACTTTTAAATCAAAATAAATATAAACACTCCTATCGAATTTGTTTATTACAAAATTTGTAACCTTTTTAAAAAATTTTTTATAGCAATTAAAGCCAGCAAAAAGAATTGTATTTTACTGTGAATGGTTTCGTTGAACGTTCGAAAAGCTATTCCCCTTTTTAAACCTACTTTTATGTACCAACCAAATTTTTAATTACCTCTTCCACCAAATATCTAAATTACATGCAAGTTTTAGGTGAATCAAATATTTAAAATAAAAAATGTAACGTACTATGTATTAAAAAAATAATTCTGACCTGATACTCCTCCTGCTGCCTCTTATTAGAGCCTACTGATCCAAATCGGTTGCTTGCTTAGTGGTTTCGAGTCGTTGACACACCGCTTGGCGTGTATTCCTTTACTTCGAACTATTTTCTAGCAACTTGTAACCGTTTGTCCAATGATTTGAAGTACTAACCATGTACTTCAAGGATCATACCATTTATTTATAGTTCTGTCCCAGTATTTTAGTGTTTTAGCGTCGTAATTTAGTCTTATTTATTTAACTATCTAGTTGGTTGTTTAGTTTAACGCTCAGCATTTAGTTGATTACTCAGTGTCCGTATTAAGAGTCGATATTAATTAATTAATTAAATCTAGACTTACGTTTTATGCCAATGGCAGAGTTTTCTTCACGCGTATTTCAATCGCTCACTTTTACTGTTTTCTACTTGGAATTTTTAATTAAAATGACTTTCATTTATAACTTTCAATTTAACTTCGCTTTATTGAAATTTACGTAATTTTTTTGTTTGGACTATTATCTCTGTGCGTCGATTACGGGTGAACGTTTTTTATCGGTTTATGTTCGTTATATAGACAAATTCGTTCCCTTCTTTTATCTTAACCTGTTAGGTTTTATTCGGTATTGCATGTTGTAGACGCTTATTTTTGCATGTACATTAGAGCTTTGTATTATGGAATTTGGTATTTTTGTACCTTTTAACTGCACGTAGTCTTAATTTTAGTGTCCATACTTTGTTTACATATGCTGGGTTTTATTAAATGTGGCAATTGCTACATTTTAAACGGAACGTACGCTTCCGCCTCAATTCTTTATACTTTATGAATTATGCCCGCTTATAAATGTTTGCCTATACAAACTGGTATAAGTTATAGCGTTTCATTGACTTAGATTTCTTACACAACTGCATCTAGGTTAAAAAAAATTCATTTTACGTTTATTTTACTTTAAATATGCCAAATTTGTATTTATTTCGAGTTTAAGAATGTTTTAAATGTTTTAAAATAGATTGGGTTGCGTCCGCAATTATTTGTTTTGATAAATGTGGTAAAGTTATTACCGAATGTGCGTACTTGAATTAACTGTAGCCATTAAATAACCCTATTATCATAGCAATATATATAATGAAGACAAGATATTTGCAGTCCGCAATCTGAAAAATTTGTGCACAATAAAAGGTTACTAAGATGTTTCTGTAACTAAACCTTTATGAAATTAATAAAGACATATTTACAAATACAAATCGAGCTAATAGTTGTATAGCTATTAAGAAAACAATACCCCTTTTGCTTCATAAGGGAAAAAAACATCCAGTGACCGGTTTCGGCTTTCTTGGAGTCTCGTCAGAGTAAACTAGTTTCCAACTATCTTATGAAGTGATCGAAGCTAATACAAAGATATAAGTTCAAAGGAACCTTGGTGCTATGGCAAAACAATATCGTCATCAGGTGAAAACTCCAACATATGATATATATATATATATATATATATATATATATATATATATATATATATATATATATATAGTTTTCAAAAACTTTCAGAGATTACTAAGCGATTCTTCATTCTTCGTTTTTGTATGTTGGTGCTTCAAATATAACAGTGTAGCAGTCAATCAAACCATCGTTAGTTTAATGGCTTTGCACTTTTCAATTTTATACTTTTCAGCGCCTTTGCTTCAATATATTGGAACAATATGGGAAAATAGAAACGTATTCATCTCACCTATGTTATTAATTACTTTAGTCGTTCAAGTATATCAATTATTGTATTTTTGTACAATTAAGAAGTAAATTGGTAATTAAATTGGTCCTTTCAATTTTAAAAATTATCAAAACTTGGGAATTGATAAGAACGCTTAAGCACATAAAATATAGTTATGTCAAATAAAAATTATTGCAGCACTTGTAGCAATACAAAACTGCGTTATAGGTATTATACAATAACTGCTTAAATATACCTATAAATTAATTTGAACTGGTAAAGAATTTCAAAGAGCCTCTTTGTTTTCTATTAATAAAAATTCATACATACTACTACACACTAACCATATTCATAAATATAGGTTCTACCTTTGAAAACAAAATCACATTTTTGTTATATTTAAATCGACTATTAGCATACTAATCAGCATTCTAAAGAAACCAATCAACAATATTTTTTTTTTATTTTAAACATCAATTACTTAACTGACCGTCTAATATCCTCATATTAGCAAGTGACTTTTAATGCTCCCACTAAATGCAAATTCAGTTCCGGAAGGTTTACTCGTCACCTATAAATATTAATATATTCTACTTTTAATTAATTAGTCAATTAATAGTTTTTTTTACTTTGAAGGTTTAGAGTGCACATAGTAAATTCTCAATTATTAGCACGGTTCCGGCAACGGGTGCTATAAGATGGTTACAGTAGTAGTTCATAAGGCATTCGTTTATAGTTTTGAATTTCCGAACATTTTAAACTTGTTATTATACACATACAGATATAAAATTCTAAATATAAAGCTACCATCATCAAGAATTCCATAAAGTGGAAGCAACAAGATTTACACAAACATGGTGCATGCAAGTTTTAGAGAAAAAAAAAGTCCACAGCTAATTGGCCCACAAAGTTATTCTACTTTGACATACCGTGGTGCAATTTTAATTGAATAGGAATTAAAACGGCAAAGATGTAAAGTGGTCTCTCTAATTAGTACCAGCTATGAGGTTTGAAAAGAAATTTATGGTATGGATACATAAATGTTGGGTAAATTTGTAGGTGGTTATAAATCTTCACATTCTTTAAATCGAAAAATTATTCGATATTTTTTGATTACGATTTTTACTCCTAAAAACAAAAATTAGAATATTCAGAGCGCTGTTTCTTAGAATACTTATATAAAAAGTCAAAAAATAAATATGGTTGAATATTAGGCCAACTGAAATTGTTTGAGCTGATTTAACAATTTACTCAACTTCTAGCTTTTTGCGTACGTAGTTGGTGATAAAGTAGCAAGAATTCCTTGCTCAAATATGTTATAAAACTAATTTACAAAAAGCAATACATGACTAGTTTGAACAAAATCGACAAAAATTGCCAAATTATCGATAATGGTGCTTAGGTGCACCTTTTTTATATATGCATATCCGTACATACCAACGCTCCACCCGAAGGTACTACATTGGTCAGGAAGCGAGTTTTTTTACCTGAAAAATTTTGAATTTTGCCGAACCCTTGATGTTTCAAGCAAGGTAGGGATCTTTAACGTGCGTGACAACACACACACGGGGCCTCCATTTTACCTCTCATCCGAACAAGGGCGTATTTTTGTGAAAAATGTTCGCCTAACATTTTTCAAGCGGACCGTGTCGGGATTCAAACCCGGGACCTTGGGCGTAGTAGTTACATACATACCAGCTACGCCACGGAGCCGCCTAGTAGCCGTACACACCTTACATGTGATTTTCCAATGCTCCACCCGAGGGTACTACATTGGTCAGAAGGCGAGTTTTTTTTACCTGGAAAATTTGGAATTTTGCCGACCCTTGCGGTTCCAAGCAAGGTAGGGATCTTTAACGTGCGTGACAACACTCACACACGAGACCTCCACTTTACCTCTCATCCGAACAAGGGCGTATTTTTGTGAAAAATGGTCGCTTAACATTTTTCAAGCGGACCGTGTTGGGATTGGAACCCGGGACCTTGGGCGTAGTAGAACTATACATGCATACCTTACATGTGATTTTCTAATGCTCCACCCGAAGGTACTACACTGGGCAGGAGACGATTTTTTTTTTACCTGAACAATTTTGAATTTTGCCGAACCCTAGCTGTTCCAAGCAAGGTAGGGATCTTTAACGCGCGTGACAACACTTAAACACGGGACCTCCATTTTACCTCTCATCCGAACGAGGGTGTATTTTTGTGAAAAACGCTCGCCTAACATTTTTCAAGCGGACCGTGTCGGGATTCGAACCCGGGACCTTGGGCGTAGTAGTCACACGCATACCAATTACCCCAATAAGCCGCCTTAAGAAAGTGAGAAGTGAATCGAAAAATTTAATCAAGTTAGAATGAGGATTAGCTGGAAGAACCCCATCAGAAGGAGAGGGAGAGGAACGTGGATCAAAAAGAACGGGAAAGTAAAACTAAAAATAAAAACTATTAGAAAGCAGCACCAAAACTGAAAGAAGAAGACAAAACAAAGAAAAGCATGAACAAATGAAAATGTTTGTGTGTGTGTGTGTGTGTATGTGTTGGGCCGCTTTAGTCGCACCTTACGACAAGCAGATCTTATCGTCGAACTATTCTAATCTGAATCCACACAATAAGAAAAATGCGGAATGCAGAGGTCAGGTTTCAAAGGAAAGCAAAAATCGAAGTAAGAATCTGGGGGCACATGGGTTAGAAATGGGGTTTAAGACGTTTGTGCCACAAACAAGAAAACGAAGCGAAGCATTAGAGTGGTCAGGATGGGCCGATTTGAGGTCTTTGACGTGCTAGATGCTCTTGACTCCGGAAAGAGCGGTAAGTTCATAGGTCCTAAAAGAAACTACTTTACCAATGGGAAAAGGATCAAATAATTTAAGAGTGAGTTTAGCATTGAAAACGTAAAGCATCGGAAAAAACGAAAGTACGGCGCCAAACGGAATCGGTTATTAAATGGGCAAACGATGACGATGGAGGTTATAACGGTTATGGGTGTTACGATAGACAGCAAAGAGTTTATTGAGAACATGGGAGCGGATAGTTTTGAAGTGTTCGGGATCAGCCGGAGAGAATATGTTCAGAACCAAACAGGGCAAAGAAAGGAGTACAACCAAGAATTTAATGTTTGGACGTTCGTGGAGGATACTTGTGCAAAAACTACATTTCAATGACTCTGGTTGTCACAGAGATAGGAAGCAACCATGGTCTTGAGGAAGCGGTTAACATGTTCAACAGGATTGGCTTGGGGATGGTAATGGGCGGCGAACAGAAATTTAGAACGATAACTGGCACACAAGGAAGTGAACCGTTGACTGCGGGATTGTACACCATTATCTGTGATCAAGTATTGGGGAACACTAAAAAGTACGTAGACCTGGTTTTCGAGGATCTTGGATTCGGACACTGCAGTAGCGCTACCCATAGCAAAGAACAGAGAACCTTAGTAAGGTAGTTAGCCACTACAACGATATAGGAATGACTGCGAGTTGAACGAGGAAAGGGACCTACTATGTCACAGAAAATGACTTGCCAGGGATATGATGGCGCTAGGAGCAAAGGGACCAGAGGGTAGGTATCTGTTCAACTTTGTGAGCAGCACAAACCGGACAACGTCAAATGTAATGAGTGACGTCGCCTCTGATGCAAGGCCATTAATATTTTTGGAGGAGTCAAGCAGAAGTTTTGGTCATGCCACACTGACCAGAGGTAGGAGTAAGGGATATCAGATGTTTACGCTGCTCAAAAGGTAGGACGATTTTCCAATCGTCCGCAGAATCAGCAACGATAAAAATATAGTGGCGACGGAAAAATGCTATTGTCAACCAAGAAGGATAACGTTTAGAGGAGTTTAAATACTTTTCAAAGCATGGAATTGTACGAAGGGTTAGGAGTAGGAAGGATTATCCATACATGTATGTTAATCCTTTTCTGATGTTTAGTTTTTCTTTTAATATGAGGACTACCACTGACGTAGGAGTAATAATGGGCATTATGCATATTCGAAATTTCAGCCTTGGTAAAAGTAGCTTTTGTCACAAACAAAATATTTCAGAAAAGTTTTGGTTCCGAATTTCTTTATCTTAAAACCAATTAGATAAATCAACACAACAGAAAAATCACCATTCACATGGTCTGGACTTAAGGGCAATTTCCACCCAGAACATTTAGAGATAGAATACATTGTAGCCAATCTTCTAACGCTAATTTTAAGACATTCCTCTACTTCCATTAAAATATTATCATCATATTCTTCTCTTAAGTTAGCATGGCTTTCAGTGTCATTGTTTTTGGGAATTACCGATCCAATTTCCCTAGTTCTTTGATGAAGAACTGTAAATGTTTTGGGAGCAGGATGACTTCTATTTGAAAATTTATCCACATACCTATGTATCGCTGTCTAAGCATTGGATTGCATTTCACCATACACTATATGCACATTCTATATATGCATACCTTACATGTTATTTTACAATTCTCCACCCGGAGGTACTACATTGGCCAGGAAGCGAGTTTTTTTTACCTGGAAAATTTGGAATTTTGCCGAACCCTTGCTGTTCCAAGCCAGGTAGGGATCTTTAACGTGCGTGACAACACCCACACACGAAACTTCCATTTTACCTCTTATCCGAACGAGGGTGTATTTTTGTGAAAAATACTCGCCTAACATTTATCAAACGGACCGTGTCGGGATTCGAACCCGGGACCTCGGGCGTAGTATTCGCACACATACCACTACGCTACGGAACCGCCTTACATGTATCATTCCAATGTTCCACCCGGAGGTACTATATTGGCCAAGAAGCGACTTTTGTTTTACCTGGAAAATTTGAACTTTTGCCGAACCCTTGCTATTCTAAACAAGGTAGGAATCTTTAACGTGTGTAACAACATTTACACACGGGACTTCCATTTTACCTCTCATCCGAATGAAGCCGTCTTATATATGCATACAGTTCATTTACATTTCCAATGCTTCACCAGAAGGTACTACATTGGCCAGGAGGCGAGTTTTTTGTTGCCTGGAAATTTAGAATTTTGCCGAACCCTTGCCGTTCCAGGCAAGGTAGGGATTTTTAACGTGCGTGACAACACACACACACGGAACCTCCATTTAACCTCTCATCCGAACGAGGGCGTAATTTTTGTGAAAAATGCTCACCTGCCATTTTTCAAGCAGTCGGCCGTGTCAGGATTTAAACCCAGGACCTTAGGATCCGTAGTCCTACGCTTACTACATTGATCCACGGCGACGCTCTATATATGCATACCGCAAGTATGGATTAAATCAAATGGTCTGTGGTATTGTGCCCTAACTACTTGAATTGTATGTGACAGTGCTTCTAAGGGTTGTAGGGAGTTTGGGATTTCCTCAATATTTAGCTTACAATATCTCGCAGTTGTTCAATTGGACAAAGATCCAAAAGTCTAAAATGCTAAGATATACAATTAGGACGAGCTCTTTCAAAAAATTAAAAAATAAACTGGCAACATATGAAACGGTCGTTATCTTTTCTAATCCCTACAGGTCTGAAGAGAAATACAGTTCTAAAAACCTTTTTATGTAACATATTGATCATTTTGCCTCCGATGCGCACTTGATATATTAACTTCTACGGTATAAATGACATTCTATACCATTACACTTTGGCGTTGCGTGTGTAGGTCGTATATAATCGAGTTTTAAAGGACACCACTTTCGTCTTTCTGACTCTCGAACAAAATTGGATTAGTCACTTTTCATTCCATACAATACTTCAATGTAGCACACCAGGGTAAGTATTTGATAAGTATTAGATTGTGTCCTAAATAGTAAAAAACTAAACGCCGTGTTCGACGACAAACCCTACTAAGCGGAACATTCGACCATCTCCAAGTCGTTGATTCGTTTTCACGTAGTTGAGAATAGCGGTCTCAAATGACCGGAAGCATTAAACGACGATTTTGATTTTTCTTGCTTGTTGCATCTGCCTATCCAAAAATTTTGCTGGCGAAATCTGCTTTCAGTGAATTAACTACGCTTTATAAAAGCACGCACGTTTATTTTCTAGTAACCAAATGACTTTAGCTCCGCTAAATTCGTTTCATTTGAAAACGCACAAAAATAGGTTCCAGCAGAATGAGCAAGGGGTTAAGACCATACTATCACTTATTCTTTAAATTTTTGAAAAACAAAAGCTTATACTAAATTTGAGCAATAAATTTGCAGTTTCAATGTCACCAGGTGTGTTTTAGATATTCTAAACGCTATAGCACTGCAGACGTCCAACAAATAAACATAGGAAATCAGTTCGGTAGTGACAGTGCCGAGATCAGATTTTATCTTTGTTGTTTCAAACGCAAATAAGTAAGCTGTTAGTGTTGACTAAGATATTACCCTAGCTGCTGTTTTAAGGCATTATATCGAGAACAACTTCCTTTTAAAAATTTGCCGAAAATCTTCTAACACGAAATAACGAGTGAATCTTCAAGAAACTTTTTAAAGAGTAATGTTCAAATCTGATAAGGAAATACAAACGCAGTTGCGGTCCGTATACTTTTGCTGATTTGTTTAGCAATACAGATTGTAGATTCATGCTAAGAAAAAACATCTGAGAAAGGTTTGTGGAACCAATTCATTCGTACATATCTGAACTAAAATAATTCCAAATACAAAAAGACCGCTCTTGAACCCTTAGGCATAAAAACACCGTTTATTTTACAAAACTACTAATTAGTTTTATTTGCTGGTATAATTAGAAATTGGGGATGTAGCACTCCCTGCTAAGAATGCGCAAAAGTAAAATCATACTTTATTCCCTTCAAACAATTGCATTTTACAATTTTGTACGAAATTGAATCGGATTCTAGTATATTGCATTTACATTTCCAATGCTCTACCCGAAGGTACTACATTGGCCAGGAGGCGAGTTTTTTGTTGCCTGTTAATTTAGAATTTTGCCGAACCCTTGCTGTTCCAGGCAAGGTAGGGATTTTTAACGTGCGTGACAACACTCACACACGGGACCTCCATTTAACCTCTCATCCAAACAAGGGCGTAATTTTTGTGAAAAATGCTCACCTGTCATTTTTCAAGCAGTCGGCCGTGTCGGGATTTGAACCCAGGACCTTGGGATCCGTAGTCTTACGCTTACTACATTGATCCACGGCGACGTCGGATTCTAATATAGCTGTTCTCTGGTTCTAAGTTGATCGCTTTGAATTTTGTGCCAATTGTCAATCGGTTTATTATTATGACTAGGTTGGCACATTCGTCTTATTAGTACAGTAACCCAAACTGACCGATGGAATCAGGGCCCTAATTTTGACCGAGCCTTGGACTATGCTTCTCTTTGGACACTGAGCTGGATTGCGTTCTACCTAAGAAGTTTCATTTCTCGTTTTGAACGTAAGAGAATTGTCCGAAGTATTTATCTGGATCTGATTATTCTTTTGAAACTCCGAGAATGAAATCAAATATATAACATATAAAATCTTTTCAAAGTTTGCACTTTTGTTAACGGTTAGTAAATATCAGCTAAAGAAAAAGTTTTTATGCTCATTAGTGTTTTGACATATGTATTAGGTTGACACTCCAAATCCAATTGTTGTTACTATTTTACGCAGAAATTGGTCAAGACATTCACGCATGACTATCGCTAATAATAAATCTGGAGGAGGGGTGTAAGCGGGAGCCAAGAATCTACTGCGTATCTGATGATCGGGGCTATGATGTGGTTAATGATTAGTCTTTGTGTTGGATTGGTGAGGTGGACTGACTTTGGGAGTGCGTGAGTAGGTTATGGAGTATGGTTTGTGTTTTGGTTCGAAGTTTGGAGAGATGGGAGTTTATTTTTAGGCGTGTGTCAATGTGGAGTCCAAGTTAGAGAGCTGTTGTTGAAAGGGGAATTGATGTGTTGAGAATGTGAATCTTAGGATTTCGGTTTGGGCTAAGAGCAGGAGCATTTTTGTTTTAGATGGGGAGAGTGGTTGTCTGTTTAAAGAGGACCAGGATTCAATCGAATTAATTAGGACGGTTTCGGCAGATTCTATAGAAGCACGGGAGTTGCCGTGGATAGGGAAAGCTGCGTTATCGGCGTATACTAAGATGGAGGGATATTAAGGTCTAAAAGAGGATTATTTGCGAAGTTCCATAGGGTAGGTAATAAACGAGAACCTTGTGGACATCCTTGGGTGAGAGGTTTAGTAACCAAGTGGAAAGTGGCTGTTCGGGACGAGAGGAAGGATTTTATTAAGAGGTAACGGTTATAAGGGAAATTGGCTTGTTTAAGTTGATTAAGAAGATTGGACCACCAAAGGAGATTGAAGGCTGAGTGGAAGTCGAGGTATAAGGAAACTACGAATGTATAAGGGGATGCTTGGATCGTTTGGGTTAGGGAGCGGATTGTACGTTTAGCGCAATGCCCCGAGCGAAAGCCGCGTTGGTTAAGTGAGAGTAAGGAATGACGTTCTATGCGTGCGTTTAGTTTGTATAGGATTGTCTATTCAATGAGTTTGCCAAGTGTTGGAAGGAGTGCGATAGGTCTGTAGGATTTGTGATCTTTGGGAGGCTTATTGGGTTTGAGTATAAAGGAGATGGGTCGGAGAAAATGCCAAAGAGGAAGCACTTTTGGAATAGTAGGTGAGTGGATTGTCTAATGAGGAGCCATGATTTTTGTAGGATCAGGTTGGTGATGAGGTCTGGGCCGTGAGCTTTGTGAGGGTTCGGCTTGGTAACGAAGGAATCTAAGCGGGAGAGTTCAATGTCTGTGTCAGAATCCGTGTCTGGTTTGGTTAGAGTGTTGTCGATTATGCGTTGTTGCGTTTGGGTTGGTACGTCAAGAGGAGCCGAAAGTATTGCTGTATCCAGGAGTGTAAATATTGTTTGCTTAAATGTGGAAGGGATTGTAGTTGAAATGGCTGTGTGGGTGTGTGTGGAGAGAGGTTTGATCAGTTTACGGTACGCACTCTAGGGTTTGTGTGTTGATCGTGAATTATGTCAAGATAGTGGTGTTAATGAGGATTTTGTATTGTCGTCTGTCAGTGGTGTATATATTAGATAAGATATTAATAGCAATGGGGTCTGCATTGGTACGTTTCGCTTTTTGGAGTCTGTGTCTAGTAGTTGCAACTGAGCGTCTGCCGTGAGTAAGTTGTTGTGTCCACCACGGCGTGGCTTGTGGGATGTAATGTTTCCGTGGGGTAGTTTTAAAGGCAGCTGTGAGGATTTTGTTGGTTATTTCGTTAGCGAGGGAATGAGGTGTGAAGTTTGCATAGAATACTAATGAGAAAGCGGAGATGAATGTAGTTAGGGATTCTAGAAATAAGGGCCAGTCTGCTTTTCGGCGATAAAGGATTGAATTTTCTGGTGTGTTCTGGGGGGAAGATTGGATAGGATATCAAATGTAATTGGATTATGATCACTGGATTGATGGATGTGAGAAACTGTCCAAGAACTAATTAGGTTTGAGGCTGTGGGGTTGGTGAGAGTAATGTCGATGTTGGATTTGCCGTATTGAAATTCCCAAGTAAGGATAAAGGATGGGGAGTTGTGGATTCAAAGATGGTGTTGGAATATAAAGTCCTCTAAAGTAGTGCCGTCTTCGTCAGTGAGTCGTTTAACCATAGTGTGGATTAGGAATTGGCGTCAGTAGATATGATGATTGGTTTGTCTCCAATTTTTGTAAATATGTGGTTTAGTTGGTGTAAATAGGTATTAGTGTCTGTTCTGTATTGGAAGCAAGATGAAATGAGGAAAATGGTGCCTGATTTCCAGAGAAGTTTAATTACGGTAATTTGGGGGTGAATAGGGAGGTGTGGTAAGAAGCGTCAATTAGGGGTCTGTAACAATGATGGCAGAGGTGTAGTTAGGGTCAGGCGGGCTAGGGTAAATATAGGTGCGGGAGTTTGTTGGGGTGTTAGGAACTTTGTTTCGGACTAGGTAAAGTTTTTGGACTAGAGCGATTTGGATTTTGTGTTCTTGGAGTATGTGGGACAGCTCTAAGGTGGCGGCGCGAGAGTGTTGGAGGTTGATTTGAATTGTACGTAGTTTGGTGTGTGAGTGGTGCGAGTCTTGCGTCCATTTGCGTGAGTGTTGTCTAGAACCCATAATTTGTGCATAGTTTAGTCATATAGAGAGATTGCTTATCGACAGGGCAGACGGGGCTAGTAACGGAATGGTCGTGGGGGCGATTAATGCGGAAACAATTGGTGCAAACGAGAGCGGTAGTGGGGTATTCGGACATGACTTGGAGGGGTGGCTTCCAACGCAGTGGCCACAGGTGGTTGGGGATCGACAGGATTTTCAGAGTGACCAAGGCGATGGCAATTAAAACATCGGGTAACGGAAACGAGGACTTTGATTCTGCAGGATTTGTAATCTATATAGACGTGGGAATTTGTCGTGAGGATGGATCGTAATCTGGACGATACGTTTAGAATTAAGTTGTCAGAGTGAACTGTTTTTGTGCGACGGATGGCAATGGAGATTTTTGTTCGGTACGTGTCTTCAGGAATAAGTAGGTCTAAGGAATTCTGTAGGTATATAAAGTTAAGAGCTGTTTGAATTAAATGCATGGTATAATAATTGAAATAAACTTAATATACCGAATATATCAAAAGTCACAATTATTAAGAAGTCGACTGGATTTTTTTTATAAACCTGCATTTGGTAACTATGAGTTGTTTCAAATTTTAAACAGATTCGGTTGTCCGTTTGGTGCAGTTGAGACTGTGTTTTAGCAGTGTCTGGGATTTTTATTACAGTCGTGCTGCGGGTAGACCTTGTGTGCATCAAACATTTCACGAGGTCTACCTGAATGTAGTTCATCCTTACTCCCTTCCCTTATTCTGGTGTGGAGTAAATGTGTACTCCAATACGACCTCGCCACCTGCCCAGCTAGTTTTCATCCCTTCTCTATTCTGCCTATGATCCAGGCTTTATTACCGACTCTAGCCAGGAACAAGCACCACGTTTGCCCAGAGTATGTGTGTGTGTCTATGTGCGTGCGTGCGTGCGTGCATGCGTGCATGCGTGCGTGCGCGTATGCGTGTGTGCGTGTGTGTATATATATATATGTGTGCATACCATTGCGGTTATTACTTAGTCGCTTATGTTCATGGGAGTCCGGGCTTACGATTCCGACCTACGGAATTCTGAAATAAGGAGCATTGGTATTGCCTTGGCCTAGTTGCGCGTACTCCGTGACTATCGGCAACCGGAAATTACAAATGTACTCGAGCTTTGCAACAATGACACTTTTGTGTGTTTGTGCTTGATCGGGTGTATGTATGTGTGAACCGTTGGCGTTGCTACTTTGTCGCTTGTGTTCATGTAAGTCTTTGCCTCCGATCTCAAACATCAGTAGCCGGAACTCAAGATTATTGACTTTAATTTGGCCAATTTGCGCGTACTCTGTGATCAGTCAGAAATCGCGGATGCATTCAAGCTTTGCGACACTGATACTTTTGTGTGTGTTTGTGCTTGTGTTGGGAATCTGTGTATGTGCGTGTGTACCATTGGAATTGTTATTTGGTCGTTTAGTTCATATCAGTCTTCGTCTTT
This sequence comes from Platerodrilus igneus, assembly GCA_036346225.1. Lineage (NCBI taxonomy): Eukaryota > Metazoa > Arthropoda > Insecta > Coleoptera > Lycidae > Platerodrilus > Platerodrilus igneus. The sequence goes on from JARFIW010001660.1 coordinate 2,883,968, forward strand.
GATTTAGACCAACGGCAGCCGACAGTCAGGATCTTCGACGTTGACCTGGCCTATTTTCGAGTGCTCCGTGACAGCCGGAAATCGCGAAAGCACGCAGATTTTGCGATGCTGGTACCTTGTGTGTGGTAGGTGTGTTAATGTGCGTGTAATATGTGCATGCGAGTGTGCAACCATGCGGGTCACTGTATAAATGTGTCTTGTGTACTTGTGTGTGTGTGTGTGTCTGTGTGTGTGTGTGTTTGTGTGTGTTTGTGTGTGTGTGTGTTTGTGTGTGTGTTTATATGCTGTTGAGTTATTTAAGTTATTACCCAAGGTTAGTTTTTTGTTTTTAAGTTGTTTTTACAAAAGCTGTGTGATTTGCAAATCGTTTCATACTGTTCTAAATTTCAAGTTATTTTGCAATTTCTACACTAATTAACACTAATTAACATTATTTGCCACATATCAACTCCACCTGTTATTGTATAATACTTATATCTACTGCAATATTCACCAGTACGCTATGGCTTCTCATGTAGCGTTTTTTGCACATTTCACTATCACTGATGACGTGGTGAGTGAGGTACCGGTTTCTGAGGTATCCGGTACGTGGCTATCCAAGGTTAGTGCTTTGTTTTCTGTATGTTAGCTAGTTGTTAAGCTTCCTATCGATGTATTTGATACAGAATTTTGGTGACCTCCTGTGTATTTGCGTTCCTTAGCGAGAAGATTCTCTTTGTAATTAATCATATTGTGAATATTGTTAGTGCTTGTCGTTTGTTTGCCAGTGTATTTTGTAGGATTTTATAGAACACCAGGTGTTTGGGTATTCTTCGTTTGCCTTATGTGCAGTAATCGTTGTTACTTAATTCCATACGTACTTCATATGTCAGGTACGGACCAATTGGAATTATGAGAAATGATTTTACACACTGTACTTCTTTAGCAAGAGGGTCTGAAATACCGATGTCAACGCACTTCTGGGCGTTTCTCACTTGGCACTAGCGCTTTCGATATACAGCACAGCTAATTCATGTGAAATTTATGTTGTTCGTTTTCAGACCCATTTAATGAAAATAAGCACTAAAAAACGAGGATTTTTATAATAACATTGAAAGTTAAAATTGTGATATGCCAATAAATTAGAAATATATGTGATTGAAGATTTCATAAGAATACAACATATGAAGCTGTTCGTGGATTTCTAATGAAATTTCAGACGACTAAATCTGTATATCATGGTAGTAAAAGTGTGTTGGAGAACATTTGGAGAAGCAAGTAATTTAGTTAAAGACGTCTTTAAGGAGGAACATCAGTAATCGATTAGTAAGGAAGGATCTTGTTAGAAATTCCACATATGTCAACCTACAGAAACCTACTAACTGTTTAAAATACAAAAGCGTATTACATATAAGTTTTTCGTAGTTTATAGAAATAGAATTATCTGCACAGGACATCAATTTGCGGTAAGGTTATTGATCAAATTGAATGTGTTACTTTAATCAACAACTTACTGATGAGGCGATATTTTATGCAAATAGATAAGTTAATCGTAAAATTGTTGCTGTTTAACTACGATATCCATTCGCTAATGCAGTTCAAAGGATAACACCACAAATAGTAGAAAGTGTGTTTCGGGAAACATTCTATCGTTTTGTGCTCTGCAGAGTACGGAGCGCTAACTATTTGTTACATATGCTTGAATAAAGCTTGTTTTCAAATTGAAACATTTTCAAAATTTCAATTATTTCTAGAAATATATGTAATACTCTGTACTATTATTAACTCGTTTTATAGCAAATTACGTATTTGAAAGAACTCCCCAACGAACACAAAGTTTATTGACACTATGTAATGTCGTTTAATAATATAGTTTGAAACATAGGTTCCTTTATCCATAGTACTTTATCCTGCTTTCTACATATAAATAAGATAAGTTAAAATTCCATTTATGCTTCAGACGCTAGCATTGCAAAAAGATTCACATCCACGTCCACTTGCGCTTAGTCAGTGTTAATTCCTACTATTGAAAACTTCTAGAACACTAACAGATTTTTGCTGGGTATTTGAGTAACTCAACTGCGTTTGTAAAATGTTAGTATTTGATTCATTTGTAATTAATTCTACAAAGAAATGAGTTTGCTTGGTTATCCATGAATGAAATACGTTATTTATGTTACTCTAAAACCAGTATCTCACATCCTCCTTGGATCTAATTTTCACCTTATACCCACGACTATATTCAACAAAATCTATCAGTAATGTTTGTTAAACTATTCCTACTACTATGAAGAATTCGTTACCAGGTGTGGCTACTAACTGAGAAGACTAATCCCATTACAGACGAATTACGCATGCAACGAAGTCATACGACCAACTGTTGTGTAGCGTAAGTCTTCCTCTTTCGATTGCCGCCCCTTTGGTACCTTAGACATCTTAGTCTTTCCATGGTCTTCGTTTGTATAGAATCTATTTTTTGTATTGACGGAAAAGTGTTAAGTGTCTTAATATAACTACAATTTGTCGTGAGATTTCATTTGAAACGTTGAAAAACCGCTACTGAAACTTTTATTAAAAGATGTATTTAGCAATGAATGTTTATCACAAGCACGGGTTTCTGAGTGGTATAAGCGTTTGTAAGAAGGCCTAAAAGATGTTGAAGATGATGTACGTCCTGGACGCCATGTTTATGATATCCATGGAATTGTGTACCATCACCGAGTCCTGAAAGTCAAACTATTAATCGACATTACTACCTTGATGTTCTTCTACAACTTTGTAAAAAATAGGAAATAAAAATCCCAACTGTCGGCAACCAAGTAATAGGTTTTTCACCAAGGACAACGCACCGCGTACACTGCATTGTCGGTATAGAAGTTTCTAGACAAGTATAATATCCCAGTGTTAGACCATCAGCCTTATTCGCCTGATCTGGCACCATGTGACTTTTGTCCGTTCCCCAAGGTCAAATCTGCATTAAAAGAATACGAGTTCAGGCCGTTGTTGCTCTGAAGGGAGAAGTGGCATGCGTCATGGACAAGCCCAGAGATGACGATTTCTAGCACTTTTTTAATCAATAGAAAATTCGCATAAATTAAAAATAACATGATTTATAGCATGTCTCGTTATTTTATACCACACTTCGTATGCACGACAACAAAATTTGTGTGGTATTGTTCAGACCCACTTCTCAAAATTATATCAAACACTTACTTGAAATTGCTATACATCTCTTGATCAGTCACAGAACGACTACAATATAATATAGCAAAACTCAATCAACTTTACCTTTATAAGGAAAACTACAACACCATGACAGAATAACTGAACGATTGCTTTAAAACACCAAAACTAACTATTTCTATGCAGTCCTACATTCGCTCCGTCAGATGCCTATAATTAATGACATAAGAATTTATGCAATTTCATAGATAACGTCAACTCCCCTCCTTTCATATCTATTTATCGTGGATTTGCTTATACCATTTACGCTCTATCCTGAACAAAATTTGACTTCTTGTGCATGTAGGAGCTCGATTCAAAGGTAATATTTTAGAAAGTTTTAGATAATTGTGAATGTATTTGCTCACATCAATTTTTCTGGTTTTTGTATAGAAATTGCTTGGAATAAGTTTTCCAAAGCTCGTTTACCTCGGTGAAGAATCAATTAATACCATTTAGTAAAAAAATGATTGAATTCACTTCTCGGAGTTAAACAATTAAATTATACCTAATTTTGTTTACTTATTCAGTAATAGAAGTTTTACCCGAAAAGGTAGAAAGTACTCTAAAATCTTAAATAATTAAACCCGATAAAATCCCATATACTAAATAAGAGGGTTAGACACCAAATACTAAAATATTAAGTTATTTATTTCTGACACCGAAACAATTTTTATACCGACAATTGAGAAACAACGTTTAATTTACACAACTTTAAAGAATTACAAAAAAAACCTTTAACCCTGACTATTCAATCTATTGGGAACTCATTGTTGCGTAAATCTTAACACGCCAAGTGGTTTTAAAATGAAAAGTTCTAATTTTTCTACCGTAACAATCAAGCAAACTTTGCATAAAATCTATTATTCTATGAATTTTAACGCCAACTTGTTTGTTCCGTTTCACAGAATAAACGGAGCTTATGCCTTTCAGATGTATTTTATTCTTCCACCCACATGACGTAATGATTTACGAGATTGCAGTAGATTTCCGTATCGACTTTTCATCTCCAACTCATTTAGAAGAAGAATTTTAGTTTTAAGCAGTCGATCGAACCGGTATTTTTTGTGGGTGGCTAATCTAAGATTGTGCTCAACATTTTCAGTACTAATTTAGACTTACCACTATGTAAAATATATCCTACCTCGCCACCTACACGGCTCTCTAACCACTAACTGCTTGTTGAATCCACAAAGTCACTAAGCATATAATACCTGATGCATTAAAGCAAACGGTTGTGTAAACACGGTATAAGACACTTTCATTTATTTCACCTCCTGGATAAATATTTACCAGCTTGCACTTCACTGCAGTGAAATAAGAGTTTCACTCTGAGCAATGGCTAGTCTTTTTCGCATTTGGTACATTATTCAATGCGAAGATGTAAAAAGGGAAGTCCTGTAATCTTTCTTACGTCTTAGCTAGATGACCTCTATGATGTGAAGTATGAAAATTAAGTAATTATTCAGTAACCTAAAAAAATGTAATAAAATGCTCTGCAATGGGTAACAAAAGCGTGTGGAAATAATAGCAAGACTAAGATTTGCTTAATGATTATTTGTTGTGCCATTATGAAATATAGCGTAATATTAATTTATTTAAATTTAATTGTTTGTAAGAGAATGACCTTGACAAAGAAGGATAAAGTGAATTCAATTGTTACATAAAAACTTCCCACAGGTTACATTTAGGTCACAACTTAACCTTTAAATTACCATGTAATACCATTATAATTTAACAATACCAAACAGTGTCAAAAAACCTAATTTGGTAATTACTTTGGAGTTGAGCGTTTAAAGCTAGTTATTACAACCGTTTTCCTGATAAAATCAGTATATGGCAAGACTAAACCTGCTCATGTAAGGTTGATTCTCTGGTAACAAAATTCATTTGGAGCTTTATTATTATAGCTTGCTAATCCATGAAAATAGTCTGAGATGTTATCGTTCACTTGCAAAACAAGTTAATTATGAATATATAGCGATTTTTGAGAACACGGTATAAACCCTCCTGACTAATTTACTTTAACAAGGTCACACACCGAATTTTTGTCTATGAATTACTTTCCAAGGTAAAATGTAGTTGTGATTACGAAAAACTACTTTACATTTTCACCAAGAAGAACTTTTCATATGTAGTATTACCACACTCGTTCACCTATTTATTTTTTTAAACAAGACATACAATTAATTAATTACATGGTTTTTAAAAGGATTGTTTGGTCCATAAAAGATATTTTTCTAAATATTATTTTCAATTTTCCAGAATAGTTTGTAGGAACTTTATCAAGACCTTTGTTACGTATTTTTATTCGAAAATAAAGTATCACTGGAAAGTTCCATCTTATACATACGACGAAGCGTGATTTTTAGGTTAGCAACATTCAAGATAATCGAAGACAATTTCTTTAACACTTCTATTTTTACCTAAAAATCAGGACCCTTTTCTACATTTAAACATAAATTTCACGTATACTATGGCACTTATGGCCATCCAACTGATAGGTTCTCAATTTTATCGCCATACAAATATGCCACCTGATTTTCTAACCCCTTCAGCACGGTCGTTTTACATCGTAGTCGTACCACTGACAGCCAATGTCCTAGTGCTATAATTAATGATAATAAGTTGGCGCCAGATCAGAGCTATACAGAGAGTAATCTAATTTTTTGCAGTCTTATGCAGTGATGAGATTGTGTGTTTGATGGGCCCCATGTGAACAAATATGGCACTCTGCTGTGAACGTTACGTTTTTTGTTTTGGACTGCACGTTCTAGTCTATTTACGGTCTTACAATATGTGTTAGTGTTTACTGTGTTACTGCGAGACAAATAACCTGCAGTCAAAGAACTCTATCTCTGATTTTTCAGACTGAAATGATTTACTTGAACGTCATGTTTTTAGGTAATGTACAGTTCCTCCATTCCTTGGAATGTTGTTATAATGCGATGTAACGTGAGCATGTTGTGCTGTCAATGGAAATTTGGGTTTATCACTTTCAGCACAGTACCTTTCGAGCAAAATGGAAAATGGCCAAACGATTGGTTTTATGTCAAACCGACAGTAATATTACAACCAATCATGAACACAACTTCAAACACCATACACGTTGTGTTATAATTTCAACGAAAACACTTTTTAAAATTGAGGAAATTCTTTAGAGGTGAATCGGTTTCATAGCGTCTGTTTTTCTAACTTTTTAATGACTTTCTGAACCAAGTCATAATTAATGACGTAAAGTTCCGATTAACTTCTTATCGTACATATTAGTACGGCTTTTTAAAAATCTTTTAAACCATTTACTTAAGATTTCAGCAATTATGAATTTTTCCATAAACTTTACTAATCGGTCAATGAATTCCTCTGCTTTCGCGTTTCTTACATTTAAGAAATGAATGTCAGGGCGCTTTCACAACGGAGGGGTTTTCAATCACTTAAGGAATCTTAAACACGCATAAACAAAGATCAAACTGAGAGAATGCATTCCGTAATGACGTCTAGAGATAGCCGAAAGATGGACGTACGTGCGCAGAATGTCAGCGGCACAACGGCAATTGGGCAACTCTGTGACTTAGTGGTTCGCGTGTGACTACTAATCCCAAAGTCCAGAGTTTGATTACTGACACGGACCGCTTGAAAAATGTTGTGCAAGAATTTTTCACAAAAAAATGAGAGGTAAATGCAATTCCCGCACGTTACAGATCTTTAGCTTGCTTGGAACAGCAAAAGTTCGGCAAAACACAAAACAACCAGGTAAAGAAAACTTGATTCCTCGCCAATGTAATACCTTCGGGTGGAGCACTTGAAAATCATATGTAACGCATAGCTGCAACTGCTGCAGTTCAAAATGCAACTTAAAAACCCTTTTTGTATTTAAATTGTAAAAAATCTTACTAAACATTTACTCAAAATTATAAATTAAGTTCAACATTCCTAAATTTCACCAGAAATGTGGGCTAATGCAAAGAAATTGATTTTGCAATTTTAAATGTGATTCAAAACTAAGGAAGATCATTATTTTTGAGAACTACAGCATTTTATATCTTAAAATTATTAATTATGCGACAATGTATATATTGGCGCGATTCATCATGACCATTATCATTCAGATCAATCAATTAATTTAATTCACTTGTTTTTATAAGCAGAACCTAGTACTAAGGAGCTTCTAAGAGGATTTTTATGAAATAATTAGATTTAATCATAGATGGAATATCAATTAGCTTTGGTTTAGGAATAGAGAATATTGTTTTTCTATTGTGCTTTTCCATTTTATGGAATAGTGCAGATTGTATTCAACTACTTTCAATTTAAAATTATAACGCCTACGGATATACTGTTCTAAGCATGTTATGTACAATAATAGAAAATTGTGTTAAAATATTTAATTGGAATCAAATATTATAGTAAAGGATAATAACAAACGCAGACAAACTAATTTTACAACATTATATACTGCTCAAAAGCTACAGATATCTTTTACCCAAATTTGAATATTTTGATGTAATACTAGTGGGCTTAAATAACGAGACGGTGTGCTACCATACAAATTCACCTATTCAGTTTTTATTCATTCATTTTTTAGGACAACATTTGATATTATAGTAATTTAAATAATATTTTGTCCCATAACAATGCTTTAGTTCACCCATGATATTATTTTGCATTTCTTGTTTTAAAACTTTGAATTTATCGGTTCCATAAATGCTTATTGATGAGCCAAAGAATTTGGGTATTAACTTATAATAACAGTATTTGATGCATGGTTAGCAAAGATAAAATAGCATTTTGCACAAAATTGTTGCTGCTGGTAGGTCTTGGTGTCATTGTAGCGAACCAAAAATCCAATCAGGTTATAGTTCAGGCAATAAAGGCCAAAATACACATAGAGTAGAAAAAATGTATCAATCATATAGTTTTGAAATTCGACCGAGTTGTGATGGGAAATGCCCGGAACAACATATCAAAGGTACCCAAGTGTGGGGGCTAGTGTTAAGAGGGAAGCGACGTTTGTCGCTTTTATTAATTTTTCTAAAATATTTCGAAAAGTATGAATTTAAGAAGAAAACTCTTTATATTCAAGATTACTCGGCATAAACTTTCCTACAAAAATAATCCCGATCGTATTTATGTAGGATTAAACGCTTCGAATTTTAAGGGGAATAAATAACGACATAGTCTTTAAAATTTTGATACAGGTTTTAATTGAACAAAAGCATGTTTAGATGGTAATTAGAGCAGGTTATTACACTCGTACAAAATATATCCAATAAGAAACGTTAAATGTATACTACGTGACTCGTTTAGATAAACGATTAACTTGACCTTTGATTGTGAATTTTGTCAAACTATTATACTGCTTAATCGATTAACCTATTCAGAATATAATCCTAAAATGGACACATACCCACGAACATCTGCGAGACGTCTGCTTTACCCACTGCAGTTGTATGGGTACAATATTGATATGATTTCGTTAATGGAAAATTACATTGTTTCAGAACGCTGTGGTAATTTGAATGAACCACTTACTCTGTGCCCAGCAAATCATCCATTTTTCCATGTAAGTGGCCACTGTCAATATGCAAAACGTGGGAATATTTATATAGAAAATATGTTTGTTGTGACAACTAACCACCTAGATGCGCTAGAATACTTTGTTGAGAAGGGACATTACGCCATAAATACAAGTGTTTCTGCATTGGCAAATTGCTTGTGTGATTTGGTTACTGAGCACATTCTGGTGGTCTGACACAAGAAAAAAGAATTTATGGTTCTGTATCAGCAAAGTAGGTATGTGGATCATCTGTAGTAGCTGTCATCTGTTCGTCGGTGTAGCATTTTCCTAGAATGGTACTTCCAAGTGAACAACAACAAGTAGATTTCCGTGTATCACAGAGAAATAGAAATTAGCAGAACAGAATTAGGACTTACGAGTAATTCTGCCACAATCTGCTATTCTCCAAATCGGATTCGTCCATGCCATTGTCCACAGGTATCGTTAGGAACTCCCAAATAAATGGTTACCAAGTTCTACGAGTTGGAACCCAAATAATAGAAAGTGTACCTGGAAGTAAATTTCCTAAAATTACACATTTGAAAAAGAAGATAGTGTTGCCATTAGCCAGTAAGACTTGTACTATCAAAGAAAGCAATAATCAGTGGCCTTGTTGATCACCTAATAATGTTCTAAAGAACCATAATTGCTAAAAAGGGCGTTGAAGATGTTGCGCATCCCTTATGTTACGAACTATCTCAATTTCCATTGAGTCTTTTCAATGAAGGATGAATGAAGAAGTCTAAGAAGTCGGGTCTTTATGACCCACTACCTATATTAAGTGATACGGCAACAATATTTCAGAAAGGGTATTAATCTTGTAAGAATTATCCTCTTTCACCGAGTAAAACGAGTGTTGGAGCAAGTTCCATTCAATTTGTAAAAACTGCACTGTGGTTTTTGATGGATACGGAGATGTGAACAGCACAAAGCGAGTAGAACAAACGTGAAGAAACTCACAAAACTTCTGATATTTATTTTGATGAGGACATTATTGCAACCGTTTAACATGATCATTTTCTGGCAAAGAAAATAATAAAGCTTGACTAATTCAATTCATTATTCTGGAAATGTGTTAACAAAGGAATTAAAGCTAAGGTCGCTGAAGGTGATACCGATACACCATCATTAAATATGGGCTATAAAAGACACAAGCGACTCTTACTGTTGCTGCAATACGGGAATACATGGACTTGGTAATTATACTGATGGCTTTGACACCGCCTTATGGAAACGTTTATTTCTTGAAAGCCGGACAGGGACAAGGTAGATCCTGAATTACGTTCAACGCAACACTGCAAGAACTTTATTTTTCTCAGTTCATCCTTTTTCTTTACGCTTTCGACGGATGCAAAACAACTGTAGCATTTTCTAGAATAAACATAGCAACAATGGTCACACTGTTTAAAAGACAACCTAAACAGATGAGATACTTTGCTCAAATATTTTGTAACCACTTACCAACCCGTGGTGCTATGTCACAAGCTGGTGAGAAATGTTCTTAGAATGTATACGCTACCTATGCTATTGAACATGATTTGAATAGGCATCGATACTCATCCTTTATCAAATCTTAAACCAATGCTAAATCTGGTCTCTCCGCACTTCCTTCAAGCAGAGGCTCCGCTAAGCAATACTATACTTACAGGTTGAAAAGTGGCTCGATAACCACTTATCGCCTGATCTGTGGAGATGGGCCTGCAGAGGGGATCAATCCCTTCTTCCAATAATAACAATAGATTCAGTAACTTCTGGTACTATTCTTAAGGAATAGAATACTTTGCAGCTATACAACTGAATGCAGTGGAAGATGTAGATGCAGAAAATGTGAAACCCGCCACAGTACATGCATCAACAGTATAAACCATAAGAAAAAATTTCAAATGGATGACACGACGCAGACGATGCTGATTAGGTATTCGTATATGTACAAAAAATATACATATACAGGGTGTCCCACGAGGAACCCAACAAACTTCTAAGGTGGTTTCCTCTCATCAAAATAATGAAAAAAGTTCATATAAACATATGTCCGGAAATGCTTTGTTAGCGAGTTACGGCTAGGGAAATATTTCGCCCAATTTTCTGGGAAAGGACGGAAATAAAGCCAATTTGATTTTTTTATTGCGTTAAGTTAGGTGTTAAATTTATTGTATTTTATGTAAAATGAACTGAAAAATTGAATAAAATATGTCTGAGACATCTAGGTTTACTCATATCTGAAATATCAGACAAAAAACGCAAAATCCGGTCTCGAAAACCTAGCTTCCTTTAGATTTAAACTACAATTACTTCGTATGTGTTGATTTAATTAAACATTAATTTTTTAAACTTTGTGTTTGTTTATTATTGGCTTATTTTAAATCATTCCCTTCAGAAATAAATTTACTACAAGTTTTGTTTAAAAAGTTTGCGTATTTATTACCCATTTAACTTTATTGTATTTTAAATCTAAACGAAACATGGTTTTCCAGACCGAATTTTGCGTATTTTATCTGATAACTCAAATATGGGTGATCCTAGAGGTCTGGGACAGATTTTACTCAATTTTTCAGTTTATTTTGCATAAAATCCAATAAATTTAACTCCTAACTTAATGCTATAAAAAATCAGTTTGGCTTTATTTCCGTCCTTTCCCACAAAAAACGGGGGATATATTTCGCGTAATATATATATATATATATATATATATATATAAATGATATTAAAATAATTGCTTTTAGAAAATTTATAAACAAAATAGTATGTGAGATGTATAAATAAACACCCACTTTACGAGGAATCGAAAAAGAGTTTTTAACTATACAAAGCAAGCTAGTAATTTGCATAACCATAAATGAAAGAATTTGTTTATTTCATAAAGGGAATAAACATTTATCTACTAGTTTCGATCTCACTGGATCTCATCAGGATGAGGATGAACAAATTCTTTCATTGATGGCTATGCAAATTACTAGCTTGCTTTGTATAGTTAAACACTCTCTTTCGATTTTTCGTAAAGTGGTTATTTATTTATACATCGTATAAACTGTTATATATATATATATATATATATATATATATATATGACTATATGGCTATATAACTACCAGCCTGATTTGTATTCGTCAATAGACTCTATTATTTTCATAGAGTTTGTTTACAGATACATCTTATTTTATATATTGTTCTACACATTTTTTATTGCGGACTGCAAATAACCTGTCTTATATATATATATATATATATATATATATATATATATATATATATATGTATATATATATATATATATATATATTTTATAAGTAGTTTTTACACAAGGTAAGTTGTAAATACTAACGTATTGCAATTAATAAGATGAAATAATAACTTAGACTTTATAAGTAAAGCCCAAATGATCATTTCAAATCGAGCTAGTAATTGAAAGACGAATATCTGACATAAGCCAAAAATTGACAATTTCAGATATGATTGACAAAAATGCTAAACGTAATTGAAAGTTAGGTTTATATATGGTACTGTACACGATTTAGATTTGTAAATTTCCCAATTATAGTCATCGGCCTCGATAGCGTAATTGGTAAACGCACAGTTCCGGCAAAACTGAGATGCAGGTTCAAATCCTGTCCAAGGCCTTATATTTTCCTTCTTTCAATTACTAGCTCGATTTGAAATGATCATTTGGGCTTTACTTATAAAGTCTAAGCTATTATTTCATCTTATTAATTGCAATATATATATATATATATATATATATATATATATATATTATGTCACTTTATGGAAGAGAATACTGCAAACACTGCAGTGGCGACGTTGCCTTAACTTTTGTACATTATTAACTTTGAAATAACATTATATCCAATACTTTGTTTCTCTTTTTCTATTTTATTGGTAATAATTTAGTTTCAGTTGTTTAAAAAAATACTTATATGATCATAAAATTGTATCGTATGCAGTGTATTTTCCTTCGATAATAAAAAATTTCTTTTTTCTAAAAATGTATTTTTGTTACTTGCACCAATTCGACCGAGGCGGGGTTCGTTTATATAGTTATTACAAAACATTTAGTTGATCGTTTTATAAGGGGAGGAAACAAAACATCCATTGACCAGGTTTTGACCTTTATTGGGTCTCGTCAGAATGGAGTAGTTTTAACCTAACAACACATCACGCAACCTCAATGAATAAGGATCCCTGTATGTATATATATATATATATATATATATATATATATATATAAATTATTCTTAATTGCCCTTCCTCTAAATTCAAAACTATTGATCTATCAGGTACATCGTAGGGTTCACTTTTATAGAAAAATTTATGTAATATAATAGTTTTGTTTACAAAATGTTTTTTTCTAAAACTATTAGTTATCGAGATATTTACGATAAACTGGTAAAATGATTAAAAATCCTCCCTCCTCTTTTAGCACAAGCCCCTCCCTCGGGGACTTTTAGTATGTTATTGCTGGCACTTCCAAACACGACTTTGCCAAATTTCAAAATTACACTATTTTTTTTTGTTTTTCTTTCGTTGCTCAAACTAATATGCAGATGGAAGATTACATAATCTTCAAAACCAAAGCCATGTTGATCTCAATCTTTGGTTTAACTTGTAATAGGGACGGTTGCCTGGTGATAATTTTTAAACAAATTGCAGTTTACATCAACGTTGAGTGATGTGTAGACACTATAAAAGGTTTATGTTTTAGCGTCGAAATAATAGTCTCCGGTGACTTATGATAATGCTCACATTGCATCGTATGAGTAAAGAAATCATATTACGTTCATCTTACAGTCTCGACTTGACTGGGTGCGATTTCTATGGCTTAGGCCTAAACGGATCCCTGCAGAGCGTACGGCTAGGGCACTGCTTCAACAAGCAATCCCAAAATACCGGTATTGCTAGCGCCATTTTGTAGCTAAACTGTGTATTTTAATGTACACTTGTGAGGGCCCAACAATTAAAATGCATTCTATCATAGATGAATACCGATTTAATCAAACATATAGGCGTTCTAGTAAAGGTGTTCCTGGATTCCTGTACGGCAGGCACGCCTTGTAGATCCGACCCTGAAGAGGACCTGTGAAATAGGACGATATTGAAGTAGCAGTACAGTTATTCTACGTTCATATTAATTATACTAGAGCGTTCACAGTATCCAACCAAAGTGCATATATTACGCTTATATTAATGCGAGCATTTAACATAACAGCAGGTGTTTTATATTTTATATATGCGAAGTATTTTCAAAAGAATCGTAGGAATTAAAACTACAACCAAATACTGAATTAATTTAACAAATGAATAAGGCTATATCATCTATATAGTTTGTCTGTCTGAGATAGAAGAATAACTTGGTCTTTAATTTACATTAAATTAAAAAAGATAAAAAATTCAAAGTACTTTGGTTTATTTTGTACAGATTGAGGTGTGATAATTCTTTGGTAAACTAAAATCAAGTATTTTAAGCACCATGTTCTAGTTAACAGCTCCTATGTCGTTGATATATTATTATACTTCAAATTTATTTACGAAAATCAACGCCATAAATTGCAACAAGGTACAAATCGCGGAATATGTAAATGCAACATTTTTGTCATAGCGAGTTCATTTTATTGCAAGCCTTTCTGAAACTGAAAGATATTTTAATCAAAAATGTTTAATTTTAAACTGATGGTTCATTTCGTGATCATAATTATTTAATTTCTATCTTATAAACACTGTACTTTCTATTAAGCAACAAAGAAAAGGGTTGCTTATGACTCCATTCAGCTTCAACTTTGCTCAATTCAATTACAACATTCACAGAAGTACGCCGTTTACAAAGACCTCTGCAAACACTGCAACAGTACATTCGTGTAATCTAAATCACTAAATCTTAATTGTTATGCAAGAATTTTGCTAACAAAGGACAGCAAATATCATAAATGAACAAGGCAAATAATTACAAATGTAACCTATCAAAACTGAGTTGAAACCATAAAAATACCAATTGGTCAAATTTAGCAAGAAAATGTTGTATTCTTGAAAGATTTATTGAACTAACTGATTTGAATGTATAGAAATTTAAAACAAACATTTGTTAAAATGCTCTCTCTGCGGTTCCTAATTTAACTTAGCAGTCACTGACAAATACATAAAATCGGCAATTATTTCTTGTCAGCCGGAGCTGCAGGTGTTCTTTCACATGTTAAACACAATCTATATAATTTGAAAATATAAAACCTAACTAAAGTGTCGGCTAACTTTGGTTTGGTTCTATAATTCTTTTGGCTAATATAACTAGACCACCTTTTTGCTATCTATTAATTGGTTTTGGAATAGGAGATAGTTGCGTTAGACGTTTAGCTACAGAGAGGGCGAAGATATCTGTTTAGGAGCATCGAATTAATATGAATTAACCAACGGCGAAGTCATAAACGCCAATAAAACTATTTTTTGAGCACTTGATTTGGTACCATATCATAAATTCAGTTTGAAATAAGGTATTTTGCTGTTGTCCTGAAAAAAGTGGTAAAATACTGATACATCAAACATCTGATTCGGTTAGCTGCGGTGATTTGCAACTATTCTATGTACTATCGCTTTTGTATAAAATCATGCAAAAGTATTTTAGCTTCTTGATTGCACAAGAATTGATATTAGTCATTTTGCGAGTGAGCATGAGAGCACAGTTCTTATTTAACGCAAAACTAGGTCTCTAAGAAACTCAAATTAGAAAAATGATAGTTACAAAAGTGTGGGATGCTAAATATAGATATAAGTAGTAATTCCAATCATTTAACATTCTTAAAGTCTTAAGCAAATTAGAAGATATTCCAGTTTCTGTAATCAACGAAATTTGTTAGCCATTCTGAACGTAAGCGGCAACAAAATTTAAGACTTACATAATTATAAAATGCATAAAATATGTTTCAACGCTACAGCAAAACAAGAAATAATGGTCCGACTTGAAAACCAGTTATTACAAGTCTACTGATTTGAAATATACTACAGAAGAATTATCTAAAATAAAAAATAAAACTAAAATAACAAAAGTTAATTTAAGATGAAAAGAAAAGAAAACGCTTACGAAAAAATAAGAAAATGAAGTAGTTTGTTTCTATCGGCCACATTTGATTTTTCAATGCTCTACCGGAAGGCACTACATTGGCTAGGAAGCGAGTTTTTTTACCAGGAAATTTTATAAACTTTTCCGAGCCCCTACTATGCCTAGCAAGAATGAAATTTTTGAGGTGCATGACAACACTGACCCACGAGCCTACATTTTACTTCTCATACGAACGAGGGCGTACTTTTGTAAAGAATGCTTGCCTAACATTTTTATCGGACAGTGTCAGGATTCGAAACGTGAATCTTGAACTAATGGTCACACGCATATCAACCACGCCACGAAGCCGATGATAATTTGTTTCTACCAAAGAACGAAGAAAAAAATTAAGAAACTTAACTTGGCAAAAATAAAATTAATAGTAAATGACAATATGATATTTAAAAAAGAGAGGGAAAGAAACCATTAGAAAAAGTATGCAATATTGAATATCGAATACAAAATAAGTAACTACGGTGTAGAACATTTTCAGAGGAAAGAGGGGTGGATATATCTATAGGATTTTGGTTTAACGTAGAATGAAAAGAACGGAAAGTTTACGTTTACGTGTTTAGTAGAAGTTGTAAGAAACATAAAAATCTAAAGCGGGTTTGTCAAAACTGCCCAAAGATATGAATTTTCGTTTATACTGTGAACAAGTAACAAAATATGTTCACCTGTTTAAAAAAAAGGTTTCTCAGTAATGATGTCAAAGAGAATGAATGCCATTTTGAGCTGGATTGACTGCATTAAAAATAAACAGTAATATAAAAGTAGATTAATGAAGAATTTTAAACCAATGTTACTAAAGCATCTGAGCAACGAAAGGAAAGTAGTGAACGCGTTAAACAAAATTGGAAAACAAAAATTGCATTGTATAAAAATAAATTTAAAAACATGTTTTCTACGACTGTTATGGAATAAGCTAATTTCAGTTGCACTTTTAGTAAAGAAACGTAACACATTCTATACGGGTTTTCATTCCGCGCGTGTTGTTAGGCAAGTTGCTAAGCAACCAATGTGGGGATATTCACTTTGCACGGTTGCGCTAGTTCCTATAAATAAAAAATCCCTTGCATCTTATTTGCAATGACGGCGGTCTTACCATAGATAGATATAAAACAAACAATAAACAAACAAACGTCAAATAAATAATGCTATTCTGTAAAGCGTTTAAAATCTCTATAGTTAAATTCTCTATAAGAAATGACCAGTGATAGTGAAAGCAAACTAGAACTGACGCTTCCAAATATTGTGGAGGCTGCAAATGCGACTACTTTAAATTTGTTACCAGAAACCTCAAAAAAGAAATATGAAACTGCTTATAAATTGTTCATGGATTGCCGAAGCGATCAAAAAACATCTTATTTTGAAATTGTTATGCTTGTGTACTTTAATGAGTTATGCAATAAGTATGTCTCCAACATTGTGGACACAATATTCTATGTTGAAAACAACTCCCACCATCTATCATAAAGTGGATATAGCAAAGCATGGAAAATTAAGAGCGTTTCTTAATCAAGTGTTTATAAATCAAAAAAATTAAAAACTTCTACAACAAAAGAAATAACTAAATTTATTACTGAGGCCACCGATCAATAGTATCCCCTAACAAAATTATGTAATTAACTTACTTAAGGAATAGTGTATACTTATAACTAGTTATATTTTGTTACAGATGGCATTAATTATGGCAATGTCGCAGACAAGAATTACATTAGATGAAGACTATCAATTTTACGGAATTAGGTTCTGCAGTATTCGTCACAGTTTCCAATACGAAAACAAATATTGTAGGGAGCTTTACGGCAGCGGGTATTTTTTATAAGATTATAAAAAGATACTGGATTCTACGTCCATTAAATGTTTGCGCTTCTAGTTTCTTCTTAAACTACCAGAAGGGAAAATGTACCACACAGAAAGTGGGTATCAATAAATTTGGTGCGATGGGTGAACAAATCGCGATAGTTAAAACTACCAAATCAGAACTATATACTGGCCACTGCTAGCGGAGGTCTTCGGCCGTGCATTTACATTTCCAATGTTCCACCCGAAGTTACTATATTGGCCAGGAGGCGAGCTTTTTGTTGCCTGGCAATTTAGAATTTTGCCGAACCCTTGCCGTTCTAGGCAAGGTAGGGATCTTTAACGTGCGTGACAACACTCACACACGGGACCTCCAATTACCTTTCTCATCCGTACGAGGGCGTAATTTTTGTGAAAAATGCTCACTTGCCATTTTTCAAGCAGTCGGCCGCGTCGGGATTCAAACCCAGGACCTTGGGATCCGTAGTCTTACGCTTACCACATTGATCCACGGTGACGCCAGAAAGTCTTCAGTCACAATTCTAGTAGATGCTGAAGAAGATATAACATCTTTAAAAAGGCATGGCGGCTGCAAACTAGACAGACGATTCTTTAACAAATGAGTTTAATATGGGAAATAAAATACTGAATTCAACCGACAGCACTTCAAATGCTTCATCAAGGTCCAAAGACAAGAATAGCCAAGGTGAAGAAAATGTAATTTTTGAAAAAACACCTGCTACAATGATATTTAATAATTGCAATGTAACATTTAATAGTGTTAATAATAGTGAAACTAAAAACTAAACCTAAACCGTTATTAAGTTTTATTATAATAAATTTGTACTTTATTTGAAATTTATTTATCTACAAAAGATAATAAAACGTTTTGAAGTAACATTAATGTTTACTCTAGTAACTGTCTATCTTATAATATTAACAAAAAAGTTATTACATTTAAAAGGTTTGATACTGCAATCATAAAAAAGTATAGTGTACAACACGCATGGAATGTCCCTTCCCACTCGTAAAATTTGCAGCATTCGTCTTCGGCTCGTGCTGCAATCTATCATACCCGTGAGAAATGGGAATCATTCCATGCTCGTTGTACAATATACTATTTAAAGTAGAAAAGTAAAAATAGACATAAAACCTACCCAACCCAATTGAACGGAGAATGTTTATAGTCTTTTCTATTTGTCTAAATTATATATATATTGCCGTACTTGGAGCTTTCTACGTATATCGTACCGTTTGCCAAACTTCCAAAAGTGAATCTTTAACATCGTTGGCCCTTACTGACAAAAGTCTATTTATAACCAAACTGGAAGAAGGAAAATTCTTTTGCAATTGTGTAATAAGAAATACCACATCTCTATATTAGTCACTTTGCTCTTCAACATTTTTGGCGAAGTAATGTTAATCTGTTTCCTCGTAAGAAATAAAATAAAACCGAATTGTATAGGTATTGTACAAACTTTTCTCAAAGGTTTTATGCGAACATAGATATCGACATTGTTTTTTAATTTTTAACCTCTAAGGTAAAAGTTTACATTTGACCATGAAGTGTCCTTTTCCACCTTAAGCAGCAACAAATAGGCATTTGCAGAAGCCAATACCCAAATCCACAAATCTAAAATTTTGTTTAATTTGCAAAATAAAATGCGTGGTTAGAAAGACATATACGTTTATGATCAATGTCAAATCATCGTACCTTACTGGTTTTGTTGGGAAAAAATTTTCTCTAAGTTTGTGTAGATGTAAATACAGTCATGCCGTATTTTATACAGTTGTTTAATGTTGAAAGATTTTTTAATTGATCTTCTTTGTGTTATTTAGTAAAACTTTGCAGAAATTAAATAAAACAACACCCTTTGTAGGGATGGACACGAACCGAACAGGTTTGAGGTTCGGTTCGATTTTTCGAACCGAACCGAACCGAACCGGACATTTTATTCTCGAACCGAACCTCGAACCGGATCGGTAAATTTTTCGAACCGAACCGAACCTAGCTCAAGGTTCGGTCCGGTTCGGTTTGAAATGTTCGCTTTTTTAAATAAAAATGTAGTTAAAAAATTTAATTTTCACTAAAAACATGTCATTTTTCCCAAATGCACATTTTAAAAATCTCTAGTCGCAAACATATAAGAAATAGAACGATTTTCTAATGTACATGGTCATCGAGTTTTAAGCTAATAGGTAAATAATCTAATAGGTATTAGTGATACATATCTAATAAATTTTGTCATCGGGGCACGTTTGTAGATAAAAAATTTTTACTAAAACTAAAATAAAAGTAATCGCAAAGATCGTGTGATATCGTTCTTGCACGGTAACATGACATTAGTAAAAATCATCAAATCATCACTCTAAATTTTAGAGGGGGCTTTCACTATTAACCTAATTGTAATTAGACTTTGTTAAAGATAGTACGTATTGAAAAATCAAACATGGACAAATAGTATTAATATGATTTATGCTACTAAAATCTAAAGCAAATTAATGTTGGGTTTATTTGAAAGTAGCAACTACTAAATATAAAAACTACATTAAACATTTAAATTGTTGTAGTTGAACGCACTAGTTGTTTAAAATATCAAAATGTCGAACCGGTTCGGTTCGGTTCGAGGTTCGGTTCGTTTTTTTCGAACCGAACCGGAATATATTTTTTCGAACCGAACCTCGAACCGAACCGGACTAAAAAGCTTTCGAACCGAACCGAACCTAAGGCAAGGTTCCGTTCGGTTCGGTTCGAATCCATCACTAACCCTTTGTAGTTTTTGTTTTAACGAAAACATTACGATTTAAAACAGTCGAAGAAAACTCAGAGGATACTGAAATGATTAGTTATTAGTTTTTTCTTTAAATACTAATTTTTAAACATAATTTAAAAAATAATGTTGCTGGTATTTACATCCTAAATCTCTAGTACGTCGAACGCCTGTCACTTTTCGTCCCGTTATGTGGCTGCGGTTTGTTGATTAAAAACGCAATAAATAACAAGAGCTATAGAAAGCGCGTTTTAATTTCAGTTTGAAGGGTATTTTAAATCAAGCTTTTAAGGCAATTTTCATTTTAGTTGACAACAAGATATCCGAAAACACTTCATTTAATACCCCAATAAACACACTAATCCTCGATATTATACTTAATGTTTACTCCGGTATAATTTAAATCCGGTTAAAGTAGGGTATCTGATATTGATATTAACACTATGTTGAAAACGATATAGCAGTAATGGATGAACAAGGAGGAGATGTCAAAAATAAAATGCCGACTACAGGAAGTGAACCTATTAATACAGTAAAGTATTGTGGCGTCAACAGTGCTGATAGCTTCGATTCCATAAAATGTGCACAATTAACTCGAATGCCTCATTTAAATATATAGAAACATGCATGTTTATGACTTACTATCAGCTTACAAATCACTAAAAGCAAACAAAGATGGCAGAACCTAAATACATAAATTGCTTTTGGTTTTAATTTGAATTAAGACAATCTGTTGTTTTAACTTCCAGTTAGTAAACATTCGCGAAAAGATAGTAAGATCTTAAGCGTATTGATTTAAGTAATACATTTTGCATATAATGCAAATAAAATAATGCAACCAAACATTACAAAAACCATAATAAAGGATTTCAGGTGTATAACTTTTACGTTGTTTGCGTAGACGATGCATGAAAACCATCAAGCAAATCGTAGGTAGGTCATGAGAAGAACAATTTAAAATAAACAATGGTTTTCACTTTCCTTGGATTTGTTTTATATATCGCATTAAATTAACCGTTACGAAATAGATAAAAATTGCATGGGTATAACATGCGTATTACAAAACTTAATGCACATATAGGCGATACCGCTACAGCTACCTTTAATTAATTTGTTACAATAAACAATTAGCATCATTGTGTGATTATTTTAAGCTTTTAAAGCCTTTTAACCTTAATTTATATTTTAAAGATGAAAATTATATATCTAGAAGCTTCAATAAACGCTATATTTGTTTTGTTAAAATTGTTTGCCAAGGGTTTGTTTAACGCATAGTAAGTAAATTGGAAATGTAGATAAAACACACCTATAGTGTAATAAACAAAATTTAGATCAAGCATTCTGATTACTTTAGAGACGTATATTTCTATTTGCAAAAGCAGTATCGGACAAGCTTTCCAAAATGGTCTTGACCAAAATTTTTGTCATTTTTCCGGACTAAAGGAGCTGCATGCTGTTCTCTACAGCGCTACATTCCCGTAATGAAAACGAATAGACTCATCTCGTTATCGTTCGTCTGGGTGTATAAATTAACTTAATTATATAGTGGAACGAAAAGAATTTTATTCTTAGTATTATAGATTAAAAAAGTCGTCTTTCAGGAAAATGACGCCCAAAAACTAAAAATTCGTTTACAAAAAAGCCAATAAATTATTCCGAAATTAAACCAATCAACTGAAAAGGTATTTATTCCGTGATCATATTTGAAATCGAGTCGAAGTACTTCCTAAGTGTTAAACCGATACCATTTGGTGCCCTCCACAATGCATTCAGACTTCCAACAGTTTGATCATTAAACAAAAGTATTAACACATTATTGCAAGATTTTGGTAGTGTGTAGAATTAATTTTACAGAAAATAAAATCAGTCTGTACAAATATTAAGCAAAGCATAGTTTAAGTATTTTGTTTTTTCGGCCAATTTACACCTTACTTACTTTGCAAGTGTTTAGCAGCAATGAAATTGTGTTTCAAACATGAACTAATCTGAATATAAGGTTGTTTATGTTTTCTCGATATTATTGTATGTAGGCCTAAACCGTTCGATAATGACGATGGAGTTGCTAATTAATGTCATTCACCATGTTGAGCATTTCACTTTATGTTGTAATAAACGTTTTAGCTCCAGAGATCATTAACTACAAAATGCACCAAAAGATGACTTATTTCTCTAATCAAATACAATAGTGACACGTCATTTATAAATATTATATAAGCATCTAGTTGCATAGTGCAGAATGAAATATATGATCAGCAGTAAAACGACATTCCTAAATTAATTACGGTTAAAAGATAATTCACGTAGAAGTTTAATACAAATTGCGTATAATTGCTAAGGTATTAATGATATCACCAGTGATTAATTCAAGAATATATCCGCCTCAAAAATGAACCGACATATTTTTGAAGTTCTACACTTGACCTAACTTGAAAATAAAAGGCGCCACGTCACGTTACCACAGGATTCTATTAAATATGAATAAAAATGCGCATATCCCCGAGTACACACTTTCTGGTTTCTGGATAGTACTTGCAGTGTTACGGTGATCTTACTTCTTGATTTGATACACATACAATTTTGGAATGCAGTACCATCCCAATATTGTACATGTGTATTATATCAATATCTGGGACTGTCGGTTAATTGCGCGTACAATCCAGAAACAGGAAATTATGTGCTTCGGGCATTGCGCATTTTTATATATATTTAATGCAAAATCATTTTCAAATAATAATTTTTTTTTGTCAATTCCAATACACATGGGCCCATTTTTTCCAATGCTGAGTTGTTTTGTGATCGTTAAAACGCAAATCTTTGTACTGCAAACTAGTTCGTGGCGCTGCTTTACGGTTATACATATTGCGGCACCATTTAGTCTGTCTTTGAACAGAATCATACATTAGAAGGTAAACGAGGCATTTGTACACAAAGGATGATCGGTAGGCCCCTGTGGCGCGACATCTTCAAACAGAGTCGATTGACAAGTTACAAGAGTTTGCGTTTAAGATCTTTACTAACTTTACAATAGGAAGCCTCTCGAATGTTATTTGCTTTCTCGAAATAATCTAGAACGATTGAATAATATATAAATTATCGTCATGGGCATTAGTTGGTTTAGTTTTAGTTTAAAGCTTTGCTTATAATATTACACTTTAATTCCCGCTATAAAAATATGAAATATAGGATAAGTTGTGGTACCCACTGTTAATATAAACTGCCCTATGTAATATAAAGTATTGTAGTTATCGATATTAATTAATTATAGGGCTTTGATATGAATTGACTATAGTGGTTTAATATAGATTAATTATATTGGTTCGATAGTAATTAAGAAAATAGCAAAGTAGCTTTAACAAATAAATATCTTTACTTTTAGATATTAGCTAGCAATAAGTTGTCGTTGAGAGCTTAAATATCTCAATCTAGCTACGAGTTGTTGACAAGACTTGTGTAGTCACTTGATAATAAAGAACTGTCGTTGTTCGTGCAAAAAAAATTTTCGTTACAATATCGGTGGTTGGTTACCGTAGCCTACACGTCAACCTCAATTTTGGGGTTTGATTCATCGCAGTTGTACAATATTTTGCTGGTGATAGTGAAATTGTTTTCGAACGTATATAATACAAATGTATCTAATATTTAAAGAGTGTTAAAGACATCGTTTCGAGTGATCGTATTTTTTAGAAACACGTTTCAGTTTCCGGCTAATAACGATGCTCAGAAGTTGATGAAAATCTACGATTATCTTTTAATATATGCGTGTAAAATTTAGTTGACTTTCGTGAAAGAGATGAGCTGCCATGTTAAGAACTATACAAACAATCAGAGACAAGCGCGGATAATATTAAAATGGTATTTTTGTCTCATGTGGCTCTAAAAGATAAAAATAAGTCCAACTCCCGAAGTCCAAATTTTACACGAATGCAGTGCTTTCCTTAAATTATGCGTACGTGAAAGTTAAAAAAAATGAAGTGCATTTGTTAGTCTTATTCATAAGAAAGTAAAAATCCAACTCAGGATATAAGTATACTTTTGTCCATCTCCAGATAATTATTACAGAAGTGATTAATATTACAAAAAGGTTTATGACTTTTTCAAACTATAGTCGATATTTTAAAATTATTGATTACACTGTAACAAAAATTCTTTTACAATATTCACAGTTCTTTATTATGAGCTCACTACACAAGCCTTTCCAATACTCGTAACTACTCAGGACCATCTACCTCCAGCTAGTCACTAACAGTACTATACTAACTTCTTAAGGTTACAATACTGTCTTCTCAATCACTATTGAAGGACTATAATTAACTATCGAATCACTGAGTGCTAATTTATATCGATCACTATAGTAATTTACATCATACAGAGCATTTTATTTTGACGCTGTATTACACTAATTTATTTCACGACTTTATGTATCAATACTCGAATAAAAACTAGTATTATAATCAAAGCTTGTATTGGAACTCAACTCTACTGTACTCGAACGGCAACTTATATACGCAATCCATAATTCTAGAATATTCTAAGAACTTAGTAGAATTATACAAATAATATTCAGGAAGTTGGTCATTGTAAGTTCTATGATGGTATAAGAACATTCTCATATAAATTATCAATTATCTTTGGCACCATGGGGAACCGAATGCATTAGTTTTGAAAACTATGTGAAGCCCGGTTACATTGGCTTCCCCTCTTAAAGCTGTTCTGTGCTAAAACGCTATGACCCAGAAGTTGGAGGACCCTGTAGCGGTAAAGGCAGTCGGAACCATTCCTGCAGTTGCTATGTTAAAAGAAGTAGCAATCAATAATCTTCACAGCAGGCACCGTACCATTTAGATTGTAACCACTCATCAAGATTTAGACCATGGCCTTTTGAAACAGTACATGTAGCACATTTTGAACGACGCTCCATTGCAATCCATACAATCCACAACCGATCTTGGGTATGGCCAATTTTTTCTTTTCAAACTTGATCATCTGGCCGTTGTGGACCACTAATGCTCTTCATAGTTTCTAATAACTTGATTCATCAGAAGACATTTGCTTTGTCATCAGGTAATAGATGTCGCAATGTCGGTCGTTTACCCGTATGAAGTTTCCAATCTCTGGTTGTTGTTGGCGAAGTCAATCCTGATCACTAAATTAATTTTTGCACGCCCGAGAAAGTTGTTGTGGCATATCAACACCTGCAATGTGCCCGGGAGTATTCCAATAGCACTCCATATAAATTACCTTTAATTTCTTCTGTGACGTCATATCTCGCTTTGACCGTGCCACTATGAAGAGACATGAATCAATCAAAGCTCGGTTCAGACTTTTATGCATCCTCACGAGTGTAGCCATTCATTGATTTTAATGCTTGTTGTTCTTCGATATCACCAGCACCTTTCTACCGCACACACTTTACACCAGTGTGTCGAAAATCTTTTACAATAACAAAGTTGGTGACACAAGCCTTTCCAACTACTCCTATCTACAATGAAATTCTAAAGCACTCAGCGTGATTTATTTTCAGCCAATCACTAACAGCACTATAGCAACTTCTCAAAGCTACAATCCTGTCTTCTTATTTACTATCAAAAGTCTATAACTATCGAAGCAATAAGTGCTTTCTTATAAGGTTCACTACAATAATTTGTATAACACGATGCTTTTTATTTTAACGCTGTGTACAGTAATTTATTTCACGACTTTATATATCAAGACTAGTATTAGGGCCAATGTTTGAATTTAAACTAACCTCTAATACCCGCGAACGGCAATTTATATGCATAATTAATAATTCTGAACTATTCTAAGAACGTACTAGAATAACATCTAGAACTTTCGTTATAGTAATCTTTACTATGGTATACGAGTATTTCCTTGTAAACTATCAATTATGTTTGTTTAGCGTCCCGTGATGCTGAATACATTGTTTCGGTACACCATGTTTGCCCCATTGCAGTACAAAAATCATATGTTGTTACACAGATATAAAACTCAAAACCTCAGCTATACATGTAGAATTTGTCCTTTGCGTGCACTGTATTTTATAGAATACGATTTTTGCATTAGGTGTGTCCGAAAATAAAGAGCAAAGAACTCGAGTGACTTGGTTTTTAGAAACTTAAGTCAAAAGATTGTGCAACATTTCTCAGAAAACTTAAGGATAACAGATTTACAGGGTTATAAGTATTATTTTTAAATCAAAACATCTTGCAAATGCGAATAATTCTTAAGCAGATTCTAATTAACATCTAGAATTGCTTTGGAAACAAAGTTACGCGAAAATAAATTTGAAATATAACAGTATGATGCAACTATCTATAACATTTATGAGATCGATATTGAAATCATGAATAACTATACAGGTGTCGAATTATTTGATTTGCATTATTATTATAAGTTAACTGGAGGTAATACATTGGTGGTATGATCTCCATGTGGTTACGCATTACCTAATAGACGTTCCCGTTCTGAATATAATTTAAATAAACCTTTATATATGCGTCAGATTAATTGCTACTCGGGAAAATGTTTTGATAAACGTTGTACCTACAAGCCTTATCGTTCAAACACTATTGGTCGCAGATTTTGTAGCTTGTCTGAATCTGAACGATTCCACTAGAAAATTAGAAATCTTGTGCGTTCTATTCTATTCATTGATCAAGCTAGTTCTGGAGTCCTTATAGTGACTATTATTGGTGTATGGAAAGTCGCTGGTTTGGGGTTTCTAAGTGGTTTCCACAATACAATTTGTGTTAACGTTTGTGCCAAAGTTTAAAGCACATATAATTGGACTATATTATTTCAATAGATATCCAAATGCAAGCTTTGCTTAGTTTTATTGGAAACCACTTGCCCATTTTTTTGCGGAAGGTAGTACCCGTAAGTGAACTGTGCAATACACTTGAAAAAAACAGAGCTCGGTCACATTTTTGTGCAGTAATGAGAAAACACTCAAATAAAATTTTTCCTGACGCGAGTTAAGGTTTGGGCCTTGGGAGCTGCCTTTTTAAAAACCAGTTCCAAAACTTTTTAACAAATTTATTTATTAATACAGAATTGACTTATAAAATTTTGACAAATTAATTAAATATTACTTTAAATCGAAATTACACTAGTTAATTGTACTATGATGAGTAGTCTAACAAACTCCAATGCTAAAGCGGATCACTTGGCCGACTGCCGGGATCTTGAGCTCCCGGGCCTTTTTATAATGTTCCTACTCCCTCACATGGCTGTGGGAACTTGCGGATTTCATGTCTGTTTATTCTTAATACTATTCATAAGTACATTGTTGTAATCTTAATTTCTAAGTAATCACGGTACCTGACAGTCTGTGACCTGACATCTGCGGTGTCACTATCGTCTGCGATACAAAGTAGCGCATCCGTTCTCATGAACGTTAATAAACTTTGTAAATTGTCTTTGTGTTTACTTTGTTGCACTTTACTTAACATTTTATTACACTTTCTAGTAATTTCCTGATTATTCTATTTTATACCATATACATCAATTGGGGGATACATAACTTGGGTGTATCAATAGGGCGTACTCCATAGAATTTACCAATTTCAGTCCGATAATCGCATTATTTGGGGATATATTGTATATAAGAGTCCTAGTGTATAACGTTAAATATCGGAGGCAGAAAATTTTCTATAAATTTGAAGTAAATAAGTAAAGAAAAAAGTTTTTGGAAGTTCTGTAGAATTTCATGCGAAAAATCAATTTGGCACTGAAGCTAAAAAATATTTTTTTGAAATTTTCTTACAAGGATATGTAAAAAGCTAAACGGCATCCATCTCTCATGATTTCGCGAAAAAAATGTGGTCCTATACTTCGTTATTTTGATATCTACGAAAAAATATTAAATTTTTCAAAAATCCACTCAATAGTCTCTTATTCTTTGTATTTGGCAATCTTATATATAATCATAATTTTCTATTTGTACGTGGTATTGCTTTAGTGATGCACCTTTGAAATCTTCTAATCACTTTACATTGTTTGAATAAAGCGCATATTTTAGTCGCCTAAAATCAAAATTGCTGGCACACTAAATTCACATGTAAATTAGACGTGTATAATGGACAACTAAGAAAGCTTATAAAACGCCCAGATATATTTTTTTATAGACCAATTATTTAAATCAATTTCTTTGGTTATTTAAAAGACAGCAGTATTATATACTCTCGAACACCGCGCTATATATCTATGGTACTTTATCGTTATTGGGAAGGTGTTTCAAATGCGAGGTTATGGCATTTAGAAATTTAAATATTACAGCATTACTATTTCCTTTTTCTTGACAGTTTATTTTTATAATTTACCACTATAAAAATATATTTTCAGCACTTTTGTGAATAGGTATTTGGTTATAACGCTACTAGTCTATTTACTATAAATTATATAAATAAACAAAGTGCTTGGGAGATAGTAACGGAATCTTTTCTAATGTGTAGCACAGTAGCCACACGTGGGTGACATTCTGTTATATTTTAAATAATTCTACATATATAATTTCTACCACATGACAGATAAGTGGAAAATACGATGCCATGCGTAAGTGTTGTGAGATTCTGAAGCAGTACAAAAAAGGCGGCTAAATTGGAACAAATTTCCAAATTGAACAAAAAAATTATGATATTAATTGCCAAACAGTAAGAATAACTTATTCAGTTTATCAATTCTCGATTTAATTAATTCTTTCCTCATCACTGCAGGAACAACCAAACGTAAACGTCTTTTCGGTCAAATGTGTTAACAGCATCTTTATTCTCTGAATCATTTTATCATGTGTGCTTTCCGTTCTCTATAATTTTGGTTTGATTGCTGTTCCTCAAAAAGATTTTTTAGATTATCCGCTACGGAGACAGACAATTTTGGTCTCCAATTCGAAATCGAACTGAAGAAATAGAAGTTTCTTTCAGCAATAAACCTCGAACTTACTGAATAGTAATATCTTCAAAACCCTCGTGTACAAATAACTGAAGTGGATTTATTGAAGTATTATCTAATAGTAAGAGCACCTTGAACTCCAATTTCTATCGTTTTGTATGATATTCAACCCCTAACCCAAAAGTCTAAAAACCCATTCTCTAATATGTAACGTGTTACATGCATTTTTCAATTCTTGGATAATCAGTTTCCATTTCTTGTATTCATGAAATTTACCGTTTTTTGTTTAAAAGCAAAAATAGTTGCCCTTATTTCTTGGCTCTGGCCTCGAGTAGCTTATAAATTAATAGTTAAATTGTAAGCTTAGAATGATGCACTCGCTGGTTTACATCATACTTGCGGGATTTTATATCGTTCTCGAGGAAGTGATGTGAAACATTTATTGCACTTTGAACCAATTCTATCGAGAATTGCATGGATATTTTAGTATCGGAAATCAACTAAAGCTGTTGTATTTTGGTATGAGTGCTGTTTAGTTTCTGCTTATTGATACAGTGACGTAATTACCGCTTCCCACGTTTCTTTATATCGTCCTTCTAGAGAACACTACAATTGGAAGATTTATGTGACGAAAACTTAATGACAACCCGGATCACGGCTCCCTTAAAACTTGATAGAAATGTAGGTACAAACCTGCTATAACCTTGGCATAGAAATTTACATGATAAATTATAAAATTTATAATGTTAGAATTAAGGGGCATTAGACCTGTAGTGATTGGCGCCCGAACAGGGGTAGTAATAATTTGCGTCCACATTTGGGACCTTATAATTTTTGGCTTGTGGGTTAAAATGCAATAATGATTGCTTCACGTTGGGTGCCAATTATTACGTTGTAATCGATATGCAAAAATTATTGCGCCCTAAATATGGAAGCAAATTACTACGACCTTTGTTCGAGCTTCAATTACTTCAGGTTCAATACCCATTAGGATACAAAATTTTATTACAGTCATACAAATGTTCATGCCGATGTTGTAGCAGGTTTTTATTTACGTTTTCATCGAGTTTTCAGGGAGCAGTGGTCCGGTTTCTCATAAAATTTTTGTCACGTGGGTTTTCAATTGTGCCCTAAAAGGATGAGGTAAGGAAAAATGGGTACGGTAATTAGGTCACTATATCGAAAAGGAAGTACTAAACAGCACTTCGATCAAAACACAACTGCTCTAGTCGAGTCGAGCCCAAGTCACAAAATTTATTATGTAAGAGTTCTTTAAACTACTCTTTGCTTTTCACAAAGTTTGGACTGCCCAAAATTGTCAATTTTTGGAGGTGCTTGTAAATTTCTTGAGCTCTTCGTCTAATGATATCCTTAGCTTAATGACATATTTTTTTACGCAAAGCGTTGATCCAAATACTGAATATTCTTTTCCATTGACTTAATTATCAATACAACGGGACCAAATAATTTTCCAGTCATAGAATATCATACACTCACATCACTTGTAATTTTCTGTTAATTTTTTAATGGTTTGGGTGGTTGCTTCGTTCAAATTTAAAGATTTTGCAATGTATGTTACATTTTCTCTTTTGCAATGCGATCTGAAATTTGTATTTTTATATCAAAGGGTACAAATTTCCTTTTAGATTATAATTAAGGATATTGATAGTAGAAATGATCGTTGTTTACTCAATTTGTTTGATAATAATTAATTGATGACAAATGTCGTCCTTTTTAATAAGATGAGCAAACATATAATTAAGCAACGTCGAATATACGGGTAACTTATTACTGAAAGATAATTGTAAGGAGGTGCGTGCTTTAGGTGGTAATGTAAATAATTTGAATCATGCAGACTACAGGTTCGATTCCTCTCTGCGGCAACGTCATTTCATTTATTCCTTTATTTGGTACTCTATATGCTTGTAGCGGATTGGATGTAAAAACTGGAAATTAATTGTACCATGCCTTCTTGCTAGCGGTAGAACCAATTAAGAAATTGCATCAAAGTTTTTGGTATCCTGCCCTGAATCAAACAACAGGAAAATACAAGGGTATATCACAGTGAATTTGATATTTAGCAAAATTCCTAAAGTTCAAATACAAAAAGTATGTTTCAGTTGTCTGTATCATGTTTTAGTTGTAATTTTTATAATTTTAGTAGATATGGAATATGCTTCTATTAATATACTAGGGAAAATCTTTAATAATTCAAAAAAGTTATTGAAAAACTAAGCACACGATGTGTAATTAACATTTTTTCAGTTAGCCATGAATTGACAATTCAGTTTACTGTTCTGCGGTAAAGGTTGTTATTAAAATGATGCAAATTATCGAGTATAAGGTCCTTATTTAGAGAATTTTTTAAAGTGATAGGTCCTTTATTTAGAACAGAATCTGAAAATTGACAAGCAGGGTTGATTAAGCGTCATACATTAAACTAAAACATGTTCAAAATAGTATCACTTCCGATTGTATTGGTCATTATTAACTTTATTATTAATTGATCTTATTGGGAACATTTTGACCTTCACCAATAGTGGTATTTGTTAGTTAAAATTCTACAAGTGTTCGTAAAATTAACTTGTTGATTAAAATCATATCTTAAGGTGAAAAAGTTCTATGATTGAAAATATGCCTATCATACTCGATGATCGAATTTAGAAAACTTGTTTGATTTACTCCTAAAAATTTACCTAAAATTATAAAGCTTAAATAAATAAGAAGGAAATATTTTAGAGAGTTATTTTTTAAGTATGGGGAATTTGTAAGATTATCTTGTGAACCACATCAGATATCTGACTTGGGAAAAATAATGAGTATTGCAATTTTGCCATTGTGCTGAGATGTTATTTTTACTTTAATAGAAGTTTTATTTTTATTTTATTTTCTTTCATGTATTGTATCGGTTGTCATATGCCTGTCATCAGTTTAGGTACTTTTGTGGCCATGGTGGTATTGTTTGATTCTTTTGGTTGTTATCTGTTGATTGTTTTTGTTTTGTGTGAATTCTTATATTGGTGAGTGCTCTAGTATAGATAAGTTGTTGTAGTTCTTCCATAGTTGTGTTGTTTTGTATTTTGTTAACTATTATTGTGTTAATGTGTGCAATTGTTGCGTTTATGTTTATGTTATCTAGCATTTTGTGTATGAACAGTTTGATGTCATTGTTTGTGTCTTTGAGTTTCATGTATGTTGATTCCAACTTTTCTTCTGTTTCTGCGATTTCTTTGTTTGCATCTTGCTGTTTACTTGTTTCTCTTTCTGGTTATTATGTATTTCTGTTTTCTTGGGGTTCGTTTTCTTTGTCTGTTTGCTTTTTAGTGTATGTTTTTATTTGGTTGTTGATTTGTAGTTCATATTTTACTTGTTCTTTTATGTGATCTAGTTCTGGTTTTGGTATTGCTTTGTTTTTGATTATTATTCGTACTTGGTCTGAGAGTCTTTGTTCTGTGATAAATTGTAGTTCAGGGTTTCTGTTTGTAAATGTTTTGTGTAGTAGAGGTCTATAGTTGCTTAAGTTTGTGTCGTAGTTGATTGTCTGGCAGTAACAGAGAATGAGGTTTCGGTTAATTTCGTCTGATTATCTCATTTGCTGTTTTTGTATTTCTCTTAGTATGGTTGAGGGTAGCATGTCCCGCAAAACACCTCTATTAGGATTTTAATTTATTTTTGTAGCTTTTGTATTTTGTCCTTTTTGGTCAGGTGTGTATCTTGTACAACATCCTTGACCTTGATGTTGTATGGGTTTTTTTTTTATTTTCCATCGTATTTCCACGAGTACCGCGGTGGGAATGATCCCCCTGAGTAGAGCCACATTGCCCAGGTAATGTTAATTACTGCAGGGTGTCGTTTGGTGCCTAACAGACATGCGCTTAAGACACAGTTTTGACATTCGGTGCCATGCAGTCTTTGTCTTTCAATTAAAAACCAAAATATTTTTCAACTCGATATATTTATAGTGTTTAGTAGCCGCGTCTGTAATTTCAACCGGTTGATGGATTTGGATGATGCGCTGTGATCTCGCGTTACAAGTCATAATTATACGTTATACATCTTCCAAACTTTTTATGCTATGGCAAAAAAGTGTGATTTACGAGTTTGATTACTTACTACTTATTAACGCAGTCTCTTTCTTTTTTGGGACCCTTAACATCAACTTGTCTCTTCCCATATAAACAACAGTTTCCCCTTCAGGTTTAAAAACGATGGTGCTTCTATAAATAACCAAGTCTAAACTGATTTGGAGTTGACAGCATTCGCTACTCGTTTTTGTTACACGCCATAATTTTCTCCATCGGATGTTAGTAAAAATCCATAACCTGGAGGTCCTCTACAAATACCAACATCCTTGCGCTCTGGACGATCAAATTGGTCAATAAGCATTTTGAAACTGAGCCATTGTTTTATTTGGCTTACTTTATCATAATCTCTTCTCTAAACTTTCTATTATGAAAACCATTTCGTTTGTTTTTTCGCTTGTGTTCCCTGCCTGGTTAGAAGCGTTCAATAATTTCAGTCGGTCTACTAGCTCATGTACATTATTCCAATAGAGACACGGATTCATATCTTTCAGAAGGTAGACCTAATCCTTTTTTTTATCATGTCCGTCTTTGTGCTCTTCTGAATTTCTCTCAAATTTGTTAGCACAATTTCCAAACCTTTTGTTGTTTGTTAGAAA
Source organism: Platerodrilus igneus (assembly GCA_036346225.1). Taxonomy (NCBI): domain Eukaryota; kingdom Metazoa; phylum Arthropoda; class Insecta; order Coleoptera; family Lycidae; genus Platerodrilus; species Platerodrilus igneus. Next base: position 2,917,954 of record JARFIW010001660.1, read on the forward strand.
CTCATTTAAATTTCGCAACGTGTATGGACTCAATTTTTTTCCGAAAATCGATGTAGACTTTATCATGTTCAAATAATTTGGTTAATTCCGTCCATGTAGAATTTACCATTTTTTGGGGCTGGTGTCTTTAAAAGTTAACAGATTGTACATACCTTTAATGTCAAGATATATCATATTATTTAAGGTTATTTCGCAAGTGTCTGAATTAACTTGCAACATGGCTTTTCCAACTTCACTCACTTTTGTCGACGTTGCACTGCACTCCACAAATCGATTTGTGTATATCGTCGTTTTCATTTCTAGCCAACGAATCCATATAATAAAAATGCATAGGCTCGTCGAGAACCGGCTGCTTAATTTTCTTTAAAAATTCATCATAATTTTCTATTTTAATTTTTTTTATAGATGTATATATTTTTTCATTCTACTGTTATTAAATCCAGAAATGTCAACAAATTGTACTCCTATATACTGACACTGACTCTCTAGTATATACATAAAAATTCCTGATATATTGTGATATTAGTGCTAGACTATTTTGATAGTACCATTTTCCCTCTATGTATTAAGGTTAAACTGCAGCTAGTGTAAACCGTGCTAGCGATAATCGGAAAAGAATTCAATGGGGGATATAGTATTAAAATTTGCGTATACCGAAGCATAGAGCTATTGTATTATTAATAAAAAATAGCATAAAAAGTTTAAGGGTATAAATAGAGACGCAATTAATAAGCAAATTAGTGTAAATTATACAGGTATCCTCATGCATACGATGGTATGCATGCAAAACAAAAGGCACGCCATTTATACACAATAAAAAAATAGTTTACCCGCACAATATGACAAACGGATTGTCATCCCAGTGAGCGCAATCGATTTATTTTTTAAAACGATTTATTCGTACAATTAACGATTTGTATTTGTGATTGGCTTTTAAGCTTTGTGATGTTTTTAATGATTACGATTTTTATTCTTGTTAACGTGTCTCTCATTTCTTTCGAGGTTTATTATTAATAAAGTTTAATAGGTTTCGTAATTAGTAAATATTATAGCTTACGTTCAAAGTTCAAAGTTCAGCTCGAAACTGTTCTAGAACATTTTGGAACCGTAACGTTATATGTTGGAGGAGGTGGAGGCAACGGAGATAGTTTTCGAATCGGTATTGCAAAATTTATGCACAGGCTGCTTGGCCAAGAGGTGGATGGTGGAAGAAGTAAAGCCTAAAGCGGGTGGGAAGACTTCTACTTTTGGGAAATACCATGGATGAGAAGGAAAGTGGGCGTTGTCTGAGGAGATGTTGTTGGCCGATGAGGAAGGGAAACTTTTCCCATTTATGGGAAATAGCAATGGGGAGGAGGATGTTTTAGAAACGGGATTTTGCTTCAACTTACATGTATACTTTTCCAGCTTATTATGTTATAAGAATAAACGATACAAATATTACTTTCAAATTGAGTTTTTTTTTACAAAAGCGAATGCTTCAGGCTCCAATCGCTGTATGCTACCATGTAACTAGAATATTTTGAAATAATTCCTTACCTTTAACTTTAGAAGTCCATGTATTTGAATTCTTCGTGAAGAGAAATTACGTATGCGTGTTGTATATGTATCACAATGCCACAATGAAACAAAATCCAAGAATTTATTTAGAATTTACCTTACGGTTGTGTATGTTCTCCGTGATAATCAAAAGCACAACTAAATCATTTTAACAAGCTTACTATCCACAAAATAGCTAATGCAATAAATTAGCTGAACGCATCGAGTAACATAACACATCAAATTTCATATTTGTACTGTATTAAATCTGTAATTAATGGGTAAACCGAAAATCAAAGAAATCGCTGGAACTTTTCACACAAAACAAAATTAAGTTTTAAAAGCCATCACAAAAAGGTTATAACGAGGCTGCGCAATTCAGTTGCGACCTAATTACCTTACCATGCAAAATCTAAAATAACAAATACCCAGTTTCTAAACATAGCGGTAGAATATTTCGTTTTATAAACAAAAAATGTTTAAGACGAGCATTATAAAGGTTAGAGCGACTTATCTAGATCAGAATATCCGATACTTTATGATTGATGGGTCAGACATGCAGGCCGCTAAACGCATCATGAAGCTTCAATTCAACACCTTCTCCCTTTGATCAGAACCGCGATCTGCACCTTAGCGGCTTTAATCGTCTCATTATATGATAGGAGGTTGGTACAGCGTGGGTCATTTTTTATGACGATTCGTTCAATTTTTTGTTATAAAATTTGTTATGGTATTGAATTCATTTTTGAAGCGCAATTATGTAAAATTATTAGGCTAAGATTCACTCAGTAATTACACATTCACCGATTCACTCTTTTTTCGACGTGTAGCAAGGTCGTGATCTATAGAAGTTTGATATGTTAATTATTGTAGTAACGTACTTTTGACTATATGATTGATCACGACGATATTGCACGAAGGGAATTTTATTTTCGGTATTTAACGAGAACGATTGCAAGCGAAGGTAAAGCTTGCAATTCTTCAACCATTTATTGACAATCGAAAACGCACTCAGAAAGAAGTCATTTAAATTTACCTTAACGGCAGTAAAAAATATACTGTAGCCCTAGCCAGCGATGACGCTCTCTGATGGATTATTCGACTGACAACACATGCATTTAATGCAATATGCAAGAGACTAAAAAGGTACTGACTACGAGATTGAGAATACAATCTGAAGCTAGTCACGTCTATTTTAACCCTTAAAACTATGTCATCATATGTTGTAGAAAAAAATAAATTCTAATCTCTCTTTGGCATCGTTGTTGCTTCAAAAACTTGTTGTAAATGCATATCTTCGGGGTTCATATTACAACTGATTTTGATTTTTTTTTACAATGTATTGCATTGAAATGCACTTTTAACTTTACAAATTCATAAAACTGCTTTAAAGCAGTTTACTAAAATTTCTTATTATTTCGAAGTAGTAATACTCTCGAGACCAACGAGACTAGAATTTCGGAGAAGGTCGCAGATTGTGTCGCAAAGTATTTTCTGATTCACCCCTCGACTCTTCTCTTACAGTAAAAAAAAGTTGTCAATTTAGTCCACGCTAAGAATGTTGCAAGTACAAATGGATGATTTAAGCAGTTTGTATTTCCTCGCTAATTTATTCGCATGGATTTTACAAACATTATTCACACGTCGCTCCTTCAACACACTATACATCCGAACCTAATTTAATATAAGAAACGTTTGGCAAATTTACTCTTTACAGAAGAAAATACAAGATGAGCAGTAGAAGATCTGTCAGTTTCACTTACAAACCGCATTAAATTTGACGAAGGCATAGATTCGTTATCTGATGTATATATGTTTTGTTAAGAAACAAACTAGGCATGTTTCTAAACAATGTTCATTGGATTAGTATCATACGAACGATTAAAGTCATTTAGGAACTTCTGACAAGTCAAAAGTTACATCCCAATTTGAAACAAGACGAGATTTTCCTAGCTACCACACAGTTGATTCAGTTTTATATATAACCAAAAAAGATAAAAGTAAGTAATAAGAAAATTTAGACATGCTATGGCAGTTTTGGAAATTGTACGTACGAAACATACACAAGTTAGTATTTCCAATCTAGATAAAATGTCGAACAACCTGTACCGTTATGAAACATTTCACACCATTCAAAGAGTTAACAAGATTCTCAACAAATAATAAGAAGTTTGAGAAACATATGCTAAAACATCTTGCAGAATTACGTGGAAATCTAAAAAACACCATCTAGGAATAAAGGTTCAGGTTTTCCAATTTATAAAAAAAATTAACTCGAACCACGTAAGATTATGTCTACTGGAACAACGTACATGAATTAATTGACCTACCAAAATTAATAGTTGCATCCAACCAAGCTGGAAATACAAGTGAGTAAAACATAAACGAAATTCTGTCTACAATTGAAGAATTAAGAGAAGATGATATAATAGAATGAGCTCAATAAAAAAAAGTCAGTTTTAAAGAATCCACATCGTTCGTTTCGGACGTCTAGAGCGTAACGAAGTAAATATGCGACGAGGTCTCCCATTGTTGAGGATTTTTATTAACCACCGATGGGGAGCGGAAGCACCTTTAAAGAAAATTGAACACAATTCCAGAGGGTAAATGCATCCACTTCTAATGTACGCTCTGATAGTTTGTTAGGTTTTGAGTTATGTAATATAAACATGAATAAAAATATTTTAGTTTTATTTTATTTATATATCAGAACTTAGATATAATTTCGTCAAGGTGGACGTCATAACCGTCATATCAAGAAGTTTTCTCTTTTCCTTAAAAGAGAAAAAATTAAACGATGGTGGTGTAAATATAAACTATTTCCTCATATTTTAAAAAATGAATTTGGTTTTAAGCTAAACAAATGTTATCATTTTCTTAAACAATCGCTAACACCTGAGTTTATTTGTAATATATAAGTCAATTGCTTAATAATTCTTACTCCCAAAAATTCAAATTGATTTTAACTATGAAAATATCGATTTGATTAATTTAGCGTAAAAAAAGTAAAGGTTAAATTTCTTTTTTATCGATGGAAAATTTGAGTTCATTGCTAATCATTAATCTAAAGCTAGTCTATTTTGCAAATTTTAAGTACATCAAATGTCAGTGGTTTGTTTATTTGCACGTTCCATAGAAAGTCGTTGGTTTTATCGCAAATGTATAGACAAAATTAAACGAGGATGGATTCAAATAAACCATATTTGCAGGTATTCAAAAATTTAAAGTGGGTAGTAAATCCCTCAAAATAAACGAATTTGTTTGCGTCATTGGTAATAGTTCTTCCCTAAATTTTCAATTAATTACTTGATTGCTAAGATGGACCACCAAAATTTATTTTTTACCCATTCTTTTTAGGGTTATATAGTGCAGAATGTAATCAACAACAGAATTCCTAAAAATTTGCAAACATTTGCAAACATTTACCAATCTTAATAAAAAACGTGGAATACTGAGAAATTTGTAGACAACAGTGTAATTTTAGCTATATTTTGAAATAATCAATGATATTACCTTACTAAGTAGAAGCGGAAACATCAATTTGTAAGGCGAGCACGACAAAAAGAGAGGTCCACTTTCCCAGCATTTCTATTTTACTTACAACGACCATATTCTCAGTCTTAAAAAAATTTTCAACTACAGCAAGTGTCTATTTATTAAAAGGTACACGATCAAAAAAGGTTTCAAACATCCAGATAATAAGTATTTGCTTTCAGTTTAACCTGTTAACATTATTTTAAATTGTGAAGCAAAAATGGAGATGGATTTTAATGGATTGTATTAAAAATGGTTACGGTATTTCTTTTTACTTTAAATATTCACTAATTCTTGGCTGCTTTTCAAAAAATTATATATTAATGCTGACAATTGATCGTCACCGATAAGAAAGATGTTTTGACATCTAGTTTATGTTGGTCATGGAATTTTAGACTAAATGTCTTCTTTTGTGTTAAAATAAAAATATGAATTATATTACTTTCAACAAATTTCTCTATTTCTAATTGAGAAATGTCAAACTACCCCAAAGCTTTAAATCCATTACAAACTAGTTATTGATGATATCTACAATCAGATTTGATGAATATTAATAATTTGAAACACTTTTAATTTTTGGAACATTCTAAAAGTTATAAATAGCTAAGAGTTGCTAGGTGTAACGATAATTAAATTCTGCATTAAGTACCTGTCTAAGAATATGCAGAAATCTACGTGTAAAGAATTTTTAACGTTTAATCCTATAACCCAGTAAGGGTTGGTTCGATTTAAAAAAATTGAGATTCATTGCAAAATCCTTAGCCACATGCATACTTTGAAGATTTAGAAAAGTTAACGAAATATGAAAAATATATGCTTTTTATATACAGCATTTAGAGATAAGTTTCAATATTTAGTTACTTTTAAAATTGTGTCGTCATATATTCAGAACTGATTTGTCAAATTTCCAAATTGTTTCTGTTGTATTGGTTTCCGGACTAAGTTAGTTCTATTAATAAAATATTCTTAAACAAAATTAGCTTATCTGGGGATGAAACACACTATTTGTCGTACCCGGATCTGTTAATACATATGCATGGGAGCATAAAATATTAACCAAATATTTCTACCATGATTGAAAAAAAAGTTTTTCGCAATTTTTAGTAACAAATGGCTTATACAAAATTTTACATCTATTTTTATCATCACTACAATTATTCGAATGCTGAAAATTTAAATCAAGAATGACAAGTCTACCACAAATTAAGTTTATTGCGAGTAAACGTACCCTTCAGCTGATACAGGACGCCTTAAAAAGAAAGGACAGGTTTATCTCAAAGATGTGTGAGGAAATGAGTGAAACTGGAGTTAACGAGGATGACAGATTTATCTTCTGTATGGCCCTAGATTGTCGCTTTTGTACACTGACACGGACTCCCTCCTGTACAGTGTTGAGACACTGGACTTGGATAGTGGCATTAGTGCGAACATGATGCATTTTGACACCAGCGACTACTTCCTAAAGAATAAATATAACATTCCACTTGTGAATAAAAAGATGCTCGGGGCGTTCGAAGACGAATTTTGTGGTAATTTGATTCTACAGTTTCTTGACTCTAGAGCCAAATCATATTGCATTATCAATGAAAAAGACACGATTAAAAAAATCAAGGGAGAATCGCGTAGTGTGGCGAAGGACATTAGCGTAGATAGATTTAAGGACGTTGTACATAATAATTTTAGTGCCCTTATGCATAGCATGTATTTGCAGTAAAAAACACGAATTGTATACTTAATTATTTAAGAAAATTAGTTTGTCGGGCGAAGATGACAAACGTTATACCATCTCGGCTAGCATTTCCAGCTACACATGGGGGCACAAGGCTGTAGGCAAGTTAGAAGCACCTTCTGGGGGATTAGGCGTTATATATATATATATATATATATATATATATATATACTGTTGTAATATGCGGGTGAAGGTCTCTAAGTTTCTTTTTATTTTTTTTTATATAACCTCTCTATTTTAAAGATACCTCTTCTTATATGCCTCGACTATCTCATTCCAAGTCACACAGAGCGCACGCCGATACAACAACAAAGACTGTTTAATTCCCTTCCTACTTTAGCTCCTTTCTATTTGAATGATGTAAACGAAACAAACCAAAATTTGTATAACGATCATGAATATGTACACTTTATAGTTTAATAAACTTGATACATAGATCTGATATTCATAAAATTAACCCCTGAAGCTTAATAATAATATCTATCTGATTATTCCCAAATCATAACTCCCTTAAAGCCAGCAAAAATAGCACTGTCTGTTACTAGAAGCACTTTTGAACGTTTAAATGACCTTTTTTCTCTCAACATACATGTTCAAAGGATTTTTGATGACCTCTCACAAATTAAATACTTCAATATTTATAGTTTTATCTCTGACTTGCGTTCACCCTGCTTATTTCTGCCCTTGCATGTGGTTGGTCAGCACCCCTGGATTGTTTCCATTTAAGTTCACTTGCTTATTGCGTAGTACAGCTTCGCCCAGTATAACCCTTTATCGACTAATTTTCTTTTCGATGCTCAGATACCAATGTTTAGACTTAAATTCGTTTCTTAAATTCGTTCAGTTTGAAGTTTATGTAGATTTACCCAGAGTAGATTTAGAATAGATTTATAATATGCTTAGTGTGTACTTAAAGGATACTTAGTAGATACTTAGTGTATATTTAGAGTATTTTTAGAGGGTATTTAGAGTATACTTGAAAGATATTTAGTATATCCTTAGAGCTGTTTTTCACAGTAAACGGTAACTTCTATTATATTTATTGGCACTTGAATTATCACGACTTTTAAAATCTTTCTATCACTTAAATAATTATTTAAATTTTTCTATTTTCACTCGCGTGACATTCGGCTTTGAATTGTTTAAGTTTGTGCCTTGGTCGAAAATATACTGATTGTTTACTAAGTCTATGTTCTATATAAAGACTGCTCCTTCCACCTGTGCTATTGGTTTTACTCTCACATTTTGTTACCTGAGGCATTGTGATTTGTCTTTATCATGACAGCCTTCGGACTTTCTACAAATTTACCGTCCATACCCGTGTCCAAGTGATGTATATTCTTAGCTAGGCACGTACTTTGCATAGCGTATTTCTCTGTAAATCCAACTTTTGCCTTCGTTTAAGTCACGTTCTATTGTTTATATTTGCTATTGTTCAAATTTTATCGTGTAACCAAACGTTTGTTATTTGTTATTTAGTACTCCAATATCTGTTGGATTTTATGAAAATACAATGTTGTTGGTCACGTAATAAAGTTTGTATGATGACGTATTTGAATGCGTTTATTTATTTATGCGTTAATATTTTGAATGAGATTTGTTTATAGCTAGCATGCCTGGTTATTTCCTTTTATTTCAATAAAACTTGTTGCGTTTAAACGTTTATTCCTGCGTATTTCTCTTCAGTTTTATGTGTGTATATTTAGTGTAAAATGCATTATACGACGTACAAGTCAATTATTTTACTAAAAATGTTATTATGTTTGAAGAATGAGCGTCCTTTCATGAATTAAAGTTAGTTGTGATTTATATACAGTGTGCTCGTTATTGGCTTTTTCTTAATTGTCGAGTTACTCCCATTTTATGATGCAATTGTTTGGTTTTCTAAACTTTAATGACATTTACATGTATCGCACGACCCTTATGACCTAATACACCCCTATTATCGGCGCAAAACATATATATATATATATTTATATATATATATATATATATATATATATACGGAGCACACCTTAAACAAGAGGCTTCCGTACACTACTTCGTGGATGGACATGTAAAAGTGTAAAGTCACACTCTAAAGTTTAACAATGTCTTCTTCTGTATAAGAGTTTACAGTTTGGAGCAGTTTAGTCCGCATATTATAGCGTAAGTTATTCGTTTTGTAGTTGGGTTAGTAAAGGTACTACTGCATTCGAAATATGCGGTTCTAATTACTATTGCCTGCAGATTCCAACCAAGCACATCCTCCGTTCTACGCCAAATTTAAAATAGAAGAAATATATTTTAATATACATGTTTAAAATAATTTGAGGCATTTCGTTTAGCTGATGTTATTAATAAATGTATTAAACATTATGTGCTTAAATGATTCTTTGTCAATTTTATTGAATTAATCTAAATAAAAATGGAGGGGTATTTACTGTTATACGTTTTGGATATTATACAGTATGCGGGTCTCTGTTGCAGATAATTTTAAAAGACGGGATAATTAAAAAATCTTAAGAAATTTGCTGGAATGAAATAGAAACGCAATATGTTTATCAGAGGGGTAGTGGTAAGCGTGTACATGTTTTTATTGTAGCTACCATTATTCTTTTGTAAATTCCAATATAATTTAATAGGTTGCACAGCCAATTTATATTAAAAGTACAGCTAACAATTACTTTTGGCAAAAAATCTAATAATAGTTGGTCCTATTAAAAAATTTAAAGAGATTTGGGTAGCTGAGAAAGAAGTTCTAGACTAATTTGAAAGGATATACTACTGGAAAATTGCTATTAATTTTGGTGTTTCGCAAGTTTAAGCTTCTACATAATTCAAGATGAAATCTGTAAGATGTTTCTTCTTCATCCGGACTCTTTCTCTAAAGTTTTTCATATTTAGAAGTAAGACTAATTCGTAAGTTAATCTATAAGATAAGAAGAAAGCTATAGAACAGGTTTATTTCAAAGATGTGTGAGGAAATGGGCGCTTCAGCAGTAAATGAGGTCCCAGTAATCTATAAGTTAAGAAGAAAACTAAGACAAATTTGGCTCAAAGGTATGTGAGGAAATTAGGATGCTGGAGTAGATGAGGTCCCAATAATCTATAAAATAAGAAGAAAAGTATAAGACAGATTTATGTCAAAGATATGTGAGGAAACTAGCATGAGAGATCTCAAAAGATGCAGGTTTAAGATGGGAGCTGGAGAAAATGATGGCACAAAAGCCTTAATTTTACCCTACTTTAATTCAATATCAATGTAGTTTATAACGAAGTAGGTATTCTTTTTTAGCGAAAGTCGGAGATAAGAGTGCCCTACGAGATAATTAATAGTATATGGGATAGCGTAAACTAATAGTTCAGTTAATTTTGAATATTTTAAAATTTACTTTGCTCTGCTTACTTATTCTGCTTTATTATTTAGTATTTGTTGTGAATATTGGTGTTTCTACAATTTTTGTGAAATTTAATATAGGAATTAAGTTGGAGACAGTTTGTGTTTTACTTACTGGATAGCCCTGGTAGTGGTGTCTTTTATTTGGTTAGAAAATTCTACGACTATTGGTTAGATGAGATAACTACGAGTTCAAAAGCAGAAGAAATTATATTATTATATCTTTATAAGACTTTTTACATTTTTGTGAGGCGAAACTCGCAGTTTTTTATTGACGCTGACAACGTAGAAAGCTTGAAACACTTCTAATATTACAACTTTTTATTGACGACCCTATCCTGGGGCTTAGTCAATAAGTTTGACATCATAACAATATATACATAATTTTGAGATTGCCTTCATAGGGTTATGCTCTTTTAGGAGCATTATACAATTACTGTTGTGAAGTTGGTATTTTGTGCAGTATTTAATTGACAGAATATATACTAGGGTTTGTAATGCTAATTTCCAGAGTGCGGAGAGGTCTGGCGGCCGTTATTGCTCCAGTCTTTACTGGCGCCAGTAAATTAATAATTTCTTTCTTGTAGCTGAACACATTCATTGCGTATGACTCCAATTGGCGGCACTTGACTATCCCACCATGTGCGGGTGACACCATATGGCGCGCCTGTCTTAATTATAATCTCATTCCGCACTGGACGAAGTTGGTTGTGTTGTGCCCTGCACATTGTTATAGCTTCGCTTCAGGTATATTCGAGGTCGTTCTTAATTTTGCAAACATTTGGACTTTCTACGATTTATTGAGATATGAGCGATACAGGTGATAATCCGACGGGTTCCTCAGGTGTAAAAATACGCAAAGTAACATTAAGAATTTCCGAAAAACTAAATGATGATAAAATGATGCAGTTGTTAGACTGTTCAGATGACGAAGATCTAACTTTTGTGGCGAATTCTGATGATAACTCATATTCAGAAAGTGAATTGGAAAATGATAATGGTAGTTTTTGTTTGTTCTGTTGTTTTATTTGTTTACCGAATATTATAATCTATACAATTCTGAACCACTGTAGTTGATTGCTAACAAAACTAGATTGTATTTCTTTTTCCTTAGATGATACGACGGAGGAAACGTTCGACGAAAAAGAGCAGGTTACAGCTAATGATGGAAAAAAATGTTGGCAAGATATTTGTTCCGGTATGAAGAATATCCCATTTACTGGAATCAACGAAATTCTGGTTGAACTTCCAACAGAAGCTGAACCCTACAAATATTTTAGAATATTTGTGGATAATGCATTTCTTGAAAATATAATAACAGAAACAAATAAGTATGCAGAAAATTTGTTTTTGTCAAGAGGTGGTAATCAAAGGTCTAGAATATCTAATTGGAAAGATCTAACATAAAAAGAGCTTCTGATATTTCTTGGACTAGTATACCACATTGGGCAATATACGACTGAATAATCTTCAAGATTATTGGAGAACCAGTCGGCTATTTAATTTTAAATGTTTCTCAGATTACATGAACCGAGATAGCTTTTTGATAATACTTAGATGTTTGCATTTTCCATGAATCTGGAACCAAAGCAACCAAAGCCAGACGATCGGCTCTATAAAATTAGGCCAGTTATTTTAATAACAAGATGAAAGAGTTATATTATCCAGGTAAGAACCTTTCCCTAGACGAACCTATGGTTTTGTGACGTGGTAGGCTAGTGTTTCGGCAGTACATCGCAAATAAGCGACATAAATATGGTATAATGCTTTACATGCTGACGGAATCAAATGGACTTATATTGAATTTTGCAGTATACACCGGTCAACTGGATGAATTGGGTAGCAAAAGCTATTCACAGAAAGTTGTTCAGCATTTAGCTAAAGATTACCTCAAAAAAAGACATTCTATATACATGGAGAACTATTACAATAGTTGCCAATTGGCTAGAACCCTAATAAATAATCAAAATCCAGTAATTAATTATTTTAATAATAAAATGAAAGAGTTATATTATCCAGGCAAGAAGCTTTCCCTAGACGAATATATGGTTTTGTGGCGTGGTAGACTAATGTTTCGGCAGTACATCACAAATGAGCGACATAAATATAGTATAACGCTTTACATGCTGATGGAATCAAATGGACTTATATTGAATTTTGCAGCATACACCGGTCAACTGGATGAATTGGGTGGTATAGGCCATGCACAGAAAGTTATTCAGCATTTAGCTAAAGATTATCTCAATAAAGGACATTCTATATACGTGGACAACTATTACAATAGTTGCCAATTGGCCAGAACCCTAATAAATAATCAAACATACTGTACTGGAACCCTATGCACTGACAGGAAAGGTGGTCCTGATGAAGTTTTAAAAATGAAACCAAAAGTTGGCGAAACAAAGGCTCAATATTCAGATGGTATAATGGTAGGAAAGTAGAAGGGTAAAAGAGAGGTAACCTATATATTTACAGAATTTGAAAACCAAATAGTAGAAGCAAGCAATAGAAGAGGAGATGCTAAACGGAAGCCTTTACCAATTGTGGAATACAACACAAACATGGGTGGGATAGATAGACCAGATGTCGTACTACCCTTCCCTAAGAAAAACATTATTCTGGTATAAAAATTTGCTGATCATATCCTGCTGCTACTCTTGTTCAACCCTAACGTGATTTTTTGCAAGTACTCTGGTAAAAAAAATGACATTTTATGATTACCGTTTAGCTGTAATTGAAAAGCTTTTCCCAGATTTACCAGGTAAAGCAGATAAGAAAAAAGTTTTTATACACGTGCCTAGCAAAATTGAAGCAATTGACGCAACAAAGGAACTCCAAGAAAAAAGTGTCGTTTTTATTTGCAAAAGAAGATCAGGACTCTATGTGGGAATGTAAAGCGTGTCCAGATAAACCCGGTTTATGTACCGAGTATTGTTTTGATCTTTTTCACCAGAAATTGAATGAGTGATTTTTTACGCTTTAGCCTGTAGTATTACATTTTTTTACGTTTTTTTTTGTAAAATATACGTTTTTTGCATATCGTTGCTTTTTTATTTCTTGCAAACCCTTTTTTTGAGGTGTGCAATAAATTGTAACTGCTGTCATATGGCGTCACCCGCATACTTTCTTGAAATTTTGGTACTATGCGTATGACGCCATTAGGCATCCAAACCTGATATTTTTAAAATAGTTAATTTTTCACATTTTTTTGCTAAAAATACATTCAGAACCATTCACAACCCCAAAAACGCGTAGTTTATAGAAAAAGCACATTTCCCACAGGCGCAAACGTTTTATTATTTATCACGCAGTGAACGTGTGAAGTTCCCACTGTACCAGCGAGTTATTTTGGTGCAGTGCATTATAATTGAACCCCATCCTGTGTATTGTGTTGTCGTAGCTACCACTTAACTACGTCGTCAGCGTGAGGAACTATCCCATACCTGCAAAAACTCTTTTTTCCATGACAATCATGTTTAAGCAAAACAATGGTTTTCCAGTTTTTTAATGATGCGAATTTAGCCATTGAACAGTTTACAGCAACGAAAATAGTTTGAAGGTCGCATTAACGTTATTAAATGTAGTGTATTTCCCTGTTATTTACAAAGCATATAAACAAAGTTACTTTGAATTAAATAATCGGAATTCTAAGAAAATTAATCCAAGTTGGTTACGCCACAAAAAATATTTACGTATTTTGTATACGCATCCTCTTAGTTAAATATCGCATAGTACAAGAACAGCTAAGAAGTATAAGGTTATATCAACTACTTCAATATAAAATTATAGATTCAGTAGCGCAACTACTGGTGAGGGACAGTGTGACGAAAACCCCTATCAGGATGCCATACGGACAATGCTACTTTAACCATTTTTTAGAAATCATACAATGCTTGCTATATTACTTTACTTTATTTTTCTCACAAATTTTAAGTACTAAATCCAATTATAAATCAACGTATTTATTATTTCACCAATTCGGCTGTTTAAACATAAGCTCATTCCGTAGTAAATTAATACTTGGCACGGTTACACTATACTATTTTTATAAACTTCGTAGCCCGCTAATTACACTACTAGCAATGCAAACAAACGTTCATAGTTCGTTGGATCTGCGCAGGGTTATATTTTCCTTATTCTGCAAGGAAATATATGCTACTCCATCATTTACCTTGTGGCGTCAGATTTCGTTGTGAAAGATCTGTGTAATGAGGAAGTGCTGCATCACTATTCCAGTTTTCAATATCTTGAAGCGCAATGTGTGTATTTGCGTTGGCTAAAATATTTAATTGTTTTATTATGGAAATTTAGTTGCATGCAAGAGTTACAGCTAAACAACAAATGCAATATCTAAATAAGTCATCTTAAGATCTATTTCCAAATAAGTTCATTAACGGTAGAGGCACTGGTTTTAGTCCGATTGCTCTAGTGCATTTTATAAAAATAAATGAACCAAGTGTAAACCTATGGGTAAGGACAGAACCGTACACGATTTTTTAGTGTAACTGGTAGTTGTATGAAAAAGTGGGTGTTTTATAATGTGTACCAGATTTGAAAATAAGTTTCGTGATGCTGCAGATAAAAGATTCCCCGTCGTCATCTTACGTTACACCAGTCAGCTTTAACGGTATTGACTCCGAAAATTTTTCCTATATAGATATTTTTAATTTTAAGGAAAAGATTGTAAGCGACAAAAAAATTTAAAACTCTAACACATGCGTGAACCTCTAAAATAAGTTTCCGGTTACTCAAATTTGTGAGATACTGGAAAATTTAATTACGCTTGACTTAATAAATGCCGAGGGTAGGTCTATTTTCGCATTAAGGACGGTGTTTTTTCTATTCTACCTTCTGATAAAAAGGTAGGAATGAGTGTATCTCAAGCAACTGACCAACTAGTTAACAGTTTTTAAATAGTAAAGGAAGGTTGCAAAAACTTGATGAATACGAAGTTTTGGAATACCATATATCAGCAGTGCGTGGTTCAAAAGATTGCGTTAGGAGGACAACATCGTTGAATACAATTTTTGATATAGGGTAAATAGGCAGTTATTGGACACAAGACAATTATTGGACATTACAGTCTTAGCTTAACATCATAAGATTTCTAAAAGTGCTAAAAAGACCATATTTCACTAGATGGCAGTGTTTGTTCTTAATTTGCTTCAATTCTTATGCCTACCTTCTGACTTTAACCTTACTTGTGATTATGGCGGTAAATATTAGTAGGTTATGTGAGTGACATGACAGCTAAATATTGTGTTAAGCATTGGTTCTGACTTGTTTTGTAAACTAAGTGTTATTTATTGAGGTAAGCTTTTATTTTTTGTTACAAGTGTGTATTGAACATACTTCTACTCTCTATGTTACATGGTGTAGAACAATAGACATATTTAGTTTGATGTAATTATGACTGTCCAAAAACTAAACTAAAAAATTTAATTAATTTTGTTATGGGACACCTGTCCAATCACTGGGCAAATATACTTACTCTATATTCCTATAATTTTCAATGTATTTACGTATAACTAGCTACAGGTTGAAGTATAAATCACTTATTAATCAATTTGACAGTTATTGGGCACCTTTTTTTTAGGTTTGTGATAATGGTGTATTTACTACATATTATGAATAGGCAAATTTTAACAATGTTCACTATTAATCTACAGTAAATAGAAAATTTCTTCCATGACCACCGAAGGAGGAAACGTTCCCATGATGCAGGCAGCTTTGCCTCGTTGTCTTGTAATACTTATTCGCTGGATAAATATGGCTTCGAGCGTGGTTTACCTGTCTTTATTGCAATTAGTTTTCCAATGGAGTCGATGAAATCTAAAGCTTCTTGGCAAAAGGGGTCCATTGTCTCTACTGCGAATGGGATGAAACAGTAATTTTGCTCCATAATGTTTTTATATTTGTTTAGTTTCCTTAAAGCTGCGTTAGTTGCCACTTTTCCGGCTTCTTTGGAGGAGTGTTCAAGATGTGAAGGTGCAAGCGTGTCACTGCATGTCCAATAACTAGATTTATCCGTCCAATCACTGAAAGTGGTTTTTAGGATTGTGGTATTAACTATGCCGTAGCTTAGGAAATACGATAAGGTGAAAGTTAAAGAAGCTGTTAAGGATGTCCAAAATGGCATTGAATCATATCGAACAGCTGAAAAAAATATGGAATTCCAAAATCCACTATTGAATTTAAATTAAAACATCCTGAGCATAAAGATACGTTAGGATCGTCTTCTATTTTAACTTGCGAATAAGAAAATACTTTGCTTAGGTATGGTTATCGTTTTTAATCTTAGTCAACAGCATTAATAATTGCAGATGCATAAAAGACACTGCTTCGAAAAGATTCCCAAAGAAGGCTAATGATTTAAAAAGCAGTGTAAAACAATTTTTGATAGAAAATCCGCGTCCCAACAAGTTTAAAAATAATCGGTCTGGGAATGGATGGCAAAAAGTAAGTAATCAAGACACGTACTTTAATCAGCTTTTGTGATTTGATTTATTTTTAACACTAGGGATTTTTGAAACGACATCACGGAGTTTCTAAAAGGACAAGTGAACGAGTAACGGCAGCTAGCGCATGCGTGTCGGAGCAAGATATTGTAACTGGTTCACCAACATTGAAGGCTATATGAAAGAAAAACAGCTAGAAGATGTTATTAAAAATCCATCAAAAATTTTTAATGGGGATAATTCGGGATTTCAAATATGCCCTTCCACTGGAAAAATATTTGCAATAAAAGATTCAAGAAATTTCTATAGTGTTGAACAAAGCAGTTCAAAAGAATATATCACTGTTATGTGTACGTTTTCAGCAGACGGTAAAATTTGCGTGCCCATGGTTATTTATCCTTATCAGCGTATCCCCCAAAAAGTTGTTAACATAATTAATCCTAAATAGGGTGTGGGCAGAAGCGATAATGGCTGGATGACAGCAGAAACATTTTATCAGTATATTGCAAATGTCATTACCCCTACTTAACTAACAACAATATTAAACTGCCGGTCATTCTTTTCGTTGATGGCCACGAGAGTCACTTAAGTTACCCGTTAAGTCTTTTATGTAATGAACTGCAAATTGAAACATTTGCACTTTATCCTAATGCTACAGGGATTTTACAACCCTGCGGTGTTTCTATTTTCCGTTCAGTTAAAGAAGCTTGGCGGCAGTTAATAATAGGATGGGAAGAACAACATCAGCTGAAATAGTGAATAAAGTTGTATTTGCTTCTATATTAGAGCAAGCTATGAAAAAAAGCTTTAAAGTAGAAACAGTGGTGAAGGGTTTCAAGGCTTGTGGGTTATTCCCATTCAAAGCAGATGCCGTTGACTACACAAAATATTTAGACGAAGAATTAACTCAAGATTTAAAGGTTCCAGCAGAATCTCAAAAGCAACCCAAGCTGGACCATACCATCCTTGTAAATATCTTAGGTCCTCAGAAAGTTTAAAGATTTTAGGATATTAAAAAAAAATCCAAGGAGTTAATCTGTATACCGATGAAAATTTGAGTTTGTTATTCAAAATTTTGAATTTTTTTGAACATGTTCCAAAACATTCGGTAAACTCAAATGTGCTAGTGAATCAAGAAACAAAAATTAATATTATACAAAATATAGTCATCTCATCTCCCGTTAAAAACATTCAAATTGAATCAGAACAAATTGGTATCGAAAACATAAATATTTCTCTTCAACCCGATACTAACGACTTCCCAACTCAACAAAATAATCATAATATTTATGACGTACCATCTACCAGTAAAATTATTGTTAAACACAATTTGTTAGGCAGTTTCTTAACTTCTCCGTGTGCACCGGAAAGAAATGGTAAAGGTAACATCGAACGACTTGCCTTTGCTATAAGGTCTGCACGATACCAAGAAATGTTACGAAAAAAGCAAGAGTTAAAAGAAGAGCAGGAAAAGCAAAAACAAGGAAGAAAACGGAAGAGAGAGAGAAAATTAAATAAAAAATAGTCTAGCAATAAGAAGATTTTGAAACAAAATTTGTGTTATATTTGTTCAAAAGATATTAAATCCAATAAACTAAGATGCGATGATTGTCATCTTTATTATCATGAATTTTGTATTCCTGTTAACCATAAACAGCACATACCCAGCGACGATGACTTATTTATATGTCATAACTGGTACAACCTAAAGGATAGTGTCTTAGACACTGAATATGATGAATACAAAGAAGCTCGGAAGCAATTGTAAAGTTTAACTTAGTTGTAGAAATTAGTTGTAATGCATAGGTACCCCATACACATTTTTTTTAGGTTTTAGTTCGTTTCTATATTATTTTCCAGTGTGACAAATCAGTTGTCCAATAACTAAATTTGAGTGTCCAATAACTAAGTAAACTGTCCAATAGTTGTAATTTTTATATGCTTTTAATTAAATATGTAGTACTAAAAAATGTTTAAGAATTTCTTTGAAGCTTTACAGACATTTTATAATAAATTGTTTTAGCTTTTTTTTTGTATAAATTTCAATTAGATTTCCTGAAAACTCTACCAGTTGCGTATTTTTAAAGTTGAAATTTTCTTAAGTGTCCAATAATTGCCTATTCACCCTAGCTTCAAACTTTTACCCGATTGAAATCGGGAAAAAATTGTTGACAGTTTTCTGTGAGCATGGACTACCCCTCCGATGGAAATTCAAGCATTTCTGATGTAACTGAATACCTTCCAACAACTAAACATTTTTAAGCAGTATTACGATTTTGCATTGACCTTGGAGGTCGAAATCTATAAAGGAACGGAAAACAAAGGACTTGTCGTTAGAGTGATCTAAAAACTTTAAAGTGAGATTATTAATATGTATGAACACAGATCCACAAAAAAGCGGTCTGAATGCTGTGCAGGTAGTTTTTCTTATATATTTTGATGTGGCTAATACGAAATTTTAGTCAAAATAAAACTTTTCCGTTTTTTTTTCTTCTATCGACAAAAAATCGTCCAAAATCGCCGACAATGCCACAGTATTGTAAAAATATCTTCAGTCGCTAGTTCGACATTGTTTGAGCATAAATATTGTCATGTATTCTAAGATGCTAAATACAAATGTGCCCTAAAAAAGCCACTTCACATATCTGCATTTAGATGCAAAAAATGTGTTCAAATGATAAAAAAATCTTCAAAAATACAATTTATTAATGTAGTCGAGCCACGTTGCTTTTCCTTTATCGGAGGACAACATCAGACAAGCAAAAACCTTCTGCCACGGTGAATGCTGGAGACAATGACAATTGCTCCAGCCGGGAATATGCAGAACAATCCTTTTTCCGATTCACCGTGGTAACGAA
The DNA here is from genome assembly GCA_036346225.1 of Platerodrilus igneus. Taxonomy (NCBI): domain Eukaryota; kingdom Metazoa; phylum Arthropoda; class Insecta; order Coleoptera; family Lycidae; genus Platerodrilus; species Platerodrilus igneus. Next base: position 2,937,451 of record JARFIW010001660.1, read on the forward strand.
GACAGCTAAAGCGCTCTACCTCGGAGAGAGGCATTACGGGGTGATGATTAAGCTGTAGTGTGTGTCAGACGCTAAATGTTAAATCCGGAGAGCCCTCACACTTAGACCTGAGGAGGTATGTGGGTTATCGCCCCTAAGATGACGTACTCACCTATAATTGGAACAAGATCCTTAAGCTGAGGGTAATTAAATATTCGCGTGGCACCTAATTCTTAGCAGATGAAATAAAAAATGTAAAATAAATATAACTGCTCCCGTACCCATGCATCAATGTACTTAGAAACCAGATGTATTCTTCTACCTTTAGGGTGAATACAAAGAAGCGATAAGTCGAAAGAAAAATAATAAAATTATATTTTCTTAAGTTTGGTTTAATATAGCCCACTAATAGACGAATTATGTACTGCATATAGTGTGTGCTACATATGATGTACCGGTAAAAAAATAAGAATCGATATGCACCACCATTAACCGTTTCAACAAACTGGGTGAGCTATAGGACAAAGACAATTGTTATTTTTACATGACCGATGTTAATAAAATAAATACACTTCTATACGCTGATCTTCCTGCAGTTTCCAAATCTGTATCCCTCAACAAAGTTTGAGACATATAAATCAATCAGGAGGTGAACTTTCGTCAGAAGTTAAAAATGGAGATCGGTGTATATTCGAAAGAAGGATATGGAAACGATGAGGATATATATGATCGCAGTGAAGATGTAGACGAAAAAACCGAAAATGGGTAACTTAACGATGATGGCGAGTACGTTGCAGCACATATACAGAAAGTCCTTTGAACCTTTACGCAATCGCCAGTTAATGAGTTGATAAGAAATTTAGAGTTACAGAAAGTTGCAACTGAATGTTTAGCTTCACAATTGAAAGCAATTGGAATGTTAGCAGGTGGAACTAAGGCTACATACTATCGAGATAGAGACAATTTTGAAGATACATCCCCCAAGAGACCAATTTAATATACTGCTCTAATATGGAAGGATTAATGAATAAACTGAAACCGAATGTATATAGACTGGAGACTGAAGAACGTTGACTGACATCTCCAAACTGAACTTAAAAACTTTGTTGCTTTAAAACACTAATGAACACGAAACTATATCAAAAGCGCACTGAACGGTACAAAAGGAAAGATATAGTAATATAAAAATGGTTTTGAAAAACGTCTAACCTGGTGATCCTAAATGGCTAATTTACCGAAATTTAAAAATTTTGTCCATAATACTAACACAACAATAGGTTTTTACTAAATACCCATGCTTTTTATACTATTAAAAACAGGGAAGCTCATTGCAAAAAGGTAAGCTGGACACCGAGATCATTGTTCAATCATGGAGCAATGAACATTAAAAACAAGTCATTGATTGGATCATCGTAAATTCTTCTTGCCCTCGTACACATAATATTAGCTTTAAAGAAAGAGTTTGGCAAAACCCTTGACAAGAAAGAGCAGTACTTTCAATATTTGGGATAAGTATTTAGCAACAACTACGATACAAAGTTAAAAAAAGGAATTTTTATTATGCCACCGATTTGCAGACTTCTGCGGGCCGACGCTTCTGCTACTAAAGTGATCGAAACGGAAAAAGCAGCATGGTCCTGCTTCAGAGATGTTGAAAAATGTTGAGGTAACTCAAAGGTGATGATTACAAGACATAGTTGCTAACATGACTTATAAATTCTATAAACTAGGGTGCCTTATGAATCTTGAATGCATTTTATCCATACACGATTGATTAGTTTCTAAGGCATCTTGGAAACTTTAGTGAAGGAAAAGTAAAGGTTTCTTCGGCATATTAAAGGAATAGAGCGACGTTATCAATGAACATGCGATACAAATACAATTGCCGACTTTCGTTGAGCCTTGAATAGAGAGAATCAAATGAAAAGAAAAAAGCGAACAAAAAATTTGCTGCACAAGCAATTTAAAGAAAAAAAATTTGCAAGCGTTAAAAATCATAAAACAGGTTATCCTAAAAAATTTAATTTTGACAATTTTTGTCATTTTTCTCATTTTCTTTTAATCTGGATAAAACCAGATATGGGGCACGGTTTTTCTACAACAAATTTGTCTTTGGTATTTCAGAGGACATGACAATAGTTAGACTCAAACGATGTCAAATTTGTGTCTTGAGATGCATCAACGAGAAAGGAGGATTTTTGGCATATTTGACGTTTTTCATCGATAAGAAAAAAACGACCTGGAAAAGGTTTTATTTTGGCTAAAAGGTCTCGGTCTGTACATCAAAGGAGATAACAAACATCATCTCCCGCGCCTAGTTCAGACGATTTTTTTTTTGTAGGACTTTCTAATCAACCAAAAATAACCAAAAAAAGTAAAAACTATCACACTATTTTTCGTACATACCGGGAAATTCCTGATATTTTTAAAATGATGAACATTTGACGCTATGGTTTAAAGTAAACCAAGCAATCCGCATCTATAATAGCATTGTTGTGTACGAATTTCTTGTTTGATAATACATCTAACTAAAAAATATTTATTTATGCAAAAGGGCAGTAAAGATTCAGAACAGTAAATGAAAAATGATATGAAGGGTTCAAAAATGAAGACACTAAGGTTTGTGTAAATGTAAACAATGGAAACTATACAGCAAAATCAATACAGTTGAAAAGAGCGAACAGCTTTTGCTACCTAAGAACAGTTACTTTCTATATCAATAGTGAAAAAAAATCTGACGAAACAAATGTTTTATTTAGAGCTAGATAAATAAACAAAATGAAATAAGTTCCCTTCACCAAGTTCTCAAACTGAAGTTTATAATTCGAGGATCAATTGGTACTACAAAATATTCAAAATGACCACATGGTTATATTTCTGATTCATAGAGGACAATATCACAGTCTTGTAGTACTACCACGATAAGATCCTAATTTATTTTTAGTTTTTAGTCCTAACGACTGTGGTGTTCGGAATTTTAACAGAGTGATGCGTTTGAGAGTCAGTCGGGAAATGGTCGCGTGAACGATAGCATGTCAACTGGTTGATGGGCCACTTATTATATCAATCGCATTTTGTAAATATAATCACACCAATTCCAGGACTGAAGACCTAATGATGATGAATCGCACATTCACATAGTTGTTGTAGTAGTTATTTCACTCTTGTTGCCAGGGGGCGCTTCTTGTGTGTATTGCAATTACTTTATTAAATAATTGGATTCTGGTAGTTTAATTCTCATGTGCTAATGTTAATAGTGAACCCAAACTCATGCGAGTTTTATAATATCAAATAAATATCGTATATTGGCGCCCAAAGTGGGCTAAAACGTGACCGCGTGAATGTAATTGTATTGTAGTACTAATGGCTTTTTATCACATGGTGTAATTATAAGTCTCTCTATTAAATACCACTCAATTATTTCTTTACTGTTTGTTAAAACCGGTTTTAAACCATTGAGGTATTAATATTCCCTGCCGCGAAACAGTTTGTGTTACACTAACTGGCGCGATTCACAAGATGCTAGTGGCCTTCCTTTCTACAGCTACGAGAAACGCCCGATAAAACAAGAAATCAAAAATGGACTTTGTTTAACAATTAAAGGCTGCGATTCTGTAGAAGTATGCCTTCAGTCTCTTTTTGATAGTTCATGATGTTTTAGGTTATTCCTTATAATACCTTCAAGTGAACGGTTGTAGAACTACTTGGTTTATTTCTTTTTTACTATTTGTAACATACCGACCGGCGTTCGTAAAGTTTTGCTAAAAATTGTAAGTAAATGTTTATGAAAGTGATAGGCATTAAAGCTGTATAGGTGATGCATACCTTTGGAAAAACGTCCCAAAGGTGCAGTGTTGAAAACAGGAATGGAACAAATTACAGAAATAAAGGGAAAGTGGAGAGGAACTGAGTGATAAAGCAACGGTCGATGGAAAACAAATTACATAGCTTACGGCTAGTTGCTTGCGGTAGAGTGGTGTAGGCAAAACACCCAAGAAATAAGAGCTTCCTAGGTGACAAGGATACGCTGTAGGTTAAACGGCGAACTTTACGGGGCCATTGCAAAACGATAGGGACGTACTCAATGCTCAAGATAAGAGGAAAAGAAAGAAAAAACCAAGTCGTTAATAAATAGAGAGCGTATAATAGACTTGACACGGTAGTAAATGAAAGTGATTTATTATACTTAATAAACAAAATTAGTTTTATCTCTACTAACAAATATTCAACTGTGTTTACATGCAAGGTTTGTAATATAGAAAAAGATTGGCAAAGTTAACCGGCATCATCTAATAATTGACCAACGCGAACTAGCATTAATTTAGAACGGGAGAAATAATTTCCGAGTGGAGGTTACACAAAATAGTGGTTCGAAGTAAGTACAGCGCATACATATTGGAAATTTTAAGAGAAATGTCACGCCTAGAGCGCGACCATATCTGCTATGAATTAATTATAACTTAATAACATATGCAAACACAAAGAAAAGATACTAATGGTCAGTAAGCCACTTCTCTTTGTTATAATAACGGGACTAAAAATTGCTACTATATATTTGTATGGTTTCTGACTATGCTCCAGTTCAGCAACAGTTAATGTTCAGTACAGGACACCTCATCCTAGTATTTCCAGTGCAGTAAGCCAGGAATAACGTACACGTAACAGGAACAGATAACAGTAAGTGTGTCCCTATCCCCATACAATAATCATAAAGGAAATGAATAAGTGGAAGACAAAAGGTGCAGTAAATGTAATTAGGAACAATTTCAAGCCTAATCGTAATACATACCAGCTACGTATTATGTAGACCGGACAATACGAAATAGGCAAACGTTTCTATTAAAAAAATTTACTAAGGTTAGTCTTATTTTAGTACCAATAGCTGGTAGAACAAAAATTATTGATGTAAAAAAATCAGAAGTTAATTACTTTAAAGTTTCAGTAATATACAGATCGAATGACATCAAAATTATTATGAGAACCGATACTTCTTGTGGTTTCAGTCAGCAACCAGGCGACTATAGAATAAAGAAACACAACTTTTTGACTACGTTTTATACAACTCCAGTTAGCTATAATAACACAAAGAATGCAAATAATTAATATCTAATAATAGTGGAACGTTTAAATAGTGCTACATATTATTATTCTAATAAAATTTTAATACATATCTTTAGTTATTTCTGATTTACTTTTATACATTATTATTGATAGCACGTTTTTGTTTTAAAAACAAAAGAAACCTTGGTCTGAAATCTCATGTCTGAAAAAGTATCAAAATGTAATAATTGAAATCCGTGAGTCTATAGAAAATTGTAAACTAGGCACGCGAATGACATTTCTATAATGTTATTTCTCAATTTTGTAAATGTAATGTTAATCATACGCCGCTCGCATCTTAAGCATGAATAATTTATTTATATTTATGTAACAGTTGCTCCAATTTGAAGGTCAAAACACTTTTAGTTAGATATAGGATGCAGGATGACATATTATTTATAAACAAACTGAGTGATATATTAAAACTTCTTCACCTATAATCTTTAGTCAAATTAGTCAACGACGAACAGGATACGTTTTTTTGTCTGATCTTGTTATTATTATGTCAATGCCAGAGCATAATTAATGTTAAAACCGCTTTAAAAGATTAATATGGTTGCTCTTTTGAAAGATTCCAGTTTGATGATATTTGTGGACAGTTTTCTTGCAAAAAAGTATTATAAAGATTCCTAACAGTAATTTATCATTGACGTTTATGTATCAAACTTTTTAAAATTTTATGGCCTAGACTTATATCTAACGATTTTAATTAACATGAATTATTTACAATACTTGCTCCATACAAAACTCTGTATATCTCTTGAAGATCGGTAAAAGCAAGACATTTTAATTTTGTTTGTAATTTATTCTAATACTTTAGATTCTTTTTAACTAGTTTTTTTTACAGGAGGAAGTAAAGTTAAGACGCCGAGCAGTCTATAGATCTACTTTATTTATAATTCAATGTAGACGATCTCTGTATGGTAGAAGAGTTGCTTCGGATAAAATTTGACCATTCGGAAAAATATAAAATTATCTTAGAATGTATAGAATATGCTTAAAAAGTTCACCATATCTCAAATTAAAGGGAATTTTTTTGCCAAAGCTGTGTGACCGCCAGACTTTAAAACAAGAAAAACAGTAAATGGCTAAAACTAAAATTAGTATTCTACTAACTTTCTAATTTTACTACTTTTAAATTACCTTTGTTAATTGTTGACTACGAGCACCAACAACTACGTTTTCGAACGCTAAGGATTTTCTAAAAATAAACACTGAAATACACGAAGACCTATTATTCATATTTCGTAAAGAGATATGAGGTAAACAACAATATTGTACCTTATTTACGTTACATTATAATAACAAACTCGATTCGGCACGTATGCAAAATAAAAACTAACCTACTCTGCGAATCAGTTGGCAACTAATAGTTCGGACGGTCCCTTTGTCCTTGATGGCGGCTTGAATTCTTGCAGGCATTTAAAGACACGTTTTTTTACAGAATTCAATTCTGAAGATATCCCATGTTTCTTGTATTTTTGCAAATTGGGTAGTATGCGTTGAACATCATCGCATAAGTTTTTTTCGTGACAACTGTTTCAATCACATTTAAATTTGAACTGTTCCCTGGCCAGTTCAAAGTTGTATCTTATGATATGGCACCGATGTTTTTGGTCTTTTGGCTGCATGTCATGAAGTGCCTTCCTTTTCAAAGGTGTAACTCTTATCTGAAGTAGTTTTCGTGTGTTTGGCATTAAGCTTGTTTGCAATAATTCCTGATATTTTTTAAGCATTTTCTGTATCCTTTATCAATGATAGTCATTTTGAAGCACATGCCGACACGAAGCCCTGTACCATTTGTCCGTGAGGAAACTTTACAACACGTCACAGGCAAACTCTATAGAAAGGTTGTTGTTTAAATTTCAGCTTTCTTTTTCTCAAACCACTAACGCTTGCATCAGACTGCTTTATCACTAAATACCGTTTCGTTCCTCTCCTTCGTAACTCATTCTGCTTGTTCTTCTGCCCATGGCAAACGTGTTTTATCTAACCATCGGTTAATGGCGACTTTTACTTGGTCTAAATATTTTGAAATGGATAACTAAGTTTGAAATACAAGTCTATCGAAAAAAGCAGAACCAAACTGATTGAATATATTCCCTACATTCTAGGGAAATATTCAAGCTCTTTTCAGCATTTCATGACGTACTACCGTGCGCAAAGTAGTCCTTCGTTTACTACCTATAGCAGGTTCCTAGCAGTGGCGCGATTTGAACGGTCAGTACTTCTTCTTTCTGCAACTTCAATGGCGTATCTAATGGTGTGCCATATGTACGAAGCACACGGACCCGGCACCGCAAATATTCTAGAAGGAAGAAACTTATATAGAAACCTATCTAAATTACATATCACATAAATAATACAGCGTTATTAAGAATTCATGCAATCCACGTTTCAGGATATTGTAACTAAACACAACCACTATATTACTTACAAAAATCTCCTTTGGTATGTTTTAACCTTACGTTCGATTTTCCAATTGTCTATTCGAAGGTACTACATAGATCAGGAGGCGAAGCAAGTTTTTACCTAGAAATTTTGGATTTTGTCGAACCCTTGGTATTCCAAGCAAGGTATGGATCTTTAATGTGCGTGAAAACACACGGGACCTACATTTTATCTTTATTTGAACAAGGGCGTATTTTTGTGAAAAATTTTTGCTTAACATTTTTCAAGCGGTCCGTGTAAGAAATCTGAACCGGGACCTTGGCTTAGTTCTGATACGTGAACCAGTTAAGTCACAGAGCTAAACGCACATGTAGGGATAAAGGGATGAACCAATGATATGGAATTCACCTACCTTTAATGACTGCGATCTTGATTCAACGCTGGTCGATCAATGTAACGAAACTATTAATTGATTGCGGACTGTAGTAATGTTAATTAGCACACGAACCGATTGTACGGCACTAATTACTGCAAAATAACCACGACAACATATTGCGTACATGTGACGCTTGCTACGACTTTCGAAGCACTGGAATTTCTGTCCTTTCTCACCATTTAGTCCCTTTTCTTGTAGGTAGGTAGTGGATAGAACCGGATTATAGGAAGGGGTTAAGTACTGTTAGGTTAAAGGATAAGCGACATTAATTAATATCTATAAGCTTAAGGTAAAACGTGTAAATAGGGTAAATAAGCCTAAGCATACCGCCCACCAAAATAAGTGTGAAGCAACTTATTTTAAAAGTAAACGGCAACAAATACTTATTACGTATACACTTACGAAAAATACTAAAACTATTTTTACAAAGGAAGAGGACATAGTTTAACAAGTGGTCTTTTGAGAAAACCTTGCATTGTTTTCACACCTGCCACGCGGCTAATGTTGTCTGAACCAACATACAGTTTTCTATGCGCCCTAATTTCCAATGTAAAGGTGCGACTTGATTGTCATGAATTAAGACTAACGTTCCAATTTTCGCCTCAGAAGTAGGGTAAACCATTTTGCCTTCTGTTGCAAAGAATGCAGATATTCATTACGCCAACGCTTCCAAAATGATTGTTGGATGCGTTGAATAAGTTGCCAACGATCTAATTTTGATATTTCCAACTCAAGGAGAACTGGATCGGGTATGACAGAAACAGGCTCTATATTCAAAAATGGGACGGACTTAAAATGAAAAATCATTCGGATCTGAGCTCATGGGGCACAGAGGCCTTGAATTTAAAATGGTTTCAACCTGAATTAAAACCGTGTTTAATTCCTCGTATGATAATATCTGGTCGCCAATCACTCTTTTTAAATGTGTCTTGACAGACTTAATTCCAGCCTCCCACAACCCTCCAAAATGAGGAGCTGAGGGAGGATTGAACACGAATTCAATTCCTTCAGCATGCGCTGATTAAGTCATCAGTTGCGAGATTTCGTTCGATGCTCCAACAAAATTGGTACCGCAATCGGAATAGAGTTTTAGGCATTTACCCCGGCGGGCTATAAAGCGTCGTAACGCGGCTATAAAAGCATCCGCCGACGAACTTGACACAAGCTCTAAATGAAGAGCCTTTGTGCTGAAGCAAACAAATAAACAAATGTAAGCCTTTAGTGACCTTACACCTCGATTACGGCTCATGAGAATACAGAAAGGACCTCCAAAATCAACTCCCGTGTGTAGGAAGGCCTTTACAGAGGTAAACCTTGATGCAGGCAAATCACCCATCGGAGGACAATAAGCAATTGGTTTCACTCTAAAACATCGAATACAAGATTTTAAACACTGACGTATGACTCTTTTTGCTGACACAATCCAATAATTTTGGGTTAGTAAAAATTGTGTGGCTTTAAGACCAGGGTGTAAGTATGTTTTATGGCAGTCCAAGATGATTAATTCTGTTAATCTGTGAGTGCGAGGAAGTACCAATGGAAATTTTGTTTCATATGGTAATTCCGAGTTTCTGAGCCGACCGCCCACCCTCAACAAACCACGCAAGTCGATAAAAGGGGTAAGAGGTCGAAGATGTTTACTAATTACCTTACCCCGTTTAATATTTTCTATATCCTGACCAAATGATTCTTGCTGAATTCTCTTAATCAATAATTCCATAGCGTGTTGCTGAGACACAGACACGTTATCTAAATTCTCACCAACTGCCTGTCTAGCAAATTGTAACTTACGAACAAACTGGTAAACATATGAAACAATTCTACATATTTTTTGTAGATTTGAAAATCTCTCTAGTAATGAATCTAAAAAAATTATCTGTCACAACAACATTTAATACCAATGTACGTTTCTCCACATCTATTGGAGATGTATCGATTAACTTTGGCATGTGGGTAACCGGCCAATTTTCTTCCGGAAGTGACAACCATGGAGGGCCTGTCCACCATAACTGATGATTGACTAAATCTGATGCTAACATCCCTCTACAGGTGCAGTCTGCGGGGTTATCATGTGACCGAACATGGTTCCAAGATGCAGGAGGAACGCGATCCTGAATATGCGAAATCCGATTACTTATAAAGGTTTTCCAGTTATAAGATGACGATCGAATCCAACAAAGAGCGACTGTAGAATCGGACCAAGCAACTATACGATCTAACGACAGACGAGTTTTATATGTATTTTGGACAAATGCCACTACATCAGACAATAACACAGCACCGCACAATTCGAGTCTTGGCAACGATATGCGCTTTGTGGGCGCAAGTCTAGATTTTGCACATACTAAGGCAACCCTTATATCACCCTGTATGTCAACAGTACGAAAGTAAATCACAGTAGCATACCCTGCCTCTGAAGCGTCACAGAACGCATGCAGCTGTAGATCTTGAACATCATCAGAAATAATCCACCGAGGAATTTTAAGGTCTGATAATTGCGACATTTGTTGCAAATAAATTTTCCACTTTGAACTTATGGTCAACGGGGGACTGTCATCCCATTCAAATCCTAAAATCCATAACGATTGTATTAAATTCTTTGCCAAAAATACTAAAGGCGCTAATAGCCCTAACGGATCAAAGATCCTTGCTACTTCGGACAACATATTTCTTTTAGTACATGGTCTGTCTATGATATTTGTATCATAGAAGAATTGATCAAGCGACGGTTGCCAACGCAAACCTAATACCTTTTGGGTAACATTGTTAGATTCCTCGAAGGAAACAGCTTGTTGATAACGATAAGATTCTGGTAAATCATCAATGATACTAGCAATGTTACTATTCCATTTTCTCAATGTAAAACCTCCAGCCTCACAAATCTGATTTAATTCAGAAACTAGACGTTTAGCTTCATCAGGTGAACTGCACCCGGTAATCACATCATCGACATAAACATCAGACAACAAAACCTTGGCAGCGTTTGGATATTTAGGTGCTTCAGCATTCGCAAGCTCCTTAATAACACGCATTGCCAAGAACGGTGATGAAGTAACTCCGTAGGTAACAGTATTCAATTGATACTCGACTATTGACTCTGATGACGTTGGTCTCCAAAGTATTTTTTGATAAGCCCGATGATTCGGAGCAACAAAAATCTGCCTGTACATCTGTTTAATATCGGCAGTTAATACAATGGGATATAAACGAAAATCCAACAACAAAGCAAAAATATCTTTCTGAAGCGGAGGTCCTGGCATCAAATGTTCATTCAATGAACCACCACTGGGACAAACCGCGGATGCGTCAAACACCACTCGAATTTGTGTAGTAGTGCTTTCCGGTTTCATAACCGCATGGTGCGGAATATAATATTCCGGAGATGGAATATTGCTACTAATTGAAGCATTTACTGGTGTCATATGCCCACTGTCGGAATAGTCTTGCATAAATTGTTTATACAAAGTGTATAATTCCTGATTCTTTTCCAAGCGACGTTCTAATAATAAAACCGATTAAGTGCGACATCCCGAGACCCAACAAACAACGGTTCAGGACCACTAAACGGCAACGATACAACGAAACGACCTGTTTTGTCTCTCGAATAATTGCTACGAAAGTGTTTTCACAAATTTCCTCTTGTGGGGATAACTTGTGTGTTGGAATATCTGGAATGTTTTCCAGTTCCCAGAATCTAGTGATACTAGACTCTAAGGGTTCTACGAATGCACACAATGACGTGCCACTTGTCACTGGAGACACAAATTTGCCTGTCAGTAACCAACCAAATGAAGTGCAATTGCAACTGGTTCATCAGGTGAACCCGAACGAGTTTCATTACCCAAAGTGCGGGCAAAAATATCTGCTCCCAACAACAAGTCTATATTACCTGGTTTATCAAAAGAGGGATCGGCTAAGTCTAAACCTTTTATATGTATCCAATTTTTCGAAGAGATTGGAGCCGTTGGTAACTTTCCACAAATTTCTGGCAATACAAATGCTTGAACTGAATATTCTGGCATTGTGTGTCCAACGGGTTTAATTTTACAAACTACCTTTCCGGTAATATGAGATGACGCTAACCCCAACCCTTCTACCTTTAATGCAACCTTTGATTTATTTAATCCAAGCCGTTGACGGCATTTTTCCGTTATAAACGATTCCATACTTCCACAATCCAATAATGCTCTTACGATTTGCGCTTGTCCAAATTCATTGCGAATAGAAACTTGAACTGTTGATAACAATGTAGAAGCACTTGACAATTTCGACGAGAACAATGTACTACAATTTGAAGTAGAGGCAACATTTGAAACTTTTGCAGCAGCAGGTTTTGTTTCAACAACAGAAGCAGAATTTTCAAAATGAAGGAGGGTATTGTGACCCTTTTTGTGACATTTTTTACATACCGATTTTGAAGGGCATGTTGCAATTTTATGTGTATCTTGAAGACAATTGATACACAAATTTTTATCCTTTGCAGTATTATACCTTTCTTGAGGAACCTTATCCAAAAAAATTTGACAGCGATAAATCTGATGATTACCATTGCAAACCAAACATTTTACCGCGTTTGAAGTTGTAAGTAATGAGGTTTTAACATATGACTTCGGATTAAAAGAAAAACGCTTTTCCTTAATGTTTGTATTCAATGTGTGTTTTGAACTTGACTTCGATGGTTCGGACGAAATCATACTACTAATTTCCAAAGCTTTACACTGTTTTTCAAGAAATGATTTCAATTGCTCGTATGTAGGTATTTCTTCATTATTTTCAACCTCAAATGCCTTTAAGAGGTCAGCATCAACCTTTTTGCTCAACAAATTAAACAATATTAAATTAAGTAAATTAATTTTTATTTGACGTAAACCTGACAAATTCTCTGTAAAACAATTCAACAAATCCCTAAGTTCTGTATGTGATTTTGCTTTCACCTTAGGACAATTTTCAAGAGCTGACCAATATGTATTGACAATCAAACGACGTGAGTCATAGCGTTGTACTATAACGGAGTATGCGATTTCATAATTGTCATTATTTATTGGTAGATGACGAATTAAATTTCTGGAATCTACATCCAACGCTTCAGTAAGAAATAAAACTTTTCGATTGGTAATAACTGTGTATTTAAATGAATGAGATTTTATACAAACTATGAAACGATTCCCAATGCTCTATGCGTCCAGAAAAGCTCCCAATTGCGACCTTTGGAAGTTTTAAATTACTGGTGATACCTATACCAGCGGTATCATACGACGATCTACTTGTAGAAAACGGTTTCGCTTCCTGCTTACTTTCAACCAAACTAACAAATTTTGCCCCAATAACTTTAATTGATATTAAAGTTTTATCCAATTCAATTCTGATTGCTGTAATTTGACTTAAACTGTCCGAATCATCCTCGTCTAACACACACCTTTTGTAGGATGAATCAAATTCTTCCTTTATCTCTACAGCTGACTGTACCATCATCGAAGTGATTGCTTGGTTTTCAAGATTATATTCCAACTTTGAAATACTTTCAAACAAATTTTCTATTCTATCCAAACACCATTTTCCATCTACTATAAGACGGTCCATAAGCATCTGAGTCATTTCGAACAAAATAGCTATTCCCCTAAACACGAGTACCCTTGTCACAAAAATAACAAATCTTAAAGATATAAACCCAAACTAATGATGAACATGTAACTACTCTACCAATTTTCAGAAACTAGCAATTATGTAGCTAATCCTGAGTGACACTTTAATTTAACGTTAAAATGAGACTTGTGTTGACCACAACCCTTAAGATACCTCGAGGAATAACGGTTCTTTAAGCTCTCACCAAAATAGATTAGTGCAGCTTCAGGTATACAATGCAAGTTCTTAGAACAGGGGTATCGCAATGATGTTTTTCCCATTTGTATACGCTTAATTTAAATTAACTGCTTTTTTAATGCACTTAAATTTTAAGAAGTAACTTTTTAAAATGCAACGGCATGCACCAATATTATGAAATAAGCCTAACTGTAATTACTATTAATGTATAAAACTGACCTGATTACTCTAATTGTTTGATTAGATAATCAATTTTTATATGCAAATATTAATTAATCCGGCTCGAAGGACCAAAATGTAGGGATAAAGGGATGAACCAATGATATGGAATTCACCTACCTTTAATGACTGCGATCTTGATTCAACGCTGGTCGATCAATGTAACGAAACTATTAATTGATTGCGGACTGTAGTAATGTTAATTAGCACACGAACCGATTGTACGGCACTAATTACTGCAAAATAACCACGACAACATATTGCGTACATGTGACGCTTGCTACGACTTTCGAAGCACTGGATATTCTGTCCGTTCTCACCATTTAGTCCCTTTTCTTGTAGGTAGGTAGTGGATAGAACCGGATTATAGGAAGGGGTTAAGTACTGTTAGGTTAAAGGATAAGCGACATTAATTAATATCTATAAGCTTAAGGTAAAACGTGTAAATAGGGTAAATAAGCCTAAACAGCACAATATATACAAAATATGAATTATGTCTTTATTCAGTTTTCTACCACAATGGCAATAACCATAGCAGCTTTTTTTTAAAGGGCGATGCGATCGCGGTATACGTGTCGGCCAAGGGAGGTTATTTAACTTAGATAAAGGCGAAGGCGGCCGCAGCTACTAGAGGAGCCGCCGCGAAAAATGTTATCTGTGTGTTAAATACAACTGCACAACCACTGTTGTTTCCTGAGAAATGTTTAGTTATAGGTTTATGTTTTATACTATACCTATTTATTGAGAAATGCCCGTTCAGTCAGTCATGTGGTAGAAACAAGACACGTGAATTTTTTATAATACTGCTTTCGTTTAGAGAATATTTCAAGGAAGACTTAAATAAATTAAATTCCGTGTTTGATTTACTAAAAAAAAAACCAAACGACTAAAAGTTAGTCTCTTGTTAATAAAAATGTATAATTCGATGTTCACAACCACTCAAGAAATTGTGTATCTCCCGTTTACAAAAAAAGGTGAAAAACAACGGTACTTTACTAAAAATTGACATGTCACGTTGGGAAAAAAGTTATTCTTTCCTAAGAATGTTCAACTTCAAATAGCGAGGTGTATCCACATCACTTTCGATAACATAAGAAAAAATAAATCTCCTGCCCTTTTCTATACATTCAATACTGCGCGGAATTGACATGTTCACAAGTGGACTACTGACAACATCTGTTATTGCTTCGCGACAGTTGCCCTTAGAAGTAACGTTAACCTCTATCCACATATTTTCTCTTTCGGCCTTATCGTCCAATTTTTATCTATTGAATCCGACCATAATGTCGCTTTAATTACGATGTTTTAATTCTCATAAATTATTGATTTACACGAAGTTAATTCTTACGCAAGAAATCTAGAGATCAATATATGTGTAGCAGGTTGGTTTAACCTTCATTTGTTGCACATTAAAACATGAGGATGGAGCACCTATTTTCGGTTCCAATACATCCAACTCTTTCAACAAATCGCGTAAAAGTGTCCGGATTTGGTGATTCGTATATGATCGACTACTCAAAAAAGGTATTTGGGCCGCAGGCGGATTCCATGTGACTCTAAACGACCTACGTTTACACTAACAACCTGGACAAACTCAATGAATTTCATTGAAAACATGCAAGATTACCTATGTTAAACTTGACATTCGTGACGCGTATTCCATTTATAAGTACAGGGGCGTAAATTGTACAATTTTCGATGCTAAAACTTGCTCTTCTAAATTAAATACAGGATGAGGCCAAATAACGTATCTTAACATTTATTTATGTTACACGGTTTTTACTACAGCAACCTCATATCTGCCTAGCGTTAAGAAAGTACGATTAGCAGGTATCGCAATACGATAAAGTTGTTCTCGAAGGATGTGCTGACGCACACTGTACATATTTCTCTTTCTTTGTCGAATAAAGGATTGTCGTATATAGGTGTGAACTCCGTTACTACAGTTTAGCTTTAATTTGAACTAGGTTCTAGTAAACGTTCGGTATATATATATATATATATATATATATATATATAAAATAAGATGTACTTGTAAACAAACCCTTATGAAAATAATAAGAGCTTATTGACGTATACAAATCGGGCTAATAGTTGTACAGCCATTAATAAAACAATATCTTTATTACTTCACAGGGGAGGAAACATCCACTAACCAGCCGGTTTCAGCTTCCTTAAGCATCTTCAGAGCGAATTAGTTTCCAACCCTATGAATTAATCGAAGCTATTATGCTGATATAATTTGGATTCAATCTCTGCATTATGGCAAAAGTAAATGATACCGCCATCAGGTGGTGAAACGCCAAGACTACTAAGCGTGAAAGTATAAAAGTTGAATCGAAACTACATCGTAGTTGTATAGATGGTTATACAAGTATGTCTTGGCCTTTGAAATTTGCGAACAGTTGCAGCAAAATTTATTTGCAAACGTAACAAACCTTCTCGTGGCGACATCCGGTTCTTGCCCCAAAAGCATTGCTGACTGCAGGTAACTTGTTATTTATATATATATATATATATATATATATATATATATATATATTGCTGTGATATCGTTGCAATGACTTGGTGCCCCCTTTTTCTCTATTATAAATTAAAAAATTAAGAATTTTTCTTTTCTCAATTTTTAACTTTAATTTTAATTTTTAATATGCCTCGACTAGCTCAGTTTTTAATTACTCACGGAGCTTGCGAAAATACGACAACAAGGAATTTTATTTTCCGCTTTTTATCTTCATTTTCTATGTATTTTGATCTAAACACAATTAACCGCAATTTATATAATGTTCTCAAAATATATACAATGTACAAAAACGTTTAAGAAATCTTTGAATAGAACCTCCTTTTAATAATTGATTTAAATTCCTTCAATTATTATCATTCCCGTGATGTGAACCATGCCTTCATTCTTCAAGTTATACTGATTTGTTTACAAATCCTGTCGTATTTAATAGGAACGCCTATCTGTAGACAAGAGCATAGTTCAACGATTAAAAATTTGTACGTGATTCTGACATGCAAGATTTTGGGTATTTCTACTAATTTTGATGTATAAACAAAATTGATGCGCTATTTCCTGCAAGTAGGACTTCAAGTTATTGCATTGGTTCTCTTGGATTTTCACTTTCCTTGGTCACGTATTTCTTGTGTGTACAATAAATTTGATGAACTTTGCTTTTATCAACAAGCCGTATTTATTTATAATCTATCAAGGTGTTGGATTTTACTTTTCTGGTCACGTAGCTTTAATTTAATTTATTATTCAATTATATGCGTTTTTAATTTAACGCATTTTCAAACCTGCTTGTTTAGATGAGATTCTTTGTGTAATGATGATGCATTACTCACGCGTATCGTGTTACAGCCCCTGTCTACGTCGTTTCAAAAATTTAGTATTGCAGTCATATACTAATAAAGGATTCTAAATCTCTGACCTGTGTTTCCCTGTTTATTTCCTGGTATTGCTTCTGTATGTTGATGGTCAGCACCACTGGATTGTTTCCAATTTGATTCTGTTACAGCTTCTCCCACTTAATTCTTAGCGTAGTGTCCTCAACTTGTTGACCAGAATAATTACCTAAATTTGTTTAAATTTTTCCTTCGGATTTTACCCAGATTTATGTTTAGTTTTTATTTTAATTCTTATAGTCTGCTTATTCGTTATAATTCCTTAAATGACTTGTAGTTTACTTGCAGTTTAATTTGAAGTTTCTTTGAATTTTAATTGAAATTCACACGTCGTTATTTGAAGCTTATTCGGAAATTTATTTGGAGTTTCTTTAAAGTCCTAAATTCTTAAATATTAGAATTATATTTATTTAATAATTTACTTCACCTTTTTTAAAAGCAAATGGCCGCTTCCAATGTATTTATTGGCACTTGACTTTGCACTTTGATTTCACTCAATTATTTATTTTTACTAAGTTCGCTTTGCGTATTAATTTAGTTCTCACTGATGTGGTTAGTGCCTTGGTTGCAGAGATACTGCATGTTTACGAGGTCCGCGTACTATTTATAGAACCCAACCACCTATGTTTCCTATTGGTTTTCCTTGTGTGTTCGTTGATTAAGATGTTGCATCTTGCGCTATCACTGCAGGGCTCGGATATTTCTCCAAATTTCCTGTCCAGACTCTTGTCAAATGCTTTATTTCTCACGTAGGCGATCTATATTATGTAGCAAATTTCTAATACATTTTGTCACGTCGTCTTATTTGTGTTTGCTATAGTTCAAAGATAAGGATAATCCTAGTTGCCAATAAACAACTTTTGTAGTATTTTATTTGGTTCATCGTTAATTTGTATTGCTACTGCACATTTACTGTAATAAAATTTTACAGTTTTGATAGTCATGTCACTTCTTATTTAGACTACAAATCCATTTAAGGTCTAAGTTCGTACTATAAATAAATTAAGAAAAAGTTTTTGTTTGTTACTCTAAATATATTTCTTAGGTAGTAATTTAAAAATATTACAATTCATTAGCTATCAATATAATATACATGAAGATCAGGTTGAAATCAAGCAAAATCTTATAACAAATCAAAAAGATTGCTTTTGAAACAGGTAGTTTAAATAAAAAATTTATAAAACCGCCCGTTCTACATTTGTTTTCGTGAAAATGTGCAGAAAATTAAACTAGAGCGCAGAAAATCTTACTTGCTAGCGTAGAAAATTGTCTGCGCTGGTGAAAGTGCTAGAAAGTACGGAGAACAAATGAAACAAAATTTTACCTTTAAACTAACATTCACTTGCTGATATTGAAATTTAATGCATATGAAGAACAGTTATTTAAATTTATATTAAGAATGTATTTTAATGAATTTTGGCATGTTGCTTGATTTATTTAAAAACTATCAGCAAGCTATCGCGGTTTTGAAAACAGCAACGACACTGGTTGACGTAATAGAGAGTGACGTTTGCATCTTGTGGATTGTCTATTCTATCAATAATTCTCTTACCATTTTAATTTTAGTATGCATGAACTATCCTATATATGCTTCCGTCATGTTTACCTAATGCGAGTGCTTCAGCACCAAAATTAAAGAGAAAGGTCGCGAAACTTCTGCGGAAGCAATGGCCAATATATGCGGATGTATCGGTCGGTTTTAAATGCTCTGTAATATTTTGCTGTATTTTACCCAAACGAATTTATACGTACTGGTTAAACTGTGCAGTTTCATTTTAAATAATTGAAGAATATGCGTGGTTTTGCTAATGGTTGAAGTAATGTATATTTTGAAAATACGAAAACATGTTTCTTCTCCATCAAGTACTGTAAAAATATGCTCCGCAGAGCTTTTGAGTCTCGTATCTTAACAGTGAGCAAATATGTTCAAGTTGAATATCATTTAACGTTAATTTCATAACCCTCCATAACGTATATCAACGCAATTCACACATTAATTCGTAATTAAAATATAATTGAATAAGCCTAGATGTTTCTGTCATTAAAAATTATTTATCCACGAGCTTCAATTCAAAACTTATTTATATCACCTTTAGTCAAAACAAAAGATGTTATTGCTTTTTAGCCAGCCGAATGACGTGTCAGCAATGCAATTAGTTTAAAAAATTTCAAAATACATATACATTTTTTTCTGCGATCAAGCAACTTTTCCATATGACGTTCGAAGACACCAGATCGATGCTTGAACGTTTTACATTTTTCAACCTAATGCGCTAGTTTACATTGTTACTTATTTTCGTAACCAATTATTTAGTGTATTACTTTAAAATACCTTGCATTTCATAAGTTTCGTTGTTGAGACTTTTGGGGCAGCAACTCCAGACTTGCGCGTTTATCCCATAAATTTCATGAGCTTTGTGTTATTTAAGTTGACCAAAATTAAATACCGGTCTACTGATAAAAGTCATTTATGATCTAACAGTTATAAAAAACAACTATAGAAACAACAGTAAATTCTTTCATTGGTTGCTGTAACATTAATCAAACTAACATTTAAAATATACATCGATAGAACAACTAATTTGTACATACTAATTTTTATAAGGTTCTGTGTATAAAAAATATAATGTAAAATACGTTCGAAATGAGTCAACGCAAAAACTTACGATTGGAGTACGAGCGTTACGTTAGATGCCTCCTCGGTTTTCAATGATGCCCTTTTCGCACTAGTATTACAAATAACCATATTCCACTACTTGGTTGTTTTTCTCATTCGTATTTTTAACTCTTTTTACTGGGTGTTAGGATACTTAAAATCATAGATCAGTAAAATCCTAATCTTTAATGATTGCGTGCCAGATTACTAATTATAAGCTTAACACGTGCTAACAGCTCTTGTTTTTCAAACTTCAGACATATTTAAATAATTAAATAAGCAATTCTGTTTGCAATACTATTTGCATATATTAATCCTTCGTTGACATTTAAGTAAATGTCAAATTTGAACTTGCATTTCAAAACAAACAGCAACGCGGTTTTTACAAGCAATAGTTTTGTAGCCTTTTCGTATTCTCAATATAAAATCATTCAGTACGCAATCTTGTTCTTAATTAGTTAGACCAATTTTTTATTATGTGAAGCTTTTTACATAGCAAGATATTGTTTTACTACTAACTAATAACGGAGTTGAAGTAGTACAGTACAGGCACTGGTTCTGTTCTAATAATGAATGTGTCTAACAATAAACTAAAACTTTATATAATAAACTTCCCGTTGCACTGGATCTATACCATCCAAGAACATGAAATAGCACTCCTAATCTGTAGTATTAAAAAGAAGGTATTTAATTAATCAATATCACTCTAATAAAATGTTAATAAATTGGCTTTAAAACTGTAACGTTTATATGATCTTTTAAGATGTTCAACACTGCCATATTTATCTTCTAGTTTAATGGTTCAGAATTAGCTCAATAAAAGTTTAACCGTGTTCATCTTGGAATTTCTGACTATATCCTTCTTTGGTATATATACAATGCTACAATCTATAAACGCATTTGGTCTCGAGTTATGAAACACAATCCTGATTGAACGTTTGTCGTAAAATTAAGCTTAAGAGAACTCGAATTAACTTTAGAGCATATTTAAAATTGTCTAGCTCTAGTTATACCTTGGAGATTAATTAATAAATGCATTTCGTATGGAAATGGTTAAATTAAAAATTCGATGAAAAGGTCTTAATTGCATCTTAACGTTGAAGAGAATTTAGACAAATTGCATACGCGAAAAACTTTAGAAAAACTAAAACGAAAAACATTTTGTTGGAACGAACTGTTTTATTGTTTTCAATATATTCCAGGTTACTATTAATACACTCCTGCATGCGTTTTTTCCACTCAAAAGCATATATTCTGAAGGTAACTTTTTCGTGTTTTACTAATTTCGTCGGATGGCTTCCAAGAAACAAATTGAGCCTTTACTGTGCTTGGATGCTCACAAGAAATGGTTGAAAGATTGCCAGTATAACCAGAAAATAGCCAGTCATTTCCTTGTGTTTCGTGAATGACCAACTTTGGTGGACTTCGGAACTTAAACTCCTAACCAGTTTTTTGTTAGTTAGCTTCCGGTTCATACAAATATACATAGCGAGTCAAAAGGAACGAACCAAGTCCCAGGTGTTAATTTGCAGTGTGATTGCGATTGATAAACAAAGCTGCAACCCCGTCACGACACACACTTGATTGCTCTTGTAAGGAGTGAGAGTGATTTCAGGCTTCAAGGGCTACTGCTAAAGACACTAAATTTACGAACGTCTTTATACCTGTAATCCACACAAGTTTCAAGATTGTCAATTTAGTATAACAGCGTTATAAATTCCGTAAAATGTTATGTGAGTACACTGTAGTAACAAATTTCAGAAATACTTACATTATAGCCTTTAACAGTTAGTCTTAAACGGCGTGTCACCCTTCAAGATTTCCGCATTTTTAATACTTGTCAATAATAATTATTCTTTGCTTTCTGCTTTTTCTTTCAAACTTTAAATGCGACCACTCTTGACTCCTGTTACTAATATTAATAAGATCAAACGTTAATAAACACAAATAACAAACTAAATAACTGTATACAAATAAATGTATGAGTTTCAAAGGTTTGAGTTACTAATTTCCAATACAGCAACCAATTGCCACCTGTCTTTGAGAAATCCCGGTGGCCGTTCGTATAATTACTTGCGTTTGCCCGGCACCATTTCGGTGCAATACTTCTTTTCCGTGAATTCCGCTTAGCTTCATTTTTAATAATTACCGCACATTAGGCCTCCGTAGACTTTACTTTCACTAACCATTTTGACCTACTAGTCAAATCAGGCATGTACGAGGCTAGCCAACGCCTCCAAAAATAATCTGCTCATATTTGGGTTATTTTCAATTTCTGCGCGGTACCGGTGCGTCACTAGTATAATTGCTAATCGGCTTAACGCCATTCGGCTTCTCGAGGACCACCGCAAACAATTCAATGCTTCGGAAATCATTCGTCCAGATGATACTTTACCTAACGAGCAAAATGTTCAGGATCTTCATCGTGCCGATAGCGCATTTACAGTCTGCGGTTTACAGAAACACCTTCTAATAGTTTTGGTAGTTTATTCTGTAAAAAAATAAGTAGTGTTTTTTTGCCAAACGATTCTTGAAAAGGTTGGGTCAAATTAAATTGCCATTGGCCCTACACGTTTACAGAAAACTTATGTTGAAAATTACTTTATGCACATCAGAAAAACGTGATAAAGCACAACAATTAGAAGAAAATGAATCACAAAAAAAACACATTAAGAAAGAAAAACACGAAGAAGATAAATATTCCGCGCAATCTTGCTTACATAAAATAACAAAATAGAATGTGATCTATGCACGATAAACGTGATTGTCCCCATAAAAAAAAACATTTATACTCATTTCAGCAACTTTTAGTATGTAGCCCACCTGCCGTACTAGTTTTACATTTAAAACTATTTCAAGTCTTAAAATTTCGATTTGCGATTCCAGCAGATACATTCATTTTTACAGAAGGATCAAAAACGAAGGAAGGTACAGGGGCAAGCATCTTTTCAGATGACCTAGACCTTCACGAAAGTATAGCGTTGGGAACGCAGGCAACTCTTTACCAAGCAGAAGTCATTGCGATCATGCAAGGTGCCCGTTTTGTTTTGGAACAAGGTATTCAAAATAAAACTATACGCATATCCACAAATAGCAGAGCAGCGTTAATTACCCTAAAGGCAGAAGATCCTTTCAGAGGCGGTACTTCAGTGTCACCTCACTTTTGAACGGGCTTCTTACTCTAATATCCTCGAGCTGGCCTGAATCAAGAGTCATTCAGGTAAATACGACTGGCGAAACAAGGATCGACTCAGAGTTTTGTCGGACCTGAGCTATCAGTCTCTCTTTCACCATCTGTGCTATTTACCATGAAAATACAGAGAACCTACCATCGCCATTGCGAGAGGTAGGCAAAGGAAACATATTGCCTACGAGCAAAAATGTTCATTAAGTTTCCTTCAACAAACAATGGGAAACTTTGCATAAGCTTGCCGAGACAAAGCTACAACTCTTAGTAGGTGTTTTGATTGGGCACTGCAAGGTAAAAAAGCACATGCACAAGTTGGTTTTATCAGAGAACCCAAGCTGTCGTGGTTGTAAACGGGACGTGGAGACGGCAAAGCATGTCCTGTGCACTTGCCCAGCACTTGCCAACATCAGGGGATCCATATTAGGTGACTTCTGGCCAGACACCGCTAGAATTAGTAACACGCCCTGGACCGATATTC
This sequence comes from Platerodrilus igneus, assembly GCA_036346225.1. NCBI lineage: Eukaryota > Metazoa > Arthropoda > Insecta > Coleoptera > Lycidae > Platerodrilus > Platerodrilus igneus. The sequence goes on from JARFIW010001660.1 coordinate 2,961,128, forward strand.
TCAGGTTCGTCTGTAAGCTCGGATGGCTGAGTGATTGAGGAATAGGTATAAGAAGGTAGCATAATGGACCCATATTGAAGCCTAAGTGCCAACCTTCCAATGCAATCAATCAATCAATCAATTAATATAAACTAAGGTAAGGTATTGTTATACATAGTGACTATCGGTAGGTTATTCAAAATCCCTAGGGTCTGTGTGTATTTAACGTCGTTTTATTATTTCTTGTATTAATGAAAAAAAACAAGTCTGTATGTAATGTAGCTAAATCTGAGCGACTACTTATCAAATTGCCACACCTGCGTTAAGATATGTAACAAATTTATATTACAAGATCAAGGCAATAGTAAACAGACATATAGTGAGTTTTCCTTAGTAGTCCAGATTTAGTTAAGTTGCATTGGTACTCCAGTTTTTTATGCCTGTTTCTCATTCTATCTATTGCATGCCCTTTTCTTCTATCTTGTCTTTTTGTGTACAAGCAGACTCAGTTTAAATCCTACGATTGGTCTACATATTGTTTTGTGTATGCGGTTATGCTGTTATTTTGGTCTTCTAAAAGGTATGTGTTATACTTCGAGCTTACAGCTCTATTCTCTCGAGTCGATTTTATGGAAACTACTTTTGAAATTCGACTACTTTTACCCTTTAGTGGGGGAAGGTTTTATTTTCTATTTACGTATGTTTTTGGGTGTGTGGCAACAGTTTTAGAAAAACAAAGTCCACTCAATGGCTTTTGCACATCGATCTATCCTAAGGCTTAATAAATTTTCTCTTAACTCTATTTTCGCAACTATACGACATATTTTGCTCAATGTTTTAGAGATATAGATTACAAACAGCTCAAATAAATATAAATACCATATTTGTAATCAACCACAACAACCAGGTGTCCCAGTACTTCCGTAATAGGCATTTGCCAAGTTTAGTTTAAACTGATGGTTATAAGCTACACGGCTTGTTCCACCAACATATATTTGTTCGCACATCTGCAATCTGCACATATATGGATTTTAACTACTGCGCCTTAGCCCAACTTTTTCTAATAACGTATCTACATCAAACTACACAGCATCTATGACATTTTACTTAATATGGAAGAGATATGTGTATAGGTTACTAATAACTCCAATCAAATATAAATATTATATTTACAATCAAATATAACAAGCAGCAGTTATGCTATCAATTCTACAATAGACCTCCGCAAAGTGTAGCTTAACCCGGTAGGCATAAAGTGTGGAGTGTGTTTTGTCAACAGTTCTACAGTATCCTCGTACTCACATCTGCTATCCGCTTGTGGAGATATAAGTGGTACATATAAAATATATGTAAAAATAGTACTATTGGTGTAAATGCATGAATAGACTGAATAATAAATTTTTATTTATGATTTATATTGACTTATTGCTGTTGCCTAATCGTCGATACCAAACAACTGGAACAACTACTGATTAAAATTTATCTAAGTCATCCAGGCATACTAAGGATCTTTAACGCACATGTCTAATTCCAATACTCGGAAGCAACAGTTTTACCCCTCATTAGAAAAATGGGATATTAGTTAATCAAATGCTTTTTAAGCTTTTCCATTGATAGAGACAAAAATAGGGTGTAAGTAGTGTAGGTTCGAATATTAATTGAAAACTGAAGTTGAAGGGCTCTTCACACTAACGGTACGTGATCCACGGATAAATGATCTCGAAGAGTACAAATATTTTTAACATGAATTCTAGTTATATTATGAGAAAATACATGTGAAAATGGTCTATTATTGTCCCGTACGACGGTAGAATATCCACTAACCTGTTATGCTTAATAAATCAAAGTCCCAACGTTTTTTTCTCAAATCAGTTTAATATTAAAGTTTAAATGTTGCAACTAGTTTTGATCATAACAAATTGATGTCAACAAACCTATGCGATTCTCTTGCAAATTAAATTTTACAAACCACTTGGAAATTATAAAAATTAAAAGTAGGATACTAAAGTTTGTAATTTCAAATAACTAAAATACATAAAGGATGGCCCTTAAGGTGAGAAAGTGCGTTATCAGATTTCATGTGTGTGTGTGCGCGCGCGCACTCGTGTGTGTGTGCGCGCGCGTATGCGTGTTTGCGCGCGCGCGCGCGTGTGTACATTCCTTGTATAAGTCTTGAAAATAGCATATTCTGGTTTACCACTTTGTAATTCTTTTAAAGTTAATGATAATTCATGCGTTAAGGATTACCATTCTTTTAAGGCTCCATTAAGTGAATCTGAATTTAATGATTGTTTTTATTTCGAGTTAACCGACCTCTTGGTGGCTGAAAATATTGCTCAGATGTTTTGTCAAACGGTTGTAATAAGTACGGGTGTTTGTTCAATACATTTATAGCGGAATTGAAAAACACCGCGTATTCTTGATCTTAATCGATATGAATCATTTCTGTCGTTTTGGCATTAATGACAACGTGCCTATCAATCTTGCCTTACAAAAATCTGAAGACTTTTTCAAATATTAGACAGCTTCCAGTGACTTTTTCTTGTATGTAGCGTTCACTTCAACGGCACAATCATTACGCCACGCTGACCAGATTGCAGTATTAACACATAACAAGCGCCAATCCGATAGGCGGATGTTAAAATGATTTAAAGCATGCATATTTTTAGAACTACTGCAAGCTTGGTGCCCACATTTAGGACACATTCATAAAAAAATCAAATTCATGATCACTTACCATTTCGACATGATTGGTATTTGAATTTTGGCATTCGTGGCATACATAATTTATATCATTTCTAATGCGTTTTTTATTATATGTAAATCTACTGCTATTTTTTTATTTTTATTACACGACTGGGTCGGATCGTTGGAACTAATAGCATTTGACTCTTCTTGACTTTTTTGTTTTTGCCATTTTTGTATCTTCCATATTCAAGCATGGGTTGTTCTGATTAAAAATCGGGAAGATATTTAGTTTGTCATGATTATTTGGTTTTATATGCTTCAATTTCCATTAAGGATTTTATGTGGCATTTTTTCAAAGTTTTTACGCACCCATCGCATGCTACCTATTAAATGCACGTTCCTGCTATCTTGTTTTTTTATGCAGAAGCAGACTTAGCTTTAATTCTACTATTGATCTACATAATGTTTTCTATATACAGTTATGCTGTTATTCTAGTATTCCATAAGATATGTGTAATACTTTGGGCTTACAGCGCTATGCTCTCCAGTCGATTTTTATTATATTATAAATGATTTTATAATTTTTAATTATTTATTATATTATTATTATTAATTAATGTAAAATAAATAAAACTCTGGTTGGGTTGTGTTTATCGGCAGGTTATTCAAAATCGCTAGAGTTTGTGTGCATTGAAATTAAATTATTTACTATCGTTGTATTATCTTGTATTAAAAAGAAACAGGAGTTCGGATGCAACTTGCTAAATCTGGGCGACTACTTAGCAAATTCTAACACCTGCGTTAAGATGTATAGCAAATTTATATGTCAAAATCCGTGCAATAGTGAACAGGGATATAGTGAGTTTTGTTTAGTAGTTGTCCAGATTTAGTTAAGTTGCCTCCGTATTCCAGTTTTTTTATGACTCTGTCATTCTATTTCTATTTATTGCATGTCCGTTTCTTCTACCTTGCTTTTTATGTAGAAGCTGCACTATTGTTTTGTATATACAGTTATGCAGTTATTTTAGTATTCCATAAGTATGTGTAATACTTTCGGCTTACAGCTCTTTTCTCTCGAGTCCATCTGATGAAAACTATTACCAAAATTTGACCAATCTTTCCCTTTCGTGAAGGAGAGCTCTATTTTTCTATTTACGTACACTTTAATTTTGGCTATGATGCAACTCTTCCAGAACAGAAAATGATAGTTCTAGTAAGCAACTTTAACCTAAAAATAAAAAATGGCCTCGTTCTCGCTGCTTAAGACACCGAAACTAGCATTGAAATTCTGTTGGGCAAGTGGTATTATGTTAGCGATCCTTATGTTGCCGAAGTGTCCGAAAAAAAGGTCCTAGAGGCACAAGCACTTTTAATATTTTATAAACGAATTTTGTAATTTTTTATTAACTATTGTATTATTATTATTAATTAATGAAACATGAATTAAACTAAGGTTAGGTTATGTTATCTCGTATAGTGACTATCGGTAGGTTATTCAAAATCCCTAGAGTTTGCATGTATTTAACGTCGTTGTATTATTTGTTGTATTAATAAAAAAAGACACAAGTTCGTGTGCAATTTAGCTAAATCTGAGCGACTACTTAGCAAATTTTAACACCTGCATTAAGATGTATAAGAAAGTGCATTTGATTTTTGTTCCGTATGAAGGTAGTCAATATACTCACTTTATTTTAGATCTCTCACTCATTTATTCGGTCAGACATGCGTCATCGTAGGTACACCACGGAGCTTGCGCGCGCGTGGATGTACATGCACCTGTGCACACGTAAGAATACTTAAGATATCTTAGAAATACAAATAGTCTATTTGTTGATGAGTTTTGAAAAAGTGTATCCATTAACAGAAAACTTAGAACAGTTGTACCGGGTCAAATTTCCACGGTTCATTTCAATAAAATTTATTATGCATCTACGACCACATTAAAAATATTTTTTAATTGGAAAACGCCACAATAAACGTATCGGCTCTACCAATGTTGCAAATAGCTTATTCCATACTCATACAGGAAATAACACGACCAGATAATACGTAGTTTCGAAGACTTGCTTGCCAGATGTAGTCAGGCAATGATAATAATTTCGTGCAAGAAGGCACGATGATTTTGTGTTTGGCGTGGGCAATCTGGATTGCCATTAAATAGTGGTGATGTGCTGCTATAATATTATGTATAAACGAACACATACTTTAATTTAGAATTGCGATGTTTTTGTTTTTGTTTGTTGCTTTGAATTTTGAGCTTATGAAATTTTTTTTATGAACTGAGCTTGTTGCAAATTTTGATGCCTTTTGAAATTTTTAATCTACGAAATTAAATATGAAATGCTGCGAAATCATTCGTACTTATTTGGTGCAGTTATTTCGTGATATTTGACGTATGTAATAAAATTGGTTGTTTTACATCTAACAGAAGATTTCACGTTCGTTAAAGTTATGTTGGAATTCAAACATGTTGGTCCAGTTTAATAAATTTCGTCGTGTGCAGTACAAGGGAAACAGTTGTTTTGGTCCGCAAGCATAAAGACAAGGTATCAGGTCAAGGTCCGCTTCTATTACGACGTAGGTAATGTGTCTACACCTATACCCATTAAATAGAAGAAATTCATAGTAAGTAGAAAACTATTTTTGGCATGAATACTTTGTCGTTCACACGGCAGAAGGCAGCCATCTTCTTGTGTTTAGAAATTACATTTCTATTAATAGTGCCGAACTTTTCAATTTGTTTGAAATTTGGTTTTTGAGATTTTAATTATTGCCAATCGAATAAATTCAAACTCTATAATATAAGATGTGTACAATTCGTACATTTTAGTAAGATCCTGAATTTACAGAAGTAAGTAAATTCAAAAGCAAATTCTGCTTTGGTCGATTAATACCTGTCAGTTGATAAACTTAAATTAAACATACGCATACAAGAAATCTGTTTAAAAAATAGCTTTAACAATATTTACACATATTGCGCTGCTTATCTATTTTTTTAGGTGTGTGCACCCTTATCAAAGATCTTTGATCGGATACGTCCAATAATTTTTAGTATTCAAGTAATAAATTAGTGGAAAGCATAAAGAGTTAGTATTTGTATTATTCAAGTCTATGATTTTTAGTAAGTATTAAAGGCAAAGAAGTTTTGATGAACAGCCCAGTGGCCTGTTTAATAATAATAAAAAAGTGTAAATAAATATATAAAAAGGATTCATTTCAATGGTAAAAAAGATTAATTTCAATTGTGTATAATAATATGAAACATTGTGAAAAGTAATTGTAAATAACAATAGAGATTAATATAGAAACATTAAGCTTGCATGTTTATTTCCTTATGGATTCACGTTTGCAATTAATGGTTCAAAGGACAAGTGATTTGCCTATTGATGACATCATCTAATAAAGATTGTCCGTGTTTTGTTTGAGAACACAAAGAGTGCTCCTATTAATTTTTTATATAATTATAATCATGCATTTATTACAGATCCCGTGGTAATAGCAGCAGTGTTTTATTCATTGAGATTTGAGGTTTCGAGTTAAAGGAATTATTTGAGGGTTTTCTGCGTTCTTCCTTAAATTATCAAATATTTGGATCAGACGCAGTGGCGCCATATTTGTTTTAGGTCAATCAGATCAGCGGTATTTTTGCTTAGTTAATTTTAGACACAGCCCTGCATGTTTCATGCCTCCGTAGGAATTGACCCCGAGTTAGTCAGGAAGAAACCTCTTTTTAGTGACCTTCAGTCATAGAAAGAGGCCAGTGTAATTCAACCCAGCCCCCCCCCTTCCCAAGTACTGGAGAATAACAGTTCACAGTGTTCAATTTTATTGAATAAAAGAAGGTTTCTCTATCACGCGTAGGCGTTTCTATACGCTAACTTAAAATGCGTAGCGCTATATATGAAAAGCACTTTTCAGAGATAACCTAATAATGGACGTACCGTGTAATTGACCTTCATTTTGTGGTTCATGATATTTGTATACGCGTAAGGCCAGGAAATATTTGGTTGTTTATTTTTTACAGATTGACCTACATTTTAGAAAAAAGACTTAGATTCATCTATAAAAACTAAGAATGAACAACCTTCAACTCCTACGTATAACGAAGAAGAGAATATTAGGTCTTGTAGACCGCTTAATTATTTTTCTAAATATAGCATTTACTACCAACAACGGACTTAATTACATACACAGGAGGATAAATTATATTTAAAAGCTAACCACTCATTAAATGTTAGGTAATTCTTAGTATTTTAATTGAAATAGCGAATTTGTTAGCTATTTTTTGTGCATACTTAACTTTGTACAGCCTATTTATTCAAAAAGAGAACCAAGCTGCAAGTTGCGATCGTAGAAAATTTAATTACTGATGATACTAGTGTTAAGGCGTTCAATTGATATATATTAACGTGGGCATTTCTTTTAAATATACATCAGTTGAGGGCGTTGACAGTTCGACAGAAATCAATTGTGGGTTACCATCCTTACTATGTTCTAAATATTGGGCGTTTAAATTTTGTAATGCAAATTTCTTTTGGTTTCACAACTTTGTAATCGTCTTATAGACAAAGGATGAGATGATTGTAATTCAAAAACCGATGTAGTGATTGTACCATATTTGCTAAAGAAGGTCACCACCTACACTTTAAGCATCGTGATTGATTATTTTTCTAATTGGAGCTCGGGTTGAAGCAATTTTAACTTGTTGCATGCAATACTCGGGCGGATGGTAATAGAATAATTATATTACTAGTTTAAATTCAAGGTATTATAGGTATTAATAGAGTATATGGACAATATGTAACATTTTTATTATTCTTAGTAAAATTACCCATAATGAGTTTGAAAATGACTATGCATCAATCGGTAAATCTCATACTACTGTTTATTAAGGTATAAGAGCATGACTAAAAGAAAAATCATTAAGTTGACTACAACCTGAAGGAATATTATTTAAATTGTGACAGGAAAATTGTATGTTAGTAAAATTACTTAATACACTTAATGCATGCATGGCGATATATCCTGGATCAAAGGTGAGTGTGGTCTGGTCATGCTGACAAGATGAGATCATGATATTAATAAAAGCTAGACACGATTTTACTCAGAAAAATTAGCTTATACTTTAATTAAAACTATGAAGTAGGTTGAATATAATGTGTCTAACGTTGAATTCGCTTAAGATATATGCTGCAAAATTAGTCGAAGCATTAAACTCAAATTGGCAAGAGTTCCTTAGTCTGAATTATATACAGGTATAGCAACTTTTGTATCTCACCTTGAGCTTGATTAGAAGTCCTGAATATATCAGAGAACAAGGACTGGTTTGTATTTAATATTAGGGGTTTGATTTTAAAATTTACCGATTGTCTTGATTATTAACGAAAGGTTTTACAATTCATGATAGAACAAACCAAACCATAGTATGTGTTACAGCATTCACAGTGAGTGATCCTGTGGATATAAATAAATGAGAGGGATAATCTGGAGGTTTCTTTACTAGGTACGCAAAAGTGAAGTTATCGTAACAAAAAGATTAAACGTTTTAGTAAATTTGACGGCCGACTGGGATTGCACGACATACGCAGGAGTAAGGAATTGAAGCTTCAGTCGACGATCAGTGAATGGAAATATTTTTAGTAGTACAATTGAAGGATCAGGTCTTAACGGTATGATTTACAGTTATATTTGAAATTTGACGCCCTTGCGCGCCCGTTTAGAATTTTCCTGACATCGTATGATTGTTGCGGTAACATTTTTACTTGGTCATAACCGTTAGAAAAAAATGCGTTCGGATTGATGTGTCATGCGCGCATGTAGTACTTTTTGATAATTCCGTCCAAAAATAAGGATAATACCATAGGCAGGAGAATTGGCGGAAGAATAGGATTATTTCAAAGTTCTAAATCGGGCTTTAATAACCCTCGCCGTTTAGAAAGTGGCGGGGGTGATTTAGGGGCATAATTTAATGTCCCGAAGAAATGACATACATTTTTAAAGTGTGATAAGTTGTTTTCATTGGCGTTTATAAATGAACGTTTGCAGTAACAAAAAAATTGACATTTTTGTTTAGATCGTGTGTCCTATAACAAATTTTGTTCCGCCAATCATTACAATTTGAGAAAGTCCGTCTCTTACTTCACAGCAAAAACTTCTTTTTTGATATTTCGAAGTCGGTCTAAAGTTGATACCATGAAAAAATATGTCGTATAGATATAACAATTATCGTTCATGCAATTACGTAGGAATGTTAAATCATTAATTTTTTCAAGAAACGACATTATCCAAATTTTAGATTCAAATCCTTAAAATTATAAATTCGACGAATACTCTACGGCGTTGGGCAGAAAGAAGACGCAAGAGAAACATATGTGTTCGGTCTCTTTGTCGCACGTTGTCGTGTTTAATTTTAAGTCGTAAATTTGTAGTTATAAATCTAATAGTAAAACTGTCATCCCTTGTTCTCTTATATCCTGCCGTAAAAATTCCTTGTGCATGTGTAAATAAGTTGGACTAAGAGTAGTGAACAAACACTCTCTTATGGATATCGAAGCAGAACAGTCGGTTTTTCGTTCGGTAACGTGAGTTAGTCAAGTGCCGCCGAATTTATCGATAAACCCTTAAAAAACACAGTGCAAGTGCCAAGTAACATGGACTAAATCTCGCATACAGTCCACTTAGTTGAAGGAATAGGAACTGCAGCTTAGAACAACAAAAAATCGTAGAGGTAAGTCGATGTACAAAGTTATAAAACCCCCCACGCTGAACAAATGGCCTTCATTACCAGATTATTAATTAATTAGTTAGTTCCTATCCTTTAAGCTCCTCATTTATACCAAAATTTAATAATTGTCGTAGTTTTGAGTATGTTTAAACGTGTTACAAGGAGAATAACATCCTGCTTACACATTTAATGGTAGTAACATTTGGTCCTAACGTTAGATTTTACAATACATCCCTTATCTTTTGTCGTAAAGATTAGTGTTGTGATCGTGTCTTTTATGTAAACTATTTATGAGGGTTACTGTATTGTAAATCTTTACCTTATTTGTCGTCTCAAGTTCGAAGAACCATTTGGGTTCATGCAACTTGTATAACAAAGGGGTTGAAATTTATTTGAAACATTAAACGCTTTGTCGCACGAGCACTGTAATTAGTTGCATTTGTCGATTAATAATTAATTTCGTAGATTAATTATTTGTAGCGTATTCGAGTTACGCATTGTTTTTATATTAATTTTTATTGTCGTTCATTAATCATTAATCAAATATGGTTATATCAATTGATAAAGCTATACTTGAAGCTAAATTTGTAGTTAAAAGGTGGGATCATATATACAGTAAAATTAACCAACCGGAAAACGTATCGATTGCTTTAATTAGAGCATCGATTAAAAGTGTCGATCAAATTGAAACCCATTTCAAATCTTTTTGCAAGGATATTTTCTTTGATGAAGAGAGTGAACAATTGAATGAATTCTCGGCCCTTAGGGTGAAAGTCGATGATTACCTATTAGATATTCGTATTATCGCTGAACAATGCGAATTAGATCGGGTAGAAAATAAGCCAAAGGGGGAAAATATGAATAATTCTTTTTCGCTAAATTGTGGGCTAAGCTTGAATCATCTTTCTGTCCCACGGTTCTCGGTACGCATTTCAGCTTTTGAGAGTTATAATGCAATTTATAAGCGGTTCATTCACGATAATGTCGGTTTGTCCCCTGTGGAAAAATTTTGCCATCTCGTTGATACACTAGATGAGTCGTCGCGTGCCTTAATAAAACACATGCCATTAAATGATTATGCATACGAATTTTCTGCTCTTAGGGTGAAAATCGATGACTATCTATTAGATATTCGTATTATCGCTGAACAATGCGAATTAGATCGGGTAGAAAATAAGCCAAAGGTGGAAAATATGAATAATTCTTTTTCGTCAAATTGTGGGCTTAGCTTGAAACATCTTTCAGTCCCACGCTTCTCCGGACGCATTTCAGATTTTGAGAGTCATAATGCAATTTATAAGCGGTTGATTCATGATAATGTCAGTTTGTCACCCGTTGAAAAATTTTGCCATCCCGTTGATACATTAGATGAGTCGTCGCGTGCATTGATAAAACACTTGCCATTAAATGATTATGCATACGAGTAAGCCTATAAAATCATTACTAATCGTTTTCAGTCCAAGAGGTTATTACCTTCAACATATTTTAATGCTCTTAAAAAATGCCCTAAGGTCAGTTCCTCAGACTCGCATGCGGAACTCCGGCAATTAATTAGTTGTCGTGATGAAAATATATTCGCGTTAAAGCAGATGGAAATAGATTTATTAGATTTCATGTTGTTTAATTTGTTATCGAAAAAATTAGATACAAACATTTTAAAGCGCTTCGAATTAGGAAATAATGACGAAATTCCCTCGTTCAAAGATTTAAGGTAGTACGTTGAAAAACAATGTAAAGTGTTGGAAATAAATGACATTGCTTCAGGAACATGCTTAAAATCTCGAGATTCCGTTAAAGAAAGAGAAAAAGGAAGGTTTGTTAGCACTTCGGCTAAAACTTCTTTAGTTGGTACCACCAATGATGTTAAAAATTGTAGTTTATGTCAAGCTGTGCATTCTATTTATAGATGTAAGCAGTTTCTCGATAAAACCCCTCAAGAAAGATTTGAGGTGGTAAAGCTTAAAAATCTTTGTATTAAATGTTTAAATACTTCACATTCGATGAAAAATTGTACGTTAGATTGGTCGTGTAAAAAAATGTCATCAGTCGCACAATTCGTTACTTCACTTCGATAAACAAGAAAAATCGGTGTCGCCACGCCGACAAACCCATCGTCAAAGGTCAGCGTCTCCTCGGAGAGCGGCGCCTAGACATACTTCGACTAGTAGACCTAGTGAAGACAATCTGTCGTCGTCGGTTGTGCATGAACAACCTGCCACTAGCTCGTTGATTTCGACGTCATTGGAACACACAACCACGCTGTTAGCTACGGCAATGGTGTCGGTGCTTGATTATACAGGAACATTGCAATCTGTTCGTGTAATATTAGATAACGGATCCTTGGAAGGTTTTATGACTGAAAGGTGCCGTCAGAAACTAGGTTTAAGGAAACGGAGAGCCAATGTCACTGTTCAAGGATTTGGCTTGAATTCGTCGTTGGTGTCTGGTGCACTATCGTGTGTAGTCAGCCTCTCGGGAGCACGATCTCCAGCATAAGAAATTGAGTGTTCTATTTTACCTAACATTTGTAATCAATTACCTTCGTCGTCGATAGGGGTCAAGGAATGGTCGCATACTCGAGGTTTGACCTTAGCTGATCCTAATTTTAATATTCCTGGTAAAATTGACATGCTACTCGGAGCGGAAATCTTTGCTCAGGTTTTGTTGAACGAGTCTCGTTGGGGTGTCGCTAACGAGCCAGTTGCTATTAAAACAACCTTTGGTTGGGTTTTAACGGGAAAGGTAGTTTCCCCGAATAGTTCTATTACGTTGTTGTGTGCTTTCGTTGAGCCCTTGGACAGCGACATTCGTCGATTTTGGGAATTACAAAATATTCCCTTCAAAAAACACATTCCTCCTGAAGAAAAAAAGTGTGAAAATCAATTTGTGGAAAATTATAGACGTAACAAGGACGGTCGTTTTGTAGTGTCCTTGCCCTTTAAAATTTCGGAACCCTCATTTGTGGGTACGAGATCAATTGGTATTAAAAGATTTTTGTCGTTAGAACGTCGTTTGCTAAAAAAATCCTGAATTGTATTCAGATTATAAAAAATTTATGGAGGATTATTTGACAAGCGGTCACATGGTTCAAGTGAAATGGCCTGAAAATTTGTCGCGTCATGAGAAAATGTATTACATTCCCCATCATGCTGTACATAAGCGTGATAGCACTACCACCAAATTGCGTGTGGTTTTCGATGCTTCGTGTCCGGATCAATCTGGAAATTCGTTAAATGATAGCTTGGCTATTGGCCCTGCTCTGCAAAAGGACATTGCAGTTTTGTTACTGCACTTTCGTGTACATCCTATCGAAATTATAGCTGACATGAAACAAATGTATCGGCAGATTTTGGTTAAAGATACTCATCGTGATTATCAACGTATTGTCTGGAGATTTTCTCCGTCAGATCCTATTATGGACTTTAAATTAAATACTGTGACTTATGGAGTTTCGTCGTCGACTTTTTTGGCCTTGCGTACTGTTCAAGAATTGGCAAGGTTAGAATAAATTAATTTTCCCTTCGCGTCATCGGTATTGGCGAGCGATACCTATGTTGATGACTTAGTCACTGGATGCAATTCGATTAAAGCTGCTAATCAATTAATTGGTGAATTTAATAGTATTTGAACTAGTGGTGGTTTTCAATTAAGAAAATGGATTAGTAATTGCCCGGAAGTGATGTCTAACTTGAGGGAGTCCCTGTCCAGTTCGAACGCAATTACATTTCAAGATAAAGATAGTGGTTCAATATAAATTTTGGGCCTTTCGTGGCGTGCTCTTACAGATGCATTTTTATACAACTTAGACGTTGAAGAGCGCACTTGCACTAAGCGTAATATTTTGTCGGCTATCGCAAAATTTTTGATCCTCTCGGTTTGATAGCACCTGTAGTAGTGTTCGCTAAACGTTTAGTTCAAGATCTTTGGCTTTTAGGTCTCGGGTGGGACCAAGAGCCTCCATTGGAAGTCATACAAAAATGGAAACATTTTTTGGGTGAATTGCCAGCGGTTTCGAATATTGAGATTTCGCGTCGCATCGTATGGTATAATTTTAAAAAGGTGGAGTTGCATGGGTTCTGTTATGCTTCTGTAGCTGGGTATGCAGCTGTCATCTATTTTCGTTCGTTCGATCTAGAAGGTAATATTACCATGTCATTAGTATGCGTAAAATCGAAGGTTGCTCCTACTAATCGCGTTTCATTGCCCCGTCTCGAATTGTGTGCTGCCGTACTCTTGGCAGATTTAGTAGATTTCGTCAAAAATATTTATACAGATATTTTATCCTTTAGTAATATTTTCGCGTGGTCAGATTCTACTGTTGTTTTGTCTTGGATTCGGTCTTTTTCGCATAAGTGGAAAACAATCGTTAGCAATCGCATTTCGCAGATTCAAGAACGTATTCCTCCATCTTCGTGGTTTCATGTTAAGTCCTAGGATAACCCTGCGGATTGTGCCACACGTGGACTGTTGGCTTCAGAGTTGGTTCATCATCTATTATGGTGGACAGGACCTTCCTAGTTAGTGCATCGTAGCGAAGAATGGCCAGTAACGTGGCTGCCAAACCTTATCGACTCATTTCAGATGGACGTCGAATATCGTACTTTGTTGTTAAAAGTCATTATGTTTGAGAATTTCTTGGATTTGTTGTTGGATAAATTTTCAAAACTGCAGAAAATTTGTAGGATTATTACATGTATTCGTCATTTCATTCGTAATGTTCAATGTCCAGCAGAATTGCGTTAAAAATATTCTGATGGCTTGTCTCTAGCTCAGCAGCAAGAGGCTATATATTTATTGATTAAAAGAGTTCAAACAAATGTTTTTGCCCAAGACATTGCAAATATTAAAACTGGAAAACTTGTTAGTAAACAACTTCGTAGCCTTAGTCCGTTTCTAGATAATCGTGATTTGTTGAAGGTGGGCCGTCGCCTACGTAATTCTGAGTTGTCGCATGATGCAAAATTTCCAATTTTGCTTCCTCGGTCGCATCGGTTGACTGAAATTATTATCTTATATTGCCATGAAAGACATTTACATCCTGGTAGGGACGGTATCGTTCGGATACCTACAATCAAGATAGCCCAAGGGCTAGTTAAACGTCCCCTGGTGAAACTGTTTACTGCCAGTTAGTAAATAGTTAATGGTATGTATACATATATTCACTTATATAAGTTTGTCGGTTTAGGTTTCTTAGTTATTATTATTTTTAAATATAAAATAAGTTAGTTCATACTTATTTTGGTGGGCGGGATGTTCGGTCTCTTTGTCGCACGTTGTCGTGTTTAATTTTAAGTCGTAAATTTGTAGTTATAAATCTAACAGTAAAACTGTCATCCCTTGTTCCCTTATATCCTGCCGTAAAAATTCCCTGTACATGTGTAAATAACGTGGACTAAGAGTAGTGAACAAACACTTTCTTATGGATATAGAAGTAGAACAGTCGATTTTTCGTTCGGTAACGTATGTTAGTCAAGTGCCGCCGGCTTTATCGATAAACCCCTAATAAACACAGTGCAAGTGCAACGTAACACGGACTAAATCTCGCATACAGTCCACTTAGTTGAAGGAATAGGAACTGCAGCTTAGAACAACAAAAAACCGCGGAGGTAAGTTGATGTACAAAGTTATAAGACCCCCTCCCCCCGCTGAACAGTATTTTTCTTGATCTTCTTTGGGAATTAAACCTCTTGTAGTTGTTAAAATCGTCTTTACTTTCGTTTCGATCCATGAGCTAAGATCGTTGTTAAAATAATAAACACTTCTAGTTTGACATTCATGACATAAATTAAAAGTAAATTTGATTTATTAATGTTTGATATATTTGATTTGAATACATTAGGTGAAAATTTAAAGAATGAGTGCTTTGAATTTTTGTTGCGCCCTGGGAGCGACTTTGATGTAGCCAATATGCTTAATGTGAAATCAGCTGATTAATTTTTATGTAGTTAAATTTCATATAAATTCAGTAACTTGAGGATTGGAAAACACTTTTTAACATGTTTCTATTTATACGATTGAGAGAATGGTTATTAAGGAAGTGTGCATTTTTATATTTATCTTCAGGAAATAACTCATTATGACTTAGGCTACCTCTTTGATAGATTTAAACATGGTTCTGAAGCGACTCCATAGAGGGTTTACACTTGTCAAGTACCAATGTTATTTTACGAATATTTCATGGTTTTGAGGCGACCCTAAGGCCGGTTTACGCTTGTCAAATACCACAGTTCAAAAAAGATTGCATGTGAATCTGAGGCGATCGTGTGGCGGGTTTACACTTGTCAGATACCCATTCTATTTTGCGGGGGCTGTTAATATGCTTATTGTTATGTAATTAGATATTGTCTGTATAAATAGAAACCGTGTATGTAGGCTGTATTTCATGTTAATATCGCAAGGAAAACTCAGGGAAAAATTTGCAATGCTACGTAGATACTGGGGGCATTTGATTTTCATTTGTTATTTTTTGTTTTTTTTTTAGTAATGGAATCCATTGTTTACTGAAGTCACGGATTCGTTTTGTTCCGTTTATAATTGTATATAATTTACCGCTTGCCTTATTTTAAACATTTGGAATTTGTTAATTATTTACCTCCGCCCGGTATATTCAAATGTCATTGTATGTACCGTGAAAGTACTTCAAACACCGCGCCTGTGTATTGTAAGTGCTACGATATCGATAAACTATGTTGTGTCTTTTCGCATGTGCAAGAACAGACTTATCACCTGCCAGGGAGACAACGAAGAGAGTCTACTATCGTTTTCCGTTCTGAACGGCCGCAATAAAGTAAATGTATTACGCTTCGTTATATTTACAAAGGTAAGTGCTTTGAAGTAATCGTTATTTATTATCATTTTTCTCTACCACTTAGTTATCGAAATACCGCCGCAATAATTAACACGTTTATTACGCAGATATTTTTATGTAGAATTATTGAGCAACTTCTGTGATTTTGTGTTTTTGGTAGTTTTTTTCTTTCTCAATAATTTCTGTTACCTCCCATTTTAATTTATGACTGAAGTCCTATACCTGTTAGCAAATCATGGATTTTTCAAATTTTCTATTTTTTATATATGATTTATGTTTTTTTAAACGAACTTTAAATGATCTGGAACTTTCCCCTATATAGAATTTGTTACATGCCCAAGGTATTTTTTAAATGCAGTTTTGGAACTTTGTATTGCGTTTTTGGGTTTTGTTTTTGTTAATTATGTTTTTAGTGTAATGGTTCTAAATACTGTTTTGATTTTGAATTTGTTTCCTATTCTTTGAATTTTTTCGGAGAATCTTTTTATGTATGGCATTGAAAGCACATTTTGATGCTTATCGTTGTTTCTGTTTTCTTTTTTTATTTTTTGGACTTTAATCATTTCTGTCTCTATTATTCTTTTAGGATACTTGTTTTTTTATTAGTGTACATTTGATTAGATCTTTCTATTTCTTTAAAATTTTTCCGTTTGATGATATGAATTTTGCTCTATCATACATGGTTTTGATAATTTCTGTTTGACACACTGTGGGTGGTTTGAATCGAAGTTTAAGTATCTATTTGTGTGTTGGTTTTCTGTATACTTAAGTATTAATTGTTGTATCGTTTTTGCTAACTGGAATATCTAAAAATGGAAGTTTTCCATGTTGCTCAAATTCATATATGAATTTATTAGTTGGTTTTATTTTGTTAATTGAATCGACAAAGTTTTTAATTAGTTCTGTATTATGAGATCAAATAACATAGACATCATTTACATATTTCCACCAGAATAGTGGATTTAATTTTTGTGTGAGTATTACATCTTTTTCATTTCATCCATGAATTAATTACTAAAGATTGGTGATAGTGAACTTCCCATCGCCATTCCGAAGCTCTGTTTGTAGAATTGGTTATTTATTTGAAAATATGTGGTATTGACGCATATATCAAGTAATTCCATAATTGATGATATACTTAGTTTTGTTCTTTCTTTAAGGATGTCACCTTTTTATAGTTTGTTTTTTATAATGTTAAGCATTTTGTCTACAGAAACATTTGTGAAGAGATTTACTACATCAAAACTTACCATTGTGTGTGCTTTTCAATTTCGATGTTTGATAATTTTTCTAAAAAGTGTTGGTTGTTTTTATGAAAGAATTCGTTTTGCCTGCTAATGGAGTTATAGTTTTTAGGAGAAATTTTACTAAATTATGGCATTGTGAATCTATGGATCTTACGACAGCAAAGGAATGTTTCTTCTATAAATTTTTGCTAGACGATAAAAGTGTGGTGATTCACTGTAATGTGGGACCAATTTGCTTCTTTTTTTGTTTTCGAATTCATTTTTAAATTTATATAGAGTTTTGTATATTTTATTTTCAATTGAGTTTGTTGGGTCCGTTTCTATGTTTCTAAACTTGTGTAGTTCTCAGTGTTTAACAGTTCTTTGACTTTTGCGTTGTAATCGTTTTTATCCATTACTACTGTTGCATTGCCTTTGTCAGCAGGTAGAATTATAATTGAGTTACCGTTATCTAGATTGCAAATTGCTTTTATTTCGTTACTACTTACATTTGGTTTTGTTTTGTGATTCTTTTCTATTTCGATTTTGCATCGTACTATAAATTTGTTTGCTTGATCACCAGCGCCAATCTTTAGTAATATATTTATGGAAGAATTCAATAAGGGTGTACTATTCGCTCAAAAATTGAAACCACTAATCTGGTGGAAAAACGTAGATGATGTCTATGTTATTTGGCCTCATAATACAGAACTAATTAAAAACTTTGTAGACTCAATTAACAAAATAGAACCAGTTACTAAATTCACATGTGAATTAGAACAACATGGAAAACATCCATTTTTAGCTATTCTAGTTAGCAAAAACTATACAACAATTAATACATCAGTATACACTAAACCAGCACACACAAACAGATACTTAAATTTTGATTCAAACCCACACTGTGTTAAATGACGAATTATCAAAACCCATATATGATAGAACAAAATTAACATCATCAAACGAATAAATTTTAAAGAAAGAGAAAGATCCAATCAAATGTACAGCAATAAAAAACGAGTATACTAAAAGAATAATAGAGAAAGAAGTAAATAAAGTCTCAAAAAATAAAAAAAGAAGAAAACAAAAACAACGATATGCATCAAAAATGCTCGCAATGTTATACATAAAAGGATTCTCAAAAAAATCCAACGAATAGGAAACAAATTCAAAATCAAAAAGTATTTAGGACCATGAAATCCAGTCTATATACATGATTTCTATTTATAAAGATAACAACTGATTACATAACAATAAGCATATAAACAGTCCCGTAAAGCAGTATTAGTATCTGACAGCTGTAGACCTCCCTTAGAATCGCCTCAGAAACATAAAATATTCGTTGAACAACATTGCTATCTGACAAGTGTAAACCCGCTATAGGGTCGCCTCAGAATCATGTTAAAATCTACCAAAGAGATAGTTTAAATAAGTTTTCCTCCTCAAGATAAATATAGAAAAACGGCTGATAAAGCCTTACGGTAACGTATTCGCACGATTCTTTAATAACCATCCTCTCAATCGTAAAAATAGAACTATGTTAAAAACTTTTCAAATCTTCATGTTATTGAATTTATATAAAATTTAACTATAAAAAATAATTAGCCGATTTCATGTTAAGCGTATTGGTTACCTCAATGTCGCTCCCAGGACGCAACACAAATAGAAGGCACCCCTTCTGCTAAATTTTAAAATTTTCGTGTAATGTATTCAAACCAAATATATCAAATATTAATAAATCCAAGTAACCTTCAATTTATGTCATAAATGACAAACTTGAAATTTTTAATATTTTGACAATGATTCAAGTCATGGATTGAAACGAAAATAAAAACGATTTTAACAACTATGAGTGGTTTAATTCCCCAAGAACATTAAGAAAAATACAAAATAAAACACAATAAACATACAAGGGAGAATTACTACTGTAGTAAACAAATTGGTGTCTATGTAGTTTGCGTTACGGATTATAAAAATTTGAATTTTATACAATAAACTAAATAATGGAAATAACCTAGTTTTCTATAAATAAAAACAAAAAGTTGAAGCTACAATTAAGACATGTTGTGTGTAGCCTTAAAGTCAAGCTGTTTTAGTACAATATTATATTATAAATTCTTTAGGAAAAATTATAACAAGCATCTATTTTCATAAAGAGAATGTGATAAAACAGTTTGTTACGTATTAAGTGAGTTAACCAGTAATATACTTCTTTTCAATTAAGAGATAACCAGTTTCCATTTTTTACATTTAAGAAATCTATTATTCCCGTATAGTAAGTGGTTTTCTGAATCTGAAACTGTTTATAAATTATTAAATACACTGTAGGATTAGAATGAATTTATTATATATAAATACGTTAAGATACACTCGGAACTTACATCGCTCTTGGGGAATATACTGTGAACACGCATTAGTGAAGTGTCAAAGTTTTATATTCCAATTGATTGTAGGATATCAGCCAATTTGAATAAGCTAATTTCGGGGAGTGTCGAACGAATATGAAACGATAAACATAATTTAAATAAACATAGATTAGTCAAATTGGCACCGGAGTTCGGAAAGGCAACTGCGTTTTCGGGGCATATTATTGCGTGTGGTGATGTAAAGCTCGTTTATCTCTCACCAACCTTCTTTACCGTTTTCGGTTAGGGCACTACCTTTACTACAGACAAGCACTACGTGATAATTCTGCTGAGAACCTGACCACGAGAATCTGAAGTATCGACTCCGTAGCAGGACATAATCGCAATACATATAGATATTTGCATGCTTAAACTATAAAATTTATTAATAAAAGGTTTGGCGACTCTTAGCGATAGTTGCACTTTGAGTATGCATTTTTGTCACTCTAGAAAATTTAATAAATTTCAATATTTGCAACACTGCGGAAAGAAATAAGAATTGAAATTTTGTGCTGATAGGGAAGCAAATTGAAATTGTTGTATAAGATATTTTCTCAAGTGCAAACTTTAGTTTAACAAATCTTGTTTCTGAATTTCTGGGCTTGGAGGGTGATGTTGTTTCTAGTTATACAATGCACGACGTTTTGCTGTCGGTTGTATTGCTGACTTCCTACACACTCGCACTCCTAGTATACTAAAGATAATAGCGCGTCTCGGTAGCACCTTATGAAACATAAATACTACTGCGATAGACTACAAAAGTTCTGCGTCGCTGTTGGACCAGTTGAGATCTTGTTTTTGCAATAGCTGGATACTGAGTCTCCTCCAGATTACATGGGAGACAATGCGCTGTCGTCAGCTGTGTTTTAGCCTTTGAACATTATTTACATGCTTAGCATACTGATAGTGATTCCAATAATTTCATTCGCACCATTATGGTAATGAAATGATCTGTTTGATAGTGTTTGTAAAGTAAATACATTATTATAAATATTTTCTGTTCTGAACGGATCTGCACCTTGAAGAAGATCTAGAATATTAGAATGGTTAGAATAACTTGCCTGTTTCAGTGAGTTAAAGAGCCGAACTATAGGTTTAACCAAATCAGCGGGGTGTTTATTGGAGTGGCGGTGACAATAAGGTTCGGTATGGCATTCTAAGGCACACTACTGCGATGTGGAAGACAACGGGAAACCACTGCATTACCTCCCAAGTAGAGCGTACTAAAATTGTTTAAAAAATTATGGCATTCTTAGTGGTAAAGGATTCCTGAGTTAAAAAGGTAGGACACTGTATAGAAAACTACTCACACAAAAAGGGTATTCATGGTTATATTTGAATGCAAATCGGTAAATACATTAAATAATACAAGTATACATGTCCAACTCTAGCTACAGTGAGAGTGAAAAAGAAGTAAAAGCGATTTACAAAAATACAGAAATCATACTAAAATTCGTAAAAGGACACTGAAATTTAATAGTTACATGAGATTTTAATGAAGTTGAAGGTGAGAGTTGAGAAGAAGCGGTAGTAGGTTTATTTGGCTTAGGCACGAGAAACAACAGGTGAAATAGGCTGGTAGAATTTTGCGACAGATACAATTTAACTATTGCAAACATAATATTTTAAAATAATGCTAGGTGACGCCATAAAATGGAAAATTATTCGCAAATGCAGGGATGTTATAAAACAATGGATTGATGAAAAGTTCAAAGTAGTACAAACTAAGATGAAAATAGGAAAACAGACGAAACATACAAACTAATTAGTATGAATTTTGGGATTTAAAACCACATAGCAAAATATATAGGGCGCGGAAGGAGATATCATTATGGAAAATATAGAGAAAGTGGTTATTTGGCACGAATTTATAGAGAATTTAAATGCAGGAGAGTAACTAGAGACACTAGAACAGAAAACAGACACTGAAAAGATAACTTAAGAATCCTATACTGAGACATGAGTTTGAATTTGCATTAAAGAGTGTGAAAATAATAAGTCATATAGATCAGTTGCAAGCAGAAACTCTAAAAGCCGCTAGACCAGCAGTAATAAGACTTGTCTTCTAACTTGTAAGCTATACGTACGAGACATGTGGGATTTAGAAAGATTTCAAAGATATCGTCATAGTTGTTACACCAAAAAACATAGATGTACACATTTTTAAACACTAAGTTTGACAACAAATGTGTCAAAAATATTAACTAGAATTGTACAAAAGCAAATGGAAAAACAGGCTGAAGAAATACTAAAAGAAGACCAATTTGAGTTTATGCGAAATAGAGGAACACGAGAGGCCATTTTAGATATAAGGGTTAGTATGGAAAAAAAAGAAAAAGAAAGAAAGGCAAAAAAAAAGGAGAAGATGTGTTTATAAGGTGTATAGATCGGGAAAAAGCATTCGTAAAATGGGAAAAAATGTTCGAAATACCTAAAAAGATTGGAATGAGTTATAGGAATAAACAGATAGTACATACTAATACAAGGAGCAAACAGCTGTAATAGAATTAGAGCCAGAATATAGAGAAGTAAATATTAGGAATGGTGCGAGACAGGGATATGCTCTATCCCCGTTAAGTTTTAATGTATATTCAAGGGTTAATGCCTACTGCCGAATTAAATTTGCAGAGCTCATAGGGAAATTAGCATCTAGCAAGAAAGAGTTTTTAATGAAATGGAAACGGTACTAACATAGCGATACGGTATGAAAGTTAACAAAAATAAAACTAAGGTACTAGTAAATAAAAGAGAAAAAAGTAAGTCAAAAACCAGAATACAAGTAGAAAATGAGAACCTACGACGAGTTAGGGATTTCTGCTACCTATGAGAAAAATGCAAAAGATTCAATACAAAGATTAGCATTTAACAAGAAAAAGCTATTATCATGTTCAAAGGCAACAAACATTGAAACTGGGAAACGATTGCCTAAAGCATATGTGTGGAGCACAGCACTGTACAGCTGTTAAACTTGGACAGCAGGAGAAGTGGGCAGGAAATAGGTTGAAGCTTTTGAAATGTGTTGTTATGGACGTATGATGATGATATCATGAACAGACAAAGTTAAGAACAAAGATGCTTTAAAAATGGTAAGGGAAGAAAGATATATGTGGAAAAGAGTAAAAAATAGGAGAGATAAGATGATAGAACACATACTAAGGCACGAGGGAGTAGTGCGGAATATATTAGAAGCAGCGAAATGAAAAAATAAAGGTAGAGGTAGATCTAGATTAAACTATTGCACACGGATAGTGAAAGATGTAGGCTGGGAGTTTGAGGGAAATATGTAGGTTAGCTTAGAATAGAAATCAATGGAGGTACGCGTCCAATGAGTTCCAGGAAGGAAAACCTAATGATGAAGAAAGTAATTGCATTTAAATCCGATGATAATCATAAACAACTACAGGTGTTGGTTTTGCAATATTCTCAACAAATGTTGATCGTTGGGAAGGATTGATTGGCCAAATGTCAAAGCGGTGGGCGATCTTGGTCGCGGTCAGGTTGCTTAACCCGCTTCGTGTATCACTGAATATCGGTGAAATGGGGCATATATTTAAAAAAAAAGGATTAACACAAGGGCGTGCTGTATATAAAAAGAAAAGACAGCTACTATGTTCGAAGACAACAAACATAGAAACAAAGAAAATAATGCGAAAGCATATGTGTGGCACACAGCACTGTATGACTGTGCAACGTTGACAGTAGTAAGAAAAAAGAGAAGCTTTTGAAATAGTAAAAGAATAGGAGAAATAGGATAATGAGACACGTTCTCAGCCATGAAGGAAATGTGACGGATATATTAAAAGCAGAGAAAGGATAAAAGGAAAGGCAGAGGTAGACCTAGATTATACTATTGTACACATATAGTGGAAGATGTACGCTGTATGAATTTTAGGGAGATGTGTAGGTTAGCACAGAATAGAAAACAATGGAGGTACGCGTCTAACCAGTTCCAGGACTAAAGACCTAACGATGATGAATATTTTAAATTATAACTGTATGCACGAGTAATCTAAAGACGGCTTCATTATAAACTGAAGCATAAATCAAAACCTATGTCAGAATTCTTTGTCAATTGACGTCATTCAGGTGTAGTCCATTCGTTATAACTTTAGGATGACATCACAACTGGATAAAATGCTACATTGCCAATTTTAGTTTAAATTCTAATGTATTTAATGAAAGATATACGAATATTCCCATTAGCGAGAGAAATTGGTGACAACACCGGCCAGAACTTCTAACCTTTATTGTGGTAAATGACAATATCCTTCTAGGATAATTCTAGGTATTCATTTGTATGCAGTTGTAAACACTTCATTACTACATTTGACGCCATCCTAAAGTTAAAGTGAATGGACTATATCTACATTTATAAGGATAAAAAATCCACGTTTAAAAAGGTATCTGCCCATTCAGCATTAAAAACTAAATTATATTATTGTTGAAGATGTTTCTTAATGTGCAGATACACTTTTCCTTGAAGCCACCCACTATAGGTGATACATAGTATAACCCTTAACGCCTTTTGTTTGGATATCTAACTTCAAATAGATCTTTATATACAATTCTTTTGTAAAAGATTATATTTGTCGGGCAGTGCTTTTATGTAAAAGACTATATTCCATTAATCTTTGGGGTATTTCTAAGAAAACTCAAGCTTTTGTAACACTACCGTTAGTAAAATAATTTACAACACGTTCTAAACCCAGCTAGTGGTGTTTATGAAATATGTCTTACAACTTTGGAATTATTATTTTAAGAAATTTACAGGAATTCCTGTGTGTGATGTTAAATACC
This sequence comes from Platerodrilus igneus, assembly GCA_036346225.1. Taxonomy (NCBI): domain Eukaryota; kingdom Metazoa; phylum Arthropoda; class Insecta; order Coleoptera; family Lycidae; genus Platerodrilus; species Platerodrilus igneus. The sequence continues at coordinate 2,985,755 of JARFIW010001660.1, forward strand.
GTCAAGTTTCCTGTGAACTATAACAATCAGTAAGAATGCTTGAGAAAAGTCAAACCAAATCTGTTTAAACATAACAGATTAATAGAAGCAACAGCTCAATCAAATCCTACACCATAATTTACAGCGGGCTCCTGTCAATAATATCTTCAAAGTATCAATCACGTTTGGGCCAGTCTACCACCCGCTAGGTTGAGAATTAGTTACGGTTAACTCTTCTAAAGCGTCGTATTTGTGGTAATAATGGGCTGTAAAATTGCCAGACTTCCAAATTTATAACATTTCGTTCAAACGAACAAGGGTTTTGCGGTTATGTCAAAGTACTTCCTAGAAGATTTAAGGTATTTATGGTACCATCCCTTTTAATGTTCTAAGGACAACGCCCTTTTTAAAACCAAAATTTACGGTTATAAAAGATTTTTATTGTAATTTATTAAAAATGTTTGAGGTTCTTTACGTTTATGAGCAAGCAATCAGCTATATCGTTGTCTACTAAATATTAGCACGAATGAATAACGGACAATTTCGCTCACTCAGTTTAAATTACTAACGTCGAGGTGTCAGGAAGAATGTTGCATTACCTTTAAATTATGTAGTCAGTTTGAGTACTTGCCTCATCAAATTTAGTTTAATTTTTTCTAAATAACTAATAATTTTAACGGTAAATAGAAGCGCACTTATATCCTTTGTATATGGATATGATTTACGATCTTATTGGCAACTAAAAGCAATGGTTACGGAATGACAGTGTTCACAAAATTAGTTGGTAAGTAACGATAAAAAATCCGCTAGTTAAAGTTCCCACGAAAAAATTGTGTTTGAAAATCTTTTAATCCAAAATCGCAAGTGAATGTTAGATCATGAAACAATTACATAATGTAGGCGCATGCATTTGTTTAATCATACCTAATTCAGAACCGTAGGTGAACAAAATGTTAATAATTTCAAAGTTACGGGACAAGAATCAAACCTCACGTGACGAAAAGGAACATGTCAAACACCTGAAAATTCTTTCTAAGAGATTCAAAGGTTCGGAATCGTAATTAACGTAGCCAAATGCAGTTTCGGAAAGACGGAAGTCAAATTTTTAAGTTATGCAGTTTCAGCTTCACGAATGCGTCCCTTAACCGATAAGATAGCGGCTATTTAAAGAGCTAGGACGCTTCCTTACAGGAAATTTATCTTAAACGCCGCTCAAACTCAGGGCGTTATAGCTAATTTTCTCAGAGATAAAAATATTAAGAACAGCCAAGTTCTGACATGGTCAAGTAACACCGTTATAGCGTTCCAAACTATTAAAACATCGTTGTGAAACGCACTCCTACTTTCTTATCCCTTACCAAATACACAACTTTCCTGATCTGACGATGCTTCTAGCGAAGCCGTCAGCGCGGTAGTACAACAGCGGGCCTATAACATGTGGCAACCGCTAGCCATTTTCTCATGCCGACTGGATGATGCACAAAAAAAAACATAACGCCTTTAACAGAGAACTGTTGGCTGCTTCTCTGGCAATTAAACATATTAAAAATTTTTAAAAGCACGTCCGTTTATTATATTTACGCACCACAAACCTTTAACCTTCGTTTTCCAAAAAAAGTCCGATAATTATTCTCCAAGGCAAATTCGACACTTGGACTTAATACGTCAATTCACGACCGATTTTAGACATATCTCTAGAAAGCTAAATATCGTGGCTGATACTCCCTCAAGAATCTCAATAATATCTTTACCAGGTCTGGATTATCGAGAATTAAGCCACGAACAGGAACTTGACTTGGAACTTTAAGGTTTTTATTCTAATTCTTCCTCACTTAAAATTCAAAGAAAATTTATTTCCGAACGTAATCAAGAAATATATTGCGACCCCTGCTCTGGTATTTGTAGGCTTTTTTTAACAAAAAATCTAGACACACTAAATTAGTTAAAGATAGGTTTGTTTGGCCGTCCATAAGAAAGATTAAAAGTTTTAGGCTAAAGAATGTTTGTCTTGCCAAAGGAATAAAATTCAAAGGCATACTAAATTATCAGTTAATAATATTTCCATTCCAAGAGAACGTTTTTCCCACATTAATGTGGATATAATAGAACTTCTCCTTTCTTCTAAAGGTTATACATATTGCTTAACGCTTAATGGCTACAAGCATTTCCTATTTCGGACCTTAAAACCGAACCTATTTTAGAAACATTTCTTTCTAGTTTGATCGCACTTTTTGGAGTTCCCCTTACCACCACAACCGATCAGGTTTCGCAATTTGAATCGTACATGAGTTCAAGCATTCAACCAATTATTTGAAATCCGATGTGTTCGTACGACTTCTTATCACCCACAAACTAACGACTTGATTGAACGGTGGCATAGGACTTTAAAAACAGCTATCAAGTCTAATGACACCACCCGCTGGGTGAAAGTTTTACCGTTACACCTCCTCGGCTTATGATCGACATTTTCTGAAGATTTTGGCTCTTCTACGTCGGAGCTTTTGTATGGTTCACAACTACAGCTTCCATGACAATTTTTTGCATCATCACCTAATAAAACTGATCCTTCTTCTTTCGTTTCTCGACTACGTTCTCATATGTCCACTCTACGATCTATTTCGACATCACATCACGGTACCAATAAAGTATGTATTAGTAGAGATTTGCAAACTTGCTCACGCACGTTTATTCGTTAAAGTGCGATTACGTTTCAGCCTACATACGAGGAACCTTTCCCAGTGAGCACTCGACAAGAAACATTTTTTAAAATTTTTGTTAAATTAAAAGACAAAATGATTTCTATCGATAGGCTGAAACTAGGATTTTACCACGGTATGTGGATATTCAATCATATCCAACGACAATTGAAACACAAGAAGTCCCGAAACAATCGAAAACCCACAATCAATCAATTAGGGCACCTTAACTCGTTCCGGGGCTGCGTAACATTAGCCTCCTCCCCCGGTACGCCAATGTTCTAGATATTTTAACACTAGAATCCTTACACCTAGCACTAGCTAGCACTCAAATTGCAAAGGTGGCACCGCTCAAATAGCGTTGATATTATTTTTGATAACGTGGGAGGGGCTAGTGTGACGCTAGTGCCCCCTCCCCCGGCACTTCAATTGACTTTAAATTTTAGCACTAGATAGCTTATACTTAGCACTAGCTAGCGCCCAAATCTTAAAGCTTAGCACCACTCAAATGGTCCCAATATCAGAGTTGACAACCAGGGGGTGGGATGGTGCCGCTAGCGCTCCCCGGTCTCCGATTGACTTCAAATTTTAGCACTAGATAGCCTATACCTAGCACTAGCTACCACCCAAATCCTAAAGCTAGCACCGCTCAAATAGCGTCGATGTCAATACTAATAGCCGCGATGGGGGGAGGGGGGTTAACATGACCCTAACTCTCCCCTGTGTTCAGATTAACTTCAAATTTTAGCACTGGATGGTGTATCCCGGATCCAGTTAAATATGAAGGATAAAAATTTTGATTGCAAATCCGGATATTGTGAAATCCTGATCTGGATTTCATAAAATCCGAATTCTGACAGTTCTATACATCAAGTAAGCATTACAAGGTCAAGATTTAACAGTGTAAGTTAAAACAAAGGAGAGTAATTACAAGTTTTTATTATTTTATGTAATTCGTAAAGTTATTAATCGCTATAGTGTCTTATTTTATAACCTGTTGTTCCTAAATCCTAATTTCTTAGTGCTATACGCTTCTACAAAAAAACCATCTTGCTTAAGGAAGCAGTGGAGTTGTGTAAAGTAAGTATAATAATTTTTTCAAACATCTTCGATTAAATTTGCACCACAAACAAATCAACCTTAATATCCATTAGGGTAAAAATTAAACTACTCGTATATGATTTTATATACAAGATGATTCACAACTCATACAAGTAGTATCTTAACTGATGCTTAGAAACGGGCGTAGGGTGATAATCACGCATAGAAAATTATTCCCTAAAAATAAAAACTTAAAATTTAAACGAGCGTCTTTAGAAATGTGCGTACCTGTATGTATAAACTAAAGAGGCGTCTCGCCACCTACAAGTGTATTTTAAATGACGATCTATAATTTCAAAGCACTGTAAATTTATGCATGCCTTTGGCTTCAGATAACATAATACTATAACCGTTGCAGTTAAATAGACTCTAAATCAGGCTTCTTTAAAGTACGGTGAAAGCAGTATTGGGGTTTGACTTGGGGATAGGGAAATTTGCAAGTAGGTGAAATGAATACCTAAAAAAGGAAAAAAAAGAACATCGCGAAGACGGACAAGAAGGGTGGATATATAAGGATGGGAGTAGTTATCTTTCTGGGGTTGATCTTACGAAAGTCGATGCAAAACGTATTCGTGTCGTATTTTTCTTTACGAGGACGATGGGGACTAGACCATTCATTTATATTTCCAATGCTCCACCCGTCGGTACTACATTGTGAGGACTAGACCACGGACTAATAAAGAGTTCCACGACTCTAAGGCGGAGCACATCGTTGAGCCTGAAATGGGCAACCTCAACAAAAGGAAGAGAAGGAGGATAATAGCGTTGTTTTATCGCTACTGCGGAATTACGAATGTGCAGTTGAACTAAAGTAATACAACCAAGACCAGTAGGCTGTCTTGAAACAAGTGGGAATCAAGGACCATACAATAGGTCGAAATATAACCAGCTTGGTCGCAATTGTAACACGTGGTCTAACGAGTGGTAGTAGATACAGGAGGAGCGGTAGAAACCGAAAAAAGGTTAGGTCTAGTAGTGGGTATTGGGTGGATTATGACTGGCTGATTATGGAAAGTAGTAGTAGTTTCAGTAGGCGTGGCGAGTTCAAAAGCAAAATCTGATTCGATGTATGAGCAGTCATTTTAGCTGTCTATCTATCAACCATAGATTCCTTTTTTTTCTAATTTTAAGCATTCCTTTCCAACTCTTGCAACGAATTCACAATCGATAACTGGGTTAGATACAATTGGGATAGATTACGAGAAACCACATCAATTGATTATCTGCGTGTAGACTACCATAACCACGAAACATGTTAGACATACAGAATAGGTATTCGACCATATCTTCAGAAGGATCTTGTGTTCGTTTTAAGATATCGTTAAATAAACGATGTTTGCGGTCCTGAGGTTCAAAATGTTGTATTAGTAAACCGGACAACGACTGCCAGTCAAAACACCTGCGACGATTACTGCGGTGCCACAACAAGGATTTCGTTTCGAATAAGTCCACTGCGACTAAAATAACTCAAATTTGGAAACAAATTGTGCGCTTTGAAGTTCTTTAACCCTTTCTGAAGAATTGTGGCCGAGATGATTTTTGGATCGCCAGAAAATCTCAAACCCCATTTCGATAATGGTTAACTATAATGAGAGGCCGGGAGAAAAGTAGGAAGTGCAATAGAAACCGGTTTTGGTTCATCCTCCAGTTCCCACTCGGAAGCGAGGTTCATCATCATCCGCATTAAGAACGTAGGAAAGACTAGAAGGTACTACCGGCGTCTTGGATAAGGCCATATTGTGACAAAATTTATTTATCTTGGCATGGAAAGCACTGCGAAGTTGACCAAACTGTGTATATAGTCACAGGAAACTATGTTTGAACGAAGGAGAAAACTTGTTACCACCAAACTCGGCGAAAGATTGTTGTAGCTCTTAGATAGCAGTTGTAACCCTTTTCTTTTCGGGAGCAAAATCGAATTCTACGGATGTACGAGGAAGTTCTCTGTCACGTACCAAGTGGTACGCACTCTGCACGGATCTGCGAAGCTAGTGGACAACCTCGCAAATCGAGTTTGTATTGAAGCACGGTTTTCCATGACCGGTTAATGTAGATGCGCCAATGTAACATCATAATCCAGAATAACCAAGGACTTACAAAAAAGTAACTAAACAAATTATAGTTAACGAAAAGTACGAGAAATAATGAACTAAACAAGAAAAGAGTAAAATAGAAGTTGGGCGCCAGAATTTTCAACTTTTTCTACAGAGAATCATCAAAATTATCGGAAAAACACAGTTACGTGTGAAACAAAAATCTATAGAAGACTCTATGTAACAGAGAAGGAGTACAAATAAAACCGAGGTCCCGCGCATAGGGCGCCACATTTGTTTTCACGTTAGGCGAACAAACATTTATTAAAATAATGCACTGTGCAAAGTGCAGAATATATTCAAACTGTGAAATTGAACGTAACAAGCTGGATCATTAGTGTAATTCGTATAATACCAGCTATTTTCAATTCATTTCTCAGTAGCCTTTAGCGTAGTTATATAACTTGAAACGTTTCTGCTTATTTCAACTCAAAAAAAATCCGTTTATTAAACCATTTTACAAAACTGGCCAGAAGAACACGTTTCTGTATTCAACAAAATAAAGGGCATTTTTAACACTTTCTGTAAGTAGTCAGAATTGGTGAGTGGTAAACTTAAACTATAAGCACAGTACACACATGTCTATAAACATTTGTTTAAAGTTTATATTTTTAAGAAATCATGTTTTTTCTTAAATGTCGCTTCTTTGAGCATCATCTAAAATATCCCTATAAAATGGAAAATTTTATGCTTGATTCACGATTTTACTGGAAAATGTGAAGTGCCGTTTGCTAGTGTTTATGGTTGTTCTAAATGGCGTTCTGTAAATTTGCTGAATGGAATTCGTAATGTTTGTCCCGCGTCTATTATTTCTATAAAGATTGCTTTTCAAGTATATATATATATATATATATATATATATATATATATATATATATAACAATCAATAAGATGAAATAATAACTTAGACTTTTATGCAAAGTCCAAATGATCATTTCAAATCGATTTAAAATAATCATTTAGGCTTTGCATAAAAGTCTAAGTTATTATTTCATCTTATTCACTATAATACGATATTTATCAACTTACCTTGTGTAATTAACTATATATATATATATATATATATATATATATATATATATATATATATCACTAATCAGTATTGCTAGAATGAATTTTAAATAACAAATATTTGTAAGAAACTTTGTATTGCTGAACCTAAGGTCTTGTATATCACTCTAAATATCTTAAACTGAATTTTTATGACAGTACATGAAATTTAAGTCGTCAGAGTTATTTATTATAAGGAAAATTTTGAGAAATCTTATAAGTATGAAAACATAGTAAATGATCACTTATCTGTTTTGAAGTTTAATGTGATTAGACTTCCTTTACTTTGGTTAAAATCTGAATTTTTAATATAAATCTAAAGATAAATTGAAAAAGTGAAAGTAAAGAAAAAATTGTTGGTATCCCAGAGAATTACTTTGGTTACTGTTATATTTAGGCGGAGAACCACAAATTGCTGCCCCATTTTTGATTAATAAATTATTCTTCTTTACAGCTTTAACTAAAAACGGATCTTCAGATCTGCTACTTTTCTTTGGGGTTAAGGTTGATGAAACATACGGGTTTCTGCATTTTCCCGGACTTGTTTTGGTAGTATGCACGCTGTGGCGCCTTCAAATATGGTCTCTTGCTATACCAAAATAAATTCGGCATTCCACCCACTCTCATGCAAAACGCTGAACTAACCTCCAGAGTTAGCCGTTTTTCTTTTTACTACTAGCAAACCGCTACCTATCCTTACCATGGGCTATTTTTATATTCAGAAAACCCCGGTGTACTTCAGGGAGGGTGAGTATCAGAGTATCGCTTTTGGCAAGGACTTACCAAAATTTTGTTCCATCTTACCCTGATAAGCTTTTGGACACCATAACGTGGGGCCAGTAAGAAGTTACACTGACTCGCAACGTAAAGCGCTCGATGCAATTACAATGTGCTCTACCGAATAAAGTAATTTGAAAGTGTTGCATAATGCCCTGTGCGAGACACTCTTATTTTTTACAAAACTCTTGCGCCAAAACGTCCTTAGGACTTTAAAAACCCTAGATAAAATAGAATGATGCCTAAGTACAAGGTCTTGAATATAATTTAAAATTGAATGCTTTGATAGCTATGTTGGATAGACTTTGAGAAATAAATGTGTTGTCTTAGTTTCTATAATATAGAAAATTATGATAGTCTTTTCTTTGATAAAACTTGTATAAATAAATGCGTAAACCTTTTAATGTATATTCCCACATCAACTCCTACACATTAACTTGTAAAAAGCTTTTGTATTATATACTAAAGGTGTCAAGTTATTTTGTTTTTTAATTAGATACAAATAGTAAATCTCTTATCACTTCTTCCCATATTTTTAAATAAAATTATAAAAAATAAACATGCATGGAATATAAAAAGCTATTGATAGTGGAAAATAATTAGGTGCGGCCAAAGCTGATTTATACATATATTTCATAACCTTTTAGTATATTGCTTCGGTAGGTTCTGATTAAATGGATTTCTACTTCTCTAAATAAAAAAAAATAAATAAAGGTGTAAAAATAACTAAGTATATCAGAGTTTTAATAGGGCGCTTGTTAGACAAATATTAACTGTTTTGTGAAAATCCGTAACGCATATTCCGTTATAATTCAAATCCTATATAAATCTTAGAGTTTTAAAACACTTTTTATTTGTAGCAAGCCGCAGCTTATAACTGACAAACGGGGTAAATTTATTATAACAGCTTTTGTGCATCAAGAAATTACTGACACAGTGAACTAACTGTAAGTATAATTTATTTTGAAGGCCCCCAGTGCGGTCACGCAATAAATACTTTAGTCGCATTGGTATTCAAGATATAGCAGAATAGTGTGCCAGTCGCGCATTGCGTTATACGCATTTATATGAAACTGTTTAGATGTCATTCATTTTTTTTTACAAAGCTAAAACCAAATATACACCCCTGTTGAAACCCAGACCTACGCTGCACATTCGCGCCACGCTATTTAATACACGACGACCTAGGAAAATCATGAGGGGGGGGAGGTCGAAAAAAGAGAAATCGTGTCCGACCGTCGGTTGCGGAAAGTAAAATACGCCGACGTCTTGTATGTATTATCTGTTCGTATACGCTCCTGGTGCGACTTCCGAATCCGATTACCATGAACCTATGAAAATACCTGTACAAAATGATTAAAATTATCCGAAACTGACCACCGCATCGAACTTAATTGCTTCATTTGTCGTCGGTCGATGAAGATTGCAAGCAACTATAAATTATATTTTGTTTTTGTATTAATTATTTTATGAATGAAAAGTTCGTTGTCAAGGTAAGGAATACTTATTTTGTTTTACTTTCAAACCAGAGCTAGAAAATTTAAAAGTAA